>BSBN01000622.1:0-1284736 GCA_027924645.1 Cunninghamia lanceolata | reverse complement strand
TGCAATCTGGGGATACTTCAAGAATTTTTAGAATATGATGCATTCCAAAGAAAGAATCCCTAAATCGGTTGTTGACAAGTCAAGAATGAAATATGTTTTATGGTTGACACTAGTCAATGCTTAATGGAAGCAGTAGAACCCAGAACTATTTGGATCATGCCCATGGGGTATGAGGTAGATGAGAAAATCTTCAATATGTATGCTCAACACCTTTTGAGCAAGCCAAAGACTCAACAGTTGAAAGATTTGGGACATATGAGGAGCTAAGTGTAAAACTATATGTTGAGCTCAGAAAACCTGAAATCAATAGGAAAGTAAGAAAAGAAGTTAAGTAGTTGGCTGAGAATCTAGGCCTCACAAAGGAAGCTATGAGGCAATTTAGGGAAAGAACTAAAAAGGCAGAGAAGGAGAAGCATGATAAGAAACAAGGAAGTGCTCCGGTAGAATCCTCCTCCACATCAAGAACTACTAGAAGCTTTGTTGCTGCCCCTGTTTTCCCAAAACCTGCAAATCTTGAAAAACCAGAAGGAAAATCATCTAGAAAAGAAGGGAAAAGAGTAAAAACTAAGGCCACCCAGACTTATTAAAGCATGGAAAATGATGAAGAAGAAACTGATTCTGATATTGAGATCAAGGAGTTAAAGACCTCAGGTACAAATATAGCCAAGGTAACTAAAGAAAAACCCTCTAGAAGTAAAAGGGCAAGAAAGAGGCAAAAGACTGAAATATTTGTTGAAAAGCCTACTCTCTCTGTGGATGACATCATCAAATCAGTCACTATAGATGGGAATTTAAGGCCAATGACTGAATTCTTTGATCATTCTAGTGATGTTGATAAGAGGGTCCTAGAGGAAGCCACTGTCAAATATATGAACATCTACAATAAGGCTTTGATTGAAATAACTTCTAAAATTCCAAGAAGTCTTGTAGATATTTTGGAGTTAAGAAAATAAAATGCTAAGGGTAAAGACATTGAGATTAGGGAGCAGGTGTTGATAAATCTGTGCCCTCAGATTACTCCAGATTAGATGAACATGATATTCAAGGAAGTGAAGGATGACTTTAGGAGCAAGAAGATAATGAATAAACTCATGCTTGGTGAAATAGATGAGATAGTCAAAGATACTCAGGATATTCTCTTGAATGCATTGAAAAGACACAATCTTCCTATTGTTGAAGAAGAGACTTATGATGGAAGCGACTCCTCAATTCCAAATGTTGAAGAATTGAAAATCAATGAGCAACAAACTGGGTTAGATAACTCCCCTGTTTCGGAAAAGGAAACAATGAACAAGGAAGATGAAAAGATGACAGATGAAATTGATGATGTAGGATGTATTGTAACTCCTCTGGATCATTCTGACAAAGAAGATATAGAGATGAATATAGAAGCAGATGATCAAATTGAAGATGATTCATTGAGGATTGAAGAACATGAAATAGAAAAGGCTAAGAACCAAGAAGAAGAAGAAGTCAAGGGTAAGGAAGATAAAGTAGAAGAAGATGGTGCAAATGTTGATGCACCCAAACAAAATAGTCCTGATACTGACACTAAGAAAACTCAAGAAAAGGAAGGTGGTCCAAAAATTGTGGCAAGAGACACTGCAGATGCAGTGAAGAGTTTCCTAAGTAAAGAAATGCTAGAGTTTGATGAACTAGAACTGATTCAAGGACCAATCAACCTGGATACTCTCTCTCTGGACCAAATGATGAAGATGGCATCTTTCACACAAGCCAAGGCAAGAGAAAAGATATTGAAAACTCACATAGAGGATAGTGAACTGTTAGGCCTTGCATCCGATATATTGGAGAAGATAATGGCAACTTTCTAGAAGAATCCATCTGATTCTCCCTCTGGAAATCTGAAGAGCCTTGTAAATTCTGTAAGTACACACTTTGAGTCCTTTGAGAAGTCTGCAGAGATTAAAGTCCAGAATGAATTTATGGATAAGAGATTTAGTGAGCTAAAGGGCCTAATAGAAAATGACAGAAAGGTACTTGATATCAGTATAAAGAGTATTCAAAATGCTCTTAATGATGGAGGTGATGTATACAAATTTTGTCTATCTTGGCCCAAAGTTATTGAGGTTATTGAGAAGAAGATAAAGGAGTGGGAACAAAGATTGTTGAATCTATCTCAAAATTTTCATCCTCTAACAGTTTCTCCGGTAAGTCAGGAGTGTCAAGTAATCAGCTTGACTGATGAAATAAAGAAACTTGCTAAAGAAAAGAGAAATATTGTGGAGAGAATGTGTGAACTCTAAGGATTGATTGCCCCCAAGTTAGAAATAATGTTTACTACTTTATCAGAAGCTCAAGTTGCAGTCCGGACAGGTGATCCTTCAGATTTGAAGAAAATAGAAACACAGGCATTCCTACTAAGTGGGCACATCTCAATTTTGGATGGCATGAAAAGAAGTTGGGCCTCTGAACTTGTGCAGTTGAAAAATAGTTTTGCAGATATTCTCAAGTTTGTATAAATATAATACATGGATTATTTGTACATATGCGGCCTTGTATACAGATTTCTTGTGTAAATTTTGGTTTGCGGATCCCACCCTTTGCCATTGATGTCAAAGGGGGAGTGAGAGACAGTGAAAAATGAAAAAAAAAATGAAGAAGCCATCAAAGGGGGAGCAGTGGAAGAATATATAAGTGTACATAGTAGGGGGAGTCAGTCATGACACTCAGTCATTTTTCACTAAGTGTTGCCATCAATGGCAAAGGGAGAGATTGTTGGAAAGAGACATTGTAAAGCATATCATGTGTTGTCCTTGATGGAAACTAAGTCCATTCCACACATCCGTAGTGTAGTATCAGATCATACCGAAAGTCAGTTCCAAGATTTGTCAAGTCCAGATAGACAAGAATAGGGTATATGGCAGAGTTCGGTATTTTGGTCAGCGGATCTCTCCAATTAATCATTGTGTGTTGCAAATCTGAGGGAGTGTAGAAGAATGTTAGGACAATCTAAATCCAAGATTTCAGCCTCCGATGACAAAGGGATTAAAAGTTATGAGCATCTGAGTACCAGGTCCTAATATGACAGAACAATTCAGTGAAGAATAGGTCAACTTGTGTTAGATCCTTGTACGAATCTAGTAGAAGTGTTTTGGTGAGTTACGTATGGGATATAATGTTAGTGGCCGACATGTATGGCGACCTGCAAGTGTTATTTTTGGTACGCATCAATATTGGTGTATGATTTCAGCCGACAGAACATAGTACTTGTATTGTTTGTTAAGTTCTTCATAAGGCCGATAGAAAAGTGATTAAATCTCTTGAGGCACATATATATAACCAATGGATTTGAGTGTATTGTGTGTTTTTGTGGTGCAATGATGTAGTGGTGTGGAAAAGGGTAGATTAAGGAGCGAAAGAGAAGAGATCTAAGGTCCGGATTATGGCAGAGCAGTAAACAGGGCAGAGTAAAGATGAAGTGTGTAAGATCAGTATTCTGTGCTTAACCAAAACTAGATTCTTGCATTGGTAAATGCTATTCATCAGTTCAAACAATCTATAATCCTTTTGTAGTCATTCTTGTAGGCAGTGACCCTCTCTTGAGCAGTGAGCTCTGGGTAGTGAGCCCGAAGGCATGTGCCTTCCCCTTTTGTAATACTTTTAACAGAGTATAATCCTTGTGGGTTAACCCCCACTGTGGTTTTTCCCTTAACTGGGGTTCCACATTAAAAATCTTGGTGTCAAGTGTGTTATTTATGTTTCTGCTCATGTGTTATTGGTTTTTTGTTTTCATGATTATACCATTAATCTATTAAGAAGTGGTGAAGAAGAATTAACTACAACAAGCATTAAAGTTTTAAGACAACTGATTCACCCCCCCTCTCAGTTGTCAGCCCTAATTCTAGCACAAGCTACCACCAATGAGCCTCGGGAACAATTAGAAATTACAAACAAATGAGGAGAGGACAAAAATAAATAAATTCCAATTTATTTTCCCTTTTGACTTATCTATCTTTCATTTTGTAAATGTGGGGCACCAACTTTGTCCTCAAACCTCTGTTTTTGCACTGTTGCAGAGACACATCAAAGGGCTCCTCATCCCTCTGTGATGTAGCGATATGAGGCCACTGGGTCCCTTCCCAAGCTCCTTAACTGCACCTAGCTACAGAGAATACATTGCAGTAGCTTCAAATTTAAATATTTTATTATTACTAGGTCATTTTTCTTGATGTAGGGGCATTTTTAGCCATTCTGGCACTCAAAATCCATCACAAACATACTTAAAATATCTGCCCAGGCATTAGAAATGGTCAGGGGATGAATTTAGGCCATAAATCATCAATTTTGAGCTCAAATAAACCCCTAAAATCCTATCCTAAAGCCAAAAACGTGAACAACAGTCCATCTAGCAACAGTACATGCTTGAATCTACCCAAAATGCTCAGAAAAAACCTCCAAGGAGATGGTTTATCACACTATCGTAGTAGCTGCAGGGGAGAAGTCAATAAGCTTATGCACTCCTGCATCAAGCTTAAAATTTAGCTTTATTTCCTTTGCTATCCTTTTTATAATGTATAAACATTATAAAAATGTTTATATTAAGACATTTATCACTTAATGCTTGCCAATTAAAATATGTGAATACTTTTTTTTAAAAATTGCACTTGGCAACTTAGGTAAAATAACAATCGGTTAATTTCCCCTGCCAAGCAAACTGTGCATTTTTACTACGGGCACACGGGATATCCAAAAGTCATGAAAATTTGCATAGGGCCATTATCAATTATTTAGAGCATACCCATTTCCTCAAAACTCGCATCGTCGAAAGATTTTCAAGACCTCCTTTGTAAACTGGCCTATCGGACATGTTCGACGCAACTAAAACACATTAAATTAATGCATCATATGGGCTTCAATTTTGATGAAACTAGAACTAGAGAAGTTTTAGACCAAAACTAGAAATGGGTCGCCTTCAAAATTGTGAAATTTGCAACTTTCTGGAACACCAAATCTAGCCCAGTCACAGTGAAAAAAGCATTAAATAGCCCATCAAAACTCATCTAGGGAGCACGAAACTAAACATGCACATTACCATGTGTACCATGAAACATTGTACCACACAAATTTTCAAGATGCCCATTGAGTTGCAAGATTTTAATTAGAGAAGGTGGGCTCTAGGGCAGATTGAGTAGTATGTTGACGTAGCCTCTATCGACACATTGAGAGGAGATAGGCACTTCAAATTTGCAAAATTTGAGGGTGCCAACAGGAGGTTGGTGCAGACTGCATGAGGATGTACACTTAGAAAACACATGTAGGTTGTGTCTGGATATAATAGAAAAGGCAGAAAGAACATACATGAAAGACAAATAGTCATTACTAGAGGTAAGTGAGATGTTTAATGCAGATGATAGTAATCATTTGTTACTTCATCCAGATGCAAGAGAATATGAATAGGGAATGTACAAGATGCACATTCCAATGCTTGTTACAGAGGAAGTATTGGTATGTAGTAATGTGCATTGCAATGAAGAAGTAAGTACAACTACATCGGGGACAGACTACTTCATTGAGTCTGACTATGAGCTATTAGATGAAGACAGGGGGAGTCATTTGACATAGTTTGAGTAGTTTTTATCCAAGAGAATCCAAAGGTATATTCTCCAATGGATCCCACCCAATTAGGTACTAATAGAGGGATGGTGCAGGCTACATGAGTCTCCCCACTCAGAAACAACTTGTGCTTTATGTTTGCACATGGTAGAGAAAGAAGAACATTTGTGCTCAAGTAACAAATTGAGTATGACTAAAAACATCCTGGAAGAAATAGAGAGAAAAGTTGTAATGTCCCCTAACAAAGGATATGATTACATCAAGTGTATGAAAAGAAAAGGCATTCAAGAAAGTGACAATTAGAAAAATAGAAGTGTTGATGTTTCAGTTCCCCAGAAACATCTAGATGTGATAAAGAATGAACCATAGAACATAAAATGGATATCTGCAGGAAGTGTTGCATGTGCCAGAAGAAAGAAGAAGGTCCAAATAAGGACCCCCCTACAGAGAGACCATGGATATTGAGATTCGATGGGTCTACATCAAAACAAGGTGCTGGAGTAGGAGTAGAATAGATGAAAGCATACCTTGCAGCCTATAGACTTCAATTCCACTCCACAAACAATGTGGCAGAGTATGAAGGCTTGATCCATGGCTCGGTCTTTGCTTTGAAGAAGAAAGTTAAAGTACTGCATGTATATGGAGACTCATAATTAGTCATCAAACAAGTTAAGAAGTAATATGCATGCAACTACCAGAAGTTGTCAAACTACAGACACAGGGTCTAGGACCTAATTGAACGATTTGATCCTTCAACATTACACATGTCCCAAGGAGTCGAAATCACCATGTGGATGCACTAGTTGTAGCTGCTAGTACATCAGAGCAATTAACAATGTTAGGACTTAAGAGGTTCTTAGTTGAATTAGTGTTAGTGCCTTCAATGCCTGACAATGTGTTGAATTTTTAGGTCTTTGAGGATGATCAACACATCCTTGACTTCATTGCAAATAGAGATATTTTTTAGGTTCAAATAATGGATGAGAAGAATTTGGATGAATAGGTTTGGGATGATGAGGAGATCATTGAATTGCCAAATACTAAGATCCCTAAAGGAATGATAGAGTTAGAGAGAATGTTTAATTTGGATAAGATCACTCAGCAAAAAGATTTACCTAAAACTAATGGGGGTGAGTATCAACCCATCATCATAAGTCAAGGTTTAGATATCAGAAATATCCTGATAGGAAAAGTATGCATGTTGACTGAAAGAGAAGAGATAATTTAGGCTCTGAAGGATTATATACATGTAATAGCCTAGACGTATGATGAATTATAGATGTACGACACATCCATCATCACTCATAAGATTCTGCTGAATCCTAACATTAAGCCATTTAGACAGAAGCAGAGGCTAGTTAATGCCTTGCTAGAGATGATCATATTTGAAGAAGTTAAGAAGCTCTTAATGGCTAGGATTATTTTCCTAGTAAGACACTCCACATGGGCAGCCAATCTGGTGCTTGTGAGGAAGAAGAATAGAGATATCCATTTGTGTGTAGATTTTAGGAACTTGAACAAGGCCTCAAAGAAGGATAACTATCATCTCCCTTCAATGGATGAGGTGCTTTAGATGGTAAATGGAGCACAAATGATGTCATTTCTGGATAGTTTCTCTGGTTCTAAACAGGTCATGGTCGATAAAATAGACAGACTGAAGACTGCATTCACCACCAAGTGGGGGGTATTTGCCTACAGGTGTATGCCTTTTGGTCTGATCAATGTTGGAGCAACATTCTAGCATGCCATGGATATCACATTCAAAAGTTTAGTTGGCCAGTACATAGTTATCTAGATGGATGACTTGACGGTGTTTTACAAATAGAGGGGTAATCATGTTGCATATCTAAGGAAAGTGCTCCAGAGATGTGAAAAGTATGGTATTTCCTTAAATCCCAAAAAGTGTGTGTTTGGTGTCACAACTAGTAAATTACTAGGTCACCTAGTATCAAAGGATGGGATCATCATTAATCCAAATCGGGTAAGTTCAATCATGAAGCTCTAGCTGCCTAATAGTAAAAAGGAATTAAAATCCTACTTTGGGAAAATAAAATTTATCAGAAATCTTATCACTGGATTTACAGAAATAATTAGGCCACTAAATGCAATGCTAAAGAAAGATACAAAGATAAAATGGACTCTTGAAGCCAAGGATGCATTTGAAGACATTAAGAAGGCAATAGATGATGCTCTAGTGCTAAGTAGCCCTAATTATGCCAAGGAATTCTACATATACTCTTTTGCTTCAGTTCACACTTGTGCAACTATGTTAATCCAGAAAAATGAGAACAAGGAAGAGAAGCCTATAGGTTTTATGAGTGTCCCATTCAGAGATGTAGAGTTGAGGTATCCAGATGTGGAAAGACAAGCTCTCACCTTGGTAAGAGTCTCAAAGAAGTTTAGACACTACATATTGAGAAGCAAGGTAATTGCAATAGTACTTGATGCAGAAGTGAAGATGCTGCTAATGCAGAGTGAACCAGGTGAAAAGAGGGCCAAGTGGACCACTGTCCTACAAGAATATTGCATAGAGATCACCCCCATGAAGCTAGTCAAGGGACAAGCTTTAACTCAGATGATAGCAGAAACTGATCTAGATTTGATTAGTAAACAATACACCCTAGATTCTAGTAGTTTAGATGACTGGTATTTAGACATTAAGAATATCCTAATATCAGGAAAGCTTCCAGGTAATATGAAGTCCTCACAAAGAAGAGCATTGAGGGTGAAATCTCAGAATTGTATGATGAAAGGAGGAGTCCTTTTCAAAAGAAAACATGAAGGTATATATTTAAGATGCTTGAATAGGAAAGGGGCTAATAAAGTCCTACAAGAGCTCCATGATAGGTTTGTAACTACACACAGTTCCCACTTGGCCACTGCACATAAAATCCTTAGGGCAGGATATTACTGGCCTACAATTTTTAAGGACACTGCTAAACATAGTAAGCATTATCATACATGTCAAATAGCCACACATAAAGAGAGGTATGCTGCACAACTATTACAGCCAGTGATGGAGGCTCATCCCTTTACACAATGGGGAATGGATTTCATAGGACCAATCAACCCACCTTCCTCAGCTGGCCACAGGTACATCCTAACAATGACTGACTATTGTACTAGATGGACAGAAGCGATAAGTAGCAAGATCTGTACCATTGAGGATGTAATCAAGTTCCTAGATGGTAATATCATCACAAGGTTTGGCATTCCTTTCTCCCTAGTATGTGATAATGGTCTAGCCTTTGCTTCTTTAAAATTCTCTAATTGGGCATTTGAGTATATGGTATAACATTAAATTTTTCTTCCAACTACTATCCTCAAGGTAATGGAATAGCAGAATCCACTAACAAGAATTTATTGAACACCATCAAGAAGTTAGTAGACAAAAACCCTAGAGAATGGTATACCTTGTTGAAATATGTATTGTGGGTAGATAGGACGAGAATGAAATCAGCTTTAGGGAATTCTCCTTATTAGCTAGTATAGGGAATGGACCCAATTTTACCAGTGAACCTAAAGATCCCTACACTCCAATTTGCACAGGAATACCTAGGCTTAGATGATAAACTAGAAGTCAAGTTACTATAGCTCATGCAGCTAGAAGAAAAAAGCGATAGAGCCTTAGATCATTTTTTAAAACATCAGGCTATTGAAAAAAGATGGTTTGATAGAAGAACCAAGGTTAAAACCTTCAGAATATCAGACCTTGTCTTATCTTGGGATAAAGCCCATGAAAATAAAAGTGACCATGGTAAGTTTGACAAACTATGGATCCGTCCCTTACAAATATCATAGATATTAGGTGATAGTACCTATAGTCTTAAAACCCTAACTGGTGAGGATGTTCCATTGCCAGTCAATGGGAAGTTCCTCAAACACTATTTTCAAGCCTAGATAGGGAAAGGTCAAAACCATGTACATTATGTAAATATTTGTATAGATTGCTTCTACAATTTGCTTGCTTTGTGTGCTTTTCTTTGTTTTGTGTGTTGTTGAGTCCATGTTTTGGTTAGGCATATGGAGCACCTTTTCATTTCAAAAAACAAGTTAAATTGTTAGAATTCAAGAAAAGAGTACAAATTCCCACGTAGGTTGTAATTCCTATCTACTTGAATATTTTTCTTGATCTGGTCAATGAAATCATATTCATCAATAGTAACTCTTGTTGTTCAAGGGGATCATCACATGAATACACCTAACAGCCTTGGATTTGTTGAAAGTACTAGTGCGTGTGTTAAGAGAAAAATCTAAAGGTTTGCTCTTGCTACCATTGCAATTCTTAGCCTAAACAAGCAAGTGCCTATACCTTGGCAAATGAGCTTACAAGATCATATCTTATGAATACTGAAAACAAAAAAAGAAACTTATCCAAGTAACTCTATTGGGGCTATGGATGCATGACTGACAATGGGGCTCTACTTGAGAGAATTGCAAAGATAACCTTGTCGGGGCTATGGACGCCTGACTGGCAACAAGGCTCTATCCAAGGTTGGCTTAGAGGGCTAAATCCAACTAGGTAGCTTAACACTGATTACTATTATTTTCAACCTTTCTTCAAGAAGAAGGAAATGAATCACATGCACACACTTGATTCCTTCTCATCACATTGTTGTGTTAATAAATATGATCTTAGTTTGATAGGTCAGAATGCTTATGTATGATAGAAGTTGGAATTTTATGTCCTAATTTGCTTTCCTCTCTTGAATTATTCAAATTTTGGTTATTTTATTTGGTGGCAAGTTGTTGTGTGGCCACACAACATGCCCCATTTTGCCCCAGCAAAATAGGGACCCAACTCTTTTTGCTTTGCTTTGCTTGTTTTGCTTCCCTTTGTTTTTGGACAGTATGGTAAAATAGTAAAGACGTATGTCAAGATCTTATCCTAGGTATATAGTGATCTTGAAATATAGAACAAAATTTTAAATTCAAAATTTCCCCTTATAAACCTTGCCAAATGAAAGAGGATAAAATTTTAACTTGGTTTACCTATTGAAGCATATTGAAATTCCCTAGAATGAAGAAGTTACACCCAGTCAAATTTTGGTCAACAAGTCATGGGGATATCCATATAGCCATAATATCTAGACATTATTTTAATATCCTAATCCATGAAATTGTTAAGTAGAGGTTTGATATCCTGACATCCATAAATGTGCAGACATCAAATTTAACTCATTAAGTGAAATCAACGTCACACGCATGGATATTAATTAATATCCATATCATTATACTTTTTCTAATATCCACATCCTAATGACATCACTCAACCTATACATATAAAGATGGCTTACATCATATGGACATTGGTTCATATGGATATTCACTTGGTCAAATATCCATGCCTTGGTTTAATATCCTAATCCTAATAATGTCATGTCATCTTGATCTTATAAAAGACTCTTGAGCCTGCTTACGTCATATAGATATTTACTCATATGGATATTAACTTTTCTAAGATTTGCATCTAATGTCTAATGTCCATATTTGCATGATGTCACTTCACCCTGACTTAACATAGAGGATTTATCCTGCTGACGTCACCTGGATATTTGCCCACATGGATGTTTTGCATTCCTTAATGTCCCTATATTATAAATGTCCATGCCCTTGCTAAACCAATAGTATTGTGCCATGTGTCCACATGGACATCCCGACCTGTTCTAAATTAAATTGAGACCCAATAATGAATTTTTGGTCAACGATGAATGCCCCAATCTATGTGCTAACCTCATATAGATATATCCATATGGAAATTCTAAAGTAAAACCCACTCCATCTTGGCGCGCCTTTTACATTTAATGCAAATAAAAAGTCACTGGCTTTTAAATTTAAACTTGTGCTAATGAACACCTATCCTAATTTCTCAGAATTATGTTGTTGGAACCCATTTAATCTCCCCGAGAGTAATTAATAAGCCCTAAAATCCAATAATTCCTAACTTAAAAGGGTAAATTGCTTTCATAATTTGCATAATTGCATTTAGAAAGCTAAAAGTTTGCACAAAGAACTAAAATAGAACTGAAGAAGCTACTACAATGAACTTGTGACAAGAATTCAGCTGCACAGAAGATCAATTACATACAGATGACTCTAGTATACACTTGCACGTTTCTATTAAGTTTTCATAATCCAGGTATGTGTGGAATGAGCCCTAACTAGTTATTTTCATAGGGATATGCTATGTTCTAGACAACTGTAGAGTTAAAGAGTTAAAATCAAATGGATTTAGGGTTAAATCATTATTAAATACATATATTTAAATGTCATGTTTATACAAATTCATGGATTAAGGGATTTTAATCCTAACATGGATGCCCTAGTTTAAGACGAGTCTATGAAATTGCAGGACAAGATGCAGCCCCGTATAGACAAACGTGACATAGAATTTAAATAGGGCATGTTCCCAAAGGCCCACAATACGTATAGAAAGCATGGATTTCTAGAGGATACCTACTCTGGTAACATTGATATTGATTCTTTCAGGAACATAATCCATGCCAGAGAAGATCATCCCATTCTGAAGAATATTGTGGCCACTGGGATGTATTACGCAGTCAGTTTTCTATATGCTGCAGAAGCTTTATATCTCTTGAATGAGTGTGCTAATAATTACAATGTGGTGACAAGAAGAGTCAAGCACCAAGGGTGAATATATGCAAACCTTTTAGTAGATTGTATAACAGAGGCATTCAATTATCCTACCCCTACAAACATGTATGTGCCAGAGCTAGAGGCACTTGCTAAGGAGTATGATGGCAATCAAAAGGATTGCAGGAAATTTATTTTCCTGGGATGGAGAGATCCGACCAACAAGGCAAAAATAGTGGCCAAGATGCCACAACATTTATACAAATATGGTTTTAGTCCAGAAGTTCAATACATGATTTTCCTATGCAACAGAATGAGTGGAAGGGAGAATGCTAGAAATTTTCAATCTTGGATGTATGGCCTCATCAGGATGGTAATTGAAAATAAACAAACACTACAGTGGGCAAAGATAATCAACAACTCCTTGTATTCATAGATGGTGAAGTGGAGAAAGATAAAAGATAGAGTATTTAAGATGACTTCCTATCTAGTATATGCATGTGCAGCCAAAGGCACCTTTGATGAGTTACAAATAGTTGGAAAACTAGGTAGGCTGTCACATGAGAAGACATCTTGGGAGCATTATCCCCAACTAGAGAGGAGACAGTCAGTAACATTATAAGGCTGTGAATGATTGCTTCATAATGCACATAGTTAGACTCTTGGAAGGAGACAAAGCCAAAATATTTTTAGTAGGAGAAATGGAGAAGATTCATCCACATGGTGCATGGTTCATATAGTCTAGGACATATTCATACATCAAGAAGTAGGAATCCCTTCATGCTACCCAGATACCCATCAGACAAGTTTGTCTTGATGGAGATGGTTAGGCAACTGATTCCTGCCCTAGAGATGTCTAAGAGGAAGGATGGAAAGCCATACCTAAAATTACCTTTGGATATTAATTAGTTTATGCTTGGATCAATGGTTAATGCAAAAGTAGCTAAGACAGATTTGAGGAACCTGCACATACAACTATTCCCACTGGTTAGAGATTTCGATCCCTATTAAAGGATAGAAAAATAATTTAACAAGAAATACAAACATGCCATGCATCTAGAGGACTGCTGGGCAGATTGTGATGATGAGCATGAAGTCAGGAAAAGGGAGTATCAAAGGGTAACCCTTAATCAAATGAAAACTATAGGGCAGTCAGAGGTACCTCCACAAATAAAGAAAGATGATGATGACATCATGGATTCAAAGTATGAAGATAATAAGATATATAATGAGGCACTGGCACCTCCAGATTGGACCCAAGAAGATGAGACATCAATTGATGTCATTATTGCTAAGGTGATGGCAAGAACTAAGAACTGGCTGAATAGGATGATTGGTGAATTGAAAGCAAAAGGTGTTGTTATTACTTTTGATATGAAGAGAAAGATGAAAGAACAAGGAGAACCAGACTTGGATGACTTCTTGGTACGTAGAGACAGGTCCTAGAGACCAGATTAGCATAGCCCAACTCATTAGGAGCTGCAAAATAACCTACTTCTGAGGGAGTTTCACTAGTGTATAAGCCACCATCACCTCCTCAAGGGCCACATGCAAGAGCAATCCTTATCACAGTGCCAAAAGTGGCATTGATGTAAAGAGAAGAACCTATGGAGGAGGAAGAGCTTATGGATGAAGAAGAAGATCCAAGTCAGATAGGGACTATCTTAGAGAAAGGGAAAGATTTCCTATAGGGAATCAATATCCCTAGATAGTCAAGGTACCAAGGCCCTCTCATGAGAGGAGCTATACCTATGTCACCATTTGTTCACACAAAGGGACATCCAGATCCAACCTTGGATGTGGTGAAGAACTCCAACATGGTGTGCCATTAGAAAACATAATAAAGGTAAAAAATGAACTAGCTCAGCAGGCCATGAACAAAGTACTAGAGAGAGAAGTGAGTAGGTCTTTTCCTTTGAGTGGAACCATAGACCTCATAGAAGATGATGTGGTAAGAGATGTTACTAATCATCCTATTGAGACTCTACTCTAGCATACTGAGCCTGCAGTTGGAAGTGGTGCCACAGAAGCACATGATAAAAATATTGATAAGACAGGGTCCACTGAGGTTGAAATACAAATGGGACCATTGAAAGTCCTAATATAATCAATAACTAATCCCTAGCTAGTAGATTTTACATATCAGCTTGAGGATGGGGATAAAGAAGAAGTTGTCAATGATAACCAAACACAAGGAGAGAACATCCAAATGGATGTTGATAATAGAAGTGGTAATATTTAGGATGAGGAAGCATAATAGGATATCCATGTGGATATTGATACACATGATTAGGATATCTAGGTAGACAAACCTAAAAAAAACATTGATACATAAACAAGAGTGGATGAGGACATTCAGGATAAGAATGAACAAGAACCTCATCTAGATAATTAGTTGTAAAGTCAACAACTAGAGCAGGTGGAGGGTGGTCTTGTAAAAGATGATGTCTAAAGTGAACAATTCAATCAACCACCATAGGGACATCAAAGCAACCAATAGGTAGTTTTACAGAAAGAAAAAGTTGAAGATATTCCTAAGGATGATATGATCCAAGATGAACAAAAAGATACATAACATGTTGATCAACCACACTCTGAACAAGAAAAGATGCATGATGGTAATGGGGTTGGTTAGGACAAGGATCAACAAAAGGAAAATCTAGAGGTCCCACCTCCACAACGTGATCAGGATGTGGGTGGACAACAAGAGAATGTAGAGATCCCTGCAAGGAAAGAGGATAAAAATTAAGAGAAGGAAGTACACAGTGCTCAAATTGAGCAGTATGACTAGGTAGGGTCCAGATCTACTGTGTTATCCTGGATGTCTTCAGAGCTAGAGCATCCTCAAGAGGAGAAAGTACCATTTGATTTTGAAACTCTGCTCACCTTAGATCTAACTAAGCCAAAGAGGAAGGCTAGAACAATTTCAACAATAAAGAGGGATCAAGTGATAGGGAAGAGAACAACTCAAATAGATGTACCCACAGTAGATAAAGCCAAGGGAGAAATAAGGCTAGAGGAATTTCATGTTGCAACAGTTGACCTAGGTCACACCACTGAGGAACAAGAAATCCAAGGATTGAGAGATCATACTAATGAAATGGAGTCCAAAATAAAGAAAGCTAAAGTGAATAAGAAAGCATATAAAGAGCAAGTTGCTCAATTGCAGGCTTTCATAAAGGGGTTGGTGGCACCAATGAATGTCCAAATAATTGTTGATGCACCATTGGCACTGGTATCTCAATAGGAGATAGCAGGATTGGATTTGCAAAAGCATCAGGCACAGGTGATGGATAGGTGGTTAGCCAAATTTTTGAAAGAAGGATAAGAAATAGTGAAGACCTCATTGTCCAATTCAGACATGTTGAGTGATATAAAGAGTAAAGAAGATAAGTTGAAAAAGGATGTCAGCCAAAGATTTGTCAGTAGTCAGGATTTGACTACATTGAAAGACATGAGGAAAGCAGACATTAACATCATCATGACAAAGAAAGTTTTGACCCCTCAAACCCTCCCACAAGTAGGCACTTGGTTTGAAGACATAAGGTTTGAGGTTAATATTTTGAAAAGGTGCAATGCTAGAGCTAAGGATATCATCATCAAGGCACATGAACTCATGGCAAAGGAGCTAGAGATTTTGGAAATTATTGAAGGCGGGGTGGAAGGAAATATTAAAAATCAAGATGATGCTTTTGCAATCAAGGCATTCAGGGATAACTTTAGTATTGTAGTAGAAGATCCTACCGAACACTTCTCTGAAGACACTATTGATAAAGTCATCCATATGAAGTCCAAAATTGAGGCATATAATAAGGATTTAGATAGCCAAATGAATAGATGGATATCTCTGAAAGAGCAATTGAAGGCTCAAGAACATGCTGCCGATAAGGTTAAGGTGCCAGACAAAGCAGAAATAGACAAGGCTCTAAGAGAATATGAATTTATCTAGGACATTGGATGTAGATTATCAAAAGAGGCATCCCCATATGAAGAATCTGATGGAAATGTAGAGTAAAGAGGTCATGTTGACCAAGTCAAAGATTCAAGAATATTCTATAATTTTAGTTGTATTCCACCAGATTGATTGCCAATTGGTGATCATGTCCCACATTTCTTCCTAATTGTTAGATCATCATGATTTGATACTAATCCTTGGATCATGTGCAACTGCATCCTATCCTTAGTCTATAAAAGGAGATGGATTGCCATTTATACAATATTCAAAGCTTAATTGAGATAGATTTGGTAATTAGTGGACACTTAGTAAACATTTTGTGCTTAGTGATTCCTCACTATTATTTCTTGAGTTCATCTGTATATGTGTACTATTTTGGATACTTGAATGAAGATGGAGACATTTTGATTACAACTTATCATATATCTTTGCGTAATCTGTGAATGAGTTATTGATGTGTAACTATGAATTATTGCGCTCAACAGAGGTTTATTCACAAAGTGCATATTGTATTCATTCCTTTCCTTTGAAGATTTGCACCTATCATGTGTAGTCGAGGACTATCTTGGCAAAGCATGGTTTGATTTTTATCTCCTTTCATGGAAGTATATAAGATGCATGTGGATCAATGAGCAAACTTCACTTAATTTCATTGAATTGGTAATTTCAAAATGTTTTCTTTTAAATTTCATAAATATCATCATCACAACTTCAAATATTGATAAATGATAAGCAAAACATAGATAAATATGTAGATATCCATAGATAACTAAGCATCCTATGCATATTTGAGCAAATTGCATGTAGAATTGAAAATATCATGCAAATACTTGGAAATAATGATAAAGATCATGAAAATATCAACTTTTAGGCACAATATTTAGAAGAATTCAAAGTGTAGAAGTAGAATTAAGTGAAGATTAGTTCAAATTCAAGTGAATTTAGAAGAACTTATCAAAGTTACAAAGATTATCACAAACAATCTCAATCAAAGGAAAAGATTAGAAGAATTGATCAAACTTAGGATAGATTCACATAAATATCTACATATCTATTGATCATGATGTTAGTCATAATACACATAGATAAGAAATTCACAAAACAAACCTTTATCATCTTGAAAAGTATGATCAATTCAGGATGAATTGATAACTCCAAGGCTCTATTAGTCAGGTCTTGACCTTCTGATAATCTCTCAGTTAGTTTGATGTGAATTGTTGTTTTCCATTAGGGGCCTTATCTTTCTACTTTGGAGTTTATCTAGATATCCAGATGTCAGTTTGTTTCTCCTGCTTCTTGTAAATTCTTAACAAACAAGGTTAAATCCTACTGTATTTAACCAAATCATGCAGATATTTATGTAATTTTGATCAATTCTTCTGCATATCATTCATGTTAACTTGATTCATGATGTTTTTTTATTTAATTCTTCTAAAACTTTCTTCAATTCACTAGTCCTAAACTAATTTCTACTTAATTCCACTTCTGCACCTTAAATTTTTGGTGCAGGAGCACCTACCTGACAGCTGGCCTCCATGAGGCAGTTAGTTAGTTTTGAGTCTTGTTTATGTTTTCAAGAAGGTCTGATAAGACCAATGCATGTAATAAGGTTATGCTGACTGTACTAAGATCATGCTGACCATGCTTTGCTATTTTTAGGTAGTTTGTTAGACAGTTGTCATGCTGTAGGTCCAGTTGGATCTCCCAGCCGCCAGGAGAGATTTCCCAGCCGCTTGGAGTCAGGTCAGTAGTACTCGCAGGAAAACCTATTTAAGCATGAGGATCGGTTGGTATTGGATATATCATCGATCAGACTTTGCGAGAGAGAGACAGAGTATTGTAATAGCATCTTTTGAAATCAAATAAGAGATCCTGTTGTGTTCATTTTCTGTTTGGTCTCCATTGTGTGATCGATCTGCTATTTTGGGTGGTTTCATGGATTCGCTGATCCATTCCACCAGTTGATTTGTCGGATCGGTGGAATGGCAATGTACAGTAGGTTAGGTTTTAGTTTGCTTTCTGTTTGCATGCAGGTGTGTAGGATCGCCATCGAGAGATGTTGAGAACCCTAGCATGGGTATGTGCTAGGTCGAGCTGATAGATTAGAGTGTGGAAGATCACCCTGAAAGTGGATCGGGTCATCCCAGGAGGATTGGCGAGTTGAAAATTTGCTAAGGTTTGAAAATTTGTTAAAACGGCATCATCAGGATATTTCTGCGTATATCCTGCAGTCGCTTCGGGCATCGTCATCCGGGTAGATGGAGATGAGCATGATGCTATCGATTGCATGAAGTGAATGTGCGTCGAGGTGATCATCATCAGGAGGTGCTGAGGAGGAGCGTATCAGCATAAGGTAGAAGATCGGGTTGATTGCGGGCCGAGAAAAGTTAAGTTTGGCCAACAACAGGATATGACGTCATCATCATCAGGATATACGTCATCAGGATATTTCGGAGCAGCAGGATATTGAGGAGCTACCTGTGACGTCATCGTCATCAGGATAATTGTCATCAGGATATCGGGGTGATGTAAGCATCGAGGGGACGGTGCGTGGAGTTAAGGTTTGTCATCATCAGGATATATGGGAGGAACCGGATGTTCTTTATCCTGCTGATGAACATGATGTTGAATATCATGATGCTGAAGATAGTGAAGAAAGAAGTTGTCGGTGAGATGAACAGTGGACGTCAGGAGGATGTTCGCGCTTGCCGAATATGATGATGCTGCCGATAGTCAAACGTGATGATGCTGTTGACATGCGAATGGGCGAAGGCTTATCATCAGGAGGATATCAGTCGGCAGAGTAAATATGATGATGCTGACAGTGTTAAGCGACATATGATGATGATGATGATGATGATGAAGGGTTGCGGACATCCATGCTGTATGTTAAGGTTATAGTGTGGATGCCTCTGCATCATAGTGGTATCAGAGCTCAGCAAAAGGTCTGGGCTGTTGTGTGTTGATTCTGTCACCGAAAGGGCAGAGGTAGAGTTGATTGTGTGTTGTGTGTTGATTGAGAGGTTGACAAAATGCCTCCGAAAGGTAGTGGTACTGCAAGGGAATTGCAGGAGATGAAGGAAAAACATGCCAGAGAGATGAGGAAGATGAAGGAGCTTGCTGAAGCACTTCAAGCCAGGCTTGTAGCCCTGGAAAAGAACAAAAAGAGGGAAGTGGAAGACAGTGAGTCTGAAGAAGATGAAGATGCTGTTGAAGAGTATGAAGAGGTAGCTGAAGATCTGGATGCTGAAGACCAGAGACTTGCAAAACTATTAAAGGCAGTGCAGAGTGATAAACCTAAGGTAAAGGTTGATGTTTCCAAGTACAATGGAAGTTTGAATGAAGATGGGTTGCTGGATTGGATTGCTGCACTTGATAATCACTTTGAATGTGAAGATGTTGCTGAGGATCAGAAGGTAAAGATTGCAAAGATCAAGTTAGGAGATCATGCTTTGGTATGGTGGGATTATGTACAATCTGAGAGAAGGAAACAAGGGAAGTCAAAGATCACTTCATGGGATAAGATGGTAGCAAGGATCAAAGGTAAATTCTTGCCAAGGGATTATGAAATTCAGATGTTTAAGAAGCTGCAATTTTTAAGGCAGAAGGAAATGGATGTGAAGGCATATACTGAGGAGTTTTATAAGTGGAGTATGAGATCTGGTCATCATGAGAACGAGGTAGAAAAGGTGGCTAGGTATTTGGCTGGTTTGAGGTTGAACATACAGGATGAGTTAGTTTTAGCTAACCCTAAGAATGTGGAGGATTGTTATCAAATGGCAATCAGGATTGAAGAAAAGATGAATAGAGGACAAGATAAGTCCATGAGAGGAAGAGGAAACAATATGAGGGGAAGAGGATCAGCCCCTACCACAAAGCAAACCAATGAGGGTCAAGAAGACACTGGTAAAGGACAGGGACAGTCTGATTTCAGAGGTGGATGGAAAGGTAATAAAGGTAGATTTGGAGGTGGTAGAGGTTCTACTACATTTTCAGGCAAATGTTACACCTGTGGTGAGTTTGGTCATCCATCTTTCAAATGTCCAGAAAACAAAGGTTCATCATCCAGAAATGATAGAACAAATGACAAGAGAGTACAACTTGTGCAAGAAGAGAAAGCAGAGCAAAGTGTGCAGAGTTCAAACACTAATCAAAGGGATAAGGAGCCTGAATATTATGCATATCCTGAGGAGGGAGAAGCATTGATGCTAAGGAGAATTAGTTTGCAGGCATCAAAGGATATGATGCAAAGAAGAGCTCTTTTCAAGACCACATGCAAGAGCAAAGGTAAAGTATGTAAGGTTGTCATTGATACTGGTTCAACAGACAACATGGTATCTCAGGAACTGGTGGATAAACTGAATTTGGAAAGGATTCCACATCAACACCCTTACAAGGCATCTTGGGTGAGTGATAGTAAATCACTTTTTGTCTATGAACAGGCATATGTGGATTTTCAGATTGGAGCATATCATGATAGAGTTTTGTGTGATATTTTGCCCATGGAATGTTATCACCTACTGTTGGGTAGACCATGGCAATTTGATAGAAGGGTACTGTATGATGGGTATGCTAATACCTACACCATCAAGAAAGATGGGAAGACTATTATGCTGATGCCATTGCAGGCAGATGCTGCAGCACAGGGGGCAGCCAAAATCATTTTAATGGGAAAGAAGGAGTTTGTGCAGATGCCTATAGAAGCAGGCATAAAGGCAGTTGAGGATACTGCAGGGAAAGGAGTTGTTCAGGACAACAGGTTGAAGAAAGTTTTGGTTTTGACTGACAGAGGTCAGCAGCAGGTGCAGAAACAGGTGTGCAAATAGCAACCAGTTGAGAGGAATGACAAGGATGTTGTCATAGTTGGGACTATTGTTTGTCCTATAAGGGTTGAAAGGAAGATAGAGTTGAACACTATAGAAGCAGTTCAGACAGAGGTTCTGGTCAGACAACCTGACAAACACAAAGTATGTGAGAGAAAGACCTAAATTGACAGGCATGAGGATTTATTTGCAGGAAAGAAGCAAGTTACAGTTCAGAAGTCTTGGAGCAGCCAAGAGCCAGCAGAGGATACAGCTGGAACAGGTCAGAATATTGCAAAGGCAAAGTGTAAAGGTGGAGGACTTCCACAACCCAAACTCATGGGACATGAGTTCTTTTCTGTTGGGGAGTATGGTGCAGGAGCACCTACCTGACAGCTAGCCTCCATGAGGCAATTAGTTAGTTTTGAGTCTTGTTTATGTTTTCAAGAAGGTCTGATAAGACCAATGCATGTAATAAGGTTATGCTGACCGTACTAAGATCATGCTGACCATGCTTTGCTATTTTTAGGTAGTTTGTTAGACAGTTGTCATGTTGTAGGTCCGGTTGGATCTCCCAGCCGCCAGGAGAGATTTCCCAGCCGCTTGGAGTCGGGTCAGTAGTACTCGCAGGAAAACCTATTTAAGCATGAGGATCGGTTGGTATTGGATATATCATCGATCAGACTTTGCGAGAGAGAGACAGAGTATTGTAATAGCATCTTTTGAAATCGAATAAGAGATCCTGTTGTGTTCATTTTCTGTTTGGTCTCCACTGTGTGATCGATCTGCTGTTTTGGGTGGTTTCATGGATTCGCTGATCCATTCCACCGGTTGATTTGTCGGATCGGTGGAATGGCGATGTACAGTAGGTTAGGTTTTAGTTTGCTTTTTGTTTGCATGCAGGTGTGCAGGATCACCGTCGAGAGATGTTGAGAACCCTAGCATGGGTATGTGCTAGGTCGAGCTAATAGATTAGAGTGTGGAAGATCACCTTGAAAGTGGATCGGGTCATCCCAGGAGGATCGGCGAGTTGAAAATTTGCTAAGGTTTGAAAATTCGTTAAAACGGCATCATCAGGATATTTCTACGTATATCTTGCAGTCGCTTCGGGCATCGTCATCCGGGTAGATGGAGATGAGCATGATGCTATCGATTGCATGAAGTGAATGTGCGTTGGGGTGATCATCATCAGGAGGTGCCGAGGAGGAGCGTATCGACATAAGGTAGAAGATCGGGTTGATCGCGGGCTGAAAAAAGTTAAGTTTGGCCAACAGCAGGATATGACGTCATCATCATCAGGATATACGTCATCAGGATATTTCAGAGCAGCAGGATATTGAGGAGCTGCTTGTGACGTCATCGTCATCAGGATAATCGTCATTAGGATATCGGGGTGACGTAAGCATCGAGGGGACGGTGCGTGGAGTTAAGGTTTGTCATCATCAGGATATATGGGAGGAACCGGATGTTCTTTATCCTACTGATGAACATGATGTTGAATATCATGATGCTGAAGATAGTGAAGAAAGAAGTTGTTGGTGAGATGAACAGTGGACGTCAGGAGGATGTTCGTGCTTGCCGAATATGATGATGCTGCCGATAGTCGAACGTGATGATGCTATTGACATGCGAACGGGCGAAGACTTGTCATCAGGAGGATATCGGTCGGCAGAGTAAATATGATGATGCTGACAGTGTTAAGCGACATATGATGATGATGATGATGATGATGAAGGGTTGCGGACATCCATGCTGTATGTTAAGGTTATAGTGTGATGCCTCTGCATCAATTTTCTTAAATGATGTGCTTATAAGCATGTATTTCCATGATTACTATCATTATTCTTATTCATTTGCATGATATTTGTTGTTTTGTATGCATTTTGTGTAAATATGCTCATGATTTTTCATTTGTATATGGGTATCTGCATATTTTGTATTTTTCTTTCCATTGATCTATGTATTTGCATTTATGATGATGATTTTAATGAAATTAAAGAAATTTAAACTAATGCTTTCTAATTTTATTGAAATGAATGAGTTTCAACCATTGTTGTATATGTGCAATTCAATACTTTATGAAATAGAGATGAAAACCAAACCATGCTAAGCCAGGACATTCCACAACTTCACACAGTCAGTGCTAATCTTCAAAGGAATAGGAAATCAACAACAAACACTAGTTAACATGCACTCCAAGGGATGCAACATCTCACAATGACAAGTCCAGATGATAACTAGATGATTACTCAAGATTTACTATGTAGATGTAATCTGTATCTCTATTGCATTCAGTAGTCAAAATGGGAACATATTTACAATTGGTTTTGAGAAAGTACCATGACATTCAATAGTCTTATCTCAATTAAGCTCTTAATAATCTTACAAAGTGCACTCCATCTCCTTTTGTAGATCAAGGATAAGAGGTGGTTACAAAATATTCTATGATCAAGATTTATCTATTATCATCAATGGTTCATACTCCTTTGACAAAGTCAACATATAGAACACGTGGCATAGGTTGCTAGTTGGCAACCATTTGGTGGAGTACAACTATCCTTGTGAAATATTCTACAAGAATCATGTCACCTTTCTCAACACATCCATATACTCTGCATCTGCATTCACTCTTCTTCATCTGTGGACAAGTCATCTTCTATTTGAATATTGATAGTCCCTTGGATAAATTCATATGCTTGGACTATTCTTTCTATTTCTCCTCCATCTAGAACTTTAGCCTTTTTGGTAGCATGCCCCTATGATTTGAATTGGGCTTCTAAAGTTATCTAGTTATTCTTTAGGCTATTCAATGTCTCATTATATTTTTCTATCTTAGCCTTCATCCTCATAGCTTTGTTAATTACATTTTTAGAGAAATGGCTAAGAGGATCATCTCATGGAGGCCTAAAATTATCTTGAAATGCTTTAGTGGCAAAGTCTACATTGATTCTCCGCCTTCCCTTCAATCTTATCTTCAAGGGCTTCCAAGATGTCTACCTCCTCTAATAAAAGCTCATGCAGTTTAACACTGATATCCCTAAATTTTGCATTACATTTCTTCAAGATATCTACCTCAAATTTCACATCTTCAAACCAGACATTAAGCGACTGTGAAGTCTAGGTGGTTAGGATATTAGTGGATATTAGGATATTCATATCCACCTTCTTTGTTTCTGCAAGAGTGGCCAAATGTTTATCTACTTGTATTGACCTCTGTGCAATCTCCTTCTGCATTTTATCTACCTTGCTCTTTAAAGTATAGAGCAAGTCCCAATTGGCAAGTGAGGTCCTTATCATCTGTTCTCCTTCAGATAGGAAGTGGATAAACCATTTGTCTATTACTTGTGATCTATGTTTCATGATATCCAATCCTGTAATTTAATCTTGTGATATTATTGCCAGTGAAGTGGATGTGGAGATGGGAATGTTAGTGGGTGCCACTAATCCCCTTATGAATGTCTGCATTTGAGCAATGTGCTCTTTATGCTCCTTATTCTTTGCTTTTTTTCCTTTTCTATCCTTGCCAATAAGATGTCTATGATATCCTTGGCTTCTTGACCCTCTTGTTTTTCAGTAGCAAATCCCAGGTCCACAATGGTTATCTGGAACTCACTTGCATTTTTTATCCTTTATCCTTATCCACAATAGGTAAAACTATTTGAGCTGATCTCTTCCCTATTGTAGGATCTCTCTTTATTGCAGAGATAGCCCTGTCTCTCTTTGGTTTGGCTATTTCAGCTGAAAATAATGAAGATATATCAAAATTTGAAGAATCAAATAATGGAGGTGGATTCATGTCATGCTGTAATCAATGTGGTACCTTAGATCTAGACCCTCTTTGGTCTATATGCTCAATGTTTGCATCATGTGATTCTATGTTTTGTTCTTCTAAAGTATCTTCATCTATACTTTGTTGTTGTTCTTCTTCTTCCCCAACATGAATCCTTTCATATACTTTCTGTTGCTCATCATATGTGGGGATTTCCTCTGATGTTTTCATACCTTCGTCAGGTATCATTTGTTCATCCTAATGTGGTGGTTCGTTTGCATCAGGTCCCTGATGACCAAGATCCTAGATATTCTAATGATCTCTTTGACTATCTTTATCCACCTTTTCTTGTTCTTTATTGTCATCACCCACTAATGGACCTTCTTGTCCAATTTCTGACATGTTTGTGTCCTTGTTATCTTGGGTTTTAGGTATGACATTAGGACCTCATTGTCTGGATGTATCAATTATGTCTTTTTCTTCAGCATGCCCATGTTTAATGTCTTGGGCATCTGGTTGATTAGGTAACTCTGTATGTGTGTTCATAGCTACATTATCTTCTATTTCATCCTACTCTAGGACTGCATTTGTATCCTTGTCTGTCTCATCACTGCCCTAGTGTTGGGACATGAAAATTTGAAATTGTCTGGTACTCTTACTCACCCATTTCTGACCAAATCATAAAACATTATACCCAAAATCATAATAATAAGAGGGTTTAAATTCCCTAATATCGACAAGACATCATGTTAGCTATACCGATCCATGAGAAACTAGTTGAAATGGCTATCAACATGATAATAACGATCGGGGAGAATGTTTTGGAAGACACCGATGGAGAAAGTGGCATTGATGACCTTTCATTAGGGAGAAAATGCATGGTCACATTGATCGTCAAAAGGAAGCACTATCGGGTAGTATTCTACAAACCTTCCTGATAGTATAAGTCATGCCAATGGTGAAGTTGGTAGGACTCTCATCGAGCATCTAGTGAAACTAAGAGAATTAATGGTCATTGGCAAGAGATGAACATCGGAGTGAAAGATTGATGAGTCTCTAATAGTCTAAGGTCACAGCGATAAAGATGTCGGTGACATATCGTGAAGATCTCTCTGATGAAGAGTGTAAAGGAAGGCTATCGGGGAAATAACCATGATCGGGTAACTTGAAATAAGTTATCCCGATGGTTTTTCTTATCCTGACGACAACGATGACCACGTTCATCGACAAGACTCTCACCGATAGTCATATTGGTAACACTTAACATATCAGGGGAGAACATTATTCTTATAACGATGAAGAAAGTCATGCCAATAAAGCAACCATGCCCACTTTCACATTGGGTAAAGCTTGGAGATATCTTGCCGATACAAAGTCACAAATGAAATATAACATCAAGGAGACAATTGAAGGGTTACAACAATTGATCTATGAACAAACATTCGTGCCATAAGAAGATATTAAAATTGCCCAGACATTATGAAAATCATGCCGATGAGAAAAGTTATGACGATGTGACATTTCACAACGATTAAGAAAATTGAAATGCTCAAACAATTAATTGCAGATGAAGAAGAAATCCTTTGAGATAACATTCAAAATCATTGCAATTAAATTTAACAGAATTGTTTGAGAAGAGCAAGCAAGAGGAGACTTGAAGCAGAAAATAGGGGAATTCAATCAAAACCTCTGATAACAGGTACGTACGTACAAATTTCTGTGCTATAGCCTGTAATTTGAATTTTTCTGTCAAGGATTGTAAATGGAGACTTTGGGGAGAGGAAAGGGAAGAAAACCCCAGGGTGACACAAGTAAACCTAAAAAATAGAAAATTGATAAAACTCTTGAGGAGAAAACAAAAGAAAGAAACCTAAACCAAGAATTGATTGATCAGTTACCAGGATCAACTCCCAAAGCCTGAAGGTCTGCACAACTTAGGGTAGAGGTGGAGAAACTAGAAGACATGTGTAAATACCTTGGGAATGTTTGGACTCCAATTAGAGGCTATGAACTTTTTAAATTCCATTTCAACAGAAGAATTAGGAATTTTCTAGTATCAAAACCATGGCATTTGAATTTGGGTAAACTAGTTGTTCCTGACGTGTTTCTGAATGTTGAACTTCTTCATCTTTTCGCTAAACAATATAACCCAAGTCTTAAGGCCATATGCAACCCACGAGGGGAGCCTATCATACACTTGTCAAAGAATGCAATCTGTGAAGTTTTTGATTTGGATGATTTATGCACTGTCCCCATTGTTTATGAGGATTTGGAAAAGGAATACTGGAGAAAGGCTACTAGATACAATGGATGGAGACTGCCTATTCATAGGCCTAGGGCAGAGGGAGAAATGGTGCCCCTCAGTGAAAATGATGGCCCTCCATTTCATGTGTCTCTGTTTGAACCTTACATACAATACACTTACTACTATGTGGGCCAGGTCCTACGATCAGAGGTCCCTGACTTCATGACTATTCCTCTGATGGTCATTGCTACATACATTCAGTGCCACAATGCCAAGCAGTTTGATTATGTTGTCTATGTTTTTAATAGAATTTACTTTGGCCTAACTGCCATAAAGAACAATGCCCTATCTATCTCCTCTCATGCACATGGTGCTCTATTATGGTCAAGAAGTGGGGTTATGGCCAACTGAATTCAAAGTTGTTCCAATACACCAGAGGAGGCAAAAGCTCCCCATGTAGATGTGGACCAAAATATGGGATAGTAGATATGCCCATTCTACTTATGTGCAATTTGAGGAACACTATGTCAAAGTGTTATATATATATATTTTAGTCATCCCTGTGAATACTCAATCTCAAATGAAATAAAGAGGTTTCTTAGACCAAAGGATTTTGGTGGTCCTCTTACTGTTACTCACAACTGGGGAGATTGGTACTATTTTGAGGATGCCACTATGGTTAGAGTTTATGGTTTTGAGGATGCTCCTTTCATCTTGCCTAAGATTGTCCCTAACAAAATTGCCTATTTGGAATTAGTTAGGCAAATGAATTGCTCAAATGTGATGCACTTGAGTTCCCATGATAAATAGTCTTTTATGCCTAGTACTCTGTGTTTTGGAGACTTCACTATGGTATCCAAGGAGGGATATGGTCACATTATAGATAAATTGATGCAATACAATATGAGGTGTACTGAGGTGAGAAAGGGATTTGATCCTGAAGGTTTTATTGACCTTACTCAGAGAAAACAAAACCTTAGTGGGTACACACATGTTCCCTATCTACACGATGATGTCATTAGGAATTTGGAGGAGGTTGAGGTTGAACTAGTGGTTGAGAAATACAACAGGGACTTAGATGAGAAAAAGAAACAGCTTGCAAAGATTGAGGTGTTATCTTATGGTGATGAAGAGCTTGTAGGGCAAGAGGAACCACAACAACAGATAACAAAAATGTCCAAAATAAAAATGGAACAATATCAGCCTCCTTTCATAACACATGATGAGGAGGGGCCTGTTGATGAAGACCCATGACAAATAGCTTATGATTCTTTTATTTCTGATGATAAATTTATTCATTCTAAAGAATTCAAATCATTTTTATATAAGTGCAAGGGGAAGGAAATCAGAGAGTAGGTTGATGATGTCTCTGCCAATAATGAGAGACAATTACTTGATAGGTTGAAAGCAACAGTTGATAATGAATTGCAACATATGACCCCTAGTAAGGGTAGACAGTTGCTCAAAGAAGCAGGGATAATGATTTTTCCTAGCCTTGATTTGAATTCTACTTTAGTATTTGATAGTTTTTTGAATAATACAGATGATAGATACAAGCTCACTCCAGAAGGTGTCAATGAAGTATATATGGGCACCAAATATAATAATGATGAAAATTCACTAATGATATGGGCCCTGTATCCTCCCCACAAAGAGACAACCATCATAGACACTGAGAAAACTTTTGGCCATGTCATGACTTTGAAGGCAGGGGAGACTGACCCCTTGATCACTGCAGACATTGGCATCAATGTTGTAAAGTTGAATAAGGCACAGGCTCAGATGTTAATTAAGGAAAGAGATGCATACAAGCAGAGCTGTGAGAGATTGACAAAAGAGAATGATTATTTGAAAGATGTTGTCAAGAGCACCTTTGGGGGATCAGTAAAGAGACTAACCCAAGGTGAAAGCTCACAAAGTGTCCAATCACTATCCATAGATCAAGTAGCCCAAATCTAGATGGATACACTTGTCACAGTACTCCAGAACATGCATACCAATATGATGCATTGGCTGAACCCATTTTGGGATAATTATTCTCAAAATTATAAGGTGATGCAAGAGCATGAAAGGCTTGAAAAAATGCTGCAGGAAAAATTAAGTGAGACAGAGTAAATATATTTTTGACATTGTAGGTGCCTCCAATGAGTTGATCGAGCAACATCAGAAGTATTATGACCAACTTAAGACTGATGCCAAAGAATGTACTGAAGCTTCAAAAGTAGGAGTGCCCACATTGTTCAAAAGCGATAAAGAATTAAAGAGCAAAGAAGAATGGAGCAGAGACTATCAAGCAATATTACATGAAGCTTTAGGAGCTCTTAAGGACAAAGACTATGTCCGGGGAAGCCTGCAAGCATTTGGAGAGGATGGTTACGATGGATGTGATCACAAGGAACGCCATTGAATTCACTGATTCACATCGCAGCAAGGAGTACTTAGACCATATTGCTCAGTTATACTTGTGATTGAATAGGGCCTAAGCATTGTTGTTTTATGGTTGTTATGTTAATCTTGTTAATTTCCAAAAGACTTCTTGAAGAGTTATGTCTCTTCACAAGCATTTCTTTATAAGTTCAAACATTTGATGTTGAATTAAGATCAGCAGTAGAATATAATACAAAAAGTTTACAATGTTTCTCAAAGGCCATGTTGCAATTTTATTATTGAAGAAGTAAATTGAAGTTCTCTGATTCAGTGGTTCTATTTTGGCATCAATTGTTTGTTAAGATTATTCAATTGTGTGGTTGTCTCCATTTCAGTATTTCCTTTTTATTCAAATTAATATATCAAGTATATAGTTAATTTGTCAATGCACATTTGCAGTATCTGTGTGATTGAATTAATTGGTTTCCATTAGAGGAATTAAAAATCCTTCTGATCAATCACAGTAACCTGGAAGTGTTAGTTTGGATTACTAAGAAGAACCATATAATTAGGATTGCCATTCTGTCTCCAAGTTAATATTATCTATTATTCTTGCATATTTCATTCAATTGGTTCCTTCAAGAAAGGATTAAATTACCCTTGGTGAATTACAAGAGGTTTGATTATATTATTTGGATTGTTATGAAGAGTTTGTCAGTCATTTCCTTGCACGTTTATACAAGTTATAAACTAAAATATTGTGCCAAACAGTTAGAATTACTGCCCAATTTAAGCCACTAGTCTTAGTCTTTCATTTGACTCTGTTTACCCAACAAGGCACTGGTCTTATTTCAAATCATCACTTAAAAACCCCTTTATTAGTTAAGCATAGTCATAAAATTCACCTTGATATTGTTTATACAATTTCTACCAACCATTCATTAGATATAGACATAGAATAAGTTAGCAAGCTCTCATCTATCCTACACCATTTTCCACTATAGGAAGACGCATTTACTTAGTCAAGACATTTACATTCAGTCTACTTTAATTTCCAAGGTTCACCCACTTAGGTGTAGTAGGACCTAAAGTGTAGGGAGTCATCAAACCTTAAGGGTTGATTCCATCGTGTTAGTTCAAAAATGTTGCAAATCTAAGCATAGAGCCTGTCATTCTCTTAGGATTTGTAACCTGCATTTTGAGACCTAACAAATTGGTGACTCTTCTGGGGATAAAAATAAAAGACCTTAGTAATAAACCATTCATTTTATAGGGTCATTTCAGAAAGTTTAATTTGGTAACTCTGTTGGCAAGAAGAATCCAGAAAGATAAATTATAAACTTTTTCCTATTTACAAAATAGGTGGCGACTCTGGAACTTGTTATAACAGAAATTTGATACCAAATGGATGGTAGGAGATCCAAGATGGAAGGCAAGAAATTGCAATCATCTCCACCAATTAGAAACAACTCCAAGAGAAATGGAGCATTAAATTATTCTCACCAAAATGATAACCATGAGGCTCAAGAAGATAATGATGAGCAAACTATTGCAATTCACAATAAGTTTACACCTCTGCATGAATCAAATGAGAATCTCAACAGAGTAACTGATGACATATTGGCTAAATATAGACCAGATTCTTAAGAATAGCTCAAGTATGAAGCACAGGCCATGAGGCAAATTGATGAAAGGCAAGTTGAATATGATTTTAAAATGTCACTACATCAGTGAGAAGGGATAAAATATGGACTCTCAATTCAAGAAATAAATGAAAGTCCAAAGAATCCAGGAGGTGTGAATCAAGCACAACAGGATCTGGTTAGGCTCCAGGAAGAACTTGAAATGATCAAAATAGAGGAAACTAAGAGGTCGTTGCAACAAGATATTCAATAGATAAAGAGTAGGGCTAAAACAAACCCCCCAAAATATGCACCTCCACATAGGGGAAATACTTCGAGGAATCTACAGCAAAATATACACCAAAATACAGGTGGTGTTTCAAATTTACAAGCATCTGGAAGTCATCAAAATACCATTCCTAAAGTTCCTAGACCACCTCCCATATATAATACATCTCAGCAAATGGCTAATCCTTACCCACCCCCTAGCCAACAATATCATGGACCACAAAATCCTTATATAAATCCCCATATCAACCAACAACAGCAATATGCTTATCATCAGCCTCCGGGTGGATATAATTACTATCCTAATCCACCACCCATGAATTTTCCACCCAAAAACCTCACAAACATATGTAGCCAATTTGATCTGACTGGGTATCAGTTGTATCCCTATCCTATGGATAGTAATTGGAGAAATATAGTTCCCAAGTTTACTGGGAATAGTGCAATATCAGCTGAAGATCACATCAGAAGCTTCAATGCTTTCGTGCAAGATATTGGTATGGACTGGGAAGATGTTAGAATGAGGTTATTCATGATGTCCCTGATTGAAGATGCAAGACACTGGTTCAACAGCTTACCTGATGCCTCAATCAGTTCAATAATTGATTTCCATAACCAATTTAAGGAGTAGTATGGTAATCAGTATGCCCCCTGAGGTTGCATTACATGAATTGATAAGTATCCATAAATACCAAAATGAATCAGTGTATGACTTCAATCTAAAATTTTCCAAATTACACAACAAAATACCACATGGATCCAAGCTGTCTGATCTAGCAGCATTGAGCATTTATCTAAAAGCATTTCATCCAAAGGCAGGGTATGAACTTAGAAACTGGTGCCCTGCAACCCTGGTTGAAGTACAAAAAGTGGCATTAAATATTGAGAACAATAGGTAAGCTGCAGGTATGGTTAGCAAGAGGGATAACCCTAGAAATACTCAAAACCCAAACATTTAGCAAACTAAACAAGAAGGTCAGCATAGACACGAAAGGCCCAAGTTGCATGATATGTCATATAATATGAATTAGAAAGATGGGAGACCCATTGAAAATAGCAGAAAGAAACATTATGGAAAAGATACCCCTGACCCTCTAAAATGGAATGTAGCACATATGGTAGAAGATAAACCTTGGTGTCTGGTGTGCAATTTACCACATTCACCTGAATATTGTGAGGTGGCTAAAACAGTATAGCAAGAAGAAATGTTATACAATTATAATAGAGACAACCACACTATGAACATGGTGCAAGATACACCATGTTTACTGATTGAAGACTATTCTTCTACAGAGGAAGAGGGATATGAGTATGATGTGGGAAACTAGAGACATCATATCAATATGGGAGAACAAGAAGTGTTCTCAGATCAGGAGGATGGTTATGAGGAACCTACCTATTATAACAATCAACCATATGATCAATGGAGACAACCCACTGAAAATGAAAGAGAAGCTCTTACAATAGCTACAATAGCTCAAGATAAAAATGCTTATAACCTAAGGAATAGGACAATGAATATTGAACAAGGAACACTTGGGAGTGTATTTATAAAAAATCAGAACTACAAAAAGAACAATGCAAAGTCAACATTCAAAGAACCAGAAAAGGGTGATAAAAATAAAACAAAAGAAAAATCACAAAATCAAGAAAAGGAAAATACAAAGATAGAAAAGAATGATCAGACTATGGCCCATTCATTTGACATTGCTCATGCAATATCTCAGGTAAAAATATCAGTTCCTCTTCTAGAAATGATGAAGATAGACAAATACAGGAATATAGTAGTCAAACTGATTTCAGATATGCCAAGTCAAAAACATAAAGGATCTGAAAATAGAACAAACAATGTTCACCAAGAAACATTCCAAATGCCTGAAGTATACCTAGGTGATATGTTGACAAAGAATCCCTCACGGGTGGACCCTTTCTACACTACATTGTTGATCAAAAACAGGATAGTGAGGAATTGTATGATTGATTTAGGTGCAGCCATGAATATCATGCTAATAGCAGTTATGAAGGAACTTGGAATGTTGGTTGACACTACATTTGGTAGGTGTTATGCAATGGATAATAAGTCCATCCCAGTCATTGGTATTATGAGGGATGTGGAGATAAAACTTGCCTCATACCCTGAAGCAACTTATAACATTGATATTACTGTGGTTGACATCCCACCATATTATGGAATGCTTCTGTCGAGACAATGGGCTGCAATGGTAGGAGGGAATGTCCAATTGGACTTATCATATGCCACAATACCAGTGGGAGGTAAAGAAATCAAGCTGTGCAGGGAGCCAAGATATGAAAGTATCATAGAATACTTGGATCAACATCAAATAAATTTCTTTTGTGATACAGATTTGGGAACCTTCAAGGTTGAGAAAAATCAACCAGAATTGTAGAACATTGATCCAATACATATTGAGTCTAAAAAAGAAGAAAATGATGTGTGGAAAATGTACTTTGATGGTGCATGCAACAAAATAGGAAATGGGGCCGAGGTAGTATTTATTTCACCAAGAGGTAAAACTTTCAAATACTCTTTTCTATTAACATTTGAATGCACAAACAATGTAGCAGAGTACGAAGCTTTGCTCATTGGTTTGAACATAACCACCAAACATAAGATAAAAAAGTTAACTGTATATGGTGATTCTGAACTGGTTACTTCTCAAGTGAGAGAGAAATACCTATAAAAAAAAAGAGGTTAAGACACTACAAAAACACAGTTTGGGATGATATTGAGTTATTTGATGCCTTTTCAATCAACTGGATTGATAGGTCAAAAAACATTATGGCAGTTTTTCTAGCGAATATCACATTGAAAAGAGATGATATCACATTAGCAGGTATTACAGAAGTTGAATTCAAAACCAGACCTACTATTCCAAATAATGTACATAAATGGCAAGTGTTTGATAATGATGCTAATATAATCAACTTCCTGCATTGTGTTGATTATTATGAAAATCAAGAGATTGATTTCAATGCATTTGTAGAAGAACATAATGGGAAGGAAACCCTTTTTGGTCAAGAGATAGTTCAGTTGAAAACAAATAAAATACCTAAGGGACTTATAGCATTGGAAAAGGCATTTGATGGACATGATAGATTTAAAATGAAAGACACGCCAGTGGTGCAAAATGACCTTGAAGAGATTAATTTGGGGACACAGGTAGCCCCAAAGAGTGTATATATTAGAAAGGGTCTTAACCCCAAAATCAAAAGCAGGATCATCAACTTACTTAGGAAGTATAGGCATGTATTTGCCTAGTCATATGATGATTTAAAAGCATATAGGGAGGACCCTTTTCAACATAAAATACCATTGAAACCAGATGCTAAACCATTCAAGCAAAAATAGAGGCCAATCAATCCTACATTAGCTCCTAAGATGCTTGAAGAGCTTACAAAATTAAGAGATGGAACTATCATTAAACCCATCAGGCATTCTTCTTGGGTTTCTAATTTGGTGCCTGTCAGGAAAAAGAATGGTGATATTAGATTATGTGTGGACTTCAGGAACTTAAACAAATCTTCCCTAAAAGACAACTATCCCCTCTCTACTATGGAAGCAATATTACAAAAGGTTACCAGATGTGAACTGTTATCAATGATGGATGGCTTCTCAGGATATAATCAGGTGAAGGTCAAAGAGTCAGAACAATTTAAGATTGCATTCACTACCCCATGGGGAACATATGTATATTTAAGGATGCCATTTGGACTCACTAATGCCGAAGCAACATTGCAAAGAGATATGGATGTGGCATTCGCTGAATTGATCAACAAAATCATGATAGTATATCAGGGTGATATGGCAGCATATTCCAAAAGGGCTGAAGATCATTGTGCACATTTGGAGTAAATATTTATCAAAGCCCTAGAATATGGGATTTCATTGAATCCTAAGAAGTGCCATTTTGCAGTGACAAAGGGGAAGTTGCTTGGCCACATAGTCTTAAAAGATAGAGTGAAAATAGATCCTGAGAGAGTAAAAGTAATTGACCAAGTTCCTATTCCTAAAAATGTGAAATACATATAGTCATTTTTTGGCCAAATTAACTTTGTTAGGAGGTTTATATCAAATTTTGTAGAAATTGTTAGTCCCATATCAAGAATGTTGAAGAAAAACTCAGAAGTAAAGTGGACAATGGAAACAATAGAAGCATTTTCTACTATTAAGAGAGCAATCAAAGAAGCCCCTGTCCTGATATCCCTTGATTTTAGTAAACCATTCCAACCGTTCTCATTTTCCTCTTATCATACAGTTGCAACAGTACTATTGCAGAAAAATAATGATGGACATGAACAACCCATTTCATTTTTCAGCAAATCTCTTCAAAATGTAGAGCTAAAATATGATATTGTTGAGAAATAGACATATGCATTGGTGAAGGCAGTTAAAACATTTAGGCCATACTTGGTGGGAGCTGAAATCATAGCATATGTGCCTAATGCTGGAGTAAAAGATGTATTGGTCCAAACTAAAGTCACATGTAGAAGATGCAGATGGATCAATAGAATTCAAGAGTTTAATATTGAAATCCAGATTACTAAACTAGTGAGAGGACAAGGTCTTGCTAGGTTAATGGCTGAAAGTAATCTCGAGGCTTCTCAGATATGTAGTGCTAATGATGTTGATAATGCAAGTTCTAGCATTGAGCATACTCTGTGGTATACTGACATCATATATTATCTAAAGCACATGAAATTTCCTGAGGGGTATGATGATAATAAAAAAAGAACACTTAAATTGCAAGCCTCAAAATATGTATTTATTGATGGAGATCTTTACTGGAAGAATAGGGATGGTATTCTGCTATTATGCCTAGATGAACATCAATCAAAACATATCATGAAAGAGTTACATGAGGGCATGTGTGGAGGTCATTTCTCATTAAAGACTACATCCCACAAGATCTTAAGGGCTGGATACTATTGGCCTAAGTTTTTTAATGATTCATATCATTACATTAGGAAATGTGAAGCATGTCAGAAATTTTTAGGAAAGTTGAAATTTCAGGGAGCATTGCCCTTGAAATCCATGCAGGTGGAGGCTCCATTCTATTAGTGGGGTATTGACTTTATAGGAGAAATTGTGGAGAAGTCAAGTGGTGGATACAAATGGATTTTAATGGCGATAGATTACTTCACTAAATGGGTAGAAGCAATCCCAACCAAACAAGCAACAAGCAGGGTGGTGATTAACTTTCTGATGGAAAATATTATATTCAGATTTGGCACTCCAATAAGGTTAATCACAGACACTGGGATGTATTTCAGGTCTGATGAATTCAAAAATTTCTATAGTACACATGGCATCACTGTGTCCTATGCTGCCCCTTATCATCCACAAGCAAACAGACAGGTAGAATCCAGCAACAAAAGCCTTCTGAAAATCATAAAAAGAATGTTGGAGGGAAACAAGAAAGCTAGGGATTCAAAGTTAAGAATGGTTGTATGGCTGTATGGGCTGACAGGATTACTATAAAAAGAGCAATTGGGAGATCTCCTTTTGAACTAGTATATGGAACACAAGCGAGAATACCATTAGAAAATCTCATGCCAGTTTACAAATTTATTCTTCAGGAAGATTTAAACATTCCTGAACCAATGGAGGAAAGATTAGAACACCTTGCTGAACTTGATGAAACAAGGAGACTAGCCCAAAGGTAGAATATTAAGTTGCAATCACAAGTGAAATACGTCTTTGACAAAAATGCCAAAGAGAGGAAATTTGAGATGAATGACTTAGTGCTGATGTGGAATGCTAGGTGCCAGGGCAAAGGAAAGCATGGAAAGTTTGAAGCTTTATGGTTAGGTCCTTTTGTTATAACTGGCAAAGGAGGTGATGATTCTTACTATTTACAAAACATGTCTAGAGAAGAGTAGGAATTGCCTATACATGGGCAATATTTGAAGCCTTTCTTTTCATAGAATATCATGCACAAAGAGAATTAAGTGTTTCTAGTGCATGGACAACCCTTAAAAAGTTCTCAAAATACTTTTATTCCATGCACACTAGTCTAGGGTAATCAAACGGAGATTAGGACATGCCAGTACATGGACAATCCTATGAATCTATAAAAATAAATAAAATAAAAATAAAATAAAAAATAAAAAATAAAAAATAATCTTTTCCATGTACAGTAGTATAGGATCATCCCAATTCCCCATCATTATCACCTCCATCACCCATTCTCATAAAACTATCATCCCAAATAATAAAACGTATGGTCTACTCCCCCAAGAGATCTGAATTCTTGTATACTCACAAGGAGTATCCTAGACAGAGGCACTGTTGGGATAGGAAAATTTGAAATTTTCTTGTACTCTTACTCACCCATTTCTGACCAAATCATAAAACATTATACCCAAAATCATAATAATAAGAGGGTTCAAATTCCCTAATATTGACAAGACCTCATGTTAGCTATACCGATCCATGAGAAACTAGTTGAAATGGCTATCGGCATGATAATAAGGATCGGGGAGAATGTTTTGGAAGACATCGATGGAGAAAGTGGCAACGATGACCTTTCATCAGGGAGAAAATGCATGGTCATGCCGATCGGCAAAAGGAAGCACTATCGGGTAGTATTCTACAAACCCTCCCGATAGTATAAGTCATGCCGATGGTGAAGTCGGTAGGACTCTCATCAAGCATCCAGTGGAACCAAGAGAATTAATGGTCATCGGTAGGAGATGAACATCGAAGTGAAAGATTGATGAGTCTCTGATAGTCTAAGGTCACAACGATAAAGATGTCGATGACATATCGTGAAGATCTCTCTGATGGAGAGTGTAAAGGAAGGCTATCGGGGAAATAACCACGATCGGGTAACTTGACATAAGTTATCCCGATGGTTTATCTTATCCCGACAACAACGATGACCACATTCATCGACAAGACTCTCACCGATAGTCATATCGGTAACACTTAACATATTGGGGAAGAACATTATTCTTATAACAATGAAGAAAGTCATGCCGATAAAGCAACCATGCCCACTTTCACATCAGGTAAAGCTTGGAGATATCTTGCCGATACGAAGTCACAAATGAAATATAACTTCGAGGAGACAATTGAAGCATTACAGTGATTGATCTATAAACAAATGTTCACACCATAAGAAGATATTAAAATTGCCCAAACATTATTAAAATCATGCCGATGAGAGAAGTTATGACGATGTGACATTTCACAATGATCAAGAAAATTGAAATGCTCAAACAATTAATTGCAGACAAAGAAGAAATCCTCTGAGATAACATTTGAAATCATTGCAATTAAGTTTGACAGAATTGTTTGAGAAGAGCAAGCAAGAGGAGACTTGAAGTAGAAAATAGGGGAATTCAATCAGAACCTCTGATAATAGGTACATACATACAAATTTTTGTGCTATAGCCTGTAATTTGAATTTTTCTGTCAAGGTTTGTAAATGGAGACTCTGGGGAGAGGAAAGGGAAGAAAACCCTAGGGTGACACAAGTAAACCTAAAAAATAGAAAATCGATAAAACTCCTGAGGAGAAAACAAAAGAAAGAAAACTAAACCAAGACTTAATTGATCAACTACAGGATCAACTCCCAAAGCCTGAAGGTTTGCACAACTTAGGGCAGAGGTGGAGAAAATAGAAGACAGGTGTAAATACCTTGGGAATGTTTGGACTCCAATTAGAGGCTATGAACTTTTGAAATTCCATTTCAACAGAAGAATTAGAAATTTTCCAGTATCAAAACCATGGCATTTAAATTTGGGTAAACTAGTTGTTCCTGACGTGTTTCTGAATGTTGAACTTCTCCAGCTTTCCACTAAACAATATAACCCAAGTCTTAAGGCCATATGCAACCCACGAGGGGAGCCTATCATACACTTGTCAAAGAATGCCATCTATGAAGTTTTTGACTTGGATGATTTATGCACTGTCCCCATTGTTTATGAGGATTTGGAAAAGGAATATTGGAGAAAGGATACTACATACAATGGATGGAGACTGCCTATTCACAGGGCTAGGGCAGAGGGAAAAATGGTGCCCCTCAGTGAAAATGATGGCCCTCCATTTCATGTGTCTCTGTTTGAACCTTACATACAATACACTTACTACTCTGTGGGCCAGGTCCTAGGATCAGAGGTCCCTGACTTCATGACTATTCCTCTGATGGTCATTGCTACAGACATTCAGTGCCACAATGCTAGGCAGTTTGATTATGCTTCCTATGTTTTTAATAGAATTGACTCTGGCCTGACTGCCATAAAGAGCAATGCCCCATCTGTCTCCTTTGAACATTATTCACTTCTCATGCACATGGTGCTCTATTATGGTTAGGAAGTGGAGTTATGGCCAACTAAATTCAAAGTTGTTCCAGTAGACTAGAGGGGGCAAAAGCTACCCAAGCAGACATGGACCGGAATATGGGATAGTAGATATGCCCATTCTAGTTATGTGCAATTTGAGGAACATTATGTCAAAGTGTTATATAGATATTTCAGTCATCCCTGTGAATACTCAATCTCAAATGAAATAAAGAGGTTTCTTAGACCAAAGGATTTTGGTGGTCCTCTTACTGTTACTCACAACTGGGGAGATTGGTACTATTTTGAGGATGCCACTATGGTTAGAGTTTATGGTTTTGAGGATGCTCCTTTCATCTTGCCTAGGACTGTCCCTGACAGAATTGCCTATTTGGAATTAGTTAGGCAAATGAATTGTTCAAATGTAATGCACTTGAGTTCCCATGATAAACAATCTTTTATGCCTAGTACTCTATGTTTTGGAGACTTCACTGTGGTATCCAAGGAGGGATATGATCACATTATAGATAAATTGATGCACTACAATGAGGTGTGCTGAGGTGAGAAAGGGATTTGATCCTGAAGGTTTTATTGACCTTGCTCAGAGAAAACAAAACCTCAGTGGGTACACACATGTTCCCTATCCACACGATGATGTCATCAAGAATTTGGAGGAGGTTGAGGTTGAAATAGTGGTTGAGAAATACAACAGGGACTTAGATGAGAAAAAGAAATAGCTTGCAGAGATTAAGGTGTTATCTTCTGGTGATGAAGAGCCTGCAGGGAAAGAGGAACCACAACAATAGATAACAAAAATGTCCACAAGAAAAATGCAACAATATCAGCCTCTTGTCATCGCACATGATGAGGAGGGGCGTGCTGATGAAGACCCATGACAAATAGCTTAGGATTCTTTTATTTCTGATGATAAATTTATTCATTCTAAAGAATTCAAATCATTTTTATATAAGTGCAATGGGAAGGAAATCAGAGAGTCAGTTGATGATGTCTCTGCCAATAATGAGAGACTATTACTTGATAGGTTGAAAGCAACAGTTGATAATGAATTGCAAGATATGACCCCTAGTAAGGGTAGACATCTGCTCAAAGAAGCAAGGGTAATGATCTTTCCTAGCCTTGATTTGAATTCTGCTTTAGTATTTGATAGTTTTTTGAATAATACAGATGATAGATACAAGCTCACTCCAGAAGGTGTCAATGAAGTATATATGGGCACCAAATATAATAATGATGAAAATTCACTGATGATATGGGCCTTGTATCCTCCCCACAAAAAGACAGGCATCATAGACACTGACAAAACTTTTGGCCATGTCATGACTTTGAAGGCAGGGGAGACTGACCCCTTGATCACTACAGACATTGGCATCAATGTTGCAAAGCTGAATAAGGCATAGGCTCAGATGTTAATTAAGGAAAGCGATGCATACAAGCTGAGCTATGAGAGATTGAAAAAAGAGAATGATTATTTGAAATATGCTGTCAAGAGCACCTTCAGGGGATCAGTAAAGAGACTAACCCAAGGTGAAAGCTCACAAAGTGTCCAATCACTATCCATAGATCAAGTAGCCCAAATCTAGATGGATACATTTGTCACAGTACTCTAGAACAGGCATACCAATATGATGCATTGGCTGAACCGATTTTGGGATAATTATTCTCAAAATTATAAGGCGATCCAAGAGCATGAAAGGCTTGAAAAAAGGCTGCAGGAGAAATTAAGTGAGACACAGGGTAAATATATTTCTAACATTATAGGTGCCTCCAATGAGTTGATCAAGCAACATCAGAAGTATTATGACCAACTTAAGACTGATGTCAAAGAATGTGCTGAAGCTTCAAAAGTAGGAGTGCCCACATAATTCAAAAGCGATAAAGAATTAAAGAGCAAAGAAGAATGGAGCAGAGACTATCAAGCAATATTACATGAAGCTTTAGAAGCTCTTAAGGACAAAGACTCTGCATCCAGGGAAGCCTGCAAGTATTTGGAGAGGATGGTTACGATGGATGTGATCACAAGGAATGCCATTGAATTCACTGATTCACATCGCAGCCAGGAGTACTTAGACGATATTGCTTAGTTATACTTGTGGTTGAATAGGGCCTAAGCATTGTTGTTTTATAGTTGCTATGTTAATCTTGTTAATTTCCAAAGGACTTCTTGAAGAGTTATGTCTCTTCACAAGCATTTCTATATAAGTTCAAACATTTGATGCTGAATTAAGATCAGCAGTAGAATATAATACAAAAAGTTTACAATGTTTCTCAAAGACCATGTTGCAAGTTTATTATTAAAGAAGTAAATTGAAGTTCTCTGATTCAGTGGTTCTATTCTGGCATCAATTGTTTGTTAAGATTATTCAATTGTGTGGTTGTCTCCATTTCAGTATTTCCTTGTTATTCAAATTAATATATCAAGTATATAGTTAATTTGTCAATGCACATTTGATGTATCTGTGTGATTGAATTAATTGGTTTCCATTAGAGGAATTAAAAATCCTTTTGATCAATCACAGTAACCTGGTAGTGTTAGTTTGGATTACTAAGAAGAACCATATAATTAGGCTTGCCATTCTGTCTCCAAGTTAATATTATCTGTTATTCTTGCATATTTCATTCAATTGGTTCCTTCAAGAAAGGATTAAATTACCTTCTGGTGAATTACAAGATGTTTGATTATATTAGTTGGATTGTTAAGAAGAGTTTGTCAGTCATTTCCTTGCACATTTATACAAGTTATAAACTAAAATATTGTGCCAAACAGTTAGAATTACTACCCAATATAAGTCACTAGTCTTAGTCTTTCATTTGACTCTGTTTACCCAACAAGGCACTGGTCTTATTTCAAATCATCACTTAAAAACCCCTTTATTAGTTAAGCACAGTCATAAAATTCACCTTGATATTGCTTATACAATTTCTACCAACCATTCATCAAATATTAGACATAGAATTAGTTAGCAAGCTCTCATCTTTCCTACACCATTTTCTACTATAGGAAGACTCATTTACTTAGTCAAGACATTAACATTCAGTTTGCTTTAATTTCCAAGGTTCACCCACCTAGGTGTAGCAGGACCTAAAGTGCACGGAGTCATCAAACCTTAAGGGTTGATTCTGTCGCGTTAGTTCAAAAACATTGTGAATCTAAGCATAGAGCTTGGCATTCTCTTAGGATTTAACATTTTTGAGACCTAACACCTGGTATGCTAGATCAATTATTGTTGGGCTTGTGACATGACCAATTAATCCTTCTAGACCTATTTTCTATGCCACTACCTCTGGATTATTCTATGGGAGTATTCTAAGGTATGACCATTGTATTCTTTACCAATGACTCCATAGGACTAGTTGACACCTCATCCACTACCTCATCATTAGAGAGGTCTATTGTTTTGTCTACAGGTAGGGGTTGATCATGCTCTCCTTTCTTCATCTCTTCTCTAGCATCTTCTACTAATTTAGTTTTAAACTTAACAATAGTGGGGATATGGACATTATGCTATAGACTTTGTTGAACTTCCCATGCTTTAATTATACTGTCACCTCCTTGACCTTTAAGAACAATGTTTGGATGCTTATCCACAGATCCCCTCATTGTTGGTGCTTGAGCTTGGCCTTTTCTTGACGACCCTTCTTGAGTTCTCTTTCTCCTCTTTATTATCAGGGGCTCCTCATCATCATCACTTTCCTCCACATCCTCATAAGTAATGCCTAGATCTACTGTATGCTCATGCTGCTTCTTAGGCTTCTTGGATGTTGTAGTAGTAGAGGTTGAGGCTTGTGCTTTCTGAGGTGATGGTTTTGGAGTTATTTTAACACTAATGTTCATCCCTCCCCTCTTGGTTGTCCTAGACGAGCCTTCCTGTATCCTCTTCTCTAGAGATTATCTTTTATCTTTAAGGAAGTCATCATAATCTTCATTTGCCAATTCTTGTCTCTTTCTTTTATTGTCAATGGTCATGGCCACCCCCTTAGCCTTGAGCACAACAACATCCTTCTCTACCTAAGATTTGGTCAATTGCATGACCATCTATATTATTATCTCCAGTGAGGTTTCCTCCAGCTAGCTCCAATCAGAGGGGGAGATTGTTTCATTATATATCTTATTGTCCTCATATTCTTGAGACATGATTATTTCATCATCTTCATGTAATTGTGGGGGAACCAGAATACAATCCAAGGCACTAATTTGTCTTAGTGTGAGCCTTTGGTAGCTCCTCCATACTTCAACATCATTAGGACAATTAGACCAATAATCTTCTATGTACACCTGGTGCACTAGCTTCTTATACAATTCCTCCATCCTATGATAAGGATCATACTACCTTGATAAGGAGAAAGACTGTAAACACATCAGTTGCAGTCCTCCTGTTGCCTCTTTAGTTGTTTTTGCATCAGGGCACATATACTAGCCAATCATAAGTGGAAACATGACCTTGGGTATTTTATTCTTCTGGACAAATGCCTCATGTGAAGGCAATATCTTCCTGGCCATCGCCATCAATATGACCTTATCCGTTGGATATCTTGGCAACATCATGGGTTACCTATCGAAGCCCTCCATTCTTATGTATGTAAATGCAGGGAACTGGATGAACCAAGATCCATTCCTACCTATTGTTTCTTGAGCTTCCATGCTCATTCTTTTTTCTCTGTCCTCCTCCATTGTTCAGACTAGATGCATATTGAAGTAGTCAATAACTCTCTTATAATGTTGGAGGGATGTCCTCCTCCCTAGTTATGGATAATGATCCCAAATATTTACATCTCTAGGATTACGGCTAACCCTACCAATTGTTTGCAGACTATTAAATGTTCCTTTGTCTACACAGGAATACATCACGTAGGTCATATGGAACATGTTTGTCTTGCCTCCAAGCTTCTTCATACTTTCATCAATATTGTCACTGATTAACTTGGCCCATTGTGGTTTGTGATAAGTGGATTCCACCATTCTCATGAGGCCATACATCCAATCCTCAAAATAACCTGCATTCGGTCTACCCCTCATCTGACTGAGCATAACCATCATGTATTGATACTTTGGGGCAAAGTTGAACTTGTACATGTGTACTGGCAATTTTGTTGATGCCTGGAATGTGTTGTCACTAGCCCTCCATGAGAACACAAATTTTTTGCACTCCTTGAAACTACCCTAATATTGTTTCTCTAGGGCTCCCAAATTAATCTTATACATATTAGATCCTAATGATAAATTGAATGTGGAGGTGATGCATCCAACTGAAAAATCTGCATATACCCTACCATGCTTCTCCACCTTTCTGGTGTGAACATTGTAATTGTTAGCACACTCTGCTACTAGCTCAATGGCTTCTATCACGTATGGGAACCCCCAGCATGCCACATGCCTGAACTATATATATTCATGAGTAAAGGATCCCCACTGCCTATCTCTAATTTTTTTGTCCATGCATCTAGATCAGTGTTCCCTGTGTGTATCATAGGTATTTGTCTGTATTTGAATGTTGACCCTCCGGGTTGTATGCACATAGGAGTCAAGAATTCAGTATCTGATCTATTCTCATGAATCTCCATTATATCTTGCAATGATGAGTATACATGTCTTAACTTAGAATGCATTTTAGGGGTTTAGATCTAACCATTTTATGAGTATTATGATGTTTTAGTTTTTATAGAAACTGTAACGTCAGAAAATGTCCCCTTGGGGGCTTTTCCCTCATAAGGTTTAGCTCTCAGGTCTTTTATCTATATTTAGGACATCTTGCATCATATTTTGACATCCCGATGAAATGATCCCTAAGTTTCATGACAAATGGGACCTAGGGGGATCCCTTGAACCTAACCCTGACCAAAATAGGAGGGAGGACTTGGGTGCCTTCGCCCTAGTCCTACCCTATTTTGGGTCAGTCCCAAATTTTGGGTGTTAGCTTGTGATTGCTATTTGGGTCCTATGCTGACACAATAAGTTTGAGTTACAAAATTCTTGGTGGGAGTGTTTGTAGTTGCATATATAAGCATGTTTAGGCATTCATTTTTAAACTATATGATTACTAGCTAGCAATTTAGATTCTCAAGTTTATGTGAAGGTGATTCAAGGCATTCATTGTGTAGCAAGAGCAGATTTGTGTTGTCTATGTGTTTGTATTTGTAGATTTGAGCAATCATCTCCTTATGGTATAAAGAGCTTCTTCCTCCCATGAGATCTTCACTACAAGGTGACATCATTTGTGTTTTTGAGCATTTATCATTTGGTTTTTACCTTTGCCTCACAAGGGTACACACTTTCTATTTGACAACGATGTTTAGAAGACTTGAATGTCTCTCTGGATTTGATTGATGCAAGCCTCTAAACACCACAACCCCCTCCCAAAGTTTCTGTGATTGTAGGTTATAGGTTGAAGATATAGGAAAAGTGGAGTTGTAGGAGGGCATTATAGAGTGTCAAATTTGTAGATCAGAGTTGAAAATAGCACCCTGGGCTTGGGCGCCCACTCTTTAGTCCTCTGAATTTTGTGAAAGGAAAATCTCTGATGTAGCAGGAATATGTTATAGATCAAGCTTCCAGATCCTGACAAAAACCTAGGTATTGGACTTGGGCACCCACTCATTAGTCCCCAATTGTTCTGCTTACAAACCCTAAAAATAGGTGCATAGTTATCTGTTATTTTACATCTTTCTGTAGTAGCATTTTTTGATATTTGTTTGTTTGCTTTTGTATTTGCATAATTAGGGTTTTGAGGTATAATTGAGCATAATTGAGCATAATTGATAATCAAATCATATAAATCCATGTTTCCCTACATCTCAAAGTGTCTTAGGGTATGATAGTGCATTGCCACTCGACCCTAGGTCCTTGAATGAAAGGGTGAAACGAGGATACACACACAAAACTACCAAAAACTAACTATCCAAATTCTACCCTTTACATTTTGGTGAACCCGTGTTGTTGGACATGTTTGCACCTTGTTGAGTGTTTTGCTTCAGATTTGCTTTGATTTCATCCATTCATCTTATTGCATTGGAAAACTTACAAAAAAATTGAAAAATTTACAAAATTTGAAAAAAATTACATTCTAGGGTTTGCATGTTGCATTAACTAATTTGAATTTCATCAAATTTCTGATTTTTGCATTAGATCTAAGCTAAATTGAAGAAAATTACAAAAATTCAATAACTTGCATTGCATTTTTTATCATAAAATTACTAGGGTTTTGTTGGAAATTTTGAATTTTTCATATAACCTAGTAATTTCAAAAACTAGGGTTTGTAGGAAAAATATTGTTTCAGATTTTTCTACTAATCTTAGACACTCATTCAAATTTGCATTTAGATTTCAAAAATTTGCATTTTTACATAGAAAATTTCAACAAAAACTAGCATTTTCACTGATTTTTCCTTAGATTTGCACTTGCATTGTGCATGATATGGTGTGCAAATCATTTTCAAATCTGATTTGACTTAATTTTCATCATAAATCATCTTACAAGACATTCATATAGCATTTTGTATCAAGATCTCAAACCTAGGGTTGAAAAACCTTTGATTTTCACTACATTTGGCCTTATCGACTCTCTAAATTTGCACCATAGGCATGTTGTGAAGAATAATTTTACATTAATTAGATTTTATCAGGGTTATTATCTTCTTCCCCTCCTAAAAATATTCACAAAACCTTTTTATTGGGCTCTTGTATTGAAAATTTGGTGAAAAATTGCACATTTTTGCTATATTTGCCCTAGGGTTTGACCTAGATTACACTCCAAGTGTGTTGTAAAAGATTTTATAATTGTAGGTGAATAATATCATTGCTATTATTTTCTACACCTCCTAAAGCCCTAGGGTTTGACCTAGATTGCACTCCAAGTGTGTTGTAAAAGATTTTATGATTGTAGGTGAATAATATCATTGCTATTATTTTCTACACCTCCTAAAATTCTTTACAACTCCCCTTTTTCTAGGCCTTAGAGTTGAAAAATTGTGAAAAATCACATATTTTGCTATATTTTCACTAGGGTTTGATCTTGAGTGGCACTATAAGCATGTTGTGGGAGATTTTTTGGCATTAGGTGGCTGTTATTACTGATATAATTTTCTTTCCATCATCATTTTCCTAACAACACCCTTTGTCATTCTCTTTTGCATTGAGATTTGGTGAAAAAAATGCATATCTTAGTGTATTTTCAACAGATTTTGACTTGTCATAGCTTAGATTTGCATCAAGAGTTTGTTGTGAAGGATATTATTGCTTTATTGGACTGATATCTGACATATTATTTTCTGCCCCTGATCAAAATTCTTACAACACCTGTTCTTTCATAAATTTGCATTGAAAAAGTACAAAAGATTAAGCATTTTAGGTCATTTTTGCATATAGTGTTGCACTTGTCTTTTGCATACTTTTAGAAAGATTTTAAAATCTAGTTTTGCATTAATTTGAACATATACACATGGCCTCTAATCATAATAACAACAATAGGTTCCCTCCTAGGCCTTACTTGAAAAGAAATGTCCCTGAACCTGATATTGTGTTTACACCTCATGATAGAACAATCAGAGACACTGAAGGACCTCTTTACATCACTATGAAAATAATGGGAAACCCTGTGGATGGAACACTTATTGATCCTAATTGCATGACTAATGTCGCCATGAAGAGTTCCTCTTTGCACATCAATTAATGCAAGGATCTTATGACCCTTCAAACATGATGATTAAAAAACATAAGGGAACCTTTATAAACACTTCTGGGAAGATATCATTGTTGGTCACTGTATTTGAGAAATATGTAGAACAATGGTTTGATGTTGTCCCCATTTCTAACCTCTTTCACATTAAATTGGGACACCCTTGGTTAAAGGCTATGAAATTTATCCCTTCAACAATTCATAATTGTCTAAAATTTCCTTTTGATGGACATGTAATTACTATCCCTCACAATAAGTAAATCATTGGTTGCAAGAAAACATTGTACGCTGGATTAATTTTGGGACAAATATGAAAAGAAACCAGAGCCACAAATAAACTTTAACTTCATGAGGTATAGAAATTACAAATCAAAACTATTACATCCAATGGTCGGTCCCTCTATGCAAGAAATAACAAAAGACAAGAAACCCACATTTGAAGAGAACCCTAGACCAAAAGGACAAGGTCCCCATACAAAGGTTCCTCCCCCACCATCCATACATGGATTGGGAGGTAATTGTCGACAACAAAACATTCCACCTAGACAAATGAGATTTGACCCTGGTGCTTCCTCTTCTAAAATGAAAAAACCAATGAAAGACCAAAGCCCTATCTTACAAGAGATAAGTGGTAAGATAAAGAGAAATAGAAAAGCAAGAGAAATAAGGAGAAGAAGACAAGCTTATGCCATAAACCTTGCATCTCAACAAGAAAATATTGATCCAAACAAAGATGATCCTAACAATGAACAATCTAAATACAAGAATAGGAATTGGGCTATGGTACCTTATGTCGCACTTTCCTCTACCATTTGGGAGTGGGAGTATGATGATGATTTACTTGATGATGAGAACTAGAACAAAGACCCTAGAGGTAAGTATCTCTAACCCTTTCTCTCTCTTGTGATGTGTTTCCCCCGTAATGTGTTATGTGTTGTTTAGGCCTCATGTGATGACCCTTGATTCTCTTGTAAGGTCTGGGATACCAGGAGACTGCCTCTGTTGTGACCTTCTTCTATTTGTATCATCATTTTTCTATATTTCCTCTCTCTCTGATTTCATTGTTGTGTGTTGTGTCTTACGGACATAGCGTTGTAGTTGGTGACTTGGGGGCACCCTCCTACGTGACTGTCCCTAAGGCACTTGTTTCCCCTCTCTTATTTATTGTTTCCCTTCCTCTAGTGTTTATATCTAGCGGGCAGATGATGAAAAACATTTATACTGATGCAAACCTAGCGTCCCTTTAGCGAGAAATCAAAAATTGGACTTAGTTCCTAATATGACTATGGGGTTGTATATCTTATCTGACACTTGGCTAGTAGAAGCACTCGTGCTTTTTGCGTAGTGATTTTGATGATGTTTTATCTCACTTACAAACCTTAACAATACTACTACTCCATGCACTTTATTTGTCTTTGAATCTCGCCTTGGTGACACTCGGTTCAGAGATTTTCATGATATAGCCCCATGGTTATCCTCGATTTTTGAATTCGTAGTTTAACCTTGGCTCTTTGTGTGACTGATCATATGCATTGATGTTGTTGTTTATCATAATTATGGACACTAACATGTTTCTTGCAGGGATGTGTTTGTGGGAACATTTGGCAATCGTAAAGTACATGTCACCTCTAGGGGCATGGGCTTTGTGAAAGTCCATGTTCCCTTGTGTGTTTTCTTCCTACCTTAACATTCTTGATAGCTATGTGTGATAGCAACCACCTTAAGGTGGGAGCATATATAAGGTAAGCTGTCTGTTGTAGATGTTAGCAATGTGCTTGTCCTAAGGTGCAGTTTAAAGACTGGTGGCGATGAGTCCCTCTTGCACTCTGAGTTTGTTTGCAATCAATCATTTAATCAATCAATCATCTTAAGCCCTCTGCAGAGACGAGGGTGGCATATCTCTTGCAGAGAGTGCCCATCCTGTCATTTTCAAAAAGTCCTTTGTGGAGGCAGGGAGTGGTTCTGTGACTAACTCAACCCTTAAGCGTGTCTTTGGCGATTGTTGTGGTGAAGCACAATTGTCAGTGTGTGCCTATAATGTGCCTGAGATGGTGATGAGCCTAGAAATAAGACACTACATTGCTTGTCTGTCGTGTTTTCTTTGTGTCTTCAAAGTGTGTGTGTTTGGCGTGCTTGCTTTGTTTGGTGTGTTTGTTACCCCATGTGCAATCTAAAGACTAGCGCGATGAGTGATTCCTACATTTTGGGAGGTTTGGTGTGTCTTGCATGTGTGTTGCCCCATAGATGCAGTTTAAAAACCAGCACGATGAGTCCTTCCTACATTATGGGAGGTGTGTTTACTTTCCTGTACTTGCATCTATATTTCATATATATGAGAAAAAGAAAAGAAAAGAAATCATTCCTATCTTCTATACATTAATTGTCTTCTATGCATCTATTATCTTCTCCATGTTTTGCGTGACTATAACTATCTTCTCTGTGTTTTGCATGACTATAACTACCTTCTCCATGTTTTGTATACCTGTCATTGTCTTCAATGTGTTTGACATGTCTTCTCCATGCTTGGAGTGTTTGTTGTGTTTGTTGACCATACTTTAATGCATGTATTGGCCTCACATTTATACATACATTAAAGTGGGGGCTAAATGTAATGTTAGAAAATGTCCCCTTGGGGGCTTTTCCCTCATAAGGTTTAGGTCCCGGGTCTTTTATCTACATTTAGGACATCTTGCATTATATTTTAACATCCCGATGAAATAATCCCTAAGTTTTATGACAAATGGGACCTAGGGGGATCCCTTGAACATAACCTTGACCAAAATAGTGGGGCAGGACTTAGGCGCCCACGCCCTAGTCCTGCATTATTTTGGGTCACTCCCAAATTTTGGGTGTTAGCTTGTGATTGTTATTTGGTTCCTATGCTAACATGGTAAGTTTGAATTATGAAATTCTTGGCGGGAGTGTTTATAGTTGCATATATAAGCATGTTTAGGCATTCATTTATAAACTAGATGATTACTAGCTAGAAATTTGGATTCTCAAGTTTATGTGAAGGTGATTCAAGGCATTCATTGTGTAGCAAGAGCATATTTGTGTTGTCTATGTGTTTGTATTTGCAGATTTGAGCAATCATCTCCTCATGGCATAAAGAGCTTCTTCCTCCCATGAGATCTTCACTACAAGGTAACATCATTTATGTTTTTGAGCATTTATCATTTGGTTTTTGCCTCTACCTCACAACGGCACACACTCTCTATCTGACAATGGTGTTTAGAAGACTTGAATGTCTCTCTAGGGCTTGACTGAGGTAGGCCTCTAAACACCACAACCCCCTCCCAAAGTTTATGTGATTGCAGGTCACAAGTTGAAGATACAAGAAAAGTGGAGTTATAGGAGGGCATTATAGAGTGTTGGATTTGTAGATTAGAGTTGAAAATAGTACCCTAGACTTGGGCACCCACTCTTTAGTCCTCCAGATTCTGTGATGGGAAAAATCTCTAATGTAGTAGGAATAAGTTACAGATAAAGCTTCCAGATCCTAAAAAACACCTAGCCATTGGACTTGGGCAGCCGCTCATTAGTCCCTGACTGTTCCGCTTCTAAACCCTGAAAGTAGGTACACAATTATCTGTCATTTTACATCTTTTTGTAGCAGCATTTTCTGATATTCATCTATTTTCTTCCGTATTTACATAATTAGGGTTTTGAGGTATAATTGAGCATAATTGATAATCAAATCATACCTACATCTCAATGTGTCCTAGGGTATGATAGTGCATTGCCACTTGACCCTAGGTCCTTGAATGAAAGGGTGAAAGGAGGATACACACACAAAACTACTAAAAACCAACTATCCAAATTCCACCCTTTATAGAAACATATATGAACATCATCATATGAATTTACCTTAGTAGAAACCCATTTTCCTATTTACTATTTAGAAATGACAAAATGAGGGTTTCATTGGTTACATACCTAATTTTCTTGCCTTAAATCTAATTTAATGAGATCACGATATGCGTGTTCCCTCTTTTGTCACCCTTCTCCATTCGTTGTCCAATGTGTACTCCTTTCCGTTGAGGTCACATGTTACTGTAATGGCAATCTTAATCATGTAGGAGCTCTGTAACTTCTTGTTGAATGATTTGGTAAATGTAAGATGAGCATAAATCCCATATTATAATGTTAACACATGATGAATTAGGGCATAATTAATGTTATATCATTCATGTCCATGGATACACATGCAACGTTCTTAAGATCACAACAGGTGGTGCCATGTGATTTGGAATTTTGAATATCCACCTAGCATTAAATGACATTTAATACAGGGTCTGCATATTTGAAAATGTCTAGGTGCTTAAATAATGTGCCTGCTCTTTCAGAATATGCACATGATGTCATCAGGATAATTGGTCAACATTGACCAGAAGTAAGAAGCGGGTCATGAAGACATGAAGGTATTATATTTCTATTTGGATATCTGGGAATATGATATGTCAATGTGGTCAAGGTCAACCCTCCATGTGGCATCCTTCTATTGGTTCATGAAAGTCTATATGTTATGGGTCCTAAGAGCAGATATGCAGATATGGAGAAATATCCAAGCACTTAGTTATATGAAATGTCCCCCCTCTTCCAAAGATGAGGGTGACATCACCATTTCGAATGATGTTTTGAACTGGTTATAATGTGATATCATCCTCATATTAGCAAAAATTGGGTGCTAAGTTAATGTGTAGGATATTGAGATTTATCGTTCTATTGCATTGAGTCAGGATATTAACGAATATCTGGGACATTAAGTAAGTGAGGATCTTCAGTTTCAAGTGTCCATGTGACGTCGTCGTTCCATAGTTACTTCCTTACGATGATGTAGAATGACATCACCAAGATGTTAACTAGTATGCATGATATTAAGAAACATCCCGACCCTTCAGAATTTTCATTATATTTGGGTAAGTCCGCATATTAATGAATATCATGAATATTAAGTTGAATGTGTGCCCTTACATGATGTACATGCATTTAGATAGTTTACGGCTCATCTAGTCAAAATTTGACGTCTGCATATTAGAAAATGTACGAACATTGAGTTTTACTTTGTTAACATTGATGTTCAAGATATTAATGAATATCTAGGATATTAAGGAATGTGATGACCCTATACCTTTGTGGTTGTTTGACCAAACTTTGACCAGACAAAACTTCTTAATCTTAGGGAATTTTGGGATGATCCAAAAGGAAAACCTGCTTAGAATTTTGCATTCTTTCACTTGATGAGGTTTGTCATAACAAAATCTAACTTTGAAAATTAACCTCTCCTCCTTTTGAGGTCCTGATATGCACAGGATGACATCTTGACATTCATATGATACTAACTCTTTTTTACCATACTGCCCAAAGCAAAGACACGAAAGAAAGAGAAGAATTGGGTCCCTATTTTGCTAGGGCAAAATGGGGCGTGTTGTGTAACCACACAACAATATCTTAGTTAAAGATGGAAAGATTTAACATAATTTGTTGAGATCCATGCAGAACAGGTGAAACAAAGAAAATATTCACATATCCGGATACAAATTACTTCAAATTCATGCATAAGGCCACTAAATGATTAATAGGATCTTCACATCAAATCACCAAGTGACTATCAGATGGTCATGTCCTGACTATCAAAGACTTGGGATCATAAATTCATCCTGAATTTATCATATCTTACAAGATGATAAATCTTTGTTGTGTTTAAATGTTTATTTGTGTTATATGACTAACAATTGTATCAACAAGAAACAATTAAAATTTGTTCACCTTTTGTTTTGATGTAAAGATTACTATCTGTGGTACCTTTCTTGAAACCTTGCTGAAGTAAGTACTTATCCAACCTTGCATACCAAGCCCTAGGATCTTGTTTGAGACCATACAAATCCTTCTTGAGTTTGCACACCATGCTTGGATCTTCTGATAACTGAAAACCATTTCACTTCTCTATGTAGACCTCTTCTTCTAAGTCACCATTCAGAAAGGTAGACTTAACATCCATCTGATATACTTTGAATCCCTTATGTACTACAAAGGAAAGAACCATTTTGATTGCTTCCATTCTTGCCACTGAAGCAAATGTCTCCTCATATTCAACCCATTCAACTTGTGAATATCCTTTTCAAACCAACCTTGCTTTGTTTTTTACCACTTCATCTTCATTCAACTTATTCCTGAAGACCCATTTAGTTCCTATCATATTCTTGTCTGTAGGCCTTGGTACCAGCTCCCAAGTCTGATTATTTTCTATCTAATTTAATTCTTCTTCCATGGATTGTATCTATCCTTCATCCTTGCTAGCCTCATTGAAATTTTTAGGCTCTATTCTTGATAGTAAAGAAAATTTTACCTGTTCATTTGTATTTTCAAATCTCCTTCTTGTTTGAACTCCTTCATTCTTGTCTCTAATGATTTGATCTTCTGAATGATTTTTCTGAACATACTTAGCTAGAGTCTTGGTAGTCTTTTCTAGAGTTTCTTCCTTTTCTTCAACTTCTTCAACCTCCTCTATGCAGGTAGGTTCATCTAACCAATAGTCCTCTTACTCAACTAAACTTTTATGTGATTCTTCATCCACTTTTACATTTGCACTCTCAACTATCTTCCTTTGTCTTTTATTATAGCATTTGTAGGATTTTCTTGTAGTTGAGTAGCCAAGGAAAATACCTTCATCTGCTCTAGAGTCAAACTTTCCTAGACCTTCTTCATCTCTTCTAATATAGCATTTGCTTCCAAAAAATCTAAAATACTTGACTGTTGTAGGTCTTCCATTCCAATGTTCATAAAGGGTCTTGGTAATGTGCTTTCTTAGTTGTCCCCTGTTGAGAATATAGATTGCGGTATGAATTACTTCTTTCTAGTATATATCAGGCAATTTAGCTTCACTCAACATTTTCCTAGCAATCTCCTCGATAGTCCTGTTCTTTCTCTCTACAACACCATTCTGCTGAGGAGTTCTAGCAGCTGCATAGTGCCTTTTGATTCCATGTTCTTGACAGAACTCTACAAACTCATTTGAAGTGAACTCACCACCTCTATCAAATCTTCAGCACTTGATTCTAGCATTCATTTCATTTTCAACCATATTTTTGAAGATTTTGAATCTATTGAAAGCTTCTATTTTTTCTTTCAAAAAGGTAACCCATGTCATTCTAGAGAAATCATCAATGAGCAACATGAAATACCTCTCACCTTGTAAGCTTTTTGTCCTAGTTGGTCTGCAAATGTCTATATGAACCAGCTCCAAGTGCCTTGTCGTAGAGTATTCCTTGGACTTGAAGGTTATCCTTTTCTACTTACCAATCTGACATTCCTTGTTTATTATGTTTGTAGGCTTGATGATCTTAGGAATCTCCCTTACTGCGTTCATGGAACTGATCTTCACTAGATTGTCCAAGTTGATGTGCCACATTCTCTTATGCCACAACTAGCTTTCATTTGTTTACCCTAGCAAGCAATTCTTCTCATTAACCCCTTTCAGATTATACAAATTGCCTTCTATCCTAAAGCCTTATGCCACCAATTTTCCAACTTTTTTGATTTCACATCCTTGGTCATAAAATGTGATTTATATCCTTTGCTGCACATTTGACTCACACTAAGAAGATTATGCTTAAGACCTTTTACATAGAAAATATCATGTGTCTGAGACTTTCCATCAATGCTTATAGTGCCTTTTCTAGTGATCTTTGCAAAAGAGTTATCTCCAAAACTAACAAGTCCACCATCCCACTTGCCAAGATTAATAAACTTGCTCTTGTCACCTGCCATATGATTTGTACATCCATTGTCTATTACCCAGAGATTGGTTTATCCTTGTGCATGAAATGTTGTTTGAACAATCATTGAGTTCTCAATTCCATTATTACTTTCCTTGTCTTGCTTAGTGACATTAGTTATCAAAGACTCTGAATTTATCAAACCATATATGCAGTATCTTGCTATATGTCCAAATTTGTTGCAAATTTGACACACCATATTGACATCCACAATATTTATTTCATTCATTACAGACTTGCAATCCATAGCTTTATGACCAAATTTATTGCAGATAAAACAACCAAAGAAGACATGATTGAACCTGGTCATGGAGAATTGTCTTGCATGAAGAGATCTTCCTTGAGGCAAGATGAGATTTGTACATTCTGTATCATCCAAACTTCCAAGATTTGTCATCTTCAACTCCTTCTTGAGTGACTAAATTTCTTTCTCAAGTTTTATACATTCTTTTGTCTTGGCTTCAATCACAGCTCTTTGTTCTTGGTTTTCCTTCCTTGCACAATCTAAGTCTTCAAGAGTAGAAACAAGTTCACCTTCAAAATCAACTTCACATTCTTCTTCATCTACAGTTTTGTCTAAATCATCTGAGATCACCATGGCTATGAATAGAGATTCCCCTCTATCTTCATCAGATGAGTAGTGATCTACTTATTTTGTGGAGTTGTAGTCTTCCTTTGAAAGTAGGTTCCTTTGAAAATTGTTTCTCTTGAACCCCTTGCTACTATTATCACTTCTCCAAATGTACATTTAGAGGTATAATGAGCAATTCTACCACATTTGAAACATTTGAAAGGTAGCTTACCCTTATATTTACCCGACCCTCTTTTCAACTTTCTTACAAAATTTGCTTCTTCTTCCTCAACTTCATTGAATATGTTAGATGGTCCTTCATTCTCCACAACATTAAAATCAACTTATTTTTGGCATGGACCTATGACTTCATTTCTCATTTCATAGGTATTGAGAGACACAAACAGTTCTACTATGGTGAGTTTCTTTAGATATTTATCTTCTTCTATTACATAAACGTTTGAATCAAATCTATCAGGGAGGGATCTCAAGATTTTCTTTACTACCAATGATTCAACAATATCTTCACCCATGCTTCTGATTCCATTCATAGCTTCATCAACTCAGTGTAAGTAACTAGCAATGTTTTCTTCTTCTTTCATCCTTAGATTCTCAAATACTATTTTGTAGGATTACAGTTTGACTTCTTTTATGGTGTCATCTCCTTCATAGAGACCTTTGAGCTTATCCCATATCTCCTTTGTAGTCTTGCATCGCATAACCTTGACTAACTCTGAACTAGTTAGACCACTTAAGATTGCATTCTTACCTTTGGCATTATTCTCATGGGCCTTCTTCACATCTAAATCTGTAACAGGATGACTGGGTTTAGTATATTCAATCTCAATTGCCCTCCAGACATCATACCCTAGTGAGGTAAGATAGCTTCCATCCTTACACTCTAGAAATCATAGTTATTTCCATAAAACATAGGAGATTTAGAAGAGGACTCCTTTTGAGCCATGTGTTCTATTCCATGTCTGCCTTCAATTGTTAGGTTGCACCAAGGAACCTTGCTCTGATACCAATTGTTAGAACACAAGGATATACTGAGAGGGGGGTGAATTAGTACATATCAAGACTCATTTTAGTTTATCATTAATAGTCAAAGCTTCTAATTTGTTTCAATAAGAAGATCAACAAAAAGCACAACACATAAAAACACAGCCACAACGCTAGATTTATGTGGAAAACCCAAGAACGGAAAAACCATGATGAGCAAGCTACTTCGATCTATTGTCCAAATCCAACCTCATAAATAAATATAAAATAGGATTACAATATTATTTATGGGCTACAACCCAAAGGAAGATGCAACTCCCTGAAATACAATGAAATGACACTTACCAAATGAGGCTACAACCTCTAGATATTATATTCACTGGATCTTACGTAACAAAACCCCTCTGCATCATCCACACACTTCACTTTCTCTACTAAGCGAACACTGCTACCTCCAACACACCTTCACAAGAATACTCACATCCACTCACACATCTTCACACACCCTCACACACTCATGCTATCCTCCACAAATAAGATCTTTCATTTATATCTTTCACAATTTCCAAATTCCTTCTCTCGCATCAGCCAAGACGAAACGTGTAATCATGAAACATGTAAGGCCACTCTAAGTCAACATCCAAAAGATTAGAAAATCAATGTAGTTCAAGACAAGTGATAACCAAGACCTATTCTTCATTATCACATTCTTCCAAGCTAGCACACACTTCAAATCATCTGGCAGGGATACTAAAAACACATGAAGTCAGCCCAACAAACACTCATCCTTCCACCCAAAATCTCCAGACCAAAAGTGGTACCAGAGGGATCAATTAACATCATGTGGATCATGACACAAGTAGCATAAGACTTACACAAACCTTCTAAATCAATCCTTCTTCTGAGATATATGTTTTCTTTCTAGCACAAGCAATCATAAACTGAGCCTAGTATCACAAATGAACACTTAACACATAGTCTAAAGATAAAACATTGAAAAACCAACTTGTGATGCATGTCAGTACTTGAAACACAAATTGAATCATCCATTTGAATATCTGAACTTATCCTCCAAACATCAAAGCCAAAAGATGAAATGTGGTGGCTTCTACTTTCTCCTCCAGACAACCCTAGTTAGTAGAAAGATATCTTTGTTCTGTTGACCCCGGAGAACCTCCTCTCCTCTATTTTCATTGTTGTGTGTTGTGTCTTATGAACATAGCATTGTAGTTGGTGAATTGGGGGTACCCTCCTATGTGACTATCCCTAAGACATGTTCTCCTCTCTGATTTATTGTTTACATTCCTCTAGCGTTTCCATCTAGTGGGCGGATGACGAAAAACATTTTATATTGATGCGGACCTAGTGTCCCTTTCGAGAGCAATCAAAAAATGGACTTAGTTCATATATGACAATGGGGTTGTAACAAATTATCTGACGCTTGGCTAGTGGAATCACTCCATGATTTCTCTATATTGATGTTGATGTCAATGTTATCTTATCTTACTAACAACACTTTAACAATGCTGCCATTCCGTGCACTTTGTTATCATGAATATCACCTTGCTTGGCTCTTTCATGTAGTTGATCATATGCATTGTTGTTTATCATGATTATTTGGACACTAACACTTTTCTTGTAGGGATGTGTTTGTGGGAACATTGGGCGATCGTAAAGTACATGTCACCTCTGGGGGGCATGGGCTTTGCGAGAGCTCTTGTTCCCTTGTGTGTTTTCTTCCTACCTTAACGTGCTTGATATTGGTATGTGATATCAACCACCTTAAGGTGGGGGCATATATAAGGTAAGCTATCTATTTTAGATCATAGCAAAGTGTGTTTGAACAATCTAAAAATCAATCATAATCATTTAATCCCTCTATGGAGGTGGGATATTGAGCATATCCTTTTATCTTAAGCCCTCATCACGAGGCAGGGATGGTGTATTTCTCAAAGCAGATTGCATTATCTTGTCATTTTCAAAAGTCCTCATTGCAAGGCAGGGAGCGGTTCTATGACTAACTCAACCCTTAAGCATGTTTTCAGTGATTGTTGTGGTGAAGCCCAATCATTAGTGTGTGCCTATAATGTGCCTGAGATGGTGATGAGACCAGCAATAGGAACATTCCATCACTTGTCTGCTGTGTTTTCTCCTTGTCTTCAGCATGTGTGTGTATATGGCGTGCTTGTTCTCAAAGTGCAAGACTGGTGGCGATGAGCTCCTCTACACTTTGGGATTTGTTTGGCATGTTTGTTCTCAAGGTGCAAGACCAGTGGTGAACAACTCCTCTACACCTTGGGATTTTGTTTGTCATGTTTGTTCTCAATAAGTGCAAGATCGGTGGCGTTGAGCTCCTCTACACTCTTTTGGGATTTGTTTGTTTACTTTCCTTGTACTTGCATCTTGCATTTCATCTAGAAAAATCAAAAAGAAAATAATCACTGCATTCATTGTATTCTTTGTGCTCTATGTGTCTTCAATGTTGTATTCTTTGTGTTTTGTGTGATTGTAACTGTCTTCTCCATGTTTTGTGTGCTTGTCATTATCTTTAATGTGCTTGGTGTGTCTTCTCCGTGCTTGGTGTGTTTGCTATGTTTGTGGACCTACTTTAATGCATGTATTGGCCTTGTGTTTAATGCATACATTAAAGTGGGGGCTAAATGTTATGTCAGAAAAATGCACTCTTGGGTGCTTTTTTCTAAAGGTTTAGCTCCCAGGTCTTTAGATTTGCATTTAGAGCATTCTGCATGTTAAATTAGGCTCCTGATGAGAAAACCCATGGGTCTTGTGGCAAATAGGACCTAGGTGGGCTGCACTCTAATGAATTTTGAGCAAAGACATAGTGGTGGACAAGGGCACTAGCGCCCTAGTCTGACCCTATTTTGGGTCTGCCCTAATTTGAAATGTTAGTCTTATGACAGTTATTTGGTCTCCAGGCTGACATCATAAGTTTCAAATACGAAATTCTTGGGGAGAATCTTAATAGTTGCATATATAAGCATGTTTAGGTTATCATTTACATATAGGGAGAAGAATATTATGTTTGTGAGCTATTGGCATACTTGTGATTATCATTGTGTTGCAGAGCATAACATTGTTATTGTGTTTGTTTGCAGGTTGGATTACATATTCTCCTCATGGCATTGAAGAGCTTCTTCCTTCCATGAGAGCTTCATCATCAAGGTATTATTTATTGTGCCTTATTAGTTATTATCATTTGGTTTTTGCCTCTACCTCCCAAGGGCACACACTCTCTGACAACGGTGTTCGGAAGACTTGAATGTCTCTTTGAGGCTTGACCGAGGAAAGCCTCTAAACACCACAACTCCCTCCCACACTCCTTGTGATTGCAGGTTACAGGTGTCAAAGCTGGAGAAAGTGGAGTTGCAGAGCAGGAAGGCAGACATTGAAGATTTTGGATCTAAAAGAAGCAGACACTGTTTAACATTTGGGACAAGGGTGCCATCAAACTTGTCCTCCAATTTTTGGTCACAGGAAATAGAAAGTGTAGTAGAGATCAGTGCCGGAAGGAGATCGGTACTATACCAAAAAATTTGTGCATTGGACTAGGACACCATCACCGTTGTCCCATATTTTCCTATTTTCTGACTGCAAAAAATAGTGAGTTAAGGTTCTCTATCCTCTGCTTATTTCTCATAGCATTTGTCATAATTCACAGATTTGATTAATGTTTTTCTTAAATTAGGGTTTCAAGGACATAAAGGCATTAATTGGCAAACTTGTGTGATCACATCTAAATTTCCTAGTAGAAAACCAAGTGGCAACTCAAATCTGATAGCTGACTCTCCTCTTGATAGGTGAGGCACTCAGTTGAAAATCCCTTGGAATGATTTGTGGAAAGGAGGATTCAAACTAAAGAAAACATTAACCCTTCATCCTTTTTACCCCAAAACATGATGCTAACATTATTATGAATAAAATCTAAAAATTGATGTAACACATGCCTCCACTCACTTTTCATTGTTTGTAATTCCCTTATATCAAGTATCATTTATGATGATGATTAGAATATATAGAGTTATAATTGATGGGTGGAGAATCATTTATTTCCTCATCCATAACAAAAAATATTTTATAATTTTGATCCTCTATGCATAGTTTATGCCACCACATAGATTGATCATTTATTGGTTGTAGTCCACAACTTGATAGAAGTTCCTAGGATCCTATAATCCTTTTTGGAGAAATTCTACAATTTTATTATTAGTAGATGTTGAATTATAGTCTAAAAATATGGCAACATTCTCTATAGTTCTCTAATGTAATTTGTTCCAATGCTTTTTTTGTTTTTATGAGATTTATTAAAATGAATCCATTTGGGGTTTGCCTCTTCTTCAAGAAATATTTTGAGGGTTCCAACTATATGAACTAAGTTAGTGAAATCAAAAACCCTTTCTACTCCAACCATTCCACCTACTTTGTTAAAGAAGTACTCACATACATATGACCCAATTAGGTGCAATATACATGGAAAATGTGAGTACTAGTCTTAAAATAATTTCATCAACAAAACTACAAAGTGGCATGAAATTTAAATTCTTTATATGGTTCTCTATTTATGACATTAATGCTAAAATTTGTATGGGATTGATTCCACACCCACATAACCATAGTGTGAAGAAATCATGAACCCTTATAGCATTGCATACTATTTCCCTTAAGAATCAAACTATTAGATAGAAAAATGTTAATGTAGTCAACATTGATACTTAAATAAATCTTAGCTCCTAATGTCCCCTTAGTCCATCCAATTTTACTTCTCATCTCTTTCAAACACCTCTAAACATGACTTGAAGCAATACATTGTGTAGCCCAATTTTATCAATATATTCACTCTATAGCTTTAATGACAACTTGTGATTATCTAGCTTAAAACTATTATAAACCATTTTAACTTGATTAGTGATAATCAACTCTTTTCCAACAATAAAATTCCTTATCCCACTAAACAAATCATTCATGAGCTTCTTGCCATTATGGATGAAATCTTGGTCATTTAGTCATTTAACCTTGCAATCATTAGAAGAACTAAATAGCCTTCATCCTTCCAATGGAATGTGCTATTGAATATCAATGGTTGAAGAATAATCTCTCAGCATAAGTTGTTTTCTCCTACTATTCCCATCTAATGAATGACTAATGATTATTCCCAAATAAATTTCAACATGTTTCTTTCAAATATCTTAAAAATTTTCTTGTTGTCAAACAAAATTTGCATCAAACGTAATACATGTTTTGTGTAGAGCCAATACCAAACATAGAATTTTTTCATGCAAATGATTTGTAATAATAACATGTGCATAGTGGTTCTTGAAAGAATCTATGATAACCTCATATCCTATGACCCCCTCACCAAACACATTGTTATTGACATTCATGTCTTTCTTTCTTACCATGAAAACCTACTAATGTATTAGTCTTTGCTACCCACCTAACATATTCTTTTATTATTATTTCATCTTTAGCAAGACATTTGGGAATTAGACCTTCTATACCATAATTGGACTTAAAAGAAGAACAGATGTTTCCGATTGCCTCAAAAATATACTCATGATCCCTTTTAGAATATATGTTAGTGATTTTATAACTTATCTTAAACTTGTTGATACTAAAGGACCTTATAAATTTAATCTAATAAATGTATGCAATATAGGACCTACCCATAATTTGATTATCTCATGAATTGATTTTGATAATTTCCTATACCTTCTCCTTGCATTTGAATGTACAAGGTTGTGAAATATATCTTGGATGAATTCCAAAACAACTCTACCTTGTAATTTTCCCTACTTATGGCACTCATAGACATCTTTGTACAATTTAAATACATCCTTTCTTTGCTCCAATTCAAAGAGTTTTCCTTCAAAGTTCTCATTCTTATAAGCAATGAAGTGACTTGTATCCTCTCCCACAAACAAACTTACATTGTTAGTCTATGATTTGTATTTAAAACTCTTGCAACAATCTTAAGTTTGGTGTCCATTAAATAGTCCAATCTTCTCCCTTTCCTAGTTTCTCTACCATGTCTTTTAATTGGGATTCTTGACTCATGATATAAACACAATCTAAAATCATTATAAATACAAATCAACTTACAAAATGAGCATGTCAATGAATCAAAAGGGACTTGTTGTACCTTGCACACAAGACCAATTTTTCTTTTGGTAAAATGTGAACCCTCCTTTCTTGCTTTTTCTTTAGGTTAGGTTTTCTCCCTTTAGTTTTGTTTCCCATTCCCTTAGTTATTTAGGAATGTGCTTTTAAGTTTAAATAATGTCTAGGATTCATGTGTCTAAATAATGAAGTCATTTACAAAAAAGTTTGAGTGAGTTATTTTTGTTAGTCCTTAAATTTCAAGTCTTTTGGTACAATTTGTAGAATTTTGGGTCACGTTCAAACTTCTAGATTTATTATTTTGACCTCTTGATGTATTGATTTCATCTACAAAATTTCCTTAGTTGGTCTAAATGCTCATATTTTCTTGTAGTAGAAGTTGGTGGAATATCGACTTACTTTCAAATAGTATGTCTAGACATCCTAACTTTCTTTGCAAACAATTCTAAAATTGTATTGTAAAGTGTTAGGTGCTTGAGTGTTGTTGGTTGTGAATTTGTGGGTTTTTAAGGTCCTACTTGTTGCAACTATGTGCCTAATTGGTGTTTTCATTGATGTCAACATATCTGTGTTGTCATTGGTGTAAACTATGTTCTTGATTTGATGCTTTCTTGTAATGAGTTAGATACTTTGCAATAGATTATATAAGTGTTGGAGATAATGAGTAAGTGATCCTAATATTGAGTTTCCAATTGCTTTTGAGAAAATTTGCTCCTCCGGTGGAAACAGTGTATAGAAGAGTATCTTTGTTTACAACAGAACAGTCCAGTAGATTGCTCCGCATTTCTTGTAGAATGAATATATTTGTTTGTGGATTAGAAGTTGTTTATAGGCATGTTTGAAGATTCTATGTTCCAATTTTGAGCCTCCGGTATGAAGATTTGAGTGAGTTATGATCACCAGAGTGAAAATTATTTTTTCTAAGTATTCACTGGTGACAGGAAGAATGTACTTTGATCTGCATTCTTCCGCATTGAAGTATTATGATTTGCAGTTCATGACTTAAGTTTGAAATAATGTTAAGTGCTTTCAAGTCCAATGATTCATGATTTGGTGGTTTGCAAGCTATCCTTTCTTTATGATAGTAGCTGACAATGTTGTTCTTGTGCTCCAGTTTAAAGAATATTCTTGACATAGTGATTAGAGATCGTGCAGTTGTTCCTGATGATTACAATGTGCTTTTGGATGTCTCATGATCATGCTCCTACCTTTGGACTGGTCCACAAAGAAAAATTTGGATAATGGATGAAGACTATTCTTAGAAGACTTAATGTTAACACCAGTCTTGGTCGACTTGGTTATTTTCATTACTTGCGGAGATACGTTAAAGATTGCAGAAGCATGTCATGATGTGGAAGATTGCATTTGAGTCCTAGCTAAGGCATAACATGATCTACATACATCTTTACCTTAGCAAATTTTGTTTAGGTCTAGACCTATTTCTATGTATGTTTGTAATGTCGACCTTGGAGATTGTTCCAATGGTTGATGAATGTAATGCCGACCTTGATGTGCATCCCAAGGTTGATGAATTGTACAAAATCATGTAATGTAGTTGCAAAAAAATACATGTCTAAGTGTAAAAATGAAAAGATAAGTGTGAAGGTGTAAGAAGAGCAGAGCATAGGAGTTATACTGTTCTTTAATGGAACTGAATCCAGGCATGGAGTAGATTCTATCAAATCAGTTCACCAATCCTTGGCAATGAGCCACCCCTTGGTAGTGAGTCGATCTTGGTAGTGAGCCTTAACATTTGCAGCAAGCATTTTGGGTAGTGACCCCTAAGGCAGTGAGCCTCTGATTTTTGGTATTGCTATAACTTATTTATTTCTATGGGCTAACACCCACTGTGGTTTTTCCCTTATAGGGTTTTCCACATAAAAATTATGGTGTATCATGTGTTATTGTGTTGAGCTTCTTGTTTCATGTTTTGATGGTTAATCTTAACAACAGTGATTAAGAATTTGATGTGTTGATATTCATAAGTGGTTAAAGTTTTGTGACAACTAATTCACCCCCCCATCTTAGTTGTCTTGTGCATTTCAACAATTGGTATCAGAGCAGGTTCCTCAAAAATGAGCTTAACAGCTTGAGGTCGATCTAGGATGTCTTATAAGAAAGAAGCTCCTGAATTCGATGGAAAGAAGGTATGAATGAAAAGCCATCTCTTTTGTCTTGGTTATAGAATATGGAAAGTGATAGAGACCAAGTATACCAAGCCTCAAAATGGTTTAACAACTAAAGATGAAATCAAAGAATATGAGTTAAATATAAAAGCTAGAGATGCTCTGTTAAGTGCCTTGTCAGACACTAAATTGATAAAGGTCATGAATCTAGAAATTGCTCATGAAGTCTAGGAAAAGATGAAAAATCTATATGAAGGAGATGAGTCTATTAAAAGCACCAATTTCTAGGGTCTAAAAGTGAAATATGAAGGTTTAAAGATGAGTGAAGATGAAAATATGACAACCTACATGCAAAAAGTTGATGAAATTGTCAATGGAATAAAATGTATGGGAGGAACTATTGAGGAGAAGGAAGTTGTGATGAAAATTCTTAGGTCATTACCTAAATCCTATAGTCACAAGGTGGCTGCAATTGAAGAAGTAATGACTATGAAAGATGTCACAAAGGATTAGTTGTTAGGAAAGCTTACGGCCTTTGAGATGAGAGAGCTTGGTGATGCTTTGTTGAAGATTGAGACTGCTTTCAAAGCCAGCACTGCAGATAAGATCTCCAAAATTGAAAAGTACAAGGTGGAACCTGATGATGAGCTTGATGAAATTGAAGTAAACTTTGTTGAAAGACTGCAAAGAGGTTTTGGTAAGTTCAAAGGCAAATTACCATTCAAATGTTTTACATGTGGTAAGGTTGGTCACTATGCCTCTAGTGTCCTAAGATAATTGAAAGGAATAGAAAAAGATTTGAAAATAGACCTAGGGTTACAAAGAAATGCTACTATGTTAGAGATCTTGATGATGAAGGTGTGACAGATGATGAATCTGATGATGCTAGTACTAGTGCAAACGGGTGCTTGTTTGTTGCAATTAAAGAAGAACCTGTGTCTACTAATCCTGCTAGCTGTGTGAAGGAAGAAAAACTAGTGGAAGAAAGTGCTTTGGCTATTTGGGTTGAGAAAGATAAGGATGAATGGATTATTGATAGTGGATGCTCACATCACATGACCGGTGACAAAAGTAAGTTTGTGAGTTTGGAAAAGTATGATGGAGGACTAGTTAGGTTTGGAGATAATGCAGCTGGTAAGATTTATGGAAAAAGATCTATTTCTTTTGATGGAAAGAACAACACTGATAATGTCCTATATGTGAAGGGTTTAAAGCAAAATCTTTTGAGTGTTGGTCAGATGTGTGACAAAGGTTATGATCTAAGATTCAAAGACAATGGGTACAAGATCATGGAAAGCTTTGGAATAGTGATTGCTACCAGTAAGAAGACTAGAGGTAACATTTACCAATTAAGAGGAACTAATGATTATTGTTTATTAGCTTAAACAAATGAGAGTTGGTTGTGGCATAGAAGGATGTGTCATATCAATTTTGACAATTTGGTGAAGATAAGTTTTGCACAGGCAGTAACAGATCTGCCTAAACTTGTGAATCCAACCAACATCATTTACAAGGAGTGTCAATTTGGGAAACAAAAAAAACAAGTTTCAAAAGCAAAGAACAATTCTCTGCTGGATTATTGGAGCTAGTACATACAGATTTGTGTGATCCCACAAGAATAAGAAGTCTGCAAGGTGATAGGTATTTTATGTTGCTTAGTGATGACTATTCTAGAATGACTTGGGTCACTTTTCTAAAAGAAAAATCTGAAGCCCTAGACAAGTTCAAAGTTTTCAAGGCAATGGTTGAGAATGAGTTAGAATTGAGAATAAAATACTTAAGGTCTAATAGAGGAGGTGAGTTCACATCAAATGAATTCATTATTTTCTATGAAGTACAAGGGATAAAGAGATAGTTCTCTACACCTAGGACTCAATAGTAGAATGGAGTTGTTGAAAGAAAGAACGAGACAGTTCAAGAGGCTACTAGGACTATGCTAAAGGAAGCTGACCTACTGGAAGTATATTGGAGAGAAGCCATACATACTAATGTGTACATCCCAAACAGAGTTCAAGTCAAAGGTAACAGTTCTAAAAATCCTTTTGAATTATGGTATGGAAGAGTTCCTATAGTGAAGTATTTCAAAGTTTTTGGTAGCAAATGTTACATTAGAAGAGATGAAGAACTAGGTAAGTTTGATGCTAGATGTGATGAAGGAATTTTTCTTGGTTACTCTACCAAGAGTAAGGCATATAGGTGCTACAATAAGAGACTAGAAAAGATTGTTGAGAGTGCTAATGTGAAGGTGGATGAAGGCAAGGAAAGAATATCATATCTAAGTTGCTATCAATCAAATGAACCTGTGACTATAGTAAGTGAAGAAAAAGTTGTCCAAGAAGACAGACAGGATGAAGAAGAGGCTATGGAAAGTGTTGTTAAGACTCCCATGTATGTAAGGATTAATCATTCTAAAGATCAGATTATAGGTGACAAAAAAAAAGGTGTGCTGACAAGGAAAAGAGTTGCAGAAGAACAAATGAATTACTGTTTGCTTTCAAAGGTTGAACCAAAAACTACGAATGAAGCTTGCAATGATGAAAATTGGGTAAAAGCCATGGAAGAAGAACTGATGCAGATAGAGAAGAATCAAACTTGGGAATTGGTTCCTAGACCTACTGATAAGAATGTCATTGGAACTAAATGGGTTTTCAGGAACAAGCTGAATGAAAATGGACAAGTTGTAAGAAACAAAGCAAGGCTTGTGTGTAAAGGATATTCTCAAATTGAAGGAATAGATTTTGAAGAGACTTTTTCTCTAGTGGCTAGGATTGAAGCAATCTGAATATTTTTGGCATTTATAGCTCACAAAGATTTCAAAGTGTATTAGATGGATGTGAATTCTACATTCTTGAATGGTGAATTGGCAGAGGAAGTTTACATTGAGCAACCAAAAGGATTTCTATTATCAAACCAAAGTGATATGCTGTGTAGATTGAAAAAGGCATTATATGGACAGAAGCAAGTCCCCACAGCATGGTATGTAAGGTTAGACAAGGATTTGTTGCAATTAGGGTTCAATAAAGGCAATACTAATATCAATCTCTATTTCAAAATCAATGATAATTAAATCCTGATTGTTTTTTATATTATAAGGAGGCAAACCAGGGGCCGATCCCTTACAAAAGAGAACCCAAAAAGGGTAAAAAAAGGCTCAAAAAATAAAATGAGCCAGAACCATCACCGTCAGCCTACATACAGCCAAAATATAGCAAAAAGATACTAACATCAAAAAGCCAGCTAACAAAAAGCATAGAAAGACTAGGAAGGGATGTCCCCTTCTCCCTTAGAAAGAAACTCCAACATTTTGTCAAATTCTTTAACCCTGTCATTATCAGCACCATGAATAAGAACTCCATGTTCCCTCAGCAGGGAGAGATTGTGTTGATAACTGAGAGGGGGGGGTGAATTAGTTATCTTAATTAATTCAACTTTCTATTCTTCTTCAATAACTAGTGCAACATCAAAACAAATAAGCATCCATAACCATGAAAGCAGAAACACAATAAATACACATAACACAATGATTTTGACGTGGAAAACCTTGTTAAGGGAAAAACCATAGGGTGACTAACCCAAGAATGTATTCTATGTTAAAAGAATAGAAGTACAAAATGGCACTTGCCAATTAGGGCTCACTGCCCAAGCACACTACTCACAAGAGGCTCACTGCCTACAAGAGACTCACTATCTACAAGTTATAAATAAAGTAAAAAGATACCTGAACTAATGAGAAGCATCCACATATGTTGAAGTTTAGTTCCAGTTAGGCTCAATACACTGATCTACTGCACTTCATTCTTCCTCTTATTTGGTGCTGCTGTCCTGTCACATCCTAGACCTGTATTATTGCTTCCACACTACTTTCTGCTTTTCTTCGCACTTCACAATACACCACACACACCTTCTCATCAAAATCCATTTGGTATATATATTCACATAAAGGATTTCAACATCTTTGTAGTCAGCATCCGGAATACTCAATATTTTCCCAAACTCTGGTCTGTCGGCTGAATCCTTGCTTACCAAGTGATGCGTATCAAAGAGATGCTTATAGAAGTTATCAATCATGTCAGCCAATCATGAATGATCCCTTAAGGAACTTGATCACCATCAATATCTCATCCGGATTAAGGTCTGATGCTCTGCCGATCAGTTCTTCCTCAGTCTACTCTGCCAAACAGGAACCCAATAGTTAGGTGTTCATATCTTTTCACTCTTACATCACCGGAGGCTCAATCTCTAGAATATATTAGTCATGGTACTCCTCTTGACTTCCCCAAGTCTATACTTTACTGAGATACTTCCTCTGAGAGATCCAGACCTAATTGTTGGACCTTGCTGCATGCTCTGTTCTTGGTCACTAGACCAAAATACTCTTCAATCTAACTTCCGGTAGAGACACACCATGTCCTACGGATGTGTGGGATGGACTTTTTTGCCATCAATGACAACACTCATGAAGCCACACAGTGTCTCTTGCCAACAATCTCCCCCTTTGGAATTGATGGCAACACTTAGTGAAAAATGACTAAGTGTCACACTACATTCCCCCTTAGCTGATGCTCTATTCTAATGTACACTTTTTCGGAGCTCCCCCTTAGCTAGATTCCACATTTTTCATTGCTACTCACTCCTCCTTTGACATCAATGGAAAAGGGTAGAATCCGCACACCAAAAATCTCCAAAAATCCAACTATACTTAGCCGCATATGTATATATACATGTTATACTTACATGTATTGAAATATATCTGCAAAAGTTGTCTTTAACTGGACAAATTCTGTTACCCAACTCTACTTCATCCTATCCAAAATTGAGATGTGACCACTCAACAGGAATGCAAAAGCTTCTGCCCTCTTTAGATCTATCGGATCATTGGTCCGGGCTGTAGTCTGAGCATCAATTAGGGCCTCATGCATGGCCTCTAATTTAGGGATAATCATCCCTCGAAGTTCACCCATCCTACTTATTATATTCTTCCTCTCCTTCTCAATCTTTTTTATCTCATTTATGACTGCAATAGTTTGACATTCCTAGTTTATTATGGATGTGGTGAGGATCAAAATTCTAAGAGAAGCTTGACAATTTATCCTCTTGTTCTTTCACTTTCTTCTTAATATCCTTTGTCACTTTAGACCAGGATAAACAAAATTTATATACTTCTTCACCATCTTTAAGAGCATTTTCTAAGCTCTTTATCCCAATATCCATATTTCTCCTATCATTGGTTATAAATCCTTGTATCTCACAGAATCTCTTATCCAAAAATTCTTTCCGGACTTTCTCTTCTGCTGCTTTTTCCAAAGAATCAAAATGTGTGCTAGCTGAATTAACAAGAGATTTTAGATTACCAGATGAAGAAGCTGAAAGATCCTTTTGAAAGGATGGCATGATCTCCTACAACACACCAGATGCAATTTCTATTAACTCATAGTCTTCCATGTGAGACTTTGGGAGTTTTTCTTTTGCCTTTGCTTGGGCAAAGGATGCTATCTTCATTGTTTGAACCAGGGAGAGAGAATCAAAATTGAATGGTCCTTGAAGTAGCTCCAGTTCATCCAATTCCATCATTTCTTTTGTCAGGAAGTCATTGACATCTTCTGTAGTGTCTCTTACTAGAGACAGAGTTTCCTTTGCTTCTGTGGCCTCAACATTGTCACTTGTGGTCTTCTCTGTTTGACCTTCTTCTCTTCCCTTCACTTCTTCTTGATTGATGCTCTCTTCTTTTATATCTTTTCCTTCAATTTTAGAGTTTGTAGGGGAATCCAGAAGAGAGGTGTCTTCTTGTCCATGAATTTCCTCTTCTGGAATAGAGGAATCTAAGTCCTTATCTTTTTCTTTACTTATCTCCTTTGTCTCTTCTGCAACTGTCTCAGTAGATTCTCCTTTGTCATCCATGGCAGAGGATTCATCACCTAAGTCCTCTATAACAAGAATATTGAATCTTTTATAGGCATTCCTGAGGATCTCTTCAGTCTCTTTAGCCACCTAATCAGTCTCTCCGAGCATAAGATTATTCATTTTGGCTTTTCTCTGGAACTCATCCTTACAATCTTTGAAGATCATGTTTATTTTCTTTGGAGTGATGGAGGGATAAAGTTGGATAGCAATCTGCTCCCAGATTTCTAGGTCTTTTGCCATGGCATTGTTCTTTCTTATTTCAAGTTCCTTTTCTAGACTTTTAGGAATCAGAGATATAATTTCAATGAATGCTTTGTTGTAGATGTTTAAATACTCAACTATAGCTTCTTGCAGGATCTTCTAATTAGTTTCACTATAATCATCATAAAACTCAATCATTCGTTTCAAGTTCCCATCCACAATGGCTGATTTGGTGATATCATCAATGTAGAGAGTAGGCTTTTCAACAAATTCTTCTGCCTTTTCTTCCCTGTCTTGACCGGTAGAGGGTTCATCGAATGTTTTCTTCTTCTTCTTCATTTTCTTGACTTCCTCATCGGTTTCAGTTTCTTCATCATCCTTCTGACTTGTATAGGATCTTGTTGCCTTTTTCTTTGTTCTTTTCTCTCCATTTCTGGATGTCTGGGCTTCCGGTTTTGATGCCTTTTGGCTCTTAGAGGTGGCAGATGCAGAGCTCTTGGAGGATCTAGTCTAGGAAGGGGCTTGCACCAGATCACTTTCCTTTTTTGCATCTTGTTTCTCTTTATCTGCCCTTTCCATCTTCTCTCTATTGGCATCAACTGCCTCCTTTGATATTCCATGTCTCTTGGCAAATTCTTCCACTTCTCTTCTCACTTTTCTCTTGATTTCAGGCTGTCTTAGTTCAACATGAACTTTTACACTCAACTCTTGGAAGGTTCCAAACCTTTCTGCCTTAGGGTCTTTGGGTTGACTTACCATCTGTTGAACATGTAGCTCTACAATTTTCTCATCTACTTCATACCCCATTGGCATGATCTAGATTGTTCTTGGCTCCACTACCTCCATTAGGCATTGATTAATGTCTACCATAAAGCACACTGTATCCTTGTATTTCTCAACCAATGATTGGGGGATTCTTTCTCTAGCCTGCATCAAGCTTTGGAAGTTTTTGAAGTAACCCCACAGTGCTGTATTTTGTGCCTTGGCATCACCAAGCCCATACAAATAATCCCTGATTTGTATGGCAACAGGTTTGTCATTTACAGGTCTGTCATTTTGCCATATCTAGCCACTAGATCTGGGTAGCTCATTCATGTAATAGAAGAATAGACAGAGTAACAAGCCACCGTATTTGAAATAATTCTTCTTATCCTTCTTTATCTTCTAAAGATTCTCCAAAAGTTGGTTCAGAAGGATCTCACAAAGATCATAGTCAGCATTCTTTCTTAACATTTCATAAGCAGTGTAAATTGTTGTTCTGGATACATAATTCTCTCTGCTAGAGTGATATATCTTGTAGCCAATTATCATGGCGGGAAACTTGATATCCAGATCTATGATATCCTCAATTGTCATTGCTCTTTTATCAAATTTAGAACCGGTAGCCTCACTCACAGTTTGGTTTTTGACTGATTTGAGAGTAGGTAACCCACTGGATGAGTGTAATCCGGTCACCTCCCTAATTGCATCCTTTGTGATCTTAAATGGCCTCATCAACCATATGAAGTTGTCATGCACTCTACTTAGAATATATCAGACCCATTCATCTTCTACAAAACAGGGGAAATGAATGCACTATCCAAAATGCTTGTCCTGGATGGCTTTGTATTGAGGTTTGAGTTCAAATGATTCATCTATTAGCTGATAATGATATATATCCATTAGCTTGGATTCTCTAAATTCCTCAATATTCGCATGAATGTATGCCCTAATGTCTTCAACATACAAAACCCCATGCGGAATGCTAGAGAATGCACCTAAAGGATCTACTTCCAGAGATTTATAAGGGTGTTTCTTAAACTTAGGGCGCGGCCTATCAGTGATTTTGACAACATTTGGAGTAGCCATCTTTCAATAGATTCAGAGAGAGATTTATAGGAGCGAAATGTACCTTTTACGCCTCTAGGGTTCACAAAAGGAGCCGAAAAGATCGCCGGTTGACTTGAATTCTGAGATTGATCCTTGAGAGAGATAAGCAAACTTGTTTGCAGAGCTCTTCTTATCTTTTTCACTAATGCAAATGTGCAAATGATGAGCAAATGAACCCTTTTATCTTTGAGCAAACCCTAATTTCATTTTTTAATAAATGCACAACTTAAGTTATTTCAGTTGCCTTATCATGAGAGAGATCTTTCTGGATCACTGAGATGTACTTAGAGTTATTTTTAGTGATGAATTTTAATGTATCTACTTTCCTCAAATAATCCCCTTTATCCACAGATCAAGATGTTTCAGTTTAGAATCACGCTGGATCAAACTGTCAAAATCCAGCTTATACCAGAAAACTGTCAAACCGGATCAAACTTGGAAGATTAGATTCTTCAAATCTTCTTGCAGATTTTTCATATCTTTACCAAGGCTTCTTTAGATGTTTTTCTGAGAACCCTTTAATCCACAACTTTCCATGTGCCAATTTTAGGCACCCATTGACTCGCTGGGGGAACTTGTTTTCTTTTATGACTCCCCCTGAGCCAGAGCTCATCTATTTAGTTTTCGAAAGGGATATTAGCACCAGATTCTGGTGTAGATCCATCCTCAACATTTTTTGTTCTCCTCTTCACCCAAATCTTGTTCATCTCTGTTTGAATTTCATCCACATTCACTTTTTCTTTTCCTTTGTCTTGGTTTTGATTATGATGCACCAGACCCTTTTTGTCCTAATTCTTACTCCTGTAGAATTTGGCAATATGACTGGATCTATTGCAATTGTAGCAAACAACATTTCTTTGCATATTTGACTGATATCCTCTTGATCTACACTGATTAGCCATATGTCCCATTCTATTGCATGCAAAGCATCTACCATTGAATGAATTGTTTATTTGCATATTTCTACACTCATGAGATTTGTGACCATACCTTTTGCAATTAAAACACTGTCCAGAGAAGGATGAATCAGTCTAATTCATTCTTCTTCTACATTGATTTGCTTTATGACCGAAGTTATTGCAATTGTGGCAGTATCCATTGAAGGATGGATATCTTTGAGCATTTGGTTGCCTTACTGGAGGTCTTCTAGGCCCGTTCCTTGGATTTCCTAATCCAAAGTTCTTCTGACCAGATCCAGAGCTTTCACCTTTCTCATAGCCCAAGCCTTTCTTGTCATCTACCCTCTTTTGGCTTTCAAGAAGAACTTCAAGCTGAGTAGAGCTTATCTTGAATTTCTCTTTTTATTCATTTGTTGTTTGAAGATCTCTTTTTATGGTGTCAATATGATTCTCAAGTTTTTCTTCATTATCTCTAGCTTCTTTAAGATTATTCTATCCATTTTGTGGTAGTCTTCTGACTTCTCCTTGAGAGATTGTTTTAGATTATCTTCAGTCTTTCTTTTCTCTTCAATTTCTTGGGTGAATTTCATAACCCCTAATTCTATTTCATGTCTTACCATAATGACCTCTTTTGATAGCTTCTCACATAATTTGTTCTTCTCATTTAGATCTTCATTAGTATCATTGGCTTCACTTTGACTTGCTAATTGATGAAGAAGTTCCTTTCTTTTTTTCATAGAGATACTCAGTTTCTCCTTTAGTTCATTTATGAAATCATCATCTTATTTGAGTCTTTCCCTCAAGTTGTTGACTTCACAGTGAGATTGCTCAAGATCATCAAGGGTAGACTGAAGTTGTTCCCTCATACCATACATATCCATTGGAATTCCCAGATCTTCCTCAAGCTGTTAGGATCTGTTTGGAGGAACTTAGCTCTAATACCAATTGTTGATAACTGAGAGGGGGGGTGAATTAGTTATCTTAATTAATTCAACTTTCTGTTCTTCTTCAATAACTAGTGCAGCATCAAAACAAATAAGCATCCATAACCATGAAAGCAAAAACAAAATCAATACACATAACACAATGATTTTGATGTGGAAACCCCTGTTAAGGGAAAAACCATGGGGTGACTAACCCAAGAATGTATTCTCTGTTAAAAGAATAGAAGTACAAAATGGCACTTGCCAATTAGGGCTCACTGCCCGAGCACACTGCTCACAAGAGGCTCACTGCCTACAAGAGACTCACTGTCTACAAGTTATAAAGAAAGTAACAAATACTTGAACTGATGAGAAGCATCCACATATGCTAAAGTTTAGTTCTGGTTAGGCTCAATACACTGATCTACTGCACTTCATTCTTCCTCTTCTTTGGTGCTGCTATCCTATCACATATTGGACTTGTATTACTACTTCCACACTACTTTCTACTTTTCTTCGCACTTCACAATACACCACACACACCTTCTCATCGAAATCCATTTGGTATATATATACACACAAAGGATTTCAACATCTTTCTAGTTGGTATCTAGAATACTCAATATTTTCCCAAACTCCAGTCTGTCGGCTGAATCCTTGCTTACCAAGTGATGTGTATCAAAGAGATGCTTATAGAAGTCATCAATCATGTCGGCCAATCATGAATGATCCCTTAAGAAACTTGATCACCATCAATATCTCATCCGGATTAAGGTCTGATGCTCTGTCGGTCAGTTCTTCCTTAGTCTACACTGCCAAACAGGAACCCAACACTTAGGTGTCCATATCTTTTCACTCTTACATCACCGGAGGCTCAATCTTTGGAATATATTAGTCATGGTACTCCTCTTGACTTCCCCAAGTCCGCACTTTACTGAGATACTTCCTCTGGGAGATCCAGACTTGATTGTCAGACCTTGCTGCATGCTCTGTTCTTGGTCACCGGACCAAAATACTCTTCAATCTGACTTCCAGTAGAGACACACCATGTCCTGCGGATGTGTGGGATGGACTTTGTTGCCATCAATGACAACAATCATGAAGCCACATAGTGTCTCTTGCCAATAGATTGGCCATAGCAGTCCTGCATAACATGCTAGTAATGAAATTACCAAGAGAAAAGACTCTTTTTTTCTAGGAACTCCACCTACTCCTTCAGCTGAGACAGATCATCAGCACCATTTAATTCCTCAATATTGTCTTCCTCCCTACCATCTTGAGCATTATTACCTTTCTCTTGAAATAGATCAGGATCAACATAAACAACAAAGGGAACATAGTGGGCATCCTTCCTAGTGTTATCAACAATATCAGTCACCTCCACCTGAGCAAAAATATCTCCCACATGCACACAGTCACCAATGGGGACAAAATTATGAACCCCAATATGATCTTTAGTATCAAAGGTTTCCATAGGAATGTCCTGCTCATAAATTTCTTCTTCACCACTAGAATCTTCAATAGCAATCTTTTGAACATCACCAGAATCTTTAATATCTTCCTCCTCATGGGTAGAGGTTTCAAAGCTGCTTTTAGAATAGTCAACCAACTTTAGCTTGGGAGCCCGTTTGCCAGCAATGCGACCAGACCACCTAACAACAACAAATTTACCTTCTAGTTTAACTTTTTTGAAATTTCGTGTGGGTCCCACCCTACCCTAATTCTACTCACTCTGGGTCCCAGAAACTCCAATATCTTCTTTCAAAAGGTTAGATTCTGTGTCAACATCTAAGAACAAGGATCACCTTTAGGAAGCCATTTAGGAGTAGAAAGACAAGTTTTCACCAAGTTAGTAGGGGTATCCTGACTAGAGGGCTGAAGAGAAGGAGGAGACAGAGCTAAGTGAAACTGGTATAATCTATGAATGAGCCCTTGATGTAAGGCAATAGGCTTCTCACCAAGCTTCTTTAGCAGAGTCTTCTTAACATAGAACTCATGATATTTTCACAGTCCATGATAAAATCAATTGTAAGCTTCTGGAAAAACTCTGTAGCTTTTTTTGCAAAAAAAGCTACACAGTTTTTCTAGAAGCTTACAATTGATCTTCTTAACATGTTGAACAAAGTGCTCAAGAGAACAATGCAAGTAAAAAGGAAAACTACTAGCGGCATTCCTTCTAAAATGATTCAACAAGGGGAGATGATAGTGATAAAACCTAGTAAAACGGCCCTCAAGGGTGAAATACTTCATCACCATATAGCACATGTCAGCCCATGGTTCAGGAAGATGGACTCTCTCAAAACCACCCTGGTAAGGCACCAACTCCTCACCTTCACTAAGAAATGGTTTTTGATTCTGAGCATCTGAAACCCTAGACTTTTTTTGTATCTTCGTACCTTTTCAAGAAAGACCTGTAGCCATAGCAATTTCATTCTCTGAAACCATGAAACTGACATTCCCAATTTGTACCTTGTGATTATCCCATGACTGAGCAAATTGAATAGATAGGTTTTCATCATGTCCATTCAAACATTCAAGGAATGGGGTGACTCCTCCTTCTTTATAGTAATGTTAGACCAAGACATTCTCTTTAAATTCTCTACAGTTGTTACGTTCAGTTCTAATCCTGTCACCACCCATGATGAAAACTAGTGAAACTGAATGAGCTTGGAGAAGGGATAGGCAGAGTTATTATCCAGAAAACTTCTATCAATGCTATGGGAAAATTGAGAGACTTTGATCACAGTACAATGAGTATGAAAGACAAAGAGGACATGATTAGAATTAGGGAAATCATTATGACAATAACCTGAGGTCCTAACATAATCTTTCCTTATTAATCGACTATCCTTCACATGCATGCAAAGTTGTCTAATCTCACTCTCATCATTCATAGAGTGTCTAATCAGCATGCCCTAAATTAAAGAACTGACCACATAGATAAGCCAATTGAAATGATGAGTAATCATCATATAGTAACTTGTTCTTTTTGAATGATATCCCCAATCTGACGTGGGATATTATGGAGTTGGCACCAACAACACCAGTTTTGAAATTGTTGACCAAAATTTTCCAAGCCATCAGCAACAGTGTTGCCCTCTCTATAAATATGAGAGAAGGAAATGACAGGAATAACCTGTGAAAGAGTTTGAATATCAAACACTATATCCTTAAGATGCCAACCACACTCCAAGCCTTTAGACACAGCCTCAATAATAATTTTGGAATCAACCTGAACATGAAGCTGGCAGATACCAAGTGATATGGCCAACTTGAGACCCCATAAAAGAGCAAAGGCTTAAGCAAAGTTATTAGTCTAGTTACCAATTCCTCTAGCATAAGCAACAATTAGAGCTCCTCTATCATTCCTTATAATTCCTCCACCACTAGCCTTTCCATTTGACTTAGCAGCTCCATCAAAATTCAATTTGAACAACCTGGGTCAGGGGGAGTCCAAATAGTGTTTAATCTTTTAATGCATCTAGAATCATCAAAAGTTAGAATTTGATTCACAATCCCCCAATTGGAAGCCATAAGGACTTTGTGTTGAGTAAGAGGTTTGTCAGCAATTTTGATGCTGGAATTAGACACATTCTCCAGGAGAGCTTTAGAAAAAGAATAGAAAACCTGTGAAGAATTTTGAACAGATTCTCTAAAAATTCTATTATTTCTTTCTTTCCAAAGGAACCAAGCAACAAAGGGAAGAGCTTGAGTCCATAATGCTACTAGCCAAGGATGGGATAGAGGAGGGATCCAATTAAGAATGAGATCTTTTATTTCCTTATTGCAGACCCATTGTAAACCAAAATTCAAAAAGACAATCAAATCTTGATTGTTGAAGTCTTTGTTGATGATATTATCTTTGGAGGAAATGAAAGTATGTTCATGAATTTTGTAGGAGAAGTACAAAATGAATTTGAGATGTCTATGTTTGGTGAAATAAATTTCTTTCTAGGTCTACAAATTACTCAATCAGATAAAGGAATCTTCATTTCTCAGTCTAAGTATGTAAAAGAGTTGTTAAGGAAGTTTGGGATGGAGGACTCCAAACTAGTATGCACTCCCATGGTGACTAGCTACAAATTAAGCAAAACTGATGAATCACCTAAGACTAATCAGAAAAGGTACAGATCTATGATTGGAGGATTACTTTATCTAACTCAAAGAAAACCTGATATAATGCATGTAGTATGTCTTGTGGCAAGATTTCAAGAAGATCCTAGAGAATCACATGTGATGGTAGTCAAGAGAATCTTGAGGTATTTGAAAGGCACATCAAATCATGGCTTATGGTATCCAAAGAATAAAAATTTCACTCTTAGTGCTTATACAAATGCAGATTGGCCTGGAGATGTTGATGAAATAAAGAGTACAAGTGGAGGTGCTTTCTTCTTGGGTAATAGATTGGTTTCATGGATGAGTAAGAAATAAGATTCGATCTCCTTGTCTACTACAGAAGTAGAGTATATTGCACAGCATGTTGTTGCACTCAAGTGTTGTGGATGAAGCAGACTTTGAAGGATATAAAAGTTGTGTATGAAGATCCAATTGCAATCCTTTGTGACAATACAAGTGCCATAAACATTTCAAAGAATCCAGTGATGCACTCAAGAACAAAGCATATATCAATAAGGTATCACTTTTTGAGATAGAAGGAGACAGAAAATGAAGTAAAGATGGAATATGTGTCCACAAAGGATCAGATTGCAGATATTTTCACTAAGCCTCTACCTAAGGATTCCTTTGAGTATCTCAGAGAAAAGTTAGGGGTTTTTAATTACCCTTCCTTCTCTAAACTAAGATGCATAAGAATGCATCAGTCCAGTGGTATCCAAAGCCTCGTTCTTTTATCTAGATTGATGTTTTGAGAGCTACCTCTCATGGGAAGTAGCAAGTGTTCCTAATAAAGAACAATAAGTGCTACAGTATTCATGAAAGAGTAATTTGATCAGAGTAGCAGAGTGCAAGTATGTGCCCTTTGCCATTGATGTTAAAGGGGGGAGCAATCATGTGAAAAACTTAGGGGTAGGAAGAGTGCAGATGTGTAAAAAGAAAGAGGGAGTATCTTGTCTTGATGGTCATTGCAGTTTTTCACATCATATGTTACCATCAATGATAAAGGGGAAGATTGTTGAAAGTATGTGCTTAACCAGTGTTGTCATTGATGTCAACATATCTGTGTTGTCATTGGTGTCAACTGTGTTCTTGATTTGATGCTTTCTTGTAATGAGTTAGATTCTTTGCATTGTCTTATATAAGTGTTGGAGATAATGAGTAACTAATCCTGATATTGAGTTTCCAAGTGCTTTTTGAGAAAATTTGCTCCTCCGATGGAAATAGTGTATAGAAGAGTATCTTTGTTTACAACAGAATAGTCCAGTAGATTGCCCTGCATTTCTTGTATAATGGATATCTTTGTTTGCGGATTAGAAGTTGTTTAGAGGCATGTTTGAAGATGTGATGTTCCAAGTTTGAGCCTCCATTATGAAGATTTGAGTGAGTTATGATCACCAGAGTGAAAACTACTTTTTCTGAGTATTCACTGGTGATAGGGAGAATGTATTTTGTTCCACATTCCTCTACATTGAAGTATTATGATCTGCGGTTCATGAAATAAGTCTAAAATAATGTTAAGTGCCTTCAACTCCAATGATTCATGATTTGGTGGTCCGCAAGCTATCCTTTCTTTATGATAGTAGCTGACAGTGTTGTTCTTATGCTCCAGTTTGAAGAATCTTCTTGACAGAGTGGTTAGAGATCATGTGGTTGTTCCTTGTGATTACAATGTACTTGTGGATGTCTCCTAATCATGCTCCTACCTTTGGATTGGTCCGTAAAGAAAAATTTGGATCATGGATGAAGATTGATCTTAGAAGACTTAATGTTAACACCAGTCTTGGCCAATTTGGTTGTTTTCATTACTTGTAGAGATACATTAAAGATTGTGGAAATGTGTCGTGATGTGGAAGATTGCATTTGAGTCCCAGATAAGGAAAAACATGATCCGCATACAACTTTACCTTAGCAAATTTTGTTTAGGTCCAGACCTATTTCTATGTATGTTTGTAATGTCGACCTTGGAGATTGTTCCAATGGTTGATGAATGTAATGCCAACCTTGATGTACATCCCAATGTTGATGAATTGTATAAAAGCATGTAATGTAGTTGCAAAAAAATATGTCTAAGTGTGAAAATGAAAAGATAAGTGTGAAGGTGTAAGAAGAGCAGAGCTGAGGAGTTATATTTTCCTTCAATGGAACTGAATCTAGGCATGAAATAGATGCTATTAAATCAGTTCACCAATCCTTGGCAGTGAGCCACCCCTTGGTAGTGAGCCCTAACATTAGTAGTGAGAATTTTGGGCCATGACCCCTAAGCCAGTGAGCCTCTAATTTTTGGTATTTCTATAACTTATTTATTTCTATGGGCTAACACCCATAGTGGTTTTTCCCTTATAGGGTTTTCCACATAAAAATTGTGGTGTCTCATGTGTTATTGTGTTGAGCTTCTTATTTCATGCTTTCTGTTAGGTCTCAAAAATGTGGGTTTTTACACCTTAAGAGGTTGCCAAGCTCTCTTCACACTTTTGGCTAACAGGCACAAGGATAATACCTTCTTCACTTTAGGTTCTGCTAGACCTAGGTGGGTATACCTTTCACAACTAATGCGGATTTTTAATATCCTTCACGGTGGCAAATAGGTGTGAAGTAGCTTAAAAGATAACTATTCTTACTCCTAATGTTAAGTTCTTAGATATGAATGCTTGAATAAAACTATGTAGAATTTCTAGAATGAATTTGGAATGATTAGTGCCTACCCTATTGGGCTATTGGAGTCAGTGGATGGATTAATAGAAACAAGTGTATATGATAGGTGAATTTATCTCCTAGCTTAACTCTAACAGTTGGGCACTTTCGAATGTCAACACCTTATGCAAATGTGCAGGTCTGTAAGTTATAGTACTCTTCTTACTAATCCCAATGATATCCTCCCAGATTACTATGATATTATGGAAGGATATTTAATTCTTGACTTGAGGGAAACTAATCAGGACAATCAGCTTAAAAGGGTTTCAATCCTATGGAACCAGTTAAGTCAAATTACTTGAAAGGAATTTAATTCACCCAAGTAGAACCCAACCACAATGTCACACAGTAACAACATATGTGTTCTGACAAATGCATATAAATTTGAATAATGAGTGCAAACCACTTTGGAGACAGTACTATAACATGTAATCATGAAATTTAACCAATAGTGGAACACTAGAAATAGATCACCACATGACAATATTCTGCTCCATTATATCTTCAAATAATACGTATTATAACATTTTCTGATATGGAATGGATGGGTGAATGGATGCAATCTATCTTCTACTGGTGATGATTTCCTAACCTACTACTACTGATGATTCTCTCCCTTTGATTTCAGCTGACATATATAGTTTGAGATTTTAGGGTTACAACCTTTTATTTCTTCCGTTGCAACTTTTGGTATATCTTTTTGCTTAGTTAATTGCCTTTGGCAAATTAAAATATTTTAATCTTCACCTTTGTATCTCGGCAAAATTAATTGCAATTAGTTATAATCCTTCTTTAGCTGGCAACTTTATTTCCATCCCAAAATGTTCTTCGAGTAAAATGACTATCCATTGGGAAAATATTTTGCCGTTGTAGTATCAATAAAATATCCCTCATTAGGGTTTGTCTTCATTTTGTCTATATTCCATTCTTCATTTAATTAATCCTCTTGGCATTCATATTCTTGAGAAAATAATTTTCCAATGTGAATATATTCTTTTGTTCATATTTTCCCCCAATTCGGAAAACAAATTTTACTCTTCGGGTAAGAAACAATTACTCACTCAAAAAAATTTATTTTCAATTACCGGCCTTGTGAAAATATTTCACATCTTTAGTGAAAATATCTTATCTTTGTATTTTATATTATTGATTATATTCCTTTGAAATATTTTTCTCTTTCAATCTTTATTTCACCTATTTTATTTATGTGATTCTCCTTATCGAACTAACTTATATGATCTAGGAGATTTGGGAAACTTATTCTGATCTCATATGTCTTTCTGATACACTTGTTACTTGATCAGGTTGACGAAAGGCTATTTATTTCATGTTGAAAGGTTATCTATCATTATGACATAAGAGATAGGTGTGATTAAAAAATCTCATTCTGACCAGCTTACTCCTACCGATGTGTCTTTCATCGATAATGCATGATGTAGTGTTACATATGTTTTAGGGTTTCTTGCCTTCCAAAGCTCAGCTCTGGCACAACTGTGAGGATCCTAGCAAATGTTATGGATTCTAGTTTTACACCTACAATCTTAGCATTCTGTGAGATCACAAATAGCTCACGCACTTTGTTTAGACTTCCACACTCTGCAGACATGTCCATTGGAGTATGCACAATCACCACGTATGACAGATATCCTCATTTGAAAGTTCCCATTTAGGTGAGGAGGAGGATGACCGATGCTGTGGAATTTCACTTTATATCTGCCAGATGCATTTGTTTGAGAGTTTCTAATCTTTCTTTAAACAAATCCATTCATGTATATCATTCTATCATCGCCATTAATGGGATCACATTTCTTCATGGCAATCTCTTGAAGACTCCAAGACAACCTTTATAACATGGGGTGATGTCTCAAACAGATTTGGCCATATATAATTTAGTGAGTGTAGCAGGGCATTCTCACAAGCATATCCTGTAATACCTATGTGCTGGTATTCATTCATGAGGGATGGAAGAATACTAAATGGAGAACAAATCTCTGCTACTATAACAATAGCTACTATTTTACATACATGGTTCTAATGTTCCTGAACCTTTAAATTGTTCAATAAAGTAGCAAGCACATTTTGTGGCTTAATTGCCTTTGTAATGCATCCAAACATATTCATTGTTGACCTTTGAATACCCTTCTTATGTATTTTCAACATCTCAAGAAGTTTAAAGAAAATTCTCATCCATTTTTGAGCTGGTACAAACTCAACTCTCCTATCAACATTTCTGTCCATAAGATCTATACAATTTTCCTAAACCTTTTCATGTCTATTTTTTGAGAATTGGAGTCAAGCACGGTAACAAATATTTAATTGGAGGAGTCATATTGGTCATACCAATAATATTTACTATAGCCTTCAATGCCCCCAAAATGGATCTCAAAGCTTCTGGATATTCTTCTTCCAAGTATTGATAAAGCACAACACCCAAGTGTCCCTTGAAACTATTTATCCTTCCACCTCAAAGTATCGGAGGAGCAAGGATCTAGCCAAGATTTAATGCCCATATCACAGTATGCCCACTGACTCAGAATATTTATTTTCATGGGAATTCCACTAGTTTCTGTATTCTCTCATTCAAGATAACTCCAGGCACCTCAAAAAATCCAATTGGCTTTCGCTATCACATCTAACGCATTGACTTTAATGGCTTTTATTTGATAGGTGAAGGATTGGTCACCCACCTGTGGAGAGGTAAAGGCAAAGATTGTGATGGGTATTGAAGGACACCGTAGTATGATATCATATGCGCTCATTATTGCAACGGTACCTCCCATGCTTCCTCAAAAAGGCTGCCAACCTCCTGCTCATCATCAAACCTTGCCACAAAAGCCATGGGGAGAATTATGGTGTGATATCCCTAGATAGATTTAGTAGCTCGATGTGAGAAAATTTTAAGTAGAAGAATACTTGCCACTCGAGTACTCCTATCACTGTTAGAAGTGTACAATGTGGCAGTATCCTCAATCATCTTTTGTGCTTGTGTAGAACTAGCATATTTTAGCAAGTCTCCATAGGCAGATGCAAATGCTCACCTCCCTTCACATCTATCTGTGGACAAGAGCTTTTGAACAGCTTGCAATAGATGTTCACCAGCTTTGTGGATATCCATACTAGTGTCTTGCATCAAGTTATTAAGCTCATCTTTGAGCTTCAAATAAATCTTTGCTAAATTATGTTCCGTAAAGAACTCCAAATATCCATCTAACATTTTCAAATGACCATCTACTTTTCTGCGAGTAAGTGCACTTATTGATAAGGGGTGTGGAGGCAAACAATTTGGATTCAATAAACTTGATCATTGTTGGTCATTAAAATTTCTCATAAAACGTTGATCATTTTGAATATAGCACAACTCAAAAAGAATGTATTTCTTCTTATCCTTTTCTACTGGCTTCAATTGCTAGAAATCATCTCAAGACAAGGTGTGTATTATTTTTGTAAATAGTCTGCAACACTCGATCGCTTTCCATTATTGTCATATGTTAAAGTATCCCCAAGCGCATCACCACATTTGATATGAATAATTTCTACATGGAGACCTTTCAACAACCTTTTCAATCTGGATCACGTTGAATCTCTATTAGAGTCAATGTGGCATTTAAATCTCAAGGATCCATTCTTAAGGCATTGCCAGTGTGTCCTAGTTTATGTGCAATGAATATGATATCCGACAGGGAACAAAATCATCTAATTTCAACCAATAGGCGACTGTGGAATTGACAAAATGCCAATGGTACTCCATCAACTGAGAGGAATAACCTTAAGTGTATATTATGTGTCCCATTTGATTGGTTCCACCATAGTCAAAATTTGGGTTTCTTCTTGGCCTTATAACTTCATAATTGTGTGCAGCACGCCAGGTCTCCTTGTGGGCCCGATTTAAAAAAAAATCATTTTGGAACAATTTTTCTATCCTGAATTGTTATGCCACTATTTCAATATGCTTCTGAGGTGAAAAAGTGAACTAGGTGGATACCAAAATCTACTTTCAAGGACCTTGCATAGTAGTCAAAATAGGCTAAGTAGCTTCCATAATCATCTTTAAAAACTGATCAAATCGTCTCCTAGAGTCATGAAAATGCATAGGTATGTAGACATTAGATCCAAGAATATAATGCAAGAAATAGTTTAGACAAATGCTTTGTGAGATGTAAGATATTATTGTTCAACATAGCCCTTTCAACCTTTTCTGCAACGGCACCTGTGAAAAACCTTATTAGGGCTCACCATCTTGCAATTATGAAAAAACCATCAAATCTCTTCCTGGGAAGCTACAATTGGAGGATTTAGTTTGTTTAGGCTTCATTAGAGAGTATACAAGAGGATTTTCCACCAGTCACCTTTCTTCATCAAATATTTAGGGCCAAAGTTGACCTCTTTAGAGGTGAAAAAATTGTGAAATCAGGGCTAAGTGCATTTGCTTTTCATTTTGAAAAAATAACAAATGATGTGTCAGTGCCTTGAAACTGGACATAGAAGTAGATTTTCATAAGTTGAATCAAGAACACCCATCGGTTTGTTAGGATCATCATTTAGCTACTAGATATTAGCCTCCAAAGTTGGCTTCCCGAACTGATTTTACATTGCGTAAACAACAAAACTTTTCCAAAACCCTTCAACTTGACTCCTCAAAACTTAGTCAAATCTCGTCATAGGAAGCTGAAATTAGACATGTACACTCACATATGATAGGAAAGAATTCTTGCAAAGTGATTTTGCATAAAACTGAGTAGGTTTCAAAATATGGCGCTCCAAGTTAGGCTCCTCAAACATGTTCTTCAGGTGTATTTTTGAGTATTGAAATTGATTTCCACATATGGGAACCTAGAATTTTTGCAAAAATTGGTATGAAATTTTAGGTCCCAATAGTGGCTCTGTCTGGGGATGTATGCCCCTTGTAGGCATAGCAAGATCCTAGATCTCTGGGGAGCAGACCAATGCCTACTCCATTGGACAAAAGAGTACGACTTCAGTTTCACCCTAAGATGATATGGTTTGAAAAACCACACCATGACTGAGGGCACAAGGCCATAAAAAAAAAAAATCTTCCTTTTGCCTCTGTCATATACCTTATTCTCATTTGACTGCATTGAATCCCATTTAGAAACATCACCAAAATTCGGTTGTATGATGTGGTTATTTTTTATTCCTATGCATTCTTCCTTGTTTTGAATCTGAAGATTGGGGATAGTATGAAAGTTTTCACCATGTGATACACTTTTGACACATGAAGGATATCCTCTTTTAATACAACATTTTTTTATTATTTTTCTCATTGTCACGCCTTGTAAATTGACCTCCTGGCTGATCTGAGAAATGGGAGTGCTCATTGTTCTCTTCATCATCATCACAATAATCAAATGTGTTCATTTCATCATATGACTTCCCTTCATTTATGGACTTATCATTATGTATATATTCTCTTGCCTCATGAGTTGGTACAACACTTTGACTATCTGAAAATGTTTCATCCTCATGATAACACGGATTTGAGAACACCTGAAATTCCTTTTCCAGCATGCCTTGGCAGAATGTCATCTGATCTTCTTCTACCTCTTTATCATACAATGGGTTTGAAAAAATTTGAAAATCATTTTTAGATATGTGCACTTCCTCCTCATCGTGAGTTTACCCCGTTTGAAAATAGTCATCCTCTTCCTCTCCAAACTACTAATTCATATATTGCGGTGGGTGGGCTAGGACAACAAAAGAATTTGTATTTTGAAGATTGCTCTCATCTCTTGATATACCATATGCCATTTTATTAGTTCGAATATGTTGTGGCTCCAAGTGTGGTGTAAAAATATTTTGTTGCGTAGAATATCCATATGGGGGCTGATGGTAAGCATTTTGTTGGATGGGTTGATGAGAGTGCACATTCTGATGTGACATATGCTAGTGGTGATATTGTGGGGCATACCGCTATCCCGATGGTGGATAATATTGGGGAATATTACTTGAACTTATAGGCTGGGGCCTTTGTGGTGGCATATTATGCTGGATAGGGTTATGGTATGCATTGTGAGGTATTCTTGAGGTACAAGGAGCATACGTATTTCGAGAGGTCTCATGTGAATTGATATTACCACCTTGTGGAGGTACATATTTTGGTGGTTTTGATGCCTAGATGTCCAATTGTGCTAATAGTCTATCCAATTCTTAGCTTTCTCATATTAACTATAGTCTCTTGAGTTGTTGTCTTTACCATTCTAGATGTAGTTCAATCTCTTGGTTAGTCATACTATCAAAATCAATGACAGTGTGATCAACAAACCCCTCCTGATTTTCTTCCATCCATTCCTCCAATTCATTTGCCTTTTGAGGTTCTTTTCGATAAGGAGATCCATGCTTGTCTATCCACTTTTTCTTAGGACTCTCTTGGAAGAGAGATCTTCTTCCATTCATTGTTGGATAATATTAAAATCTTTTCACAGTCGCCACCTACTTTTCATGAGTAGGAAAATGATTATGTCTTTTCGGGTCCTTGCCAGTAGAGTTACCATGTTGTATTGGAATTCAAAAATGTATTGACTCTGTGATGAGATAGCCTTTAACCAGATTCTGAATTACTCCCTAGCAGAGTTGCCAATTCTATTAGGTCTCAAAAATGTAGGTTTTTACACCTTAAGAGGTTGCCAAGCTCTCTTCATGCAATTGGCTAACAGGCACAAGGATAATACCTTCTTCACTTTAGGTTCTGCTAGACCTAGATGGGTGTACTTTTCACAACTAATGCAAATTTTTAATATCCTTCATGGTGGAAAATAGGTGTGAAGTATCTTAAAAGATAACTATTCTTACTCCTAATGTTAAGGTCTTAGATATGAATGCTTGAATAAAACTATGTAGAATTTCTAGAATGAATTTGTAATGACTAGTGCCTATGCTATTGGGCTATTGGAGTCAGTGGATGGATTAATGGAAACAGGTGTATATGATAGGTGACTTTATCTCCTAGCTTAACTCTAACAATTGGGCACTTTCGAATGTTAGCACCTTATACAGATGCACAGGTCTGTAAGTTACAGTACTCTTCTTACTAATCCTAGTGTTATCCTCCTAGATTACTATGATATTATGGAAGGATATTTAATTCTTGACTTGAGGGAAACCAATCAGGATAATCATCTTAAAAGGGTTTTAATCCTATGGAACCAGTTAAGTCAAATTACTTGAAAGGAATTTAATTCACCCAAGCAGAACCCAGCCACAACATCACACAACAACAACAAATGTGTTCTGACAAATGCGTATAAATTTGAATAATGAGGGAAAACCACTTTGGAGACAATACTATAACATGTAATCATGAAATTTAACCAACAGTTCAACACTAGAAATAGATCACCACATGATAATATTTTGCTCCATTATATTCTTCAAATAATATGTATTATAACATTTTCTTATATGGAATGGATGGGCGAATGGATGCAATCTATCTTCTATTGGTGGTGATTTCCTAACCTACTACTACTAATGATTATCTCCCTGTGATTTCAACTGACATATATAGTTTGAAATTTTAGGGTTACAACCCTTTATTTCTTCCGTTGCAACTTTTGATATATCTTTTTGCTTAGTTAATTGCCTTTGGCAAATTAAAATATTTTAATCGTCACCTTTGTATCTTGGCAAAATTAATTGCAATTAGTTATAATCCTTCTTTAGCTGGCAACTTTATTTCCACCCCAAAATGTTCTCCGAGTAAAATGACTATCCATTGGGAAAATATTTTTCCGTTGTAGTATCAAGAAAATATCCCTCATTAGGGTTTGTCTTCATTTTGTCTATATTCCATTCTTCATTTAATTAATCTTCCTGGCATTCATATTCTTGTGAAAGTAATTTTCCAATGTGAATATATTCTTTTGTTCATATTTTTGCCCAATCTGGAAAACATATTTTACTCTTCGAGTAAGAAACAATTACTCACTCACAAAATCTTATTTTCAATTAACAGCCTTGTGAAAATATTTCACATCTTTAGTGAAAATATCTTATCTTTGTATTTTATATTATTGATTATATTAGTCTGAAATATTATTCTCTTTCGATCTTTATTTCACCTATTTTTTTATGCGATTCTCCTTATCAGATTGACTTATATGATCTGGGAGATTTGGGGAACTTACTCCGATCTCATATGTCTTTTCGATACACTTGTTAGTTGATCAGGTTGGTGAAAGGCTATGTGTTTTCTACCGAAAGGTTATCTATCAGTATGACATGAGAGATAGCTGTGATTAAAAAATCTCATTCCAACCAGCTTACTACTATCAATGTGTCTTTCATCGGTAATGCATGATCTAGTGTTGCATGATTTTTTAGGGTTTCTTGCCTTCCAAAGCTCAGCTCCAGCACAACTATGAGGATTCTGGTGAACGTTACGGATTTTGGTTTTAACCTGCAATCTTAGCATTTTGTGAGATCACAAACAACTCATGCACTTTGTTTAGACTTCCACACTCTACAGGCATGTCCATCAGAGTATGCACAATCACCATGTCTGATAGATATCCTCATTTGAAAGTTCCCATTTAGGTGAGGAGGATGATGGCCAATGCTGTGGAATTTTGCTTTATATCTGCTAGATGCATTTGTTTGAGAGTTTCTAAATTTTCTTTAAACAAATCCATTCATGTATATCATTCTATCATCGCCATTAATGGGATCACATTTCTTCACAGCAATCTCTTGAAAATTCCAAGACAACCTTTATAACATGGGGTGATGTCGCAAACAGATTTGGCCATATATAATTTAGCGAGTGTAGCAGGGCATTCTCACAGGTAGGTCTTTTAATACCTATGTGCTAGTATTCATTCATGAGGGCTGGAAGAATAGTAAATGGAGAACAAATCTCTGCTACTATTGCACAGACATGGTTTTGATGTTCCTCAACCTTTAAATTGTTCAATAAAGTAGCAAGCACATTCTGTGGCATAATTGCCTTCGCAATGCATCCAAACATATTCATCGTTGACCTTTGAATACCCTTCTTATGTCTATTTTTGAGCTAGTACAAACTCAACTCTCCTATTAACAATTCTGCCCATAAGATCTATACAATTCTCCTAAACTTTTTCATGTCTATTTTTTGAGAATTGGAGTCAAGCACAATAACAAATATTTAATTGGAGGAGTCATATTGGTCATACCAATAATATTTACTATATCCTTCAATGCCCCCAAAATGGATCTCAAAGCTTCTGGATATTCTTCTTCCAAGTATTGATAAAGCACAACACCCAAGTGTCCCTTGAAACTATTTATCCTTCCACCTCAAAGCCCCAGAGGAGGGAGAATCTAGCCAAGATTTAATGTCCATATGATAGTATGCCCACTAACTCAGAATATTTATTTTCATGGGCATTCCACTAGTTTGTGTATTCTCATTCAAGATAACTCTAGGCACCTCAAAAAATCCAATTGGCTTTCACTATCACATCTAACACATTGACTTTAATGGCTTTTATTTGATTGAAAAAGGATCGGTTACCCACCTGTGGAGAGGTAAAGGTGAAGACTGTGATGGGTATTGAAGGACATTGTAGTTTGATATCATATGCACTCATTATTGTGAGGGCACTCCCATGCTTCCACAAAAAGGATGCCAACCTCCTGTTCATCATCAAACCTTGCCACAAAATCCATGGGGAGAATTATGGTGTGATATCCCTTGACAGATTCAGCAGCTCGATGTGAGAAAATTTTAAGTAGAAGAACACTTGCCACTCAAATACTCCTATCACTGTTAGAAGTGTACAATGCGGCAGTATCCTCAATCATCTTTTGTGCTTGTGTAGAACTGGCATGTTTTAGCAAGTCTCCATAGGCAGATGCAATTGCTCACCTCCCTTCACATCTATCTGTGGACAAGAGCTTTTGAACAGCTTGCAATGGATGTTCACCAGCTTTGTGGATATCCATACTAGGGTCTTGCATCAGGTTATTAAGCTCATCTTTGAGCTTCAAATAAATCTTTACTAAATTATGTTCTGTAAAGAACTCCAAATATCCATCTACCATTTTCAAATGACCATCTACTTTTCTGCGAGTAAGTGCACTTATTGATAAGGGGTGTGGAGGCAAACAATTTGGATTCAATAAACTTGATCGTTGTTGGTCATTAAAATTTCTCATAAAAGGTTGATCATTTTGAATATGACACAACTCAAAAAGAATGTATTTCTTCTTATCCTTTTCTATTGGCTTCAATTTCCAGAAATCATCTAAAGACAAGGTGTGTATTATTTTTGTAAATAGTCTATAACACTTGATCGCTTTCCATTGTTGTCATATGTTAAAATATCCACAGGCACACCACCACATTTGATATGAATAATTTCTACATGGAGACCTTTTAACAACCTTTTCAATCTGGATCGCGTTGAATCACTATTAGAGTCATTTTTGGACAATGTGGCATTTAAATCTCAAGGATCCATTCTTAAGGCATTGCCAATGTGTCCTAGTTTATGTGTAATGAATATGTTATCTGAGAGGGAACACAATCATCTGATTTCAACCAATAGGCGACCGTGGAATTGACAAAATGCCAATGGTACTCCAACAACTGAGAGGAATAACCTTAAGTGTATATTATGTGTCCCATTTGATTTGTTCTACCATAGTCAAAATTTGGGTTTCTTCTTGGCCTTATAACTTCATAATTGTGTGCAACACACTGGGTCTCCTTGTGGGCCCAACTTAAAATCTTTTTCATTTTGGAACAATTTTTCTGTTCTGAATTGTCATGCCACTATTTCAACATGCTTCTGAGGTGAAAAAGTGAACTGGGTGGATACCAAAATCTACTTTCAGGGACCTTGTACAGTAGTCAAAACAAGCTAAGTATCCTCCAGAATCATCTTTAAAAACTGATCAAATCATCTCCTAGAGTCATGAAAATGCACAGGTATGTAGACATTATATCCAAGAATACAATGCAAGAAACGGTCTAGACAAATACTTTGTGAGGTGCAAGCTATTATTGTTCAACGTAGCCCTTTTAGCCTTTTCTATAAGTGCACCTGTGAAAACCTTATTACGGCTCACCATCTTGCAATTCTGAAAAACCATCAAATCTCTTCCTAGGAAGCTGTAATTGGAGGATTTAGTTCATTTAGGCTTCATTAGAGAGTGTGTAAGAGGATTTTCCACCAGTCACCTTTCTTTATCAAATATTTAGGGCCAAAGTTGACCTCTCTGGAGGTGAAAAAATTGTGAAATCAGGGCTAAGTGCATTTGCTTTCATTTTGAAAAAATAGCAAACGATGTGTTGGAGCCTTGAAACCGGACATAGAAGTAGATTTTCATAAGGTGAATCAGGAACACCAATCCTTTTGTTAGGATCATCATTCAGCTGCTAGATATTAGCCTCCAAAGTTGGCTTCCTGGACTGATTTTACATTGCGTAAACAACAAAACTTTTCCAAAACCCTTCAACTTGACTCCTCAAAACTTAGTCAAATCTCGTCATAGGACGCTGAAATCAGACATGTGCACTCACATATGATAGGAAAGCATGCTTACAAAGTTATTTTGTATAAAACTGAGGAGGTTTCAAAATATGGCACTCTAAAGTAGGCTCCTCAAACATGTTCTTCAGGTGTATTTTTTAGTACTGAAATTGATTTTCACATATGGGAACCTAGAATTTTTGCAAAAATTGGTATGATATTTCAGGTCCCAACACTTTCTTGGTTAATCTTAACAACAATGATTAAGAATTTGATGTGTTGATATTCATAAGTGGTTAAATTTTTGTGACAACTGATTCACCCCCCCTCTCAGTTGTCCTGTGCATTTCAACACTTCTATTTTGTAATAAAATCTAAATGTCCATCACTCTAGGATATTCTCACAAAAGTGCTATTGCTCCTACATTAGCATTCCACCTACCTTTTCCCCTACATAAATGGTGACACAAACCAAAAATTGGAAGACTATAAATCATGCTTAAACAATCATTTCTTTACTTTACATACAAATCTTCTCAAGCTCTAGTGATTTGAAACCCTCTTCTAACCTCAAAACAACCTATAGATGCAAGTTTCAACAGAATCAAGCCACTTTTCTCATACCAACGTGCATTCAAACTTAGTTTGTTAATACCTTGAAGTCTATTTCCACCTCTTTGAGGCCTTGTTATGAGACATGCTTTCTCAAAATCAACTATTTCAACATCTTCTTCAAGCTACTAAAAACTAGTAGTTGGATTTATCCTTCTATGAGTTTGAAACTTTGCATATTTGAGAGATGAAAATCTCTAATTTATTTTGACATTCAATTTAGACCCTTGTTTTGAGAAAATAGTTACCATTGATAAATAAATGCTATTCAAACAAACCCTAGGGCACCAAAACTTAGTAGTTAAACCTAACCCTAGTTTATGAAAAAATCTATGAGATTCAAAATTGAATTAGGGAAAATGGTTGGGTTTTTAGGATTTTAAATTTCATGATTCCCTAGCTTAGAAAATCCCTAAGTGTCAAAACCTCTTAACCTAAGTTGAATTGTCACAAAATATTTCAAATTACATTGGGATTTAAGGTTCCAATTATAGGATTATATGGGAGGAACGAAGCTCTTAAATTTAATTTTATGTCCCAATTTTTCTTAGTTTCTTGCATTCATATCAGAAGAGACTTGATTAAAAAATGTATTGAAAATCATTTTAAGTAGTTAATTCTAGACTTTGGATGGAGGATTAGAGTTTTGGTCCTTTTGGATTGACCTCCAAATATCTTGAAAATACCCGCATTTTACCTGCTTAAAGACCAAATTTAAAGGCTAAAGAAAAAATCCTTAAGGAAATGTTTGTTATGGACTTCTAGTTGAGGAGTGAACTCTAAATGCTCTTCATTTATGACTGGACCTCCTCTACTTCCCCACATGATTTTCCCACAAAATAAGTATTCATAGAAAGATACGGAATTTAGTTTGGAGCTAGAACTTTTAACCCTTAGGTTGACCTCCAGGAGTTTTGATGATTTCCACATAAAGTCATCATGAAGGAAAATTTGAAAGAAAAATCACTTTGTGAAGATTTTCAAAGGAAATTTAATTGCATAATTACAATAGATAAGGGGATATTTAAAGCTAACATTTTAACCGTATGTCTTGTATTATTTTCATAAAAGCTTCAAACATCGAGATAAAGGCATGAATGGTAGGGAAATTCAAATTGTGAACTTTAATTTGACTTTTGGACATTATAGTTTAAAACATGAAAACTAGTATGCTTCCCTAATCTCACATGTTGTTAAAAAGAAATGCATTTGTTACAAGGTTAAGTATCATGCATAGTTTGTTTGCAAAACCAATTCTTACTATTAGTTTTTTATGCTATACTCTTATATCTACTACCTTATTGATTTCCCACAAATTTGACTTTATAAAGGCATTTAGTTTAGAATTTAGTTTATGTAGAATTCTTGTGGACTAATGGACTTCTACGGTAAAATTTTTATGTTTGGTTGTCTAGTTAAATCTGTAAAATCTTGCAAATTTCTATAAATTGCTTAAAATTTGAATTTCTTAATATTTCAAGAATGTAATGGTTTCTTTTGTTCTTACAGGGTTATTTCAAGTGATAAAAAGACAAAATATGATTTCCAAGGACTCATCCAACCTTCTAAGATCAACTCTTCTTGGGTAAAAATATCAGATGCTGATTTGGGCCATGTGTACATGGAAGAGTTCAAGGATAGAATGTTGTTGGCAAGAGACACTGTGTGGCTTCATGAGTGTTGTCATTGATGGGAACAGAGTCCATCTCACACATCCGCAGGACATGGTATGTCTACCGGAAGTCAGATTGAAGAGTATTTTGGTCTGGTGAGCAAGAATAGAGCATGCAGCAAGGTCTGACAATCAAGTTTGGATCTCTCAGAAGAAGTATCTCAGTAAAGTGTGGGCTTGGGGAAGTTAAGAGGAATACCATGACTGATACATTCCAAAGATTGAGCCTCTGGTGATGAAAGAGTGAAAAGATATGAGCATCTAAGTGTTGGGTTCCTGTTTGGCAGAGTAGACTGAGGAAGAACTGACTGGCAGAGCATCAGACCTTAATCCGGATAAGAAATTGATGGTGATCAAGTTTCTTAAGGGATCATTCATGGTTGACCAACATGATTGATGACTTCTACAAATATCTTCTTTATACGCATCACTTAGTAAACATGGATTCAACTGACATACCAGAGTTTGGAAATATCTTGAGTTTTCTGGATGCCGACTAGAAAGGTGTTGAAATCCTTGATGCGAATATATATACCAGTTTGATTTCGGTATGAAGGTGTGTGTGGTGTGTGGTGTTGTGCGAAGAAAGCAGAGAGCAGTGTGGAAGCAACTATACTAATCCGGTATGTAACAGAACAACAGCACTAAGAAGAGGAAGAATGAAGTGTAGCAGATCAGTACATTGAGCCTAACCAGAACTGAACCTTAGCATATATGGATGCCCCTGATCAGTTCAATCACATGGTTACTTTCATTATACCTTGTAGACAGTGAGTCTCTTGTAGGCAGTGAGCCTCTTGTGAGCAGTGTGCTCGGGCAGTGAGCCCTAATTGGCAAGTGCCATTTTGTACTTCTTATTCTTCTAATAGAGAATACAATCTTGGGTTAGTCACCCCATGGTTTTTTCCCTTAATAGGGTTTCCACATCAAAAATATTGTGTTATGTGTGTTGAGTTTATTTCTACTTCCATGGTTATGTATGCTTGTATGTTTTGATGTTGCCCTAATTGTTAAAGAAGAACAGAAAGTTGAAATATTTAAGATAACTGATTCACCCCCCCTCTTAGTTATCTACCTTGTTTCCAACAATTGGTATCAGAGCTAATTTCCTCTTAACAGAGCTTAATAGCTTGAGGAAGATCTAGGAATCTCAATAGATATGTATGGCATGAGGGAACAACTTCAATCTACCCTAGATGATCTTGAACAATCTCACTCTGAAGTCAATAACCTGAGGGAAAGACTCAAACAAGCTGATGATTTCATAAATGAACTCAAAGAAAAACTAAGTATCTCAATGAAGAAAAGAAAGGAACTACTTCAACAATTAGCAAGTCAAAGTGAAGCCAATGATACTAATGAAGATCTGAATGAGAAAACCAAGTTATGTGAGAAATTATCAAAAGAGGTCATTATGGTAAGACATGAAATGGAATCAGGAGTTATGAAATTCACCCAAGAAATTGAAGTGAAAAGAAAAAATGAAGATAATCTAAAACAAGCTCTCAAGGAGAAGTCAGAAGACTACCACAAAATGGACAAAATAATCAGGCATCTGGAATCTGATCTTGAAGAAGCTAGAGACAATGAAGAACAACTTGAGAATCAAATAGACACTCTTAAAAGGGATCTTCAAACAACAAATGAATACAAAGAGAAATTCAAGATAAGATCTGCTCAACTTGAAGTTCTTCTTGAAAGCCAAAAGAGGGTAGATGACAAGCAAGGCTTGGGGTATGAGAAAGGGGAAAGCTCCAGATCCGGTCAGAAGAACTCTGGATCAGGAAATCCAAGGAACAGGCCTAGAAGACCTCCGGTAAGGCAACCAAATGCTCAAAGATATCCATCCTTCAATGGATACTACTACAACTGCAATAACTTTGGTCATAAAGCAAATCAGTGCAGAAGAAGAATAAATCAGACTAATTCATCCTTCTCTGGATAGTGTTTTAACTACAAAAGGTATGGTCACAAATCTCATGATTGTAGAAATATGCAAACGAACAATACATTCAATGGTAAATGCTTTGCATGCAATAGAATGGGACATATGGCTAATCAATGTAGATCAAGAGGATATCAGTCAAATCTGCAAAGAAAAGTTGTTTGCTACAATTGCAATAGATCTGGTCATATTGCCAAATTCTATAGAAGTAAGAATCAGGATAAAAGGGGTCTGGTGCATCATAATCAAAATCAAGACAAAGGAAAAGGAAAAATTAATGCAGATAAAATTCAAAGGGAGATGAACAAGATTTGGGTGAAGAGAAGTACAAAAAATGTTGGGGATGGATCTGCACTAGAATCTGCTACTGATATTCCTTCTGGAAACTAAATAGATGAGCTCTGGCTCAGGGGGAGTCACAAAAGAAAACAATTTCCCCCAGCCAGTCAACTAGTGCCTAAAATTGGCACATGGAGTGTTGCAGATTGAAGAGTTCTCAAAGAGATATCTTAATAACCCTGGGTAAAAATATAAAAGATCCGCAAGAATTTTTGAAGAAGTTAATCATCCAAGATTGATCCGGTTTAACAGTCATCCGATAAGAGCAAGATTTTCACAGTTACATCCGGTATGATTAAAAAATTGAAGTATCTTGATTTGTGGATACATGGAATGATTGGAGAGAGGTAGATAGATTGTCAATAATCACTGAGAATAACCCTAAGTGCATCTCAGTAATCTGGAAAGATCTCTCAGAACAAGAAGAACAAGGCAACCGGAATAACTTAAGTTGTGCATTTATTGCAAAATGGAATTAGGGTTTGCACAGAAATAAAAGGGTTCTTTTGTTCATCATTTGCACAATTGCATTCGAGAGGAAGGAAGAAAGAGCTCTGCAACAAGATTGCTTCAACTCTCTCACAGGTCAACTGCAGAATTTGATTCAACCAATGATCTTTTTCAGCTCTTATCGTGAACCCTAGAAGCGTACAAGGTATTTTCCACTCTTGAATATCTCTCTCTGAATCCTTTGAAAGATGGCTACTCTAAATGTTATCAAAATCACTGATAGGCCATGCCCTAAGTTCAAGAAACACCCTTATAAATATCTAGAAGTTGATCCTTTAGGCGCCTTCTCTATAGAAGTTGATCCTTTAGGCGCCTTCTCTAGCATTTCGCATGGGGTTTTGCATGTAGAAGATGTTAGGGCATACATTCATGCAAATATTGAGGAATTTGGGAAATCCAAGCTGATGGATATCTATCACAAGAAGTTAATAGATGAATCATTTGAACTCAAACCTTAGTACAAGGCTATCCGAGACAAGCATTTTGGACATTGCATCCATTTCCCCTATTTTGCAGAAGATGAATGGGTCCAGTATGTTCTGAGCCGAGTGCATGACAACTTCATGTGGTTGATGCATTTAAGATCACAAAAGATGCTATTAGGGCGGTAACCAGATTGCACTCATCCGGTGAGTTACCTACTCTCAAATCGGTCAAAAACCAAACTGTAAGTGAGCCTACCGGATCAAAATTTGACAAGAGAGCAATGACAATAGAGGATATCACTGATCCAGATATCAAGTCTACCTCCATGATAATTGGCTACAAGATATATCACTCCAGCAAGGAGAATTCTATATCCGGAACTGCAATTTATACTGCTTATCAGATGCTAAGGGAGAATGCAGATTATGATCTTTACGAGCTTCTTTTGAGCCAACTGTTGGAAAACTTGCAAAAGATCAAAAAGGACAAGAAGAACTCATTCAAATATGGTGGCCTGATATTGTGTCTCTTATTTTACTACATGAATGAGCTCGCCGGATCCAGTCGTTGGATATGGCAAAATGACAGACTGGTTGCCATACAAATCAGAGATTACATGTATGGGCTTGGTGCTGCCAAGGCTCAAAGTACAACACTCTGGGGATACTTCAAGAACATTCAAAGTATGATGCAGGCCAGAGAAAGAATCCCCCAATCATTGGTTGAGAAATACAAGGATATAGTGTGCTTTATGGTAGACACTGATCAATGCCTAATTGAGGCAGTGGAGCCAAGGATAGTATGGATTATGCCAATGGGGTATGAGGTTGATGAGAAAATCCTAGAGCTACATATCCAACCCCTATTGAGTCAGCCCAAGGACCCTGAGACAGAAAGGTTTGGAACCTTTCAAGAGTTGAGTGTGAAAATTCATGTTGAACTAAGGCAACCTAAAATAAAAAGAAGAGTTAGGAAGGAAGTAGAGGAAATTGCCAAGAAATATGGCATATCTAAGGAAGCAGTTGATGCCAACAAAGAGAAGGTAGAAAGAGCAGAAAAAGAGAGACAAGAAGCAACAAAAGAAAGTGTTCCGGTGCAAGCCCCCTCCCGGACTAGATCCTCAAAGAGCTCTGCACTTGCCACCTCTAAGAGCCAAAAAGCCTCAAAACTGGAAGCCAAGACATTTGGTAAGGGAGAAAAGAGAACAAAAACCAAGGCCACAAGGTCCTATACAAGTCAAAATGATGATGAAGAGACAGAATCAGATGAGGAGGTCAAGAAAATGAAGAAGAAGAAAATATATGGTGAATCCTCTACCAGTCAAGGCAAGGAAGAAAAGGCAGAAGAATTTATTGAAAAGCCTACTCTCTACATTGATGATATCATCAAATCAGTCACTGTGGATGGGAACCTGAAACTAATGACTAAATTTTATGATGAATATAATGAAGTTGACTAGAAGATCTTGCAAGATGCTACAGTTAGGTATCTTAACATCTATAATAAAGCATTCATTGAGATCATATCTCTAATTCCCAAAAGCCTAGAGAAGGAACTTGAAATAAGAAAGAACAATGCTAAGGCAAAGGACCTAGAGATCCAGGAATAGATAGTTATTCAACTCTATCCTTCCATCACTCCTAAACAACTGAACATGATCTTCAAGGATTGCAAGGATGAGTTGCAGAGCAAAGCCAGAATGAACAAGCTTATGCTTAGAGAAACTGATCAAGTGGCAAAAGAGACTGAAGACATCCTCCGAAATGCATATAAAAGATTCAATATTCCTATTATAGATGACCTAAGTGATGAACCTTCTGATGTCGAAGGATTAAATGCATCAAAGGAAGACTCTACTGAGAAAATTGCAAAAGAGCCAAAGGAGATAGGTGAGGAGAAGACTAAGGACCTGGATTGCTCTGCTCCGGAAGAGGAAGTCCATAAAGAAGTAAACATCTCTCTTCCAGATTCCCCAGCAGACTCCGGATCTAAAGGAGAAGAAAGAATAGAGGAGAAAATCAGTCAAGAAGAAAAGGTAAAAGGAAGAGAAGAAGATCAAATAGAGAAGACCCCAAGAGACAGTTCTGAGGCTGCAGAAGGAAAGAAGATTCTGTCTCTGGCAAGAGACACTACAGAAATAGTTAAAGATTTCTTGACCAAAGAAATGATGGAGATTGATGAACTGGAACTGTTTCAAGGACTGTTCAATTTTGATTCCCTCTCCTCGGTTCAGACAATGAAGATAGCATTCTTTGCCCAAGCAAAGGAAAAAGAAAAACTTCTAAAGTCTCACATGGAAGACTGTGAGCTAATAGAGATTGCATCCGGTGCGTTGGAGAAGATCATGCCATCCTTCCAGAAGGATCTTTCAGCCTCTTCATCCGGTAACTTGAAATCTCTTGTTAATTTAATTAGCACACATTTTGATTCTTTGGAGAAGTTAGGAGAAGATAAAGTCTAGAAAAAGTTTTTGGGTAAGAGATTCTCTAAAGTACAGGGGCTAATAGCAAATGATAGGAGAAATCTGAATATTGGAATAAAGAGCTTAGAAAATGCTCTTAAAGATGGCAGAGACCTATACAAATTTTGTATCTTGGTCCACCGTGATAGCAGATATCACCAAGAAGGTGGAAGAACAAGAGAGAAAACTAGCAAGTTTATCTCAAAATTTTGATCCTCTCACCTCTTCCATAATAAATCAGGAATGTTAGACTATTGCAGCTATAAATGAAATAAAGAAGCTTGAGAAGGAGAAGAATATTAGAATAAGTAGGCTAAGTGAACTAAGAGGAATAATTATTCCTAAGTTAGAGGCCATGCATGAGGCCTTAATTGATGCCCAGACCACAGCCCGGACCAGTGATCCAGTAGACCTAAAGAGGGCAGAAGCTTTTGCATTTTTGCTAACTGGTCATATTTCAATTTTGGACAGGATGAAGAAGAGTTGGGCAACAAAAGTGGTATAGTTGAAGACCACCTTTGCAGATATGCTTTAGTATATGTAAGTATAACATGTATATATATTTATGCACCCAAGTATAGATTATTTTTGAAATTTTGGTGTGCGGATCCTACCCTTTGCCATTGATGTCAAAGGGGGAGTGAGGAGCAGTGAAAAATGTGGAATCTAGCTAAGGGGGAGCTCTGGAAAAGTGTACATAAGAATAGAGCATCAACCAAGGGGGAGTATGCTATAACACTTAGTCATTTTTCACTAAGTGTTGCCATCAATGCCAGAGGGAGATTGTTGGCAAGAGACACTGTGTGGCTTCATGAGTGTTGTCATTGATGGCAACAAAGTCCATCCCACACATTCGCAGTGTTGAGAATTAAGGTGTCTCAACCTTTGTAAATTCCTAATGTTGTATTTATTTATCCCATGTTGAGTTGGCATAGTCAGCACCTTGTGTATATGCAACAGGGTAAATTTTGGTGACTTTGATAGCCGCGGTTTCCCCCTTGAATAATTAATGGGGGTTTGGAGGCAGCGCCCCCAAGACAGGGTAAGGGGCGTAGCCCCTTGTGGGGTCCAGGGGCAGTGCCCCTGGCGCACTCCAGGCGGGGTCGAGGGGCAGTGCCCTCGTGGGGGCTCGGGGGCAATGCCCCCAAAACCTCAAACGATTTTTAAATTAATGACAAGTGTTGGTGAGTATCTTTACACGAGAGAAAGGCATCTTTGGGCGGTCAAGGGAGGTTATGACATGTAAGAGGAATATGATATTTTTAGTCAGTGTATGACGGATTCTATGACAGCTGTAAGGTGTGTAAGAGCATCTGTCGTAACCTATCTTGGGACCAGGCGCCCACTTCGGGATGGGATGTTGGACAAGTGTCCTTAGGCGTAGGTTTTGGGGCATGAGTCCAAGATGGATACCCATCTCTAGAAGGTTCCATATTTTCCTTGTAAACTCTATATAAATAGGTGCTTGGATGGGAGATAGACAACTTTGGTACAAGTAATGTTATGCTACCGGAATATCTCTAGATTCAACATTCGAAGCCTCTTGAAAGAGCATTGGCTCTGAAACCGTATTGTAATATGTTATTGTTTACTATAATACATTTGAGCTATGTTTTGGAGTGTGGAGTTTTTCACCCGTAAGGGTTTTCCCCACGTATATCTTCTCTCTCTATCTTCTGTCTTCTTTCTGGTTCTTGTGTTTTGTTGCAATATCTCATGTTAATGGTTTAACATTGCTGTAATAGTTAGGATAAAGTTGGATTTGCATAGCCCTCTCCTCATTAGATTAGTGTAGGAAGCGTTTTCCGCACACCTAGCTTCCTTTCATGCAGGACATGGTATGTCTACCGGAAGTCAAATTCAAGAGTATTTTAGTCTAGTGAGCAAGAACAAAGCATGTAGCAAGGTCTGAAAATCAGGTCCGGATCTCTCAGAGGACGTATCTCAGTAAAGTGTAGACTTGGGGAAGTCAAGAGGAATACCATGACTGATACATTCTAGAGATTGAGCCTCTGGTGATGAAAGAGTGAAAAGATATGAGCACCTAAGTGTTGGGTTCCTGTTTGGCAGAGTAGACTGAGGAAGAACTAACCGACAGAGCATCAGACCTTAATCCAGATAAGAAATTTATGGTGATCAAGTTTCTTAAGGGATCATTCATGGTTGACTAACATGATTGATGACTTCTACAACTATCTTCTTGATACACATCACTTAGTAAGCATGGATTCAGCTGACAGACTAGAGTTTGGAAATATCTTGAGTTTTCTGGATGCCAACTAGAAAGGTGTTGAAATCCTTGATGTGGATATATATACCAGATTGATTTCAGTATGAAGGTGTGTGTGGTGTGTGGTGTTGTGCGAAGAAAAGCAGAGAGCAATGTGGAAGCAACTATACTAATCTGGTATGTAACAGAACAACAGCACTAAGAAGAGGAAGAATGAAGTGTAGTAGATCAGTATATTGAGCCTAACCGGAGCTAAACCTCAGCATATGTGGATGCCCCTGATTAGTTCAATCATATGGTTACTTTTGTTATACCTTGTAGACAGTGAGTCTCTTGTAGGCAGTGAGCCTCTTGTGAGCAGTGTGCTCGGGCAGTGAGCCCTAATTGGCAAGTGCCATTTTGTACTTCTTATTCTTCTAATAGAGAATACAATCTTGGGTTAGTCACCCCGTGGTTTTTTCCCTTAACAGGGTTTCCACGTCAAAAATATTGTGTTATGTGTGTTGAGTTTATTTCTGCTTCCATGGTTATGTATGCTTGTATGTTTTTATGTTGCACTAATTGTTAAAGAAGAACAGAAAGTTGAAATATTTAAGATAACTGATTCACCCCCCTTCTCAGTTATCTACCTTGTTTCCAAGAAATGTATGGTTCAATAAACCTTCCCCTAGAGCAAAGAGAATGGTGAATAATGGGATTGCATAAGATGTAGGGTTTCCAACCTTAGCCCGATGTTCAAAACTAGTAATATCCTATGCTAAGTATTATGATGTAGGACATATGAGGAATATAACAAATGATGGAATAGTACTAGCTGACCTCTCTCCTAATACAATTGTCAAATCCTTTGATATTCCTTATCATGAGAAAGTGGAAAATTTAATTGAGGACCAAGGATTAACCTACTACAATCAAAATCCAAATAGCTTCTTAAAGTCAATTAATAAGAGATGGATGATAACTTCTAGGAAAACAATTTAAAATTCTTAGAGACACTCCTAAGGAGTGATTTTGAAATAGAGATAAGTGACATGGTAACATTTTTAAGAAGAATAATGGGCTTTCCTTCTACCTCCACCTTCATCCCTTGGATGTTCAATTTTATCAACAATATTTTGGAGAATAAGGAGGATTAACTGGGCTTAATTTATTAGTGATAATATGCATGCACAATTGATAAAAGTGAATGATACTAAGAGGTTCTATATGACTTCCTACTTGGTATATTCATTAGCAAAATTGGGCATTTACCTAGGGTTGACAAAGAGGGGAACAATAGGATCAAATTTTATATAGTTCAAAGTTTATGGTTGCTACCCCTAGCTCCAGGTAAAAAAATCATTAATTCACTACAAAAGGGTAAATGATGCATTTACCATGTACATAGTAAGGACCTTGGAAAGAGATTTAAGTTAAAGGTTATCATTGGATGTAGCCAAGATCATCAAATAGTATGGGAATTGGTTTATTCAATTTCCTAAATTCACTTATATCAGAGTAGAGGGATTCACAGGTTCTCCATATAAGCTACCAAAGTGTCCTAATAGGATAATTTTATTGGAATTAACAAGGAAACCTTTTGAGACACACAAAGACCTTGGAGAAAAGAATAGGGTAGGGGTCCATTTCCTAATAATCATTGGCATATATGCATGTTCTTCTCTCCCTTTTTCCAAAGAATCAAATGCAGAATTTTAAAACTATAACCTACATTTTCATACCAATAGGGTATCATTTGATCTACATGGAAAGATGGAGTAGTTAGTGGGCTCCCATATGAATCACATCCCTTATCTTGAGGATTCTTTTAAGGATTGTCATGATGATCATGAGGTTAGAAAGAGGAGTTATTCAAGGTGTTAAGACCCATGTGTTTCAGCTCCCAATCATGCATAATTTGCATCTAAATCCATGTTTGTGCCCCTCTGTTTGCTTTGGTCTATTTTTGCCCATCATTTATACCTGATCTGGGATATTCTAAATGGGCCCCCATCCTAGAAAATCACCTAAGTGATCCCCTAAGTCCTAATATTTATCGTAAGACCGAGGGGTTCCTTCCTTAAAAATTTCTATGTAAATATGACCTATTGAAACAATGAAGGAAGGTTGGTTTCAACCTTTGTTTTGGCACTTCACTAAAACACTAAAACAATGAAAAAGGTAGCACAAGCCAAGAAAGACAAGGTCTTTTGGTAGGTTTTCCATTTGGTGAACCTACCAAAAGTCAAGGACAAAATCAAAGTTACAAGGAAAGCAAAGGAACTTTTTGGTAGTTTGGCGAAAAGCCAAACTCTCGAACTAGTTTAGAAGCTCATCTTTTCATTGAAATGCCAAAAAGGATAAAGAAGAAATAAGGATGTTCAATAGTTCATGGTTTTTCCAAACCATCAAAATAGACAAGGCAACCTAAAGTGGTGAAAGAAGAAAGTAGAAAAAGAGGCACAAATGAAGAAACGAGATAAAGGTTTTAGTGAGTTTGGAAGTTCATGAACTCACCAAAACACCCAATAGGTTTGAAGATTCCCAATTTCATTGAAAGGCTTAAAAAAAAGAGAACAAGGAAGAGACAAAGTTAGATTGGTTCACGAGTTTCGGTCAAAATATCAAAATGGTGAACAAGTGGTGAACAAGGAAGAGTGAAGAAAAGAACAAAGACAATGAAGCTTGCATAGTTTGTGAGTTCTAGAAAGAACTGAATTGTCGAAAGAATATGGATGAAGAAGAAAAGCAAGGAAAGATAGTTTTTGGTGAGTTTGAAGGTTCGAAAACCTATTGATTCACCGAAAACCAATTTAAAAGAAGAGTTTAAATATTCAAAAGCTCTCCAAGTTTTTAAAGTGAATAGTAACACATTTTTAAACACATTTTTTGTGGGATTTCCTATGTGAACACTAACCTACCTCCTTGAGCGCCATGAATGTCTAGATTGCGTATGTTGGAGGTAGGTGGGATTTATTGTAGTAGTTACTAAGGTAGGTGGGGTAGGTTTTTTCTCACCTAACTATAGAAGTAAATGTAAAGCTATATATACATGTTCAACTCATGAAAAAGGGTTCATCGCTAAACCAATTCCTAGAGGTGTAAGTGCTCAGGTGGATTTTAGGGCTTCAAATCATGCCAATCTCGACAATAAATGAAGGAATGCATCTAGTGTACCATAGGAAGGGATTGTCATGCACATTTTCCTACAATGGTATGTCTCCATGGTCATTTGTAGTAATTCAAAGGAATGTATAGTTGTTAGGAATTACATGCACATAAGATATCAATTAAATGCAAATAAAGATTAAACAGAGGAATGAAAAATACACAGAAATAACAATAGAGAGAGACAATTTTTAACGTGGTTCACCCAAACTCAGGCTATATCCACCAACAGAGAGTCCAATATTATTATCCAACAAATCAAACCGATCACAACCAACAATCCTTGCAACTCAATACCGCTGCAAATGCTACAATATAATATCAACGGGAACCCTAACCCTTAGTTGTTTTATCAAGACTTATGTGGGTTACAAAATAGATTTTTGTTTTAATGTCATCCAATAGAAAAATAACTCCCGATGACTTTATAAAATGGTTTGGGGGGGAACCACGCTGATAACAGTGGGAAAAATTTAACCTCTAAGTCTGATTAGGCTCCATATAACAATAATCTCCCACTTGGAGATTGATCAAACTCCACACCATATCATCTCCCACTTGGAGACTGATCATAACACCACTGACCCTGTAGTTCCCATTGGAAATAAGCACCCTAGACCTTATTGTTTTGATTTTATTGTTTTTAGTCTTGAAGACCAACTGAAGCTAAAGAGGAGCTCAACTTCTCCCTTGTCACTGCCTTTGTAAACATATCCGTTGGATTTTCATTTGTATGTATCTTTTCTAGCCTTAATTGTCCATCATCCAACACCGACCGGATGAAGTGATACCTTAGTTGTATGTATTTGTGTTGAAATGTGCTAAAAAACTAAGAGGGGGGGTGAATTAGTTGTCCCAAAAACTCAAACACTTCTACACTTAAACATTAATCACTTATCCACACTTATTATGATTAAATAAAGAATGCATGAAATCAAAACCTTAAACATAGATGCAACATTAAACACAGGAGACACTAGATTTTTACGTGGAAAACCCCAAGGTGGGAAAAAACCATAGAGAGGATTAGCTCTCAAAATATATTGCAATCTTTGAAAAATGATGTTCAGGCTTGGTCACTCCATGGGCCTAGAACATACTCGCTCACTGCCATGAAGTATAGCTAGGTCTAGCAGGCTCACTACCTCAACTCTAAACCTAAAAAGATTACAATAAGGGTTGTTAAACCCTACTAGTGGCTCACTACCAAAATCACCATCTTCTTCATGTTTGTGATTAATACATTTAAGTACAATAGTTCCTCTGCTCTGCTCTACCCTGTCCTACCTTATCTTCTCACACTTTTCCTCATCTTCCCATTTTTGCACAAGGACATCTTTTCCACAACTCAATTACAAGTATTTATACACTTCATCAACCATGGAATGATCATCAAGGTTGGCATTACAATCATCAACCATTGGAACAATCTCCAAGGTCAGCATTACAAATAGTTTACAAAATAAGTCTTGACCTAATACAAAATTATGCTGAGGATTTGTAGTATAGATGTATGCAGATCATGCCACACCTTAGCTGGGACTCAAACATGATCTTCCATGCCATAATAGGCTTCTATAATCTTCAAGGGATCTCTGCAATTACTGGAATTAACCAAGTTGGCTAAGGCTGGTTGTACGCTACATTATTTGGGAATAATATTCAAACATGATCTCATTTCCTTAACGCGGACCAATGTAAAGGTAGGAACATGATCAGGATAAATCCACAAGCACGTTGAAATCATCAGGAGCAACCGCACAAACACAAACCACTTATTCATTCAATTCTTCACACCGGAGGCTCAAACTCAAGATTTAGCATCTTTAGACATCCCTTTAAATAAATTCCAATCTGTAGACCAATATCTTCAAGTAGCAAGAAATGTAGAGTAATCTACTGGACTATTCTTCAGCATACAACCCACTATCTATACTACACTTCACTATAACTCACTTGTTTCTTCCGAAGAGGCCAATTTTCTCAATATCCTCAACATACAAAGCTTCTAAACAAGTAATAGAATAGGACATGGTTGACAGCAATGACAATAAAGATATGTTGACATTAATGACAACACTGATTAGGCACATACTTGCAACAATCTCCCCCTTTGTCATTGATGGCAACATATGATGTGAAAAATTACAACAGCCATCAAGACAGGATTCTCCCCCTATCACTTTACACATCTACACTCTTTTCTTCTAAGTTTTTCACATGACTTCTCTCCCCCTTTGACATCAATGGCAAAGGGCACATATTTGCACTCTTCTACTTTGATTCAATTTCTCTTCTGAACTCTCTGACTACTCCCCCTGAGAAGTAGCCCTAAAAGTATCAATCTAGATCTAAAGAAGTAACTCTAAGAACCACCAAACTAATGCACTCTTGTGCATCTTATTTTAGAGCAGGAGGGGTAATAACCCCTAACTTTTCTCTGAGATACTCAAAAGTATCCTTAGGCAGAGGTGTTAGTGCCTGAATTGACTGGTAGTTTTTTGAGCAATTTTCATTCAGGCACTCTCCCTAAGTATCCAAAAAATGTTCTAAGTGTTGGACCTCCTCAGCAGTTTTCAGCTACATCATCATAATTTCTTGAGGAGGAGGTCATCATCACATGTTTGTTTCGATGAAGGTCAGCATCATCATGTTCTCCGTCGACCGGTTTCTCATCGTCATCATCATATTGAAATATCGGGTGATATTTGGTTATTATCCTGATGATGCTGATGAGCTACAGTGCGCCCTGATCTGCTTGCGAGGGTGAGTTTTCAAGGTATCCGGTGATCTTCCATTTATCACCTTGCCCAGACATGATGATGATGTTGCCCCGATATTCTGAAGGGGTTATTCTCTAAGTTGTTCGACCTGACTTGTTCTTTCTTAAGGGTCGTCATCATCATCATATTTCCAGTTATCACCGTGTTGCTTGCGAGGGTCATCATATTTTCTGCCTTCATGATATTTCGCCGGGGTGATATCTTTATCATCAGGTGATCTTGGTTATGATCATCCTGATGATGTTGTTGAAGAGTTCTAAGTGCGACCCGATATTCACTGGGGTCATCATATTTTGAACGTCAGGATGATCTTAGTCAATATCATCCTGATGATGTTGTATCACTTCTTGTTCGATTGTTTTGTCATCCTGATGATGCTGACGTCATCCTTATATCAGGGTGATATCTTTCTTTCTGCCTATCTGCATCATGATATTTCCGAAAGAGGGGGTGATATTTTCATATCACTCGAGTGTATGTTTGTTCCAGCATCGTGATGATGCTGATATCAAGGAGATATCCGCCTGCTGGCTTCGTGCATTATCTAGTGGGGGTGATCTTTTCAAGCATCATCATATTCATCTATCGCCCCGATCTTATAGTGGAGCTACAGTGCAACATGATGTTTGTGCATCAGGATGATATTTCCAAATATCCTGTTATCTTCCGAATATCATCCTGATGTCGATATGATGATGACGTCATCAAGGTCCGGGGGGGGCATATTTCTAACACAGATCATCTTGTGGAGATCCCCCGATATTTGCAAACATGATGATGACGTCATCCAGATATGAGGAGGTGCGCAGTAGGCAGATATGATGATGACGTCAGCAGGATATGATGATGACATCATCAGGATGTTCATCAGCCAGACTTTTGGTATAAGCTCAGCAGGAGGATGTTTCTCTGATGGATCAGGTTGTGCCGATGAAGGCGATTATCATGCAGATTGTATTGCAGATATGATGATGACGTCAGGGTGATATTTCAGGCAACAGGATATCATGCTGCTGGAGGATGATGATGATGAAGTCTTATACTAGTGTCGTCAGGAGCAAAAGCACCGACATCATATATGCTCATGACCTAGTATATAAAGTGTTAAGGAGGTTGTTGCGGGGTGCATGTGGGATAATTGTATCCTGCATATTCGAAATATCATGATGATGAATCTCGGCGGGAAATGGTTGCGATTGACTGTCTGATGTTCTTCCCAAGGCCGCGGGTTGGTGCGCCATTAATGGCGAATGTTGCAGAGGTATGGGCGATGGCGTGGGCTGATCTAGTACCCGGTTGAAGATCTGGATCCCTAGGCGGTGGCGCAGGGCTCGAAAAATCTTCCTGTCTCCTCCCCTACCTGCTGCATTAATGTTTGAGCGCCATTTTTATGATACTGTATATCTGGCGGGAGTTTTGGTCAAACCTGGTAGTTAATGCTGAATACACCCTCCTGCTATATAATGCAGACGGTGTTATTCATTCAAGGTTGTTGAAAGTTGGGGATTTTTGGCTCTGTAATCCAAAACCAGCTGATCTGGTTGCTCTGTACAGTCTAACTTGTGAGTTTATGTATCTCCTGTTGTACGATTTGGCATGAATCCACTGATTTCATGGTTGATCTTATATGAGTAATGCTATCTTAGCATGTGTTGTGTTAATTCTGTCTCCAGTATTGCATGTATTCTTCTTCTGGATCTGGATATTTGGGTAATGTTTAGATTCTAGAGCATAGAATTCCTATGTTGAATGTCTGATCTTTTAACTTCTGCTCAAGGGGCAGATTAAACTGTTTTCAGGTTGAACATTGGGAAGGGTATACTGCAGTAGGGATGCCATAAGTAGAGATAACTTAACACTCTTCATTGGGAGATATCTGTAAGGCAGATATCATGTGTATCCCCCTGAAATCCAGTTTTAGCTATTCATGCTGATCATTCACAGGTGTATGTCTACCGACTCCAAGCCCTAGATAGGCACCAATCATGCTGTGTTCTTGTGTTATACACCATGTCCAGCTTTGCATCCAAAATTTAAACTAGAACATTTCATACTTCCACCTGTTAGTTGTAGGAGTAGGATTAGGAACCCCCTGCATGCTCTCATACCCAACCAGACACCATGTCCAAGAATGTTGCCAGCCTTGTGATCTATCATGCAGATCTTGGTCCATACATGAGAGTATTCTGCCTGTTGTTGTCAAGTTAGATCCTTCTATCTTTGAGCTAGTCAAGGTTACATCTTGAGTTATAGGGATACCCCCCTTGGTGCGGCAGAACCAGAAGTGAAGGGGAGGAGCTCACGCAACCTCCTGTATTCAGTTAGCTGAATCTGCCTGTGCATTAGAACTGGCAATCCCTAATGCTGATTCAGAAGAAATGTCAACAAGAGGTTTGGTGAAAATGTTTGAAATATAGTCTTTTGTAGATACATATTCCAATTTGACTTCATTCTCTTTCACTTTTTCCCTCAGAAAGTGATATCTTATGGATATGTGCTTTATCCTTGAATGTATTACTGGATTCTTTGATATGTTTATGGCACTTGTATTGTCACAAAAGATTGCTATTAGATCTTCATACACAACTCTGATGTCCTTCAATTTCTGCTTCATCCACAACACTCGAGTACAACTACATGCTGTTGTAACATATTATGCTTCTACAATGGATAGAGATATTGAGTCTTATTTTTTTCTTATCCAAGATGTACCTGTTAGTGCCTAAATTGACTGGCAGTTTTTGAGCAATTTTCATGCAGGCACTTTCCCTAAATATCCAAAAAATGTCCTAAGTGTTGGACCTCAGCATTTTTTCAGCTGCAGCATCATATTTTCCTGAGGAGGAGGTCATCATCATCATGTTTGCTTCGATGATGGTCCGCAGCATCATGTTTTCTGTCGACTTGTTTTTCATCAGGATCATCATATTTCAATATCGGGTGATGTTTGGGTATCATCCTGATCCTGCTGACGAGCTACAGTGTGCCCTGATTTGCTTACGGGGGTGATTTTTCAATTATCTGGTGATCTTCCAATTATCACCTTGCCCTTATATGATGATGATGTTACCCCGTCTTCTGAAGGGGTTATTCTCTGAGTTGTTCGACCTGACTTGTTTTTTCTTAAGGGTCGTCATCATCATCATCATATTTCCAGTTATCACCGTGTTGCTTGCGAGGGTCATCATATTTTCTGCCTGCATGATCTTTCGCGGGGTGATATTTTAACATCGGGTGATCTTGGTTAAGATCATCCTGATGATGTTGCTGTAGAGTTCTAAGTATGACCCGATATTCACCAGGGTCATCATATTTTGGACGTCAGGATGATCTTAGTCAATATCATCCTGATGTTGTTGTATCACTTCATGTTCGTTGTTTTATCATCCTGATGATGCTGACATCATTCTTATGTCAGGGTGATATCTATTTCTCTGCCTATCTGCATCATGATATTTCCGAAGGGAGATATCCGCCTGTCGGCTTCGTGCATTATCTAGTGGGGGTGATCTTTTCAAATATCTGGCATATTCATCTATCACCCCGATCTTATAGTGGAGCTACAGTGCAGCATGGTATTTGTGCATCAGGATGATATTTCCAAATATCCGGTTATCTTCCGAATATCATCCTGATGCAAACATGAAGATGACGTCATCAAGGTCCGGGGGGGGTCATATTTCCAACACTGATCATCTTGTGGAGATCCCCCGATATTTGCAAACATGATGATGACGTCATCCGGATATGAGGAGGTGCGCAGTAGGCAGATATGCTGATGACGTCAGCAGGATATGACGGTGACGTCATCAGGATGTTCATCGGCCAGACTTTTGGTATCGGCTAAGCAGGAGGATGTTCCTCTGATGGATCAGGTTGTGCCGATGAAGGCGATTATCATGCAGGTTATATTGCGATATGATGCTGACGTCAGGGTGATATTTCAAGCGACAGGATATCATGCTGTTGGAGGATGATGATGAAGTCTTATACTAGTGTCGTCAGGAGCAAAAGCACCGACATTATATACGCTCGTGGCCTAGTATATAAAGTGTTGAAAAGGTTGCCGCGGGGTGCATGTGGGATAATTGTATCCTGCATATTTGAAATATCATGACGATGAGGTATCTTGGCAGGAAATGGTTGCGATGCACAGTTTGACGTTTTCCTGAGGCCGCGGGTTGGTGCGCCATTAATGGCAAAGGTTGCAGAGGTATGGGCGGATCTGGTACCTGATTGAAGGTGTACATCAACGGACAGTGGCGCAGGGCTCGAGGTTTCTTCCTGTCTCCTCCCCTACCTGCTGCATTCATGTTTGGGCGCCAATCTGGTAATGCGTTGAGCGCCATTTTTCTGATACTGTGTATCTGGCAGGATTTTTGGTCAACCATGTAATTAATTGCTGTGGTACACTACCTGGCTGTTATAAGTAGGAAGTGTTACTCATTTTTTGGTTGTTGAAAGTTGAAGATTTTTGGCTCTGTAATTCAAAACAAGCTGATCTGGTTGCTCTGTACAGCTTAACCTATGAGTTTATGTATCTCTTGTTGTATGTTTTTGGCATGAACCCACTGATTTCATGATTAATCTTATATGAGAAATGCTATCTTAGCATGTGTTTTGTTAATTCTGTCTCCAGTATTGCATGTATTCTTCTTCTGAATCTGGATATTTGGGTAATGTTTAGATTCTAGAGCATATAATTCCTATGTTGAATGTCTGATCTTTTAACTTCTGCTCAAGGGGTAGATTAAACTGTTTTCAGGTTGAACATTGGGAAGGGTATACTGCAGTAGGGATGCCATAAGTAGAGATAACTTAACACTCTGTATTGGGAGATATCTGTAAGGCAGGTATCACATATATCCCCCTGAAATCCAGTTTTAGCTGTTCATGTTGATCATTCACAGGTGTATGTCTACTGACTCCAGGCCCTGGATAGGCACCAATCTTGCTTTGTTTTTGTGTTACAACCATGTCCAGCTTTGCATCCAAACTTAAAATCCAAATCAAAATCTAAAACAACAATTAGGACATTAGAATTAGTTTTAGGATCCTCAGTCCTCTGTCTACAACTGCAAATAGGCCCAAAGCTAGCCCCTTTGCTCTTATCTTTCAGTTTTGGTCTACTTACAGGAGGACTTATCTACTTTCTGTCAGCATCCCAGCCTTTGTATGCATATCCTCATGGATGTTGAGTAGGGAATACCCCCCTAGGTTTTGCAGAGCCTGAAGAAGAAGAGGAGATAAAATATAGAGTCTATCTCCTACACTGTTGGCCCCTGGCCCAGAGATCCTGTTGATCATTGATGGCTACCTTGTAGGGAAATCTGGGAATAAGCATCCAGTCTGGGAAAAAACCAACAGAAATTGGCGACTCTGCTGGGGATTGAGAAGTAAAAGTACTATCTAATCATCTCCAGTAATATATCTTGTGACCCATCCGAGTCACCAACAGAAATTGGCGACTCCGCTGGGGAGAAAATTGATGAAAAAGTGTTATATCTTGTGGCCCATTTGAGTCACCAACCAAATGATGCTCTGCTGGTGGAATGAACCTGGAAAAGTAGCTTTCAGCTGCTGTAAATTTTGTCCTCTCTGGAGAGGTGGCGACTCTGCAAAAGATTTAAATGCACATGAAAGATAGATGTATGTTATTTTATGAAAGATGTTCAGATTTCTGCATCTGTATGAGAAAAGGTACCTTGTTACTTCCCCTTTATTTGTTGTTCTACTGCATAGGTTAGATGCCAGGGGAAGCCTTAGGTCTTAGACAGACAAAGGATGTCTAAGAGTAAGATTTTTATGAATCCAAGTATGTATTATCCCATACTCAGTCAGGAAGGGAATGATAAAAGAATAGAAGAGATAAGAAATAGGTTCATATTCTTAGAGGCTGAGCAGGCCCAGTTAAAAAGTAGTAACCTTGTTGTGTCTGCCAGTTAGAAAGCTAAACCTCCTATCAGCCCTTTTGATCCTTTGTATGACCAACTGGATTTGTCATGGGTGGATTATAAAGTAGAAACTATGCCTGCTAGGATATACTGTCAGATGCCTAGATTTAGTGGTCACAATGTATGTGATGGGAATGCACATATCCAAAATTTTCACAGTTTTATGGGAAAATATTCATTCAGAGATGAGGATATGTGGATGAGGTTTTTTGTTAGGTCCTTTGATGCAAAAGCAAAAGACTGGTATTTGAGCTTTCCAAAGAAATCCTTTGCTTGTTGGGATGAGCTTGCTGACTGTTTCAAGGAAGAATTTGCAAAAGAACTGGCTGATCTTGTTGCAGAATTGATGAGAATCAGAAAACAAGATGAAGAGCCATGTGTTGTTTTTAGTCATAGGTTTGCAATAGCCCTTTCACAGATCCCAGAAGTCTTCAGACCTGATATTTCAGCCTGTGTTGGCATATTCTTTGAAGCTTTTGAGGAGGGCTTTAGTGCAATACTGAGGGATTTCAAGGTGACAAGTATGCAGATGGCATACAGGTTCATAGAAAAGATAGAAAAAATCAGAAATGTGTACCTGCTGAAACCCCTGTCCCCAGGCCTTGGTGTGAGAAATGGTTATGAAGCTGCAAATGACCAAATGATTATGGCATCATGTGCAGATAAAAATGAAAATAAAAGCATAGAGGTTGAGACTGCTGTGTTTGAACATAATGCTAACAATACTTCTCAACTGGATTGTTCACCAGTTGAGGATGCCAGTGAAAGGACTAATGAGGATTCCCATTGCAATGATGAGGCATCTGACCATGAAAACAATAACGAGGTTGTGGACAGCAATGAGCAATTTTTGGAATGGACCTGTGGAGACAATTGTGAGTATTGTACTCAAGACAGAGAAGATATAAGCAAACAGAGAAGCAGTCCAATGTGTGACCCATTGCCTACCTTTCAAACACATGGAGATCATGAAGAGCAGTCAGAGATTGAAACAAGTGCTAGTTCAGAGCATGATTGTTTTTCATTTGATGGCTGTTTTGCTTGTGATACACAGGCTGATACTCCTCCACAGAGTGAATCCATTGGTGATGAAGATGCATGTTCTGTTGCCCATGAACAAATGGCATACTATGATCAAACTGATGCACTTGGGTCACCCATTTTTGACACATATGGTGATGAGGATTTATTTGAGTATGGTGAGGATCTAGACACTATTTTTGGTTTGGATTCTATTTCTCATCCTGATGAAAGAGGAAACAACATACATCAGGTAAGTGACTGTGAAAATGTGTCTGATTTGAAAGAGATGCCAGAGCCTGATCTTTTCCAGCTTGGTGTACCAGATGGTTGTGTACATGATGTATACAATTGTGATTTTGAAAGCTTTTCTTTTGATGTGCTAGTATATACAATGAGCTCTGATCATCCTAGCTGTGTGGTGGACTTTGAGTGTTTCCTATTTTCAGTCCAGCTAGGAGATCATGTTGCAATGCATGATGATGATATAGATGATAAGTGCTATATGCCATATGAATATGCATTGCTTGATACATTCAACACCCACATGTCACATGATGCTGAAGGTTATCTGCACAGGTTTGATAATGACAGGCCAAATCAGAGGGTTGAATACGCAGATGACAAGGTTTGTTTGTGGGTGGATCCTGACAGTATCTCCAGGCTTGACCCAGTGCATGCAGATGAAAACAAGATATTTGACAAAGGGAGATACATGTTTTTCTTTTCTTGGTGGCCTTAGGCCATCAAGTGTGTTTGGTGATGCAGGTCGGTGCAGTATTTGACTCTGTGCCCAATGGATAAGGGACTGGTCTGCATCCCAGAGATCTGGGGTTCAAGCTGCAGTCTTGCACCTGCACGTCCCCAGACAGAGCCAGTGTTAGTGCCTGAATTGACTGGCAGTTTTTGAGCAATTTTCATGCAGGCACTTTCCCTAAATATCCAAAAAATGTCCTAAGTGTTGGACCTCAGCATTTTTTCAGCTGCAGCATCATATTTTCCTAAGGAGGAGGTCATCATCATCATGTTTGTTTCGATGATGGTCCGCAGCATCATGTTTTCTGTCGACTTGTTTTTCATCAGGATCATCATATTTCAATATCGGGTGATGTTTGGGTATCATCCTGATCCTGCTGACGAGCTACAGTGTGCCCTGATTTGCTTACGGGGGTGATTTTTCAATTATCTAGTGATCTTCCAATTATCACCCTGCCCTTATATGATGATGATGTCACCCCGTCTTCTGAAGGGGTTATTCTCTGAGTTGTTCGACCTGACTTGTTTTTTCTTAAGGGTCGTCATCATCATCATCATATTTCTAGTTATCGCTGTGTTGCTTGCGAGGGTCATCATATTTTCTGCCTGCATGATCTTTCGCGGGGTGATATTTTAACATCGGGTGATCTTGGTTAAGATCATCCTGATGATGTTGCTGTAGAGTTCTAAGTATGACCCGATATTCACCAGGGTCATCATATTTTGGACGTCAGGATGATCTTAGTCAATATCATCCCGATGTTGTTGTATCACTTCATGTTCGTTGTTTTATCATCCTGATGATGCTGACGTCATTCTTATGTCAGGGTGATATCTATTTCTCTGCCTATCTGCATCATGATATTTCTGAAGGGAGATATCCGCCTGTCGGCTTCGTGCATTATCTAGTGGGGGTGATCTTTTCAAATATCTGGCATATTCATCTATCACCCCGATCTTATAGTGGAGCTACAGTGCAGCATGGTATTTGTGCATCAGGATGATATTTCCAAATATCCGGTTATCTTCTGAATATCATCCTGATGCAAACATGAAGATGACGTCATCAAGGTCCGGGGGGGTCATATTTCCAACACTGATCATCTTGTGGAGATCCCCCGATATTTGCAAACATGATGATGACGTCATCCGAATATGAGGAGGTGCACAGTAGGCAGATATGCTGATGACGTCAGCAGGATATGACGGTGATGTCATCAGGATGTTCATTGGCCAGACTTTTGGTATCGGCTAAGCAGGAGGATGTTCCTCTGATGGATCAGGTTGTGCCGATGAAGGCGATTATCATGCAGGTTATATTGCGATATGATGCTGACGTCAGGGTGATATTTCAAGCGACAGGATATCATGCTGTTGGAGGATGATGATGAAGTCTTATACTAGTGTCGTCAGGAGCAAAAGCACCGACATTATATACGCTCGTGGCCTAGTATATAAAGTGTTGAAAAGGTTGCCGTGGGGTGCATGTGGGATAATTGTATCCTGCATATTTGAAATATGATGACGATGAGGTATCTTGGCGGGAAATGGTTGCGATGCACAGTTTGACGTTTTCCCGAGGCCGCGGGTTGGTGCGCCATTAATGGCGAAGGTTGCAGAGGTATGGGCGGATCTGGTACCCGATTGAAGGTGTACATCAACGGACAGTGGCGCAGGGCTCGAGGTTTCTTCCTGTCTCCTCCCCTACCTGCTGCATTCATGTTTGGGCACCAATCTGGTAATGCGTTGAGCGCCATTTTTCTGATACTGTGTATCTGGCGGGATTTTTGGTCAACCATGTAATTAATTGCTGTGGTACACTACCTGGCTGTTATAAGTAGGAAGTGTTACTCATTTTTTGGTTGTTGAAAGTTGAAGATTTTTGGCTCTGTAATTCAAAACAAGCTGATCTGGTTGCTCTGTACAGCTTAACCTGTGAGTTTATGTATCTCTTGTTGTATGTTTTTGGCATGAACCCACTGATTTCATGATTAATCTTATATGAGAAATGCTATCTTAGCATGTGTTTTGTTAATTCTGTCTCCAGTATTGCATGTATTCTTCTTCTGAATCTGGATATTTGGGTAATGTTTAGATTCTAGAGCATAGAATTCCTATGTTGAATGTCTGATCTTTTAACTTCTGCTCAAGGGGTAGATTAAACTGTTTTCAGGTTGAACATTGGGAAGGGTATACTGCAGTAGGGATGCCATAAGTAGAGATAACTTAACACTCTGTATTGGGAGATATCTGTAAGGCAGGTATCACATATATCCCCCTGAAATCCAGTTTTAGCTGTTCATGTTGATCATTCACAGGTGTATGTCTACTGACTCCAGGCCCTGGATAGGCACCAATCTTGCTTTGTTTTTGTGTTACAACCATGTCCAGCTTTGCATCCAAACTTAAAATCCAAATCAAAATCTAAAACAACAATTAGGACATTAGAATTAGTTTTAGGATCCTCAGTCCTCTGTCTACAACTGCAAATAGGCCCAAAGCTAGCCCCTTTGCTCTTATCTTTCAGTTTTGGTCTACTTACAGGAGGACTTATCTGCTTTCTGTCAGCATCCCAGCCTTTGTATGCATATCCTCATGGATGTTGAGTAGGGAATACCCCCCTAGGTTTTGCAGAGCCTGAAGAAGAAGAGGAGATAAAATATAGAGCCTATCTCCTACACTGTTGGCCCCTGGCCCAGAGATCCTATTGATCATTGATGGCTACCTTGTAGGGAAATCTGGGAATAAGCATCCAGTCTGGGAAAAAACCAACAGTACCAACCTTTTTACTAAAAAGAATGCACCTCCAATTGTACTTTTTCTATCATCTACATCTCTAACCCAATCTGCATCAGTATATGCACTGAGAGTGAAATCATTGTCCCTTTGATCCACAAACCATAATCCATTATGCCTTTCAAATATCTCAAAATTCTCTTAACTGCCATCACATGTGACTCCTTAGGCTCTGCTTGAAATCTTGCCACAAGACAAATTGCATGCATTATGTGAAGTCTGGTTTGAGTTAGATAAGGTAATCCTCCAATCATAGATCTGTACCTTTTCTGATTTGCCATAGGTGAATCATCATTTTTTCTCAACTTACAACCAATTATCATGGGAGTATTTACCGATTTAGAGTCTTCCATCCCAAACTTCTTTAACAACTCTTTCACATACTTAGACTCAGAAATGAAGATACCCTTATTTGATTGATTTATTTGCAGACCTAAAAATAAATTCATCTCACCAAACATGGACATTTAAAATTCACTTTGCATTTCTCCAGTAAAAACTGTGCACATACCTTCATTTCCTCCAAAGATAATGTCATCAACAAAGACTGCAACAATTAGGATTTGTTCATTATTGATCTTGAAGTAGAGATTGTTGTTGGTGGCTTGGTGAATCCTAACTATATAAGATACTTATCCAATCTAGCATACCTGGCTCTGGGGGCTTGTTTTAACCCATACAATGCCTTCTTTAATCTGCATACCATGTCACCCTGATGTGATGGTTGGAATCCTTCTAGATGTTCAATATAGACTTCTTCTTCCAACTCTCCATTCAAGAATGCAGAATTTACATCCATCTGATATACCTTAAAAATTTTGTAGGTTGCAAATGCCAAAAACATTCTTATAGATTTAATCCTTGCCATTAGTGCAAATGTTTCCTTAAAATCTATTCCTTTAACTTGAGAGTATCCTTTGCATACCAACCTTGCTTTGTTTCTTACTACTTCACCATTCTCATTCATCTTGTTTCTAAAAACCCACTTGGTACCAATTACATTTTTATCTGCTAGTCTAGGAACAAGATCCCAGGTTTGATTCTTATCTATCTACATCAATTCTTCTTTCATAGCCTTTACCCAATTCTCATCATTGCAAGCTTCATTCACAGTCTGAGGTTCAATCTTGGAAATCAGACATAAATTTACTTCTTCTTCTATAGCACTTCTTCTAGTCAGGATTCCTTTACTCTTATCTCCTATGATTTGATCTTTAGAATGATTAAGTTTTACATACCTTGGTGTCTTAGTAGTACTTTTTTGAGCTTGATGCTCTTCATCTGAGCTATCTTCATGCTGCACCACTTCTGAAACATCTGGTTTATCTAATTCATATCCACTTGATTCTAGAGACCTTTCCTTGATTTCATCAACTTTGACATTTGCACTCTCAATGATCTTATTCAGCCTCTTATTATAACATTGGTAGGCCTTGCTCTTGGTGAGTAACCAAGGAAGATTCCTTCATCACACCTAGCATCAAACTTGCCTAGATCTTCTTCTCTTTTGATATAACATTTGCTACCAAAAACTTTGAGATATTTCATAGTAGGAACTTTACCATACCACAATTCATAAGGAGTCTTAGAACTGTTACCTTTGACTTGGACTCTATTTAGGATATATATAGTAGTGTGAATTGCCTCTCTCCAATATACTTCTAGAAGATCAGCTTCCTTCATCATGGTTCTAGAAGCTACTTAAATTGTTCTGTTCTTTCTTTCAATGACTCCATTTTGTTGTGGAGTTCTAGGTGCAGATAACTATCTCTTTATCCTATGTTCTTCACAAAAGAAATTGAATCCATTTGATGTGAACTCTCCTCCTCTATCAGACCTTAAACATTTGATCTTCAAATCCATCTCATTTTCAACCATTGCCTTAAATGCCTTGAACTTATCCAGAGCTTTTGATTTTTCTTTCAAAAAGGTAACCCAAGTCATTCTAGAATAATCATCAATAAGCAACATGAAATACCTGTCTCCTTACAAAATCTTACTCTTGTAGGTCCACACAAGTCTATATGCAGTAGTTCTAGTAGTCCATCGACTGATTGGTCCTTGCTTTTGAAACTTGTTCTTGTTTGTTTCCCAAATTGACACTCCTTACAAATAGGATTAGTAAGCTTCACAAGCTTAGGCAAATCTCTAACAACCTGTGTAGTACTTATCTTCATAATGTTATCAAAATTGATGTGACACAACCTTCTATGCCATAGCTAACTTTCATTAGTCTGAGCCAACAAACAATAATTATCAGTTCCTTTCAAGTGATAGATATTACCTTTGGTCTTCTTACCAGTTGCAATGACTGTTCCAGAGCTTTCCCTGACCTTGCATCCATTGTCCTTGAATCTTAATTCATAACCTTTGTTACACATCTGACCCACACTCAAAAGATTGTGCTTTAATCCTTTCACATACAAGACATATTCATTATTATGCTTGCCATCAAAATAAATAGATCTTTTTCCACAAATCTTACCAGTTGTATCATCTCCAAACCTAACTAGTCCACCATCATATCTTTACAAACTTACAAACTTACTTTTGTCACTAGTCATGTGGTTAGAGAAGCCACTATCAATAACTCATTCATCTTTTTCTTCAACAACCTGAGCAGCCAAAGCACTTTCCACTATTTTTTCTTTCTTCACACAGCTAGCAGGATTAGTAGAGATAGGTTCTTCTTTAATAGCAATAAACAAGCATTCATTACTAGAAGTACTAACATTATTTGGTTCACCATTATCTGATACTCCTTCATCATCATCAAAATCTTCAACATAATAATATTTCTTTTGGATCCTAGGCCTGTTCCCATATCTTTTCTTATTTCTTTCAATTCTTTCAGGACATATGGAAGCAAAGTGGGCTACTTTACCACAGGAAAAACATTTGAAAGGTAATTTACCTTTGAACTTACCAGATCCTCTATGCAGTCTATCCACAAAGTTGGCTTCAATTTCATCAAACTCATCATTTGATTCTACCTTGTACTTTTCTGATCTGGAGGTTTTCCTAGAAGTACTGGCTTTGAAGGCAGTCTCTACTTTTGGCAAGGCATCACTAAACTCCCTCATTTCAAAGGTAGTAAGATTACCAAGCAACTGATCTCTGTCAATATATTTTACTTGCATAAATTCTTCAATTGCAGCTACCTTGTGACTATAGGGCTTTGGTAGTGATCTGAGAATTTTCATCACAACTTCCTTATCACCGAGAGTTCCCACCATACCTTTTATTCCGGTGACAAGTTCATCAACTCTTTGCAAAATGGTTCTTATGTTTTCATCTTCAAACTTTCATATTTCACTTTCAGACTTTGTAGCTTGGCCTCCTTCACAGAATCATCTCCCTCATATAGATTTTTTAGCTTTTCCCATACCTCATTTGCAGTTTCAAGATCCAAAACTTTTGTCAATACTGAGTCATTCAATGAACTTAACAGAGCATCTTTTGCTTTAACATCCACTTCATATTCCTTGATTTCATCTTCAGTCATCAAACCATTTTGAGGTAAGGTGTATTTTGTTTCTGCAGCTTTCCATACTTTGTAACCAAGACAAAGAAGATGAATTTTCATTCTCGCCTTCCAAAGAGAATAATTTGTCCCATCAAAGTGTGGTGCTTCCTTCTTATAAGACATTTTGGATCTTCCTCAAACTATTAGACTTTCTTCAGAGGAACCTAGCTCTAATACCAATTGTTGAAATGTGCTAGACAACTAAGAGGGGGGGTGAATCAGTTGTCCCAAAAACTCAAGCACTTCTATACTTAAACATTAATCACTTATCCGCACTTATTATGATTAAGCAAAGAATGCATGAAATCATAAGGTTAAACACAGATGTAACATTAAACACAAGAGACACCAGATTTTTACGTGGAAAACCCCAAGGTGGGGAAAAACCATGAAGAAGATTAGCTCTCAAAATATATTTTAAATGTTGAAAAATAATGTTCAGGCTTGGTCACTCCACGTGCCTAGAACATATTGGCTCACTGCCATGAAGTACAACTAGGTCTAGCAAGCTCACTGCCTCAACCCTAAACCTAGAATGATTACAATAAGAGTTGTTAAACCCTACTAGCAGCTCACTACCTAGCTCACTACCAAAATCACCATCTTCTTCATGTTTGTGATTAATATAATGAAGTACAATAGGTCCTCTGCTTTGCTCTGCCCTGCTCTACCTTATCTTCTCGCCCTTTTCTTTATCTTCCCATTTTCATACAAGGAAATCTTTTACACCACTCAATTCCAAGTATTTATACACTTCATCAACCTTGGAATGATCATCAAGGTTGGCATTACAATCATCAACCATTGGAACAATCTCCAAGTTCGACATTACAAACATTTTACAAAATAGGTCTTGACCTAATACAAAATTATGCTGAGGATTTGTAGTATAGATGTATGTGGATCATGCCACATCTTAGCTAGGACTCAAACACAATCTTCCATGCCATAACACACTTCCATAATCTTCAAGGGATCTCTGCAATTACTGGAATTAACCAGGTGGGCTAAGACTGGTTGCATGCTACGTTATCTGGGAATAATCATCAAACACCATCTCATTTCATTAATGTGGACCAATGTAAAGGTAGGAACATGATCAAGAGAAATCTACAAGCACATTGAAATCATTAGGAGAAACCGTATAAACACAAACCACTTTATTCATGAGATTCTTCACACTGGAGCACATGACCTTCACTGTCTTCAACTGTCATAAAAGAAATATAGCTTGTGGACCACTAAAACATGAACCATTGCAATTATAGGCATTTATCATCATCCCAGACTTCCCTTTAGAACCATATAGCAAAACACTTTAATGCGAAGGAATGCGGAGAAAAATACTCTCCCTATCACCAGAGAATAATCTGAGAAAGCAGGTTTTACTCTGGTCAATGCAACTCTCTCAATTCTTCACACCGGAGGCTCAAACTTAGGATTTAGCATCTTCAGACATCCCTTTAAATAACTTCCAATCCATAGACCAAGATCTTCAAGCAGTAAGAAATTAGGAGTAATCTACCAGACTGTTCTTCAGCATACAATTCACTGTCTATACTGCACTTCACTATAACTCACTTGTTTCTTCCGGAGAGGCCAATTTTCTCAATATCCTCAACATACAAAGCTTCTAAAAAAGTAATAGAATAGGTTATAGTTGACACCAATGACAACAAAGATATGTTGACATCAATGAAAACATTGATTAGGCACATACTTGCAACAATTTGGTCTTTGAATGTAAGGTAGAATTCTTTGCAAGATGTATGGTACTCTAGTTGTTCATAAACAAATAACTATTATCCTATTGTTTTCCCAATTCTTCCATGAAAGATTGCAGCCATATCATCTCCTTGCTTGCCTCTATTGTAGCTACATACTCTACCTCCGTGGTGGATAAAGCAACCACCTTTACAACCTGTAGATCCAACTCATTGCTATCCCACCTACAGTAAAGACATAACCTGTAGTACTTCACCTGGTATCAATATCCCCTACCAAATCTGAGTCCACATACCCTGCTAAATTAGTATTAGAGCCCCCAAAACATAAGTGTTTATTAGATGTACCTCTCAAATATCTAAGAATCCATTTTACCGATTTCCAATGTTCCAATTTGGGATTACTCATATACCTGCTTATGACTCCTACAACATGTGCAATAGCTAGTCTCGTGCATACCATGGCATACATTAAGCTTCCTACACCTGAAGCATATGGTACCTTGGACATTTTGTCTTCCTCCTCTTGTGTCTTTGGACACATCTCCTTAGTCAATTTCAAATGACTAGGCAAAGGTGTGCTGACAACTTTTGCATTCTCCATATGGAATCTCTGCAACACCTTTTCAACATAATCAACTTGAGATAGAGTCAATTTTCTCTTCTTCCTATCTCTGCAAATTTTAATACCAAGAATTTTTTTTGCTTCCCCCAAATCCTTCATAGAAAATAATTGTGCTAACTATTTTTTTAACTCACTTATGTGATCCATGTTAGACCCTACTACAAGCATGCCATCAACATATAAACATAAAATAATGTAACTATCATTATCCAACCTCTTAAAATAAACACAACAGTCAAAATTACACCAGCTATAGCCTTGTTCATCCATAAAACTATCAAATTTTAAGTACCATTGCCAAGGTGTTTGTTTCAAGCCATACAAATTCTTTCTCAATCTGCACACCAATTTCTCCTTATCGTTGACCTCAAATCCTTGGGGCTATTACATATATATCTCCTCCTCCAAATCACCATGGAGAAAGGCAGTTTTCACATCTAGTTGTTCCAAATGCAAATCTTCAACAACCACAATACTTAAAACAATATGAATAGAAGTCATCTTAACAACCAGAGAAAAAATCTCATCAAAATCAATGCCCTTTTTCTGGGCAAATCCTTTTACAACTAACTTAGCTTTAAATCTTGTCTTACCTCCATCTTCCTCTTTCAGCCTATAAACCCATTTATTTGGTAAAGCTTTTTTACCTGCAGGAAACTTACATAATTCCCAAGTCTAATTTTTCAACAAGGAGTCCATTTCTTATTTTATTGCAAGCTCCCACTGAACCTTTGTATCCACCTACATATCTTCATCATACCCTTCTAGTTCACCAGTATTTGTTAACAAAATAGAATACAAAGAGGGAGAAAACCTTTTAGGAGGTCTACTTAGCCTTGTTGACGGTCTAACATTCACTGGAGTTTGTGGTATTTCTTGTTTCTATTGCAAAGCATGAGGAACCACTAGAACATCACTATTTGGATTATCATCTAGCACCACATAATCCTTTTCTTTCTTCTCATGCTTCTGCAATTGATCTTTGTACAATACCTTCTCATTGAATACAACATCCCTGCTTCACACAATTTTTAGATTTTCAACATCCCAAAGCCTGTAAACAAATTCATCAATGCCATATCCAATGAAGATACACTTTTTTTATTTTACATCTAGCTTGGTTCTATTTTCATAATCTACATGTGCTAATGCTTCACATCTAAAGGTTTTGAGAAAAGAATAACTCACCCTCTTACCTACCCATGCAGCTTCCTTTGGAATACCACAGCCCAATGGAACTGAAGGACCTCTATTAATTAAATATACAATGGTATTGACAGCCTTTGTCCACATGTTTAAAGGCAGCCCAACATGCAATCTCATGCTCCTTGCACGCTCCATTATTTTCCTATTCATCCGCTCAGCCACTCCATTTTCTTATGGAGTCCCTGGAACCATTTTCTACCTACAAATTCCATTAAAGGAACAATAATCCTCAAATTCTTTGCTGCAATACTCACCACCATTATCAGATCATAGACATTTTAAAGTTTTACCCGTCTCATTCTCAACCAATCTTCTCCATTTCTTAAATGTTTCAAATACACCAAATTTCTACCTAAAGAAATAAATCCAAACCTTCCTAGTTGCATCATTTATGAATGTAACAAAATACCAAGAGCCACTAAGAGATGATACCTAAGCCGGTCCCCATACATCTGTATGCACAAGCTCCAACTTTGCATCTTTCTTTTGCTTCCCATCCTTGAGAAAACTAACTCTCTTTTGTTTGCCATACACACAACTTTCACAGAAATCCATATCAATAAATTTTAGACCAAATAAAACTTTCTTAGAATGAAGTACCTTCATACCTTTTTCACTCATATGCCCAAGTTTTTTATGCCATAGTGTTGTTTCAGAACTTACAGCAACTGTTTTAGTCTCTTCCTGCAAACCTGCAACAACTGTTCTTGAACCTGTTTGTTTTTTCTCTGTAACAACTAAAGTAGAAGAAATAGTATGACCTGTACAAAGATATAAGGTGCCTACTTTCACACCTTTTTCTACTATTAAGGCACCTCTTGAAACCTTCCAATTTTTATCATTAAAAGTAACTGTGCAACCTTCATCACTTAGCTGCCCTACTAAAATTAAATTCCTATTTAGCCTTGGAACATGCCTTACCTCTTGTAGTAGCCAATGATTCCCATTCTACAACTTAATCTTAATTCTCCCTTTCCAACAATATGACAGGGTTCGTTATCTCCCAAATAAACTAGCCCAAAATCCCCTTGGACATAATCAAGAAAATAACTTCTATGGGGTGTAGCATGAAATGAGGCCCCTGAATCTAAAACCCATGAATCATTAGCATTATCTAGGGAAAGAATCAAAGCATCATCTTCAGATTTATTACTTACCACATTTGCCTCCTTATTGCCTTCTTGTTTGTTTCCTTCTTTATTCTTTCAAGACCAGCAATCTTTCTTCAGATGACCTAGTTTCCCACTGTACCAGTAATCCTTCTGCCCTCTGGATTGGGACCTCTTGTCCATTAATTTTCCTTGTGACTTCCCATGACCTCCAGAACCTTTTCCTCTCTCCTTTGATCTGCCCTTGCTTTCTGCATTCAAAATACTACCTGATGTGGACCCTCCTGAGCTTTTCCGTTGCAATTTCCTCGCTAAGGATAACACCAACAACATCATCAAATTTCAAAGTATTTGAACTAGATATAGAGTTACTTACAACCATTACCATGCTATTCTAGTTTTCTAGCAAAGAACATAAAACCAATAGAGCCCTCACTTCTTCATCAAATTTCACTTTTACAGAAGTTAACTGATTGGTAATCATATTAAACTCGTTTAAATGATCTATCACAGATCCACCTTCAATCATTTTTCAGATTAAACAAATATTTCATGAGAAATACTTTATTTGAGGCTAAGGGTTTTTCATACAATTGAGCCAAATCTTTCATCAGTTCATCTGTTGTCTTCACTTTTTTTATATTGAATGCCACAGATGTTTCCAGGCACAACTAAATGGTTCCTAGCACCTTTCTATCTAGAAGACCCCCAATCCTCATCAATCATTGCTACAAGTTTCTTGGCTTTTCCTTCCAATGGCCTCCATAAATCCTTCTGATAGAGATAATCCTCCATCTGCATCTTCCATAACTGATAGTTTTGCCCATTGAATTTATCTACCTTCAATTTACCCTCATTTACCATTGCCCCCACTTAACCATGAGACCTTCCTACAGGAGTTAATTGAACACAACCCACTCTGATACCACTTGTTAGGAATTGCATGCAAAAGATATCAATTAAATGCAAATAAAGGTTAAACAGAGGAATGAAAAATACACAAAAATAATAACAACGAGAGACAATTTTTAACGTGGTTCACCCAAACTCGGGCTACATCCACCAATAGAGTCCAATATTATTATCCAACAAATGAATTGATTACAACCAACAATCCTTTCAACTCAATACCGCTGCAAATGCTACAATATAATATCAACGAAAACCCTAACCCTTAGTCATTTTATCAAGAATTATGTCGGTTACAAAATAGGTTTTTTTTATGTCGGCCAATAGAAAAATAACTCCCGACGCCTTTATAAAATGATTTGGGGGGAAACTGTGCCGATAAAAGTGGGGAAAATTTAACCACCAAGTCTAATTGGGCTCCATATAACAACAATAGTCGCAACTGTTGGCACCTTCAAAATTTGGCTAAATTTGAAGTGCCCATGATAAAAAAATTGATTTCAACACTCAAAAATGTATTTGTGAAAGCTACCCCAGTAGACTACTTTAGAGGATCGTAATTGGAAGCCTGTTCACTTTTATGCCAAATCACTTGGTGAGCACATTCCTTTGTCATATGTAAGCATGTATGTTTTATTTTAACTTCTTGTGATCAAATTTGGCAGGGTTTTGAAGCACTAAGTTGGAGGGTTCTAGAAGAGTTAGTTATTTGCACATTATTACTTTTGCCAAATAGGTCAACTTTGGAGGCTAATATTTACAAATTGGATGATTGTCATGACGAATTAATTAGTGTTTCAAATTTTCCCCATGTTAATATACTTTCATGTCCATTTTCAAGGGCCCAGCATCCCATTTGATATTTTTCAAAATTAAAAGCAAATGCAGTTTGTCCTATTTTGACATCTACATTTCTAGAAAGTTTCAGAGGGGTCATCTTTGACATTTAATATCTTGCAAAGGAAGTGGATTGGTTAAAATCCATTTTTCCAACATGTTCAATGGACCTAAATGAACCATTTCCCCAAGTTGCAGCTTCCTAGGAAGAGATCTGGTATTTTTTAGGGTGGTGACTTTGTGGACTCCAGTTAGTTTTTTGATAGGTGTAGTTTTAGAAAAAGCTAAGTGAGCCACTTTGAATATTAATATCTTTCAATCTGGATAGTTTCTTGCAAATCCTTTTGATGACCGTGCTCCCATATCATCAATCAACATGATTGTGCATTTTCATGGCTCCAAGAGAATGTTTGATTAGTTTTCCATGGTGATTTTGGAGGCTACTTGACATGTTTTGGTCATAGTGCAAAATGTCAGAAATTAGATTCTGATGATTACCCACTTCATTTTTTGACCCCAAGAGCATAGAGAGGCAGTCTCAAGTCAATCAAGGACAAAACTTGTTTTAAAACAAAAACAAATTAGTCAGGCCCACAAGGGGACCCAACATATGTCACATAATTAATGTTGTTGGTGAGGCTTATAATAGAGTTCAGAAATACTTTTCTCATTTCAATTCTCTTCTTGAAATGAATAAATGGGATCAACAAATGAATTTCTTGGGTCTTCAGATATTTAAAGGTAAAGAACTCATGCCCAAGGAATGAAGTAATAGGTTTCTTTCATCACTAAAAATCAATGAACCTTTCAATTATGATGATAATGTTTGTGAAGCCCATGGTATTATTATATCCTCTTTTGGTGATGGATTAAAGCCTCATGAAGCATTCATTAATGCAATCTCTTCAAGATAAATTCTTTTTGCAAGACAATAGAGGTTAAAGAACTGGGCAGAAGTTTTAAGAAACTTATGTCTTTCCTTCATTGTTATAAGGGCTCTTGCCGGATTACACAAGGAAATCACCAAGTGCATTTCAAGTATGATTTTAATATATGTTTGAGGGATTCAGGAAGCAGGAAGGTTTTATCAAAGATGGCAATGTAGACTCACTACTGGCATTGCAATTCAGCTATGCATAATCTTGTGATCCATGGGCTAAGGATGTAAAGAGTACTTTGTAGGAATGGGCCTTATATGACAAAAGAACCTTGGAGGGTGTAACATCAGAAAATGTCCCCTTGGGGGCTTTTCCCTCATAAGGTTTAGCTCCCGGGTCTTCTATATGCATTTAGGACATCTTGCATCATATTTTGACATCCTGATGAAATGAACCCTAAATTTCATGGTAAATGGGACCTAGTGGGATCCCTTGAACCTAACCCTGACCAAAATAGGGAGGGAGAACTTGGGCACCTACGCCCTAGTCCTACCCTATTTGGGTTAGTCCCAAATTTTAAGTGTCGGCTTGTGACCGTTACTTAGGTCCTATGTTGACATGGTAAGTTTGAATTGCAAAATTCTTGGCAGGAGTGTTTGTAGTTGCATATATGAGAATGTTTAGGCATTCATTTGTAAACTAGGAGATCATTAGATGAAATTTCCATGAGCATTGGCATTCTAGAAGTGATTCAAGGCATTCATTGTGTATCAACAGTAGATATTGTGTTGTTTAGGTGTTTGTATTTGCAGATTTGAGCATCCATCTCCTCATGGCATGAAGAGCTTCTTCCTTCTATGAGATCTCCACTACAAGGTGATATCATTTGTGTTTTTGAGAATTTATCATTTGTTTTTTGCCTCTACATCACAAGGGCACACACTCTCTATCTGACAACAGTATTCGGAAGGCTTGAATGTCTCTCCGGGGCTTGACTGAGGCAAGCCTCTAAACACCAAAATCCCCTCCCCATTTTTTTTGTGATTGTAGGTTACAGGTTGAAGAAGCAAGAAAAGTGGAGTTGTAGGAGAATGTTGCAGAGTGTCGGATTCGTAGACCAAAGCTGAAAATAGGGACCTAGACTTGGGTAGCCGCTCATTAATCCTCCGGATCCCGCAACGGAGAAATCTCTAAAACAACAGGAATAGGCTGCAGATCAAGTTTCCAGATCCCAACAAAAATTAGGGCACTAGACTAGGGCACCCACTCAGTAGTCCTTAACTATTCCACTTCTTGAACTTTAGAAATTGGTACACATTTGTCTGTTATTTTACATCTTTCTGTAGCAGTATTTTCTGATATTCGTTTGTTTGCTTCCGTATTTGCATAATTAGGGTTTTGATGTATAATTGAGCATAATTAGAAATCAAATCATACAAATCCAAGTTTCTCTACATTCCAAAGTGACCAAGGCCCTGATAGTGCATTGCCACTTGACCCAAAGTCCTTGAATGTACAAGGGTGAAAGGAGGATATACACCAAAACTATCAAAAACCAATTATTCAAATTCCACCCTTTACATTTTGGTGAACCTGTGTTGTTGGACTTGTTTGCACCTTTCTGATTGTTTTGCTTCATATTTGCATTGATTTTATTCGTTCATATCATCATTCATCTTATTGCATTGGAAAAATTACAAAAAAATTGTAAAATTTTAAAAATTTGAAAAAAATTGCATTCTAGGGTTTGCATGTTGCATTAATTAATTTGAATTTCATCAAATTTCTAATTTTTGCATTAGATCTAAGCTAAATTACAAAAATTTACAAAAATTCAATAGATTGCATTGCATTTTCATCATAAAATTGCTAGGGTTTTGTTGGAAATTTTGAATTTAGCATATAACCTAGTAATTCCAAAAACAAGGGTTTGTAGGTAAAATCTTGTTTCATATTTTTCTACTAATCTTAGACACTCATTCAAATTTTCATTTGGCTGTAGTGTTGCATTTTAGTGTAAATTTGCATTTAGATTTCAAAAATTTGCATTTTTACATAGAAAATTTCAACAAAAACTAGCATTTTTCATTGATTTTTTATTAGATTTACACTTGCATTTTGCATGGTAGGGTTTGAAAATTATTTTCAGATCTGAGTTTGATTAATTTTTATCATAAATCAGACTGCAAGACATTCATATAGCATTTTGTATTAAGATCTCAAACCTAGGGATTGAAAAACATTGGTTTTCACTAGATTTGGCCTTATCGACTCTCTAATTTTACACCATAGGCATGTTGTGAATAATATTTTTGCACTTATTGGCTGTTATCAGGGTTATTATCTACTGTCCCTCCTAAAAATCTTCACAACACCTTTTTATTGGGCTCTTGTATTGAAAATTTGGTGAAAAATTGCATATTTTTTCTATATTGGCCCTAGGGTTTGACCTAGATTGCACTACAAGCGTGTTGTAAAAGATTTTATGACTATAGGTGACTGATATCATTTCTATTACTTGCTTCACCTCATAAAATTTGTTACAACACCTCTTTCATTAGGTCTTGGGATTGAAAGATTGTGAAAAATTACATATTTTAGGGCATTTTCACTAGATTTTGACTTGTCGTCATCTTAGATTTGCATCAAAAGTGTGTTGTAAAGGGTTTTATTGTTTAATTGGACTGAAAATAGACATATTATTTGCTTCCCCTGATCACAATCTTTACAACACCTTTTCTTTCATACATTTGCATTAAACAAGTACAAAAAATCAAGCATTTAAACATATCTTTAGCCTAAAGTTTGTGCATATTGTTGCATGAGTCTCATAACTCACTGCCCTAAGAGAAATATTCCTTTAAGAAGAAGCATAAGACACATGGGATCTAGTGCTCTTGAATAAGTGGGTACATTGAACACCTTCTTTACAAAGGGAGAGACACAAATGCTACAAGATATTACACCTATCACAAGTACAATGGAAGAGCAAAATTTTCATGATGTTGATGATACCATTGAGGCAATAGGATATGTATCTGATGAGAAAATAGATAAACTTGATAAAGACCTAGCTTAATTCCAAGAATATGTGCAAACTAAGAGGATATCTGAAGAAGCTATACTTGTGATTCACCGTGTAAGAGAATTGATAAAAGAAGGACAAGACGGTGTTAATGCATTATGTGGTTTAGCACATATTGTACAAACCAACATTATGCCAGTGACTAAATGTGTAAAAGTAATAAATAACACTTTGTCACCATCTCGTACACAAGTATCGACACCTATACCAACTACGGGAATATCTACCTTTACATCAACAATCATAATAACTAATGCAAATTCTTGTAATGCTACCACTGGTATTGGAGTATCTAATGGCACTAATTACAAAGTTGTGGGATTTAATTATCAAAATTTGGTTTCTAAGGGGACCTCTTCTATGAATAATTTCTCTTAACCACCTCTTCATCCCATTTATTCTCAACCTCCCATTACATACAGTTATTCTCAACCACCTACCACCTACCATTATGTCCAACCACCATTGACCTATTCACAGCCTCCACCTATCACATCTCAGGCTCAATCACCTCCTCACTTTGGTTCCAATTCCTCGCAGCAAACTACATCTCCCAATGATGCCATCCTAAACTAACTTTTTTAGGTCATGACTACTTTACAACAAAAGGTAACAAATTTGACAAATTCTTCACAACCTAATATACCAACATATCATGCCTGTAATCCCCTATCCTATGCAATTTTGAGGACTCCTATGCCGGAGAAATTTGAGACCCCTCTCTTTGAAAAATATGGTGGAAAAGGTGATCCTAATACTCATGTGGTAGCATTCATGGCTATGTGTAGTGATTTCTACTTCGAAGAAGACTTGTTAGCAAAACTTTTCCCATGATCTCTCAAAGATACTTCCTTCGAATGGTTTTACTCTCTACCTTTGAATTCAATACACTCCTTTTTGTAGTTGGTTGATCAATTTTCACAACATTTTCAAGCAAACATTAGACCTCAAGTCTCCTTAATTGATTTAGTTCATTGTAAACAAGGTCTAGAAGAGAAGTAAACTGAGTTTATTAGTCAATATTGAGCTTTATATGCATAAATTCAATACCAGATGAAAGATGAGGATGTTTAGAAAGTGTTTATTACAAATCTACATCCTAACATTCGTGATAAGATCCTCTTAATGAAGTATAACTCCTTTCAACATTTATGCGTTGCCCTTCATGATTATCAACTTTCGTCTAGCCAGTATGAAAACCAAAACTCATCGGCCCAAGTTGGTCAATCCATGGGTAGAGCATCACAAACCAACTTTAAGAGGAATAATAATAGGAGTTTCATCAGGGTTAATGGACTGAATACAAATAACTTTTCTAATGTGTCTTCTATCACTAATCCAAAGAAAGCATCATATCAACCAAGAAAGTTTACTTCGATACCTGATTCTTATCATTCTATCATGGATCAAGTTGTGAGTAATAACCTTATGAAGCTTCCCCTGATTAAGCCTGTCAATCCTAGTAGAGCACAAGGACCTTACTTTGATGCTAATTCCTTTTGTCATTTTCATTAGACACAAGGACATGATGCTGAATGATGTATTCATCTTCAACATGAATACAAGACCTCATTGATTCGAATGTTATCCAGGTATCAGGTGTGAATGATAATGGAAACAAGTCGGTTGCTTCGCCAAATTAGAATATACAAACCTTCACTAATCCTTTCCCTAAGCATATTGATAACAATATGTTGGAAAACGATTTTGTGGAAGTAGAGGAAGATGATTATTTAGACTATGATAATATCATGGGTATGATTGAAGTGGATAAGGAAAAATTAGATAACCCACCTCGTCCATGAAGAAATGGGATTGTGCTGAGGTTCCTCCTCCGTTATCCTTATTAGGATCAGGAGATAACCAAAATACATCTAAAAAACAACTAGAACAACTGATACAAATGAGTGAGATGGTACAAGATGATTCTTGTTACTGTGTTAGACGGCTTCAACAACGAAAACTTGCTAAAAATTAGAAAAGAGTAAGACAACTATCAAAAGTTGGAGATAATAGTGGTTCTCCTCCTCATAAGCAACAAAATGTCACATTTACACAAGGATTTAAGAAACAAGTATCATATGATAATAAACAAGACTTTCATAAGAACCACTCAAACTTTGCACTAAACATGATCGAGTACCTCTCCAAGAGGTTCACAAATTCAAAAATCTGATACAAAGATCCTACTAGGTAAGTATTTCTAACCCTTTATCTCTCTCATGATGTGTTATGTGTTGTTTAGGCCTCCTAGAGTGACCCATGATTCTCTTTTAAGGTTTGGGATACCAAGTGACCACCTCTGTTGTGACCTTCTATTTGTATCATCATTCTTCTATATTGCCTCTCTCTCTAATTTCATTGTTGTGTGTTGTGCCTTACGGACATAGCGTTGCGGTTGGTGACTTGGGGGCACCCTCCTATGTGACTGTCTCTAAGACACTTGTTTCTCCTCTCTTATTTATTGTTTCCCTTCCTCTAGTGTTTCTATCTAGCAGGCAAATGATGAAAAACATATATATTGATGCAGACCTAGCATCCCTTTAGCAAGAAAACAAAAATTGGACTTAGTTCCTAATATGATGATGGGGTTGTAATATATTATCTGACGCTTGGCTAGTAGAAGCACTCTGTGCTTTCTACGTAGTGATTTTGATGGTGTTTTATCTCATTTACAAAACATAACAATACTGCAACTCTATGCACTTTGATTGTCTTTGAATCTCGCCTTGGTGACACTCGGTTATGAGATTTTTGTGATATAGCCCCACAATTATCCTTGATCTCCAAATTTGTAGTATAACCTTGGCTCTTTGTCTGATTAATCATATGCATTGATGTTGTTTATCATGATTATTTGGACACTAACATGTTTCTTGCAGGGATGTGTTTGTGGGAACATTTGGCAATTGTAAAGTACATGTCACCTCTGGGGGGCATGGGATTTGCAAAAGTCCATATTCCCTTATGTATTTTCTTCCTACCTTAACGTGCTTGATATTGATGTGTGATATCAACCACCTTAAGGTGGGGGGATATATAATGTAAGTTGTTTGTTGTAGATGTTAGCAATGTTCTTGTCCTCAAGTACAGTTTAAAGACTGGTGGTAATGAGTCCTTCCTACACTTTGAGTTTGTTTGCAATCAATCAATCAATCATATTAAGCCCTCTGCGGAGGCGGGGTGGTGTATCTCTTGTGTAGAGTGCCCATCCTATCATTTTCAAAAGTCCTCTGTGGAGGTGGGGAGCGGTTCTATTACTAACTCAACCCTAAGCATGTCTTCAACGATTGTTGTGGCAAAGCCCAATTGTCGGTGTGTAACTATAATGTGCCTAAGATGGTGATGAACCTAGAAATAGGAACACTCCATCGCTTATTTTCCGTGTTTTCTTCATGTCTTCAAAGTGTGTGTGTTTGGCGTGCTTGCTTTGTTTTGCATGTCTATTGTCCCATATGCAGTCTAAAGACCAACGCGATGAGTGCTTCCTACATTTTGGGAGGTTTGGTGTGTCTTGAATGTGTGTTGCCCCATATATGTAGTCTAAAGACTAGCGCGATGAGTGCTTCCTACATTATGGGAGGTGTGTTTACTTTCCTTGTACTTGCATCTGCATTATATATATGAGAAAAAGAAAAGAAAAGAAATCATTCATGTCTTCCATGCATTAACTGTCTTCTATGCATCTACTGTCTTCTCCATATTTTGCGTGACTGTAACTATCTTCTCCCTGTTTTGCATGCTTGTCATTGTCTTCAATGTGTTTCATGTGTCTTCTCCATGCTTGGCATGTTTTCTATGTTTGTCGACCATACTTTAATGCATGTATTAGCCTCACATTTATACATACATTAAAGTGGGGGCTAAATGTAACGTCAGAAAATGTCCCCTTGGGGGCCTTTCCCTCATAATGTTTAGCTCTCGGGTATTTTATTTGCATTTAGGACATCTTGCATCATATTTTGACATCCCAATGAAATGAACCCTAAGTTTCATGGTAAATGGGACCTAGGGGGATCCCTTGAACCTAACCTTGACCAAAATAGGGAGGGAGGACTTGGGTGCCCGCACCCTAGTCCTGCCCTATTTTGGGTTAGTCCCAAATTTTAAGTGTCAGCTTGTGACCATTACTTAGGTCCTATGCCAACACAGTAAGTTTGAATTACGAAATTCTTGGCGGGAGTGTTTGTAGTTGCATATATAAGCATATTTAGGCATTCATTTGTAAACTAGGAGATCATTAGATGAAATTTACATGAGTATTGGCATTCTAGAAGTGATTCAATGCATTCATTGTGTAGCAAGAGCATATATTGTGTTGTTTATGTGTTTGTATTTTTAGATTTGAGCATCCATCTCCTCATGGCATGAAGAGTTTCTTCCTTCCATGAGATCTCCACTACAAGGTGATATCATTTGTGTTTTTGAGAATTTATCATTTGGTTTTTGCCTCTGCCTCACAAGGGCATGCACTCTCTATCTAACAACCATGTTTGAAAAGCTTGAATGTCTCTCTGGGGCTTGACTGAGGCAAGCCTCTAAATACCATAACCCCCTCCCCATTTTTTCTGTGATTGCAGGTTACAGGTTGAAGTAGGAAAAGTGGAGTTGTAGGAGAATGTTGCAGTGTCAGATTCATAGACCAAAGTTGAAAATAGGGACTTGGACTCAGGCACCCACTCATTAGTCCTCCAGATCCCGCAACAGAGAAATCTCTGAGACAACAAGAACAAGTTGCAGATCAAGTTTCTAGATCCTGACAAAAATTAGGGGACTGGACTAGGGCACCCACTCATTAGTCCTCAACTGTTCCGCTTCCCAAACTTTAGAAACTAGTACACATTTGTCTATTATTTTACATCTTTCTGTAGCAGCATTTTCTAATATTCATTCGTTTGCTTTCATATTTGCATAATTAGGGTTTTGATGTATAATTGAGCATAAGTGAGCATAATTGGAAATCAAATCATACAAATCCAAGTTTCGCTGCATTCCAAAGTGACCAAGGGATTGATAGTGCATTGCCACTTGACCCAAAGTCCTTGAATGTACAAGGGTGAAAGGAGGATATACACCAAAACTATCAAAAACCAATTATCCAAATTCCACCCTTTACAGAGGGAAGTACCTCTAGAGATTCATGCATTACTTACAACTCTTTTGAGTGCCTTCCAACATAAAATAAACTAGGCACTTGCCTAGGGGAGATGCGGTTTTTGTTCCACCATAAGGAGTGTGATTGCATGGCATCATCTAACTTGGAGGAGTACACTCATGGAAAAATCTCAAGTAAAATGAGCCCATTTTTGAAAATGAGGCTAATAAAATTGTTGATCAACTAGTTGCTTTAGCAACACAATCCTCTGAGAATTCAAATTCTTCCTCAATTAATGAGGGAAGCATCTCAAATTTCACATTGGAACAGTCTTTGATGCAGTCAGATGAACTTAATGTCTTTAGAAATGAGGAATTACTCTTCTTTCTTATTACTTTGCATTCACATTTGTATGAAGAGAATAATTTGGTGTTGGTCAATCAAATATTGAAAAAGAAACCTCTTGTAAGGATAAATTATGTGATTTAAAGAATGAATACTCAACAATACCAAGGAGAAATGTCAGATCTATTCAAAACCTTGTACATGATCCCATTTCTGGAGAAGGCATATAGGTAACTTTGACCTTTAAGGAGAATGAGCGTTGCAAATTTGTCAAAGCTAGTAATTGATGGTTACCTAGCAAAGGAAGAAGTGCATAAAATTGCAGCAGAAATGGATCTTCCTAGTAAAGAAGGAAGGATTCGCAAGGAATTTGTTTTCTGGGTGTAGAGCCAAACTCTACATTTTGTTTTTGCTTGGTTGCGGCTCAATTTCTTCAGTTTATGTTGATGTTTGTTTCCTGTATCATGTCAACGCAAAGAAATGCTCTAAGTAATGTAGATACTGCCATGTGGGATGAAGTTTTGGAGAAGTTATAATAATTTCTAAGTGTCACAAATGGTGCTGCATATTTTCTTTATGCTTTGCAATTTCTAGATGTTGCCGAAATGTGCCACGTATCCAATTTCTATATTTCTCTTTGAAGTTATTTCCTGAGCACGAAGTGCACCACGTGTCACTGCTGTGAGCCTTGGTAAATAGTTTCTTTTGATACAGCTTGCGAGTGGAATTTGCCAAGTGTCATTGTGTTGTAATGCCGGGAGTTGCCCCATGTATCCCTTTTAATAAGCTTTAATGGTACTGAGACATATGTGGTGGACCCTAGATGTTATGACACAGTTTTTAGGATGTAGCGGAGTGTGCCACGTGTTGTATGCAGAGGGTTGAACTATTTCTATTTTAATGCTACTAGAAGTTGCCACATATGTTTCTTTTGTAAGTGCCAGTTGATACTGGAGGACGACAAGGGTCATCTTCGCGGGGCTTTGAGGGACTCTTTTATAAAGTTTTAGAAATAGCCAGAGGGTGCCACATTCCTAGTGTTGCTTCAGGCGGATGGTATCGCATGTCACTTATTTAGGGTAAAGCTATAAAGTTAAAGAAACATATGGTGGGTCCTACGAGGTAAAAGTTGCATTTTATAAGTGATATGGTGAGTGACATGTGTCATTACCGCTGGTGTTTAAGGCATAAAGTAAATAGGTTTTAGGATGGTGATAAGTGGTAATATTCTGTGTGTTCCTTTTGAATGGAAAGGAAGCTAAGCATTGAGCAGAAAGTGTCACATGGCATATTTTGGAGCCATTTGAGAACTCGTGGGTGATGCCATGTGTCACAACAGAACTACAGTTACAGTGCCACATATTTTATCTCTCAACCAATGAGTGCATAGGGGAAGATGGTTGCAGATTTGAGGAGATTCTCAGAGTCAGTTTGAGTCCCAGTTGAATTCCAGTTCTGTTGATGCTGTTAAGATCCTAGGCAGTTGAAGGTGATCTTGAGTCAAATTTTGTGGCTATAAATATACGAAGATTTTGTAATATAGATAGACATTATTGATTAAGAATTCAGAGATTTTATCGTGATCAGACTATATCATTTTGCCTTAGTTTAGTTGTTTCAAAAAAGGAAGCTAATATATCTGTGCATGTTTTCTATGCCTTTTGTACTTAGCTGAATTGTTAATGAAAGAAGCTCTATTCTGTGCCATTGGTGGTATTTTCTATGTCTCGATATCAATCTTCTAAGTTTGGCCTTTGATTTTAAATTTGTTTACAATATGTCTATGTTAATCATGCAACATTTGCTCTTTAATGTAGTTGAATCTTGAGAATTTAATCACTGTGCTAGTTATTAAAATACATTTAAATCAAGCGCATCGCCATAGAATTAGAAGTTTTATTTATTGTATTTATAATCTTGTTTTTTCTTCCCTTTACTTAAACCCCATTGAAATAGGAAGAGACAACTTCTATAAAATCTAGAGGTTGTTTCAAGTGTCAAGTCCCACATTCTTGAAACTTCCCATGTTGGTGCTGGAATCCCCACAATTTTATACATCAATAGTTTTTGGCACTCTCGGTGGGACCTTTCTTGAATTCTGATCAAGATCGTATGAACCAGAGAGCATCAAGGAGTCAGAGCTATGGATTGACAACAAGAGCTCAATCAGTCGCTAATCTGAGGATTTTATTGCCACCATTAGTTGCCACTCTAAGAAGAAGAATAAATCAAGTAGCAATAGCATCAGGAGCAAACATGGGAGCACTTGTACCTCCAAGAAACTATACAAATTGGAACAATAGTAGTCCTCTCATTCTTCCAACACCACCAAATACTTGGGATCGAATTCCAGGTAATGCTTTGAAAGCTTTACCCAAATTTAGTTGAGAAGATTCCAAGACACCAAGGGAGCATCTCCAAGATGTATCAGATGTGTGTGCAGTACATGTTATTGTTGGCAAGAGACACTGCTAGGCATGATAGGTGTTCTCATTGATGGCAACTAAGATCATCCCAATCATCTGCATAACACAATCTGCTCACACCGAAAGTCATAATCAGAATGCGTCTAAGTCTGGGTAGTCAGGAACAGAGAAGGTGACAGGGTCTGGTATCTTGGTCCAGATCTATCCGATGGAAAGGCATGGTTTGCTATGGATTTGAAGTAGTTGTAAGCATTATCAAGACACTCTAAATCTAGAGTTTCATCCTCTAAAGATGGAATCAAAACATATTAGCTTCTGAGTATCGGGTTCCAGTTTGATAGAACAAATAGAAGAAAAACTGGCCAACCATGTGAATGATCCTATTTCTGGATGTATAGAAGTTGTCTATTGGGCAATTGGTGATGATAAGTAGTGATATCTGACATGATTGATGATTCACAAGTGCAATTTTTAATCCACATATCATATTATGTATGGATCTAGAAGACAGAGCAGAGTACTCTACAAAGTCTAAATGTTCTTGAAGCTGACTGTTAAAATGATTGTAGATCATGTTGTGGATATATATATCTGATGGAATTGGATGATTTTGTCATGTATGCGAATAAGGTGTAATTGTGAGAAGAGCAGAAAATCTAAGGAGTGAATGAAGGCAGAGCAGTAACAAGAGAAAGTAAAGATGAAATGTGTAAGATCAGTTTTTGCACTTAACTGGAATTGAAACTCTTGCATGAGTAGATGCTATTTATGTTAGTTTCAGGGTAGACAACTGAGAGGGGGGGGGGTGAATCAGTTGTACAAAACTTTCTTCCAATTAAACACTTGAATCCACTTTATAATTCAGCAGCATAAAGATAAATCAATCAAGGAAACATAATGCATTAAATCAAGAGTAGAAACACATTAACACATATGACACCAAGATTTTGACGTGGAAAACCGGGTTAAGGAAAAAACCACAGGGTGATTAACCCAAGATTGTATTCTCTATTAGAAGAATAGAAAGAACAAAATGGCACATGCCAATTAGGACTCACTGCCTGAGCACACTGCTCACAAGAGGTTCACTACCTACAAGAGACACACTGTCTACAAAATAATAAGTATCACATACATGAACTGGAGAATAGCATCTTCACCATGCTTGAATCAGTTCCATTTAAGTCCAACACTTATGCTCTGCCTTTCAGTCTCCTCTCACTACCACACTCACATCTCCACAAGACACACTTTGAAATGACTTTACAATCCCTTATTTATACAAGACATCAACTTAGGAATAATCATCTAAGTCAGAAAACAACTACAAGAACATCTGTAGGATGTGTAACTCATCCGGTCGGTTAGTATGAGGAAGAACACCATCATCTGGAAGTTATTCTTCAATTGCAAACTCCAACTCCAACGCGGACCACCAACACAAACTGGACACGATCCAAATACCTCTACAAGCTTGCCTGAATCACCAAGAACATCCACACTTCATCTGCTTACTGAAATCCTTCTCTCCTTCATCTAGAACCTTAAGAACACAGTCTGTCATCACTATCACAAGGGAATAGATGCTTACGGACCTCCATACCATGAACCAATCGAGTTGACACTTCACAAAGACTTCCTCAACACTCTCTTAGATCCACAGAATAGGAAAATGTATTTCTGGATCGCACCAGACCTGTCTGTGTCACTTTGTCACCTCTGAACACCTACCAGAACTGATTTTACTTGAGCGACCACAACTTCTTCAGATCTTCATGCGGACCTCTAAAATCTTTATTGGATCACCTTAAGACACATATCTACAAACCCTTTAAACCACATCCTCTTATCCTCATCTTTTCTTGGACTTTTATTTTACTGTCTTTACTGTTCTTCACTGTTCCTGATATGACCAATTTTCACAATATCCTTAGCAAACAGTTCATCCAATCCTTATCATTAATGCAACATGAGTATGTTGACATCAATGACAACACCGGTTAGGCCCATACTTGTAAAAATCTCCCCCTTTGTCATTGATGGCAACATATGATGTGAAAAACTGTTTTGACCATCAAGACAAGAACTCCTTTCTGTCACAACTCCCCCTATCAGCAACAACCATTCACATGTCTTCTTTTCCTTTCCTACTCCCCCTTTGATTAGCAACCACTTATTTTTCACATGTCTTCTCTCCCCCTTTGACATCAATGGAAAAGGGCACATACTTGCACTTCTACCACTTTAGAATCATACCAGCTGCTCCCCCTGAGTAGAAGCTCCCCATCATCAATCTGGACCACAAGATATGACTATGATATCCACTGGATTGATGCACATTAGTGCACCTTAGTTCATCACCGAAGGGGCAATAACCCCTAACTTCTCCCTTAGATACTTAAAAGAGTCCTTAGGTAGAGGTTTACTAAAGATATCTGCAATCTGATCCTTGGAAGGCACAAACTCCAATCTAACTTCATTCTTGTTCACTTGCTCTCTCAAAAAGTGAAACTTGATGGATATATGTTTAATCTTTGAATGCATCACCAGATTCTTAGATATGTTTATTGCACTTGAATTATCACAGAAGATTGTGATAGACTCCTCATACTCTACTCTTATGTCTCTTAGCATTTGCTTCATCCACAAAACTTAAGTGCAACTACCTGCTGCTGCAATATATTCTACTTCTGTAGTTGACAAAGATATTGCCTCTAGTTTCTTGTTCAGCCAAGAAACCAATCTCTTCCCCAAAAAGAATGCTCCACCACTAGTACTCTTCCGGTCATCCACATCTCCTGCCTAATCTGCATATGTATATGCATGAAGAGAAAAATCATGATCTCTGGGATACCACAATCCATACTCAACTGTCCCTTTTAGATATCTAAAAATCCTCTTGATTGCCATGACATGAGGTTCTCTAGGATCAGCTTGAAATCTAGCAACACGACCAACAACATTCATAATGTCAAGTCTAGTTTGAGTGAGATACAACAATCTGCCAATCATTGACCTATACTTTTTCTGATCAGCCTTAGGAGAGTCATCATCTTTGCCCAATTTACATCCAGTTGCCATGGGAGTATTCATTGGTTTTGAATCTTCCATCCCAAATTTCTTCAACAATTCTTTCACATATTTGGTCTGAGAAATGAAGATTCCTTTCTTTGTTTGAGTGATTTGTAGACCCAAGAAGAAATTTATTTCCCCAAGCATGGACATCTCAAATTCACTTTTCATTTGATTTGCAAATTTTTTACACATACCATCTCTTCCTCGAAAAATGATATCATCAACAAACACTTCAATAATCAAGATGTTTTCATGATCAATTTTGAAATACAAATTACTGTCAGCAGTACCTTTGTTGAAACCAATCTTCAAAAGATGCTTATCTAATCTTTCATACCAGGCTCTTAGAGCTTGCTTTAGTCCATACAGTGCTTTCTTCAACTTGCAGACCATATCACCATGATCAGACAATTGAAATCCATCCAGTTGCTCAATGTACACTTCTTCTTCCAAGTCACCATTTAGGAAGGCAGACTTGACATCCATCTGATATACTTTGAAGCCTTTGAAGGCAGTAAAAGCAAGAAATAATCTGACTACTTCAATTCTTACTACCGGAGTAAAAGTTTCTTCAAAATCAACTCCTTCTATTTGAGAGTAACCCTTGCAGACCAATCTGGCTTTATTTCTGATTACTTCACTAACTTCATTCAGGTTGTTCCAGAAAACCCATTTTGTTCCAATCACATTCTTATTTCTAGGTCTAGGAACAAGATCCCAAGTGTGATTTTTCTCAATTTGCATAGCTCTTCCTCCATTGCTTTGGTCTAGTTTTCATCATTACAAGCTTCATTCACTGTCTTAGGTTCAATCTTTGAAATCAGACAATACTTATCTGAATCTTGAGCAATTCTCCTTCTTGTTTGTACACCTTTGCTTTTATCACCCATGATCTGATCTTCAGAGTGGTTCAGTCTTACATACCTGGGAACTTTGTGAATTTCTTGCACTTCTGATTCTTGTTCAGGCTCATTAAGACTCATCTCTTCTTCCTGATTTACCGGATCAGTTTGAATCTAAATTTCAGAAGGGGCTTGGGCTTCTTGAATCAGAACACCATTCTGATCATCTTCATCATATTCATAAAACCTTGAGGGTTTTTCAATTCCTTCATCAACCTTCACATTTGTACTTTCTATAATCTTTCTCAGTCTCTTGTTATAACACCAGTATGCTTTGCTTTGAGTAGAGTAACCCAAGAATATTCCTTCATCACTTCTAGCATCAAACTTGCCTAGATCTTCATCTCTTTTGATGTAACATTTGCTACCAAAGACTTTGAAATACCTTATAGTAGGAGTAATGCCAAACCAAAGTTCATAAGGAGTCTTATCGGTATTGCTTCTTATTTGAACTTGATTGAGAGTATAGACTGCAGTGCTGACGACTTCTCTCCAATAGATCTGAGGAACATTTGCTTCCATCATCATGGTCCTAGATGCCTCCTGGATGGTCCAGTTCTTTCTTTCCAGTACTCCATTCTGCTGTGGAGTCCTAGGAGCAGATAACTGTCTCTTTATTCCATGCTTCTCACAGAATTCTATGAACTCACTGGATGTGAATTCTCCACCTCTATCAGACCTCAGACATTTCAATTTTAATCTGGTTTCATTCTCTACCATAGCCTTGAATATTTTGAATTTCTCAAGAGCTTCTGATTTCTCTTTTAGAAAATTTATCGACATCATCCGGGAATAGTCATCAATTAGTAGCATGAAGTATCTATCACCTTGTACACCCCTGATTCTTACTGGACCACATAAATCAGTATGAATTAAGTCTAATAATCTGATAGAGGATAGTTCCTTACTCTTGAATGTGACTCTGCTTAGCTTACCCAACTGACATTCTTTACACAAGCTATTAGTAGGTTTCTCCAGTTTTGGAAGATCTCTTACAGCCTGAGTGTTTCTTATTTTGATGATGTTATCAAAATTCACATGACACATCCTCCTATGCCATAACCAACTCAGATCAACTTGAACAAATAAGTAACTTTTATCAGTACCAACCAAGTGGAAGATATTACCTTTAGTTTGAGTACCAGATGTAATCTCTGTTCCAGAACTTTCAAAGATCTTGTATTTTCCATTCTTGAATCGGAGATCATAGCCTTTGTCTACCAACTATCCAACACTAAGAAGATTGTGCTTCAAACCTTCAACATACAGTACATTACCAGTTTTGTTCCTTCCATCAAAAGAAATAGTTCCTCTACCTCTAATTCTACCAACAGAATTATCACCAAACTTTACCACTCCTCCTTCATACCTCTCCAAATCTATGAACTTATTTTTGTCACCTATCATATGGTGAGAGCATCCACTGTCAATGACCCAATCATCCTTCTCTTCAACTTGGGCAGCCAGAGCGCTTTCCACAGTCTTATGATTGACAGATACAGAGGACATTGGATCTTCTTCCTTGATGGCAATGAACACCCATTCATTTCTAGATTTGTTTCCTATCTCTGATTCATCATCTGTTACTCCTTCATTATCATCATCTTCATGTACATAGTAACAGTTCTTTTGGAACCTTGGCTTGTTAGGATTTTTCCTTGAAATCTTTCTGGACACCTTGAGGCAAAATGACCAATCTTATTGCAATTAAAATACTTAAGAGGCAATTTCCCTTCATACTTACCAGATCCTCTTGGCAGTATTTTTGCAATAAGGGCTTCAAGATGAGTAGTTTCTGCTTCTTCTTCTTCCAGGTCTTTTCTTGCTTTTTCATACCATGATAGTTTCCTTGAAGAGTTCTCTCCCGAATCAAACCTTTGTTTATCTTTTATAGAGGCACTGGCTTTGAATGCAGATTCAGTCTTAGGAGGGGCATCTCCAAACTCAGTCATTTCAAATGCAACCAATTTACCAGCCAATTGATCTCTTGTGACAGTTGTATGGGCTCTAAATTCTTCAATGGCAGCAGCCTTGATTTTATAAGAAGTAGGAAGGGATCTGAGAATTTTGCCAACAATTTCATCCTCATACAAGACTCCACCAGCATTTCTAATTCCACAAACAAGATCATTTACTCTTGGCATAAAAGTAGTGATATTTTCATCTTCTCTCATCTTTAGATTTTTGAATTTTCCTTTCAAACTTTGTAACTTTGCACATTTGACATACTTGCCTCCTTCATGCAAAAGTTCTAGTTTTTCCCAAATCTCAAAAGTAGTTGGTAGATCAACAACATTTGAAAGCTTTGAATCAGATAATATGCTTAGAAGAGCTTCTATAGTCCACAGATTGTTTTCAGCATCTGTGATTTCATTTGGGGCTTTCAGACCACCCTGTGGAGGAGTATACTTCGTTGAAGCCATGGTCCAGTATTGCATTCCCATGCATTGCAAGTGACATTTCATGTGACTTTTCCAAAGATTAAAATTGGTTCCATCAAACTTTGGACTATCCTTCTTGTAGGACGACATCCTGGACCTCCTCAAGCGGTTAAGCTCTTTTTAGAGGAACCTGGCTCTGATACCAATTGTTAGTTTCAAGGCAAACAACTAAGAGCGGGGGGGGTGAATCAGTTGTACAAAACTTTCTTCCAATTAAACACTTGAATCCACTTTATAATTCAACAGCATAAAGATAAATCAATCAAGGAAACATAATGCATTAAATCAAGAGCAGAAACACATTAACACATATGACACCAAGATTTTGACATGGAAAACCTGGTTAAGGGAAAAACCACGAGGTGATTAACCCAAGATTGTATTCTCTGTTAGAAGAATAGAAAGAACAAAATGGCACATGCCAATTAGGGCTCACTGCCTGAGCACACTGCTCACAAGAGGCTCATTGCCTACAAAATAATAAGTATCACATACATGAACTAGAGAATAGCATCTTCACCATGCTTGAATTAGTTCCATTTAAGTCCAACACTTTTGCTCTGCCTTTCGGTCTCCTCCTTGCTACCACACTCACATCTCCACAAGACACACTTTGAAATGACTTTACAATCCCTTATTTATACAAGACATCAACTTAGGAATAATCATCTAAGTTGGTAAACAACTACAAGAACATCCGCATGATGTGTAACTCATCTGGTCGGCCAGTCTGAGGAAGGACATCATCTAGAAGTTATTCTTCAATTACGAACTCCAACTCCAATGCGGACCACCAACACAAACTAGACATGATCCAAATACTTCCACAAGCTTTCCTGAATCACCAAGAACATCCACACTTCATCTACTTACTGAAATCCTTCTCTCCTTCATCTGGAACCTTAAGAACATAGTCTGTCATCACTGTCACAAAGGAATAGATGCTTGCGGACCTCCATACCATGAACCAATCAAGTTGACACTTCACAAAGACTTCCTCAACACTCCCTCAGATCCACAGAATAGGGAAATGCATTTCCGGATCGCACCGGACCTGTCTGTGTCACTTTGTCACCTCTGAACACCTACCGGAACTGATTTTACTTGAGCGACCACAACTTCTTTAGATCTTCATGCAGACCTCTGAAATCTTTACTGGATCACCTTAAGACACATATCTACAAACCCTTTAAACCGTATCCTCTTATCCTCATCTTGTCTTGGACTTTTATTTTACTGTCTTTACTATTCTTCACTATTCCTGATATGACCAATTTTCTCAATATCCTCAGCAAACAATTCATCCAATCCTTATCATTAATGCAATAGGAGTATGTTGACATCAATGACAACACTAGTTAGGCCCATACTTACAATAATTTATTAGTTCAAAATCTCTATTATTCTCTTGTAATCTTTCTGTAGGCAGTGAGCCTCTAATTGAGCAGTGATCTCTGGGCAGTGAGCCTGAATGCATGTGCATTCTCATTTGTAAAAATACTTTTAACAGGATATTAATTTTTGTGGGTTAACCCCCACCATGGTTTTTCCCTTAACCGGGTTTCCACGTCAAAAATCTTGGTGTCAAGTGTGTTATTTATGTTCCTGCTCATGTGTTATTGATTAATGCTGAAATGTTTATATCATTAATTTGATTATAAGTTGTAAAGGAAGATCAATGGAAGAAAAGATTAAAAATATGTGACAACTGATTCACCCCCCTCTCAATTGTCCGGACCTAAACCAACAATTGATATCAGAGCAAGGTTCCTTTTGAAAGTTTAACAACTTAAGGGAGATCTAGGAAATGGATGAATATAACCTTCAAGGGCAACTGAATCTTTCCCTAGATGATCTTGAGCAGTCTAAGGCAGAGGTCCAAGAGCTACAAGATAACCTAAAAAACATTGAAAACTTCATTGATATTTTAAAAGAAGAATTGAGCAAATCCAATGCAAAAGGAAAGGAGCAACCTCTTCAACTGGAAGACAAGGCCCTAAAAGAAAAGACAAAGGAATGTGAAAAGTTAGCTAAAGAAGTTATTGTCTTAAAACATGAGATGGAAACTGGGGTAATGAGACTAACCAAGGAAATTGAAGATAGGAAGAAAAGTCAAGAAGAAATGAAGCAAAATCTGAAGGAGAGAACTGAAGAATACTGTAGATTGGATGGAATAGCTAGTCTCCTAGAATCAAATCTACAAGAAAGTAGAAACAATGAGAGAAAACTTGAGAGACAAATTATCACTCTCAGACATGACCTAGAAATTGCTAATGAATATAAGGAGAAGTTCAAGATAAGCTTAGCTAAACTTGAAGCACTAATTGAAGAATAGAAAAAGGATGACGGCAAGCATGATCTTAGATATGAGAAAGGTGAAAGCTCTGGATCTGGACAAAGAAATTTTCAACCAAGGAATAAAAGAAATAGAACTAGAAAACCTCTGGTAAGATAGCCTAATACTCAAAGATATCCATCATTCAATGGAAATTGTTTCAATTGCAATAAATTTGGTCATAAAGCTACTCAGTGCAGATGCAGAGTGAATCAAAATGGTCCATCCTTCTCCAGTCAATGCTTCAAGTGTAAGAGGTATGGTCATAGATCAAATGAATGCAAAAGTATGATAATGAGTAATGCTAATAATAGAGGAATTGGCAATTCTTTCAATGGTTATTGTTTTGCTTGCAATGGGTTTGGACACATGGCTAATCAATGTAGATCAAAAGGAAATCAAGTTCATAAGCAAGGAAATGTTGTGTGCTTTAATTGCAATAAATCTGGTCATATTGCAAAATTTTGCAGAAGTAGGAACAATGGAAGAAGAGGTCCGGTAAGCAGAAAATAGGATGAACAAAGACAAGACAAAGGCAAAAGAAAAATTGATGTGAATGAGATACGGAGAGAAATGAACAATATCTGGGTAAAGAAAGATACAATAAACAACGATGATGGGTCCACACCAAAATCAGGTGCTAACAATTCCTATGAGAATTAAGCTAGGAGCTCTAGCTCAGGGGGAGCTGCATTAAACATCAAAATCCCCCCATCAATAAATGGATGCCTAAATCTAGTACAATAAAAGATAATATTCTGAATTGGTCTAGAACCATTGGAAGGATTTCCAGAAGAAAAAATGTTGATATGAAACCTTGCGGAGTGATACATGAAGAATTGTCAAAAACAAAGTAACCAGATATAATTAGGGTAACACATTTATTACAATGCCAAATTAGGTTTTGCAAAAGATAAAAGGTCACTTGGTCACTCATTTGAATCACCTTGCATTTAAAGGAAACAAGAAGAAGAGCATTTGAGCTGTAAATCCAGAGATTGAGGCAAAGAATGAATTCAACTGGCAACTGATCAACCCTAACCTCACGGAAGAAAAAGGTACCTCTCTGTAAAGCTTTACATTTGAAATTTGTTGAGATGGCTACTCCTCATGTTGTTAACATTACTGAAAGGCCTCAACCCAAATTTAAGAAACATCCTCACAAATCAATTGAAGTTGACCCATTAGGAGCTTATTCAAGTGTTCTGTATGGTGTGCTGCATGTAGAAGACATTAGGGTTTATATTCATGCAAATATAGATGAGTTTGGAGATTCAAGGTATGTAGACTTGTTTGAGAAACAACTCAGGGATGAAAATCATGAAATTAAACCCAAGTATAAGGCACTATAGGATAAACACTTTGTTCAAATTATGGGGTTTCCAACATTTGATGAGGATGAATGGCTCCGATACGTTTTAAGTCGGATGCATGATGAATTCATTTGGTTTTTAAAACCATTCAAGATTACCAAGGATGCTATCAGAATTGTAACTAGCTTAAACTCAATCGGAGGATTGCCCATACTCAAAACTACAAAAAACCAGACTGTGACTGATGCTAGCGATGTTAAGTTTGACAGAAGGGTAATGACCATTAATGATATTATAGAACCGGATGTCAAATTCACCTCCATGGTGATTGGGTACAAGATCTACCACTAGAGTAGAGAAAATTCTATGTTTGGAACAACCATATATGTTGCATACAAGATGCTAAAGGAAAACACTGATTGTGACTTGTGTGAATCAATTGATTAAAAATTTAAACAAAATCAAGAAAGATAAGAAAAACACTTTCAAGTATGGTACATTGGTTCTATGTTTGTTCTTTTACTTTATGAATGAGGTACCTATGGTAAAAGGTGTGCATTGGACTAAGGATGAGCCAATTGCCATTTAGATTAGAGATCATCTTCGCAGCATTGGTGATTTTAAAGCTTAGAAAACTACAATATGGTGTTACTTCAAGAATTTTCAAAGTATGATGTACTTAAGGGAAAGAATCCCTAAATCAATTATTGAGAAGTACAAAAATGATATATGCTTCATGGTTGATACTGATCGGTGTCTAATGGATGAAGTGGAACCCATAACTGCTTGGATCATGCCCGTGGGGTATGAAGTAGATGAAAGAATCCTGAATATGTATGCTCAACATCTTCTAAGCAAGCCTAAAGACACAATGGTTGAAAGATTTGGAACTTATGAGGAGCATAATTTAAAAATGCATATTGAATTCAAAGAACCTGAAACTAATAGGAAAGTCAGAAAAGAAGTTGAGTAGTTAGCTAAAAATCTGGGCCTAACTAAGGAGGCTATGAGGAAACATAGAGAAAGAACTAAAAAGGATAAGAAAGAGAAACAAGATAAGAAACCAATAGATGCTCCGGTGGAACTCTCTTCCACTTCAAGAACTACTAGAAGCTTTGCTACTGTCCCTGTTCCTTCCAAGACTACAAAAATGAAAGCAAAATCATCTAGAAAATGGGAGAAAAGGAAGAAAACAAAAGCAACCCAAACCTATGAAAGCATAAGAGAAGAAGAAGAAGATATAGATTCTGACATTGAAATTAAGGAAATAAAGGCCATCAGAACAAAAGCTACAAAAGTAACCAAAGAAAAGTCCTCCAGAAGCAAAAGGGCTAGTAAAAGGCAAAAGATAGAAGCATATGAGGAATATGTTGACAAGCCCACACTTTCCCTGGAGGATGTGATAAAGTCAATCATGGTAGATGGTAATCTAAAACCCATGATTGAATTCTATGATGAATATAGTGATGTGGATAAAAGGGTATTGGAAGAAGCAACTATTAGATATTTCAACATCTACAACAAGGCACTAATTGAGATAATTTCTGAGTTGCCACAAAATTTGGCAAATATTTTAGAATTGAGAAAAGAAAATGCCAAGAGCAAGGACATGGAAATTAGGGAACATGAGCTAATAAATTTGTGTCCTCATATTTCACCTAATCAAATAGATATGATATTCATGGAAGTCAAAGATGACTTTAGAAGAAAAAGGAGAATGAACAAACTCATGCTTGGAGAAACAAGTGAAATCGTTAAAGAAACTCAAGAAATTCTTTTGAAAGCATTGGAAAAGCACAATTTTCCCATAGTCACAGAAGAAGTTCTAGATGGTGAAGAAGAAAACATCATCAAGCAGCAATCTGAGTTGGGTGAAGCCTCTATTCTAGAAGTGGAACAAGTAAATCAGGATGATACAAAAATGATGGATAAAATAGTTGATGCAGGAGATACTCCTAATTCACCTGACCCATCAGGAAAAGAAGATAATATTACTACTTCACATAGCACTCTGGATTAGGTAGCAAGTGGTGAACAAACAAAAAAGAGTCCCTCTATAGAGAACATAGAGAAAAGTAAAGCAGAGAAAGAAGAAGAAAAAGGAAAGAAAGATAAAGCAAAAGAAGATGGTACAAATGTTGAAGCACCTAAAGCAGATACTGAGAAAGTTGATGAACCAAATGATGGTTCAGAAAATGTTGCAAGAGACACTACAGATGCAGTGAAAAGTCTTCTTGAAAAGAAATGATTGAGATTGATGAGCCTGAACTACTCCAAGGTCTAGCCAATCCATATGCTCTCTCTCCAATTCAATTGATAAAAATTGCATCATTCACCCAAGTAAAGGCTAGAGAAAAGATGTTAAAGTTCCACATGGAGGACAATGAGCTACTCGGGCTTGCAATAGGGATTTTGGAAAAAATTATGCCTTCCTACCAAAAGAGTCCATCTGATTCCCCCTCCAGCCATCTAAAAAATCTTGTAAGTTCTATAAATACTCATTTTGAGTCCTTTGAGAAGTCTGCAGAGACAAAAGTCAGAAATGAGTTTTTGGATAAGAGATTTGGTGAAATTAAGAGTCTAATAGGGTATGATAGGACTATACTTGCTAGTAGTATAAAGAGTGTTCAAAATGCTCTAAGTGATGGAAATGACGTATACAAATTTTCTCTATCCTGGCCCAAAGTAAATGAGGATATTGAGAGGAAGATAAAGGAACAAGAACTAAAATTATCAAATCTATCCAATAATTTTGATCCTCTAACCATTTCACCCATAAATCAGGAATGTCAAGTAATTAGCTTGACTGATGAGATAAAGAGACTCATTAAAGAGAAAAGCAACATTATGAAGAGAATGTGTGAGCTCTGAGGATTGATTGCCCCTAAGTTAGAGACAATGTATAATGCCCTATCTGAAGCTCAAACTGCAGTTTAGACTAGTGATCCATCAGATCTGTCAAAGGCAAAAGCATATTCATTTTTGTTAAGTGGGCACATCTCTATTTTGGATGGAATGAAGAGTACTTGGGCCTTTGAACTTGTGCAAATAAAAACTAGCTTTGTAGACATTCTCAAGTTCATGTAAATAGAACTTAATGATTAGTTGTACATATGCGGTCCTATATACAAATTTTTGGAAAATTTTGACTTACAGACCCCACCCTTTGCCATTGATGTCAAAGGGGGAGTGAAGATCAATGAAAAATGAGGAATCCAACTAAGGGGGAGTACCAGAAAGCAGTGTGAACAATAGTATGGAGCACAAGCTAAGGGGGAGCTTTTCCAACACTTAGTCATTTTTCACTAAGTGTTGCCATCAATGCCAAAGGGGGAGATTGTTGGCAAGAGACACTGCTATGCATGATAGGTGTTGTCATTGATGGCAACTAAGATCATCCCAATAATCCACATAACACAGTCTATTCACACTAGAAGTTAGAATTAGAATGTGTCTAAGTCCGGCCAATCAGGAACAAAGTAGGTGACAGGGTCTGGTATCTTGGTCCGGATCTATCTGGTGGAAAGGCATGGTTTTCTGGGGATCTGAGGTAGTTGTAAGCATTGTGAAGACACTCTAAATCTAGAGTTTTTTCATCTAGAGATGGACTCAAAAGATATTAGCTTCTAAGTATCGAGTTTTAGTTTGACAGAACAAACAGAAGAACTGGCCGACCTTGTGAATGATCCTATTTCTAGATGTATAGAAGTTGTCTATTGGGCAATTGGTGATGATAAGTAGTGATAGATGAGATGATTGATGATTTACAAGTGCAAGTTTTAATCTGCATCTCATATTATGTATGGATCTAGCTGACAGAGTAGAGTACTCTACAAAGTTCTAAATGTTCTTGAAGCCGACTGGTAAAATGATTGTAGATCATGTTGTGGATATATATATCCAATGGAATTGGATGATTTTGGTGTGTATGGGAATAAGGTGTAATTGTGAGAAGAGCAGAAAATCTAAGGAGCGAATGAAGGTAGAGCAGTAAGAAGAGCAAGTAAAGATGAAATGTGTAAGATCAGTTTTTGCACTTAACTAGAACTAAAACTCTTGCATGAGTAGATGCTATTTATCAGTTCAAAATCTCTATTATTCTCCTGTAATCTTTCTGTAGCCAGTGAGCCTCTATTTGAAAAGTGAGCTCTGGGCAGTGAGCCAGAATGCATGTACATTCTCATTTGTGAAAATACTTTTAACAAGGTATTAATTTTTGTGGGTTAACCCCCATCGTGGTTTTTCCCTTAACCGGGTTTCCACATCAAAAATCTTGGTGGCAATTGTGTTATTTATGTTTCTGCTCATGTGTTATTGATTAATGCTGAAATGTTTATATCATTAATTTGATTATAAGTTGTAAAGGAAGATCAATGGCAGAAAAGATTAAAAATACGTGACAACTGATTCTCCCCCCCTCTCAATTGTCTGGACCTAAACCAATAGTTATTACCATACAAAATGTAGCTATCAGGCTGTTGGTGGCTTCTTTCAAAGGGAAGGCTCTAGATTGGTATAGATCTTTGACTCCAAATTCAATATCCACTAGGGACCAATTTGGGGACGCCTTCTTTGCAAGATTCAGTGAAAAGGGTGATAAATCCTCCCTGCTATAGCAATTGATCACTATAAAGATGGCAACACAAGAAGCTATAACTAACTTCAACACTAGGTTTCAAAAGACCTGGGATAGAATCCCTGCTACAACTAGGCCACCATCAGGTATGGCTATTGTATTCTACCTCAAGTCTTTCAATTCTGATATCTTTGTGATGATTTAGTCCCTAGGAGGGTAGACCCTACCAGACACATATGAATTGGTTGTAAGAGATGAGAACAATCTGATAGATGTTAGAAAGTTGCCTCCAAGGCCTCCTATGCCTACATTCCCAGAAATTTCTATCACCTTGCCTCAAGAAGTCCCTAATCCATCATCTGTGCCTGTATCCATGTACACATTCCCAACATCTCAACAACCCACTATGTCAACACCCTTTGCCCCTCCATCTGAAATGGATGATGTCAAGAATATCCTTAGGACCTTTGAAACGAGATTATTAATCTCAAGAGGCAACAAACTTTTTACCCAAAGCCTCCTTACCAGGGATTCCAAGGAAATAGACCCCCAGATCAGCCAAACTAGTACCAAGGTGCTCAAAGACCAAATAATCCTCAATCTTCAAACCAGTTGGTTGTGGTTCCCACACCTTTGTAAGCTATCCCTCCTAACCCAGGTAGAGAAATGGTCCCTAGACAAAACAATTTAGCAGAAGATGCCAATGCTTAGTGTTTTCCTTGCAATAACACCCATATACCCATGGATTGCCCTAAAGGAAATTTATAGCAAAAGATAGCAGAACAACAAAGAATGGAAAGTCCAGCTACGGTGTCTAATGTTCCTCCATATTAGTCACCTAGTGTCCAGAATGTAGTTATGGTGGCTTAGATGCAAGGAATGTCCATTCAACAAGAGGAAGAGATTGCCCCAGAACATGCTTTGTTTTCATGGATTGAAGATGAAGATTCAGTATTCTTAAATGAAGCATCTACCTCCAAGAAACCCTTAGTATAGTCTGATTACTACACCAGATCGAAAACAAGGATGGTGGAATAGCCTGAAGCTATAAACAATGAAGTAACTGGGGTCCCTCCCTTCCAGGCTCACTATAATTTGGCTTCAAGACAAGAAGTACCTTAGCCAACCCAGAATCAAGAAGTCTCTAACCCAGTACTGGAAAGAGTAAAGTATCCTTACTACCCAAAGACACAAACATTGGGACCCATGAATGTAGTAGAATAGCTGAAGAAGACCCCTACTCATGTATCAATATGGGATATGCTGGCCATTCTTGAGCAAAAGACATTGTTGCAAGAAGCACTGTAGATTCAGGTTGATCCCAAACCTATCAATACAAAAGAAGGAGGTACTAACAAAGGAAAGACTCAAAATAAGGACACTCCACCCTTATAGTCAGTTGCTCTATTGGATGCTGCACTAGAAGTAAGTAAATCTAGGCCTGAGCCATTTTATCTAACTTTAATAGTGGGTAAGAAATTGTTGCACAACTCAATGATAGATTCTGAGGCTAGTACTACAGTCATACGAAAACAAATAGCAGATGCTTTAAAGATAAAATATGAGCCACTAGCTAAAGGGGTCATGCAATTAGATGGGAAGTCTGTCCAAACTATAGGAAGGATTAAACAACTCCCATTGCAGCTGTATACTTGCCCATATATCACTATCCTGTAAGATGTAGTGGTTATAGACATTCCCCCTGTCTTTGGTCTATGCCTATCTAGAGATTTCATAGCCAAGATAGGAGGATACATGTCACTTGATTGGTCACATCTGATTTTGAGAACTAAGTATGGAACAAAGATGAAGGTACTATCTGAACCTCTATCCAAAGAACATATTACTGAGGAACCAGCTTCAACAATTGAAGCATCACATGCTATGATGAATAATGAGGAAAGAGTTTTTGTTGAAGAAATGGGAGAATAGACTGAATATGATCAACAATAAGAAGAAAAAAGTCAGCTGATGACCATGATGCAAAGTGACCCTTATGGAAATTATGACTCTACTAGTCTAGGCACGTATGTTATTTTTTAAGAAGGCCAAGAAATACCAAATATTATGAGAAATGAAATATCTGAAAAGGAAGACCCTGACAGAGACTCAGAAATTTGGACCTTGAATTTTGATGGGGCTAGGAGAAAAAATGGTGCTGAAGCAGGTATATGTCTCACTTCTCCAAATGGTGAGAAAATTCTTAGAGCCATACGCTTCCAATTTGCTTGCACAAATAATGATACTGAGTATGAGTCTTTGGTTTATGGTCTTATGCTAGCCAAGAAGAAAGGGATAACGAATCTAGTAGTCAAGGGAGATTCAGAACTGGTTGTGAAACAAATTAGAGAGAAAGTTGTGGCAAAGAATATAAGAATGAGATCTTATCGTCACAGAATCTGGGATCTAATAAATAGTTTTGATGCTTTTAACATAGAAGTTGTCCCTAGAACCCAAAACACTGAAGCAGACAGAATGACACAAATTGGTTCCCAATTTGACCCAGCGAGTGACATGCTCATTAACAATGAGGTAGTGAAGGTGATAGTGAGACCAGAAATCCCAAACAACGTCTAGAACTAGCAAGTCTTCGATAATGATCTCTAGGTACTTTTATTTCTACAACAATTAGGAGAATTTGCTGACCAATTACAGCCCAAGATTGAAGAAGCATATGGTGACCAAATTATCCAATTGAAGTCTAATAAACTCCCAAAGGGATTGATCACACTGGAAAATCTATTTGATCCAGATGATGTAAGCTTGGACAAGAGGAAGTTTAAGGCAAGGAAAGATGATTATTCTAAAATTGAAGTTAGTGAAGGAAGAAATTTGAAGGTAGGCAATGCTACTACCCAAGAGGAAAAGGATAATCTAATTTCTTTGTGTAATAAGTATGATAGAGTAATTGCATGGACCTATGATGACCTTCATTGTTATAATAGAGACATCATTCAACATACCATAGAACTTACTGAGGGGTCAAAACCAGTCCGTCAGAAACAAAGACCAGTGAATCCTAAGATTGAGCCTTTAATGGTGGATGAATTGCAAAAGCTTCTAGAATCCAAAATTATTTTTCCAATTAAACATTCAACTTGGGTCTCTAACTTAGTGCCAGTAAGAAAAATGAATGGGGACATAAGACTCTATGTAGACTTAAGAGAACTAAATAAAGCATCATTGAAGGATCATTACCCCCTGCCATCCATGGAATATATTTTGCAAACTGTGGCTAGATCAGAGAGGTTTTCTTTGCTTGATGGTTTCTCAGGGTACAATCAGATTTGGTTGGCTAATGAAGACCAACATAAGACAACATTCACTACAAAATGGGGAACCTTCACATATGCCAAAATGCCATTTGGTCTTTCAAATACTGGAGCCACTTCTTAGCGCGCCATGGACATAAAATTTGGAGACCTTATAAATAAGATCATTTTGATCTATTTGGATGACCTGACTTTATTTACCAAAGATGCCAAAGATCACTTTGAGCACCTAGAAGCTATTTTTCAAAAATGTCAGAAGTTTGGGATCTCCCTAAATCCTAAGAAGTGTATTTTTATTGTGCCCCAAGGGAAATTTCTGGGACACATTGTTTCAAAAGATGGAATTTCCATTGATCCAGAGCAAGTTACAGCCATACTAAATTTATCTTTTCTAGTCAACAAAAGGGAGGTTCAGTCTTTTTTGGGTAAGATCAATTTTATTAGTCGATTTATATCTAATTTTACAGGGCTAGTTAGGCCAATCACTTTGCTATTGAAAAATGATTTAGTTTTCAAATGGACTACTGAAGGGAGACAAGCTTTTGAAGAAGTCAAGAAAGCCATTTCTACTGCACTAGTACTAAGAAATCTAAATTTCTCTAAGCCCTTTATAATGTATGTATATGGAGGAGAACATAGTGTTGCAGCTGTTTTGACCTAGAAAGATGACAAAGAAGAAGGAGAACATCCAATTGCATTCTTCTCTAGGACCTTAAGGGAGTATGAATCTAGGTATAATTTCATTGAAAAACAAGCTTATGCTATGGTAAAAGATCTTAAAATATTTAGGCATTTAGTGACATGGAATAAGATCCTAATATTAGTAGCCCACCTTAGTGTAAGGGAGTATATTATGGAAGCTGAGATTACTTTAAAAAGGGCCAATTGGATAACTAAAATCTTAGAATATGATGTAGAGGTAAGGCCTACCAAATTGGTTAGAAGTAGGGGACTCTGCCAATATATTACTCAAGACATAGAGGAGTCGATGCCTGAAGAAGCAGAAGTTGAAACAGTGTTGAAACTCCAAGAGGTTGATCAAGATTCTTGTGTAAGTGACAGAATACAGTTCATGAGAACTGGTGTTTTCCCTAATGAACTCTCCTCTGATAAAAGAAGGTATTATAGACAACAGGGAGTCCATTTTGTATTGATTGATCATGTTTTGTTTAGAAAGAATATTGATGGAATACTATTAAGATGTGTAGAGAAAGATGAAGCCCAAAGGATACTGCATGAGTTTCATCATGGAACCTCAGGGGGATATTTTTTAGCAAGAACTACTGTAATTAAAGTGACTCAAGCTAGCTACTTCTGGCCAACACTGTTTATAGATTGCTATCAGGTGGTCAAAAAGTGCCAGGCTTGTGAGTTTCATACTGGAAGAAGAAGAAATGTTGCATTACCTTTAAGTCCCATAATAGTGGAAGAACCCTTTTCTCAGTGGGGTTTAGATTTTATTGGGATGATTAATCTAGTGTCAAATATGGGATATGACAAGGTGTCATTGTACCTCATCATTTAATCTATTTTCAGATGTCAATAATCCAGGGGCTGTGTCCTCGACTGTCTACAACTAGGGATTCTACAGTTACCAGTTTTCCTAGCTAATCTTAACAGCTTCTACCAATTTGAAAAGATTAATCTGTCTACTTACTAAATGAATTTAAGGAATGCTGAAAACAAAATTAAATAGGAAATTTACTCAAAGCAATCTTAAAAATAGTAACATGCATCTATCTATTAAAATCAGTAAATACTTTTCACAACAAAATCTAAAGTAATAAAATAGTGGTACTAGCCTCCCACCTTGGTGGTGAGAGTGGGCCCTTGCTCCACACCCTTGGGGCTGAAGTCTACAATAGGGAATTAGCACAAAAGAAGATCACAACTAAATCTAGTCTAATTCATTCACTTTGCATTCATGAAAAATATTGCTATCACAGAACTGAGATTATCGAGAATCAGAATAATTCAATCATTGTATATTTCTTCTACTGTTTCTATCAATATATATCAAATGAGTGATGACATATCACTTATCTTCTCTACCAGTTCCTCTATGAGATGACATCCATCTCTTTATTGAACTAGTTGTCTAACTATGGAAAATAATCATGCAATAAAAGAAGACTAAGTGGAACAGAAGTCCACTCAGAATTCTAAGTTTGAGTCTTAATACATTAAGGCAGCGAGGCCCTAAAAATATGGGTATTGAATCAGTTCTATCTGTAACTCATGCAAAAACTTTATAAAGGTAAAAACTCTAGCAGTTTGACTAAAGATGACCCTTCACCACTCAAGTGATGATTTGAGTGAAATGAGGGGTGTTAAGATCACTGCTAAGAGTGCCTGATCGACAGCTTATGCTGGAAATATGCCCTACTCTCAGGAGGTGCTAGAGATATATGTTCCCTGTCTGCAGCTTTGGAAATATGTCTATAGCTCTAGAGATATCTGTAGCTCCAGAGACAGCGGTAGCTTTCTTTGTTTAGCTCTAGAGATATGTCTGTAGCTCTGGAGATATCTGTAGCTTTCTTTGTTCAGCTCTGGAGATGTTCCAGACTCCCGTAGAGCTCCAGAGAGGCTTTCCTCATTCCTTCAAAACTTTAGGTGTCATGGTACTCTGGTATTGTCTCTGGAGATCATTGAAGACTATCTCCAGAGATGCACAAAATTGTTGTTCCTAGCATCTACACCTGTTGATTCAAAAAGAGAGAAGTTTCTGCATTTTTCCATCAATTCCATGCACATTAGTCACTTAATCAGAAATTATAATCTTAAGTAATCTATCTCAATTAATCATTAACTAGAATGATCTTGCTAGCTTATTTGGGTGCAGACATTAGGAAAGATTGACTCAGGAAGGAGAAAAAGAGAGGTAAAAAGATGTATTTCATGGGTACAACTTGGCACTGATTAGGATACAAGCGGATCGTTGTTGCAACTAATTACTTTGCAACGTGGAGTGAAGCAGTGTCACTCAAAGAAGCTACTGAAAAAGTAATCTTAGAGTTTCTAGAGGGGATAACTACTTGGTAAGGTATTTTTAGGAACCCGACTGTCAGAATTCGCATTAAAAAATGGAAAATATCTGAAGACTTCATCAAATTACTTTCTACAAGGCAGTGGTTTGGCAGAATCTACAAATAAGAACTTGATTAGACTCTTAAAGAGAATAGGGGCTGATCATCAAAGAGACTAGCACAAGTCCCTAAATTCAGCACTATGGGCATATAGAATCACACCAAAGCAAGTAACTAAGATGTCTCCATATGAGCTAGTCTATGGCAAGCATGTAGTGATGCCACTAAGTATAGAAGTTCCCGCCTTACATTTGCTTAAACAGTTGGAGATAGAAGAAAGTGGCTCAATGCATGTGAGGCTTGCCAAGTTACTAGAGGTTCAAGAGAAGAGAGAAAGGGTGCATGAGTCATTGATGAAGCATCAGTAGATTGTAAAGAATTGGTTTGACAGAAAGACTTCCAATCCAAAATTTGAAGTTGGGTCTTTGGTGCTGAAATGGGATGAGAGAGATGCTAAACTAGGCCAACATAGTAAGTTTGACTCATTATAGACAGGTCCTTTTAAGATCCAGTCATGTAAGCAATAAAATGCATTTGAGCTAGATACTATGGAAGGAGAGCCTGAAGAGATTCCTGTAAATGGGATCTTCTTGAACCATTTTACATAGTCTTGAAACTTGCCTTGTATCATAGTTAAGTTAGGTGTCTTTTCCTACTTTTGTGTTGCTTTCTCACTTTTTTCCTTTTAAATTAGTGTTCTAAGAACATGTGTCCATAGCACAGTGGCCCCTTTTTGTTAGCAATTGCATGTGCCAAGGCCATTTGGCCATTCCTTAAACTTTAAGAAAGTACCTAATCATTCCAAAAGATCACCACTTTTTAATATTGATCTAACACACCATGCCATATAGATTTTCAAAGATACACTAACCGTCTTTTGGTGTTAATGCCATTAATAAGATGTGATGGTTCATTAATGCTTCATTATGCCTCGTTGAACTAAGTTTTAAGCCCCTCAGATTGTTACAATTGTTATTTTCTCATTCTGTATTCTCAAAGTTCTACTTTCTGCATCCGAGGTTTCATTTCTTGCCTGCAATTCTAGCTCTGTTTGAGTCATTTTCAAGTTTCTTGCTTACTTGATGTGTCAAGAGTTTCTAACGTTTCTAAAGAGACACAGAGATGTCAGAGCCATAGTCACCACAAGAGGGGCTAGGGTTTTTTGAGCTATTCGATAAATTGAAAGGCAGCAAATCTTATGCGTCTACACTAGCGCAACCAAAAGTGAGCTATCCAAGGACAAGGGTCTTGGATATAGGGGTGAGTGCAGATTCTATACAAGTAAAAGACTACGTAGATGGCATTTTTCACACACATATGTAGAAGAACCCAAAATTTTTTTGGGAGGGAGCTCATCTGAGCTGCAAAAGGGCAGTCATAAACTTTTGGAATGAGGGTCTGGACATCTCAATTGGCACAGTTTATGGTTCCTTCTATTCACCCATATCTAGAATTGATTGACATATGTGCAGAATTGTTTCATCCTCTAACTGCCTCTATTCAACGCAACTCCTACATGGTCCAGATAACTCCTAAAGCAATTTAGAATTGTTGATGATGATTGTTAGTCATAACAACATGCATAAAAATTTGCACAACAAACCTTTATTATCTTGAAAAGTATGATCAATTTGGAATGAACTGATGACTCCAAGTCTCCATTGATCAGGTCATGATCTTCTAACATTACTTAGAGGTTGATGTGACATGCTATTTTCCATGCAAGGGACCTTACACTGTCTATTTTGTGAATTATTACTTGTATATTTGGTTCTACAATTGTTTCCTATAAATTTACTTCACAAACAAGGTTATTTCCACTGTATTCAATAGATGATGATTATGTTTATAAGTTTGATCAATTCTTCTAAACACCAGCTGTCATGAACTTGTTTTGCTTCTGCACTGTGTGTTTAACTAAATAATGTGCCTACAAGCAGATATTTGCATGTTTATTTTTTATATTCATATGTATTTGCATGATATTTATCATTCTGACATGCTTTCACTCAAAATATGCTTTGTATGTTCAATTATTTATAGAATATAGGCATATTTCATGTTTATTTGCTTTAGATTGTTTGTTATTTGCAATTGTGAAGGTGATTTGCAATGAAATTAAAAAAAACTTAAAGAATACTTCTAAATTTGATGAACATTTAGCTACTGATTCACATACATTCCAGATACTTTCATGAAGAGAAGGAATCCAACCATAATTTCACCAGGATGTTCCACAGCTAGTTATGGTAGATGCGAACTTCAAAGGAACAAAGAAAGAAAACAACACATGCAGACTGATAAGCACTCTAAGGGACGTAGCTAATCAATGCATATATCCAAAATTCATCCACTGATTACTCAAGATTTATGATTATTTGTAATCAAAATAGTTTCTCTTTCATTAGGTATGTAAAAAGACATGTACATTCACAATGAGCTTTGAAATTAGTCCTGAGAACTTCAGCAATCTAACTTCAATTAAGTTTCTAATAATGTTCAATGTGCACTCTATCTCCTTTTATAGAACAAGGAGAGGAGGTAGTTCCAAGTGATCAATGGTTAGGATTTGTCTATCTAGATCAACGATCAATATTCCTTCTTTAACTGGGTCAATACCTCCAGACGTGGCACAAGTTGCCAGCTCGCAACCATTTGGCAGAACTTAATCATTTTGTTATCTAATTATGCATATGACTCTGTCTTCATGCATCTTTATTTATTCTTCATCCTCTACCTCTTCTTCATTTTCATCTTCTTCTTCATTTACATCTTCTTCTTCATCCTCATCACTATAATCATCACTATCGTCCTCATGAAGATCACCCTTTATATGTACCTTTATCACTGCCCTGATGGATTCATATAGTTGCACTATTCTTCCTACTTCACCTCCATCTTGAATTTTGGCCTTTACCACAACATATTTGTGAGAATGAAACCATGCTTGAAGAGCATTCCACTTATTCTTCCTACTATTCAATGTCTTATTATATGTCTCTACTTTAGCTTTCATTCTCATGGCCTTGTTTATCACATCTTCTATTAAGTGATGAAGGGGATCCTCTGCTACTTTCTTAAAATTATTATGGAAAGCTTGGACAACAAAATTAGTATCCTAATTTTCTATCTTTCCTTCTACTTTGTCTTCCAAAGCCTCTAGGGTGCTTACTTCTTCTACCATGAGATGATGCAATTTAACACTTATATCCCTTAACTTGCTATTGCATCCGTTCAGTATATCACACTCAAATCTGATGTCCTCATGCCAAATGCCTAGCAGCTGTGCAGTATTATTATCCACTATGTTATTATCCATAAGTATTTTCATGTCAATCCTTCTCATTTCACCTAAAGCATCCATATGCTTTTCCAGCTTAAAAGACCTTCTTCCCACCTCATTTTGTAGCTTGTCCACATTACTCTTCAGAGCACCAAGAGCATTCCAATTTGATAAAGAGGTCTTAACTACATTTTATGCTTTAAAGACAAAAGAGATAAACCAATTATCTACTAGTTGAGCCTTATGCTTCATGAGGTCTAACCCTGTCATCTCATCTTGAGATAAGATTGTGAGTGGGGTAGCTGCACTAAGTGGTGTATGCTTAGGTTCAATTAACCCTTTAATAAAAGAATGTAATTGAGAAATGTGCTATTTATGTTGTTTGTTCTTATCCTTCTCTTTATTTACACTTTTCAACAAGAAGTCAATACTATCCTTGGCTTCTTGGCCTTCTTGCTCCTCGGTGGCAAAGCCTAGATCAATATCAGTTATTTGGAAATCCTCAATACTTATTTTACCTTTCTCTTTATCTATCATGGGCAATGCCACCTGAGCTAGTCTCCTACCAGTAGTAGGATCTCTCCTTATTGCAGAGGTTGGCCTTGCCTTCCTCTTGGGCTTCATCATGCTTGTTGAAAACAATGTAGAAATGTCTAATTCACACACCCCATTTAGCTATTGTAGATTTATTTCTTGCTACAACTAGTATGGAATATCACCCCTGGGTTCTTGTTGATTAGTCTACTCATTTTGAGCATCCTGAGACTATATTATGCACTACCCTTGGTGGTGAATTCTCCTTCCGTAGTTCTTCCTCATGCACATTTTCATGAGGGATCTCTTGCTGAGGTGCCTCTTGTTGAGGGATTTCTTGTTGAGGGGGAGGTTCTTGTGATATGTGTACATTCTGATCATGTACCTCCTCTTGCAATTTATCCTCATGTGGATCTTGAGCATTTTGATTTTGTTCATCATGTGGCACTTGGTCTTCATGAGAAGATTGTGTATTTTGACCTTGGGGGTCACCTTGATCATCCTCGGTCACATTCTCTATTTATTTTTGTTGAGCCTCATCTTGGAGTAGACTTTGTTCCTCACCTTTTGAGGTGTTTATATCTTTTTGTTCTTGAGTCCTCTCAAGTTCCTTTTCTTTTTCTTTTATTTCTCCTTTAGGTGTTGGTGCTGGGTTATCACCCTAATCTGTATTCCTATCAAGCACCTCTTTATTATGTTGATCACTTTTATCAGGCATCTCTTGATCACCCTTCTTTTGAATATTAGTTTCTATCTTTTCTTATTCTATAGGTGCATTATTTTGCCCTTTATCTTGATCCATCACATTCTTATCAACTTCTTCATGCACCCTGATTTCTACTTTCTCAAGTTCTAGAGGTGGATAATTATCTCTGTTCTGATCCCCATCCCCTTGGTAAGCCAAGTTTATTACCATAGGGCTAGTAACTTGATAAACCAAATTGGTCAATCCTATCTATTTAGCTACATCCTCAAGGTTATCATCTTCAACCTCCTTTGTCCTGACTTCCTCCTAATGAGTTTCCTTTTGGACCATAGGGGTTCCTTGAGGAGTCATCTTTGTATTAGCTACTAAGGTCTCCATCCTCTAAACAACAACATCACTAACTATTTCATCATCTGACAAGTATATTGTGCCATCCAGTGAAAGAGGTGGCTCTTTCCTTACCTTATGTCTCTCTTCTCTTTGCTCTTCTACTTTCTCTATTTGAAATTTAATGATATTTCAAATTGGAACCTCATGTTGCAGCTCCTTCATGAAACAAGGACCACCTACACCCCTCAATATAATAGGATCAATATTTACATTTCCTCTCATTGTAGTTTTCTACTTATTTTGGGGTGGTGTCTGCTACACTTTCTTCCTTTTCTTCTTTGTTATTAACAAATCATCATCTCAAGGTTCTTCATCTAAAGGTTCCTCATTTAATGGATCTTCTTCTAATGGTTCAACTTCCAATAATTCTTCCTCCATTGGTTCCTCTATGATCATAGGAGTAGGCTTTGAGACTTTCTTCTTTTGTTTGGCAGGAGTATGAGGTGATGCAGCTACAGATGTAGATGTAGATGCCACATCTCCCTTTGGTTGAAGTCTATTAACAATTACTCCTCCTTGTGTAGGAATTGCCTTCTTATTCTTACCTTGTTGCTTTTTCTCTTCAGCTGGCAGCCTTTCTCCATTGGATTTCCTCTTCTCAATGAGGAAGTCATCATATTCCTCCTCAGATAACTCTTGTCTTTTCTTCTTGGTATCCACAGTGAGGGCTACACCCCTCTTCTTCAACTTCATGACTTCAGCATCTACCCAACTCTGGGTCAGTTCAATAACCTTCTGCATTATTTGATCAAATGAAGTTACCTTAGGCTGCGTTAAATTAGGAGCTAAGATAGTTTCATTATATATTTTCTTGTCCTCATACTCACTAGACATAATCTTTCCATCATCTTTGTGCAACTGCAATGGGACTGGTATGCAATCAAAGGTGTGAATTTGATTGAGAGTGAGCCTATGATAAGTCCTTCTTCTGACTTCATTCTCATCATCATAATTAGACCAGTAGTCGTCAAGGTGTTTCTAATGTACTTGCCTCTTCAGTAATTTTTGCATCCTACCATATGGATCATATGGCCTAGCTATTGAAAATGGTTGCAAGTGCATCAACTTTAATCCGCCCATTGCATCCTTGATACTTTGTTTGTTAGGGCATATATACCAACCAATGAAGATTAGAAATAACATAGGTGGAATCTTTCCCTTCTCATTATGAGCCTCAACTAAGGTTAATACCTGTCTAGCAAACTCCATTAAAATGACCCTATCATTGGGGTATCCGCATATCATGAGGGGATGTCCCTCAAAGCCCTCTATTCTCATGTACAAAAATGTAGAAAAATGGATAAACCAAGCCCCATGTTTATATATCACAGCTTGGGCTTCCATACTTAACCTTTTTAGTTTGTCTTTTTCCATAGACCTAACAAGATGCATAGAAAAATAATCATTCACCAATTTATAGTCTTGGAGGGACTCCCTCCTACCCAATTGTGGATAATGTTCCTATATGTTTACATCACCAGGATTGTTTCCAACCCTGCCTACTATTTGCAACCCATTGAAAGTTCCTCTAAAAGCACAAGCATAGACAACATAAGAAGTCATATGGAACATGCACATTTGACCACCTAGCCTTCTCATTCTTGCATCTAGACTATCACTTATGATTTTGGCCCAGAGAGGCATATCATCTGAATATTCCACCATCCAAATGATTCCATACATCCAGTTTTCAAAGTTGCCAGCATGTTGTCTTCCTGTCATTCTAGAAAGTAGGACCATCATATACTGATACTCTTTAGCAAAATCAAACTTGAACAAGTACACTGATAGCTTTGCTGAGGCCTTATATGTGCTTCTCTTGGATCTCCACTGGTACATGATCCTCCTAGCTTCTTTCTCATTACTGCGGTATTCCTTTTCCAGCCTGCTCAGGATCAATCTAACCACATTATCTCCTACAGGCAAATTGAATGTTGCGGTGATGCCCCTAATTGAGAAATCTGCATATACCTTGTCATGCTTTTCTACTTTCCTAATTTCAGGGTTATAATTCCTTGCACACTCAACTACTAGCTCAGTAGCCTCCCTGGTGTATGAAATCCTACAACGTGCCACATCCATGTGGAGTATATTCTTTGGAGTTTAGGGTTTCTGCTTCCATTGTCTAATCTTCTAGTCCATGCATCCAGGTCTATACTTCCCTGGTGTGTGTCATTTATCATACCATATCTGAATCCTACCCCCTCCAGTTGTATGAACATGGGCTTCAAAAAATCTATTTCAGACATGTTCCTTCTGGCTGCCATTAGCTTCTACAATAAAACCATGCATTTCTTACCCTAACATGTTTGTATGCAGTAGGGTTAAAGAATCTCATATATTCTATAGCAGTAATTTCATTATTCTAGCTCATTTCATGCATCATTATGGTAATTGACTCAGTAAAAACCACTTTACCTTATAATTTACCATAAACAACAAAAGAGAGGGTTTCAATTACATACCTAATAACCGCTTTCTCTTTTTACTATATGACTAATAATGGGATGAATGTGAATATGCTATCTTTACCATTATGTTCCGTCGAGATGCGGGTCCTGTTCTATTTGATGGTGACTGTGGTGCTTTGACTTTTAGAGCTCTATAATTTTTACTTAACATAGGGTAAGTGTAAAAAAACCCCAAAATTCACTTTTAAACTGATCAATACGACAAACTAGGGTGTGCTTAATCTTTTTTCTTAGGTTCGTTGATCGATTGCATGATGTTCATGGATGTTGCCAAGTGTTGGGTTTACATTTGAAATTGGAGGATGTGACCTACTGTTGGACTCGCATTTAATGTGGAAGGGTGATCTCTTAGAAGATAAGGTATATTTGAAAATATGACCCTCCATCGAACATGCATTAACTAATGATCGAGGTGATACAACTATCCATATGGTCAACCTTTTGACTAATGACTAAGATCAGGTCATTTTACATTTGTTAATAAATCATGATAATACTGTATTCATATGACCCCATGGGTTTTACCATGTGGGATGATTGAATTGGTTATTATGAAGCCAGGCATATTGAGTCATAAAGTTCAAAATGAGGGATATATGAGAATATCCAGATCCTTAGCACTCAGAAATATCACCCTCAGTTGAGGATGTAAGGGTAATATTATCGCTTTATGGGCCTCTAAAGTTACTCGAGGAGGATGGCGTCATCGTCATATCTGTTTAAGTTAGGGATACTTTGAAATGTGACCTTTTCGAGTTGGATCATGATGACATCATCATAATGTTATGTCCTCTTTGTTATCGAGTTATGGTGATGTCATCGTCATATTGAGGAATATGACAAATGTTTGGAAATGTGACCCTCCAAGGGTCAGGTGTATTGATGACATCATCATCAGGGTGATCTCTTCTATATACCAAAACTAGATGATGTCATGGTCATGTTTGTGAAGGGTGATATTCACAAAGGATGATATTTTGTAAGATGACAGATATTTGGAAATATGACTCTTCACGAATATGCATGCAGGTTTTGATGGGTACATACCTTATCGCACTTAAATTTGATGTTCACGTATTAAGAACCCTATAGACATCGGGTGATCTTCCTAAGTTTGGGTCATCTTAACAACTATGACTGATATTCAGAAATGTGACCCTATGGGAAATATCTAGGTTGACCAAACTTTGACTTAGCATAACTATCTATCCCTTTACAATATCAGGGTGATCCAAAAGGCAAACTTGCTTAAAATTTTGTATTCTTCCCAAATATGAGGTTTGTGATAAAAAATTCCAAACTTGACAACTGACCCTGCTTTGTGATGAACATGCATAAGCAAGGGTGATACACTTGACTGACTTTTGCCAAACCGGCCAAAGCAAGAAAAGCAAAAACAAACAGAAGCAAAAAGCTGGGTCCCTGTTTTGCTAAGGCAAAGTGGGGCATGTTGTGTAACCACAAAACAACTTGCCACCAAAGAAAACAAACAAATTCAAATGATTCAAGTGATGAGATCACATTAAAACATAGTATTCTAACTCTCTCTAAGTATAAGTATCTTGATCCTTCTAGATGATGTCAGGTTCATCAATGCAACAATGCTGATAAGGGATCAAGTGTGTACATATGATTAATTATCCTCATCTTGAAAGTAAGTTGAAAACAAGAGTAACTGATGTTAAGATACATATTTTGAGTTCATCCCTCATAGCCAACCGAGATAGAACCTTGTTTCCAGCAGGCGTCCATAGCCCCGACAAGGTTATCTTTACAATTCCCCTAAGTAGAGCCCCACTGCCAGCAGGTGTCTATAGCCCTAATAGAGTTACTTAGATGGCCTAATTTTATCCATTTGGATTTTCAATATTCATCTTTTTTCTTTTTATTCATATGATATCATCATGTAAGCTCAATATGCAAGGTATGATCACTTGCTAATTTAGGTTGGGGATTGTAATGGTAGCAAGGGTGACCCTTTGGATTTTTCACTTAATACCTATACTGATGCATTCAACAAACCTAAGGCTATTAGTTGAGTCATTGTGAAAATCTCCTTGATCAAGAAAAGGCATCACTAATGAAAAAGATATCACAGACCTATCAGGGATACTTCTCAGGGTGAATCACAACCTATGTAAAAATTTGTTCTCATCACTTGAATCCTAACAATTTTGTTAGTTTCTTAGGGTGATAAGGTGCATCATCTTGACTAACCAAAACAAAGACTCAACATAAAAAAAATAAACAAGCACACAAAGCAAAACTATACAAACAACTATACAATATGTACATTATGGTACAAATGACTTACATGACCTTGTTTTAGGCTTGGAAGTAGTGTTTGAGGAACTGCCCATTAACTGGTAATGGGACATCCTCACCGGTTAGGGTCTTAAGTCTATAGGTACTCTCTCCTAGGATCTTTGAAATTTGAAAAGGACCTATAGACACCCAAAATTGACTCATTATCATTAACATTCAAATATCGCATTCTCACACATCATCTGTATTTGTCTAACACACTTGATTAATATCCCTAACACATATATTTCTTCTATTAATTAAATAAATTTATATTTATTTAATTAATTCATTAGATATTTCTTCTAAACTATAATTAAACAATCTTCAATTATTTAATTATCTTCATTCTATCTATTTTTAATCAAATAAATCTTATTTATTTAATTAAATATTCCTTTCATAAGCTGACTTTCTAATTAATTAAATAAATTGTATTTATTTAATTAATTTATCTTATCATTTATCTCATGATACGACATGTGTGCCCCTTTCATTTAAAAAAGATAAGTGGTACTACATCCTTTTATTTAATATCTTTCATATGTAGTACTTTTTATGTACACAAGCACACATGAGCCCTATCTTCTCTCCACTTGTCATCTACACATTCACCTATGCCTATCTTTCAATCTTAGCCATTCACATAGCTACCGAATCTCCACCATTGATTGATTTTGGTTGAGTTCTATATAAACACCCTCTCACTCCATACTACATCTATCTAGCATTCATATAGCGTCTACATTATCATCTTGAGCATATTGAGCATTTGAGCATCCATAGCATCCATTGAGCCTTTATCATTATCATCTATCATGGCAACTTTTATCTTCATAATTGTTCATTGTTGAAGAAGCAATCCACATCATAAACAAGGAATCACACAATCTAGGTGATGTTGTGCTTGAATTGCATTACTTTTGATTTCATTTAGATTAGATTCTTTGATGATGGTAGGGTTAGGTTTTCATGGCTATACTTGATCTTATTAACCTGATTCTTTACCTATCACATTTTGGCACACCTGGTGGGACTCACATCCTTGATTAACTTTGTTGTTTGAAGTTGTTTTTATTAAGATCAGATTTTTTGAGCCTTACGGCAAGTTTCTATCACTTTTGAGCAAAAAATTGTCGCTTCTGCACTGAAATCTGCCGCCTTTAGCCATTCATAGATTGCTTATACGTGGACAGTGATCTCTTTTTGTTTATTCTGCAACACTTTTAGACTAATAGGGGCTGCCTTTGCATTTGACCTAATCACTTTTGATCTTACAGTGGCCGCTTTCAGATAATTGAATCACTTTTTACAGAATTAGGGCTTTTGTTGCGCATTGTCTCTTTTGCAGATCCAGGTCACTTATGAGCCTTAATCAGTCGTCTCATGCTTTTTTGTATCACTTCTAAACTTCAACAATCCACATCTAGCATTTTCAGAATCGCTTTTGATTTGTGGTAGTTCGCTTGTGACAGAAACAGAGATCACTTCTGACGGACAGTGAATCACCTCTGGTAAACTATGCACTTTCAGTCTATATAATTTGCAGTTTATTTTCTTGGCTACTAATTGGGTATTTGTGCAGCATCTTATCGATTTGTCAAAGAAAAGGAGGTTATTAAACTACTAACATATCTGTTGCAGCTCTGATTGGTCCAAGACTTGTGGTTTTTCACTAAATTAGGAATATTTGGGCTTGGTGCTTAAAATGAATCATTTCTTGCTCCATGCTTGATTTATCTTTTTTGATTGCTTGCATGTGATTGATTGTAACCCAAATTTAATAACAAAAGTATCCTCTCCCCTTGCTTATTAAATGGATCTTGGGTGTATGAGAACTTGTTATTATCTTTAGAGGGCCTACCTTCCCGGTGTGAGAAGGGATACGACCCAAGCAGTAACGAGCTAAAGCCAGGTGCTTCCAAACCACTATATAAGAAAAGTGTTTGTGTCGAAAGCCACAAACAATAGGTGTTGTTTTGTTATACCAATAGCCAACCTCCCCCAAAACCCTCCAAGGTGTAACCCTTGAAGGTTGGGAGATTCCATAACAGAGAGTACCACTGCCACATGTATAGCCACCCGAACAGATGCCCTTATTAGCAACTTTGTGTAGTAGCCAAAAACGCTCTATTTGTTGATGCAAAAGGTGAGACCTTTGAAGCGGCCCCGATTCACGTGGTTCTTAGAAGAGATAGCAGGGACAATCCTAAGGTTTGGTGATGGACAAGCCTTTAAGGAAACCTAGATCTTGGTATGTGTGAGAAGTGTGTGCCATGGAGGGGAGCTAGTGTTACCAAGATCCTGAAGCTATCTGCTTTGAATAAGCACAGCCAGGGGATTCAACAAATACAGTCCTTTCCTAGCCTAGGTTGTACAAGTTTGTGATTATTGTGAGTGTGAGTGACTGCAATTACTATTTTCTTGTCAAAAATCACAAATCAGATATCTTTCCTGACAAACACAGCAGCTTTTAAGCCTAAACTACCCGCATACAGATAGCAGAATCACTTTTGAACCGCAGTTAGCTGCTTTTTGCCTGAACTGAATCACTTTTGAGAAATAGTTAATCACTTTTTGCATAAACATAGTCACATCTAAACAACAGTCAGTCGCCTCTTATCTGAATCAACTCACATTTAAACAACAGTCAGTCACCTCTTATCTAAATTAGGTCACCTTTAAACATCAGTCCTTCGCCTTTAGCATAACCTGAATCGCTTTCAATCAATAGTAAATCACTTTTGAACCAACAGTTATCACCTCTGAACATCCAGATCACCTCTAGTTAGCACTGTAACCTACTTCAGAACCTAAACCAGTCCACATTTAAGCTATTACCAGTTGCCTTTATCATTCTCTGAGTTGCATATGAGCTATCACTTATCACCTGTGGTCTAATACCGGTAAATCTTAGTGACTCAGTCGAATTAGCAACAAAACCTAGCTTGCTTAGCTTTCACATTAGCTTTCAGACTTGTCTCTAACTATTAGCAGATACCTGGACTTTGTCTCCTATTTTGAGCTTACCAACTAATCATATTTCATGATCTTTTCATCTTTTTGATATCCCAAACTTGCAAACCCAACATCAAACCAATCATTTTGGTTCATCAGCAAAACATCAGCTTTAGCCTCATCAAACATCAACAACATAGCAACCTTTAGTAAACAACTTTTACCTTGAGTGTGTGAGCTATTCTCTAGGGAAAACTAACCAACAACAAACCAAGCAAGCAATCAAAACAACACATCAACCAAAGCAAACTAGCCAACAACAAATCAGCAACCAAGCAAACCAACAAAGCAACCAACCAACCAATCAGCAAACCATCATCTTTTGGGTCTCAAAACTTTGACAAGCTAAACTTCCAGTTTTAAACATCAACATCATGCCTCAAACTAGGAGTCAATATAGAGCTGAAATGGAAGCCAAATTGCAAGCTGAGATGCAACAACTTAGATCAACACCTCTTAAGGATGCAACTCAATTCACGACTAGTATGCCTCCTCATATGTTTACGCCTCATGGGTATACCATTGGAGAGTCATCTAAACAACAAGTGCAAACTCAAACATCTTTCAAGACTTTTGAAGAACAATCCCAAGAGGAATTATCAGAATTTTAGGACACCCATGTGTGGGATCAAGTTGAGCGACTTTCTCTATCTGAGCCTAATCACTACTTCTTGCAACTTGCTCACATGGGTGCTAAATTACAAAGAGATTTTGACATATCCGCCACTAGAGAACACAATCCAAACACTCTCGCTGTTGTTGCAAAGGGACCATCCACTGTCATCACACCATCCCCCACCATATCACAAGCTTCATCTTTTACCACATCTCTTTCATTGCCTATTGTTACTTCATTTGATCTACCATGCTCAAAGCACACTTTAGAACCTTTGATCATACCAACTAATGTGCTCCCTCTCATGTCACAAAATCTAAACATTCCACCTTTCCATGTTCCTCAACATACTCCTCCTACCATGACCGTTTCCATGCCTCAAGTAACACAAGTTGTCCATGTGGCCCAAGTGCAAATGCTCCAAACATCACAAGCTATCCCCATATCCCATAGTGTGAAAGCTTCTCAAACTATACCAACAACACCAATAGTCCAAGCCTCACGACCATCACAACCTGCCATATCCCATATGAATACCATATCTCATATACCAACTGCTAATACACTTTCCACCATCTCTACTAATCCATCCACTGTACCATATAATCCCAATGTTAGTCTTATTGATATGAGTGACCCTCCTATCATTTCTCAAGCCAATCCTAGCTCTACGGTCACTTATGTTCAACAACTTACATCCATTCCATCACATTCTTCCAATCCTTCACACACCATCAATCCATCTTATGCTACCCAAGGCTTGTCTATTATCACCCAACACATGACACATACCAATCCCCATGTTGTTCAAAATACAAACCCAAGTGTCCATCCTTCTTTTGCATCTACCAATCCTTCCATCACTAACCATGTCACAAATCCAACTCCAACTTCCCAACCATCCACTAGTGTCAATCCATCTTCCACTTCGCATGTGATGCAAAATATTGGTGCCCATTCATCACAATATACCCAACCGCCACTTGTGCCTCAAGGACAACAATCCTCAACCACATATGTGCTACATCCCAATCCTTTGACATATATTGTGAGTACACAACCTCAACAAACGGTCATGGCTTCATATATCCCACAACAACAACCTCAATATACACCATACCATGTTTCACACCCTTTGCAACAACAACAATTATCTTCAGTGGATGTTCAACAAATGATTAACCAAGCGGTAGGACAAGGCAAGAAGACATTTTCTTTAGACAACATATGCACTTATCCATTTGACAGGTCTCTTCATATGATACCTTTTCCACCACACTTTGAAATTCCACAATTTGACAAGTACAAAGGAAAAGGAAATCTAAAAGACCATCTTAGAGCATTCTTTGTGGCATGTCTCTATGTTGCTTATGATGATACATATCTTTTGAGACTATTTCCTCGAAGCCTAGCAGGACAAGCTCTTGAATGGTTCTCTCATTTAGCTCCGGGAATTAAGTCTCTTTTGGAGTTAGCCAATAAGTTTTGATCTCACTTCGTGGTGCAGGGAACCTAGGAGCAGTTTGACACCTCAAGCATTTGGATGCATTTTTGATAAGTTATGGTTTTGTTCAATGTATGTTTGTAATAAGGCCTTTAGCCATGATTGTATGGTCCACTCTGTATGGTCAAGATGATTGGGGTAATCATATAAACCTCAATCACGCTTAGTCCATCTGGACCCTTGTTGAGTCAATTAGGCCTAGTAGGTCTAATGATGTTTTCTTTGAGTCTATTGGCTAGTTTTGTGTTTTGTCATGTTTAGGAGAGTAGGATAGTTGTTAAGACTCCATTGGACAAGTGCAACCAATCAGTGTTTTTGTGCTAAAGCAAAATGCCATAGTGTCTAGTGTTGTCAATAGTGTCAATGACACATTGACCGGTTGTAACTCCATTTTGGTGGTTAAAACTATTCGGAGAAGTTGCACATAGACTTGGATTGGTCTATAATGTTGTTTTCTCACTCCTGTACGGTAGAGAAGTTCTTGTACGAAGTTTTGGGCATTGAAACAATAAAAATAGTTAAATTTTCCATATTTTTCTTACTGTGTATGGCCTATATGGATTGTCCAAGTGAGAAAATGTTGTTTTTCTAAAACTAGACAAAGGCAGGGTTCAAATGCAACAAGTTTGAAGGTTTGAAGTGATCGGAGTGAAAAGTTATTGCATTTTGTTTCAAAACTGGTCAAAAAACCCTATTTTCTAGGGTTTGGCACATAAATCCAGCCCTAAGATGCATTCCAACAAGTGAAAACTCATGCAAATTGGTGAAATGCAGGCTAGGGATGTACATTACCTGATTCCAAAAGCATTTGGTGGGGAAAAGCTATTTTTGATTTTTGGAGTGATGCCCTAGGTCAAGTATTCATAGGTATTTGACCAAATTTATGCTATTTGTTGTTGTAGATGACAAAATGCTGATAGGGTGAGTGAATGAATGGTGGTTTTGAGTTGTTTGGATGTGGTAGAGGTGTTCCAAATTCTTGTCCCTAATCTATGGACCCAAATTTGACCACTTGCTTTGAAACCTAGCCATAAATTGATCAATTAGGCCTAGAGACCTAGTAGGTGTTTTGAATTGCTAGAGTAGAGTGGGAATTGGAGGTTTGGAAGTTTGATAGATTCCCTTAAAGGGTATCCAAATCCATCATTTACTTGCCTGGTCATTTGGGGTTTTGTCAAGTTGTGTGGAGAAAACTAGGTTTGGAGGGCTAGTAGCCTTACTAGTCAAAGTAGAGGTTGGAGAGTTGTAGGAAGTTGGGAATCAAACCAACTACAAGGAAAGTGTTTATTGACCTATTGTAAGGTGTGGGAGAAGCCTTGAGGGTTGATTCATAGCCTGGATATCAAACCCTTCATATACCCTTGGATGTGCCTTTGGTTGATTGAAGGCTAGGTGAAGTGGGTGAGTGGGCAAAGGAGAATAGTAAACCTTGTTTTGTTGCTTCCCTTGTGCCACTCTACACCAAGTGGTATCAGAGCCATCAAAGAGATGGGAGACAGAGAAGAAGAGGAGGAAGTCCCTTCAAGAGTGACTAATGCTAAATTGGCAAAGATAGTGAGAGAGCAAGCAGCCAAGAACAAAAGGATGGAGGCTGAGATAGAAAAGTTGAAGAAAGACAAGGACAAGAAGAAGAAGCTAGAAGTCATCTTAGATTTAGAGGAAGAGGATCAAGATGAAGAAGAAGAAGTGCCCATGGAAGAGCCACAAGGAGGCATGTCAGAGAGACAATTCCTAGATGCTCTTGGAAAGTTGAGTAGGAAGGACACTAAGGTGGACTTACCTATGTTTCCTGGTAAGATGAATCTAGAGGAGTGCCTTGATTGGATAGAGACAATGGAGAACCATTTTGAATGTGAAGAAGTGGCAGAAAATCAGAAAGTAAGGATTGCCAAATCAAGAATGAAAGGGCCAGCCTTGAGTTGGTTGAACTTTATTCAAAATGAGAGGATAGAAGATGATAGGAACCCTATCTCTACATGGAGGAAGATGGTGCTTGAAATCAAGAAGCAATTTGTTCCTGAAGACCATGAAGTCAACTTGCACAAGAAGTTGCAAAACTTGAGATAGAAGGACATGGACGTGAGCACCTACACAGAGGAGTTTCACAAGATGTCATTGAAAGCCAAGATGCTTGAGAATGAAAAATAGAAGCTTGCAAGGTATCTTAATGGTCTTAAGTTCTCCATTCAAGATGAATTAAGTCTCTTTAATCCTAAAACAGTCCATAAGTGTTTTCAAATGGCACTGAGAATTGAGGACAAACAGAGAAGGAAAGGAGATTCAAACAGTAGAGGTAGATTTCAAAACAGAGATAACTTTTCAAGGCCCCAAGATGGCAGATCACAAGAAGGCAGCCAAGGACAGGCTGATAGAAACAGTGCTGATAAGGGTCAGTTTAGAGGGAGAGGTAATGGTAGAGGAAGAAGTGGGGGCAAGGGTCCCAATGTGTTCACTGGAAGGTGTTTCTCTTGCAATTAGATAGGACATCAGTCCTTTAGGTGCCCGGAGAAGATGGGAAACATTACTGCAAATCAGAAAGATAGAAGGGTGTAGCTCCTTCAAGAGGATGACTGTCAAAGCACCACATCATACCAAACTGCCTCTTCCAAGTCTGCAGCACCAAAGAGTGGAGAGTGCATCATGTTTAATAGGTCCCTCATCATGCCAACCACCAAGGAGAAGCCCCAAATAAACAACTTGTTCAAAACCACTTGCAAGGTGAAAGGAAAAGTCTGCAAGGTAATAGTTGATTCAGGTTCTTCTAAAAATTTAGCTTCTAATGAAATGGTGACTAAGTTAGGATTGGAAAGGATACCTCATCCTAACCCCTATAGATTCTTTTGGCTAACCAAGGACCAACAAATTGTGGTGAAAGAGCAATGTTGGGTTGAATTCAAGATAGGTGAATATCATGATAGGATTCTTTGTGAGATAGTAGATATGGATGCATGCCACCTTCTTCTTGGAAGGCTTTGGCAACATGACACAAGTGCCCAACATGATGGTAAGCAAAATGTGATTCATTTGTCCAAAAATGGTGAAAATTTCACAATGACTCCTTTGATTGATGATTGCAAAGAAAAGATCATTTCTAGTTCAGTTATGTTGGTGGGTGAAAAAGAGTTTTTGGCTAACCTCAAGAAAGAGAAAGTGCCATGTTTTGCAGTAGTCATCAAGCCCAAGGATGTAAATCCCAAGAAGGTCAAAGTGCAGCAACCTCTTAGGAGGATTGGACCAAAGGAAGTAGAAGAACTATTGGAAAAGTTTCATGATGTGATAGCTGATGAGAGTAAGGATGCCCTTCCACCAAAGAGGGAGATTAGTCATTACATTGATCTTATCCCTGGATCCACCCTACCAAACCAAGTAGCCTACAAGTTGACTCCAGAGCAAAATGCGGAAGTGGCAAGACAAATCCAAGACTTGTTGGATAGATGACTTATAAGGAGGAGTATTAGTCCATGTGCAGTACCTGTAATACTTGCACCCAAGAAGGAAGGTACATGGAGACTATGCACTGATTCTAGGGCCATTAACAAGATTACTATCAGGTATAGATTTCCAATGCCTAGAATAGAAGATTTAATGGATTGCTTGGGTAGGGCTAAGTATTTTACCAAGATAGATCTAAAAAGTGGTTATCACCAAATCAGGATAAGGGAGGGGGATGAGTGGAAAACTGCCTTCAAAACCAATGAAGGACTATTTGAATGGGTTGTCATGCCTTTTGGCTTATCAAATGCACCAAGCACCTTCATGAGATTGATGAATGAGGTGCTAAAACCTTTCCTTAACAAGTTTAATGTTGTGTATTTGGATGATATATTGGTTTTTAGTGACAGCAAGGAAGATCACATAAGACATATCCATCAAGTGCTTAGGAGGCTTCAAGAGGAGAAGTTGAGAATCAACCTTGACAAATGTGTCTTCCTACAAGAAGAGTTGATATTCTTGGGGTTTGTCATCTCTAAGGGCAGCCTAAAAATGGATCCAAGCAAGGTGGAAGCCATTCTTAATTGACCCACACCTACAACAGCCTCTGAGGTAAGGAGTTTCCATGGTTTATGCATCTTTTATAGAAAGTTCATTAGAGGGTTTAGTACTGTTTGTGCTCCACTTGTTGACACCATAAAAGGGGGCAAGAAATATGTATCTATGTGGACAAATGAGGCCAATCAAGCCTTTGAACTGTTAAAGAAAAAATATCAGAACAACTGGTCCTTGTTCTACCTGATTTTGAAAAGGTTTTTGTGGTAGAGTGTGATGCAAGTAAGAGGGTTGTAGGGGGAGTCCTAAGTCAAGATGGGAGGCTTGTAGCCTTCTTTAGTGAGAAGTTAAATGAGGCAAAATAGAACTACTCTACCTATGATCTAGAATTATATGCAATGGTCCAGTCATTGAGGAAGTGGAGACACTATTTATTGCCTAAGGAATTTATAGTTTTTACTAATAACCATGCATTGAGCTTCTTGAACAGGCAGTAGAAGTTAAACCATAGACATGTCAAGTGGATGGAGTACATCCAAACATACACCTTCTCAATAAAACACAAGAAAGGAGTGGCCAATAAGGTAGCCGATGCCTTAAGTAGGAGAAATCTTGTTGTGCAAACCATTCAGCTGGAAAGTACAGGTATACATGCCATCAAAGATCAATATGTAGCAGATGAAGACTTCAAGGAACCTTACCTATCTTGCAAAGCCATGACAGGAAGGTATAACACTGATTTTTCTAATTTTTTGATACAAGATGGATATCTTTTCAAGGGTAGTATGTTAAGCATCCCAAGAGGGTCTGTTAGAGAGAATATTGTATTGTGATTTCCCATGATAAGGGTTAGTTTAGAGGGAGAGGTAATGGCAGAGAAAGAAGTGGGGGCAGGGGTCCCAATGTGTTCACTGGTGTAGAATATGGCTAGCAAACTATGAAGATTTTGAACAAAGATATCAAGTTGTTGTTTCTCAGGGATTTCCCATGATAGTTTGCTAGCCATATTACGCCATCGTTGAGTGAATGAAGAAAAGGCTCCTTGGTACAAAGAAAATGAGTATTGTGATTTCCATAGAGTTAAAGGACACAAAACCAATGGTTGTATGCACTTAAAACATGTCATCCAAGATTGCATCAATCAAGGTTTAATCAAGGTTACACCTTCAACAACTTAACCTGCACAACAATCAACATCAAACTATGATCTAGAGACTTTCTAGAATCCACTTCCATCTCATGACAAAACAAGTAACCCTCATGCTGGAAATGCCATTCAATATACCTGTGAATCATCTACCATTGGCTGCATTGACATGCTAGCATTTCTACCATTACTATCCAAGGTAAAGCACCTGATTGTGCTGTAACCACTCGCAGAGGTCAAGTCACTATTCAAGGATCACCTATCCATCCTCCTCGACCATTCCCTAATTATAATATCTTGGATCACCTTGGCAAAACACTCACACACATATCCATTCTTGAGTTGCTTCACATATCCCCTGCTCACAAAGCTATCCTTGACAAAGCTCTACAAGAATCTTTGGTGCCCAATGATATTGACATCTCACAATTCCAATCTATGGTCACTAGCAATGCAGCCCCTTTAACCTTTTTTGACAAAGATCTTCAGCCCTCCATCCATCCTTTACACAACAAAGCCCTCCACATTGAAGTGTTTGTTAAACAACACCGTATCAAATGAATCTTGGTAGATGGTGGAGCTGGTCTTAATATATGTTCTTTAAAATTGATAAAACAACTAGGTTATTCTGAGAAAGATGTTGACACCTCCAAGGTTATTACTATCAGAGCATATGATGATGCCAAGAGAGATACTGAAGGAATTATCTTTTTGCCTATCCAAGTTGGGCCGATCACCATAGAAACTCATTGTCAGGTCCTTGATATCAACTTTCCTTATAACATCATCCTTGGTCATCCATGGATACATGCCCTCAAGGCAGTTCCTTCCACATACCACCAATGTCTTAAATTTCAACACAACGGTGTTGAAGTTACTATCTAAGCTAATCCCAATCCATTTGAATTTTGTTGTGCCTTCCAAGCTAAATATCAGAGCCTGAACTGTATTCCTATCAACACCGAGGCATATCCATCTTCATCCTATGTAGATCCATCTGACCTACTCAAGCCTTCATCTAGCAAAACCCCTTCCAATCTCTGTATCAAGTACACTGAACATGGCCCTGGTGAATACACACTGCAAGAATCTTGTTGTGTAGGCACCTTTCCATTATCCCCTAAATCCTATGGTAAACCTTCCACATCCAAACCAACTTCCGCCCCCGCTGTCATCAAAGCTCCACCTACCATATTCCTTAAAGGCAGATTCCTCGATGATGAAGACATTGATGATATAGACTCTTGGATATTCTTTGATGAAAATGACCAAGTGCAACTGGAAGTAGAGAGATACAACAATGGGTTCTGCATCATAAAGAACATGGGCTACAAAGGACAATGTGGATTGGGATCATAGGAACAAGGACCTCTTGAACCCATTATTGTCTCTAACAAGTTTAATAAGCAAGGCCTTGGTTATCAATTGGAGGTACCATGACTCAAAGACATTAAGTGTATTTCCGATACTGACGCTAGACCTTCCTCGATAGGAGAGACTTCTAATTCAGATACCATCAACGACTCCCCCTTTCATATTCCCAACCTTTTCCAAGAACACTCCATCTTCATGATCTCCGTAGCCTCCTCTAGCCATAACAATTCCTCCATCAACCTTTCACTCGTATATCATGACCTTATCGATTGGGCCCAACAGGGGGCACCGATATTAGATACATTTGAAAATGATGAAGCTATTGTAGAATTCATGGGATTGCGACAAGGCATTCCATTGGGTGATCCCAAAGTAGGTTTCATGATGGACTTACCTAAACTAGCATATTTTGGTAGAAGTATCAAATCCTTCAGTCGTAAAAGTGAAATAAACAAAATCAAACAAAATAGGTCACTAGGTGAAAACCAAAAGGCACCTCTTGATAGTGAAAAAGTAAAAATAAAGGACATATCTGAAGGTGAAAACCTCTCCGAGGCACCTGAGGATGGGGGATTTGATCTTCTTGTTACCACTGATTATCATGAGAAATCAACAGTGCTAGTTGAACAATCACAAGACATGAACTTGGGTACAGAGCAAAATCCAAAGATCACTTTTTTGGTAGCATCACTATCAGAGCAAGAAAGAAGAAACTTCATAGTATTTTTTCTAAGAAGAGCTATAAATTTTGCATGGACTTATGTTGACATGCCGAGTCTAGATCCATCACTTGTGGTACATCATCTAGCAGTATCTCCTAATGCAAAACCTGTCAAACAAAAACTGCACAAAATGCATCCATAGGTAGCTTTATTGGTCAAGACAGAGATTCAAAAACTATTAGAAGCAAAGTTCATAAAGCCTATTGATTACCCAGATGGGTTTCAAATTTGGTACTTGTAGCAAAACCTGATGGACAAGTTCGTTGTTGCATAGACTTTAGAGATCTTACTAAAGCATGTCCTAAGGATGACTTTCCATTACCAAGCATAGACAACATTGTAGATCTTATAGCCAGACATGAAATGCTATCTTTGATGGATGAATTTTTAGGGTATAATCAAATCAAAATAGAAAAGGAAGATGAAGACAAAAGATCTTTTATTTGTCCATGGGGCACATATTGCTGGGTGATAATGACTTTTGGTCTCAAGAACGCTGGAGCTACTTATCAATGAGCCATGATAGTTATCTTTCATGACCTTTTTCATACTATCATGGAAGACTATGTTGATGACATCTTGGGAAAATATAAGACAAGAGAAGGACATCTACATGTATTAGCACAAATCTTTGATCGATTAGAAAAGTATCAAGTTAGGCTAAACCCAAAGAAATGTGTATTTGGTGTAACATCTAGAAAACTGTTGGGATACATTGTGTCTCGATGAGGGATAGAAGTGGACCCAACTAAATTAAAAGCTATCATGGAAATGCCTTTGCCAACAAATCTCAAGTAGCTGCATAGTTTACAAGGCAGGTTATAGTCCATCCGCAGATTTATCTCACAACTGGTAGATAAATGTCATCCTTTAGCATCTTCTATGTAAGGGTGAACCTTTTAAGTGGGATGAAAAATATCAACAAGCTTTTGATAAAATAAAGGAATATCTGGCAACACCTCCTGTGTTAGTACCTCCTGTGTTTAGTCACCCATTATTGCTCTACATATCATCAACAATAGTAGCATTGGGTGCCCTTCTAGCTCAACATGATGATTCAAGAAAAGAACAAGCCATCTATTACATTAGCAGAACTCTTGTGGGATATGAACTCAATTATTCATCTATGGAAAAAGCATGTTTAGCATTAGTGTTTGCTTCCCAAACGTTGCGACACTATATGCTAAATCAAACAACCAAGCTCATATCAAATGTTGTAAAACTCAAATATCTTCTCTCTAAAGTGATTCTCATGGGAAGATTAGCAAAATGGGTCATGATCTTAAGTGAATTTGACATACAATATGTGGACTGAAAAGCCATTAAAGGACAAGTCATTGTTGATCAATTAGCTGCAACACCCATCACAGATATCCATCCAATATATCGAGAATTCCCTGATGAAGGATTGTTCAATTTAACTTCTCCAACACAGTGGCAGCTATATTTTGATGGATCATATACACAACATGGATCAGGAGCAGGTATTTTTTTTTGTTACCTCTCAAGGATATTGTATACCCAAGTCATACAGAATTGCATTTCCATGTACCAATAACATAGCAGAGTATGAAGCTTTAATCACAAGATTACGCATGGCAGTACAATGGGCTATAAAATAGTTACAAGTCTTTGGTGATTCTCAGCTGGTTATCAAACAGGTCTTAGATGAATATCAAACAAAAGATGAGAAGCTTCTTCCATACAAGCTCATGGTTGATGATTTTAAAAAGTACTTTGACAATATCACTTTTGAACAAATTCAAAGACTACAAAATAGAGCAATAGATTCTATGGCTATGATTGGGTCTCTCTTAGACATGTCATCTAATACACATCAATGTGAGTTTTTGGTCGAACAACTTTTGATTCTAGCATTTCAAGTTCCACAGTCTGAGCTTGTATGTGACATTGTTGGTCCCAATTCACCATGGTACGAGGATTTATATGAGTATCTCCATAATCAAACATTTCCACTTCAACTATCTAACAACCAACACAAAACCTTTATCCATCGAGCCTCTCATTATACTATCCTAGGAGACACCCTCTATTGCCGGAGTCTCAATGGTATTCTTCTTAGGTGTCTTGATTTTGAGGAAGCAAAAGTGGCCTTACGTGATGTACGTGAAGGTGTCTATGGATCACATTCCGCTGGCCCTGGCCTTGTTAAGAAAATTCTATGAATAGGATACTATTGGCCAATGATGGAAAAAGATGCACAATAATTTGTAAAGAGATGTCTACAATGTCAGAAAGATGGAGATTTAATACATGCACCAACACATGAGCTTCAACCTATCACTACTCCATTACCTTTTTCACAGTGGGGATTTGATCTCATAGGTAAAATCCATCCTACTTCATCAAATGGTCATAAGTTCATTATCACTGCCACTGAATATTTCACAAAGTAGGTGGAAGCCATACCAATGACTTATATTACAGGCAAGCAAATATCCAAGTTTATTCTACACTATATCATTTTCCGTTATGGAGTTCCTCAAGCTATTGTCATAGATAATGGTCATCCTTTCAAGAATCAAGAAGTCAGAAGTCTTTGCAACAAGTTTCATATCCAACATCGATTCTCTACTCCCTACTATCCTCAGAGCAATGGCCAAGCTAAAGCTTCTAATAAAACAATCATTAAGATTCTTAAAAAGATGGTCAATGAAGCTGGTCAAGATTGGCATCTACAACTCCATCTTGCATTATGGGCCTATAGAACAAGTATCAAAACTCCCATTGGAGCTACACCTTATGCTCTTGTGTATGGCACTGAAGCTATTTTACCTATTGAGGTTGAGATCCCCTCACTGCGAGTATCCTTACAACATACCATCTCAGAAGAAGAGTATCGAGTATCCAGACTCCATGATTATGAGCTTCTAGATGAACGATGTCTTACAGCACTCAACCATCTCCAAGTCTATCAAAACCATTTATGCCACAGCTACAACAAAAAAATCAAAGAACGTCGATTTCAAGTTGGAGATCTTGTCCTTAAAGAAAATCAAAAGAATCAGCAACACCATGAGAAACATGGCAAGTTTGAACCAAATTGGCTTAGTCCTTTCATCATCACAGTAATTTATGGATCAGGTGCATACACTCTCTCAACACTTGAAGGCATTCCCTTGGATGAACTAGCTAACAACGTTCATCTCAAGAAGTTTTATCCTTAAATATCAGCTATCCCAACCAAAAAAAAAATCCATCCAACAGTGAAAACCACTTTGTGGAACTTTGGATAACAAAAAAATAATAGTCTAAGATAAACAATCCATCCTCTGGTGAAAACCTGGTAAATAGGCACCTTGGATAAGTACCATAGTGAAAACTTGGCAAACATGCGCTATGTGTAGTGACCAGCTTCCATCGTCTGCTTGGTTTGTTTGATCATCACTCTTCCTACCATATTTTACCATCCTATCCTACATAGTCCATATCATAATCCACATATCCTCACAATAAACATCATTTCCATCTTCGCCTCTGTCAATGCTAGCTATCAGACTTGAGACATTGTTGCGATAACTATATCTTTTGGTACCTTAGCATATTGATCATATGCCTTCTCCATCATCGCTCCTTGATAATAAATCTCATCCCACACTGGGGGCATTTTGTTGAGTCTTATTTTGAAGTGGGTACCACTATCTCTAGCTCATAACACATCAAACACTTTAGCTTATAACATAGCAAACTTTCAAATTCGACCATAGCGCTCATCCAACAATAAATGTGGCAAAACATTTTGCAATCAGGCTTCATATCTTTCCAACCATTTCACGCTCATCTAACATCCAATAATTGCAAGACATCACCAATGGAAACATTCAAGCAATCATGTCAGCCTTTCAACATCACCTCACCAGCGTAATAAGCAAGAACTTCATCCAGCTCTATTGTTAAAGCCTTGATCCCATGGATATAGGGTATGTAGGCAATCTGAGATGTGAAGGAAGCACTCTGATTCAAGCTAAGATGATAGCCCCTTCTTTCATCATTCATCTGTCATCTTTCTTCTAATCATCCTTTTATCTTTCATCTCATATTCTTCTATCTTTCATCACATACATCATCAATAACACCCAGAACTACATAGTCATCATGTCTCATCTTCATTATAAATGTGCTTTGATCCTGTGGATATAGGGTATGTCGGCAGTCTGGAATACAAAGGAAGTTTCTAGTACGATCTACCCCATCTTCTTCATCTTCTCTCATCTTCCATCTTCTTCTCCTTGATTAGCTCAAGTAGGAAGCAAGCTATGTGTATACTGAAAGCTCAAGCACTTTAACCAATCAAGAATGAACCATAAGCTATTTGTCCACATGTCTTAAGCCAACATTTGTTATAGTAGTTTATCAACATCTTTAGCCTTCAACAGGATGCAACTTTCCTCTTAACAAGGTGCCAACTTAAATCCATCTAAGAGCACCTAAATTTGGCAAGAGAATGTGATGATAGTATCTTTTGTCCCTTTTCTATGCCTAATCAAGACTGCCTTGATCTATCATATCTTAGTATGTTGCGATGAAGTAAGGAATGGGGCATGGTCATATTGCTTTCGTATGCTGTGTTTGTGGGATGATCTTATTCTCTTCCTAAGTGTATTGGTATCTTGTACGTGTTGGGATTAGCATCTTACATATCAATATCTCTAGCATCTGAGAAGCTAAACAGTCTCTTATGCACTTGAGACTATTCTATGTTAAGACTAGCTCCATACATATAACCAACAAGCTATCACTATGTGTAGTGGAGGTAAGCTCAAACCATTGCTTGTAGTGTCAAAGTCCATCTCACAACACTAGCTATTATTCATATCTTGTGCATGTTGGCTAAACATCTTGACCTCATGTGTTCAGACAAGATTGTAGCATGCTAGTTGCACATTGGATATCTCGACACCTTGGTCGTCTATACCCTAGTGCATAACATCCACATGCTATATCAAACATAAGGATTGCATTTCTTTTTCATTTTTGAGAAATTACTTAAAAATCTACCCATCACATCATCTATTCATCCTAGTATTCATCTATATAGCTCTCAACCAAGATCAATCATTTCCCTCGTCTTTCGTCCACATCTCGTATCTTGCAAAATAAGTGTGTTAGACATACATAATTCCATCATATGTCATCTCATTACCATCTATCTATATGCATAAGTTCATCCATATCATTACCATTTACATATTTGCATTATCACACCATTTCCATTCATACCATTTGCATCAACATCCATACATAATCCATGAAAAAACAAAATACAACATGCATAACCATCATACTACCAACAGTGCATCCATTACAACATCATATAGATCACCAATACTCCATCATATATATACATGTGTCAATCTACAAGTGTCTACATATACAAGCTGAGCCATAAAGAATGTATGTACAATAAGCTCTAGGCCTCATCATGATACAATATAAACAAGGTAGCCCTAGTGGCTACTGGCAGCTCCCTTGCCATGACCACCACCACTAGGTCCTGTACCTGGTCCCCTATCTCTCGATGGCCCCATAATTGAAGCTACTGATCGAGATTCACCTAACCTCCGTGAACCTGAAGCCTCTAACCTACTCCTGAAGCTAAGCTGCCTCTGCTCTGCCAGCACAGCCCCATAGTATAAACCTCTATAGTACTCTGCCTCACCCTATACTCTCCACAACTTTTCCTATACTTGTGTCAACTGTGTGGCCAAATACATCATAGTCCCATCAGTCCCTAGTACAATCACTGCTCTATCTTGGTCACTAGTCATCCCCTGTAGCTGCAGCACAACCGTATCTCTCTCTGCCTACAGACCATCCCTCTCTGCTCTCATAGCTTACACCTGCTGCACTGCCGTATCACACTCTAATCTCATCATTTTCTCACTCTATCTCATTGTATCCCTCTCTCCTGTCACTTTGGCCAGTGCACCATCATCTTGTCCATCCCCAGCATGTGCTCTCAATTGTAACTAAGCCTGGTATGTCTGTGCCTGAGCTCTAGCATGTCACAAGCTAATCACCGCCTGGTGCCTATCTATCTCCACCCTCCTCAATCTCATCTAAGCTCACTGCCTCCATCTCCTCTCCTCTCTAATCTGCCTCCGCAACTACTGAATCCCAACATCATCACCAACCAATATCTGTCCCTGAGGCTGTGCAAGTATCTGAGGTTGTCCTGGCATCTGTCCCTGCATCTGTATCCCTAGCACTGCTGGTACAACAACCTGCACTAGTGGAACCCGTCGTCGCCTCCTCCTCACTAGTCTCTCTATCCCTATCTCCCCAATCTCTCCAACCCTCATCAGTCGAGTCAGTCTAGCTATCACCCAGTAAGCATCATAGTCTGGTAGCATCCCTGGATCTACAGGACCCTGTCTCCACTGCCATACAATTGGCTGTAGCCCATCTCTCTCTGCCAAAGCCATTTCAACCACAACCTCTGGCCCCCAATCAAAAACCTCCTGACTAGTCCTCCCAAAAAATGGCATCACCAACTGGTACTGCCTGTGGCAACCCCAACTGTCTCAAAACCCACTCTAGAAAATAGTACTCTATAATGTATATGTCGCATCCAAAAATATATCTCACCTGCCTAGCATAGACAAGCTTCGCATCCTCCTCATCCCATCTTTCACATCCAAGCCATGGCCTCCATACAAAGCTATCCACCTCATCCAATCTCCTCTGCCAGTACACCACTCCTCAATGGTGTCGGTATGTCAGAGCTCCTCTATACATCCTAGCATAAGGCTCTCCTACAGCTCTAGCCACCCATCCCTCTAGCCTCATCACTGGGATATGCTCATAAGCCCATACATGCAAAACTATAACTCTTGCCAACATACTAGCTCCAAACATATACACGCAATCATGTAGGTAATGATAGAGTTGTCCCAGCACACACTCCGCCCACGCATATCTCGTGCCATAGGAGAACATCCCCTTCATCACTATCCCCCATCCTACTGGAAAATCTCTCGCTCATCTATCTCCCACTAGCCATCTGATGATCACCACTACCACTCACTACAACCTATCACATAGCTCCTCCATCCTCACCATCGAGATCTCTGAGCTCTCTACTCCAATATCTGGTGTCCCAAATAATCTCCTAAATGCAGCTGGACCCAAATTAGGATCATAATCAACTCGGTCCCCATCTATCAGAATCCGCAGAATCTAAAACACATCCTCCAGCGTGATCGTAGCCTCTCCCATTGGCAATAAGAAAGCATTATTCTCACTCATCCATCACTCCACCATCATCATCATCAGTCCTCAATGTGCCTACACCGGCTCCAATCTTGACAAATGTTCCAACCCAAGGATCTCTAACACTAGCCGCTCCTCTGCATCCAGTAATCACACTAATTGCAAATCCCTAGGATGTGGCTCTCGTGACAACAACGGTGGTAGTATGTCCTGCATCATTTCATTCATCATATCAGCCCCTTATGCTACTTAAATGCTATACAAAGTTGACCGTTTATTGCTTTTCTAGTTTCTATCTACCATAAGCGGTTCAGTTTTCCATATGCGCCTATCTGTTGATCAGAAGCGACCTCTTTTACCATGTGCATTTCTATCTTGTTCATAGTGATCTATTCTGCATATGTGCTCACTGTTATACTCTATCCGAGCTAAACTCCACATGTGCTGAACTTTAGCCTATGCGTGAGCCATATCTCATAAGCAAGCACTTCTAATTTCTAAGTGAGCTTAACCTTTATATGCACCTACTGTTTGACCATAAGTGACTTATTCCTATCTATATGCACATTTTGCTTCTCCTATTGCTTAGCTGACTAAAAGTGACCTAATTTTTCTAAAAGCGACCAAGCCGCGCCTATAAGCGATCTCAACTATCATACGTGACCTATCTTCCTATGCAAGCGACCTAAACTGCCTATCCTAAGACCTAGTTGCTTCTAGTGAAGTGTGTGCATTTATGATGCTTCTAGCCTATCAAAATCATGCTTTTAGCAAAATTTTTGATACATACCGGTACATATGATCCCTCTAGTCACCCATGTGTCCTCACTCGCTCAGCACGATGATTTCTGCATGGAATCACCATCCTAATAGCTCTCCAACTCTCGTCGCACACCACCTCTAAGGAGCTCTCGATCTCTATAGTTTTCTAAGCACAACTGAGCACAAATGAGCCTATTTGCCATTGCCGAACCTACTTATAGCCCTATCCAAACCCTAATTCTTCAATGCCAAAGCCTATTTTTAGCTACATCATGCCATTTTTACCCACCCCACCCCTGTCTTCTTCGTGTCAACCTTGCATCCTAGCTTTTCATCTATCGCGAGCCAACCTAGCCCTTCTAGGTTAGCCTGACTTACCTCTCGAGGGGGCATAACCTACCAGTTACATTGGGGCATAACCTTGTTTAATCAATTGAAATATCATATCTTCTTTGACACAACGCTTTATCGAACATTGTATCAAAGAGGGGCAAAATGTAGACACCCAAAATTGACTCATTATCATTAACATTCAAATATCACATTATCACACATCATCTGCATTTGTCTAACACACTTGATCAATATCCCTAACACATATATTTCTTCTATTAATTAAATAAATTTATATTTATTTAAATAATTCATTAGCTATTTCTTCTAAACTATAATTAAACAATCTTCAATTATTTAATTATCTTCATTCTATCTATTTTTAATTAAATAAATCTTATTTATTTAATTAAATATTCCTTTCATACGCTGACTTTCCAATTAATTAAATAAAATGTATTTATTTAATTAATTTATTTTATCATTTATCTCATGAGCCGACATGTGTGCCCCTTTCATTTAAAAAAGATAAGTGGTACTACATCCTTTTATTTAATATCTTTCATATGTAGTGCTTTTTATGTACACAAGCACACATGAGCCCTATCTTCTCTCCACTTGTCATCGACACATTCACCTATGCCTATCTTTCAATCTTAGCCATTCACATAGCTACCGAATCTCCACCGTTGATTGATTTTGGTTAAGTTCTATATAAACACCCTCTCACTCCATACTACATCTATCCAGCATTCATATAGCATCTACATTATCATCTTGAGCATATTGAGCATTTGAGTATCCATAGCATCAATTGAGCTTTTATCATTATCATCTATCATGGTAGCTTTTATCTTCATAATTGTTCATTGTTGAAGAAGCAATCCACATCATAAACAAGGAATCACATAATCTAGGTGATGTGCTTGAATTGCATTACTTTTGATTTCATTTAGATTAGATTCTTTGATGATGGTAGGGTTAGGTTTTCATGGCTATGCTTGATCTTATTAACCTAATTTTTTACCTATCACAGGACCTATCCAAAGTTTGTCAAATTTCCCATGGTTACCTTTCTCCTCATGTACTTTATCCCATGGGAGGACTAAATCTGAAATCCTAAAATCTTTGACTTTGGCTCTTTTATCAAACCAATGTTTGACAACAGCTTGATGCTTAGCAAATTGATCAATTACCTTATCTCTTTTCTCTTCTAAGTGCATGAGTTGAAGCAATTGACTTATTGTTTGTTATCTATACCTAGATATTCTTGTGCAAACTGCAATGTGGGGATCTTCAAGCTAACAGGGAGGATAGGATCCACCCCATACACTAACTGATAAGGAGAGTTTCCTAATGCAGCCTTCATTCTAGTTCTATCTACCCACAAGGCATACTTCAATAGGGTATTCCACTCCCTAGGATTCTTCTCTATTAGTTTCTTTATGATATTCAACAAGTTCTTATTTGTTGACTCTGTTAAGCCATTTCCTTGGGGATAATAATTTGAAGAAAACTTCAAGATAATTCCATGATCAAAAGCCCAACTAGATAGTTTTAATGATACAAAGGCAGGTCCATTATCACATATGAAAGCATATGGTACTCCATACCTAGTCACTATGTTACTTTCTAAGAATTTGATCACATCCTCTACATTGCATGTCTTACTACGGACTGCTTCAGTCCACCTGATACAATAATCATTGATTGTTAAGACATAGCTATGGCCTGAAGATGATGGAGGATTGATGGGTCCTATAAAATCCATGCCCCATTGAGAAAATGGGCGCATCTCCATCACTGGCTGCAAAGGTTGAGCAGCATATCTTTCTCAGTTAGCAGTAACTTGATAGGTGTGATAACATTTAATATGTTCAGCAATATCTTTAAAGATAGTAGGCCAGTAATATCCTACTCTCAGGATAGCATGAGCGGTAGCTAAATGTGACCCATGTGTAGTTCCAAACTTATCATGTAACTCTACTAAAACTTTGTTAGCTTCTTGCCTATTAAGGCATCAGAGATATATTCCTTCGTAGTTCATTTTGAAAAGGACTCCCCCTTTTATCATATACTTTTGTGATCTTATTTTCAAGGCTCTCCTTTGTGAAGCCTGCAATTTTGATGTGCATCTTCTAGTAATCAGGACATGCCTGATATTTGAATACCAATCTTTATCCTCTTTGGAATTTGTATGCAAGAAAATTCACTGTTTTATCAAATAAACTAGTGCAACCTACAAACTATCAAGAATCTAATCTAAGAAAGCAAATGAAATACAAATAAACGAAGCAAGAGCCCTTAGATTATGTCATCCTTGTGTTGCATGTGGATTTTTGAAGCCAATTTAATTGTTGATTGCTCACATTTTACAACTATAATGATGATAGGAGATTTGATGGATGAGGGTAGATAGATGGAGACTAGATAGATGAAAGATTTGATGGATGATAGGGCTAGATGAAATTCAGCAGAGTGACGGTGCTTTAAAAGATTCATCCATGCCAAATGGCTTGGAAATTGGTCAATTTATAGATTTTTTGAGAAAATGGAAGGATAAACCTTCCAATTTGTAAGTGATGGTGAAATGGAAAGTTGCTTCGTGCAACTTGGAAAAGGAAATGGAAAGTGGGTGAGTGAAATGAGTGGAGAAGAAAATGGAATGTGATTAGAGTTAACTCGAGAGATAATTTAAGATAGAAATGGAAGGTGGGAAAAATCATAATTAAATAATTAAATTATTTAATTTATGATGCATGTGAGGATAAAAGGTGATAAATTAAATAAAATAAAATATTTATTTAATTTAATTTAAGAGGAAAGTGGACTAAATAAATAAATATAATTTATTTATTTAATAATGGGAGGGATAGGATAAATTAAATAAATGTTATATTTATTTAATTTATTAGAGGAAAATGTTAGGTTAGGTGATGAAGAAGGGTGCCTAGGGAAAAAATGCTACAAGATGCCTAAGTGTTGCAACGTTATGACAAGTGGACAATTTTGGGTGTCTACATTTTGTCCCTCTTTGAGATGATGTTTGAGATGATGAGATTTATGCCGAGCAACATCATTTCAAAGAAGCTAGGATATGGATAGAGGAAAAGGATAGGCTTATGGAAAGATAGGATGAGGATGGGATGATAGGATGATGATGCCCCCCGAGAGGATAGGTGGGTTAGAACAACATGGGTAGGCTCTCGAAATGAAATGGATTGGAAGAGGAAGAAAGATAAGGAAATGGAGGAAAGAGATAAAGGATACGTTATGCTGCAATGAAAGTGAGCAATCAAATGTTTAATATAGCGCGAGATGTTATGCACCAGGGTATAAGGACCAAGGTGATGATGTGTCTCATACCCCAGCATAATACAACCTTGTCTAGATACAAGATATGAATATTAGCTAGGAAGATACTGATGCAAATGCAAGATAAAAATGATAACACACATAAGCAAGCAAGCATGCACAAATGATTCAAAAACAAACAAGGTATTGCCCATGTCAAACTGTAAATCGATGATTGATCGATGATTGATGATAACAAGAATGTTGTCATTGTGGGGAATGATATATCCCTAGAGCAACACATGGATGATGATGATTGATTAATGATTGACTGATTGATTGGGTTTACAACAAGGCTACGATCAAGACCAAAGATGCAATTGGATAATTTGACAAGCTTGATTAACTTGATTGGTATGGAAAAAGGATTGATTTGCATTTGGATTTAGTGATGATGAGATAGATTGGAAGAGGTAATGGAAGAATTGATTGATGAAGATTGATTGGAAGAATTGTTTTGAAAGATTGATGAATTGATGAAGATAGATGAGAGAAGAAAGAGGAATATCACCTGTGCCTGAATCTGGACACTTCCTTTGTACTCCAGACTGCCTACATACCCTGTATCCACGGGATCAAGGCACTTAATGATAGAGATGAGATGTAGTTCTGACTTTGTTTTAGTGATGGTGATGATGACTGATTTGATTTTTGTTGATTGAATTTGATTGATTTGCTTTGATTGGAATTGATTTGATGAGATAGGATTTTGATGTGATGGATTTGATTTGATTTCGATGATGCGATGATATGATTAGAAGAATGGATTTGAAAGATTGAATGATTTGATTGATTTTGATGATTAATTGATTGTTTGGATTTTTGTTGGATTTTATGATTTTTTTATATTTTTGGGAATTTTTAATTTTTATGTATTTTTTCAGGACATTTTATGATTTTTTTTGGATTTTTTTAAGGAGATTATATGATTTTTTTTGGATTTTTTTAGGACATTATATGATTTTTTTTGTTGGATTTTTTCGGGACAGTTATATGATTTTTTTTGTGTTTTTGGATGTTTTGAACATCAATGGATTTATAGTTTTGGTAGCCTTTGTGCTAGATACCAGTGATGAGGAAGGAAACCAAGTCTAGGTGGTAGGAGGTAGGTAGGTGGGATTGGATTAGGATGAATGGATGAAAGGATGGGCGATAAGGGATGGGATGGAAGAATCATGATAAATGGATGGATAAGGAGATAGACAACATCAGATGTATGCATAAGAGAGCTAGGATGTGATCTCAAAGACTATGTCGCATAGGAAATAACATGCCCCATTCTAGATAGTAGGCTTGGGGATTTTCATGACAAGGCTCAAGACGATAGGATAGTGATAGGATTGGGCTAATGACAATGGGATTATGATAGGATGACAGGATGGATTGGAAGGGATAAGGTACATCAAGAGTTTTTTCCAAGAATGTTTCAACATTTTTACCCCCAATCTTTATCAAGATCAAGAAGAGGAAGGATGAATGGACTCAGTAGGGTAGGTGTGTAAACGTAATGGATAAGGATGGTAGGAAATGATATGGTAGGATATGATAGGATGGGAAATGATAGGTAGGATGAGACAAGGTGCCCCCAAGTATAAGTGACATAGAAGATCAATTTATGCATGACACTTGTTTGCCAAGTTTTCATCATGGTACTTATCCAGGGCGCTTGTTTCCCTGATTTTCACTATTGGACAAAGGGATTTCTCTTTATTTTTTATTTTTTCTTTCTTTTTCTTTTTTTGAGTTTTTTGACTTTTTTTGACTGTTTTTGGATAGGATAGGGGGGATATGGATAGGAGGGACTCAAGTGTCTAGCTCCATGAAAGGTGATAGTCCTGCTAAAAAGATGTTGTCGCATGGACCGTGTCAAGTGTACTCAGAGATGTTGGTAGGGGATGACATGAAAGTGAGATGGATTAGGTAGATAGCCAATTATGAAAGGTGTGATAGTAGATTATGATGCGGATTATGTAGGACTTATGGATGAAGATAGTTTATTATGATGTGGATTATGGTAGGTGCGATAGTGGATTATGTAGGGAAGATAATGGATTGAGGGCTTATGCAAAAACATGGACCATAGGGAAGTCATGAGTAAGATATGTAGGATTTTGGAAGAAAGATGAGGCGATGGAGGTATGTGGAAGTGTTGTAGAATGGAAGGGAACAATGACCAACGGCTGCACACACCATGATAAACATTGAATCTTTTGATTGGATGGTGGGGTAGGAAGCAATGGCATTGTTTGCTTAGGAGATGGTTGATGGAATGCTTTAGGGACCCACATAGACTTAGTGTTTTTTATATTTTTACTTTTCTTGTGGGATGGAGGGTTTTGGGATTTTTGGATGGAATGTATGGAAGAGGAGAAAGTGGGTGGTTGGGATTTTTGAGAGGTGGATGCCTCATTCGATTTGCTTGCTTTTGACTTAGGAACCCATACCATTTTATTTTTTGACTTTGCTTGTGGAGGTATGGTTGTATGCAACTTTAGAGATGGATTTGAAGTAATTGCTTGTTGCTTGGGGACCCACACCTTTTTCATTTTTGCTTTGAGGTGTGTGGGTGTAGGTAGCTTTTGAGATGGATGTTTCTTTGATTCTTGGATTTTGTACCCAAAGGCATTAGGATTTGTATGATTTTTGGCTTTATGGTTAGAGGCATCCAAAATTTTTCTTTGGAATCCCATGGGGTGAGTGGAAGGAGAGGAAGCTTCATGTTTAGACAATATGTGCATTTATTGGTCATGATTGGGATTTTGAGAGGGCTTATGGATGGATGGATAAGGTGTTGGGAGTAGTGGTGGTAGAGTAGATGGTGGGATATTAGGCGTTGGAAGAAGTGGAGGCAAAGTGGATGGGGGGAGGTGAATGGTCATATGCTTTTGACATTTGTAAGAGGATGGAGGTAGAATGGTGACATATGATTTAGGTGTATGATGGGATTTGTGATAGGAAGTGGTGGACTTAGGATGGATGGAAGAAGTACCAACGTCTTTAGATTGTTCACCTTGAGGTGTGTATCCAAGGCCAAATGAGCACAGAAGAGAGACTTTGACATGGATGGGCTCCAAAACACCTTGTTCAAGAAGCCCTAGGCATTTACCTTGATAGTTCATGTTTTGGAGGATGTGGTTGACAATGGGACTAGGTACATGTGGAACACTAGACATGAGCTCCTTATTGGATGAAGAAGGTGAGATGGAAGATAATGGCTGGCAGTGTTCTAAGGAGGAACACTTTGTTGGAAACAAGGTAGATAACTGAGAGGGGGGGGTGAATCAGTTATCTCTAATAATTTTACTTTATTTTTCCTTTTATAATTTGTGCAGCATCAAAACACATAACCATATATAATCATGAGAGTAGAAATGAAATCAACACACATAACACAAGGATTTTAATGTGGAAAACCCTGTTAAGGGAAAAAACCACGAGGTGACTAACCAAAGATTGTATTCTCTGTTAAAAGAATAAGAAGTACAAAATGGCACTTGCCAATTAGGGCTCACTGCCCAAGCACACTGCTCACAAGAGGCACACTGCCTACAAGAGACTCACTATCTACAATGTTTATAGAAGGTAACTAGGTGTTTGAACTAACGAGAGGCATCCATATATGCTAAGGTTCAGTTTCGGTTAGGCTCAATATACTGATCTAATACACTTCATTCTTCCTCTGTTTAAGTGTTGTTGTTCTGTCACATAATGGACTTGTATTGCTACTTCCACACTTATGTCTGCCTTTCTTCACACACTTTTTTTCACACACTACTTCATACCGAAATCCATCTAGTATATATATCTGCACCAAGGATTTCAACATCTTTCTAGTTAGCAACTGAAATATTCAAGATATTTACAAAACACTAATATGTCGGCTGATTCCATGCTTAATATGTGATGCATATAAAAAACATAGACATAGAAGTCATAAATCATGTTAGCCAACCATGTATGATCCCTCAAATAGCATGATCAACATCAATTACTCATCCGGATTGAAGTCTGATACTCTACCAGTCAGTTCTTCCTTAGTCTGCTCTGCCTGTCTGAAACCCAATACTCAGGTGCTCATATCTTTTCCATGATTCATCACCACAGGTTCAATCTCTAGAATATAGTAGTCATGATACTCCTCTTGACTTGTCCAAGTCTGCAACTTGCTAAGTTACACCCTCTAAGAGATCTGAACTTGATTGTCAGACCTTACTGCATGCTCAGTTCTTGTTCACCGAACTAGAACACTCTTCAATCTGACTTTCGGTATAAGCATACTATGCTCTGCGGATGTGTGGGATAGACTTTGTTACCATCAATGACAATAATCATGAAGTCACACAGAGTCTCTTCCCAACAATCTCCCCCTTTGGCATTGATGGCAACACTTAGTGAAAAATGACTAAGTGTCGTAGCAAACTCCCCCTTGGCTGATGCTCTATCTTATGTACACTTTTACCAAAGCTCCCCCTTAGATGGATTCCACATTTTTCACTACTCCTCACTCCCCCTTTGACATCAATGGCAACGGGTGGAATCCGCACACCAAACTTTGCAAAAATCAACCTATACATAGCCGCATAAATATATATACATGTTATACTTACATATACTTAAGTATATCCACAAAAGTGGTCTTCAACTGTACAAATTATGTTGCCCAACTCTACTTCATCCTGTCCAAAATTGAGATGTGACCACTCAAAAAAATGCATAAGATTCTGCCCTTCTTAAGTCTGCCAGATCACTGGTCTGGGCTGTGGTCTGAGCATCAATTAAGGCCTCACGCATTGCCTCTAACTTGGGGATAATTATCCCTCTAAGTTCACTCATCTTTCTTATTATATTCTTCTTCACCTTTTCCAACCTCTTTATTTCATTTATAATGGTAATAGCCTGGCACTCTTAATTCATTATGGATGTGGTGAGAGGATCAAAATTCTGAGATAAACTTGATAGTTTACCTTCTTGTTCTTTCACCTTCTTTTCAATATCCTTTGTCACTTTAGACCAGGATAGACAAAATTTTTACATTTCTCCACCATCATTAAGAGCATTTTCTAGGCTCTTTATCCCAATATCCAAGGTTCTCCTATCATTAGCTATGAGTCCCTATACTTCAGAGAATCTCTTTCCCAAAAATTATTTTTGGACCTTTTCTTCTGCCGATTTCTCTAAGGAATCAAAATGAGTGTTGACAGAGTTTATCAGAGATTTAAGGTTACTAGATGGAGAGGCCGAAGGATCCTTTTGGAAGGATGGCATGATTTTCTCCAGCATTCTAAATGAAATCTCTATCAGTTCACAATCTTCCATGTGAGACTTCAGAAGCTTTTCTTTAGCTTTAGCTTGGGCAAAGGATGCTATCTTCATTGTCTGGACCAGAGAGAGGGAATCAAAATTGAGTGGTCCTTGAAATAATTCCGGTTCATCTATTTTTATCATTTCTTTGTTCAAGAAGCTCTTTACTGCCTCTGTAGTGTCTCTTGCTAGAGACTGAGTCTTCTTTCCTTTGGCAACCTCAAAACTATCATAAGGGATCTTCTCTGTTTGTTCTTCTTCTCTTCCCTTTACCTCCTCTTCTTGACTCAATTTCTCCTCTTCTCTTCTTTCTCCTTCAGTACCTGAGTCTGCAGGGGGATCCGAAGGAGCGGTGTTGACTTCTTCATGGACTTCCTCTTCCGGAACAGAGGAATCTAAGTCCTTATACTTCTCCTCATCTACCTCTTTTGACTCTTCTACATTTTTCTCAGTAGATTCTTCTTTTGATGCACTTAATCCTTTGACATCCATGGTTGAAGGTTCTTCATCTATTTCCTCTATAACAAGAAGATTGAATCTTTTAAAGGCATTCTGGAGGATGTCTTCTGTTTCTCTTGCTACTTGATCAGTCTCTCCAAGCATAAGTTTGTTCATTCTTGCTTTTCTCTGAAACTCATCCTTGCAGTCCTTAAAGATCATGTTCATTTGTTTTCGAGTAATGGAAGGATAGAGATGAATAGAAATCTACTCTTGGATCTCTAGGTCCTTAGCCTTAGCATTCTCCTTTCTTAGTTCAAGTTCCTTCTCTAGACTTTTGGGAACTAGAGAGATGATTTCAATGAATGGTTTATTATAAATGTTTAGGTACCTAACTATAGCATCTTCCAAGATCTTCTTGTCAGTATAACTATATTCATCATAAAATTTAGTGACTGGTTGTAGGTGTTGGTGCCCACCTAGGATTAGGGTTTTAAGCTTGAACATTTGTAGGTTTTTTCATTCAAACCCTGAAAATTCTGAATCATAAGGTCTTGCGCTTTATCTTCTAATTTTGAGTTGACTTCCTATAGTGGGTTCCCGGTTGTTCAAATTATAACCTTTATCTTTTAGCTCGTTGGTTGACCGGCCCCTATGCATTGTGTTACCGCCTTTCCCTGTCGCATTTAAGAAAAAATGCTAAGTTCAAAATCACTCTATGCAGCGGTAAAATATGTCACATGTTTGTGTCTTTGTATGTACAAGTGCAAGTGTACGTTGGCGGGCCAAAATTGTTCAATCAGCCTTCAAAAAAGTGAAGAAATTGATTGTATGCATTTTACATGCATATCAGGTTTATATATGCATTGAGGAATCTTTCGCAAATTCCTGGAATATGTTGCATTTGTATCTAAGGGATTGCATGTATATTGCATTGTATGTTTAGACATACAATAGCTACATGCATTGGAAATGTACAAGGTGCATATACAAGAGGCCAACATACATCTGCTACAGTGCAAGGGGTTCATCGGTGAAGCAACACTCATCGGCAGCCAGCTTAAAAGTTTCCCTGACGGCCGATGTACATACAAGTCACATTGCATATGCGACATACAAGTGTACATGCAAGCAAAATATGCAGGTGGCAGACTCCAAAAGGATTCAAATCAGGCTAAGACAGTGGTCGGGTCCACAGGTATGAGCAAAGGGGTTTTGTATGTGCGAGATGCAAGTGCAATATACATTCGCACATACAAAACAAAACATACAAAGGCAGGATACAAGACCTGGGGACCACAAACTGCATGTATATGCAAATGTATGTTTGCATATACAAGGCACACATGTAAGGCGATGTGCAATGAAGAAAACATACAAGATAAATTTGCAAGTCAACATGCAAAGAGCCTATATACAATGGGTGGGGCTCACAAGCATACAAAGAGGTTTGTATGTGTTTGACGTACAAAGCAGAATGTATATCAAAATGTACAAGTGTGATATACATTCCTGAGATGCATTGGGCGAACCCAATTCAAAAGTTAGATTTGGCTAATTCAGCACTGGCATCTGTGGCTTGCATGTATTTGGTATTGTATATCTCGATATACAAGAGAATGAAGATACAAGGCCTGGATTTCAAATTTCTCCAATCCGATTGATAAATGATTGGGGTCTGCAGAATGTATATTGCATTTGTATATGCAATATACAAAGTGAAGATGCAAAGGGTTAGGATACAAGTTGGGATTCAAAAGCGATTGCGATATGCTTCATCATAATTTGAAGTTTGTGGCTTGTATGTAAAGTGTGTTGTATATGCCAATGTGCAAAGGGAGATACATACAAGGCCCAGACCCGAATGCAAGTTCAAATTTGTTTCATAATGTCTTGGGGTCTGCCTTGTATGCAAATGATTGTATGTATATACAATCTTAATTTCAGCTGCATATGCAAGGATTTTGAGGGCAAAATAGATGGCAAAAAAGTCAGCGATGGAAGCCCGGGGTGCCTATGTGGCACGTTCTAACTGGTGAACAACTTTTCAAAGTGTTTTGAGGCCGTAGATCTCAGCGAAAGGAGGAGGATCGACGCCATCTTTTAAACTCTCAATAGTGAAGGATTTCTTTGTATCTATGGGCACATTTCAGGTGGGAAAACTTCTCATGTATTCACTGCTGTATTTCAAAGGGAGCTGTGGGTAGCTGGGCCATTAATGGTGAAATATAGAGGCATGGGTCGATGGAGTTGACAGGCTAACTACCAGATTTATGAGGAAAATCTGCGAGCGGTGACACATCTCCCAAAGTCACCTATTTCTCTTTCCTGTTCTGCCTGCGCTTTTAATATTTTGGGCGCCATTCTGATGATGCAGTGTATTTGGCAGGATTTTGAAATTGCCATGTAATTATTGCTAAATAGATAGTCTTTCTATAAATTGCAAACTGTGTCACTCATTTTAGGTTGTTGAAAACTAGACAAATTTTGGTGTTGTAATAAGATACAACTTCGTTGGTGGATCTATTTTGGTGCCTTGTGAGTTTATGAGTTGTATGTCGAATGTTTATGCATAGAATTCATCAGTTTCATGTTGATTTAAATGAGTAATGCTTCATTACATGTATTTTGTTGTTTGTCTCCAAGTTGAATATGTTCTTCTTCTGAATCTAAACAGCTAAAGGGTGTTTCGGATTCTAGGATATGAGTTTGCTATGTTGAATGCTTGATCTTTTAGTTCTGCTCAAGGAGTAGATTAAATGTTTTGGGTTAAGTGTTGGGGAGAATATATTGCAGCAAGGATGTTTGTAAGCAGAAATAACTGAATACTTATTCTTGGGCAGTGTTTGTAAGGCAGACATTACAAAAACCCCTTGAGATCTGATTATTGTTTTAAGTCTATGGTAAACATTCACATATATATATCTATTGACTCCAAGCCCTGGATAGGCACCAATCTGTTCTTGTATTAAGGTTACAACCCAAGGTCCTAGTCTTCCATCTAAGTACAAACACAAACTTAAACTTCAAACATAAACCTTTAGGACATTATAAGTAGTTTAGGACCAAAATCCTCTGTCTCACAACTAAACATAGGCCCAAAGCTAGCCCCTTTGCACTTATTTCATAGTTTTGGTCGGCAAAAAATAGGATTTATCTGCTTTGTATCAACATCCCACCAAGTTCACAAGCATATTTCATGGATGTTGAATAGGGAATACCCCCCTTGGTTCTACAGAGCCTAAAGAAGAGGAGGATATATTTATAGAGTCTATCTCCTGTACTGTTGGCCCCTGGCCCGAAAATCCTATTGATCAATGATGGCTACCTTGTAGGGATAACTGGGAAACATCTAGTTTGAGAAAAAATCCAACAGATTTGGTGATTCCACTGGGGAATGCTTTGTGTAAGAACCCTGGTTTAAAAGAAATTAATTCCTAGTTATAGGTGGCGACTCCAAACAAATCTCCCAACTGGTAAAGTAAAAATTTGTATGCAAGGGAGAAGATCCCTGCGTAATCCTTTGTTTGAAGAATTACCTAGAAAAATGATGTACAGGAAAAAAGGGACTGTCCAAGCCAGTCAAGAAGGTTCTCCCACAAATAATGATAATATCCAAGATAATCCTAGATCTTCAGAGCAGCAGCCACCCTATTTTTCAAACACTGAGGCTAAAATCTGGGATGTATTTGAGAGACAACAAGGTGACAGATTGAGAATGAGGTTAGAGGTTTTTCAAGAACGCCCTTTCTTAGATCCTCCTGATAGATTTGAAGAAACTGAATCCCCAAGGGATGATGATGATGACCAAAATGGAATGGGACCATCCTCTTCTATGCCTAGAGATGAAGAATTAGCTGAAGAGATCAAGAGCTTGAGAGTTGAATTGGAATATTTATAGGCTATGAAGATTAGAGATGATATGAGATAGAGGGTACAAGCTCTAAAAATTGCTCAACATAATTCAGTTCCCACACTTGATAATGCAAATATGTTGAGAAACCAGCAAAGAAATGAAGTCCAATATCAACTGAATGATCAGAGACAGAATGTAAACAATGTTAGGGTACCATTAAATAATGTGAGAAATTAGAATGCCAATAGGAATGCTAATGTTAATCAGTTTGGTAGACAACCTATGCAGCTAGACAGATTCAGGCAGCTTATTTTTTATGGTATTCCTGGCTACCCTAATCCCATTGACAAGCATGTGAGGCAGCAGGTGCCAAAGTTTTCAGGAAACAATATTGTGTCAAGGGAGGATCATTTAAAGGCCTTTTAGAATGTTATGGACAACTTTGAGGTTGAGCATGAAGATGTTTTTATGAAATTGTTTATGTAGTCATTGGTTGATGAAGCTAGAGAATCGTATAAAAGTCTACCTGACCAGAGTATCTCATCATGGGATGATTCCAGAAGGATTTTTAAGGAGCAGTATGGTGAGAAGACTGACCCAAGCTTTTTTGTAAATGAATTCACTAGTATTACTAAGGGGTCAAATGAGCAAGTTGCAGATTTTAATGCTAGATTCACTAAAGTGTTGAACACATTACCACCTCACATGAGACCTAATGAACCAATGTGCATGGTGCTGTACATAAATGCTTTTGATGCTAAAACAACTTATGGGTTAAGAGATAAGGGTCCTGCTAGCCTCAAGGATGCTTTTAGGATTGCAACAAATATTGAAAATAATAGGCAAGCATCTGGTAAGAAAAACAGAAGGGATGATGTGAAGATTCTGCAAAATCCAAATAAGTCTCAAAGTACTCAAGGTAGCGCATCTACTTCTGAGGATAAATGAGATAAATTAACAATTGTTGTTAAGGACCTAAGTTATAGACTTGCTAAAAATGAAAAGGGAATAGGTCTTGATAGGCAGGTTTACCAAAGACAAGAAAAGAGACCATCACTACATGATATGCCATATAACACTAATTGGCATAATGGTAAACCCATCCTCCCACATAATAGCAACACCAATCAGAGAGCCCAAAATGCAAAGGAGACTCCTGATCCTTTGAAGAAGGCTGTTAATATTGTTGATGACACCCCATGGTGCATAATATGTCAAATGCCTCACTCACAGTCGCAATGTATGATTGCTCAATCTTTATATAATAATGTTGTTGCCTATGATGAATGTAATGAGCCACATTGTATGGAGGATGATAATGTAAATATGTTGTTCACGAATGGGGAATACTCTTCTTGTGATGCTAATGAAAGCACAAATTATGGAACTCAGGTCTGCCAGCAGGTTTCCTATGATGAAGATGATGAAGATAATTATGCGTATGCTCAGGACTCATGCATATTTCTAAATAACTTGAGGAGACCTTTTGATGAAGAAATTAGAGCTCTCACAGCTACAGCAGTGGCTTAGGTCAAGAGCAATTATAATATTAGGGGTAAAGCTCAGGTAGATGATCCACGTCAACCAGAAAGCACCTTTGTGAATCAACCAGCGCATAATCATAAAGTGGCTGGACGACAAAAGACACAATGGAACAATAATAAGAAGAACTCTAAGCAAAAACTGGTTCATGATTCTCAAGGACCAGAAAATAAAATTCCCCAAAGTGAGGATCAAAATAAGGATTCTCAAGTCCAAGATAACAGTCAGAAGGCCGCTAAGATTAAAGCTGGACCAGCTCAGGATATGAGTAAGACCACAACTCAGGCTACAACTGTTATACAAAATTATGCTCCCTTTGACATAACTCAGGTTTTGTCCTAGGTAAAGATCTCAGTTCTGTTGATGGAGATGATGAAAGTTGTAGAATTCAGGAATAAGTCTTTTTCCTTAATCTCAGGGGTAGCTTGTCAGGCTGAGCAAAATGTTTAGGTTCAAGGTAAGAAACAAGCCTTGTGTATTGATGAGGATGAAGTTCTTGGAGTTTATCTGGGGGTGACAATGACAAAATGTCCATCACAGGTTGAGCCATTTTATGTCTCCCTTGTTATTAATGGAAAAACAGTCAGGAATTGTATGCTTGACTTAGGAGCATCAACAAATATCATGCCTCTGGCTATCATGCAACAAGCTGGATTGAAGATAGATAAGGCATGTGGAAAATGCTATGCAATGGATGCTAGGGAGGTACCAGTTATTGGAATCATGAAGGATGTGGATTTTAGGTTAGTAGCATATCTAGAAAAAACATATAGAATGAACATAACAGTGGTTGACATAAAGCCACAATATGGTATGATGTTATCAATAAGATGGGCAACATTGATTGGAGGAAGTATGTAGTTAGATCTATCATATGCCATGATTCCAATGAATGGTAAAAAAGTCAAATTGGTCAGAGAATAAAGGTCACAAGAGACAATTGAAGATCAAGATCCAGATGAGCATGTCTATTTTGTGGACACTGACTATGAAAATTTCAGAGTTGTCTCAGATGATCAAGGAGGTAAAGGGAGAGATACTTGCATTCAAGAGCTTGACCAACAGGGTCTTTGGACTATGTATTTTGATGGAGCTTGCTCAAAGGAAGGTTCTGGTGCTGGAGTTGTGTTTTTGTCTCTAGCTGGTAAGCTTCTAAAGTTCTCTTTCCTGTTAAAGTTTACCTACACAAATAATATTGTAGAATATGAAGCTCTATTACTTGGATTGAATGTTGCTCTGAAGCACGGAATTAAGATGATAAAAGTATTTGGAGATTTAGAATTAATTATTTCCCAGGTTAGAGATAGATATGCTTCGAAGAATAAAAAGTTAAAACAGTATAAGCATGTTGTGTGGGATATAATTGAATTGCTTGATGCATTTTCAATAAACTGGATAGAAAGATCAAAAAATGTCATGGCAGATTTTTTAGCTAATGTGGCCATAAGGCCAGATGATATTACTCTGTCTGATGTTACAAATGTTGAGGTTAAAATTAGACCTACAGTACTAGAAAATATATGTAGTTGGCAAGTATTTGATAATGATAAAGATTTATTGAGGTTCCTACACTACATAAATGAATACGAGAACCAAGAGATTGATTTCCAAAATTTTGTAGAAGTTGTGGATGGAAAAGAAACTCTTTTGGGGAAAGAAGTAATTCAACTTAAAACAAATAAAATCCCCAGAGGGCTAGTTGCTTTAGAAAGAGCATTTGACAATAGGGACCAGTTTGTTACAAAGTCATCTCCTACAAGCAAGGATGACTTGGAGGAGATAAACTTGGGGACATCTCATGCCCCCCAAAAGGTATATATTGGCAAACAACTCAAGCCACACATCAGGAACATGTTGATTGCATTGTTGAAAAGATATAAGCATGTCTTTGCATGGTCATATGAGGACCTAAAGGCTTATAGAGAAGACCTATTCCAACATGAGATTCCTTTGAAACCTGAAGCTAAGCCATTCATACAAAAACAATGACCTATCAACCCAACTTTGGCTCCAAAAATGCAAGAAGAACTCATGAAGCTTAGGGAGGCTGGAATAATTGTACCTATCAGACACTCAACTTGGGTGTCCAATCTTGTCCCAATTAGAAAGAAAAATGGTGATATAAGACTTTGTGTGGACTTTAGAAATCTGAATGTATCTTCTTTAAAAGATAATTATCCACTGCCCAACATGGAGGCTATGCTGCAGAAGGTAATTGGTTGTGAGCTTTTGTCCATGACGGATAGATTTTCAGGATACAATCAGGTGAAGGTAAAATAATCTGAACAATACAAGATTGCCTTCACCACTCCATGGGGAACCTATGTATATGTGAGAATGCCATTTGGACTAACAAATGCAGGTGCCACATTTTAGAGGGCTATGGATGTTGCTTTTGCAGGATTGATTGACTCAATCTTGGCTGTATATCAGGATAATCTAACTACCTATTCAAAAAAGGAAGAGCAACATTGCATGCACTTAGAACAAATTTTTATTAGAGCATTGGAATATGGCATTTCACTTAACCCAAAGAAATGTACTTTTGGGGTAGTGGAAGGAAAGCTTTTGGAACACATTGTTTCCAAGGATGGAGTTAGGATTGATCCTAAAAGGGTTGCTGCAATTGATAGGATTCAAATTCCCAAAACAGTGAAAGGCATTCAGTCCTTCTTTGGAAAGATTAATTTTGTTAGAAGATTCATCCCCAACTTTGCAAAGATTACAAAGGATATCTCTAAAATGCTGAAGAAGGGTGAGACTGTCAAATGGGAGAGTGAAGCAATTAAATCATTTCAGAACATCAAAGAGGCTATAAAGATGGCTCATGTGTTGAAATCTCCTAATTTTTCTAAGCCACTCTAGTTATTCTCATTTGCTTCTTTTCATAGTGTTGCTGCATGTTTATTACAGAAAAATGAAGAGGGTTTTGAGCAACCTATTGCTTTCTTTAGCATGTCATTGCAGGCAGCTAAGTTAAAGTATGATATCATGAAGAAGTAGGCATATGCATTGGTTAAAGCAGTTAAAAACTTCAGACCATATTTAGTGGGATCTCTGATAGTTGCGTATGTGCCCCATGTAGTAGTTAAGGACATCTTCACCCAGCAAGAAGTGACAGGTCAAAGATGCAGGTGGATAAACAAATTACAAGAGTTCAACATTGAAATACAGATTACAAATTTGGTAAGGGGACAAGGTTTGGCTAAGATAATGACATAGTCAAATCTAGAAGCATGTCAAGTGAATGTAGTTCAAAATGAAATTGTTAATATGTCAGAATCTGAATGGCATAAGGATATTGTGTACTATTTGCATAATTTGAATTGTCCTTCCCATCTCAGGGATAGTCAGAAAAGGACCTTGAAGCTACATGCAATCAAGTACATAGTTCTTCAAGGAGAGTTGTATTGGAAGAATCCTGATGGTGTCTTACTTAAATGTGTGGATTAAAATCAATCTACTGGTATTTTAAATTACATGCACAAAGGAGTATGTGGTGGAAACTACTCTGCCCAGACAACAGCTCACAAAATTCTTAGAACTGGCTATTGGTGGCCAACTCTTTTCTCAGATGCACAAAAGATGGTAAGAAAATGTGATCCATGTCCAAGGTTCTCAGGAAAACTAAAGTATGAAGGTACATTACCCCTTAGAACTGTAACTGTGGAGGCTCCATTTCAGCAATGGGGAATTGATTTTATAGGGGAGATTTCAGAAAAATCAAGTGGAGGACATAGTTGGATTTTGGTTGCTACTGATTATTTTACTAAATGGATTGAAGCCATTCCAACTAAGAAAGCTATAAGTAGGGTGGTGATGGATTTTATTTTGGAACACATTATTGTTAGGTTTGGAGTGCTAGTCAAAGTGGTCACAGATAATGCCATGTGTTTCAGATCTGGTGAATTTGTTGATTTCTGCAACAACTATGGGATTAGTTTGTCACATACATCACCTTACCATACACAAGGAAATGGTCAGGCAGAATCAAGTAATAGAAGCCTTATGAAAATCATCAAAGGAATGGTAGACAAGAACAAAAGGGCATGGGATTCAAAGTTGAAGATGGCACTGTGGGCCGACCAGATAACTGTTAGTTGTCATTGCACCAAAAGATCAACCTATTAATGCCCAATACAACCACTTGACTTAACAAGCATAGGAGGCGGTTAAGCCCTTGTCGCAAACCACCGCAATGTAGCATTGAATAAGGAGACCAAGGGCCACACCTTGCAACAATTCCCCCCAGTGCAAGTGCGGGGTTTGAACCTGTGACCTCAGCTCTGATACCAATTGTTAGTTGTCGTTGCACCAAAAGATCAACCTATTAATGCCTGATACAACCACTTGACTTAACAAGCACGGGAGGCGGTTAAGCCCTTGTTGCAAACCACCGCAACGCAGCGCTGAATAAGGAGACCAAGGGCCACATCTTGCAACAATAACAATGAAGAAAGCAATTGGAAGGTCACCTTTTGAGCTAAATGATAAAGAGGTTGAAGATTCGATGACTAAAAGGATAAAATAGCTAGTTGCATTGGATGAAAGTAGAAGAGAAGCACAGAAGACAAATATCAAGAAACAACAAAAGGTAAAATATTTGTTTGATAAAAGGGCTTTAGAAAGGAAGTTCTAGATGAATGAACTAGTCCTGGTTTGGAATGCAAAAGGTTAGGATAAGGGCAAACATGGTAAATTTGAGCCCTTATGGATGGGCCCATATCAAATCAGCAATACTCACGAAGAAGATTCGTACTTTCTCCAGGCCCTCAATGGTGAACTACTGGGATTGCCTGTGCACAGTAAATTCCTTAAATCTTTTTTCTCATAAATGAGTATCTTATGTGCACACTATAAATTAGATGTAAATGGTTTGTATATACCTTGTATAGTCGATTGTGTTTTGTGTTTTGTGTTTTTCCTAGTCTGTCCCAGAGTGGTCTGGTTCTCGCTGTAGCCTTACACCTACACGTCCCCAGTCAGAGCCTATGTTGGTGCCCACCTAGGATTAGGGTTTTAAGCTTGAACATTTGTAGGTTTTTTCATTCAAACCCTAAAAATTTTGAGTCATAAGGTATTGCACTTTATCTTCTACTCTTGAGGTGACCTCCTATAGTGGGTTCTTGGTTGTTCAAGTTATAACCTTTGTCTTTTAGCTCGTTGGTTGACCGGCCCCTATGCATTGCGTTACCACCTTTCCCCATTGCGTTCAAGAAAAAATGCTAAGTTCAAAATCACTCTATACAGTGGTAAAATCTGTCATTGTTTGTGTCTTTGTATGTACAAGTGCAAGTGTACATTGGCAGGCCAAAATTGTTCAACTGACCTTCAAAAAAGTGAAGAAATTGATTGTATGCATTTTAAATGCATATCAAGTTTATATGTGCATTAAGTAATCTTTCGTAGATTCTTGGAATATGCTACGTTTGTATCTAAGGGATTGCATGTATATTGCGTTGTATGTTTAGACATACAACAGCTACATACATTGGAAATGTACAAGGCACATATACAAGAGGCCGACATACATCCGCTATAGTGCAAGGGGTTCATCGGTGAAGAAACACTCATCGGCAGCCAGCTCTGAAGTTTCCCTGACTACCGAAGTAAATACAAGTCACATTGCATATGCGACATAAAAGTGCACATGCAAGCAAAAGATGCAGGCGGTGGACTCCAAAAGGATTCAAATCAAGCTAAGACAGTGGTCAGGTCCGCAAGTATGAGCAAAGGGGTTTTGTATGTGCGAGATGCAAGTGCAATATACATCTGCACATACAAAACAAAACATACAAAGGCAGGATACAAGGCCTGGGGCCCACAAACTACATGTATATGCAAATGTATGTTTGCATATACAAGGCGCACATGCAAGGCGATGTGCAATGAAGAAAACATACAAGATAAATTTGCAAAGTCAACATGCGAAGAGCCTATATACAATGGGTGGGGCCCGCAAGCATACAAAGAGGTTTGTATGTGTTCGACATACAAAGCAGAATGTATATCGAAATGTGCAAGTGCGATATACATTCTCGAGATGCATTGGGCGAACCCAATTCAAAAGTCAGATTTGGCTAATTCAGCACTGGCGTCCGTGGCTTGCATGTATTTGGCATTGTATATCTCGATATACAAGAGAATGAAGATACAAGGCCCAGATTTCAAATTTCTCCAATCCGATTGATAAATGATTAGGGTTCACAGAATGTATATTGCGTTTGTATATGCAATATACAAAGTGAAGATGCAAAGGGTTAGTATACAAGTTGGGCTTCAAAAGTGATTGCAATATGCTTCATCATAACTTGAAGTCCATGGCTTGTATGTAAAGTGTGTTGTATATGCCGATGTGCAAATGGAGATACATACAAGGCCTAGACCCGAATGCAAGTTCAAATTTGTTTCATAATGTCTTGGGGTCTACCTTGTATGCAAATGATTGTATGTATATACAATCTTAATTTCAGCGGCATATGCAAGGATTTTGAGGGCAAAATAGATGGCAAAAAAGTCAGCAATGGAAGCCCGGGGTGCCTACGTGGTACGTTCTAACTGGTGAACAAATTTTCAAAGTGTTTAGAGGCCGCAGATCTCAACGAAGGGAGAAGGATCGACGGCCATCTTTTAAACTCTCAGCAGCAAAGGATTTCTTTTTATCTCTGGCAGCATTTCAGGTGGGAAAACTTCTTATGTATTCGTTGTTGTATTTCAAAGGGAGCTGCAGGTAGCTAGGCCATTAATGGCAAAATGTAGAGGCATGGGTCAATGGAGTTGATGGGCTAACTACCAGATTTATGAGGAAAATCTACGAGTGGCGACACATCTCCCAAAGTCACCTATTTCTCTTTCCTATTCTGCTTGCGCTTTTAATATTTTGGGGGCCATTCTGATGATGCAGTGTATTTGGCAAGATTTTGAAATTGCCATGTAATTATTGCTGAATACATAGTCTTGCTATAAATTGCAAACTGTGTCACTCATTTTAGGTTGTTGAAAACTGGACAAATTTTGGTGCTTTAATAAGATACAACTTCGTTGGTGGCTCTATTCTGGTGCCTTGTGAGTTTATGAGTTGTATGTCAAATGTTTATGCATAGAATTCATCAGTTTCATGTTGATTTAAATGAGTAATGCTTCATTGCATGTATTTTGTTGTTTGTCTCCAAGTTGAATATGTTCTTCCTCTGAATCTAAACAGCTAAAGGGTGTTTCAGATTCTAGGATATGAGTTTGCTATGTTGAATGCTTGATCTTTTAGTTCTTCTCAAGGAGTAGATTAAATGTTTTGGGTTAAGTGTTGGGGAGAATATATTGCAGCAAGGATGTTCGTAAGCAAAAATAACTGAATACTTATTCTTGGGCAGTGTTTGTAAGGCAGACATTACAAAAACCCCTTGAGATCTGATTATTGTTTTAAGTCTATGGTAAACATTCATATATATATATATATTGACTCCGAGCCCTAAATAGGCACTAGTCTAGTCTTGTATTGAGGTTACAACCCAAGGTCCCAGTCTTACATCCAAGTACAAACACAAACTTAAACTTCAAACATAAACCTTTAGGACATTAGAAGTAGTTTAGGACCAAAATCCTCTATCTCACAACTGAACATAGGCCCAAAACTAGCCCCTTTGCACTTATTTCATAGTTTTGGTCTAGAAAAAAGAGGATTTATCTACTTTGTATCAACATCCCACCAAGTTCACAAGCATATTTCATGGATGTTGAATAGGGAATACCCCCCTTGGTTCTGCAGAGCCTAAAGAAGAGGAGGAGATATTTATAGAGTCTATCTCTTGTACTATTGGCCCCTAGCCCAGAAATCCTATTAATCAATGATGGCTACCTTGTAGGGATAACTGGGAAACATCTAGTTTGTGAAAAAATCCAATAGCAGGTTCCCATCCACTATGACTAGCTTGATGATATCATCAATAGAGAGAGTAGGCCTTTCAACAAATTCTTTTGCCTCTTCTTCTTTGTTTTTAACGGTAGAGGATTCCCTGATTGTTTTCTTCTTCTTCTTCATTTTCTTGACTTCCTCATCAGACTCTATTTCTTCATCATCCTTTTGGCTTATGTATGACCTTGTGGCCTTTGTTTTCATTCTCTTTTCTCTCTTTCCTGATGTCTTGGCTTCCGATTTTGATGCTCTTGAGCTCTTAGAGGTGGTAGGTGTAGGGCTCTTGGAGGTTCTAGTCTGGGAGGAGGCTTGTACTGGAACACTTTCTTTTTCTGCTTCTTGTTTCTCTTTCTTAGCTCTTTCTATTTTCTCTCTGTTTGCATCAACTGCCTCCTTTGATATGCCATATCTTTTGGCAATTTCCTCTACTTCCCTTCTCACTTTTCTTTTCATCTCTGGTTGTCTCAGTTCAACATGTATCTTTACACTTAATTCTTGAAAGGTTCCAAACCTTTCTGCCTCAGGGTCCTTAGGCTGACTCAGTAAGTGTTAGACATGCAGCTCTAGGATTTTCTCATCTACCTCATATCCCATTGGCATAGTCCAAACTGTTCTGGGCTCAACTACCTCCATTAGGCATTGATCAGTGTCTACCATGAAGCATACTGTATCCTTATATTTTTCAACTATAGTTTGAGGAATTCTTTCTCTAGCCTGCATCAAACTTTGGAAGTTTTTAAAGTATCCCCAAAGTGTTGTACTTTGAGCCTTGGCATCACCAAGCCATACATATAGTCTCTAATTTGTATGGCAACCAGTCTGTCATTTTGCCATACCTAACCACTTGATCTGGGTAGCTCATTCATATAGTAGAAGAACAGACATAGTATTAAGCCACCATACTTGAATGAGTTCTGCTTATCCTTATTGATCTTCTGCAAGTTTTCTAACAATTGGTTTAGAAGAAGATCACATAGGTCATAATCAACATTTTCCCTTAGCATCTAATATACTATATAAATTATAGTTCCAGACACAGAATTCTCCCTGCTAGAATGATATATTTTATAACCAATTATCATAGAGGCAAATTTGATATCTGGATCTATGATATCTTCTATTGTCATGGCTCTTTTGTTAAACTTAGATCCGGTAGCCTCACTTACTATCTAGTTCTTGACAGATTTGAGTGTAGGCAACCCACCGGATGAGTGTAATCCAGTTACTGCCCTAATGGCATCTTTTGTTATTTTGAAGGGCTTCATCAACCACATGAAATTGTCATGTATTCTGCTAAGAACATACTAGACCTATTCATCTTCTACAAAATAGGGAAAGTGGATGCAATGTCCAAAATGCTTATCCCGAAGGGCCTTGTATTGAGGTTTGAGTTCAAAAGTTTCATCTATTAATTGTTTATGGTAGATATTCATCAGCTTGGATTCTCCAAATTCCTCAATATTGGTGTGGATGTACACCCTAACATCTTCTACGTGCAGAACCCCATGTAGAATGCTAGAGAAAGTGCCTAAGGGGTCAACTTCTAGGGACTTGTAGGGGTGTTTCTTGAACTTTGGGTGCGGCCTATCAGTGATCTTAACAACCATTGGAGTAGCCATCTTTGCAAAAGATTTAGAGAGAGATATTTAGAAATGGAAATACCTTTTTACGCTTTTAGGGTTCACAATAAGAGCTGGAACAAGTCGCTGGTTGAATCGGATTCTGCGGTTGATCTTTGACAAAGTTGTAAAAACTTGATGCAGAGCTCTTCCTTTCTTTTCTCGAATGCAAATGTGTAAATGATGAGTAAAAGAACCCTTTTATCTCTATACAAACCCTAATTTCCTTTTGCAATAAATGCACAACTTAAGTCATCTGGTTGTCTTGTTCTGAGAGAGATCTTTCCGAATCACTGAGATGCACTTAGAATCATTTTTAGTGATAACTGACAATGTATCTTCTTTCCTTCAATCATGCCATGAATCCACAGATTAAGATATTTCAATTTTGAATCAAATCGGATATGTCTATGAAGATCCTGCTTTACCAAATGGTTGTCAAACTGAATCAATCTTGGCTGATTAAACTCTTCAAAACTCCTTACAGATCTTTCATATTTTTACCGAGGGTTATTTGGATATTTCTCTGAGAACCCTTTAATTTGCAACATTCCATGTGCTAAATTTAGGCACCAATTGGCTGACTGGGGGGAATTTATTTTCCTTTGTGACTCCCCCTGAGCCAGAGCTCATCTGCTTAGTTTCTAGAAGGAATATTAGCACTAGATTCTGGTGTAGATCCATCCCCAACATTTTCTGTACTCTTCTTCACCCAAATCTTGTTCATCTCCCTTTGAACTTCATCCACATTCATTTTGCCTTTTCCTTTATCTTGATTTTGATTATGATGCACCGGACCCTTTTTATCCTGATTCTTACTTCTGCAAAATTTAGCAATATGACCAGATCTATTGCAATTGTAGCAAACAACATTTCTTTTCATATTTGACTAATATCCTCTTGATCTGCATTGATTAGCCATATGTCCCATTCTATTGCATGCAAAACATCTACCATTGAATGAATTATTTCTTTGCATATTTCTGCAGTCATGAGATTTGTGACCATGCCTTTTGTAGTTGAAACACTGTCTGGAGAAGGATGAATTAGTCTAATTCATTCTTCCGCACTGAGTTGTTTTATGACCGAAGTTGTTGCAACTGTAGCAGTATCCATTGAAGGATGGATATCTTTGAGCATTTGGTTGCCTTATCGAAGGTCTTCTAGGCCTGTTCCTTGGATTTCCTAATCTAGAGTTCTTCTGATCAGATCTAGAGCTTTCACCTTTCTCATATCCCAAGCCATGCTTGTCATCTACCCTCTTTTGGCTTTCAAGAAGAACTTCAAGTTGAGCTGAGCTTATCTTGAATTTCTCTTTGTATTCATTTGTTGTTTGAAGATCTTGTTTAAGAGTCTCTATCTGATTCTCAAGTTGTTCTTCATTATCTCTAGCTTCTTCAAGATCAGATTCCATATGCCTGATTATTCTATCCATTTTATGGCAGTCCTCTGACTTCACCTTGAGAGATTGTTTTAGATTATCTTCAATTTTTCTTTTCTCTTCAATTTCTTGGGTGAATCTCATAACCCCTGATTCCATTTCATGTCTTACTATAATGACCTCTTTTGATAGATTCTCACATAGCTTGTTTTTCTCATTCAAATCTTCATTAGTATCATTGGCTTCACTTTGACTTGATAATTGTTGAAGTAGTTCCTTTCTCTTTCTCACAAAGATACTCAGTTTTTCTTTTAGCTCATTTATGAAATCATCAGCTTGTTTGAGTCTTTCTCTCAAGTTATTGACTTTAGAATGAGATTGCTCAAATCATCTAGGGCAGACTAAAGTTGTTCCTTCATACCATACGTATCCATTGAGCTTCCTAGATCTTCCTCGAGTTGTTAGGCTCTGTTTAGAGGAACTTATCTCTGATACCAATTGTTGGAAACAAGGTAGATAACTGAGAGGGGGTGTGAATCAGTTATCTCTAATAATTTTACTTTATTTTTCTATTTATAATTTGTGCAGCATCAAAACACATAAGCATATATAATCATGAGAGAAGAAATGAAATCAACACACATAACACAAGGATTTTAACATGGAAAATCCTGCTAAGGGAAAAAACCACGGGGTGACTAACCCAAGATTGTATTCTCTATTAAAAGAATAAGAAGCACAAAATGACACTTGCCAATTAGGGCTCATTGCCCGAGCACATTGCTCACAAGAGGTACACTACCTACAAGAGACTCATTGTCTACAATGTTTATAGAAGGTAACTAGGTTTTTGAACTGACGAGAGGCATCCATATATGCTGAGGTTCAATTCTGGTTAGGTTCAATATATTGATCTAATGCACTTCATTTTTCCTCTGCTTAAGTGCTTCTGTTATGTCACATACCGGACTTGTATTGCTACTTCCACACTTATCTCTACCTTTCTTCACATAGTTTTTTTCACACACTACTTCATACCAAAATCCATCTGGTATATATATCTACACCAAGGATTTCAACATCTTTCTAGTCAGCAACTAGAATATTCAAGATATTTACAAAACATTGATCTGTCAGCTAATTCCATGCTTAATATGTGATGCATATCAAAAACATAGACATAGAAGTCATAAATCATGTCGGCCAACCATGTATGATCCCTCAAATAGCTTGATCAACATCAATTACTCATCCGGATTGAAGTCTAATACTCTACCGATTAGTTATTCCTCAGTCTGCTCTGCCTGTTTGGAACCCAACACTCAAATGCTCATATCTTTTCCATGATTCATCACCGCAGGCTCAATCTCTGGAATATAGTAGTCATGATACTCCTCTTGACTTGCCCAAGTCTACAACTTGCTGAGTTACACCCTCTGAGAGATCCGGACCTGATTGTTAGACCTTGCTGCATGCTCTATTCTTGTTCACCGGACCAGAACACTCTTCAATTTGACTTCCGGTATAGGCATACTATACTCTGTAGATGTGTGGGATAGACTTTGTTGCCATAAATGACAACAATCATAAAGTCACATAAAGTCTCTTGCCAACACACTCATGGATAAAAGTGGATAGACTAATAGGACATGATGGTGGAGTTGTGATAGGGTCAATAGTAGGTGATGGAGGATCATTAGGATCTTGCTTATGTTCATTATGATCCAAGGTATTGATTTGATCTTCTATGCTTATGTGGGAGGCACATGTCTCATCACGAGAAATAGAAGTTGTCACATTAGGGTTAGATGGAGGATGGATAGGAGCAATTTGGATGTCTTGCTCAAGAATGGGTATAGGATTACAGATAAGACCAAGGTGCTCATAGATAGCTTCCTCATAGGTAATATCATCTTGATCATGGAAGAGGTAAATGTTATGGATGGGTAGCATAGATGGAATGTAAGGGATTTGATCCTAACTCAGATTAGGGACTAATGTTTCCACATACTTAGGATCATGTTCTTGATATACCACTTGGGTTGCTTGGATGGAAGGAGATGACTCTTAGATAGGCTTGATAGGCTCTTGAATAGGCTCGACATGTTCTTGAGAGTGATCGACATAAAGGTATGAGGGTTTGTGACTTGGACTCATAGTGTTAGTCTCTTGATTAGGATTGATGGCTTATAGATCACATGATGGGCTTATAGGGCTAGACATGTCATTAGAAGGCTTGTTGATAGGATCATGAATGAGTGTTTGACATGGGGATGGTCTATTCTGTGCTAACAGCTAATGGATCACATCCTTTGCTAGGGTATGGGTAAATGGACAATATAGGGGATGAACAATAATGGCAGATGGAGTGATAGGGTTAGGAGTAGGATTAGGTAGAAGGCTAATTGGATTAGGGCTTGTGAGATGGATAGTGGGATTAGATGGACTAGGACTTGGGCTAGATGGAAGGATAAGGGGATTAGATGGATTGGTTTTATCTAACCCAATCTTACCATAATCTTCTAGGTTCTTGATCAATCTTTTAAATTGTGTACAAGTGGATATGAGATGGCCCTTACACCTATGGTATGCACAATATTCGTCATCTTTATAACAATCAAGTTTAAAGTGGATTTCTTCAAAGGATGTTATCGGTGGCAACTCAATCAAATTTTCCTAGATCAACTATTGTAGGGTCATCTCTAAGGGATCCTTTAGTGGAGGGCTTGATGGATTAGAAGGTTGACATGAAGGTGTTGGGAGAGGACTAGTTGACTCATGTGTTGGAATGTGATTGGATGGTGATGGGGGATGTTCATAGGATGTAGTGACTAGATTGGTATCTCCCTTGCCAAAGGTCATTAAGTCTTGCTGCAAAGGTGAGCTTAGGGATGCTTGATTTATGTACAAAGAGCCACTCAGACTTGCATGTTCATGTTGTGGGGTCACTGATAGTATTGTGAATGTGTTTGATGAAGAGATGAAATGGTAGGATGTGTAGGTGAAAGATCTTGGGATATGGGTTGTTGTGGATAATGGTAGATATTGGAAGAAGTAGGGTATGATGATGTGGCATTGTTGTGGGAAGATGTGAGATAAGGTGATGTGACATTGTTATGGGAAGCTATAGGATAAGGTGATGTGGAAGTGATTTGAAATGTGGATGGATTAGGTTGATAAGGAATAAGATAAGGTGATGTGGAATTGTTATGATATGTGTATGGATTAGATTGGTATGAAATGGAAGGGGATGCCACATAGGAATGAAGTGGAATTGGTTGGTGGTGATTGGATAAGGAAAGATGGTATATTTTCTTGGTTTGACATGTGTCTAGGAGGTGTTGGGCCTGTGCTATAAGATGTTGCATGTGAGGTGATTGGCCTTCTTGAAGTTGAAGTTGTTGAATTATGCGATGGACCCTCTGAATCATTTCTTGGCTTAGGGGTTTTGGTGCTTGGTGAAGGATGTGAACGATCTCTTGCACTATGTCCTCTAAGATTGGCATGGTGTAGGATGATGTGGGTTGGACTTATGTGACAAAGTTGAGACTCTTGGATTGATTAGTTTTCTTGACTAATTGATTAGATTGGCTTGGTTGATTAATTGGATTGGTTTGATCAGTTGGTTGATTGGACAAGATTATCTCCCAAGAGATAGACCTATGAACTCAAGGGTAGACAAGGTTGGTTGATAATGATGATATGATCAAATGCTAGATAAGGACCAAAGCCAAAGGACAAGGTTGGTTGACTGGATCGATGTTGGATAGCTGATGTAGAGTCTCAAAAAGGATGTAGGGCTCAAGAAGTCCAATGATATGATATGGTCAAACTGGATGGGATGGTGTAGAATGGTGTGGATAGATGACTTAGGTTGATCAAGATGGGATTGATTAGATGACAAGGATGATCAGATGACAAGGAGGATCTAGTTTGAAAGGCCTGGATGAAATGTAATGATCAGGAAATGTGTTATGACAAGTAGGACTAAGGATGAGGTGGCAATATCAAACACAAGATCTCACATAAACATGCATGCACACCAAACACACTGATGAATGTGTACACCCTAGGCTAGGCAAGGAAAGTATTTTGTTGGATCCCCTAGCCATGCCAATTCAAAGCAGATAGCTTCAGGATCTTGGTAGAACTGGCTCCTCTCCACGGCACTCACTGCTCACGCATACCAAGATCCAAGTTTCCCAAGGCTCGTCCCCCCACCAAACCTTAGGATTGTCCCTGCTATCTCTACTAAGAACCATGTGAATCAGGATGGATTCAAAGGTCTGACCTTCTGCACCAACAAATAGAGGGTTTTTGGCCACTAAGACATGGTTTTTAGTTCAGGTTTCCATTTGGGTGGCTATACGTGCGGCAGTGCTACTCTCTATTATGGAGTCTCCCAGCCTTCAAGGGTTGTGCCTTGGAGGGTTTTGGGGGAGGTTGGTTGTCAGTATAGTGGAACAACACCCGTTGTTTGTGACTTTTGTCACAAATGCATTATTTATATAGCGGATTGGAATGGTCTGGCTTTGACCTATTTCCGCTTGGGTCATACCCCTTCTCACAATGGGAAGGTAGGACCTCTAGAGTTAGCAATGATTTCTTGTGCACCCCAGATTTGTTGGTTAGGCAGGGGGAGATGATACTTTCATTGCCAAATTAGGTAACAATCAGACTCAGCAAGAAAGCAAAGAAAAGAAAAGCAGACACAATGAAGACAAATTGTTTATTTTAGAGCACCAAATTGAAGTGTGCCTACTTTAGTGATACATGATTGTTCTTTGACTGCTTGAACCTGTAGAAGGTAGATCAGAAGTTTGTTTTCTTTATTCTTTGACAAGCGGATAAGACAAGCTACACAGGTAGATTGTTAGATGCCAAGAAAAATGATATATTGAAGATTGAGAAATGGCTGAACTTTGACTGTAAAAAGAGATGATTAAATGACAATATTACCTAATCAAACCTACTTCATTGTGAAATTTGTGGAATTACCTTTCCAACGAGTGTTCATTTACGCAATTTGGATGTCATATGCAGAAGTTATGAGAAAAAGAAAAAATAGCCTCCTTCGACATGTTTGAAGAAATTAGGGTTTGACTACTTTGACCTTGGTTGGCTTTTTTGACTTTTTGGCTTTTTGATTGGCTTTTTGCAAATTATTCCTTGAGTTTTGTGGAAGAAAGTTTTATGCCTTCAATTTAAAAAAAAAAACCCCGAGCCCCCCTTTGAAAGTTTAAGACTCTAATCATTAAAAGCCCAAAACTAAGATTGCGATGTTAACTATAGCAAAGAAAACCCTATATGCCAAAATCAAAAACCTAAAGTGGAAAGCTAAACACTTAAAATGTTGAGTCAAAAGTGATGTATCTAGGGTTTTAAAGGTTGATATGGGCATTAGTTTGGAAGCTCAGTCTGCAGATGGCGACTGGAAGGGGAGACAATGACAGGAGGGGGGAATTGAGACTGTCTACCCTAAACTTTATTAATTGCAACTAGGACTTTTGATAGGGAGACCAGCTGTGTTTGACCCAATGTTGGGTTTTATGAATAGTGATAGGGAGCCTATGGATGGCGATGACTATCTCTAACGCCGACCGGGTCGAAGATTTCCATGCACGATGGCAATAACAACATATACGGTGGATACTCAGCCTATGATATGGACAAGGTCATCAAACAACTATAGACTAACTATGATATTTAGCACATGTCGATCGGCTAACTAGGCAAGGTCAAAGACTTTCACAAATTGTGACTGTGATAATCATAATCGATGACTGAGGATGTTTTTTAAATGGTGACCATGATAATCATAGGCGATGACTGTGAAATAAGATTGAGCGACTGTGATATGATGATAGGGACCCCAACAAGTGATGAGGAAAGGTTTTGAAATGGTGACGAGAAGGCAAGTCAAGGGTCTTCGACAAGAGGTTGACAGGGTGTAGAGAATGGTCAATAGTGCCTTATATTATGCTAGCAATGAAATCAAACCTACAATAGGATTACACCAAGGCTCCACAACACCAAACCTACATGTGCGATGCCAATGTTAGACCCCCAGTGGCAGATCCGTACTGTATGGATCTGTATGGGATGACTGTCAACTAAATTGTTTTTTCAAATTTTGACAAGAAATTTTATAGTGACAAATTATATGGAAATTTATAGTCAAATTTTATGGAAACAGGCTTCTAGACGTAACGGTAATGTCATATTCGGCCCAGGAGATCACCTGGAGTAGATCACATACAAAACTTGTGAACAAGGGTTAGGTAAAAGCAAATTTTTAAAGCGAAAACCTGCAAAAACTATTGATTTGGTCCCACCGGGTGTGCTATTTTATGTATGCAGGAAAATTCACCGTTTTATCAAATAAACTAGTGCAACCTACAAACTATCAAGAATCTAATCTAAGAAAGCAAATGAAATGCAAATAAATGAACCAAGAGCCCTTAGATTGTGCAATCCTTGTGTTGCATGTGGATTGTTGAAGCTGATTTAATTGTTGATTGCTCACATTTTGCAACTATAACGATGATAGGAGATTTGATGGATAAGGGTAGATAGATGGAGACTAGATAGATGAAAGATTTGATAGATGATAGGGCTAGAGGAAATTCGGCAGAGTGACGGTGCTTCAGAAGATTCATCCATGCCAAATGGCTTGGAAATTGGTCAATTTATAGATTTTTTGAGAAAATGGAAGGCTAAACCTTCCAATTTGTAAGTGATGGTGAAATGGAAAGTTGCTTTGTGCAACTTGGAAAAGGAAATGGAAAGTGGGTGAGTTCACTCAAGAGATAATTTAGAAGGTGAGTGAAATGAGTGGGGAAGAAAATGGAATGTGATTAGAGTTAACTCGAGAGATAATTTAAGATAGAAATGGAAGGTGGGAAAAATCATAATTAAATAATTAAATTATCTAATTTATGATGCATGTGAGGATAAAAGGTGATAAATCAAATAAAATAAAATATTTATTTTATTTAATTTAAGAGGAAAGTGGACTAAATAAATAAATATAATTTATTTATTTAATAATAGGAGGGATAGGATAAATTAAATAAATGTTATATTTATTTAATTTATTAGAGGAAAATGCTAGGTTATGTGATGAAGAAGGGTGCCTAGGGAAAAAATGCTACAAGATGCCTAAGTGATGCAATGTTATGACAAGTGGACAATTTTGGGTGTCTACAGAATTAACTACATATTGTTGACTCATAAGGTTAGGGTCAGTCTCAGAAATCATTTGGCTCAGAGCTTGTCCCCTTACTAACTTCATGGATGTTATATTCATATCATATTCTTGGAGCACTGTTATCCACTTAGCTCTTTTCTCACCAGGCTCACTCTGCATCAGGACCATCTTCACTCTGCATCTGGTACTACATCAATTATCTTACTTCTTAAGATGTAATGTCTAAATTTCTTGACTACTCGAACTAGAGCTAGATCCTGTCTCTCAACATCCATATATCTAAGTTCTGCATCCTTAAATGGATAGCTCATAAAGGCGATAGGTTTTTCTTCCTTGGCTTCATTTCTTTGTGTCAATACTGCTACAAATGTATGCTCTGAAGCAAATGAATAAATGTAGAAATCTCTTGTATAATCTAGACTAATCAGAATAGGAGCATTAGATATGGCTTTCTTGATATCCTCAAATGTTGCTCTTGCTTTAGGAGTCCATTCAATTTTGGCATCTTTCTTGAGCATTGCATTAAGTGGTCTGACAATCTCTGCAAATCTAGTAATGAACTTTCTAACAAAATTTATCTTGCCAAAATAAGATTTAAGTTCTTTCTTACTTCTAGGTAATTACAACTTCATGATGGATTCTACTCTAGCAGGGTCAATGATGATTCCATTCTCTGTTATCAAATGACTAAGCAGTTTACCAGTTGTCACCCCAAATATGCACTTCTTGGGATTAAGTGAGATGCCATATTGTTCACACTTCTTGAGTACCTTCATGAGGTCTTCTATGTGGTGCCCCCTTTTCTTTGAAAAAATGGTCAAGTCATCCATGTAAATGACTATGCATTTGCCAATCAAGCCTCTGAAGGCTTTATCCATTACATGCTAAAAGGTGGCTCCAACATTTATCAATCCAAAAGGCATGCACCTATAAGCGAATATGCCCCACTTTGTGGTGACTGTAGTTTTCAACCTATCTATTTTATCTACCATCACCTAGTTATACCCTGAGAAACCATCCAGGAATGACATCATCTGAGCACCATTTACTATTTGTAAGACTTCATCTAATGAAGGTAAAGGATAGTTGTCCTTTTTAGAATCTCTGTTCAAGTTTATGAAGTCTACAAATAGCCTAATATCACCATTTTTCTTTCTTATAGGGACCCGATTTGCCACCCAAGTTGAATGCCTCACACGAAATATGATTCTGGCATTAAGCAACTTCTTCACTTCTTCAAAGATGATAGCTTCTAACAAGGCATTAATAGGTCTTTGCTTCTATTTAAAAGGTTTATCATCTGGCTTGAATGGTATAGTATGAGTGATGATTGAGGTATCATAAGTCTTCAACTCATCATAAGTCTAAGTGATAGCATGGATATAATCCTTTAATGCTTGAGTTATCCTTTCTTTTGTACAAACTTTACTAATTAGGACACTCCTTACTTCTTCATTTTGTCCTATATTGATTGGTGAATACTCTCCTCCATCAGTCTTTGGGAGATCTTTTTGTTTCAGAATATTGTGTAAATCAAAATCCTTTTCTAATTCTATCATCCTCTTAGGGATTTTATTAGTTGGCAACTCTAGAATCTCTTGTTCTTCCCAGATATGATCTTCTACATTTCTTTCATCTATGATCTGGGCATCAAACACATCTCTGTTTGATATGAAATCCAAAATGTGTTGGTCATCATCAAATACTTGGAGATTGGTGACATTATCATGTATGGAAGGTATTGATATTAATTCGACTGAAAATCTCTTTAAACCAGAAATGGATAATGGCTCTAGAGTACTTGCAGCCTGTGCCAAGGCATCTGCTCTGTGATTCTATTCTCTAGGCACATGGGTGATGTTGAATGCATCAAATTCTTCTATTAAGTCCCATACCCTATGTCTGTAATTAGACAACTTCTTGTAATTGCAAGAGTATATGCCCCTTACTTGTCTTACCACCAATTCTAAATCTCCATAGACATGCAGAATCTTCACTCTTTTCTTGAGTGTAAACAATAACCCATGAATTAATGCTTCATACTCCGTCACATTGTTAGTACATGGGAATTGCAATCTATATGCTGCTAGGTAGGGTTTTCCTGCTAGATCAATAAGATCTATCCCTACTCCAGCTCCTTGTTTTGACTTAGATCCATCAAACCTAAGGATCCATGGTTTATCTTCTATTAGAGGTTTGTCAGGACCCTCTCTTTTCTTTTTAGCTCTAGTAGCTACACCACCTGATATCCACTTCAGCGTTGGTGACTTATTATTTGTCATTTTTAGTGAATGACTTATATCTTATACCTGTCCCATTTTTACTTTTGTGGTATCATCATTGTCTTTACTTGATGGTACTCCCATCTCTTTCCCTTTATCTTTAATTGTGTCCCTATTATCAAGTGACTGATCTCCTGAATAAAGCATCTTCTATTTATCTATATGTGTAAGCATAATGAACATGTAGTTTCAAAATGTGGTGCTCCATGCAATCTACACCATCCCTCAATTAAAATCTGATGTGGAGGAATCTTTTGCAACATAAGATTTTGAATTTGTTTTGATAAAAACTCTTCAAACTTGGTCAAATCACTCCCTTTATCTTCATCTGACACTTCATAGTCTGACTCAATCAAACAATCAGTTCCTGGGGTGATTTTATCTTCATCCCTAGAAATGTTTTCAGCATACATCAGGATCTCCTCTAAATTATGAGTGTAGCTTTTATCCTGATATGTATTTTCTTCTGTACCTGCAGATGATGCACAAGTATCAGCATCCCTATAATTACCTGTATTACTTACCTCAACTGATGACAATCCTTCATCACCACACATTCGCTCTAGTTGTATCATGTCTAAGCAAGCATCACAAGTTTTCTCTGAATGTGCCTCACCATGCAATCTGCACTAGCCTTCAATCAAAATATCCTCATTAGATATATTCAATGTTTGACAATGATGCATTTCCCTAGACAAGTGTAATTCAAAGTTTTTGAAATGATCAACTTCATCACCATCATCTAAACTATGATCAGACTCAATGATCACCCTATTGTCTTGATGAACATGCTCAAGGATATGAGCATCATACATGAGGATTTCCTCTATCCTGACTATTTGGGGCCTGATGGAATAAACCCCTGGTTTAACATTTACATACAACACCTCATTTGTATTATTGTATTCAGTGATCATGTGTTTTATGTGAGGTTCAACCTCTATCCTAATTTGATTAGGAATCCCTTTCCAGGGTAACCACATATGGCTAAAATCTGTAGACATGTAATTATTAAGTGTTTTTGACCAATCCTTGCTAAGTAACATCCCATAGGTATTAGGGATATCTACCACCTGGATATCAATGTAATATTGAATCCTTGGATCTAATACTAACTGCATGTGGATATGTGTTAACTCTCCCACTACACTTACTTTAGACTTGTCTAGTTGTGTCACCTTCTTGAGTGATTTAGCTGGATGTAACCCTAAGGCATTGCAGATTGACAGTGGCATCACATTATTTGATGTATCTAAATCTACCAAGCAATTATGTAAGTTCTTACCAAACATTCTCAATGTGAGTAGGAAAGGAGGTGATTCAACTTTATCTCTATACAAGGTCATATGGGAAGTTTCGGCAGCCTGAATAGTAGCTGGGACTTTGTGCTTAAGATTATTGTCTTTAGCAACAGGATCTTTGTTTACATTATGGCTAGGATTGTGAGCATGACTATCTTGTTTTGGTATAGGCTCATCTAAGGATTTCATGAAAGCCTTCTTGATGGTTGGAGTTTTAAGCAATTCAGACAATGACAAGCTGATCTTAACTTTTTTCATCTCCTCTACTAAGTATACAACTAACTTGTTAGACTCATGAGACTGATTACTGATCTTTGTCCCTATATTTTGAGGTGTAAAATACTGAGCATTAACCCTAGGAATACCTGGATTGTTACTGGCTTTTGGATCTGGGGGAGTGTTAAAATTATTAGGAGGTAATGACGTGGTCAAGGGACTAAAAGGCCTGTTAGGATTACTCCTAAGGTTGTAACTATGTCTACCTTGGTACTATTGTTGATAAGCATGAACTTCTTCATGTTCCATTGCTAGCTCATTTTCATCTTCGAATGGAAACACGTAATTAGTTTCAAATGTCATGGCAGATTCCTCACATGCAAATGTGTAATTCTCCTGAGGTAAGGCTATTTGGTGTTGAGGGTGATTTACATAACTTTCTAGCACAAGAGAAGTATCATATCCACAAGGGACGATCTCATTTCCTTCAATGAAAGGAGGATTACCTGTAGTATTGGACACTTCGGCCTGAAAAATGGAAGTTGCTATTTTGAACTAAGGACAGTCTAGCTCAGCATGTGCATTGGTGTTGTGTATCCTACACCAATTTGTAAGGGCTACCTCTACTAAGTTCACTCTAGTGGTCTGTTTTGGTTCATTAGGAGGCTGATTGTCTAAGGGTGATGGAAAAGAACCATTATTTGGCCTAGTGTTCCACACTCTAGGCTGTCTAGGTGCATTATTATTATTACCAGTGTTATTGTTATATCTCTTGTCATTATTGTACCCTTTGTCAGGATATCCTGATCTATCATATTTATATCCTCTGTTTTGATTTGACTAAGAATAAAAGTTCTAACCTCTCAGATGTGTAATTTATGTTGTCAACTTCCTTAGTTGTGCAGACATTTCCTTGATGTCTTCTTTCTCTTCTTGAACTTTGGCTACTACATTCTCTTTTTGTGGCTTAACAAAAGAAGAACCATTATTGTTATTTTTCCCTACATCCTGAGATGCTTGAGCATGTCTTGGATATTGCACTATTTGACCATTTCCATTCGGAGGAGGCATGATGCTAAGAGGAGGTACCTATAAAGGACTAGGCATTGCAATTGGAGGCATCATAGCTCCATTGGTCTACTATTGGGTAGGATGTGTAGGATAAGAAGAATAAGAAGGAAATGCTATGTTTGGTGTTGGAGCAGCGATCGGTTGTTGATTGACTTTTATAGCTTCCTCAAAAGCTCCTATTAAAGTTGTGACACTAGGATGTGTTCTTCTGATGAACATAGAAGTTAGGGGATCTAAGGCTGAGTAGTATATACTTCTAGCTGCCTCATCTGCTACATTATATGGAGCTACTAGCTTGGAATACATTTTCTAAAATCTAGCATTGAAGTTTGAAATAGGTTCCCCTTCAAATCTCTTGATTGTGGCAAAAAGATGATAATTCATTGAAGGATCTATAGGTATCTTAAATCTATCCTTAAAATCTTTCTCTAAGGCAGCCCATGAACTAATTGAAGCTTGACCAAGACTAATATGCCAATTGTATGCTTCCTCTCCCAAGGAGTATGGAAATAATCTGCATACCACATCCTGATGCTCAATCCTTGCTCTATAGAAAGTTTCTTTAAATGTTCTGATATGATCTTTTGCATCTTGATATGGATGATATTTAGGGCAAATCTTATCAAGATTTTTAGGCCAAGGATGATATGTAGTGAAAGTTAAGGGTGAGTCAACAGCAAAGAATGACATTGTGATTGGTGGCTATTGGACTGGAGGTGTAACTAGTGACCCTGGGGGTGTTATAGTATGTCTCGATGAAGATCCTGAGGCAATTGAGTTAGGAGTATGATGAATATCTATGGTACAAGGTCTCAGTCCATGAATAGACAATTCCTCAAAGAGTCCAACAGATCTGGACCTAGTATTAGGCCTGAGAGCCAGGATTATAGTAACTTATGATAGAATATGGAAATCTAACTTGATTTTCTATAAAGGTCAAAAGAACTGAACGAGCAAAGGTGATATCTCTAGTCAAGACTCAGTATCTACTAGAAACTTATGCAATATTTGCATCAACCACGCGAATATGTATAAAGATCAAGCTTCTAGACTTAGATATTAGGATATCTAACTATATGAGCAAATCAATACGTTAAACTTGTAGGAAAACCTCAAAAAATGACTAAACCTTCAAAGATTCCAAGGATTGACTATAAAGCCTAGAATATTCATGCTCAATTTTGAAATATTTACTATCTACAAACTTGAAATAGCACAAAACAAGTAAATCTTTGCACAAACACTCAAAGCATAGGCAATTATGATGAGCTTTGAGAAGATTACCTTGTACGGATGCAAGATTATGTATATGCAATCGATTCACTTACCAGACAAGAGACAAGGCCCTCCTTCTAGTGCTAATTTATGTTGATGATGATTATTAGTCATAACAACATGCATAAAAAATAGAACAACAAACCTCTTTTATCTTGAAAAGTACGATTAATTTAGAACGAACTGATGACTCCAAGTCTCCATTGATCAGGTCATGATCTTCTGACATTACTCAGAGGTTGATGTGACATGTTGTTTTCATGCAAGGGACCTTACACTATCTGTTTTGTGAATTGTTACTTGTATATCTGGTTCCGCACATGTTTCCTATAAATTTACTTCACAAGCAAGGTTATTTCTATTGTATTCAATAGATGATGATTATGTTTATAAGTTTGATCAATTCTTTTGAATATCAGTTGTCATGAACTTGTTTTTCTTCTGCCTTATGTGTTTAACTAAATAATGTGCCTACAAGTAGATATTTGCATGTTTATTTTTTATATTCATATGTATTTGCATGAAATTTATCATTCTGACATCCTTTCACTCAAAATATGCTCTCTATGTTCAATTATTTATGGAATATAGGCATATTTCATGTTTATTTGCTTTAGATTGTCTATTATTTGAAATTGTGAAGGTGATTTGCAATGAAATTAAAAAAAACTTTAAAAATACTTCTAAATTTGATGAAATTTTAGCTACTAATTCACATACATTCCAGATACTTTCATAAAGAGAAGGAATCAAACCATATTTTCACCAGGATGTTCTACAACTAGTTATGGTAGATGCTAACTTCAAAGGAACAAAGAATGAAAACAACACATGCAGACTGATAAGCACTCCAAGGGACGCAACTAATCAATGCATATATCTAGAATTCATCCATTGATTACTCAAGATTTATGATTATTTGTAATCAAAACAACTTCTCTTTCATTAGGTATGCAAAAATACATGTACATTCACAATGAGATTTGAAATTAGTCCTGAGAACTTCAACAATCTACCTTCAATTAAGTTTCTAATAATGTTCAATGTACACTCCATCTCCTTTTATAAAACAAGGAGAGGAGGCGGTTACAAGTGATCAACGGTCAAGATTTGTCTCTCTAGATCAATGATCAATATTCCTTCTTTGACTGGGCAATACCTGCAGACGTGGCACAAGTTGCCAGCTGGCAACCATCTGGTAGAACTCAAATATTTTGTTATCTGATTATGCATATGACTTTGTCTTCATGCATCTTTATTTATTCTTCATCCTCTGCCTCTTCTTTATTTTCATCTTCTACTTCATTTACATCTTCTTCTTCGTCCTCATCACTATCATCATCACTATCATCCTCATGAAGATCACCCTTTATATGTACCTTTATCACCACCCTAATGGATTCATATAGTTGCACTATTCTTTCTACTTCACCTCCATCATGAATTTTGGCCTTTACCATAGCATGTTTGTGAGAATGAAACCATGCTTGAAGAGCATTCCACTTATTCTTCCTGCTGTTCAATGTCTCATTATATGTCTCTACTTTAGCTTTCATTCTCATGGCCTTGTTTATCACATCTTTTGTTAAGTTATGAAGGGGATCCTCTACTGCTTTCTTAAAATTATTATGGAAAGCTTGGACAGCAAAATTAGTATCCTGATTTTCTATCTTTCCTTCTACTTTGTCTTCCAAAGCCTCCAAGGTACTTACTTCTTCTACCATGAGATGATGCAGTTTAACACTTATATCCCTTAACTTGTTATTGCATCCTTGCAGTATATCACACTGAAATCAGATGTCCTCATGCCTAATGCCTAGCAGCTGTGCAATGTTATTATCCATAAGTATTTTCATGCCAATCCTTCTCATTTCACCTAAAGCATCCATATGCTTTTCCAGCTTAAAAGACCTTCTTCTCACCTCATTTTGTAGCTTGTCCACTTTACTCTTCAGAGCACCAAGAGCATTCCAATTTGATAAGGAGGTCTTAACTACATTTTCTGCTTCAAAGACAAAAGAGATAAACCAATTATCTACTAGTTGAGCCTTATGCTTCATGAGGTATAACCTTGTCATCTCATCTTGAGATATGATTGTGAGTGGGGTAGCTATACTAAGTGGTGTATGCTTAGGGTCAATTAACCCTTTAATAAAAGAATGTAATTGAGCTATGTGCTCTTTATGCTATTTGTTCTTATCCTTCTCTTTCTTTACACTTTTCAACAAGAAGTCAATACTATACTTGGCTTCTTGGCCTTTCTGCTCCTCGGTGGCAAAGGCTAGATCAATATCAGTTATTTGGAAATCATCAATACTTATTTTACCTTTCTCTTTATTTACCATGGGTAGTGTCACCTGAGCTATTCTCCTACCAGTAGTAGAATCTCTCCTTATTGCAGAAGTTGGCCTTGCCTTCCTCTTTGGCTTCATCATGCTTATTGAAAACAATGTAGAAATGTCAAATTCATGCATCTCATCTAGCTATTGTAGATTTATTTCTTGCTACAGCCAGTATGGAATATCACCCTTGGGCTCTTGTTGATTAGTCTATTCATTTTAAGAATCCTGAGACTCTGTATTATTCACTACCCTTGGTGGTGAATTCTCCTTCCTTAGTTCTTCCTCATGCACATTTTCATGAGGGATCTCTTGATGAGGTGCCTCTTGTTGAGGGATTTCTTGTTGAGGGGGAGTTTCTTGTGATATGTGTACGTTCTAATCATGTACCTCCTCTTGTAATTTATCCTCATGTGGCTCCTAAACATTTTTATTTTGTTCATCATGTGGCACTTGGTCTTCATGAGAAGATTGTGTATTTTGACCTTGGGGATCACCTTGATCATCCTCGGTCACATTCTCTGTTTCTTTTTGTTGAGCCTCATCTTAGAGTAGACTTTGTTCCTCACCTTTTGAGGTGTTTATTTCTTTTTGTTCTTGAGTCTTCTCAAGTTCCTTTTCTTTTTCTTTTATTTCTCCTTTAGCTGCTGGTGCTAGGTTATCACCCTAATCTGTATTCCTATCAAGCACATCTTCATTTTGTTGATCACTTTTATCAGGCATCTCCTGATCACCCTCCTTTTGTGTTGGCAAGAGACACATTGGAATTTCATGATTATTGTCATTGATGGCAAAAAAGGTTAACCCACACATCCATAGGACATGATGAGTCTCTACCGGAAGGTAGATTGTAGAGTATTGTGATCTGGTAAGCAAGAACAGAGCATGTGGCGAGGTCTGACAGTCAGCTCCAGATCTCTCAGAGGAAGTATCTTGGTGAAGTGTGGATTTGGGGAAGTCAAGAGGACTATGTTGATTGATAGATTCCAAGGATTTAGCCTCCAGTAATAGATGAAGAAAAAGATATGAATACTTGAGTGTCGGGTTTCTGATTGGCAGTGTGGACAGAGGAAGAACTGACTGGCAGAACATCAGACATTATTCTAGATGCATTACTGATGATGGTAAAGATTCTTAAGGTAGAAGTTATAATTGACCAACATGATTAATGACTTCTACAAGTATATCCTTGATCCACATTACTTAGTAAGCAAGGATTCAGCTGACAGATTAGAGTTCATGGAAAATATTGACTATTCCAGATGCTGACTAGAAAGGTGATGAAATCACTTGTGCGTATATATATATATATATATATATATAAGATGGATTTAGTTGTGTGAGAAGTCATGGTTGTTGTGTAGTGTGAAGAAAAGCAGTAAAGCAGAGCAAAAGCAGAAAGGTAGGTCGAGTATGTGAAGGGACAGCAGCACTATGGAAGAGAAAGGATGCAGTGCAACAGATCAGTGTACTGAGTTTAACTAGAACTGAACTCCAGCATATGTAGATGCTCCTTATCAGTTCAAGTATTGTATTACACTCTTTGTAAATTGTAGATAGTGAGTCTCTTGTAGGCAGTGGACCTCTTGTGAGTAGTGTGCTCGGGCAGTGAGCCCTAATTGGCAAGTGCCATTTTGTAATCCTATTCTTCTAACAGAGAATACAATCTTGGGTTAATCACCTCATGGTTTTCTCCCTTAATAGGGTTTCCACGTCAAAAATATTGTGTCATGTGTATTTCCATTTCATGGTTATGTTTGCTTGTTTGAATTTATGCTACACTAATTATTAAAAAAGTTTAGAACGCTGAAATAATTAAGATAACTGATTCACCCCCCCTCTCAGTTATCAACATTTTGAACATTAGTTTCTATCTTTTCTTGTTCTGGAGGTGCATTATTTTGCCCTTTATCTTGATCAAGCACATTCTTATCAACTTCTTCATCCACCCTGATTTCTACTTTCTCATGTTCTAGAGGTGGATCACTATCTCTATTCTGATCCCCATCCCCTTGGTAAGCCAAGTCTATTACCGCGAGGCTAGTAACTTCATCACTCTAATTGGTCAATCCTATCTGTTCAGCAACATCCTCAAGGTCATCATCTTTAAGATCCTCTATCTTGACTTACTCTTGATGAGTTTCCTTTTGGACCATAGGGGTTCCCTAAGGAGTCATCTTTGTATTAGCTACTAAGGTCTCCATCCTCTGAGCAACAACATCACTAACTATTTCATCGTCTAACAAGTATATTGTGTCATCTAGTGAAAGAGGTGGCTCTTTCCTTACCTTATGTCTCTCTTCTCTTTGCTCTTCCACTTTCTCTATTTTAAATTTAATGATATTTGGAATTGGAACCTCATGTTGTAGCTCCTTCATGAAACAAGGACCACCTGTACCCCTCAAGATAATAGGATCAATATTTACATTTCCTCTCATTGTAGTTTTCTGCTTCTTTTGGGGTGGTGTCCACTGCACTTTCTTCCTTTTCTTCTTTGGTATTAACAAATCATCATCTCAAGGTTCTTCATCTAAAGGTTCTTCATTTAATGGATCTTCTTCCAATGGTTCATCTTCCATTAATTCTTCTTCAATTGGTTCCTCTATGATCACAGGAGTAGGCTTTGTGACTTTCTTCTTTTGTTTGGCAGAAGTATGAGGTGATGTAGCTATAGATGTAGATGTAGATGCCACATTTCCCTTTGGTTGAAGTCTTTTAACAATTACTCCTCCTTGTGCAGGAATTACCTTCTTATTCTTACCTTGTTGCTTTTGCTCTTCAACTGGCAACCTTTCTCCATTGGATTTCCTCTTCTCAATGAGGAAGTCATCATATTCCTCTTTAGATAACTCTTGTCTTTTCTTCTTGGTATCCAAAGTGAGGGCTACACCCCTCTTCTTCAACTTCATGACTTCAGCATCTACCCAACTCTGGGTAGTTCAATAACTTTCTGCACTATTTGATCAAATGAAGTTACCTCAAGCTCTGTTAAATCAGGAGCTAAGATAGTTTCATTGTATATATTCTTGTCCTCATACTCACTGGACATAATCTTTCCATCATCTTTGCGCAACTGCACTGGGACTGGTATGCAATCAAAGGTGTGAATTTGATTAAGAGTAAGCCTCTGATAAGTCCTTCTCCTGACTTCATTCTCATCATCACAATCAGACCAGTAGTCCTCAAGGTGTTTTTGATGTACTTGCCTCTTCATTAATTTATGCATCCTGCCATATGGATCATATGGCCTAGCTATTGAAAATGGCTGCAAGTGCATCAGCTTTAATCTTCCCATTGCATCCTTGATACTTTGTTTATCAAGGCATATATACCAACCGATGAAGATTGGAAATAACACAGGCAAAATCTTTCCCTTCTCTGTATGAGCCTCAACTGAGGTTAATACTTGTCTAGCAAACTCCATTAAAATGGCCATATCATTGGGGTATCTGGGTAGCATGAGGGGATGTCCCTCAAAGCCCTCTATTCTCATGTACGAAAAGATAGAAAAATGGATAAACCAAGCCCCATGTTTATATATCATAGCTTGGGCTTCCATACTTAACCTTTTCAATTTGTCTTCTTCCATAGACCTAACAAGATGCATAGAAAAAGAATCATTCACCAATTTATAGTTTTGGAGGGACTCCCTCCTGCCCAATTGTGGATAATGCTCCCATATGTTTACATCACTAGGATTGTTTCCAACCCTGCCTACTATTTGTAACCCATTGAAAGTTCCTCTAAAAGCACAAGCATATACAACATAAGAAGTCATATGGAACATGCACATCTGACCACCTAGCCTTCTCATTCCTACATCTAGACTATCACTTATGATTTTGGCCTAGAGAGGCATATCATTTGAATATTCCACCATCCAAATGATTCCATACATCTAGTTTTCAAAGTTGCCAGCATGTTGTCTTCCTATCATTCTGGCAAGCAGGACCATCATATACTGATACTCTTTAGCAAAATCAAACTTGAACAAGTACACTGGCAGCTTTGCTAAGGCCTTATATATGCTTCTCTTGGATCTCCACTGGTACAAGATCCTCCTAGCTTCTTTCTCATTACTACAGTATTCCTTTTCCAGCCTTCTTAGGCTCAATCTGACCACATTATCTCCTACAGGAAAATTGAATGCAGCGGTGATGCCCCTAATTGAGAAATCTGCATATACCCTGTCATGCTTTTCTACTTTCCTGGTTTCAGGGTTATAATTCCTTACACACTCAACTACTAGCTCAGTAGCCTCCATGGCATATGGAAATCCTGCAGCATGCCACATCCCTATGGAGTATATTCTTTGGAGTGTAGGGTTTCCGCTTCCATTGTCTAATGTTCTAGTCCATGCATCCAGGTCTATACTTCCCTGGTGTGTGTCATTTATCATACCATATCTGAATCCTACCCCCTCTAGTTGTATGAACATGGGCTTCAAAAACTCTATTTTAGACCTATTCCTTCTGGCTGCCATTAGCTCCTACGATAAACCCATGCATTTCTTACCCTAACATGTTTGTATGCAGGAGGGTTAAAGAATCTCATACATTCTATAGCAGCAATTTTATTATTATAGCTCATTTCATGTATCATCATGCTAATTGACTCAGTAAAAACCACTTTACCTCATAATTTACCATAAACGACAAAAGAGAGAGTTTTAATTACATACCTGATAACTGCTTTCTCTTTTTACTGTATGACTGATAATGAGATGAATGTGAATATGCTATCTTTACCATTCCATTCCATCGAGATGTAGGTCTCGTTCTGTTTGCAGGTGACTGTGGTGCTTTGACTTTTAGAGCTCTATAATTTTTTCTTAATGTAGGGTAAGTGTAAATAAACCCCAAAATTCACTTTTAAACTGATCAATATGACAAAGTAGGGTGTGTTTAATCTTTTTACTTAGGCTTGTCGATCAATTGCATGACATTCGTGGATGTTGCCAACTGTCAAGTTTACATTTGAAATTGGAGGGCATGACCTAGTGTTGGAACATTTAAAGAAGGAGGGTGATCTCTTAGAAGATCAGGTATTTTTGAAAATATGACCCTCCATCAAACATGCATTAACTAATGATCGGGGTGATACAATTGTCAATATGGTCAACCTTTTGACCAATGACTAAGATCAAGTCATATTATGTTTGTTAATAAATCGTGATAATACTGTACTCGTATGACCCTGAGGGTTTTGCCATGTGGCATGATTGAATTGGTTATTATGAAGCTAGGCATATTGGGTCATAATGTTCAAAATGAGGGATATATGAGAATATCTGGATCCTTGGCACTCAGAAATATCACCCTCAATCGAGGATGTAAGGGTGATGTCTATTGTTTCTCAATCTGACTGGATGCTTATTCCCAGTTATCCCTACAAGGTAGCCATCAATGATCAATGAGATTTCTGGGCCAGCAGCCAATAGTATAGGAGATAGACTCTATAATATCTCCTCTTCTTCTTTAGGCTCTGCAAAACCAAGGGGGATATTCCCTATTCAACATCCATGAAATATGCTCATGGCTTGACTGGGATGTTGATGCAAAGCAGATAAATCCTCCTTTTTATAGACCAAAACTATGAGATAAGTGCAAAGGGGCTAGCTCTGGGCCTATGTTCAGTTGTGAGACAGAGGATTTTGATCCTAAAACTACTTCTAACGTCCTAATGGTTTGATTTAAAGTTTAAGTTTGATTTTATATTTGGATGCAAAACTAGGACCTAGGTGTAACCTTAATACAATACTAGACTGGTGCCTATCCAGGGCTTGGAGTCAATAGACATACACATGTGAATGATCAGCATAAACATATACCAAAGATTAGATTTCAAGGGGGTTTGTTTAGCACCTGCTTTACAGACACTTCACAAGACTGAGTATTCAGTTATCTCTACTTACAAACATCCTCACTATAATACATTCCTCCCAACACTTGATCTAAAACATTTAATCTACTCCTTGAGTAGAAGTAAGAAATCAAGCATTCAATATAGTAAACCTATATTCTAGAATCATAAACACCTCTTAGATGCCTAGATTCAGAAGAAGAACAAACTCAATTTGGAGACAGATAACAAAACACATGCAATATAGCATTACTCATTTAAATCAACATGAAACTAGTAAATTTATGCATGAGACATACAACATGAGACTCATAAACTCACAAGACATCTAGAACAGGGCCACCAATGAAGTTGTATCTTATCACAGCACCAAAATTCGTCCAGTTTTTCAACAACCACAAATGAGCAACACCACTTGCTATATACAGCAAGGAAGGTGCACTTCACATTGAAAGTACATGGTTGACTCAAAAAATCACTAGATACCATGCATCCTGAGAAAATGGCGCTCAACATTAAATGCAACAGGCAGAGGATGAGACAGGGAGATTTTGAGCCCTGCACCACCACCTGGGGATTCACATCTTCAATCAGGTACATAATCTATCCATGCCTTTGCCCATACCCTATAACATCCACCATTAATGGCAACCAACCCACGGCCATCAGGAAATGCAGCATACTGTACATTTGAAACTTTCCCGCCAAGATACATGACCCTGATATTTCAAATCATGTGGGAGTCATTTATCCCACATGCACCTTGCGGAGACCTCCTGAATACTTTATAAACTATGCCACGAACATATATGATGTCGGCAATTTTTCTCTCGACGGCACCAGTATAAACCTCATCATGATCCTCCTGCATGATACCCCGATGTTCAATATCACCCTGACATGAGTGAACCACCTGTTGAGCTTGCCTAGCATGAAATATCACCTTGGTATTCTGTTGGCTCTTGATGACATCACCATCATATTGCAATATCAGGGGGGTCTTCGTAAGATGACTGATGTTGGAAATATGACCCCCTCAGACCTTGATGACATCACCATCATACTGACAAGATAGGGTGATATTCAGAAGATCACCCCATATTTGGAATATCACCCCCTTCGCAAATTGTCTGTCTGCACTGTATCTTCATTGTAACATTGGGGTGATCTTTGAATATGATTGATATTTGGGATATCACCCCCCTCCTTTGGAATATGATGCAGCCGTTAGACAAGTAGACATCACCGTCATATAAAATTTGGCATTAGCAGCATCAGGTGATAAAAGAACACTGGGGTGATCTTAACAAAGATCACCCAATCTTTGAAACATGATGATGACCCCCTCCTATGGAAAATCAAGTTATATTTGAAATATGATGAGGAGGCCCAAAGACTTAGAACCTTTTTGGATTTTTTGGGAAGGCGCCTGCATGTTAATTGCTTGTAACCTGACTGTTCATGCAGGCAGTAACAATGTCATCACTTTATGGGCTTCTAAAGTTACTCGAGGAGGATGACGTCATCATCATATTTGTTTAGGTTAGGGATACTTCAAAATGTGACCTTTTCAAGTTGTATCATAATGACATCATCATAATGTTATGTCCTCTTTGTTATCGGGTTATGGTGACGTCATCATCATGTTGAGGAATATGATGGATGTTTGGAAATGTGACCCTCCGAGGGTCGAGTGTATTGATGACATCATCATCATAGTGATCTCTTCTATATACCAAAACTGGATGACATCATGGTTATGTTTGTGAAGGGTGATATTCACAAAGGATGATATTTTGTAAGATGATGGATATTTGGAAATATGACCCTTCACGAATATGCATGCGGGTTTTGACGGGTACATACCTTATCGCATTTAAATTTGGCATTCATGTATTAGGAACCCTATAGACATCAGGTGATCTTCCTAAGTTAGGGTTATCTTAAAAAATATGATTGATATTTAGAAATGTGACCCTATGGGAAATATCTGGGTTGACCAAACTTTGACTTAGCATAACTATCTATCCCTTTACAATATCAGGGTGATCCAAAAGGCAAACTTGCTTAAAATTTTGTATTCTTCCCAACTATGAGGTTTGTGATAACAAATTCCAACCTTAACAAATGACCCCGCTTTGTGATGCACATGCATAAGCAAGGGTGATACACTTGACTGACTTTTGCCAAACTGCCCAAAGCAAGAAAAGCAAAAACAAACAGAAGCAAATAGTTGGGTCCCTATTTTGCTAAGGCAAAGTGGGGCATGTTATGTAACCACACAACAGGGATATGCTGGGTTTGCAACATGATAGGACAACTACATTTCCTATGATTCCCAAGTTGCAGGCTGCATGGGGAAATCTCCACAGTAGGGTAAAGTTTCTAAACACTGAAATGCATTTAGGTGATGACAATACCCAGTTGCCTTCACTGCCCACAGGCTGAGCTTAGTTTAATCCTGACGTTCAAGATGCTCTTGACATGTTGTCTTTTATCTTTGGCCAGTATGATGATTCAACAGTACATGATTGGCAACTCGCAGTAGTTTTTAGACTCAAGACTATGGACAAGTCTCAAGAGTACCGTCTCAACTTTTTAGAGCGAATCTCTATGGCTATGGTGGACCAGCTCACAAATTTCTCTCAGAATCATGTTTTCAGGTACTCAGTGTTGGTAAGAGACACTATATGGCTTCATGAGTGTTGTCATTGATGGCAACAAAGTCTATCCGACACATCCGCAGTACATAATATGCCTATACCGAAAGTCAGATTGAAGACTATTTTGGTCCGGTGAACAAGAACAAAGTATACAACAATGTCTGACAATCAGGTCAAGATCTCTTAGATGGTGTAACTCAGCAAGTTGTGGACTTGGACAAGTCAAGAGGAGTATCATGACTACTATATTCCAAAGATTTAGCCTCTGGTGATAAAACATGAAAAAGATATGAGCATCAGGTTTCAGTCAAGTAGAGCAGACAGAGGAAGAACTGACTGGCAGAGCGTTAGACTTCAATCTAGATGAGTAAAAGGTGTTGATTAAGCTATTTGGAAGATCATACATTGTTGGCCAACATGATTAATGACTTCTATGTCTATTTTTTTGATACGCATCACAAATCAAGTATGGATTTAGCCGATAGATCAGTAATTTGTAAATATCTTGAGTATTCTTGTTGCCGACTAGAAATTTGTTGAAATCCTTGATGCGGATATATATACCAGATGGATTCTAGTATGTAGGCATGTGTGAATATAGATATGATGAAATAGAGTGTGAAGAAAAGTAGAGATAAGTGTGGAAGCAGAAATATAAGTCTGGTATGTGACAGAGCAACAACACTAGAACAGAGGAAGAATGAAGTGCATTAGATCAGTATATTGTGCCTTTCTCTAGCATTTGTATATGCCTCTCATTAGTTCAAACACCTAATTACCTTCTATAAGTTCTGTAGACAGTGAGTCTCTTGTAGGTAGTGTGCCTCTTATGAGAAGTGTGCTCGGGCAGTGAGCCCCAATTGGCAAGTGCCATTTTGTACTTCTTATTCTTTTAACAAAGAATACAATCTTGGGTTAGTCACCTTGTGGTTTTTCCCTTAACAGGTTTTTCCATGTAAAAATCCTTGTGTTATGTGTGTTGATTTTATTTCTGTTCTTATGATTATATATGCTTATATGTTTTGATGTTGTACAAATTATAAAAGGAGAAAAGAAATTTATGATATTCGAGATAACTGATTCACCCCCCCTCTCAGTTATTTACCTTGTTTCCAACTATTGGTATTAGAGCTAAGTTCCTCTAAATAGAGCCTAATAGCTTGAGGAAGATCTGGGAATCTCAATGGATTTGTATGGTATGAAGGAACAACTTCAGTCTGCCCTAGATGATCTTGAACAATCCCACTCTAAAGTCAATAACTTGAGAGAAAGACTCAAACAACTGATGATTTCATAAATGAGATAAAAGAAAAGCTGAGTATCTCTATGAAAAAGAGAAAGGAACTACTTCAAAAATTAGCAAGTCAGAGTGAAGTCAATGATACTAATAAAGATCTGCATGAGAAAAACAAGCTATGTGAGAAGCTATCAAAAGAGGTCATTATGGTAAGGCATGAGATGGAATCAGGGGTTATGAGATTCACCCAAGAAATTGAAGAGAAAAGGAAAATTGAAGATAATCTAAAACAATCCCTCAAGGAGAAGATAGAGGACTGCCACAAAATGGACAAAATAATCAGGCATCTTGAATATGATCTTGAAGAAGCTAGAGATAATGAAGAACAACTTGAGAATCAGATAGACACTCTTAAACAAGATCTTCAAACATCAAATGAATACAAAGATAAATTGAAGATAAGCTCAGCCCAACTTGAAGTTCTTGAAATCCAAAAGAGGGTAGATGATAAGCATGGTTTGGGATATGAGAAAGGTGAAAGCTCTCGACCTGGTCAGAAGAATTTTGGATCAGGAAATCAAAGAAACGGGCCTAGAAGACCTCTGGTAAGGTAACCAAATGGTCAAATATATCCATCCTTCAATGGATACTACTTCAATTGCAACAACTTTGGTCATAAAGCAACTCAGTGTAGAAGGAGAATGAATCAAACTAATCCATCCTTCTCTAGACAATGTTTTAACTGCAAAAGGTATGGTCACAAATCTCATGAATGCAGAAATATTCAAATAAACAAATCATTCAATAGTAGATGCTTTGCATGCAATAGGATGGGACATATGGCTAATCAATGCAGATCAAGAAGATATCAATCAAATATGCAAAGAAATGTTTGTTACAACTATAATAGATCCGGTCATATTGCCAAATTCTGCAGAAGTAAAAATCAGGATAAAAAGGGTCTAGTGCATCACAATAAAAAACAAGATAAGGGAAAAGACAATGAATGCGGATGAAGTTCAAAGGGAGATGAGCAAGATTTGGGTTAAGAAGCGTACAGAAAATGTTGGGGATGGATCCGCACCAGAATTTGGTGTTAATATTCCTTCCAAAAACTAAACAGATGAGCTCTGGCTCAGGGGGAGTCACAAAGAAAAATAAATTCCCCCAACTGGTCAATTGGTGCCTAAATTTGGCACATGGAATGCTACGGATTAAAGGGTTCTCAAAAAAATATCTAAATAACCCTTGGTATAAATATGAAAGATCTGCATGGAGTTTTGCAAGAGTTTAATCATCCAAGATTGATCTGGTTTGATAGCCATCTGGTAAAGCAGGATTTTCATAGACAGATCTAGTATGATTCAAAATTGAAATACTTTGATCTACGGATCCATGGCATGATTGAAGAAAAGAAGATACATTGTCAATTCTCACTAAAAATGATTCTAAGTGCAACACAGTGATTTGAGAAGATCTCTCTTGGAACAGGGCAACTAGGTAACTTATGTTGTGCATTTATTGTAAAAGGAAATTAGGGTTTACGCAAAGATAAAAGGGTTCATTCACTTATTATTTGCACATTTGCATTCAAGAAGATGAAAAGAAGAGCTCTGCATCAAAGTTTCTACAAATCTCTCAAAGATCAACTGTAAAATCCAATTCAACTAGCGATTTGTTCTGGCTCTTATTTCAAACCCTAAAGCGTAAAAAGGTACTTCCATTTTAAAAATCTCTCTCAGAATCTTTTGCAAAATGGCTACTCCAATGGTTGTTAAGATCACTTATAGGCCGCGCCCAAAATTCAAGAAGCACCCCTATAAATCCCTAGAAGTTGATCCTTTAGGCACTTTTTCTAGCATTCTGTATGGGCTATTGCACATAGAAGATGTTAGGGTCTACATCCATTACAACATTGATGAGTTTTGAGACTCTAAGTTGATGGACATCTATCGTAAACAATTAATAGATGAAAGTTTTGAACTCAAACCTCAATACAAGGCCCTCTGAGATAAACACTTCAGACATTGCATCCACTTTCCCTATTTTGCTAAAGATGATTGGGTCCGATATGTCCTAAGCAGAATGCATGATAATTTCATGTGGTTAATGAGGCCCTTCAAGATAACAAAAGATGCCATCAGGGCAGTAACTGGACTGCACTCAACTGCTGGGTTACCTATACTCAAATCTGTCAAGAATCAAACAGTAACTCAAGCCACTAGATCTAAGTTTGACAAGAGAGAAATGACCATAGATGACATCACAGATCTGGATGTCAAATTTACCTCAATGATAATTGGGTATAAGATCTATCATTCTAACAGGGAGAATTTTGTGTCTGGGACTGCAATATATGCAGCATATCAGATGTTGAAGGAAAATGCAGATTATGACCTATGTGATCTTCTCTTAAACCAACTATTAGAAAACCTGCAGAAGATGAAGAAGGATAAGAAGAACTCCCTTAAGTATGGTTATTTAATACTATGTCTATTCTTCTATTACATGAATGAGCTACCTGGATCAAGTGGTTGGGTTTGGCAAAATGACAAACCGGTTGCTATACAGATTAGAGACTATATGTATGGACTTTGTGATGCTAAAGCTCAAAGCCCAGCTCCCTAGGGTTACTTTAAGAACTTCCAAAGAATGATGCAAGCTAGAGAGAGGATACCTCAATCCATAGTTGAGAAATACAAGGATACAGTGTGTTTCATGGTAGATACTGATCAATGCCTAATGGAGGCAGTTGAGCCCAGAACAGTGTGGATAATGGCAATGGGATACGAGGTCGATGAGAAAATCTTGGAGCTACATATTCAACACCTATTGAGCCAGCTTAAGGACCCTGATGTAGAAAGGTTTGGAAACTTCCAAGAACTAAGTGTAAAAATACATGTTGAGCTAAGACAACCAGAGATAAAGAGGAAAGTCAAAAGGGAAGTTAAGGAAATTGCTAAAAGATTTGGCATATCAAAAGAGGTAGTAGATGCAAACAGAGAGAAAATGGAAAGGGTTGAGAAAGAGAAACAAGAAGTAGAGAAAGGAAGTGTTCCGGTACAAGCCTCCTCCCGGACTAGATCCTCCAAGAGCTCTGCACCTGCCACTCCTAAGAGCTCAAGAGCCACCAAACTAGAAGTCAAGACATCTGGAAAGGAAGAAAAGAGAATGAAAACAAAAGCCACAAGGTCATACACAAGTCACAAGGATAATGAAGAAATAAAGTCTGATGAGGAAATTAAGAAAATAAAGAAGAAGAAGAAAACATCCAAGGAATTCTCTACCAGTAAAAACAAAGAAGAAAAGGCAGAAGAATTTTTTGAAAAGCCCACTCTTTCCATTGATGATATCATCAAGGCAGTCACTATGGATGGGAACCTACAACTAGTAACAAAGTTCTATGATGAATACAGTGATACTGACAGGAGGATTCTGGAAGAAGCTACAGTTAGGTATCTGAATATTTACAATAAAGCATTCATTGAAACTATTTCATTGATTCCCAAAAGTCTAGAGAAGGTACTTGAACTAAGAAAAGAGAATGCAAAAGAAAAAGACTTAGAGATTAGGGAATAGATAGCAATTTAGCTCTATCCTTCTATTACTCCAAAGCAAATGAACATGATCTTTAAGGACTGTAAGGATGAATTCTGGAGCAAAGCAAGAATGAATAAACTTATGCTTGGAGAAACTGATCAAGTAGCAAGAGAAACAAAAGACATCTTCTGGAATACCTTCAAAAGATTCAATCTTCCTATTGTAGAGGAAACAGATGAAGAAAATTCTACCATGGATGTTGAAGGATTAAATGCAGCTAATGAAGAATCTTTCGACAAAAATGTAGAAGGGTCAAAAGAGATAGGTGAAGAGAAGTCTAAGGACTTAGATTCCTCTATTCTGGAAGAGGAATTTCATGAAGTAGTAAATGCATGTAACATCTCTCCTTCAGATCCCACTGCAGACATTCCAGACTTAGGAGCTGAAGGAGAAGGAATAAAAGAGGAGAAACTGAGTCAAGAAGAGGAGGTAAAGGGAAAAGAAGAAGAACAAATAAAGAATATCTATGATGACAGTTCTAAGATCCCAAAAGAAAAGAAGACTCAGTCATCGTCAAGAGACACTGTAGAGGCAGTGAAGAACTTGTAGAACAAAGAAATGATGGAGATAGATGAACCTGAACTATTTCAAGGACCACTAAATTTTGACTCTCTCTGGTCTAGACAATGAAAATAGCATCTTTTGCTCAAGCCAAATCAAAAGAAAAACTTCTGAAATCTCACATGGAAGACTGTGACCTATTAGAGATGGCATCCAGGATGCTGGAGAAGATCATGCCATCATTTCAAAAGGATCCTTCGGCCTCTCCATCTGGTAACTTGAAATCTTTGGTAAACTCTGTTAGCACTCATTTTGAATCTTTAGAGAAATTGGCATAAGCAAATGTCCAGGAGTTTTTGGGAAAATGATTCACTGAAGTACATGGACTCATTACTAATGATAGGAGGATCCTAGACATTGGAATAAAGAGCCTTGAAAATGCTCTTAAAGATGGTGGGGACATGTACAAATTTTGTCTATCTTGGCCCAAAGTGACAGAGGATATTGAAAAGAAGGTGAAAGAACAAGAAGGTAAACTGTCAAGTTTATCTCAGAATTTTGATCCCCTCACTACATCCTTAATGAATCAAGAATGCCAGGCCATTGTCATCATAAATGAAATAAAGAGGCTAAACAAAGAAAATAAGGATATAGTAAACATAATGAGTGAACTCAGAGGGATAATTATCCCTAAGTTAGAGGCAATGCATGAGGCCTTGACAAATACTCAGACCATAGCCTAGACTAGTGATCTGATAGATCTAAGAAGGGAAGAAGCATATGTATTTTTGTTGAGTGGTCACATCTCCATTTTGGACAGGATGAAGCAGAACTGGGCAACAGATTTTGTACAGTTGAAGGCCACTTTTGTAGATATACTCAAGTATATGTAAGTATAACTAATGTATATATATACTTATGCGGCTATCTATAGGTTAATTTTTACAAATTTTGGTGTACGGATTATGCCCCTTGCCATTGATGTCAAAAGGGGAGTGAGGAGTAGTGAAAAATGTGGAATCCAGCTAAGGGGGAGCTCTGGTAAAATAGTGCATAAGACATAGCATCATCCAAGGGGGAGTTTACTACGACACTTAGTCATTTTTCACTAAGTGTTGCCATCAATACCAAAGGGGGAGATTGTTGGCAAGAGACACTGAATGGATTCATGAGTGTTGTCGTTGATGGTAACAAAGTCTATCCCACACATCTGCAGTACATATTATGCCTATACTGGAAGTCAGATTGAAGATTGTTTTGGTCTGGTGAACAAGAACATAGTATGCAACAAGGTCTGACAATCAGGTCTAGATCTCTCAGATGGTGTAACTTAGCAAGTTGTGGACTTGGACAAGTCAAGAGGAGTATCATTACTATATTCTAGAGATTTAGCCTCCAGTGATAAAACATGAAAAAGATATGAGCATCTGAGCATTAGGTTTCAGTCAAGTAGAGCAGACAAAGGAAGAACTAACCAGCAGAGCGTCAGACTTCAATCTAGATGAGTAAAAGGTGTTGATCAAGCTATTTGGAGGATCATACATTGTTGGCCAACATGATTAATGACTTCTATGTTTATGTTTTTGATACACATCACAAATCAAGCATGGATTCAGCTGACAAATCAGTAATTTGTAAATATCTTGAGTATTCTTGTTGCCGACTAGAAAGTTGTTGAAATCCTTGATGCAGATATATATACCAAATGGATTCCAGTATGTAGGCATGTGTGAATATAGATATGATGAAATAAAGTGCAAAGAAAAGCAGAGATAAGTGTGGAAGCAGCAATACAAGTCTGGTATGTGATAGAGCAACAACACTAGAGCAGAGGAAGAATGAAGTGCATCAGATCAGTATATTGTGCCTAACCTGAACTAAACTCTAGCATTTGTAGATGCTTCTCATTAGATCAAACACCTGATTACCTTCTGTAAGTTTTGTAGATAGTGAGTCTCTTGTAGGCAGTGTGCCTCTTGTGAGCAGTGTGCTCGAGTAGTGAGCCCTAATTGGCAAGTGCCATTTTGCACTTCTTATTCTTTTAACAAAGAATACAATCTTGGGTTAGTCACCTCATGGTTTTTCCCTTAACAGGGTTTTCCACGTAAAAATACTTGTGTTATATGTGTTGATTTTATTTCTGTTCTTATGATTATATATGCTTATATGTTTTGATGCTACATAAATTATAAAAGGAGAAAAGAAAGTTATGATATTTGAGATAACTGATTCACCCCCCCTCTCAGTTATCTACCTTGTTTCCAACACTCAGCCAACCTATTTCATTTAATGCTGTATCAAAATTATGGTCTCTTTCAGCAATATATGCCTTTAAATATGTATGACCCTGAGTCCAATAGTAATAGAACAATCCCAGTATTCGCTTGGACCCATGTTCTATCAGACACTTCAGATCCCTATGAGTTTGTAGAATGTTTTGTTGCATCAGTTTTTAACCAATTAGGGTCTGAGCCTATGGAAAATAGAATGACAAAGAGCCTTAGGGGTTTCTTAATGAACTTGAAAATTCCTTGTGATTACTTTTTTGGAGCCCATACAACTATTATTAGATTTCATGGCTTTGCCAAAGAGCCTTTTCTACTCCCAAAGGTTTTGACTCTTAGGGTTACATTTTTAGAAGTGGCTTGGCAAATATCTATTATTGATAACAATTTTGGTCATAAAAAGAGGAAGAAGGAAATATATGATGTTCCTTGGACCAGAGAGAAAATAACAATTGAAAGGAGAGAAACTAAAAACCTCCTATTAAGGAAATTAGCAACTTATGGCTTCCTGATAGTTGAAGATAAGTGGAAGTATGATATAGATAGTTTCTTAGCTTCTTGGATTATCAATAATAAACTTTCTGCAAAATTCATTCATGAGAGACGCCATTTTTGGGAGAAAAGGAGATCACCAAAGCAGGATGATCCTACAATTTATGTTGAATTGAAAGACCTACTAGCTAAAGGTCCTAGGCCATGGGAGACCTTTTATAAGAAGATACAGGAATATGACCCTAAGAAGCAGATGACTGTAGGCCTCAGAGCTACTTTGAAGAAGAAGGATTGGAATGCAGAGAAAATTGCTGCTTACTGGAAATATTGACAGGAGATATCTGAGTTTACCCATACTTTTGGAGATGTTGAGACTGATGAAGAATGGTAAATAGTCTAGGATGGGTTTCATATGACCCCAGTGTCAAGCCCTGACATGAGTAACATTCCAAGAGATTCAATAGAACAAGAGGAAGGAACATTGGAGGGAGCTCAAGAGCTTGAAGAAATAGAGCATGTAGCAGCAAAAATTCCTAGAGTCCCATGGCCTCCATCTCTTAGTACTTTATAGAAACAAAAGGGGATAGCATTGCCATCTTTTGAAACCCAAATAGCTTCGGTATCGGGGGGTCAGCAAATAGTAATTGATTCAGAGGAGGATTATCCTCATGATATAGAGGATAGGCTTTTGAAAAGAAAATGTAAATTGGTTTTAGAGGAAGAGGAAGAAGATGTATTGGTGCCCTAGCAACAACAAGTTCCCATGACTTCATCGGCGGCCCAGGTTAGTGTTTCTTCTCCTTTTTCCCCTTCTTCTGTTTCTTCTCATATAGGGGTGGCTACCCAAATAACTCATTCTTCGACACCTCCTGCCACCTCTTATGCACCACTTCAGTATTTTGCCCCAATTGCTAGTTCACCGACGATGTCATCATAGGCCATATCTTTACCCCTATTTTCCCCATCAATGCCCAAGTGGGCTTTACCTTAGTTTGACCCAAGCCAGTAAATAACTACCATTCCCTATGGTTTGCCTCAAGGTTATCCATTTTCTGGTGGACACATTGCCTCACCTCTTACTTTTCAAGTACAAGCTAACACAACAAGGAAAGAAAGAGAGGCTCCAATGGAAAAGAAGAGAAAGAAAGAGAATAAGAGCCCTGTTGTTTCTCACATGAAATCCTTGTTTGATCCTATTCAACAGTCCTTGACTGTTACCCATTTAGCCCCCAATGTGATTAAACCTGTGGAGCAAATGCAACCACAAGATTATACAATGAATGTAGTGACCATGGATCTGACTCATTTCAGGCCACAAGACAAAGTAGAATTGGTGAATGAAACTGCTTCAGTAGTTACTACTGATTATTTGAAGATGTCAAAAAGGTTGTAGAAAGTTGAAGTTGACTTGGCAAAAGAAAAGGCTAATAATAGTAGCTTGATGTCAGAGATACAAGCTAAGGTTAAATAAATTGACACTTTAAATTAAGATTTGCAGTCTACTGTATCTTTACAGATACATCAAGCATCATAGGCTTAGGTCTTTGAAGAATGAGGTAGCACAGGAGAAATTTGTTGTTGCTACATTGAGGCAAGAGAAAGCCATTGTGGAGAAGAAGTATCAGGACAAGATGCAAGAGGTGTCATAGTTGCAGTAGACCCTTTCAAAAGAGCAAAATCTAAGTAGTTCCGCTCAAGCCCAATTTATGACTGAACAATAAAAGACCAAGCAATTAACAATTGAGTTAGCATAGCGGCCACAAAATGTAGGGGTCTTGAATATGGTAAAGGAGCTTTATGCATCTGCATGGAGGAGAATCTCATAGGAGATTGTTCAACTCAAGCCTTCCCTCATCTTCTTGTTAAATGTACAACAATTATGTGAAAAAGTAGAGTCCTCTATAGAAGCAACATTGTCTATTGTTTCTTTGAGGGTTTTAGATTCCCAGCTTTTATTACAAAAACTATATGATAAAACTAATGAAACTTTGTTAGCTGCTGGTGTAAGTGACAGGATGATTGTTGCAAAGAAAGTGAATGAAGTTTTGAGTTGTAATTTGGCTGCCATGAGTTGTAAGGCACTACTTGATGTAGTAAAGGAGGGTGTTAAGAATATGAAGAGACACATTGAGGAATTGGTACAGTTAGGCTTGCCTTCTCCTTTTCCTGATGAGAGTACATTTTTAATGACTAATGCCATAAAGGCTTTGTTGCTAACCAAACAAAATGATTAGACCATTTTCTAAGGTCTGAGTGATTCTTCTAGTGTGGAAGAAGTGGAAGCAGTCCTGGTTCCAATGGCTCAACTTGAATTTCAATTACATGTGGTCCAAATTTTGTAGTCCTTTTCTCATAAGGACATCATCAATTTAGATTTTTCTTTCTAGGATTTGCAGAGTAGACAGGGATTGTTAGATTCAGAGTGGTCTGTATATCAGGTTGCCTTGTAGAAGTTGTGATTCTTTTCTTTGTTATGGCAGTGTAATTTTGAATTTTTGTTGATTCTAGAGTTCTCTTTGAGTAGGCGCAGAGGTCCTTGTAGTCGCCATGAACTATAGAGCCAAACTCTACATTTTATTTTTGCTTGATTGTAGCTCAGTTTCTTCAGTTTCTATTGATGTTTGTTTCCCATATCATGTCACCACAAAGAAATGCTCTAAGTAATGCAGATACTGCCACGTGGGATGGAGTTTTGGAGAAGTTATAATAATTTCTAAGTGTCACAAATGGTGCTGCATAATTTCTTTATGCTTTGCAATTTCCATATGTTACCAGAATGTGCCACATATCTAGTTTCTATATTTCTCTTTGAAGTTGTTTCCTAAGCATGGAGTGCACCACGTGTCACTGCCATGAGCCTTGGTAAATAGTTTCTTTTGATACAGCTTGTGAGCAGAAGTTGCCAAGTGTCCTTGTGTTGTAATACCAGGAGTTGCTTTATGTATCCCTTTTGATAAGCTTTAATGGTACTGAGACATATGTGGTGGACTCTAGATGTTACAACATAGTTTTCAAGATGTAGCAGAGGGTGCCACGTGTTGTATGTGGAGGGTTGAACTATTTCTATTTTGATGCTGCCGAAAGTTGCCACATATGTTTCTTTTGTAAGTGTCAGTTGATACCGGAGGACGACAAGTGTGATCTCCCTAGGGCTTTGAGGGACTCTTTTATAAAGTTTTAGAAATAGTTGGAGGGTACCACATTCCTAGTGTTGCTTCAGGAGGATGGCACCGCGTGTCACTTATTTAGGTTAAAGCTATAAAGTTAAAGAAATATATGGTGGGTCCTACGAGGTAAAAGATGTAGTTTATAAGTGATATGGTGAGTGACATGTGTCATTACCACTGGTGTTTAAGGCATAAAGTAAATAGCTTTCAGGATGGCGACAAGTGGCAGTATTCCGTGTGTTCCTTTTGAATGGAAAGGAAGCTAAGCATTGAGCGGAAAGTGCCACGTGGCATATTTTGGAGCCGTTTGAGAACTCATGGGTGATGCCATGTGTCGCAACAGAACTACAGTTATAGTGCCACATATTTTATCTCTCAACCAATGAGTGCATAGGGGAAGACAGTTGTAGATTCGAGGAGATTCTTAGTGTCAGTTCAAGTCCCAGTTGTATTCCAGTTCTATTGATGCCGTTAAGATCCTAGGCGGTTGAAGGCAATCTTGAGTCAAATTTTGTGGCTATAAATATAGGAAGATTTTGTAATATAGATAGACATTATTGATTAAGAATTCAGATATTTTATCATGATCAGACTATATCATTTTGCCTTAGTTTAGCTGTTTCAAAAAAAGAATCTGATATATCTGTGCATGTTTTATGTGCATGTTTTATGTGCCTTTTGTACTTAGCTGAATTGTTAATGAAAGAAGCTTTGTTCTATGCCATTGGTGGTATTTTCTGTGTCTCGATATCAATCTTCTGAGTTTGACCTTTGATTTTAAATTCATTTACAATCTATCTGTGTTAATCATGCAATATTTGCTCTTTAATGTAGTTGAATATTGAGAATTTAATCACTATGCTAGTTACTGAAATACATTTAAATCAGACGCATCGCCATAGAATTAGAAGTTATGTTTATTGTATCTATAATCTTCTTTTTTCTTCCCTTTACTTAAATCCCATTGAAATAGGAAGAGCCAACTTTTGTAAAATCTAGAGGTTGTTTCAAGTGTCAAGTTCCACATTCTTGAAACTTCCCATGTTGGTGCTGGAATTTGCACAATTTTATACATCAACACTGGGCAAGGTGAAGTTTAGTGAATTTGTTTCAAAACACATTGGTGAGATGGAGGGTATACTATCTAAAGCTGAGACGGAATATTTTCTTGGGAAATATAGAGGATTCTAGTTCTACACAATTAGGCAATGCCAATGATCTCTACAGCAAAATAGAATTATTGGACATTGATGAAGGATCGTCGAGACAGGGTTGGCATGGTGCTGCATTTGTACAATGATTTGGGTTGGTTTCTCACCATCCTGGAGTATTACCTTTCCAAGACGCCCCATATTTTGGGCACCATTGTTCACGTGCTTATCAAGCATCCCCGCAAGAAGTTCATTTGGGAGGAGATGTTCTACTTGGAAAGATAGTGGAAGAGATGTATGTATTCTATGACACTAAAATGAATGCAATTACGAAGATCATGGAGGAATGGTAGATGCAACTGAAACCAGGAGCAACCTATCTTGCATCACCATAGCAGCTGGCTTAAGGGTGTGCGGTGTTACAGGAGAACACAAAGCTTTACCGCATCCCCGCTCAAAAAACCTAGAACCTATACGGTATTATGGGTGAATGGAAGACCCTTCCCACATTCCTATAGATGCACCCTAAAGTCAATGTGAGACAGTGGTAAAAGATAAAAATGACCCACAACCCCGCAAGTGTTATATCTCAAATCTTGAATATGGTGGAGTAGTGCGAGAAAATAAAGTGAGGCATAAAATATTTGGAAATTAAAATATCTTGGATATTTATTTATGAGAAATAGAAAATCTAATATTATTTTAAGGGAAAATGAGAATTGTGGGGTGGATAATTATTTTACCTAAAGAATATGATTTGGTTGAAAATGCATAAAGGTGAATAGAAATATAAGATTGGTGGAAAAAAGGGGATTATTGTATTTTGCTCAATTATTTTTCATGGGATACAAAAGACAAAGGGAGATGAAGTTAATTTTTTCATTTGCAAAGAGATAATGTAAAGTTGTAATTTGAAGGGGTGGGAAACTGAATAGACATTTTGGTAAAAGGTTTGAATCTTGTTTCTTCCTTCATCCCTATAAGAATGAAACCAAGACCTTGGGGCAATCTCTCTGGGATTTGATTTTGGAAAAGGAGGATATTGTAAAGGCCTACTTTTTGAAGCATAGTAATGGAAAGACTATCTTCACCTGGTGCCTAAATTCTGGTGTTGATTGTTTGTTGAAATGCATTGCTAAACTTTTATCTGGTTGTCTCTAATTCAATTTTTCTTATCATTCAAATCATTATGTCAAGAATATGTTTGATTTGTCAAAACATTTTCCTATTTTGTGTGGTTTGTTTAATGGGTTTCTTCAAGCAAGGATTAAATTCCTTTGAATAAATCATAGTGGCCTGGAGAATTTAATTGGATAATTAAAGAAGAACCTAATATTTGATATTATTGCATGTCTATGCCAGTCATAGACATATAAGTGCCAAACAATCCAAATTGTATCCATAGGGAAGGCATATATCTATTTATATTTGGACTTTGTTGCCCAATTGAGGAAAAGACACCGATCATTCAACTTCTAAATCATTCCTTGTATATATTTCAAACACAATTTTGGTTTTCTATTGTAGGAGTAGGAGTAGGAGTAGTGGATAGAGTAGTTGAATAAATCAATTTTTAGATTTCATACTAGTTTGAATTTGGTCAAAAGGGATGATTTGATTGATAAAATAGCATGAAATTCATAATCTACTCAATCATCACCAATCAGTCTTGAAGTGTTAAAAATTTGTGGTGATAAATAGGTACACCCACCTAGGCAAAGCAGGGCCTGAAGTGTAGGGAATTACGATCATTTTGATTGATTCTGTAAGTTGGCCAAATCAAGTTCCTTAACCTAATCATAAAGCTTGGCATCCTTTTAGGGTTTTGCAAACTGCAGATTTGAGAACCAACAAATTGGTGACTCTACTAGGGAAGAATTAAATGCGGATTTTGTTGCAGTAGTGGTGAAGAAATGTGTGAATGACTCTGCTAGAAAAAGACCTAGAAAATGAAATCCATTCCTCTTTGGAAGAGGTGGTGACTTTATTAAAAAGACCTAAAGAAGAATGCAAAAACATTTTGGAACTACAACATTTCCAATCATGAATCAGTTTGAGATATCTCCCTTAGATGCATTTTTTTGGCTTGAGGAGACATGAGGGAGAATCTAGTTTAACTTTGCTTCATAGAATGTTGAAAATCTATCTACAAATACATGTTGATCGTATGCCTAATGAATCTGTATGTATTGAGTTGTTCATGAGAATATATGAACCTAACTTAGTTTATTGACCTGAGTCGATTAAGCCAGTTACTCTTGGCCAGGTGTGTGAATTGGTTGATATCATGGAGAAGATCAGGTATGATCATGCTAGCAATGTTAAAAATAATGGTGCTGAAAATGGTGATATCATTCATGGATGTGAGGAGAACAAGGGCACAATGTCGCTTGTAGATGAACCATGTGTAGATGAAAGTTGCAGCTGTGGTTTTTTAAATGCAGATGAAAGAAAACATGTGGAAGGTCAACTCTTTACCTTGGAGCAGGACTGTAATATTGAAGATGATTTTGAGGACACATTGCATGAGGATTGCATCATCAATGAGGCAAATGAAGGAATAGGTCCACCTGGCAGAGAATAGGAAGCATATCCATTGGTAAACACAATTGGTGAAGAAGAGGTATGTACATCTAAGAATGGTTTTCAAAGTTTTTCAAACCCATTGTATGATGAAATGGTAGAAGAAAATCAGATGATGTTTTGCCAAGGTGTGTCAAAACATAATTTTCATGTGTATTCAAATCCATTCTATAATGAGGATGAAGCACTTTCAAATGATCAAGATGTTGCTTGTGAAGAGAGTAATAATGTTGATGAAAAGAACACATCTCATTTTTTATTTCCTAAGTGTTGTTGTAATGATGGAAAAAGTATAAAATATATTATCAATGAGGTGAATGAAGAGCCATGTTCACTCAATAGTGAACAAATTTTAGATTTGCTAACTATTGAATATCAGAAATACACACATAAAAATGATTATGAAATTTCATGCCCATCACACATTTGCTTTGACGGTGAAGGGATGTCTGGTGGTTGTGAAGTTCATTGCAATAGTGCTTCAAAAATACATTCTTCTATTGAATCGTTGGGAGTTGATGATTCAAGCATGTCAAATCTGCTAATTGTTGAGATAATTGGTGATGGAGTTTCAGGTTCACAATTATTGCGGAATGATTTGTTCTTCTTTCCAGTTTTGTTAGAGAGCCATCATTTGGTGAATAATAGCAAGTGTGATGAAACAAGGTATCATATAGAGTATGGGCTTGGCTTGTGTGGTGGTTGTGACTTCTCCTTGTCACATGATGATGAAATCTTTCATATTATACTTGATTTTTAGATGCAAAATGAGGGAGAATTCACTGGCATGAAAGATATCAACTTCCTTTGTCAACCAAATTTCAATAATATATTCAGATTTGACCTAATGCAGTCAGATGAGAATAAAGTATATGATAGAGGGAAATAGAATATTTTTCTTTTTTGGTGGCCTTGTGCCATCAACTTGTTGTAAACAAGGCATATAACTGAGAGGGGGGGTAAATCAGTTATCTCAAATATCTTAACTTCCTTTTCTACTTTAATAATTAGTGCAGCATCAAAACATATAAGCATATATGATCATAAGAACAGAAAAAAATCAACACACATAACACAAGGATTTTTACGTGGAAAACCCTGTTAAGGGAAAAACCATGGGGTGACTAACCCAAGATTGTATTCTCTATTAAAAGAATAAGTATAAAATGGCACTTGCCAATTAGGGCTCACTACCCGAGCACACTGCTCACAAGAGGCACACTGCCTACAAGAGACTCACTGTCTATAGAACTTACAGAAGGTAATTAGGTGTTTGAACTGATGAGAGGCATCTACGAATGCTAGAGTTTAGTTTTGGTTAGGCACAATATATTGATCTGATGCACTTCATTCTTCCTCTGCTCTAGTGTTGTTGCTCTGTCACATACTGAACTTGTCTTGCTGCTTCCACACTTATCTTTGCCTTTCTTCACACTTTATTTCATCATATCTATCAACACACACACACCTCCATACTAGAATCCATCTGGTATATATATCCGCATCAAGGATTTCAACATCTTTCTAGTTGCCAACAAGAATACTCAAGATATTTACAAATTATTGATTTGTTGGCTGAATCCATGCTTGATTTGTGATGCATATCAAAAACATAGACATAGAAGTCATTAATCATGTCAGCCAATAATGTATTATCCCCCAAATAGCTTGATCAACACCTTTTACTCATTCGGATTGAAGTTTGATACTCTGTCAGTCAGTTCTTTCTTTGTCTTCTTTGTCTGTTTGGAACCCAACCCTCAGATGCTCATATCTTTTTCATGCTTTATCACCGAAGGCTAAATCTCTAGAATATAGTGGTCATGATACTCCTCTTGACTTATCCAAGTCCACAACTTGCTGAGTTACACCATCTGAGAGATCCAGACCTGATTGTCGGACCTTATTGCATACTCTATTCTTGTTCACCAGACCAAAACAATCTTCAATTTGACTTCCGGTATAGGCATACTATGTACTATGGATATGTGGGATAGACTTTGTTGCCATCAATGACAACACTCATGAAGCCACACAGTGTCTCTTGCCAACAATCTCCCCCTTTGGCATTGATGGCAACACTTAGTGAAAAATGACTAAGTGTCACAGTAAACTCCCCCTTGGCTGATGCTCTGTCTTATGCACTATTTTACTAGAGCTCCCCCTTAGCTAGATTCCACATTTTTCACTACTCCTCACTCCTCCTTTGACATCAATGGCAAAGGGCAGAATCTGCACACCAAAATTTGCAAAAATTAACCTATACATAGCCGCATAAGTATATATGTATATGGTATACTTACATACACTTGAGTATATCTGCAAAAGTGGCCTTCAACTGTACAAACACTGTGGTCCAGCTCTGCTTCATCCTATCCAAAATGGAGATGTGACCACTCAAAAAAATACATATGCTTTTGCCCTTCTTAAATCTACCGGATCACTGGTTAGGCTGTGGTCTGAGCATCTGTTAAGGCCTCATGCATTGCCTCTAACTTAGGGATAATTATCCCTCTAAGTTCACTCATTCTGTTTAATATATCCTTCTTTTCTTTATTCAGCCTCTTTATTTCATTTATGATGACAATGGCCTGGCATTCTTGATTCATCAAGGATGTAGTGAGGGGATCAAAATTCTGAGATAAACTTGATAGTTTACCTTCTTGTTCTTTCACCTTATTTTCAATATCCTCTGTCACTTTGGGCCAAGATAGACAAAATTTGTACATGTCCCCACCATCTTTAAGAGCATTTTCAAGGCTCTTTATCCCAATGTCTAGGGTCCTCCTATCATTAGTAATTAGTCCTTGCACTTCAGTAAATCTTTTTCCTAAAAACTCCTTCCAGACCTTTGTTTCAGCCGATTTCTCTAAAGATTCAAAATGAGTGCTGACAGAATTTACCAGAGATTTCAAGTTACCAGATGGAGAGGCCGAAGGATCCTTTTGAAATGATGGCATGATCTTCTCCAGCATTCCGGATGCAATATCCAATAGTTCACAATCTTCCATGTGAGATTTCAAGAGTTTTTCTTTTGCGTTGGCTTGAGTAAAAGATGCTATTTCCATTATCTAGACCAAAGAGAGAGTCAAAATTTAGTGGCCCTTGAAATAGTTTAGGCTCATCTATCTCCATCATTTATTTGTTCAAGAAGTTCTTCACTGCCTATGCAGTGTCTCTTGCCGGTGACTGAGTCTTCTTTTCTATTGGGATCTCAGAACTGTCATCATAGGTCTTCTCTGCTTGTTTTTCTTCTTTTCCCATAACCTCCTTTTCTTGACTCACTTTCTCCTCTTTTCTTCCTTCTTCTTCAGCTCCTGAATCTAGAATGTCTGTAGTGGGATCTGGAGGAGAGATGTTACCTGTACTTACTACTTCATGAACTTCCTCTTCCGGAATAGAGGAATCCAAGTCCTTAGACTTCTCTTCATCTATCTCTTTTGACCCTTCTACATTTTTGTCAGAAGATTCTTCATTAGTTGCATTTAATCCTTCAACATCCATGGTAGAAGTTTCTTCATCTACTTCCTCTACAATAAGAAGATTGAATTTTTTGAGGGCATTTTGGAGGATATCTTTTGTTTCTCTTGCTACTTGGTCAGTTTCTCCAAGCATAAGTTTATTCATTCTTTCTTTGCTCCAGAAATCATCCTTACAGTCCTTAAAGATCATGTCCATTTGCTTTGGAGTAATAGAAGGATAGAGCTGAATTGCTATCTGTTCCCTAATCTCCAAGTCTTTTTCTTTTGAATTCTCTTTTCTTAGTTCAAGTACCTTCTCTAGACTTTTGGGAATCAGTGAAATAATTTCAATGAATGCTTTATTGTAAATATTCAGGTACCTGATTGTAGCTTCTTCCAAGATCCTCTTGTCAGTATCACTAAATTCATCATAGAATTCTATTACTAATTGCAGATTTCCATCCATAGTAACTACCTTGATGATATCATCAATGGAAAGAGTGGGCTTTTCAACAAATTCTTCTGCCTTTTCTTCTTTGTTTTTACTGGCAGAGAATTCCCCGGATGTTTTCTTCTTCTTCTTCATTTTCTTAATTTCCTCAGTAGACTCTGTTTCTTCATCATCCTTGAGACTTGTGTATGACCTTGTGGCTTTTGTTTTCATTCTCTTTTCTCCCTTTATGGATGTCTTGACTTCCAGTTTAGTGGTTGTTGAGCTCTTAGGAGTGGCAGGTGCATAGCTCTTGGAGGATCTAGTCTGGGAGGAGGCTTGTACCGAAACACTTCCTTTCTCTGCTTCTTGTTTCTCTTTCTCAGCCCTTTCCATTTTCTCTCTATTTGCATCTACTACCTCTTTTGATATGCCAAATCTTTTGGCAATTTCCTTGACTTCCCTTTTGACTTTCCTCTTTATCTCTAGTTGTCTTAGCTCAACATGTATTTTTACACTTAGTTCTTGAAAGGTTCCAAACCTTTCTGCCTCAGGGTCCTTAGGCTAGCTCAATAGGTTTTGAACATGTAGCTCCAAGATTTTCTCATTGACCTCATATCCCATTGGCATTATCCAAACTGTTCTGCGCTTAACTGCCTCCATTAGGCATTGATCAGTATCAACCATGAAGCACAATATATCCTTGTATTTCTCAATTATGGATTGAGGTATCCTCTCTCTAGCTTGCATCATGCTTTGGAAGTTCTTAAAGTAACCCCAAAGAGATGTGCTTTGAGCTTTAGCATCATCAAGTCCATACATATAGTCTCTAATCTGGATTGCAACCAGTTTGTCATTTTGCCAAACCCAACCACTTGATCTGGGCAGCTCATTCATGTAGTAGAAGAATAGACACAGTATTAAACAACCATACTTGAAGGAGTTCTTATCCTTCTTGATCTTCTACAGGTTTTCTAACAGTTGACTTAAAAGAAGATCACTTAGATCATAATTTGCATTTTCCCTCAACATCTGATATGCTGCATATATTGCAGTCCCAGAAACAAAATTCTCCCTGCTAGAATGATAGATCTTATACCCAATTATCATTGAGCAAATTTGACATCCAGATCTATGATGTAATCTATGGTCATTGCTCTCTTGTCAAACTTAGATCTAGTAGCTTCAGTTACTGTTTGGTTCTTGATAGATTTGAGTGCAAGTAACCCACCGAATGAGTGCAGTCCAGTTACTGCCCTAATGGCATCTTTTGTTATCTTAAAGGGCCTCATTAACCACATGAAATTATCATGCATTCTTCTTAGGACATACCAGACCCAATCATCTTCTGCAAAATAGGGAAAGTGGATGTAATGTCCGAAGTGTTTATCCCGGATGGCCTTGTATTGAGGTTTAAGTTCAAAACTCTCATCTATTAGTTGTTTATGATAGATGTCCATGAATTTAGAGTCTACAAACTCCTCAATGTTGGCATTGATATAGACCCTAACATTTTCTATGTGCAATACCCCATGGGGAATGCTAGAAAAAGCACCTAAAGGATCAACTTATAGGGATTTATAGGGGTGTTTCTTGAATTTTGGGCACGGCCTATCAATGATCTTAACAACCATTGGAGTAGCCATCTTGCAAAAGATTCAGAGAGAGATTTTTAAAATGGAAGTACCTTTTTATGCTCTAGGGTTTGAAATAAGAGCCAAAACAAATCGCTGGTTGAATTGGATTTTGCAGTTGATCTTTTTGTAGAAACTTGATGCAGAGCTCTTCTCTTCTTCTTCTCAAATGTAAATGTGCGAATGACAAGTGAAAGAACCCTTTTATTCTTACGCAAACCCTAATTTGCTTTTGTAATAAATTCACAACTTAAGTTATCTGGTTGCGCTGTTCTAAGAGAGATCTTCTCGAATCACTGTGTTGAACTTAGAATCATTATCATTGAGGATTGATAATGTATCGTCTTTTCTTCAGTCATGCCATGGGTCCGTAGATCAAAGTATCTCAATTCTAAATCATACCGGATCTATCTGTGAAAATCCTGCTTTACCATATGGCTGTCAAACTGGATCAACTTGAACGGTTAAACTCTTGCAAAACTCCATGCGGATCTTTCATATTTTTATTGAGGGTTATTTAGATGTTTTTCTGAGAACCCTTTAATTTGTAGTATTCCATGTGCCAAATTTAGGCACTAATTGACTGGCTGGGGGAATTTATTTTTCTATGTGACTCCCCCTGAGCCAAAGCTCATCTGTTTAGTTTCCAGAAGGAATATCAGCATCGAATTTCGGTGCGGATCCATCTCCAACATTTTCTGTAGTCTTCTTCACCCAAATCTTGCTCATCTCCCTTTGAACTTCATCTGCATTCACTTTTCCTTTTCCCTTATCTTATTTTTGATTATGATATACCGAACCCTTTTTATCCTAATTTTTATTTCTGTAGAATTTGGCAATATGACTAGATCTATTGCAATTGTAATAGACAACATTTCTTTGCATATTTGATTGATATCCTCTTGATCTGCATTGATTAGCCATATATCCCATTCTATTGCATGCAAAGCATCTACCATTGAATGAATTGTTTATTTGCATATTTCTGCATTCATGAGATTTGTGGCCATACCTTTTGCAGTTGAAACATTGTCCAGAGAAGGATGGATTAGTTTGATTTATTCTCCTTCTGTATTGAGTTGCTTTACGACTGAAGTTGCTACAATTGAAACAATATCCATTGAAGGATGGATATCTTTGAGCATTTGGTTACCTTACCGGAGGTCTTCTAGGCCTGTTTCTTTGATTTCCTGATCCAAAGTTCTTCTGATCGGATCCAGAGCTTTCACCTTTCTCATATCCCAAGCCACACTTGTCATCTACCCTCTTTTGGCTTTCAAGAAGAATTTTAAGTTGGGCTGAGCTTATCTTGAATTTCTCTTTGTATTCATTTGTTGTTTGAAGATCTTGTTTAAGAGTGTCTATCTAATTCTCAAGTTGTTCTTCATTATCTCTAGCTTCTTCAAGATTAGATTCAAGATGCCTGATTATTCTATCCATTTTGTGGTAGTCCTATGTCTTCTCCTTGAGAGATTGTTTTAGATTCTCTTCAATTTTCCTTTTCTCTTCAATTTCTTGGGTGAATCTCATAACCCCTGATTCCATCTCATGCCTTACCATAATGACCTCTTTTGATAGCTTCTCACATAGCTTGTTTTTCTCATCCAGATCTTCATTAGTATCATTGGCTTCACTTTGACTTGCTAATTTTTGAAGTAGTTCCTTTCTCTTTGTCACAGAGATACCCAATTTTTCTTTTAGCTCATTTATGAAATCATCAGCTTGTTTGAGTCTTTCTCTCGAGTTATTGACTTCAGAATGGGATTGTTCAAGATCATCTAGGGTAGGCTGAAGTTATTCCTTCATACAATATATATCCATTGAGATTCCTAGATCTTCCTCAAGCTGTTAAGCTCTATTTAGAGGAACTTGGCTCTGATACCAATTGTTGTAAACAAGGCAGATAACTGAGAGGGGGGGGTGAATTAGTTATCTCAAATATCTTAACTTCCTTTTCTACTTTAATAATTAGTGCAGCATCAAAACATATAACCATATATGATCATAAGAATAGAAATAAAATCAACACACATAACACAAGGATTTTTACATGGAAAACCCTGTTAAGGGAAAAACTACGGGGTGACTAACCCAAGATTGTATTCTCTATTAAAAGAATAAGTACAAAATGGCACTTGCCAATTAGGGCTCACTGCCCAAGCACACTGCTCACAAGAGGCACACTGCCTACAAGAGACTCACTATCGACAGAACTTACAGAAGGTAATCAGGTGTTTGAATTGATGAGAGGCATCTACAAATGCTAGAGTTTAGTTTTGGTTAGGAACAATATACTGATCTGATGCACTTCATTCTTCCTCTGCTCTAGTGTTGTTGCTTTGTCACATACCAGACTCGCATTGCTACTTCCACACATATCTCTGCCTTTTTTCATACTTCATTTCATCATATCTATATACACACACACCTCCATACTAGAATCCATTTGGTATATATATCTACATCAAGGATTTCAACATCTTTCTAGTCACCAACAAGAATACTCAAGATATTTACAAATTACTGATCTGTCAGCTGAATCCATGCTTGATTTGTGATGTGTATCAAAAACATAGACATAGAAGTCATTAATCATGTCGGCCAATAATGTATGATCCCCCAAATAGCTTGATCAAAACCTTTTACTCATTCGGATTGAAGTTTGATACTCTGTCATTCAGTTCTTTCTCTGTCTGCCCTGTCTATTTGGAACCCAACCCTCAGATGCTCATATCTTTTTCATACTTTATCACCGGAGGCTAAATCTCTGGAATATAGTGGTCATGATACTCCTCTTGACTTATCCATGTCTGCAACTTGCTAAGTTACACCCTTTGAGAGATCTGGACCTGATTGTCAGACCTTATTGCATCCTCTATTCTTGTTCACCGGACCAAAACAATCTTCAATCTAACTTCTGGTATAGGCATACTATGTACTGCGGATGTGTGGGATAGACTTTGTTTCCATCAATGACAACACTCATGAAGCCACATAGTGTCTCTTTCCAACACAACTATGGTGTGATTTTTCAAATCATACTAGTTCAGGGCAAAGGAGTTGGACTCTATTGCCCAATGAATAAGACACTCGGTCTGCTCCCCGAAGATCTAATTTTTTTCTATTCCCATAAGGGGAATACATCCCCAAATAGAACCACTATTAGCACCTTCAAAGTTTGGCTAAATTTGAAGTTCCCATGATGAAAAATTTGATTTCAACACTTATAAATGTATTTGTGAAATCTGCCCTAGTAGCCTACTTTGGAGGATTGTAATTGGAATCTTGTTCATTTTTATGCCAAATCACTTGGTGAGAACATTCATTTTTCATATGTAATCATGTATGTTTGATTTTAACTTCCTGTGATTAGATTCGATAGGGTTTTGAAGCACCAAGTTGCAGGGTTCTGGAAGAGTTTGATGTTTGCACATTATTATGTCTACTAGAGAGGTCAACTTTGGAGGCTAATATTTACAAATTGGATAATTTTCATGATGAATCAATTAGTGTTTCAAATTTTCCCCATGTTAATATACTTTCATGTCCATTTTCAAGGGCCCAGCATCCTGTTTGATATTTTTCCAGAATCAAAAGCAAATGCAGTTTTTCATATTTTGACATCTGCATTTCTAGAAAGTTTTAGAGGGGTCATCTTTGACCTTTAATATCTTGTGAAGGAAGTGAATTGGTTTAAAACCCTTTTGTACACATATTCAATGGACCTAAATAAACCATTTCCCCAAGTGGTGTCTTCTTGGGAAGAGATCTAGTATTTTTTCAGGGTGGTGACTTGGTGGGCTCCAGTTGGTTTTTTGATAGGTGCAGTTTTGGAAAAGGCTAAGTAAGCCACTTTGAATATTAATATCTTGCAATCTGGATAGTTTCATGCAAATCCTTTTGATGACCATGCTCCCATATCACCTGTCAACATGACTGTGCATTTTCATGGCTCTAGGAGAATGTTTGATTAGTTTTCCAAGGTGATTTTGGAGGCTACCTAATGTGTTTTGGTCATAGTGCAAAATATCAGAAATCAGGTTCTGATGATTACTAACTTCATTTTTCCACCCCAGGAGCATACAAAGGTAGTCTCAGGTCAATCAAGGATGAAACTTGTTTCAAAACAAAAAAAAAATTAGTCATGCCCACAAGGCGACCCAACATATCTCACATAATTATTGTTGTTGGTGAGGCTTATAACAGAGTTCGAAAATACTTTTCTCATTTCAATTCTCTCATTCCAATAAATAAAGTGGATCAACAAATGAAGTTCTTGGGTCTTCAAATATTTAAAGGTAAAGTACTCATGCCTAGGGAATGAAGTAATAGGTTTCTTTCATCACTAAAAATCAATGAACCTTTCAATTATGATGATAATGTTTGTGAAGCCCCTGTTATTATTCTATCCTCTTTTGGTGATGGATTAAAGCCTCATGAAGCATTTATTAATGCAATCTCTTCAAGAAATTTTTTTTGCAAGGCAATAGAGGTCAAAGAACCAACACAATTTTTAATAAACTTATGTATTTCCTTCATTGTTTGAGGGCTCTTGTCAGATTACACAAGGAAATCAGCTAGTGCATTTCAAGTATGATTTTAATGTATACATGTCTGAGGGATTTAGGAAGCAAGAAGGTTTTATTAGGATGGCAATGTAGACTCAATACTGGCATTCCAATTCAGCTATGCACAATTTTGTGATCCGTGGGCTAAGGATGTAAAGAGCACTTTGCAGGAATGGGCCTTAGATGACAAAATCACCTTGGAGGGAAGTACCTCTGGAGATTCATGCCTCACTTACAGTTCTTTTGAGTTCCTTCCAACATAAAATAATCTAGGCACTTCCCTGGGGGAGATGCAATATCTGTTCCACCATCAGGAGTGTGATTGCATGGCATCGTCTGACTTGGAGGAGTACACTCATGGAAAAATCTCAAGTCAAATGAGCCCATTTTTTAAAATGAGGCTAATAAAATTGTTGATCAACTAGTTGCTTTAGCAACACAATCCTCTGAGAATTCAAATTCTTCCTTAATTAATGAGGGAAGGATCTCAAATTTCACATTAGAGCAGTCTCTGATGCAGTTGGATGAACTTAATGTCTTCAGAAATGAGGAATTACTCTTCTTGCTTGTTACTTTGCATTCACATTTGTATGAAGAGAACAATTTGGTGTTGGTCAATCAAAGATTGAAAAAGAAACCTCTTGTAAGGATAAATTATGTGATTTAAAGAATGAATACTCAACAATACCAAGGAGAAAGGTCAGATCTATTCAAGACCTTGTACATGATCCCATTTCTAGAGAAGGCATACAGGGCACTTTGACCTTCAAGGAGAATGAGCTTTGCAAATTCTTCAAAGATATTAATCGATGGTTACCTAGCAAAGGAAGAAGTGCATAAAATTGTAGCAGAAATGGATCTTCCTGATAAAAAAGGAAGGATTCACAAGGAATTTATTTTCTAGGCAAGGTGAAATTTGGTGAATTTGTTTCAAAACACATTGGTTGAATGGAGGGTATACTATCTGAAGCAGAGACAAAATATTTTCTTGGGAAATATAAAGGATTCTGGTTCTACACAATTGGGCAGCGCCAAGGATCTCTACAACAAAATAGAATTCTTGGACATCAATGAAGGGTCGTGGAGATAGGGTTGGCATGGTGCCACATTCGCATAATGATCTGGGTTGGTTGCTCACCATCCTAGAGTATTACCTTGCCAAGACGCCCCATATTTTTGGCACCATTATTGACGTGCTTACCAAGGATCCCCGTAGGAAGTTCATTTGGGAGGAGATGTTGTACTTGGAAAGATAGTGGAAGAGATGTATGTATTCCATGGCACTGAATTGAATGTAATTGAGAAGATCACGGAGGAATATTAGATGCAACTAAAACTAGGAGCAACCTATCCCGCATCCCCGTAGCAACTGGCTTAAGGGTGTGTGGAGTTGCGGGAGAACTCGAAGCTTTACCGCATCCCCACTCAAAAACCCTAGAACCTGTGCAGTATTGTGGATGAATGGAAGACCCTTCCCACATTCCTATAGATGCGCCCTAAAGTCAATGTGGGACAACAGTAAAAGATAAAAATGACCTGCAACCCTGCCAGTGTTATATCTCAAATCCCGAATATGGTGGGGTAGTGCGAGAAAATAAAGTGAGGCATAATATATTTGGCAATTAAAGTATATTGGATATTTATTCATGAGAAATAGAAAATCTAATATTATTTTAAGGGAAAATGAGAATTGCGGGGTGGGTAATTATTTTACCTAAAGAATATGATTTGATTGAAAATGCATAAAGGTGAATATAAATATGAGATTGCTGGCAAAAGGGGGATTATTGTACTTTTCTCAACTTTTTTTCATGGGATACAAAAGACAAAGGGAGATGAAGTTAATTTTTTTCATTTACAAAGAGATAATATAAAGTTGTAATGCGAAGGGGTGGGAAACTGAATAGACATTTTTGTAAAAGGTCTGAAGATTGTTGCTTCCTTCGTCAATATAAGAAGGAAACCAAGACCTTGGGGCAAGCTCTCTAGGATTTGATTTTGGAAAAGGAGGATATTGTAAAGGCTAGTTTTCTTAAGCATAGTAATGGAAAGACTATATTCAGTTGGTGCCTGAATTCTGGTGTCAATTGTTTGTTGAAATGCATTGCTAAACTTTTATCTGGTCGTCTCCAATTCAATTTTTCTTGTCATTCAAATCATTATATCAAACATATGTTTGATTTGTCAAAACATTTTCCTATTTTGTGTGGTTTGTTTAATGGGTTTCTTCAAGCAAGGATTAAATTCCTTTAAATAAATCACAATGGTTTAGAGAATTTAATTGGATAATTAAAGGAGAACCTGATATTTGATATTCTTGCACGTCTATGACAATCATAGACATATAAGTGCCAAAAAATCTAAAATGTAGCTAGAGGGAAGGCATATATATATATATATATATATATATATATATATATATATATATATATATATATATATATATATATATATATATATATATATATATATATATATATATATATATATATATATATATATATTTGCATTTGGAATTCATTGCCCAGTTGAGGAAAAGGCACTGATCATTCAACTTCCAAAATTATTCCTTGTATATATTTCAAACACAATTTTGGTTTTCTATTGTAGGAGTAGGTGTAGGAGTAGTGGATAGAGTAGTTGAATAAATCCATTTTCAGATTTCATGCTGATTTAAATTTGGTTGAAAGGGATGATTTGATTGATAAAATTGCATGAAATTCATAATCTGCTCAATCATCACCAATCAGTCTTGAGGTGTTAACAATCAATGGTGATAAAGAGGTACACCCACCTAGGCAAAGTAGGGCCTGAAGTGCAGGGAATTCCAATCATTTTGATTGATTATGTCAGTTGGCCAAATCAAGTTTCTTAACCTAATCATAAATCTTGGCATCCTTTTAGGGTTTTGCAAATTGTAGATTTGAGAACCAACATCAACTATGTTTTTTTCCCTCACCACATTTGTTGATGCATTTGTAACAACAATTTGATAATGTGTGACAACATTTAAATCAATACAATCTTTGTGTTGGGTCATTTATTTTGTTGCAAGTGAATCATTGCAGTTCTTCTCAGGATTAATAAGTATGTCTAGTTCCACTAGATATGAAATGCAATTTGAGAAATGTATGTAAATGCATTTTAGTTTTCTGTTGATGCCTATTAGATCAATTTCCTTCATCTTTATTGTTCAAGTCCCTGTTGACCATTGGAGTAGGCACTGGTCAAAGTTTGGTGAAGGGCCAACAATCTTTTTAAATCAATCTGTCACGCCCCCTACTAAACTCTAGCATTTAAAAATTAAATAAACCATATGTTGAATGCATAAAACATATTAAGTAGTAATCTTATAAAATAATAAACTAATTTAATAAATAAGGATTTAAAACTAAGTTAAAGTCATTCAATTAAATTTAAATTAATAATTATAAAAAAAATTAAAAATTAAAAATATTAAAATTAAGCTAAATTTAAGGATGCGTGCATTTATGTTTTATTTCACGGGCGATTGCATTTTGTTAGCTAAGGAAATTAGCTTTGTTAGAGGAGAAAACTCCTTTGGGTTTTTTAGAAAATTATGGAGATGGTTTCTACCGTGATTTAAGAAAATAGGGTATAAATAAATTATGTGGATGGTGGAAGGTGTTAGCAGAAAAAAATTGGTAGGAGAAACCTAGATGGGAGCTCTCTGTTGGTTGTGAATTGAAAGGTAAAATTTGTAGTTTCTTTTTAATATACTTTCATTGGCATCATTCTTGATTTCCTATTTGTCTTCTTTTTTCTTCCAAGATCACTCTAACAAATTTGGTGAAGGGAGGGCATATGATCTCAAGGTGAATTTTCCCCATCTTGCAGGGTTTATAAAATCCCAATAGATTCATATGATAGTTATCTCTTTTTATTTGTATGTGTAAATAATATATATACACATGTATATACATGCATGTAGATTTATAGGGTTTCAATTTTGAATGATTGAGGAGGGGATGAATATATATGTAATGAAATAACTTGTACAATAGAAGAATATAATATGACATATTTTGCAAATACTTGATAATAACTGAGAATAACAGGCCACTTCGAGGGGGAAACCTCCAAATATCTCCAATGAGAACACACTTCACAATATGATGATGAAATAAGACTCACATCCTCCTATATATACCTAATTATGCTTAGGATGAATAGACACACCCCTATATAACACCTAGTCTGACCTATCTAACTAAATAATAATATAATAATGATAACATGACTTAATTAGGAGTTAAGATAGCCACAAGTTGACTATTCATAACCCTCTATACACCATTATTAAGGGTGTAGCATGCCCCCCCTCTTCAAAGAAGCATTGTCCTCAATGCTAACCAAGTGTGGATTCTTTCAAATGAACTCCTCATCCTCCCATGTGGCCTCTTCAACTAGTAAATTCTTCCATTGGATGAGATACTCAGTGAGGGTTCTATTCCTCATCTTCTTCGTGCATGTTTGAAGAATGCACTTTGGCTCCAAAATTATTCTTCCTTCTTCATTGAGCTTTGGTAGTACTATTTGAGTAGGAATATTCTGCCCAATTACCTTCTTCAAACAAGAAACATGAAAAAATGGATGTATCTTTGTTGTTGGTGGCAACTCTAGCTTGTAGGCAACGCTACCAATCTTTTGTATGATTTGGTATGGCCCATAATATCTTGGAGACAACTTATTATTATTTTTTTGTTGCTTCAGTGAGATTTGTTTATAAGGCTGCAATCTCAAGAAGACCAATCCCCAACTTCAAAATTTCTTTCACTACGATGTTGGTCCACCTTTTGTTTCATTCAATTTTGTGCCATATCTAAATTCTCCTTGAGTCCTAAAAGTACCTGTTGTTGATGAAGCAAGTGGTCCTCTACTGCCTAAACTCTTGGTGACACCTTTAATGATGATGTGATGGAAGAAGGATGATATCCATAAAGTGCCAAAAATGGAGACATTTTTGATGAGCTATGAAAAGAAGTGTTAGACCACCATTCTGCAAGTGGTAGCCAATCTACCCATTAGACTATTTCTCTGAAGTGAAACAACGTAGATATCCTTCCAAACATTTATTAACAACCTTAGTTTGCCCATCTGATTGAGGATGGTATGAAGAACTATGAGCCAATTGAGTACCCAAACATGAGAATAAATCTTTCCAAAAGTGACTAGTAAAGATAGGATCACGATCATTGATAATAACCTTAGGTGTACCATGTAGCTTTTGGATATTCTCCAATAAAACTTTTGCCACTGCACTTGCTGTAAAAGGATGTGATAATGCAATGAAATGTGCATATTTAGTGAGGCGATCAACTACTACCATGATGACATTATGACCTTTAGATTTGGGAAGCCCTGTGATGAAGTCCATGGATACCTCTTCCCAACACTGGCTAGGAATAGATAAGGGCTGCAAGAGACCTGGTGTCTTAATTGTCTCCCCCTTATCTATTTGACAAACCAAACATTCAGCCACAAATTTTTGAACAATACCTTTTAGCCCTTCCCAAAAAAAATCTTGCTTGACCTAATGATATGTCTTCAAAATTCCTAAATGAGCACCAACTGGGGACTCATGTAGCTCTATGAGAATCTTGTGTTTAAGAGTGGAATTCTTATAGAGATACAAGTACTCTTTATACCAAAGAATATCCCCCTTCAAACAAAACTTATCCGAACTACTAGGATCACTTTTTTATTGTTGGATGAGATTACTTGTTGCAACATCATTTTGCCACTCTCTTTGGATTCTTCCACCCAATTTTCTTGTAATATTGAAAGGGCACACAATAAGGCTTCATCTTTCTCATCCTTCCTAGAAAGTGCATCAGCCATAATATTTTCCTTCCCTTTCTTATATACAATCTCAAAGTCATATCCCAACATCTTAGTGACCCATTTTTGTTGCTCTTCAGAGGATAGTCTTTGTTCCAAAAAATATTTTAGGCTATCATGATCTATCTTAACCTTGAAGTGTCAACCCATTAAATAAGGCCTCCATTGTTTAATTGCGTGAAGGATTGCTAGCATTTCCTTCTCATAAATAGGTTTGAGTTGATTCTTACCCTTTAATTGACGACTCTCAAAAGCATCACATTCTTGCATGAGAACTGCTCCTATCCCATTTCCAGAAGCATCACATTCCACAATGAATTCCTTGGTGAAGTCTGGAGTGGCAAGTACTGGAGTTGTACACATAGCCTCTTTTAATTGCTCAAATGCTACATTAGCAAACTCATTCCAATGAAAATAATCCTTCTTCAATAGAGTGGTGAGGGGTACTGCTATATGACCATAATTCTTCACAAATCTTCTATAGTACCCTGTCAATCCCAAGAAACCCCTCAGATTCTTAATGGTTTTTGGAATAGGCCATTCCATGATAGCCTTAATTTTGTTAGGGTCCACCTTTACTCCTTCATGTGAAACTATGTGTCCCAAATACTCCACCTCCTTAATACTAAAAGCACACTTGGATGTCTTAGCATAGAGTTTATAATCTTTGAGTAATTGTAATGCTTGATCTACATGCTGCAAATGTTCTTCCCAAGTCTTTCTATAAATCAATATATCATCAAAGAACACTAACACAAACTTTCTCAAGAACTTCTTAAAAATGGAATTCATCAAACTTTGGAATGTAGATGGTGCATTGGTAAGACCAAATGGCATCACCAAAAATTCATAATGACCCTCATGAGTTTGAAATGCTATCTTACAAATATCTTCCTCCTTAATCCGAATTTGGTGATAACCAGATCTAAGATCTAACTTGGTAAAATACATAGCTCCATTCAATTCATCTAGCAAATCATCAATGACTGGAATAGGAAACTTATCTTTAATGGCATACATGTTGAGCACTCTATAATCTGGACACATGCACCAAGTTTCATCTTTCTTACGCACCATCACCACAAGCGAGGAGTAAGCACTTTGGCTATGCCTGATAATTCTTGCCTCTAGCATCTCCTCAATAATTTTTTCTATCTCACTTTTTTGTATGTGTGGGTACCTATAAGGCCTGATGTTTGGTGGTTGGCTTCCTGGAACTAGTTGTATGACATGGTCATGATCCCTCTTAGGAGGAAGTCCTTTAGACATATCTCCAAGAACCACTGAGTGACGATCAATTATTGCTTGTAAATATGGATGAGTAGGAGCATGAGATTAAGAGACTTCTAATGAACATAGCTGGGCCACAAATCCATCCACTCCTTTCTTAAGAAAATTTTGCATTTGATGAGAGCTTACCATATGTGGGGATTTTTCCTTCAACCCCCTTAGCTCCACTACCTTTCCTTCTGATTGAAATCTCATGAATAGTTCTTGGAAGTTCATCTCAATTGTTCCCAATGTAATAAGCCATTATACTCCCAAAACAATATCTGCTGCACCCATGGATATCACATACATTGGGGTATCAAGTTGATAATCTCGCATGGATAATTTAATGCTATGACACTTCCCCAAACAACTAACTATACCCCCATCTGCAATCAAAACCTGGAACTCTGGGGTTGGATATATAAAACAATTTAGACGAGGTGGCAACTTTTTGTTGATGAAATTATGAGTACTACCTGATTCAATCAACACTGTTACTTTCTGCTTCTTTAAGAAACCCACTACCTTAAGAGTTTGTGGTGCACTAAAACCTGAGAGTACATGACAAGAAATGATTGGTTGAGAATCATGTGATTCCTCACTTGACTCCCTATCCTCCTCTAATATGGGTTCCTCTTCTTCTTCCTCACTTGGACCTTCAATATAGAACAATTTCTTTTCACTATATTTATGTCCTTGACTATATTTTCTATCACAATTGAAACACAACCCTTTTTCTCTTTTCTCCTCAATTTGCTATGGAGTCAACGTACTAGGTTGAGGAAGAGAAGGTGTTGAATATCCTTTCTCTCTTGTCACATTAGCCCCTTGCTTTCTATGAATCAAATACTTCTCCTCTACCCTGCGTGCCAAGATAAAAGACTCATTTACCGAGCTAGGACTAAACATACGTACCTCATGTTGAATGTGATCCTTAAGACCACCCAAGAATAAATCATTCAAGTTCTTCTCTGTAATTGTATCCACTCTTAAGGATAGATTTTGTAATTTTTGAATATAATCCTTAACTGATCCTATTTGTTGAAGTTTAGCAAGCTAGCTGAAGAAGTTGTCTATCACACTATTTCTATATTGTGCTTGGAGTTCTTTCGTAAAAATTGACCATGAGGTGGTGAGACCCTTTTTCCTCCGATGAGTACAAATCTAATGATACCAAATGAATTGATCTAGTTCTAGCTATAGGGAAGCCATCGTGACCTTTTGTCCATATGGGATTTGATGTACTTCAAAAAAATTCTCCATTTGGTTTATCCATGTTAGAGGATCCTTACCATTGAAATTGCGCATATCCACCTTTGGAAAAAAATTCCTAGCTCCCATAGGAGTATTAAAATTTGTGTCATTATTAGCCGACTTGAAGGTTTCACCTTGGTTGCTTGAGAACTCCTTTCTTGGTTCATTCATATAGGCGCTTAACATGCTTCGTATATCTGATATATCTCCTCTTAGGTCACACATATCCCTCTTAATTGAGGAAACCTCTTCCTTGACATTACTTATTTCCTCATTGGGATTACTATCCTCTATTGTTTCCCCATCCTTATCAGAGGATTTCCTCAGTGTGGCAGCATTCTTTTTAACTCTTGTTGTAGGCTCCGTCATGATGGAAACCAATATTTTTGAAATAAATCACACAAATGAAATGTAAATTCTCTAAAATTTTTACTGTAACTTACTAGGGCCAAGATACCACTTACCCAAAAACAACTCCAAAAAATTAGCAAATTTTCTACATTGAGAGCAAATTTGTTGGAAACCCTAATTTTGCAATAACTCACTTATTTTTGCTTCAATTTCTCCAACCTTTGGACTGTAGGCTCCTCTATTATGTCTTCAAAAATCCAATACAAATTATACTCCAATTCGGCAAGATGTGAGAGATATGTAGATCTCAAATAAATTGTGTAGAAATCGTAATTCTACAATAATTTGCTCAAATCTTCTCCAATTCCTTTGAAATCTATATTGTAGCTTCTTTAATATGTTCTTCAAAAATATTTTTAAAATATTTAAAAAATTCACTAAAATCTGAAAGTTATGCTCTTCCCAAAATCGCCTCATATGTTGAGAAAAAATCTTGCCTCTACGGTGCCAAGATCATGCTCTGATACCACTTGTAATGAAATAACTTGCATAATGGAAGAAGATAATATGAAATATTCTGCAAATACTTGATAATAACTGAGAATAATAGGCCACTTCGAGGGGGCAACCTCCAAATATCTCCAATGAGAACACACTTCACAATATGATGATGAAATAAGACTCACATCCTCCTATATATACCTAATTATGCTTAGGATGAATAGACACACACCTATATAACACCTAGTCTGACCTATATAACTAAATAATAATATAATAATGATAACATGACTTAATTAAGAGTTAAGATAGCCACAAGCCAACTATTCATAACCCTATGTACACTAATATTAAGGGCGTAGCAATATATATATAATTAAATTAGGGTTTCATTTAAAAAAAAAAGAGAATAAATTTCAATTAAAAAAACTTGTTTTTAGATAGAAAATGTTTTAAAACAAAATTAAATTTTGTTAAAATTTGGGTCGACTGCCCTCGACTTGCCTAAAGTAGGCTCGGCCTACGCAGGCAGACTGCCCCCAAAAGGGGCCACGACCTATCTACCTAGGCCATCCCTCAGATGACCTACATGTACAGGCTGCTCTTTGGGTGCCTGCACGCGCAGGGCACCCAGGGGATAGGCCTCGACCTTGACCTAAGGTAAGCAAAAAAATATAATTTGTTAATTCTATTTTTCTAATATTTCTTTTAAAAAAATTAATTTATTTCCTTTAAAGTTGTTAAGTTTAAAAAGTCTTTTTCTAATTTTAAAACAATTTCTAATTCTAGTTTTTTAATTAATTAAATTATTAAATTTTAAATCTCAAATTGAATTATGTTACAAAGTTAAGGAATTTTATTCTTTTGTTAAATTTTTTAGGATTAGTTTAAAAATGTTAGAAATGAAATTATTTTTGTTTTATTAATTAGATAATGCTCTAACTATAATAATTAAATAATTGGATTAATTTACTTAAATGGGTTATTTCATATTGAATCAACTAGTTACAATGGATGGCAAATTATCATTTTTTGGTTCGATTAGTAATTTTCATAGTTGAATTTATTAATTATTTAGGAATAAAATCAAACAATTTATCTTAGTCAAATATCAATTTATCATTCCTTTGTTTTTGCATGCACAATTATAGTTAAACAAATTAAATATTTAGAATGCACAAGTTTATCAAATTTCTATAGATTTAATGAACAATTAGGATAGAGGAATTAATTCAATTTCAAATCAAACAACTTAGTTAGATAAAGTATCTTATAAATGAACTTAGTCTAGTTTCAACTACAATTACTATGCTCAAATTCTAAGTTTAATCCACAAATTTTAGGTAAATTGATCTCATTAAGTTTTAACTACAATACTATGCTCAATTTACTAAGTTTATTTTAGTTAAAGTCATCTAATCTCAATATCAACTATTAAGTTAGGAACTCTCACATATGTTTTATTTTCCTAATTAAGTTAAATATGGGTAACTATGTCAAATTCCTTTCATTACAATGATCTTTCCTTTAAATTTTTATCCCTTTTTAAATGATTACAAAGGTATGGAATAGATTAAGCAAATATTGTTTATTTTGCAATATTATTCCTTCAATTCAATGCAATGAAATTAACAAAGAGAAACCCAAAAAACAAATGCAGTGTTCGGTTTCGACGATGCCTCTGGTTCACATTTACAGGTAAAGTCATCGCGTTGAATTACTAAACTTATGCCTAATATAGCTGGAACAATGACATCTGGGCATCGTCCCTATAAACCATTGAGGAGAAATTAGGATCATCTCATTGATTAAAGTACGAGGGGCAGGTAATCCCCCTCATATGCCAAACTAAAAAGATAAATTTAAATGAACCCACCTAGCAAATATCTCCTTTCTTTTTGTTAAAAAGGATTTAGAATTGTCTAGTGGCATTGTTTAGTTCTTTCTATTTCTTTGTAAGGGAATAATGTTAGAAGGGGATGAAGGGATTGTTCTTGAGGCGTGTAGTTACAATTCTATTTTATAGGACTAGGAAGTAGTAATGTTTTAGTAAACCAAGTATTAGTCAAGAAAGTTCAAGTACTTATAAATGTTCCTCATGTTTGTAGTAGTTGTAGGGGAACTGTCTGGTGAAATTGGGCCCTAGAAAGGATTACATACCCACTTTAAATAGTTCACATAAAAACCTAGAGAAGAAACCAGAACTACATATAAAATACACCTTGATCCCATTTGGAAGAAGGTATGTAGGCAGCCTGGGGAACGAAGAATGTTCCTAGTGTGCAAGTTTTTAGGTATGGGGTTGGGGGTTTGATATTCGCTTATCTATCCAATACAACTTCAACATAACCTAGGGAAAACCCCATCAAGTTAAGACCTCCAACAAAACATAAGTGAGACATTTTGGTGTAAGAAAAACCCCAACCTCATACATGAAGGAATCCCATAGGGATTTATTGACTCCTTGAGGCCTAGGGCCAAATTATGAGGTGGCGCTCAAGCTCCTAATCTTGAAAAATTTTAACTCCTGAAGATGTCAACCTCGGTGCACCTTGGAGAGAGTGTAGTCTTTAGAGAGTTGCTCAAGATCTGTTAGATCCTAATAGGCCTATGTCTCTGGTCAGAGCACATACATATTCTATTAGGATAGATGCCCATCTCATATGGATGGAAGATTACATATCCTGTTTGGATGGATGCTTATCTCGATTCAAACAAAAGTCTACCCTGTTTGGGTGGAGTTACTTGAGTATATGAATAAACACTTAAACCAAACTTAGGAAGCAATAAAAAAAATCAAGTGGTGATTTTTGAAGGGTTAAGGTTTTAGTAGCTTACATGTGGTATCAAAGTGATGTTCGAAAGCTAGGCCTTGAGCTTGCTATGACTTGCACAAAATTAGAACAATTTTAGAATTACATTATTGAGTTTTGGGGGTAAACTTTGGAAATTTATTGAATTTAAAATTTTTCTTGAATTTTAGGAAACACAATGGTCTGAATAAGAGCAAATAATGCCAACACCACTTGAACAAAAAAGAAAACCTCTCTTGAACCACCTAAGGCACCCGAGGACACCGAGGTAGGGATTGAGGCAATAATTGACTTGTTGACAGAATAGAGGGATAAGCTTGTATCCTTAGAGAAAATAATTGAAGACCTTAGGTCAAGGCAAGAGAACATTGAAAACATAATGGAACTAAAATTTGATATCCCTCTTGGTGAGAACAATCCACTCAAGAATGCCATAAACATGGAAGCACCTAGACAAGAGTTTTCTATCATAGAACTTTTTAAAGACTTGAAAAAGATTACTCCTCCCAAGTTTGATGGGAAACAATTAGGATAGGGAGCTCAAAATTGGTTAAATGAAATGGAGAAGTATTTTGAACTTAGAGACTACAATGAGATGACTAAGGTACTATGGGGGTCTTATCAACTAACAGGTGAGGCAGCAAGTTGGTGGGTAAATGTTAAAGAACAAAATGGTTACTCTAGGGAGAACATAACTTGGGAACTTTTTGTTCATCATTTCTAGAAAAGGTGTTTACCACAATTATTCTTTGATGAAAAGATGATAGAGTTTCATAACTTCCAACAAGGTTCTTTAAGAGTACAACAATATTGGGATAAATTTGCCAAGTTACTCAAGTATGTGCCAATCTACCAAAGTGATGAAAAGAGTCAAACTAGGAAGTTCATACTTGGGCTGAATGCTAATATTGGTGTCGAAGTAGACATGCATGGTCACAAAAACATGAATGAAGTTCTAGAAAAATCCTTAAAACAAGAAAGGAAATTTTAGGCCTTAGCAACAACAAGGCAAAACTTCAACAATAGCATAAGTCAATCCTTCAAAAGGAAACATGAATTTAGGGGGAATCAAAACTTCAAAAAGCAAAGGACCAATTTCATAGAAAGGAGGACACCACCAAATCAAAATCCAAGGAATGGTCAAAATGGGAACAATAATAGGGGAAATTTTAATAGGAACAACCAGAGCAATTTTAACAAGTCAGGTCTTCCACCAGTACTTAATGAAATAAGGAATGATCCCCCTAGGAATTAGACATGGAGGGGACCACCAAGTGGATGGTTTATGTGTGGAGGGAACCATTATGATAGAGAGTGTCCCAGGATGTAAGAATAGATTAGAGCAAACCAACCAAAACAAGGACCTTAGCAAAGGATTCATGTTGCAATTAGGAATTGACAAAATTGGTTTCAAAATGTTCCCATAGAAACTACAAGTATGTTTTCTAGTCAACCAATTTCCATACTAATAGACACTAGGTCATTAGAATAATTTGTTTCTCCAGATCTTGTAAAGAAATTTTCATTAAGAGTCAGTCAAATGGAAACATCATGGATGGTCTAGTATGGGGATAAGGTGATTAGGGAAGTAACCAAGTACATGCCTAGCACTATCGTACAATTTCCTAAGTTTGAAACAAAAGTAGACCTTTTGTGGCTCCTCTAGGATCCTATGATATAATCAATGGGATGAATTGGATAGCTCAACACCAAGCAAAGGTAGAGTGATATCTTAAAATAGTGGAGTGCTTATATGACCAAGGGAACAAGGTAAAGTTGCAAGGAACTCTTAGGCCTATAAATGTGGAAACCATATAAGTGTGTATAGGTAAAATTGAGATTGATTAATGAGATCAAGACAATGATAAAAAAACAACTCAATCCTATAACCTTCAAAGAAATGATCTACATAATAACTAAATAATCAATGAATAATAACAAAACAATGAAAGCTTTCACCTAGGTTGTATTGTTTCCTTGGTTCTTTGTAGATTGCTCAATCAATTGTGAAACCATATTTGCAACAAGTAGACGTGATGATGATAAGTGTTCAAAGTGCTTAATGTGCTCAATGATGCAATGTATGCTCAATGTGCTATAGGGATGCCTGAGAATAAATGATCAAATAGGATTTGTGAAAGGATGAAGGGGGTATATATAATTTTCAAGGTTAGATTGATCAACGGTGGAGATAATTCAATGAAATCAATGATCAAGATGAGTTGAGAAGACATGATGAATGTGCATATGACATGTGTCACTCCAAAAAGCTATTTTTATTAAGTTAATTGCTTTTTGGCTAAAGATAGGATTAGATTTCATAAATTAGAATGTTTTTCTCTAGTTTATGAGTTGATGATAAAAATAATAAGATTTAAAGCCAATTAACTCAACTTTAGATTTGCTTTTTGAAATTCTAAAAATAAGACTAATCAACTGCATATGAGTTAAAATGATATTTTTAGAGGAAATGGAAGATATTTGAAATTAAATAAATAAATTTATTTAATTGATTGTGCATGATTGAAGAAAATGATATTTTTAAAGGAATTTGAAGTTTAAAACAAAATAAATAAATAAATTTAATTAATTTATTGTGCATGGTTGAAGAAATGATAAGATAAGAAGATTTAAATAAATTAAAAAAATAAATAGAGTTAATTTATTTTTTGCATGATAGAGGAATATAAATAAAATATTTAATTTTATTTATTTTAAGAGGATGAAGTCAACTTAAATAAATTTGAATAGTTTATTTAAATTTAGAGGAATATTTGAATGATTTATGAATTTAAGTGATGAATTATTTATTTACATAAATTTGAATTAATTTGAATAAATTATTTAAATTTAGAGGAATATGAGTTGGAAATAATGTTTGAAATGAATAAATATTTGATGAATTTATTTAAGTGATGAATTAATTAAATAATTAGATTTATTTAATTAATGTAGATTTAAGAATTGGAAGAAGATAATGGTTTAATTAAATAGTCAAAATTATTTAATTTTGGAAGAATATAGAGGAAATCAATGAAATTAATTAAATAAATAGAATTTATTCAATTAATGTTGAAAATTAGGGAAAATAGAAGAAATTGAGGAATTTGATGAAATTGATTAAATAATTAGATTATTTAATTAATGTTGAAATGCAAGCGATCTGTGAAGAGTGTGTCTACATTTTGCCCCTCTTTGAGATGGTGTTGCAAAGTAACATCATTTCAAAGAAATTGAAAACATAGTGCTTGATTTGGATGGAAGAAAAATGATTCATAAGAAATTGATTGGAAGAAAATGATTGGATTAGAAATGGCGATGGCCCAGTCACTCAAAGTGAGGATGACAAGGAAAGATAATAAATAAGTTGAATGATGATGATTATGCAAAAACAAACAAGGTATTTCCCCTATCAAGTTGTAAACCAATGATTAATTGCTGATGATTGATAAGGATAATGTCTAGTTTCAAAAATGAAACACCTCGTATAAGATGCCTGGTCTAGTTTCGAGAGTGTGACAATCTGTATAAGACAATTGATATGATTGATGGATTGGTTGATTGATTAATTGATTGATTTACAAAAAGATTAGGTTCAAGACAAAAGGATGTGATTGGATAAATTGGCTAGATTTGATTAGCTAGATTGGTATGGAACAGATGAGGATGAGGATGCCCCCTTGAGAGGACATTTGGGTTCAAAGAACACAAGTGTGCTCTCAAAATGAAAGAAGAGATGAAGATAAAAAAGTTAGATGAAAGAATGATGGAAGATAAATAGAAAAAGAATAGAAGAATTGATATCATAGAATAGAGAAATGATGATTGATTGATCTTCATGAAAGCTATAGATTTTATTAGGATAGATGGATGGGATGAAGCGTTTTGAGGATGCTTATGTGAAATGATGATATCATATGTGCCTAAGTACTGGATACTTCCCTTGTATTCCAGACTGCCTACATACCCATATCCACGGGATCAAGGTACCTTAACATTGAGATGATGATATGTAGTTCTAGAAGCAGGATGAGATGGGGTGATGTTGCAACGGTTACACAAATATTTATAAAGAGAAATCCTTATTTTTGATATAGCATATGGATGTTAAGCACCAGGGCATAGAAGACCAAGGTGACGATGTATCCAATGCATAGGACGTTGACTCTACAAACAAATGGTTTGAACTTATATCTACTGGACATAATAGAATCTTGTTGGACCTATGAATGGAAAATAGTCTTAGCATAGAATGATCTTAATACACATAAGGCCTTTATAGAACCATAGATGCAAAATATATTGATATGCAAGATGTTACTTCCAATACAAACAAGATAAGTATTAGGCATAGGAGTATAATAAGCTCATCCCACAAACACAGCATATGAAAGCAATGACTATGCCCCAATCCATACTACATCACAACATACCAAGATATAGAAAATCAAGGCAGTTTTGGCTAGGTATTAGAAAGAAACAAAAGATAAACCAAAAATAAAAAGAATGACTGATAAAGTAAACGCACAACCAACATATTCTCTTGCCAAAGAGGTTGCTCAGGGTAGATTGGTAGATAAAGCCTTATTATAGGAAAGATATATCTGTTAAAGGTTATTGATCTAATCTAGGATAGATGGATTGATATAGCAGATGTGGCAAGCGCTATGTGGGACAACATATGGCTTCATGAGAAGTCTTTGTGTTTTGGGTTTGGTAAGGACCTTAGCTTTAAAATAATACATAGTTCGTTCTCTGCTTGAGTTAGTCAAGTTGGGGTGATAAGATGGATGGATTGTGATAGATGGAAGAAGAGAGAGATGAAAGTGTTGATGGATTGGGATGGAGATGATGATTTATGATTGTTTCCAATAGCAAGGTAGTATGTTAGCACTTTAATGTGTGTTTGTACATGGACTATATCAAGTAGCATTACATGCATGGATTTTGGTAGATGTGGGAATGGAATGGATGGTGAATTATGATGTGGATGATGGAAAAGGAATGGATGGTGGATTATGATGTGGATGATGGAAATGGAATGGATGGTGGATTAAGATGTGGATGATAGAGCAAAAGCATGGACCATAGAGGTGTGATGGGGGAAATATGGAGGATAATGGATATAAGATGGAGGGATGGAAGTATGTGGAAATGACATGGAATTGCGGGGAACCAAGATCAATGGTTGCACACATCGTGATAGATTTTGAAGCCTTTGACTAGGATGGGGAGTAGGGAGTAATGGGAATCGGGATAGGGGATTTGAAACCTATTGATTTAGGGATTTAGGAACCCAAATAGACTTAGGTTTTGTAGGATTTTTTAATGGGAAGCAAAAATTTAGGAATTTAGGAATAGATTGAGATATAGATGCTTTATTTGACTTAATAGATTGTTTCTTAGGGACCCACACCATTTTATTTTTTCTTTGAGGTGTGTGGGCGTATGCAGCACAAGATCTGTTAATGGGGAATAGGATTTTTAGAATTTGGGGATAGATTTAGATGTGGATTCTTTATGTGGCTTAATAGCTTGTTTCTTGGGGACGCACACCATTTTCATTTTTTCTTTAAGGTGTGTGGGTGTATGTAGATTTTGAGATGGATTTGGCTTTGCATTTGTGTATTGATGCCCTACAGCATGATTATCTTGAGTCTTTTGTGGATATTCTACTATATATGTGGAAGTATCTAAATTTTTATTTTTGAATCTTATGGGGTTTGGGATAGCTTCATATGTGGCTGATGTGTACATTTGTTGGCCATGATTAGGAATGATAGGGGATATAAGGGGACAAGATGTGTGGATGGAGGAATGAGAGTACTAATGGATGAAGGGATTAGGGGATGAAAGGATAGGAATATTAGGAGTTGGAAGGAGTGGAGGAAAAGTGGATGGAGGGAGATGTATGGTCACATGCTTTTATGAATGGTATGAAGATGGAGGAGGGATGGCGACATATGAGTGAGAGGTACGATAAAGTGTACTGGTGTATGGAGTGGAAGAAGTAGTTGGAGGAGGCATGGAGGTGGTACCAACATCTTTGGATTGTTTATCTTGGGATGAAAAATCAAGACCATGTGCTCGAGAATGGATTGCGGCATGGAGGGGCTCTAAGATACCTTGTTCATGAAGGCCTAAACCTTTGTCCTGATAGTTCATGTTTTGGAACATATGGTATGCAATGGGATGTTTGTTTTGGAAACAAGACACGAATCCATTATGAGATGGAGAAGGTGAACTAGTGGATAGTGGTGGTTGTTCTCCTAAGTAAAAATATTCATGAATGAAGGTGGTAAGACCAAGAGGATAGTATAATGGATTTGGAGTGGAATCGATGGGAGATGGTAGAGGATCAACATGAGATAATGGAAGATCCACAAGAGATAATGATGGATCATGCAATGGATGACTTGGGATGCTTGGATCTTGACTAACATTATGCTCAATAGGAGATGAATTGCTAGGATCCAAGTGACTTGTTTGATTGTCGATGCTTTCTTGGGGACCAAGTGTCTCATCAAGGGAATTGGATTTTGTTGGATCATCGATAGGGCTAGATGAATAATGTATAGGAGTGTTTAGGTGAAAATTTGGATTGTTTAGTTTTAGTGTTTGAATCCTCCTTTCACCTATTACATTCAAGGACCTTCGGATTGAGTGGCAGAGGACTAATAGGTCCTTGGTCACTTACAAATGTAGGGAAGTGGATTAGGGTGTTTAATTGTCAATTTTCCTTCTCCTATGCTCAATTAACCATTAAAACCATAATTTTGCAAATACGACAGTAAATAGATGAATTACAGAAAAAGCTCTTGCAGAGGGAAGTAAAATGACAAATCACAGGATACCTATTTTTAGGGTTCCAAGATGGAAAAGTCAGGGACACAAGAGTGGGTGCCCAAGTCCAAGGCCTTATTTTTGTCTAGATTTGAGAACTTAGTCTTTAACTCTTTCTTGTTGTTCCAGAGATTTTCCCATCATGGAATTTGGAGGACTAATAAGTGGGCACCCAAGTCCAGGGGGAAGATTTTCCTTCTATCATGTAATCTTGACACTCCAAGATGTCTTCCTATAGCTTCACTTTGTCTAGCTCCTCAACCTGTAACCTGCAATCATGAAAACTTTGGGAGGGGGTTGTGGTGTTTAGAGGCTTGCCTCAGTCAAGCCCCAGAGGACACTTAAGTCTCCAAACACCTTTGTCAGATAGAGAGTGTGTGCCTAGGGAGGCAGAGGCAAAAACCAAATGAAATAATGATCACAAACACAATATAATGTCACCTTGTAGTGAAGATCTCATGGGAGGAAGATGCTCTTCATTCCATGATGAAATGGATGCTCTAATATGCAAACACAAACACATAAACCACATAAATTTGCTCTTGCAACACAATGAAAGCCTTGAATCACAAGTTGATAGCTAGTTGAAATCTAATTACAATCTAGTCTCTAAATGAATTCCTAATCATGCTTTTATATGCAACTACAAGCACTCTTGCCAAGATTTTCATAATTCAAACTTATCGTGTCGACATAGGACCCAAATAAAGGTCACAAGCTAACACCCAAAAATTGGGACTGCCCCAAAATAGGGTAGGACTAGGGCGCGGTCACCCAAGTCCTCCCCCCTATTTTGGGTAGGTTTAAGTTCAAGGGGTCTCCCTAGGCCCCATTTGTTATGATACCTAGGGTTCATTCCATCAGGATGCCAAATTATGAAGTAAGATGTCCTAAATACATGCAAAAGACCCAAGAGTTAAACCTAAAGAGGGAAAAGCCCCCAAGGGGACATTTTCTAATGTTACATTTAGCCCCCACTTTAATGTATGTATAAATGCAAGGCCAATACATGCATTAAAGTAAGGTCACAAAGACAGCAAACATGCAAAGCACAGAGAAGACACACCAATCACATAGAAAATAGTAACAAGCACGTAAAACATGAAGAAGATAGTTACAGTCATGTAAAACATGGAGAAGATAGTAAATGCATAGAATACACATTAATGCATAGAAGAGAGGAATGATTTATTTTCTTTTCTTTTTCTCATATATATGAAATGTTGGTGTGAACACATAATTTACACATGTTAAGTTGACTTAGTGAGTCTTCTAGATGTCTAGTTGAGTCTAGTTGTGTGTTGAGTTGTTGATAGTTGGAGTGAGTTGTTTTATCCTCCACATGTGCAATTAGTTATCATCCTCTAATTGACACATGTTGTAAGAATATCTCCACTTTCCACTCCACCTTTCACTCAACCCTTCTAGCTCTCACCTTGCCTTTATAAGCAAGGCTCACTCATTGTATTTCATTCAGCTTCATATGATCTTTGTATAGTTTCTTGCTCCATTGTTTTAGCATCTTCTCTTGTCATCTTTGTGTGGAAGGTTGTCTTGATTGCAGGTGATCCTGGCTTGCTGAGTCACATTGACTCTTACATGAAATGCAGATGCAAGTATTGGAAAGTAAACAAACCTCCCATAACACAGGATGTACTCATCGCACAAGTCTTTATACTATATATATGGGGCAGCACACACGCAAGACACACAAAACCTCCCAAAATGTAGGATGCACTCATTGAGAAAGTATTTAGACTATATATGGGGCAACAAACATGCCAAACAAAGCAAGCACACCAAAACACACACACTTGAAGACATGGAGAAAACACGGTAGACAAATGATGGAGTGTACCTATTTCTAGGTCCAACACCATCTTAGGCACATTATAGGCACACACTGATGATCGGGCTTCGCCACAACAATCATTGAAGACTTGCTTAAGGGTTGAGTTAGTCACAGAACCACTCCCCACCTGCACAGAGGACTTTTGAAAATGATAGGATGATGCAATCTACTATGAGAAATACACCATCCTTGCCTCCACAGAGGGCTTAAAATAAAAAGGATATACGTGATATCTTGCCTCCACAGAGGGCTTAAATGATTGATTGCTTGATTGCAAACAAACTCAGGATGTAGGAAGCACCCATCGAGCTAGTCTTTAAACTGCACCTGAGGACAAGCACATAGCTAACATCTATAACATACAACTTACCTTATATATGCCCCCACCTTAAGGTGGTTGATATCAGGTATTGATATCAAGCACGTTAAGGTAGGAAGAAAATACACAAGGGAACACAAGCTCTCACAAAGCCCATGCCCCCAAGAGGTGACATGTACTTTACGATCGCCAAATGTTCCTGTGAGAAACATGTTAGTGTCTACCAAATCATGATAAACAACAACATCAATGCATATGATTAACCACACAAAGAGCCAAGGTTATACTATGAATTCATAGTTTGAGGATAACCGTGGGGCTATATCATGAAGCTCTCCGAATCGAGCACCACCAAGGCCAGATTCAAAGACAAACAAAGGTGTACAGAGTAGCAGCTGTTAAGGTTTTTAAATGCGATAGAAACATCATTAAATTCACTACACAGAAAGCATGAGTGCTTCCACTAGCCAAGCATCAGATAAAATATACAACCCCATTGTCATATTAGGAACTAAGTTCATTTTTTGATTGCTCTCGAAAGGGACACTAGGTCCACATCAGTGTAAATGTTTGTCATCATCCACTCACTAGATAGAAACACTAGAGGAAGGGAAAAAATAAATAAGAGAGGAGAAACAAGTGTCTTAGGGATAGTCACGTAGGAGGGTGCCCCCAAGTCACTAAATGTAACACTATGTCCGTAAGACACAACACATAACAATAAAATCACAGAGAGGCAATATAGAAGAATGATGATACAAATAGAAGAAGGTCACAATAGAGGTGGTCTCCTGGTATCTTGGACCTTATGAGAGAATTAGGAGTCATCCCAAGAGGCCTAAACAACACATAACACATCATAGGAGAAGCACATCACGAGAGAGATAAATTGTTAGAGATACTTACCTAGTAGCACCATCGTTAAGAATAGACACATTTAGGATATCTCTCATGTTGTTTTAATATTGTATTAACTTTTAGTTTAGTATGACAAGAGGCTTTGGTGGGTTTCAAAGAGTGGTATCCTATACTGGTTGTGTAGTTAATTCCAATAACTTGTAAAGGTACTCTAATTCCTTGTTGATTTACACCACAACCATTGCCTATATAGTCATTATTTTTGTACAAGATTTGAATCCACAACCATATAGAGAGTCCATTTCTTTAGAAGAAGGTGAAGCCTCATAGGTATCATAATTTGTAGTATAAGTGAGGGTATTGTCTTTATTTTCAAGTAAGGAAACTTTATTTTTTTGAGATGTTTCAAAAGATTGTTTAGACGAGATCGATGCGACTTTTGATGTGTCAGGTTTATTAAATTTGTATTCCCCTATACTGCAAGGGTTAAAATCTAATGAACCCCAATCATCACCAACAAGTGCATTCGATGGTTGAGAGTCTTACACAACAATATTCATTGATGGATCACTTCGTAAATTGTTTAAGCGCTTATGATTGTAAATTGGTGTTTACATTTCAATGTGTAAATAGTTATCTGGTTCAGGATCAGCATGCATAGTATGAATTTTACCTTTGAATATAAATTTGATTGAATGATGTAGAGTGGAAGGGACTGCCCCCAATGTATGAATCCAAGGTCTACCAAGAATCATGTTGTAAGATAAAGAACTAGGCATGACATGAATCAGGGTAGGCACAATCATAGGTCCCACTTGTTTAGGTAAAGTTATAGTACCTATGGATTGTCATCCAACATTGTCAAAACCACAGATACTTAACGATTCTAGCTTGATGGTAGATGTATCAATTTTAATCTTTTGTAATAAGTCAATGCCACAAACATTAAGAGTTAATCCATTATCAATCATAACTCTCTTAACCAATGATTTGTTTATTGTGATGAAGATAATGAGAGGATCGTATTGGTTTTGAACTTCGACTGGTGGTAATTCATGCAGTTGAAAGAGAATATCTATTTTTGTCACATGCATACTATCCAATATGGCTACTACATCATTTGCAGTAGGTGGCACAATCACCTTTTGTAAAGATTCTTGGAGCATTCCATGGTATGTAGGTGATGTTTGTATTAAATCCCAAAGAGAGATCTTAGCTGGAGTAGCATGAAGCTGTTTGACAAGATCATACTCTTGACCACTTTTATGAGTAAGGCAAGGTGATGGAGGGAGCATAGGTTGAAAACATGGAAGAGAGATAGGTACATGTGATGCTTGCTTAATTCGCTTGTTATTATGGATGTTATATGTGTGAGCAATCACATTTTGAACAACCTGATTTCCTTGAGCAATTTGCTTTGCATAGTCATAGATGTAATCAAGAGATCTAGGTGGTTGTTGAACACCTTGGATAGTAATCATTGGTTTTAAGTAAGAGGGTGCACTAGGTGCCCCTCGGACAATCATCCTAGGAATATTGCTACAAAGTCTATTAGTGAATATTGAATTGACATTGTTTCCTTCTTGATTGCACCCAACATCTATCCCTAAAGGATTTAATGTGAGAGACCTTTTCTCATCCACTAATGCTACATCTTGGCCAAGGAGAGCAATGGGATGAGAGGAAGGTACTATATCATTAGTAAGACTAGAGATATCCATAGTCTTCTCATTAAAGGTTCTTGAGTTTTTAATCAAAGGTGGAAGGTCTAATGGATTATCCGTAGAGGTCTCATGCACCAAATGATTGTTAGGTGAATAGTCTTTTTCCACCCATGAAGAATCCTTCTTGAGAGGGAGCCCTTTATCCACTAATGTTTCATTTTCCAAAGAGGGTAGGGTAATGTTTAGGAATGTGTCAATGATTTCATCCTCTTGTGCCAGTATATCCTCATAGGAGGAATCATTTTCTATGTCATCATCATATATTTTAGCTATTAAATCCAAAGCATTAAGAGAACTTTCACTCTCACCATTCTTAATGTGTCTCATGAAATATTCTACTACCCAAGGGTATGTATTCATGAGAGAGGTGAAGTTGTCAAAAATCAGATACATAGTCAAGGATTTCAAATGAAGAGCATTTAAATATATCCTTGTGATACGTAGCTTGTAAATAAGTGAGCACATGAGGATTCATATTAAGAAATTTGTAGAAATTCTCAAAAGTTTTGATATATGCATGTAAAGATACCAAAGATAAATGAGATGAAGATTCCATAATGAGATATTTTGTAAAATCAATGTAGAATCATATTTTAAAATTTTTCCCAAAAGTATGCGAAAGACCAATACAAGACTATATGCAAAATGATCTAAAAATGCTTGATTTTTTGTGCTTTTTCAATGCAAATGGATGAAACAAAAGGTGTTGTAAGGATTTTGATCAGGGGAAGAAAATTATATGTCTAATATCAGTCCAAGATAGCAATAATATCCTTCAGAACACACTCTTGATGCAAATCTAAGATGACAACAAGTCAAAAGATAGTGGAAATATGCTAAAATATGTGATTTTTTCACCAAATCTCAATGCAACATAGAATGCCAAAGGGTGTTGTGAGGAAAATGATGATGGATAGAAAATTATATCAGTAATTATAGAAACTTAATGCCAAAATATCCATCACAACATACTTGTAGTGCTACTCAAGGTCAAACCTGAAAATATAGCAAAAATAGGCACTTTTCACGATTTTTCAACTCCAAGACCTAGAAAAAGGGGTGTTGTAATGAATTTTAGGAGGCGTAGAAAATAAAATCAATGATTCAGTCACCTCAATCCATAAAGTTTTTCACAATACACTTGGAGTGCAAACTAGACCAAACCCTAGGGCAAAAATAGCAAAAATGTGTAGTTTTTCACCAAATTTTCAATGTAAGAGGCCAATCAAAAGGTGTTGTGAAGTTTTTTAGGAGGGGAAGCAAATAAATACATTGATAAAAACCAAGTAAAGCAAAAATACCCTTCACAACATGCCTGTGGTGCAAATTTAGAGAGTCGATAAGGCCAAATCTAGTGAAAATCGTTGTTTTGGAAGCCCTAGGTTTGAGATCTTGACACAAAATGTTATATGAATTATTTGAGGTCTGATTTATAATTAAAATGAAATACTCTCAAATCTAAAAATTAATTCCAAGCTTGAACATACAAAATGCCATTGAAAATGTATGAAAATTGCTAGTTTTTTCTGTTGAAATTTTCTATGCGAAAATGCAAATATTTAAATCTAAATGCAAATTTACACTAAAAAAGACTACAGCTAAATTATAATTTTAATGAGCCTCAAAAATTAGTATAAAAATATGAAATAATATTTTTCCTACTATCCCTAGATTTTAGAATTACTAGGTTATATGAAATTGTCAAAAATTCTACAAAAACCCTAGCAATTAAATGATGAAAATGCAATGACAACTATTAATTTTTTGTAATTTTCTGTAGTTTATATAAGATCTGATGCAAAAATCATAAATTAGGGAAATTTAGAAAGAATTGATACAAATTAGTAAGCCTAACAATGCATTTTTTTTTTGAATTTTTCTCAATGCAATAAAATGAATGACTATATGAATGAATGAAATCAATCCAAATCTAAAGACAAACACTCAGTAAGTTGCCATTAATTCCAAAAACATGGGTTCACCAAAATGTTTAGGTGAAAATTTGGATTGTTTAGTTTTAGTGTTTGTATCCTCCTTTCACCTATTACATTCAAGGACCTTCAGATTGAGTGGCAGAGCACTAACAGGTCCTTGGTCACTTAAAAATGTAGGGAAGTTTGGATTAGGGTGTTTAATTGTCAATTTTCCTTCTCCTATGCTCAATTAACCATTAAAACCCTAATTTTGCAAATACGACAGTAAATGGATGAATTACAGAAAAAGCTCTTGCAGAGGGAAGTAAAAATGACAAATCACAGGATACCTATTTTCGGGGTTCCAAGATGGAAAAGTTGGGGACACGGGAGCAGACGCCCAAGTCCAAGGCCCTAGTTTTTGTCTAGATTTGAGAACTCAGTCTGTAACTCTTTCCCATTGTTCCAGAGATTTTCTTGTCACAGAATTTGGTGGACTAATGAGTGGGCGCCCAAGTCCAGGGGGTAGATTTTCCTTCTGTTCTACAATCCTGACACTACAAGAGGTCTTCCTATAGCTTCACTTTGTCTAGATCCTCAACCTGTAACATGCAATCATGAAAACTTTGGGAGGGAGTTGTGGTGTTTAGAGGCTTGCCTCAGTCAAGCCCTGGAGGACACTTAAGTCTCTGAACACCTTTGTCAGATAGAGAGTGAGTGCCTAGGGAGGTAGAGGCCAAAACCAAATGAAATAATGATTACAAACACAATATAATGTCACCTTGTAGTGAAGATCTCATGGGAGGAAGATGCTCTTCATTCCATTATGAAATGGATTCTCTAATCTGCAAACACAAACACATAAACCACACAAATCGGCTATTGCAACACAATGAAAGCCTTGAATCACAAGTTGATAGCTAGTTGAAATCTAATTGCAATCTAGTCTCTAAATGAATGCCTAATCATGCTTTTATATGAAACTACAAGAAGTCCCGCCAAGATTTTCATAATTCAAACTTACCATATTGGCATAGGACCCAAATAATGGTCACAAGCTGACACCCCAAAATTAGGACTGCCCCAAAATAGGGCAGGACTAGGGTGCGGGCGCCCAAGTCCTCCCCCCTATTTTGGGTAGGGTTAAGTTCAAGGGGTCCCCCTATGCCCCATTTGTTATGATACCTAGGGTTCATTCCATAGGGATACCAAATTATTAAGTAAGATGTCCTAATTACATGCAAAAGTCCCGAGAGCTAAACCTAAAGAGGGAAAAGCCCCCAAGGGGACATTTTCTGACATTAGAAGGAATAGAGTGGATAACTTGTTTATGGATATTTGTGGGATCATGGATAGGATCAAGTTGCTCATGGTTAGGCTTATGATCTTGGACAATATCTTGATCATAGAAAGTATAAAGGTTATGGATGGGTTGGATGGAGTTGCTTTGACCTAGATTTAGATAAAGGGTTGATATTTCTACATGCTTTAGATTATACTATTGACATAGATCTTGTTTTTCTTGAATGGAGGTAGAAGTGGGAGATGCTTGGATAGGCTTGATAGGCTCTTGATGGTAAACAACATGAAGGTACAATGGATCTAGACTTGGACTCATGGTGGAAGACTATTCAATAGGTTATGGACTATATGATGTATTTGGAGGACTAGACAGGTTGTTTGAAGGCTCTTGGATAAGTGTTTGATGACATGAATATGGTTGATTCCTTGCTAATTTGTGAGTGTATGGGTGGATGAATAGTGTAACGGATGGATGATAATGGTGGATGGAGTTGTAGGTTTAGGATTAGGATTAGGTGGAGGGATAATGTGATTGGATGGCTTAGGATTGGACTTGGATATTGACCTTCTTGAATGTTTCACTCTTCTTGAGAGGGGACTTGACCTATGGTGTATCCATGCGGAACCATATCCCGATGATGCATTCCCATGGGAACATGGGGATGAAGGTAATGAAGGGCTTGATGGATTAGAAGTTTGAGGGATCAATGAACTATGATAGGGACTACATGGTGGTGTGGGGATTGGACTAGTAGGCTCTTGTATTGGTATTTGATTGGATGATGATGTAGGGTACCCATAGGATGCAAAAGCTAGAGTGGTGTTCCCCTTGTCAATGGTATCATAAGGACTTAAGGACACTTGATTTTGGTGCAAAGGAAGACTTACGTGTTTTTGTTGTGAAGGAACATGATAGCCTTGTGTATGGGTTTGATGATGAGTAGGAATGTTGGAATAAGGAGTTGTATGAGCTTAGGGTGGATCTTGTTGGATATGAATGGGATAGGTTGTATGGGTAGGAGAAGCATCAAAAGTGACCTCTCCATTATCGATGATGTTTTGAATCATGTGTTTGAGCTTCATACAAGAGGAGGTAAATGGTGTCCTTTGGTTCTATGGTATTCACAATACTCATTATCCTTATACCATGTTCGTTTGAAAGTGGGCTCATCATATTGTTGTGCTTCAGGTAGCATGACAAGTTCCATTTTGTACTAGTTTCTTGAGGACCGACTCTATAGGTTCTCCTAAAGGAGTGAACCTACATCTTGGAGGATAGTCTTTCTGTCCAGCCATTCTTGTCTTTGTTGTTGTTGATGATTAGGTTGGGTTTGTTGTTCTTGTGGTTAGAATTGTTATTGTTGAATGTGTTGATGTTGTTGTTGTTGTGGTAGTGGAGGGATTGTATAAGAAAATGGTTCTTGGGAAATGGATGGTATGGATGACCTTGATGTCCCTTGTCATAGGATATACAATTAGGTATAGAATTGTGATTTGTGCTAGCCAATGTTTGATTGTAAGAAGTCTATGTGTCCAAGTAGAGATTCATGATTTGATGATTTGGAGTTTGCATGGCTTCCATAAGATCTTGGGACTCTTTTTGAGATGATTGACCCCCTTGGAAGTTTTGCTCTTCTTGAGAGGCACCTTGATCTAAGGGATAACCATACATAATGACATCATGATAGTGCATTCCTATAGACACATGGGGGATTCCATCATAGTGTTTGGGATATCAATGTGTGTTTGATCTTGTTGGGGAGTGTTATGTTGAGACATGGTGTGATGATCTTGTTGAGGAGTGTTATGTTGAGACATGGTGTGATGATCTTTTTGAGGGGTATGATATTGCAGATTTTGTTGTTGTGGGGTATGGTTCATAGTTTAACGAGATTGCAGTCTAGTGCTGCCCTTAAGATGACTCAAATGCACTAGGACAAGATTTTGATTGATTGATTGGACTAGTTTGATAAAGTTGAAATCTCAATATTTTGGTGGATTTGAAGTGGGTTGCTTGTGGATGATAAAAAATCTAGATCAACTACTGATAAGATGAGGATTACCATTCATGGAGGTAGACTATTGACCTCAATGAAGGAAGATAATGTTAATGGTATAAACTAACTCAAAAGAAGTTTATTCTCTAAGCTCATAAAAACCAATAACGGATACTAGTTCCTCCTTCAAAGACCCGAGAGATGTGATTACTCTTAAATCAAAAGATGAACTAGGGGATTGATATGATCTAGGATTTATGGTGGAGACCAAATTACACCGCTAGATAAAGTGTGAGTAAGGATTTAGGTCTGTTTGGTGAAATGGAGTTGATGATAGTAATCTCAAGAGGATCAATGGTTTGAAAAGTCCAAATTTAAGCTATGATGTTGATTGATCTTTAATCAGATGATGGTTGATATAGGGCTGAAAATGCTAAAGGACACTGGTTGGGGTTCAAATTGATCAACATTTTGAGGTTCTCTATGATCTGGATTAATGCTGGTAAAAATAGAACCAAAAGCATGTAACTGTTACTCACATGTGCTTGACTATGGGCCCAAAAGTGTCAAACCTTGCGCCAGATGTGTGGGACTGTTATACCAAAAGCAGAGGACTGCAGTACAAAAGTGTGGAACTATGATGCAAAAGCATAGAAATCAGGTGCAAAAGCATGTTTTTTGTGACAGTGTTTGTTTTTCAAGGCAATTTTGATAGATTTGGATTTGATTTAGATATGGTTTCTTTGACAAGAGAAAACACACATTAAACAAAGTGGTCAAGGACTGACACAACAAATAGTGTATGTTTGAAGCTCACGAAAAAGCCCAAGTTTTCATGGGTATAAGACAATTGCAAAATAAATCAAGCACAATTTATGCCTAAGGACATGGATTCATTGCAATACATCAGCTCATAACTTGAAATCTCCATCAACTTAAATGTCATCACTCCTAAAAATGGATGTGTACATTTTTTGTCTTTGCGAGAGAGGATAGATAGGGGCCTCCTGCACTGGAAGGATGATGCAATCAGTCTTTCCCCAAAAAGCTACAAGTAAATTATTCAATATCGGGAATTTCTATCTCATCTTAAGGGAGGCAATGGTGAGTAATCTTGAGGGCTTATAATGATTCCCCTTGCACTGAAAATTACTGCAACATTTAGAGGTGAATCAAGTAGTCACTAGCTAAGGGGTTTTTAGTTGCGTTGAGGGACCAATGCCTTGCGAGCATGCGACAAGATACTAAAAGCTTTAACCAACTTTACTAGGAATGCAATATACCCTACACAATTGCAAAATTTCTTTCACAAGAATGTTACGTACAATTCCTTTTGAGTTGGCACCATAAGGCAAGGTTAACGTTGGTTAGGACTTGGCTTTCACCTCAACCAATTTATATAGCAGTTCAAAGGAAAACTCTACTTAAGGTCGTCCCTTTTGGATGAAACACAATCCAAAAGTAGGCCCTTCTAAAGGATAAACTAAAAGTAAAAGATAGATGAGTCTAGTTTTTTTATCACCCAAGATGTTGCAAGGGGAGAGCATATACCTATCACCTTACAAGCTTGAAAAATGATTGTTCATTTATCTTATTTAGTAAGAAATTAACTAGGTGCAACCACTTAACCACACAAGATTGCAAACGATAGATGTAGATTTCCTTTAATAAATTGAAGTGTTTCTAAGACTTAGATTGCAAAAATGATAGATGTCAATTGTCCCTTAAGAAAATTAGTTGTTCCTAAGACTTAGATTGCAAAAGATAGATGTCAATTGTCCCTTAAGAAAATTAGTTGTTCCTAAGACTTAGATTGAAAATGATAGATGTCAATTGTCCCTTAAGAAAATTAGTTGTTCCTAAGACTTAGATTACAAAAGATAGATGTCAATTGTCCCTTAAGAAATTTAGATGTTTCTAAGACTTAGTGTAAAAAAGATTGCAAATCTTCAATGTTTGTCCTACAAAGATATGTTAGAAAACCTATTTGCTTTGTTTGAGTGATAAGAGGCTGCAACAAGTTGTATTAGTTCCACAAAACTCAATAGGTAGAAAAAAGAAATTGAACCAAAAGTGTGTAACTATTTATCTAATGCAGATGTGGATGTTTGTGCAATGCCTTATGTCTTCCCAGATTCTGCCAAAACAAGAAAAAAACAAAGAAACTTGCAAGCCAACTTGTTAGGTGAAAAATGAGCAATCTAAAAAAATGATAATAATGATTAAGTATAGAATATTAGATGTTATGATTAGATTCTACATGAAATTCTATTTAATTTCAAAAAAACATTCAAAAAATTGAATAAATTTTGCACCAATTATAACTGTTTGAAGTTTGCAAAGAAGGGTTGACTTTGACTGAGTGTAGCTAACAAATTTAATAAAATTACCTAAAACTTATTTTATCATGGAAACATTGGGAGAACCATCTTTCCAATGCCACTAGTTTCATGAAATTCCAACTCCGTATGCAAAAGATATGCCTAATTTTGCGAAACTGCTCTAAAAAAGCAAAAAAAAAACCATAGGCTAAAAATAGGGATGCAGATTTGTGATCTATTTTTCTTAAAATATTTATATTTTCTACAAAAATAAGAGATACCCAGATAGGATTTCTATGCTTCTAACAAAACCCAGAAATCTTTTGAGCTAAGGTTACATAGATATGCCCAATTTTATGAAATTGCTCTGAAAAAATAAAAAAAACAAGCATAGGCTAAAAATAGGGATGCAGATTTGTGATCTATTTTTCTTGAAATCCATGCACTTTTTGCAAAAAATAAGAGATATCCAAGATTTCAATGTTGCCAACAAAAGCTAGAAATATTTTGAGCTAAGGTTACATCATTTAAATACTCAACGCCTATTCTTTCAAACTAGTGAACAATGATCTTCAGATCTGTGTTGTGATTGCACTTTTCCATACCAAGCTTTAAAAAATTATTTTTTTCTAGATAAAAGAAAGGTTAGTGGGTCCCACCAGGCATGCCAGAATGTGTATAGGTAAAATTGAGATTGATTAATGAGATTAAAATAATGATAAACAAACAACTCAATCATGTAACCTTCAAAGAAACGATCTAAATAATAACCGAATAATCAATGAATAATAATACAACAATGAAAGCTTTCACCTAGATTGTATTGTTTTCTTGGTTCTTTGTGGATTGCTCAATTGCGAAACCATATTTGCAACAAGTGGACGTGATGATGATAAATGTTTAAAGTGCTCAACAATACGATGTATGCTCAATGTGCTATAGGGATGCCTAAGAATAAATGATCGAAGAGGATTTGTGAAAGGATGAAGGGGTATATATAGTTTTCAGGGTTAGATTGATCAATGGTGGAGATAATTCAATGAAATCAATGATCAAGATGAGTTGAGAAGACATGATGAACGCGCATACAACATGTGTCACTCCAAAAAGGTATTTTTATTAAGTTAATTGCTTTTTGGCTAAAGATAGGATTAGATTTCATAAATTAGAATGCTTTTCTCTAGTTTATGAGTTGATGATAAAAATAATAGGATTTCAAGCCAATTAACTCAACTTTAGATTTGTTTTTTGAAGTTCTAAAAATAAGACTCATCAAGTGCACGAGTTAAAATGATTTTTAGAGGAATTGGAAGATATTTGAAATTAAATAAATATATTTATTTAATTGATTGTGCATGATTGAAGAAAATGATATTTTAGAGGAATTGGAAGTTTAAAACAAATTAAATAAATAAATTTATTTAATTAATTGTGCATGATTGAAGAAATGATAAGATAAAAAGATTTAAATAAATTAAAAAAATAAATTGAGTTAATTTATTTTTTGCATGATAGAGGAATATAAATAAAATATTTTATTTTATTTATTTTAAGAGGATGAAGTCAACTTAAATAAATTTGAATAATTTATTTAAATTTAGAGGAATATTTAATTAATTAAATAATTAAAATTATTTAATTTTGGAAGAATATATAGGAAATTAATAAAATTAATTAAATAAATAGAATTTATTCAATTAATGTTAGAAATTAGGGAAAATAGAAGAAATTAAGGAATTTGATGAAATTAATTAAATAATTAGATTATTTAATTAATGTTGAAATGCAAGCGATCTGTGAAGAGTCATTTTTAGGTGTCTACAATTAACAATACAACTAAAGAAAGAAAGGAGAAGGGGATCCCAAATCTTAATGGTTACTTTAGATGACAAGGAAGAAGAAGATGGTCTGAACATTGATAACTCCCCCTTCAAAATTTTAAGGATATATTTCCAGAGGAATTGTCAGGGTTGCCACCAAAAAGGAAGTTTGACTTCTCCATTGAAATTGTACCTAGGGCAGAACCTATGTCAAAGGCCCCTATCACATGAACACAACCAAGTTATTAGAGCTTAAGATATAATTGGGGGAACTTTTAGAGAAGGGTTTGATAAGGCCAAGTGTGTCATCCTAGGGAGCACCAGTTATTTTTGTTAAGAAGAAAGATGGGACCCTAAGGTTGTGCATAGACTATATAATGCTAAACAAGGTAACAATAAAGAATATGTACCCCTTGCCTTGCATTGAGGAACTCTTTGATCAAATGAAGGGGGCAGCGGTGTTTTCCAAGATTGACCTTCGGTCAAGATATCACCAACTTAGAATCAGGGAAGATGATATTCCAAAGACAACTTTTCGGACAAGGTATGGACACTACAAATTCACAGTTGTACCTTTTGGTGTCACTAATGCCCTAGCTGCCTTCATGAACTTGATGAACAACATCTTCCATGACTACTTAGTCAAATTCATCCTAGTGTTCTTAGATGATATCTTGATTTACTCTTTGAATGAAGAGGAGAATCTAACACATCTCCACCTACTCTTGTAAAGGTTGAGGGAACATAATTTATATGGGAAGTTGTAGTAGACCCTGATAAGATAAAAGCTATAATGGAGTGGCAAATCCCCAAAAATGTCTTAGAGGTAAGAAGTCTCATGGGTATAGCAGGGTACTATAGGAGGTTTGTAAAAGGATTCTCTCGAATTGCAAATCCTATCACCTCATTACAAAGAAAGAGTAAAAGATTTGTTTGGATAGAATAATGTAATAAGGCATTTCAAATCTTAAAAGATAGATTGATTATGGCTCCTATCTCAAGAGTTCTTGATCCTAATGGATAGTTTGTAGTTGTCATAGATGCATCTACAAAAGGTTTAGGGGGTGTACTTATGCAGGATGAAGGGGTGATAGCTTACGAATCTAGGAAGTTGAAGACTCGTGAATTAAACTATGCACCCCGTGACCTAGAATTAGCAGCAATTGTCCATGCCCTCCAAAAGTGGAGGCATTTATTACTAGGTAAACCTTTCGAGTTGAAGACTGACCACCAAAGGTTAAGATACATCTTCACCCAACCAAACTTAAATGTAAGGATAAGAAGGTGGCTAGAATTTCTGAGTGAATATGATTTTGAGATAGAATATATTAAGGGCAAGGAAAATAAGGTGGTTGATGCCTTAAGTAGAAGGAAGCATTTGATGGACATGGCTACATTCAAAACCAGTTTTAAGGAACAAGTATTAGAAGAACAAAAGTATGATCCTTGGTATGAGAAAGTGCAAGTGAACTTAGAAAGTAGCCCAGTTGAACCCAAGTGGGTAGGATACAACTTTGACAGGAATGATTTTCTTCTTTATGCCAACCGAATGTATGTGCCTAACTCTAGGGGACTTAGAACCTTGATTCTTTGAGAAGCTCACAATGCACCTTATTCAAGGCATCCCAAGGTAAACAAGATGTACTATGACCTCAAAAGATTATAGTTTTGGTAGGGAATGAAGAATTACATAGTGTTCTTTGTAGCCAAGTGTTTAGAATGTCAAAGGGTAAAAGAAGAACATAATCATCCAGCTGGGTTGTTATACAACCATGACATACCCCACCAAAAATGGTAAGTTATCAGTATGGACTTTGTTTAGGGGTTACCTATGACCCCCTATAGACACAATACAATAATGGTGGTCATTGATAAACTCACCAAGGTAGCCCACTTCATACCCAACAATTTGATAGATGATGACCTAGCCTTAGCTAAGAGATTTGTAAAGGAGATTTTTAGGTTGCGTGGAGTTCTAGAGAAGATAATTCTAGATAGAGATGTTGGGTTCACTTCTAGGTTTTGTAGGACCTTGTAATCATCTTTGGAGACAGAAATGAATTTTAGCACAACGTACCATCCGAAAATAGATGGACAAACAGAAAGGAAAAATCAAATAGTTGAGGACCTTCTATGGATGTATTGTATGGACCAACAATCAATGTGGGAAGAATACCTTCCACTTGTTGAGTTCGCCTATAATAATTCCTTCCAGTCCTTCTTAGGAATGGCCCCACTTGAGGCTCTTTATGGCAAGAAGTGTCGAACACCATTGAGTTGGGATAGTCCTAAATATAGGGTCATAATTGGTCCAAAGTTTAAGGATATGGAAAATCAAGTTAAAGGTATAAGACAAAGGTTAAAGGAGGCATATAACCGATAGAAGAGCTATGCAGATAAGAATAGGATTCAGAGAGAATTTTCAGTGGGGGAGAAAGTTTTCCTAAGGTTTAGGCCTCACAAAAGCTCCATATCTTTTGGAAAGCAGGCTAAGTTAGCCCCTTTCTATGTTGGGCCCTTTGAAATTCTTGAAAGGGAAAACCTGGTGGCTTACTGACTAGCCTTACCCCTAAGACTAAGATGGATCCATGATTTTTTCCATGTGTCACTTCTTAAGAAATATGTACTAGATGATAATCACAAAATCAATTGGAATACATTACACGTCCAAGAGCTAAGGAGAATAACAATAGAGCTTTACAAAATCTTAGAGAGGTGCCAGTACCAATTGTGCAACAGGATGGTAGACCAGTGTAAGGTATAGTGGGATCAATATGCTACAGAGAATGCCACTTGGGAGGACACAAATGAGATGCAACAACTATTTCCCTATTTATTTTGAAAGTTATTTGTAGACTTGAATTGGTATTTTGAACTCTGACTTTGGTGCAGTGCATTGGGACGATGCACAAAATATGGGGGACGATGTCGTGACCCCTCCTAAATTCTAGCATTTAAAAATTAAATAAGCACCATATGTTGAATGAATAAAACATAATAAGTAGTAAGCTTATAAAATAATAAACTAATTTAATAAATAAGGATTTAAAACTAAGTTAAAGTGGTTAAATTAAATTTAAATTAATAATTATAAATTAAAAAGAAAACTTAAAACTTAAAATTATTAAAACTAAGATAAATTTAAGGATGCATGCATTTATGTTTTATTTCACAGGTGATTGCATTTTGTTAGATGGGGAAATTGGCTCTGTTAGAGGAGAAAGCTCTTCTGGGTTTCTCAAAAAATTATGGAGATGGTTTCTCCCGTGATTTAAGAAAATAGGGTATAAATAAATTATGTAGATGGTGGAAATGGTTAGCAAAAAAAAATTGGTAGGAGAAACCTGGATGAGAGTTGTCCGTTGGTTGTGAATTGAAAGGTAAAATCTGTAGTTATTTTTTTATATACTTTCATTAGCATCATTCTTGATTTCTTGTTTGTCTTCATTTTTTTCCAAGATCACTCTAACAAATTTGCTGAAGGGAGGGCATAGGATCTCAGGCCGAATTTTCCCCATCTTGCAGGGTTTTTAAAATCCCAACAAATTCATATGATAGTTGTCTCTTTTTCTTTGTATGTGTATATATATACACACACGTATATACATGCATGTAGATTTACAAGGTTTCAATTTTAAATGATTGAGGAGGGAATGAATATATATATATATATATATAGATATAATTAAATTAGGGTTTCATTTTAAAAAATAGAGAATAAATTTCAATTAGAAAAGTTGTTTTTAGATAGAAAAAATTTTAAAACAAAATTAAATTTTGTTAAAATTTTGACCGACTACCCTCGGCCTACCTAAAGTAGGCTCAACCTGTGTAGGTAGGCCGCCCCCAACAAGGGCCACGACCTACGTGTGCAAGCTATCCTTTGTGCACCTGCACACAAAGGGCCCCCAAGGGAAAGGCCTCAGCCTTGACCCAAGGCAAGAAATTTAATAATTTGTTAATTCTTTTTTTTTTCTAATATTTCTTTTTCTAAAATTAATTTATTTCCTTTAAAGTTGTTATGTTTAAAAAGGCTTTTTCTAATTTTAAAACAATTTCTAATTCTAGTTTATTTAATTAATTAAAATGCCTTTATTTTAAATCTCAAATTGAATTATGTTACAAAGTTAAGGAATTTTATTATTTTGTTAAATTATTTTAGGATTAATTTAAAAATGTTAGAAATGAAATTATTTTGTATTATTAATCAGATAATCCTCTAACTATAATAATTAAATAATTGGATTAATTTATTTAAATGGGTTATTTCATATTGAATCAACTAGTTACAATGGATGGAAAATTATCATGTTTTGGTTCGATTAGTAATTTTCATAGATGAATTTATTAATTATTTAGGAAGCAAAGAAAACAGGTTATCTTAATCAAATATCAATTTATCATTTCTTTGTTTTTGCATTAACAATTATAGTTAAAAAAAGCCAGAGCCAACACTAACTAGATCCCTCCCCCTAGTGGTTGGTCAAAATTAAACTTTGATGGTGCTTCCAAAGGCAACCCAGGGCTTGCTAGTGGTGGAGTGATAAGGTTGGATAAGGGTTCTCTGATGGTTGCGTTTACTGGTAGCATGGAAAAAACACCAATAACACTGTTGAAGCCATGGCCCTCCTATGGGGACTTAAAATTGCCTTGTCTATATGCATTAAAAACATAATTGTGGAAGTTGATTCCATGGTTGTCATATAAGCTATTAAAGGGAATGGAAGTGTTGGTTGACAGTTAGAGGATGTCATCAAAGATATAAAGGGTCTTCTCCTAAGGTTTGAGGGCAAAGAATTGAAACATATCTATAGGGAAGGAAATAAGGCTGCAGACCTTATGGAAAACTTGGGGATTAACACCAACCCCTTAAGATGTTGGAGGGACTTGGTTAATCTGCCTAGGGCAATCAATATTTGTATTCAAATGGAGGCCTTAACCCCTCATGATGGATGAAATGATTTATATAAGTGTCTGGAGTAGTGCTTTGGCATGCCTCTCTAACATAAAGGGAGGATGTGGCGTGGAGGACGGTAGAAGGAGTCCTAATCACTCTTTTGTAATGATGTGGCAAACTAAGTTTTATGTGCACCTTGAGATAATCAGTTTAAATCATGTTTGGCAGAAAGAAATTTGCAAAAGGTCTTGTTAACTTCTACTTAATGTACTATGCTCAAGGGGTTCACATGAGTTGGGGCCTGACAACATTTATGATCTAAACGCCTTTGGGTTCTGGATTGGCATGTAAAGGATGTTAAAGAAACTTAAGTTTATTTTATTATGCACTTCTAGATTTTCTGTGCATCCTCTCCCTTCTCTCTGCAACAACTTTTACAGTGAGGGATTTATTTATGTTTACTTTTCTAGCTTTGTGCTCTGGAGGCATATGAATATGGGGGGATAAAGTGAGGATGGATCCTATGAATTGCAATGAATTCAAGGAGGACCTGCAAGTCTGGAGAATTTTGTATGAAGGAGGAGTTATGGCTTTCCTTGAATCTTTGAATGGTTATGATGAAAATATTTCGACCCAATTTGCTGAATCGTGGGATGGGAGGTGAATGGTGAAAGTTGGAGGGGTCCAATTCATTGTTTCTGAGGACTCTATTGCTATTACAACTAGGTTGCTGTGTTTGGGGAACAAACTCAAGAAGCAGACTTGTGTCCTGGATTTGGAAGGTATGAAACTGTTTTATAAAGAGGGTGAGAAACAAGTTAGGCTACAAGGTGGCTTTGAGCATGAGAGTCTGGTTGCGCCATGGAACTAGGTATGCTTTCTAATAATGAAATATTTTACTCTTGAGGGTAGATACAGAGTGTTTTATCACTAGCATTTTACTTTTTTAAATCATTTCCGCCATAAGGCTTTGGTGAATTTCCCCTCCTTCCTACTTTCTAGCCTTGAAGCCTCTGTCATGCATACCAAAAAAGTCCGTGAAGAGGACCCTGAGGTGATTTTTGTGCCCTTGCATGAAGGCCTAATTTTTTGATTGTATCATTACCATTTGGCTCTGAGCCCGTCTAAACCTCCAGCCGCTCGACCTATTGAGGATAGCTCTAATGAAGAGTCTAAAGATAAAATTCCCCTTAGTGTGAGACTTGTGAAGCCTACCACCCTAAAGGCCTCTTAGCCTGCCTCCCCTTCTAACCACCCTATGAGTGGTCCCTCGGGTCCTTTGTCTAGCCTGCTTGTGTCAAAGACCACCTCTTTTTCAAAAATTTTCTCTGGCAACAAATTCCTGGGTCAAACTCTCGAGACCTCTCAGGATAAATCTCATGTTGTTGCTGTTGAGGGCTTGTGTAACCTAAAAAGTAGAAACCCCATGCAAGAAATCAAAAAACGTAAGGGAGGGAGTTCTGCACAATACAAAACTACTAAAAAGGGATGTAGTGTGGGAGGTGAGAGGAAAGGGGTTGAAGAAACTTGTAAAAAGCAGGGGAATTTGGGGAAGGAGGAGGTTTTGATTGTTAAAGAAATTGCTTTGGGTAAGGATGGCTCTGCCAGAAAACTGACCTTGAGGAGATCTCCTAGATTGGTGGGAGATATGTCCCAGGGAATAAAGATTGTGGATTATCCCATTGCTTCTTATCAAGAAGACACTATGAAAAATGTTGAAATGAAGGGAACCAAAACCACCCCTACACAGGAATAGGAGGGTGCAAGTCACTTTGCTTCTAGGAATAACTCTTTCTATGACACTAATGAGGAAGGTACTGAGGTGCAGGAAACCCCTGACAAGGAAATGATGAGTGCAAGAAGGGACGTGGATAATAAGAACCTGGAAGCTAAGCTTGCTGAAGTGAAATCTCCCCTGTCTATTATGGAGAACAAAGTCAAGAATCTGGTTAAGCTAGTTCTAAGGACATCCCACAAGGCTATTGAAGCATTTTCTGTTCTACAGGTGGAACAAAAGAAGACTGTGGATTCTCTACTGGAGGATCAGGAAAATTTAATCAACTTGATTTCTGATGACTGGAAGACTCTTCTTAGCTAGGGGTTTCTTGTTTTATGTTATTAAAGACTTATTTAAAGACTCTTTTTATGTTTTGGTTAAGTTTTTTGATGAACTGTTAATCAACTGTTAGTCAGCTGTTGGTGGCCCTAGGCCTATTCTGCTACCGTTTGGATTTGTTATTGAGTTCTACTCTCGTACTAGCATCTTATCTTAATCAAAAACAATTATAGTTAAACAAATTAAATATTTAGAATGTGCAAGTTTATCAAATTTCTAAGGATTTAATGAACAATTAGGATAGAGGAATTAATTCAATTTCAAATCAAACAACTTAGTTAGATAAAGTATCTTATAAATGAACTTAGTCTATTGTGAAGTTTCAACTACAACTACTATTCTCAAATTCTAAGTTTAATCCACAAATTTTAGGTCAATTGATCTCATTAAGTTTTAACTACAATACAATGCTCAGTTTACTAAGTTTATTTTAGTTAAAGTCATCTAATCTCAATATCAACTATTAAGTTAGGAACTCTCACAAATGTTTTATTTTCCTAATTAAGTTAAATATGGATAACTATATCAAATTCCTTTCATTACAATGATCTTTCCTTTAAGTTTTTATCCCTTTTTAAATGATTACAAAGGTATGGAATGGAAGGTATTCTCCCCTTTTTATCCCTTTTTATTCTTCCTTCAATTCGGGAGAGATGGCTCTGCAACTCTCTAATGGTGATTTTTTAAATTTTAGACTAGGTGCTCCTTCCAATGGCCGCTCCAGGTCAAACCCAAGTACTTTCTTTGCTCCATCACATGGTCACCCATAGAATGTGGTGGGTCAGAAAGCCTTTCATTCTTTTTCTCCCTTGTTGCCTCAATAGAAACTTTTTCGGCAAGTTTCAACTAGTTTTCTAGGCCCCAGAGGGCCTAACCGATAGTCGGGAAGAAAACATTTTGGATCTTATTGGAGACTCCACAAGAAAAAGTCCAAAATTTATCATTTTGGAAGAAGCTAGAACAAGAACAAGAACTTTTCTTCTTTTAAAGTTTGGGTTCCTAAAGAGAGTTCTTCTCCTTCTCTTCCTGCAATCCCTGTGGTTGAAAAGTCTACGGTTCATATTCCTGACTCTCTCTTAGCTCCACACATTCAAGATCTCAATGAAAATGCTCTCTGTGGTAAGATTTCCAATTTTCCTATTGATAGAGATGTCTTCTTTTCATGGGATTTTGAAAACTAGTGTGATTTATAACATATTTTCTTTCTCAATGAAAAGCAAGGCATTTTCATGGCCATTTTTCCTTCTAAGGAATCTAGGGATTTTGTTTTAGACTACAAGGGCTAGTTTTTTCTTGGGGTGGCTCTTTGCCTTCCTTCTTGGCACCCAAACTTTGTTTCAAACTCTGATAGCTTTAAGATCTTTCCCTCCTGGGTGCAACTTCCAGGTCTTCCCATGGAATATAGAGATCTTAAAATTATAGAACTTGTGGCCTCTAGTTTAGGCTTTTTTTAAAAGAATGATGTGGTTGTTTTCTCTAATCCTGAACAAATCGTCAAGGTTTGTGTTTGTTTGGAGGATTCGAGCTCCCTTTCATCTAGTATTACTCTAGATTCTTCTTCAAGAGCTTGGACCCAACAAATTTCTTTTGTAAAATCTGAGCTTTTTTGTTCTTCATGTGCCCTGTTTGGCCATTCTGCAGAATTTTGTTTGCCTTCCTTTAATGGATTGGAAGAACCTCAAACAAATGTATGCTCAGTTCAAAAGAGGGTACTCTTTCACCCTCCGTAGAGGTCCCCTTGTCTAACACAAAGGATGATGGACTCCCTCTTCTATCATAGGGTGAAGTCCCCCTCTTGAGGAGGAAGTGGTATGTGAGGATCAGGGTTTTCATACAAAGGAGGATATTTTAGGATCAAAAGTTCAAGAGGATTTAAATGCTAAAGGTCTTTTGGAGGAAAACATTGTTTCAAATAATGTGGAAGAAGAGGACCCTTCAGATCCTCTCTCATCCTCTTTGCCTATTAAGAATCTTCAAGAAAGTCCAGAAGGGGATCCTTTTGATTCTCTTCAACCTGAGAATGTTTTTTCTACTCCTACTACTGCTAATGAGGCAGCTCTAAAGGATTCAGATCTTCAAAACATGGTAAATGATATTGTTTCCAAAATACGTAATGATTTATTGGAAAATATAGCAGATGAAGTTCTCAATGAAGAAGAACTTTTTGACTTCTCAGAACAAAGGGCAATATCTCAGTCAAATCTCAAGGTTGAGGAATGTACCCCACAAAAGAAGAGAGGTAGAAAGTCTAAGGCCAAAAAAACCTAGGAGAAAGTGGTTTTGGGTGTCCAATACACTTTGGACAGACACTTAAGATCGAGGGGAGCCTACTACTCTCCTCGAGGACAATGAAGATTATATCTTTTAATGTTAGGGGCATTAATGCCCCTAACAAAAGATGTTTAATTAAGTGTTAGTTGGATTCTAGCCTTGGTGATATTATTTTACTTCAAGAAACTAAATTTTCTGCTGCCCATGGAGCTCAATTTTTTTCAAACTAGCCTCAATGGAACTCTCTTCTGGTAGAATATGATGGAGCTTGGGGAGGATTGGGAGTTCTTTTCAAAATAAAATCTATATCAGCTACTTTGGTTCCTTCTTAGCCTAATTGGATGCTCCTTTAGGTTTTTTGCACTCATTCTACTTTTGTCTTTTGGCTGTGTAATGTTTATGGGCCAACTTCTACTTTTGATAAACAACTTCTCTAGAAAAGTCTCTCCTCTATTTTAGCTCCAATCAAAAATGAGTTCCTTATTGTAGCTGGGACTTTAATGCTATTCTTTCATTAGAAGAAAAATTTGGAGGTATCTTTCCACCCTCTAAAACCATGGAAGATTTTAGAACTTTTATCTTTGATAATCAATTGATTGATTGTCCTAAAAATGGTGCTTTTACCTAGTCAAATAGAAGGAAAGACTTTTGTCAGATTGCGGAGAAACTTGATTGATTTTTGGTGTCTACCAAATGGTTCCTTAGCTCAAAATCTCTTGTCTCGTCTATCTTGCCTTTTTCTAGCTCAGATCATTACCCAATTGATCTTTGTTTTGAGAATATTTCTAGATCTTCTTTCAAGGCTCCTTTCAATTTTGAATCTGTGTGGTTTAGGGATTAGATCTTTCTCCCCTTTTTGGAGCAGACCTGGAAAAAGGATCATTTCATTACAGGTTCTAGAATGTTTCACCTCACTAAAAATATTTAGTTAATGAAATCTCAGATTAAATATTGGAATGTTTGTCACTTCAAAAATATTTTTGTTGAAAAATACAACATTCAAAAGGAACTGCATTTGCTTAATGAGCAAATTATTGCAGTTGGTATGGATAAAGATAGTTTTGAAAAAGAAAACTCTCTAAAATCTCAACTTCAAGAAATTCTTGATAGAGAGGAATTATATTGGAGGCAATGGTCAAGGGAACTTTGGCTCAAAGATGGAGGTAGAAACACTAAGTTTTTTCATGCTTTAGCTAAAATCAAGAGCTATAAAAACTCTATCATTAGTATTTCTTCAAGTGATGGGAGTCTTCTTTCTAATGAAAGTGATATTCAAGCTAAAGTAATAAGCTTTTTTAAAAATCTGTTAAGTTGTCAGTCTTCTTCCTCTAGCTTGGGCAATGAGGAGGTTATCCTTAACAATATTCCTTCTTTGGTCTCTGATGAAGACAATTGTATGCTACTCAAACCTTTCTCTTTAGAAGAAGTTAGATTTGTTGTGTTTTCCATGGCACCGGACAAAGCCTCTAGCCCCAATGGATTTTAGCTCTTTTCTTTCAAAAAACATGGGATTTTACAGGTAAAGAGGTTTGACAGGTTGTGGAAGAAGCCAGAAAAACCAGAAACATCTTTAAAGAGCTAAACACTATTTTTCTTGCTCTAATTCCTAAAAAATTAGACCCTCATTCCTTTCTTGATTTTAGACCAATAGCTCTTTGCAACACTTTGTATAAGATTATAACAATTTAGCTATCACTATCAGACTTGGTTCTATAATTCCTAATATTATTTCAAAGGAGCAAAGCGGCTTTGTTCCAGGAAAAGAAACTTCTGAAGGTTCTATTTATGCTCATGAGATTATTTACTCTATTCATGCTCAGAAGATTAAATCTATGATGCTCAAACTGGATATACTTAAAGCTTATGATAGAGTCAACTGGAATTTCTTACTAAAAGTTCTTAATAGATTTGGCTTCTCAAAGGCTTTTTGTAAGTGGATTTTAGCCTGCATTTCTGGACCTAGTTTCTCTATCTTTCTTAATGGAAAAATGTGTGGGTTTTTTAAATCTTCTCAAGGTATTTGTTAGGGTGATCCCATTTCTCCCTTCATATTCATCATTATGGCAGAGTCATTGAGCAGAAGCATTCAATTTGCAGTTTCCAATAACTCTTGTCTGGGTGTGAGAAGCTCCCATTTTCTTGGTTCTGCTTCTCACTCTCTTTTTGCTGATGACACTTTGTTGTTTGGGAGAGCTACTTTGTCTAAAGAAAAATCTATCAAGTTGGTTCTAGATTCCTATAGCTCATTTTTTGGTCAGCAAATTAATCCTCTTAAATCTTATTTTTTTTCTTCTTTACAGAGGCCAACCTTCAACAAAATATTTGCAGACTACTGGGATATAAATTGGGTTCTCTTCCCTCTCTTTATTTGGGGGTTCCTATGTTTTCTAGGAGTTACAAAAAGGATCTTTGGCTTAGAATAGTGGACTCTATTAGCAACAAGTTCTCCACTTGGAAAAATAGATGGATGTCTTTTGCTAGGAAAATAACCATGGTCAAATCTGTTATTTCAGCAATTCTAGTTTATTTAATGTTTGTTCTTAACATGCCCAAGGGGATAGTCATGTCCATTCGGAAAATCTTTAGAAAGTTCCTTTGGAAAGGTAACTTAGATTCAACTAGCAAGAAAGTCGTTCCTCTCATATCTCTAGATAAATGTTGTACTTCAAAAAAGGAAGGTGGTGTTGGGATTCTTAATCTAGAAGCTCAAAATCTTGCTCTTGGAGCAAAACTTGCCTGGCAAATGTTTGAGAAACCGTATCTCAAATGGTGTAAGATTATGCAATCCAAATATCTAGATTCTCCTAATCCTGAAAGGATTTTCACAGTTGCCAACCTTCCAATTGGGTCAAGAATTTGGAATTTCATTATCAAATGTAGGGAAGTTATACTTCCCTTTTTTACTTGGAAAATTCATGATGGTAATAGAGCTCTTTTTTGGGAGGATTCTTGGAATGGATATAAAAAAATGGATTCCTTTGATGGTTTGGTAGAGGCTAAACATTTTCTTTCTGCTCTCTGGGGGACTAAAGTTAAGGACTATCTCATTGATAATGCATAGATGGGTTATCCAGTTGATTGGAAAGATTTCTCAAATTTAAACTTTCCTCAAGATCAAAAAAATTGTTATCTGATATTATTTCTCAAAGAAAAGTCTTCTTTACTTTTTCTATTGATAAGATGATCTAGAGTCACTCTAACACTAGCTTTTACATGGTTAAACAAGGATATCTCTCTCTTACTTCTAATAAGGAGGATCATTGCATTTGGTTACACTCTCTTTTCTGGGCTAAATCAATTCTTCCTAAGGCTGGGCCTTTTGCTTGGCTATCTTTGAAAAATAGAATCCTCACTAGTGATAGGTTAGCAAAGCTGGGCTTTTCTGATCCCTTTAAATGTGTTCTTTGTGGTATTGAAGATGAAACAGTGAACCACCTCAGCTCTTACATTGTCCTTTTAACACCTTATGTTGGAAATGGCTATTTCAAAAACTTCATTAGTTTGCCCCACTTCCAAGTACTCTTTTTGATCTCTTCCAAAGCTAGCCTCTTCTTTTCAAAAAATTCACTTTATCAGATCTTTGGGTCATCTCTCCCTCTATTGTTATTTGGAATGTGTGGTTAGAAAGAAATAGGAGGATTTTTAGAAGGGGATCTCTAACTTTGGAGAATGTTCTTTTCAAAATTGAAAACTCTATCTCAGAAATTGTTATGTTTCATTCTTCAACTTCTAATTCTTCTTTCTCTTTTTGGGATGACATGATGCTTTCAAAATGGAGAAAAAATAAATTAGTTGCTCCAGGAAGCAAACCAAGTGTTTCCTCTCATGGCTTGTCTATTGATCATAATATGATTCATTGGTCTCCTCCTTGTCATAACTGGTACAAGGTGAATTTTGATGGTGTTGCAAGTATGGGCCTAACTGGTGTTGTCATTGATGTCAACATACTCCTATTGCATTGATGTCAAGGATTGGATGAGCTGTGTGCTGAGGATATTGAGAAAATTAGTCCTATCAGAAACAATGAAGACAATGAAGCTCTATGAAGTGAAGATCCCAGCTAGATGAAGATCATAGAATGCACATCAAAGGGTTTGTAGATATGTGTCTAAAGATGATCCAGTCAAGATTTGAGAGGTCCGCATGAAGATTTGGAGAAGTAATGGCCATATGAGTAAGACTAGTTCTAGTAGCTATTCAGAGGTGACAAAGTGACACAAATAGGTCCGGTGAGATCTGGAAATGCAATATCTTGTTCTATAGATTTGGTGGAATGTTTAGGAAGCCAATGTGAATTGACAACTCAATTGGTTCATGGTCTGGAGCCGCAAGCATTTATTCTAATGTGACACTAATGACAGATTGTGTTCTTGAGGTTCTGGATGAAGATGCAAATGATTTCAATAAGCAGAAGTGGTGTGGATGTTCTTGGTGATTCAGGCAAGCTTGTGGGGTCTCTAGATTGTATCCAGTTCGTGTTGGCGGTCCGCATTGAAGATTGAGCTCATAATTGAAGATTTACTCTTGCGTGATGGTGTTCTTCCTAATCATGGCTGACCGGATGTTTTACACATCTTGTGGATGATCTTGAAGATGTTTTGTGAAGCATGGCATGTTCCTCAAAGAAGATTGAAGTCCCAGATATGTGTGGTCGACAGTGTGGTGATATGCATGAAGTATTTGTAACAAATCAAGTTGTATTTTTGTAACTACTCTATAATAAAATAAAGTATGTTGTGCTGACTTTGATTATCCCAAAGTCAATGTCTTGTATAAATAAGATTTGTGAAGTCATTTCAAAGTATCCTTCGTTGAGATGAAAAAGTGGTAGAGAGGAGAAGAGAGAAAAGTAGAGCAGAAGTGTTGAGCTTAAATGGAATTGTCTCAAGCATGGTGAAGATACTAATCTCCAGTTCAAGTATGTAATATTTATATTATTCTATAGATAGTGTGTCTCCTATAGGTAGTGGGCCTCTTGTGAGCGGTGTGCTCAGGCAGTGAGTCCTAATTGGCAAGTGCCATTTTGTTCTTCTTATTTTTTTAACAGAGAATACAATCTTGGGTTAGTCACCCCATGGTTTTTCCCTTAACTAGGTTTTCCATGTTAAAATCTTGGTGTCATATGTGTTAATGTGTTTCTACTCTTGAGTTATTGCATTGCACTTCCATGATTGAATCATTATTATGCTATAGAAATATAAGAAGGATTTAAGTGTTTAAAGAAAAGAAAGTTTTTTTGTGACAACTAATTCACCCCCCCTCTTAGTTGTCTATCCTAAAACCAACAATTGGTATCAGAGCTAAGTTCCTCTAAAAGAGCTTAACCGCTTGAGGAGATCCACGATGTCTTCCTACAAAAAGGATAGTCCGAGGTTTGATGGAACAAACTACACTCTTTGGAAAAGCTGTATGGAATGTCACTTGCAATGTATGGGATTTCAATATTGGAACATGACTATAAAGAAGTATATTCCTCCAAAGAATGGTGCGACAACTACAGATGAAATCAGAGATGTTGAAAATAATCTTCAAGCTAAATAAGCCTTACTAAGTGCCTTATCTGATTCAGAGTTGACAAAGTTATGGATTTAAAAACTGCATATGAAATTTTGTCAAAGCTAGCACTTTTGCATGAAGGAGACAAATATGTTAAATGTGCCAAGCTACAAAGGTTGAAAGGAAAATTCAAAAACCTTAAGATGAATGAAGATGAGAATATCACTACATTTATATCAAAATTAAATGAGCTTGTTTGTGGCATTAGATGTGCTGGTGGAACCTTGGATGAAGATGAGATTGTTGCCAAAGTTCTCAGATCCTTGCCTCCTGCTTACAAACACAAGGTTGTTGCTATTGAGGAATTTAGATCTTTATCAAATATCACAAGGGAACAATTGGTTGGGAAATTAGCTGCATTTAAATTGGCTGAGTTTGGAGATGCACCTCCCAAGACTAAATCTATATTTAAAGCTAGTGCCTCTGTAAAAGGCAAACAAAGGTATGATCCAGGAGAAAATTCCTCAAAGAAATTATCATGGTATGAAAAAGAAAGAAAAGATCTTGAAGAAGATGAGGTAGAAGCTACTCAAATTGAAGCCCTTATTGTAAAAAGACTGCCAAGAGGATCTGGTAAGTATGAAGGAAAATTGCCCTTCAAATGTTTCAACTGCAACAAGATTGGTCACTTTGCCTCCCAGAAAGATTTTCAAGGACAAATCCAAATAGATCAAGATTCCAAAAGAAATTTTACTATGTTCATGAAGATGATGATGATGAAGGAGTAACAGATGATGAATTAGAGTCTAGAAACAAATCCGGAAGTGACTGGGTGTTTATTGCCATCAAGGAAGAAGATCCAATGCCCATTGAATATGTCAATCATAAACTGATAGAAAGAGCTCTGGCTACTCAAGTTGAAGAAAAGGATGAATGGGTCATTGATAGTGGATGCTCCCACCATATGACTGGTGATAAAAATAAGTTCATAGATCTGGAAAGATATGAAGGAGGAGTTGTAAAATTTGGTGATAATTTTGCTGGTAGAATCAGAGGCAGAGGAACTATGTCTTTTGATGGAAAGAACAAAACTAGTGATGTACTGTATGTTGAAGGTCTGAAGCATAATCTTCTTAGTGTTGGGCAGTTGGTGGACAAAGGCTATGATCTCTAATTCAAAAATAGAAAATGTAAGATCTTTGAAAGTTCTGGAACAGAAATTGCATCCGGTACTCAAACAAAAGGTAACATCTTCCACTTGGTTGGTACTGGCAAAAGTTGTTTATTTGTTCAAATTGATCAGAGTTGGTTGTGGCATAGGAGAATGTGTCACGTAAATTTTGATAATATCATCAAGATAAGCAACACTCAGGCTGTAAGAGATCTTCTAAGACTGGTGAAACCTACTAACAGTTTGTACAAAGAATGTTAGTTGGGTAAGCAGAGCAGAGTCACATTTAAAAGTAAGGAACAATCTTCTACTGGATTGTTAGACTTAGTACACACTGATCTATGTGGATTGGCAAGAATCAGGAGTCTGTAAGATGATAGATATTTCATGTTACTGATTGATGACCACACCTAGATGATGTGGGTGACTTTCCTAAAAGAGAAATCTGAAGCTCTTGAGAAGTTCAAAATATTCAAGGCTATGGTAGAAAATAAAACTGGGTTGAACATAAAATGTTTTAGGTCTGATAGAGGTGGTGAATTCACATCTGGAGAGTTCATAGAATTCTATGAGAAACATGGGATAAAGAGATAGTTATCTTCTCCAAGGACTCCATAGTAGAATGGAGTAGTGGAAAGAAAGGTTTGGACCATCCAAGAAGCATTTAAACCATGATGATGGAAGCAAATGTCCCTCAGATCTACTAGAGAGAAGTTGTAAGCACTGTTGTCTATACTCTTAATTGAGTACAAATCAAAAGCAATACTAGTAAGACCCCTTATGAACTCTAGTTTGGCATCACTCCTACTGTGAAGTATTTTAGAGTCTTTGGTAGTAAATGTTACATTAAAAGAGATGAATACCTTGGAAAATTTGATGCTAGAAGTGATGAAGGAATAGTCTTGGGTTACTCTACTCAAAGCAAAGCATACCGGTGTTATAACAAGAGATTAAGAAAGATTGTAGAAAGTACAAATGTGAAGGTTGATGAAGGCATTAAAAATCCCTCAAGGTTTTATGAGTATGAAGCAGGTGATCGAAATGATGTTCTAGTCCAAGAAGATCTAGCCCCTTCTATAGTTCAAATTCAGACTAATCCAGAGAATCCTGAAATACAGGAAGAAGAGATAAGTTTGAATGAACCTGTCTAAGAAATAGAAGTGCAAGAAATTCCCAAAACTCCCAGGTATGTAAGACTGAATCATTCTGAAGACTAGATCATAGGTGATAGAAGCAAAGGTGTTCAAACAAGAAGAAAGATTGCTCAAGATTCAAAGTATTGTCTGATTTCAAAGATTGAACCAAAAATAGTAAGTGAAGCATGCAATGATGAAACATGGGCCAAAGTAATGGAGGAAGAGTTGATGTAGATTGAGAAAAAATCACACTTGGGATCTTGTTCCCAGACCTAGAAACAAAAATGTGATTGGGACCAAGTGGGTCTTCTGGAATAAACTGGATGAAGATGGTGAAGTAGTCAGAAACAAAGCTAAATTAGTCTGTAAGGGTTATTCTCAAGTAGAAGGAGTTGACTTTGAAGAAACTTTTGCTCTGGTGGCAAGAATTGAAGCAGTCAGATTATTTCTTGTTTTTTCTACATTCAAGGATTTCAAAGTATATCAGATGGATGTCAAGTCTACCTTCCTAAATGGTGACATGGAAGAAGTATACATTGAGAAACCAGATGGATTTCAATTGTTTGATCATGGTGATATGGTCTGCAAGTTGAAGAAAGCATTGTATGGACTCAAACAAGCTCCAAGGGCCTGGTATGAAAGATTGGATAAACATCTTTTGAAGATTGGTTTCAACAAAGGTATTGTTGACAGTAACTTGTACTTCAAGATTGATCATGAAAATATTTTGATTGTTGAAGTATTTGTTGATGACATCATTTTTGGAGGAAGATATAGTATGTGCAAGACTTTTGCAAATCAAATGAAGAGTGAATTTGAGATGTCTATGTTTGGGGAAATGAATTTCTTCTTGGGTCTGCAAATCACTCAAACAAAGAAATGAATCTTCATATCATAGACCAAATATGTGAAAGAATTGTTGAAGAAATTTGGGATGGAAGATTCAAAGCCAATGAATACTCCCATGGCAACCTGGTGTAAACTGAGCAAAGATGATGAATCTCCTAAGGCTAATCAGAAAAAGTATAGGTCAATGATTGGAGAACTACTGTATCTTACTCAAACTAGACCTAACATTATGAATGTTGTTGGTCGTGTTGCCAGATTCCAAGCTGATCCTAGAGAATCTCATGTCATGGAAATCAAGAGAATTCTCAGATATCTAAAGAGAATAGTTGAGTATGGTTTATGGTATCCTAGGGATCATGATTCCTCTCTTCACGCATATACATATGCTAATTGGGTAGGAGATGTGGATGACGGGAAGAGTACCAGTGGTGGTACATTCTTTTTGAAGAAAAGATTGGTTTCTTGGCTGAGCAAGAAATAAGAGGCAATATCTCTATCCACTATAGAAGCAGAATATATTGCAGTAGTAGGTAGTTGCACTCAAGTATTGTGGATGAAGCAAATGCTAAGAGACATCGGAATGGAGTATGAGGAACCTATCACAATCTTCTGTGATAACTCAAGTGCAATAAATATATCAAAAAATCCGGTGTTGAATTCAAAGACAAAACATATATCCATCAAGTTTCACTTTTTGAGAGAGCAAGTGAACAAGAATGAAGTCAAATTGGAGTTTGTACCCTCAAAGGATTAGATTGCAAAATTTTTTACTAAACCTCTACCTAAGGACTCTTTTGAGTATCTTAGGGAGAAGTTAGGGGTTATTACCCCTTTGGCTCTGAATTAAGGTGCACTGATGTGCGTCAGTCCGGTGGATCTCATAGTCATATCTTGTGGTCCAGATTGATTATAGGAAGCTACCACTCAGGGGGAGTAGTCTGTATGATGTTGAAGTATTGATGCAAGTATGTGCCCTTTGCCATTAATGTCAAAGGGGGAGAGAAGACATGTGAAAAACAAAAGTGGTTGCTGATCAAAGGGGAAGGAGAAAAGAAAGAGAAGATATATGAATAATTGTTGTTGATAGGGGAAGCTATGTTAGTTAGTGAGGAGAAGTTCTTGTCTTGATGGTTAAAATAGTTTTTCACATCATATGTTTCTATCAATAACAAAGGGGGAGATTGTTTCAAGTATGGGCCTTTTTGGTGTTGTCATTGATGTCAACATACTCTTGTTGCATTGATGTCGAGGATTGGATGAGCTGTGTGATGAGGATATTGAGAAAATTAGTCCTATTATAAATAGTGAAGACAATGAAGCTCTATGAAGTGAAGATTCCAGCTAGATGAAGATCAGAGAATGCGCATCAAAGGGTTTGTAGATATGTGTCTAAAGATGATCTAGTCAAGATTTGAGAGGTCCGTATGAATATTTGGAGAAGTTATGGCCATATGAGTAAAACTGGTTCTGGTAGCTGTTTAAAGGTGACAAAGTGACAAATAGGTCCGGTGAGATCTAGAAATGCAATATCTTGTTCTGCGGATTTGGTGGAATGTTTAGGAAGCCAATGCGAATTAACAACTCAATTGGTTCATGGTCTAGAGGTCCGCAAGCATTTATTCTAATGTGACAGTAATGATAGACTGTGTTCTTGAGGTTCTGGATGAAGATGCAAATGATTTCAATAAGCAGAAGTGGTGTGGATGTTCTTGGTGATTCAGGCAAGCTTGTGGGGGTCTCTAGATTGTGTCTAGTTTGTGTTGGTGGTCTACATTAAAGATTGAGCTCATAATTGAAGATTTATTCTTAGGTGATGGTGTTCTTCCTAATCATGGCCAACTGGATATTTTACACATCTTGCGGATGATCTTGAAGATGTTCTGCGAAGCATGGTGTGTTCCTTAAAGAAGATTAAAGTCCCAGATATTTGTGGCCGATAGTGTGGTGATACGCATGAAGTCTTTGTAACAAATCAAGTTGTATTTTTGTAACTACTCTATAATAAAATAAAGTATGTTGTGCCAACTTTGACTATCCCAAAGTCAATGTCTTGTATAAATAAGATTTGTGAAGTCATTTCAAAGTATCCTTGGTTGAGATGAAAAAGTGGTAGAGAGGAGAAGAGAGAAAAGTAGAGAAGAAGTGTTGAACTTAAATGGAACTGTCTCAAGCATGGTGAAGATGCTAATCTCCAGTTTGAGTATGTAATATTTATATTATTCTATAGACAGTGTGTCTCATGTAGGTAGTGGGCCTCTTGTGAGCAGTGTGCTTGGGTAGTGAGCCCTAATTGGCAAGTGCCATTTTGTTCTTCTTATTCTTTTAATAGAGAATACAATCTTGGGTTAGTCACCCCATTATTTTTCCCTTAACCGAGTTTTCCACGTTAAAATCTTGGTGTCATATGTGTTAATGTGTTTCTGCTCTTGAGTTATTGCATTGTGCTTCCATGATTGAATCATTATTATGTTGTAGAAATATAAGAAGGATTTAAGTGTTTAAAGAAAAGAAAGTTTTTTGTGACAACTAATTCACCCCCCCTCTCAGTTGTCTATCCTAAAACCAACAGATGGTGCCTCAAAGGGCAATCTAGGAGTTTCAGGCATTAGATGTGTTATTAGAGACAGTCTGGGTAATCTCTTGTGTGCTAAAGCAGAAAGAATTACAAATGGTACAAACAATGATGCCAAAGTCTAGGCACTCCTACTTGGTATTAGGACTGCTATTTCTCTTGGTTTAAAAAGATCATCCTGGATGGAGATTCTCAATTGATCATTCATGCTTTTCAAAAAAACATGTCCCTAACTGGAGATGTAATTATGTGCTTGAACAAGCCCGACTTTTGATGGGTAATTTTGAAGATTATCAGTGTCAACATGTGTACAAACAAGGAAATAAGGTGGTAGATATTATTGCAAATATGGCATGTTTTCTTCCTAAAGGATCTCTTCTCTTAGACAAAGACTCCAGCTCCAAATATCCTCATCTTGTCGAGCTCTTGAGAGATGGGGAAAAAGATCAATGTTTTTAGCTAACATGTGTGTGGTTTTTTGGTAGGTGTTTTTTGTGTTTGAAATATTTTATGTCCCCTTTCCAAAATCATTATCTTTGAAGATATTTATAAGCCTCTCTTTATTGTTTTCTGCCTTGGCTGTGCCGCACATGACAAGAATATTGCTTGAAAAGTAATATCTATACATCCTCCTTTTCTAAATGTGGGAATTTACTTCGCATGTGCCTTCTATATTCGATGAAATCATTTTGATTTCTATGATAGTCCTTTACATCTCTTGATGGATTTGTTATTATTGCCGGCTCATGAGATGGGTGTTAATAGTTTGATTGCCCCTTTCATTCCCCACTCTTCTTTTTGGCAATTTGTTTTTTTAGAGCTCCTCTACTTGTCAATGGCATTGATACTGCATAATATGCAAGTCTTCCTTCCTGTCCAAGACTGGGAAGTTCCCCTACCTGGAGCTATTGATAGAGGAGGGCTTATGCAGGATTTTAAGATACTCTTGGGAGATTTGGAAGATGCGCTCAAAGAGGTTTGTGGAAATGATTTTCTTCAGCAATCAAGGGTCTACTACACTTCACATTTAGTCTCTCATTTTCTTTCCAATGCCATGGATGCTATTCAACAAGTGGACATTGTTAAAGGGCTTGTAGTGAATTTTATTCATGAATATCTTCTGTCAGTGGATAAATTGAACCATGCTTTTGCTAATTATGATTTGCATGTGGGTTTGGCTAATATTGGTGGTCTCTTTGCTCAATCGGACCTACTTGAGAAGCCTCATTTGAATTATGTGTTTCAAGATCTAAATCTCAGCTTGCAAACAAACAATTGCAACCCATTGGACTGCTCTCTTCAAGATCATAAAAAAAAGTTGGGAAATACCCATAAAGGAAAGATTGAGGATTTCTGCAATGCTTGGTCTTTCTTGATTCACTTCAATCCTTTGGCTCCCTTTGTTCCTGCTGAAGTAAACATGAATGTTGAAGATGAAGCATCTACTCACTTGGGTTTTCAAGCTTTCAAAGTGGTAGATTTAAATGCCACTAATATGTGATCTCAATTTTTGTTTATCTTCATGTGGCAATTTATCACTTTCTCTTCTTGCCACTTTTTGCTTCATGCTGCTTTGTAATAGCTTAATCTGGTTTTTGGACCTTTTTTGTAAAACTTTATTATACTTTTTAATATAAATACTTATGATGCTTTACATCCTTACTTATAAAAAAATATTCTTCCTTCAATTCAATGAAATCAAATTAACAAAGAGAAACCCAAAAACCAAATGCAGTGTTCAGTTTTGACAGTGCCTCTAGTTCACTTTATAGGTAATGCCGCTACATTGAACTAATACACTTATGCCTAACATAGCTGCAATAATGGCATCTGGGTGTCATCCCTATTAACCGTCAGGGAGCAATAAGGATTATCTTGTTGATTAAAGTACATGTGGCAGATAATCCCCCTTGTATGCCGAACTAAAAAGATAAATTCAAATGAACCCACCTAGCAAATATCTCCTTTCTCTTGGTTAAAAAGGATTTAGAATCATCTAGTAGTGTTGTTTAGTTATTTCTATTTCTTTGTAACAGAATAATGTTAGAAATAGATGAAGGGATTGTTCTTGAGGTTCGTAGTTGCAATTGTAGTTTATAGAAATAGGAAGTGGTAATGTTTTAGTAAACCAAGTATTGGTTAGGAAAGATCAATTACTTCTAAATGCTCCCCATGTGGGTAGCAGTCAATAGTAACTGTCTAGGGAAAATGGGCCTTAGAAAGGGTTGTGTACCCACTTTAAATAGTCCACATAAAAACCTAGAGTAGAAACCAAAACTACATATAAAATACACCTTGATCCCATTTGAAATTGGGTATGTAGCCAACCTAGGGAATGAAGAATGTTCCTAGTGTGCAGGTTTTTAGGTATGGGGTTAGGGGTTTGATATTCGATTAGATCCAATACAACTTCAACATAACCTACGGAAAACCCCATCAAGTTAAGACCTCCAAGAAAGCTTAAGTGAGACTTTTTGGTGTAATAAAAACCTCAACCTCATACTCGGAGGAATCCCATAGGGATTCGCTTGACTACTTGAGGCCTAGGGCCAAATTCCAAGGTAGGGCTCAAGCTACTAATCTTGAAAAACTTTGAATCCTGAAGTCATCAACCTCAGTGTACCCCAGAGGGAGTGTAGTCTTCAGAGATTAGCTCAGGATCCATTAGATCCCAATGGGCCTAAGTCTCTAGCCAGAGCACATACCTATCCCATTAGTAGAGATTCCCATCTCGTATGGATGGAAGTTTGCCTATCCCATTTGGATGGATGCTTGTCCCGATTTGGAAAAAAGTCTAACCCGTTTGGGTGCAATTACCTGAGTATATGAATAAACACTTAAACCAAACTTAGGAAGCAAAACAAAAAAATTGAGTGTTGATTTTTGAAGGGTTATGGTTTTAGTATCTTACGTAATCCTCTATCCTGGGTAGTTGTAGGAGTAGGAGTAGCATTAGTTTAGGTTGTACATGCTATTCATGGTTTTTTGTTATAACCAATGATAAACCTCAAGCAATACAAAACATTTTAAATCTCAGTGAATCATGGTCATGCATGCTTGTGCCCTATAAGTTGTGTATGTGAAGTCAAGTGGATTCATCTTAGGGGATACTATATTGTTATCATTTATGGGTACATCTGTAGAGTGTAGTAATCAGTTCAAATAGAGGTTTTATGCAACCAATTGTCTTGACCTAGTGACAACAATGGGGGTCAATTTTACATTGAGTGTGGCTATGAGTATTTACTAGTGTTCCTTTTCATGTCTCTAGGACTATTCCTCTTGGGTCTAGTTAAGCCCAACATGAAAGAGAGCACACCCACTCTCGTTAGTTAGCCTTAAACATCTTGAGTCTATCGATGAGCCCCTTTCTCACCTTCCTAATGACACCCTTGGCCTGGAGGAGGAGAAATACTCTAGGATTTTGGACCTGTGGTTTTTGGTCCCAACAAATTGGTGTCAATTGTTGGTGATACAATTACTTTAGTTTTTGCTAGGTCTAGGTACCTGGAGATATTTTTGAAGCCCTAATAACAAAGATTCAAACATTGCATTTTGTTGTGTGTTAAAGCTGGCAGCCTATCGACTTACACTAATAGATTGGTACCATTGCTAGGGAGAATTCTATTGATGGGTTAAAATGAAATGAAGACTCTACTAGTGAGCTAAACCTAAAATCAATTTGTGACCTTGGAGTTTTGTCATGCTTCAAGGATTTCCTCTAGAGAAAGAGGTGGCAACTCTATTGTTAAAGAACATGAAGAACTTTGCTTATGTCTATTGTTGGTAAATTAAAGACCCCATTTCAAGGTACAACAACTAGTGTTTAAAGGTATGCATGGTTTTATTCTTGACTCTTAAGATTAAGTTCCTTTCTTGGTGAAGGAACATATATTTTTAATGCCTCATTTCTCTATCTTGCATTGTAGAATGCTCTTGTCATGTCCAATTGGTATGAATTTGAATGCCCTAGGGACATTCCTTCACAACCAGCTTCCTATTTATCAGACCCTAGGAACTACATTGTATCAGATTCTCATGACCATTCTAGCAATGCATATTCCAGTCATGGCTCTGCATGTTATACAAACCCAAACTTATATGCACCCATGCATAATAAAAATGACTTAGCAATGCAACGATATGAAATTGTAAAACAAATCAGTTGTTAGTGTCTTTATGGCAGCAAGAAAAATAAATTGAAAATCAAGTTGGGTTGCTTGAGTCTAGGGCGCAATCCAATGCTTGCCTTGCTGCCCCTAAAAATTGATTTCTCAATCCCTTGCTCCTCCCTTAGATCCAGTTTACAATCATCTAGACCTCTCATGGGTTGACTACAAAACATGAGGCATGCCAACCAAGGTCTACAGCCAGTTGCCCAAGTATGATGGATGCAACATTTGGTAAGGGAACACACATGTTAATGAATTTTTAGAATTTATGGAAGAACATCAGTTTGAAGATGAAGACATGTGGATGAGATTATTTATTAGGTCCTTGTGTGGAAAGGAAAGAGAATTATTTTAGATTTTTCTTGGGCAGTCCTTTACTTTGTGCAATGAACTTGTGGTTACATTTGAAGATGAATTTGAAAAGAGTCTAGACCTTGTTGATCTTGTCATAGAGCTAAAAGAAATCAAAAGACAATAGGTAGAGTCTAGTATGGACTTTAGTTATAGGTTTTTTGTTGCACTTTCCAATGTTCCTAAGGATTTCAAACCTAAAACTCCCACTTGAATTGATATTTTTTTAAGCATATGAAGTTGGATTGAGATTTGTGCAGGATGATTTCAAAATATAATGTATGTAGTAGGCATATTTATGCCTAGACTCCTTGGAGAAAGTGGGAGATGATTACATATCTAGTTTGTTATCCACATATGTTGATGTTGCTGGTGATAAACATGTTGATGAGAAAAGAAACAATGTGGATACAACTAATCAAATGAGTGAAGCATCAAAATATGATGATTTTGTAGTCCAAAGAGTAGAATACAAAGAGGGTGCATCATATGACAACAATACAGATGATGAGGACAACATATGCACCTATCTTTGGTTGGACAACTCATTAGTTGAAGATGAAAATGACAGAACCAATGATGAATTCCAACCTAGTGTTGAGGTATGTGGCTCAATGGATAGTGAGGAAGGTGTGCATGTATGAGTGAGTAGCAAGTTGGATCAGTTGATGAAGCTGATTATGAAGTGTGTATAGAGGTATGTGAAATAGGGGATGAGCAAGAAAGTTGTTTTTTGTTTGATATGTTTCCTTCCTTTGTCCTTGATGAGATTGATGAAGCAATTAGTGATGGTTTGCATGAGGTTGAGGTGGCTGAACATGGTGATAACTAATCAGAGATAGATGCTAGTGCAACCAAGGATTTTAGTGTGAAGAGCGTGCCCTAGATTGTTAAGGTGGTGATCATGTGGACACATATGAGAACCTGTTTCTTTGGTGCAAGGTATGTTGTCTTCCCCATGCTAAATGTGCTTCAGGTGAGCCACAAAATGATGAGATAAGAATGAATGAAGAAGAAGAAATGTGTCATCAGTCTATTTATAGCAATGAGTATGACATGACAGTTTGCCAAGATAAGCTAGAAATAGAGAGATAATTGAAAGAACTTGGTTCTTCACATGAGGTGTCTCATGATATTGTTGATGGTTGTGTTGATGGTTTAGATTGCAGCTTGAATCATGCTTATGATTTAGAAATTGGTAGATGTAGCAACACATATGAAATTCATGTTCAAGAGTTTAGTAAAGCTACAAATGAATATGAATGTTTCCACTTTGATGTGGGATGTTTACCAACTCTTGAAGGCATTGGTGTTTCTATAGAGGTTGACTCCTTTGTGTGGGACATGGATGTAAGTGAACAACAAGCTATGTGTATGCCTAAATGTCAACAGGTGCTAACCCAACTTGAAAGTATACCTAAGCTAAAAATTTTCCAATTTGATTTGAAAGAAAAGTCTTCTTCTTTTGTAAATCGATAGTGCATTCAGGCACACTTTTCTTTGCCATGTGAGTTGGAGGTGTTTTCCTTTTCCCTCAATTTTCATGAAAAGGCCAACATGGGTATTGATATTGTACATGTGGATGGAGGTTTGTCTTCTTCCACATTTTTTGATGTTGACCTGACTTTTATTATGTCACCCCTTGTTGCTGGGAACAAGCATGATTTGGAGTAGAATAGGTCAAGCACCTATTACATTTCGTTTCCTTGTAATAATGTTTTCAATGGTGAAGCTTGTCTTCATTTACTAGGTAGTGGTTGTAGACTATTATGTGCTCATGGAAACCATCTTTTGTTGTAGCTGGGTGGTGAATGCAATCCTAGTTTGAGGGAGATCAGCTCCTTCATTCAACTTGTCTTAGATAGAGGAAAGTAGTTTCAATTGCCTTTTGTAGGCTTTCCCTACCTTATGTTAAAATTTTGTTTACAATCATTATGTTGCAAGTATGAGTAGTAAGTGTTGTCATTGATGTCAACACCTAAGGTTAGTATCTAAGGAAGTTATTTGGATGAGTTTGAGCAAGTGTTTGAGAAGTTAGTGCAATTGCAGACTTGTTCTATCTCCTAGAATCTAGTGCATTATTTTTCTCTGCATATCATGTAGATTGAATATCTTTTTCTACGGTTTGAAAGTTGTGTTAAGGGGTATCTATAGTTGCTATGTCTCAAGTTTGAGCCTCCGGTGTGAAGATTTGAGTGAGTTCTGTTCACCAGAGTAAAAACTATTTTTTCTGAATATTTAATGGTGACAAGGAGAATGTATTCTTCTCTGCATCTCTCTGCACTTAAGTTTTATAGTTTGCAATTCTAGAATTACTTTTGGAATGATGTTATGTGTCTTCAGTTGGAGTGGTTCATGATTTGGTGCTCCACAAGTGATCTTTTCTTTGTGACAGTGGTTGACAGTAATGTTTAAGTGGTTCAGTTTGAAGAATCTTCTAGATAGAGTGTTTAGAGGTTGTGCAAAAGTTCTTGGTGATTGTAATGTGCTTATGGATGTTTCTAGATTGTATTCCTGCTTTTTGATTGGTCTGCAAAGTGTAATTTGGATCGTGGTTGAAGCATGTTCCTAAAGGTCTTAGTGTTAACACCAGTTTTAGTTGACCTGGTTATTTTCACTACTTGCGGTTATGCTTTGGAGTTTGTGAAAGCATTTTGTTGAGTTGAAGATTGCATTTGAGTCCCTGCTAAGGTGTGGCGTGGTCCTGTTTAGGTCTAGACCTAATTTAAATATTGGTTAAGCTTGTTGTTTGTGCCGACCTTGAAGATTATTTCCAAGATTGTGAATGTATAAATATGAGTTAGATGATTGGGAAATTTAGCGAAGTTATTAAGATAGATGAAATGGCTACTTGAGAATCATCATTTGTTGCAGGTGTGATCCAAATGGTATGATAGTAAGAAGTAAAGAATATATTTTGATGCAGAGAGGTTGCGATAGATTCAGTTGAGTTTGTGGTGGATTCTTGGTTACTGTGAGATCCATTCTCATTGTAACTATCTTCTTCTATCTTCTTCTACCTCATGCAGTGAACCTCTTCCTTTGGTAGTGAGCCCCTTCTTTTTGTAGTGAGCATTTTGGGCAGTGATCCCTAAGGTAGTGAGACTTGTTATAATTTTGATATATCATTTATATTATGAGTTTATCCTCACCGTGGATTTTCCCTCATTCATTTTTCCATGTAAAAAATCTAGTGTCTCATGTGTTGAATGTGTGAATGTGCTTAAGTTTTTGATTTCATGCTTTCATGGTTAAAACATAATAATAGTGATTAAGTGATTAATGAGTTGATACTTATAAGAAGTTAAGTTTTTGTTACAACTGATTCACCCCTCGTCTTAGTTGTCTTGTACATTTCAACAATTGGTATTAGAGAGAGGGTTCCTTGGAAGAAAGCCTAACAGCTTGAGGTAGATCTAGGATGGCACACAAGAAGGATTCTCCATAGTTTGATGGAATGGACTATGCTCTCTAGAAGGTACAAATGAAAAGTCATCTCATTTCTATTGGTTATAATGTTTAGAAGATGGCAGAAACAAAGTATACTATTCCTCAAAATGGTCCATCATCTGAAGATGAAGTCAAATAGTATGAGTTAAATGGAAAAGCTAGAGATGTTATGTTAAATGATTTATCTAGCACTGAGTTAGTAAAAGTTTTGGATCTAAAAACTACTCATGACATCTGCGATAAGTTAAACAAATTATATGAATGAGATGATTATGTAAAAATTACCAAATTACAAAACCTGAAGATGAGGTATGAAGTTCTAAAGATGAGTGATGATGAGAACATAACAATCTACATGCAAAAAAGTTGATGAAAGTTTCAATGGAATCAAAGGTCTTGGAGGAACTATTGATGAGAATGAGGTTGTGCTGAAGATTTTAGGTCATTTCCTAAATCCAACAGTCAAAAGGTGTCTACAATTGAAGAACTTATGAGTGTGAACAAGATTACAAAAGATCAATTGCTTGGGAAGTTTATTGCTTTTGAGATGAGAGAGTTCGGTGATGCGCTGCCGAAGACTAAGACTGCTTTCAAAGCTAGCATTTCAGAGAAGACTTCAAGATCTAAGAAGTATGTTATGAACCAGATGATGACCTTGACGAGATTGAAGCCAACTTTGTGGATAGAATGCAAAGAGGTACTGGTAAGTTCAAAGGTAAATTCCCATTCAAATGCTTTACTTGTGGTAAGATTGGTCACTATGTCTCTAGGTGTCCAAAGAGAATTGAGAAAGCCAAGAAGAAATTTGAAAGTAGACCTAGGATCATAAAGAAATGCTATTATGTTAGAGAGGATGATGATGATGGTATAATAGGTGATGAGATTGATGATACTAGTGAAAATGAATCCTTGTTTATTGCTATCAAGGAAGAACCTGTATCTACTAATTCTACTAGCTATGTGAAGGAAGAAAAACCAGTGGAAGAGAGTAATTTGTCTGTCTGTTAGGTTGAGAAAGATAAGCATGAATGGATTATTGATAGTGGACTTTCACATCACATGACCGGTGATAAAAATAAGTTTGTAAGTTTGGAAAAGTATGATGGAGGACTGGTTAGGTTTGGAGATGATGCAGCTAGTAAGATTTATGGAAGAGGGTCTATTTCTTTTGATGGAAAACACAATACAAATGATGTTCTATATGTGAAGGGTTTAAAGGATAATCTTTTAAGTGTTGGTTAGATGTGTGACAAAGGGTATGATCTAAGATTCAAGGATAATGGATGCAAGATCATGGAAAGCTTTGGAACAATGGTTTCTACTGGTAAGAAGACTAGAGGTAATGTTTATCATTTGAAATGAACTAATGATTGTTGTTTGTTGGCTCAGACATATGAGAGTTGGTAATGACATAGAAGGATGTGTCATATCAATTTTGACAACTTGGTAAAGATAAGTTTAGTACAGGCTGAGAGATTTGTCTAAGCCTGTGGAGCTTGCCAATACTATTTGCAAGGAATGTTAATTGGGGAAATAGACAAGGACAAGTTTCAAGAGTAAAGAACAATTTTTTGTTGGATTGCTTAAGTTGGTGCATACAGATTTGTGTGGTCCTACAAGAACAAGAAGTCTGCAAGGAGACAGGTACTTTATGTTGCTTATTGATGATTATTCTAGAATGACTTGGGTCACTTTTTTAAAAGATAAATCAGAAGCCCTAGACAAGTTCAAAGATTTCAAAGTGATGGTTGAGAATGAGTTAGAATTGAGGATCAAATGCTTAAGGTCTGATAGAGGAGGTGAGTTTACATCGAATGAATTCAATATTTTCTATAAAGAACATGGGATAAAGAGACAGTTGTCTACTCCTAGGACTTCCCAACAAAATGGAGTTGTTGAAAGAAAGAATAGGATAGTTCAAGAGGCTACTAGGTCAATGATGAAGGAAACAAACCTACCGGAAGTGTATTGGAGAGAAGCTATACATATTGTTGTCTACATTCAAAATAAAGTTTAAATCAAAGGTAATGGTACTAAAACTCCTTATGAATTGTGGTATGGAAGAGTTCCTACAGTGAAATATTTCAAAGTTTTTGGAAGCAAATGTTACATTAGAAGAGAAGAAGAGTTAGGCAAGTTTGATGCTAGGTGTGATGATGAAATTTTCCTTGGATACTCTACTAAGAGTAAGGCCTACCGGTGCTACAATAAGAGATTGAGAAAGATCATTGAGAGTGCTAATGTGAAGGTTGATGAAGATAGGGAAAGAATATCATATTTAAGTGGCTATGAATTAGATGAACCTATTGTTACAATAAATGAAGAAAATGTTGAATAGAAAGACAGTCAAGTTGAAGAAGAGAAGGTTCTGGAAAGTGTTGTTAATACTCCTAGGTATGTAAAGATTAATCATTCTGAAGATCAGATTATTGGTGACAAAAGCAAAGGGGTATTGACAAGGAAAAGAGCTACAGAAGAACAGGTGAACTACTATTTACTTTCAAAGATTGAACCTAAAATTGTAAGTGAAGCCTACAAAGATGAAAATTGGGTAAAGGATATGGAAGAAGAGATGATGTAGATAGAGAAGAATCAATCTTGGGAATTGGTTCCTAGACCTGCTAATAAGAATGTGATTAGAGCTAAAGGAGTTTTTAGAAACAAAATGAATGAAAATGGAGAAGTAGTAAGAAACAAAGCAAGATTGGTATGCAAAGGATATTCTCAATGTATAGATTTTGAGGAGACTTATGCTCCTATGTCAAGGATTGAAGCAATGAGAATGTTTCTGGCATTTGCAGCACATAAAGATTTCAAAGTGTACCATATAGATGTGAAGTCTGCATTCTTGACTAGAGACCCAGAAGAAGAGGTTTACATTGAACAATCAGAATGATTTCAGTTATCAGACCAAGGTAACATGGTGTGTAGATTGAAGAAAGCCTTGTATGGACTAAAGCAAGCTCCTAGAGCCTAGTATGCAAGGTTGGATAAATATTTGTTGCAATTAGGGTTTAGTAAAGGTACTGTAGATAGTAATCTCTATTTCAAAATCAATCATGATCAAATTCTGAGAGAAAAGGTAACAGAGAATGAAGTAAAGATGGATTATGTGTCTATAAAGGATCAAATTGCAGATATTTTCACAAAGCCTCTACCTAAGGATACTTTTGAGTATCTCAGGGGGAAGCTAGGGGTTATTACCCCTCCTGCTCTAAACTAAGATACATAGGAAGTGCATCAGTCCAGTGGTGCCCAAAGTCTCATTTTTTGATATGGATTGATGTTTTGAATGCTACCTCTCAGGAGGAGTAGGTAGATGTTGCTAATATGAGTTCCTAATTAAGAGCAGTAAGTGTTGTTGTGTTGTTGATAGGGGGAGTAGTACAATGGTAGTAAGATCTAAGTTGAGCTTTGATAACTAAAGAGGGAGAGAAGTTCCGACACCCTTTGCCATTGATGTCAAAGGGGAGAGAAGTTCATGTGAAAAACTTAAGGAGAGAGATTCTAATTGATGTCAAAAGAGGGAGAAAGTTGCAGCCAGAGAAAGCATAAAGTAAGGGGAGCAAAGAAGCAAAGCAAGTTTGTCTTGATGGTTTTTCACATCATGTATTCCCATCAATGACAAAGTGGGAGATTTTTGCAAGTATGAGCAGTAAGTGTTGTCATTGATGTCAACACCTAAGGTCAGTATCTAAGGAAGTTATTTGGATGAGTTTGAGCAAGTGTTTGAGAAGATAGTGCAATTACAGAATTGTTCTATCTCCCAAAACAATGCAGTATTTTGCTCCGCATATCCTGTAGATTGAATATCTTTGTCTATGGTTTGAAAGATATTTTAAGGGGTATCTATAGTTTCTACTTCTCAATTTTGAGCCTTCAGTGTGAAGATTTGAGTGAGTTATGTTCACCAAAGTAAATATTGTTTTTCTAAATATTTAATGGTGACAAGGAAAATGTATTCTGCTCCGCATCTCTCTGCATTTAAGTTTTATAGTTTGGGGTTCTAGAATTAAGTTTGGGATGATGTTATGTGTCTTCAGTTGGAGTGGTTTGTGATTTGGTGATCTGCAAGTGATCTTTTCTTTGTGACAATGGTTGGCAGTAATGTTTAAGTAGTTCAGTTTGAAGAATCTTCTAGATAGAGTGTTTGGAGGTTGTGCAAAAGTTCTTGGTGATTGTAACGTGCTTGTGGATGTTTCTAGATTGTATTCCTTCTTTTTGATTAGTCTGCAAAGTGCAATTCGGATCATGGTTGAAGCATGTGTAGTCGGCTGTAGTCGGCCAAGTAAATAAAATAAAATAAATTAATTAATGTTGTGCATAGTTAAGTCTAGGATTGTTATTGGGAATTAACCTCGATGATTGGATAGTTATTAGTCGTTGCCAACTGTTGGTATCTCAACCAACCTTGGCATAAGTTATATATTGAGTCGATACTTGTAATTGGGAGGCAACATTGTGACATTGTAGTGTAATACTGATATATTCAATGAATGGAAACAATGCTTTATTCTGTGCAATTCTCGTATGAATCATACAGTTTATAGTTATTGCTGTATATTTCTGTTTACTCCAAGTTTTGTCTAAAACATCATATTGTGGGTAAACATTTGGCGTTGTTGCCTGTTCGAAAACAGGTCGAGGGTAACAAGTCGATGACAAGAGGGGTCATCAGTCGATGACAAGTTAATTAGTTGATGACAAGAGGATTCATCAGAAACATTAGTCAATGACAAGTGGAGTCATCGGTCGCCAGTCAATGACAAGTGGAGTCATCAGAGACCATCAGACAAGTTGTGTCATTAGGGACGAGTGAATCGTCAGTGTACTCAGGGTTGAAAAAAAGCATAATGAAGATGGCTGCATAATGGGTCAACTGATCCAATTAGAAGAGGAATCATACACCAGATACCAAGTAGAAAGAAAATAAGAGAAATTATAAAGAATTTAGGAGGAAAGTGACAATGAACAAGAGCCAAACAATCAGGAAGATGATTTGACACAAGATCTCGTCTTCCTGTGGGATTTATCACTAAGACAACACATCACAAATGAAGCCATCCAAAGAGATATTCTGGAGGAAATCATCAAAGAAAATCTAGAAGTTAATTCTGACATGAGCTGTCTTCTGGATTGTATTTGGAGATTGCTGGCAAGAAATTTATTGATTCTGCAAGACCTCTGAGAGGAAAGGGATAGAGAGCAAAGATGACAACAAATTCTCCAGAGGTATGAGGAACAAATGAAATAAGAGGAAGAAGAGCACGACACCAGTCATTGCCAAGTGCCACACAACCAATGATCATACCAGTAGTGATTCATGCCCATACAACTTAACAAGGATAAGAATAAAATACTGAGTGGGCAAGAAACACCTGAAGAAATATTGAGAAGATCACGGAGATTAAGAGAATAAGAAGAACGTAGAAAAAGGTTAAAATAAATTATTGAAAAAGGAAATGAACAACATGAAATAAATCAAGACATTATTGAGTTTCACAGTGAGGGAGTCGATGAACGAGACTTCAGAACACCATTAATAAACAGAGAAAAAGAAAATGGAAAGAAATTGATAGAAGAACTTGAAGATAGCGTACGCCGTATTGTAACATTGTCCATTTCAAATGAAAGGCCAAGGATCAGAGGACCTGAGCCCAAGACCCCTGCATAGAGGGAGCACTAGAGGGAACCAGAGGAGGAGACTCAAAGTATAGAGGATGTTGAGAATGAACATGGGAAGGAACTGTGCGTGGCCGAGAGTGCAAGGAAGACACTGGAACATCACGGTAGAACTAGTCCAATCAGGTCGAAGACACAAAGAGGGCATCTCAGGAGAAAGATGGTGACTCCACCAGAAAGCGAGAGGCAAAAGTTGCCAAAGTTTATGGGGAACAGGTCAGAGGATCTTGTACGACATTGTAAGACATGTGAAACTATATGGGTAGCAAATGGACAAGAAGATGAAGATTATTAGCTGAAAGCATTTCTAGCAATGCTTAGAGGTATAGGCATTGACTGGTACACAGATCTGGAGATAGCAAAGAAGGCCTCATGGCAAGTATTGAGGAAAGTGTTTGAAAATGATATCAAACTTTTAAGAGATGATAACGAGATTGTGGCTGAAATCTACAACACAAAGCAAGGAAAAAATGAGAATGTAAGAGCATATAACCGAAGACTTAAAGAATTGCTAGGAAAATTAGAGACCCAGCTAGTTGATGGACTGAAGAAAAGATAGTTTATCGAAGGACTACTCCCATCATTATGAAAGAAGATGAAAGCAGTACTTCCATCATCATACGCAGAAGCATACAATCGGGCAATGGACATAGAAAGTGAGAATAAGACATCCTCCTGAAGCAAGAGAAGGATCAACAATGATGAGAGTACTAATGATGATAGTAGTGAGGGAGAATCAAAGACCATCCAGACATTAAGGAAAGATATGGTTCACATGATGAAAGAACTGAAGGCTGATAAAGAAACAGCCAAAGAAGGCCGAGAGGTATGGTGTACTAACTGCAACAGAGAAGGACACATAAAAGAAAACTGTCTAAAGAATTTATTTTGTGATATCTACCAAGTAATGGGACATTTAGTCAAGGAATGCCCATTTAATCTAAAAGAAAGAAGTACACAAGTGCTCTTCACACAAGAAGAGTCATCAACTCTGCCGACTACACCTCCGAAACCCCAGAATCCCAATACATCCCCTAGAGGTTATCAGAACAACAGAAGGAGTAACAACAATAGCCCCAAAAATAAAATATAGTACAACAGCAGGGGAAGGCCTATGATATAGTGCAAGAAGTGTAATGAATGGGGTCACTTCACCTGAGAATGTCAGAATGGCCAAAACCCCAGGGGAAGGCTATGTAAGTGGTGCAGACCAGGCGACCACGAAGATAACGACTGCCTGAAGCAAAAAGGCATTAACATGCTGAATGTAGAAGAGTAGAATCAAGTACTGATGGTCACTACTAGGGCGCAAGCGAAGAAGGCCATCTACCTAGATCCACTTATAGAAAAACAAAGGATGAGAGAAGCAAAAGTAGAGGTTGAACGGGGGATGATGAAGGGAAACAAGATTGCTCTGGATATCCCAAGTACCTCCCAGTGAGTACAAGATAAGAGCAACATCGTATGACAAATACTCCAAAACACAGTACCTATTAAGGTAATAGACCTTCTCCGTACTATGCCACACCTCAGGATGGCGATCACAAACATAATCAGTGACAACCAACAAGAGGAGGGGAAAGAGAAAGAGATCATAATGGAACAACCACTATAGGGTGAACAGACTATTGACCCTATGTTTTTGACGGTGAACATCAAGAAAAGCCCGACGATCATACAGATGGAGATCAGGGGTAAAGTTCTAGCCAACACAATCGTCAACAGAGACTCGGTAATGAATGTATTAACTGAAGACACATGGAAGAGTCTCAGACAACCTGCGGATCAACATGGAACTAAGCCATTGTAGATATTGATGGCACAGAAAGTAATGATCAGCACACAACCATTCCTCCTGAACTTCATAGTCATTCCAGTACAAAAAAGGGCATATGACACCTTACTGGGAAGAACATGGCTAGTGGCAGCTAGAGCCGATCATAATTGGTAAAGAAACACACTCTCCATAGAAAGCAATTGAAGAAAGTATGTGATTGATTTGATAAATCAAACGGTAAGTGAAGAATTGGCATCATCAGATTCAGAATGTGAGGAAGGATGCGGAATGGAGGGAGAAAGAGGAACCATAGAGCCAAATGAGGAAGGTATTCTGGACCTCCAGGAATGCTCGGAGGATGAGACAAATTCACTGAATGGGTTATTTCATTACCAGATGGAAGACTATGAGTTCTTCCAACCACAGTGTAACATGATTTCAATAAGAGAAAGTGGCAAGTATTCTCAGGTGACTAGTGAAACACTTGGCAACATTGGGCCAAGTGAAACATTGTTGAGGAATGAAGCACTTGATGGATTGACAAACACTCAACCATTTGGCAAGAGGGAACCAGTAACGAGTGACAAAGGGGAGGAAGGTAATAATCAGCCGAAAGTAAGTAACGCTATTCTAGAAGCACATGAAGAGTATAACGAAGGAGACGCTATAATAGACAATACACCAGAGCAAAGAGTGGTAGAGATACATCAACCAGAAGAGGCAAGTCGACCAGAGAAGGCACATAAAGAATATATAGAGGGTGCTGCCAAGATAGATGATACACTTGCACATAAATTTGAACTAGACAAGGTGATCAGGTATGAAGAACCATTGGTAAGCATGGCGAATCAAGGTGATGGAACTAATGATGGGAACCTAGCACTAAAAGCACCGACCAGAAAGAGACCATACAAAAAGAATAAGGACTATAGAGTATTTTTGTCGACTTGTGATTTTATTAAAGTTATGGTGATCGATAAAAACCAATAGAGAAAAAATAATGTTAAAAAGTTAGTGTAACATCGAAAAATGTCCCCTTGGGTGCTTTTCCCTCATAAGGTTTAGCTCCCGGGTCTTTAGCATGCATTTAGGACATCTTAGTTCATATTTTGGCATCCCGATGGAATGAGACCTAGGTTTCATGGCAAAGTGGACCTAGGAGGATCCCTTGGGCTGTATCCTACCCAAAATAGGGGAGGTGGACTTGGGCACCCATGCCCTAGTCCTGCCCTATTTTTGGGTAGCCCTAATTTCTGGGTGTCAGTTTATGACCGTTATTTGGGTCCTTTTCTGACACAGTAAGTTTGAATTATGAAAATCTTGGCAGGAGTGTTTGTAGTTGCATATAAAAGCATGCTTAGGCATTCATTTAGAAACTAGATGATTACTAGCAAGCTATTGTGTTCTCAAGGTGATTCAAGGCTTTCATTGTGTTGCAAGAGCATACCTGTTTTGTTTATGTGTTGGTAATTGTAGATTTGAGCATTCATCTCCTCATGGAATGAAGAGCATCTTCCTTCCATGAGATCTTCACTACAAGGTGATATCATTGTGCTTTTTATCATTGTTTCATTTGGATTTGACATCTGCCTCACAAGGGCATGCACTCTCTATCTAACAAAGGTGTTTGGATGACTTAAGTGTCCTTCTGGGGCTTGACTGAGGCAAGCTCCTAAACACCACAACCCCCAAACCAAGTCTTTTGATTGTAGGTTATAGGTGTCACATTTGGGAAGGTGAAGTTGCAGGAATGATTGGTAGGCATCAAGGATTCAAGATCTAAAGAGAAGCAGGGCACCAGAGCATTTCCAGGACTTGGGTGCTCACTCTAGTGTCCTCCATAGCTAAGTTCCTAGAAACAGAAGTTAGAGGGTTGATCAATGTCGAAAGAGGTCCAGATCCTGCAAAGAAACTGGTACCTTGGACTTGGGTGGATGCTCTAGTGTCCCCAACTGTTCCTCCTCAAAACCCCGAAAATAGGTATTCTATGATTTTCCATTTCACTTCTGTCTGCAAGAGCATTTTCTGTTATTCGTCAGTTTATTATCGTATTTGCATAATTAGGGTTTTAATGGTCAATTGAGCATAAGAGAAGAGAAATTGATAATTAAATTCCCTAATCCAAGCTTCCTAACATCTCACAGCTATCTAGGGTATGATAGTGAATTGCCACTTGACCCTAGATCCTTGAATGTAAAGTGGAAAGGAGGATTTAAACATCAAAACACTAAAACATTAACAAATCCAATTTTCTACTAAACATTTTGGTGAACTCGTGTTTTTGGAATTAAATTGTAACTTGTTGAGTGTGTGTCTTCAGATTTGGATTGATTTCATTCATTCATATAGTCATTCATTTTATTGCATTGAGAAAAATTCAAAAAAATTAAAAAATTTGAAAAATTCAAAAAATTGCATTGTTTGGCTTACTAAATTGCATCAATTATTTCTAAATTTTCCTAATTCATGATTTTTGCATCAAATCTGATATAAACTACAGAAAAACACAAAAATCAGAAATTTGCATTGGATTTTCGTCATTAATTTGCTAGGCTTTTGTAGAAATTTTGACAATTTTCATTAAACCTAGTAATTCCAAAATCTAGGGTTAGTAGGCAAAATCTTATTTCAGACTTTTCTACTAATTTTAGAGGGTCATCCAAATTTGTATTTAGATTTAAAGTATTTGCATTTTTGCATAGAAAATTTTAACAAAAACTAGCAATTTTCATGCATTTTCCATAGATTTGCATTGGCATTTTGCATAAAAAGGCTTGGAAATAATTTTTAGATCTGAGAGTAAGTCATTTTCATCATAAATCAGACTTCAAAACATTCACATAGCATTTTGTCCCAACATCTCAAACCTAGGGCTTCAAAAACAATGATTTTCACTAAATTTAGCCTTATCGACTCTCTAAACTTGTACCATAGGCATGTTGTGAAAAGTATTTTTACATTAATTTTTTGTTATTAGTGTAATAATTTTCTTCCCCTCATAAAAATATTCACAACACCCTTTTATCGGGCTCTTGTAGTGAAAATTTGGTGAAAAACTACACATTTTGGCTATTTTTGCCCTAGGGTTTGACCTAGTTTGCACTCTAGGCATGTTGTGATCAATTTTATGGATTGAGGTGACTAATATTATTTATATTATTTTCTGTACCTCCTAAAATTCCTTACAACACCCCTTTTTCTAGGTTTTGGAGTTGAAAAACTATGAAAAATAGCCCATTTTTGCTATATTTTCACTAGGGTTTGACCTTAAGTGGCACTAAAAGCATGTTGTGCTGGGTATTTTGGCACCAAGAGGTTTTTATTACTGATAGTGTTTTCTTTCCATCATCATTTTCCTCACAACACCCTTTGTTATGCTCTTTTGCATTGAATTTTGGTGAAAAAGTGCCTATTTTCATATATTTTCACTATATTTTGACTTGGCATTAACTTGAAATCGCATCAAGAGTGTGTTGAGAAGGATACTTTTGTTGTTTTGGACTAAAATCAGAGATATAATTGCTTCCCTTGACTTAAATCCTTACAACACCCTTTGGTTCATTCATTTGCATTAACAAAGTACAAAAAATCAAGCATTTAGGTCACTTTTTGCATATAGTCTTGCACTTGACTTTTGCATAAAGTTGGAAAAACTTTTCAAAATCTGATATTACATTGAAATGGCACATTCATGTCATTTTTCAATGGTATCTTTTCATGCATTTATCAAAAACCTTGATTTTGACCAATTTTTAACCTTGATGAGTGAACATCCTACGATTTTAGAAAGCTTCACTGAGTTCTTCTCCATAAGTGGCAAGGAAAAAAATGATGATGATCCCATAAGTTATTCTACTTCCCCTATAACTAAATACTCAAATGAGAATACTAGGGATAGCTTTAGTAATTCCACTGCTCTCCCTAGCCAAGATGAAGCATTAGTGAATGAAGAGATCCCTTTAACAAAGAACATTCCATGGGTAGAAAATAAGCATTCATTTAATAATAATCAAATTCCTACCTCTGTGGATCCTCCCACCAACCTTCTTCCTTTAGTAGATTGTTCCCACACCTTGGATTTCACTAAGGAAGAGAAGATCTTTAATGTCCCTCCTTTGTTTGAATATTCAAGTCATTTGGACATCACTAAGAGGATAGAAAATAAGTATGCTAGTAAGCTTCAACAAGAAAACATTCCACCTAGACAAATGAACTTTGACCTTGGTGTTTCCTCCTCCACAACACAAAAATCCATAACAAAGCAAACCCTGTGTTACAAAAGTAAGTTGTAGAATACAACAACGTCAACATGCAAAAAGGAGGAAGGCAAGGCGACGAGCTTACCTTGCATCTCAACAAGAAAACATTGATCCTAACAATAAACAACGTGATAAGCAAGACATGAATTGGGTTGTGACACCTTATATCCCACCTTCCTCTAACATTAGGGAGTGGGAGGATGACAATGATTTACTTGATGATGAGACTTAGCATGAAGACCCTACAAGTAAGTATCTCTACCCCTTTCTTTCTCTCGTGATGTGCTTCCCTCGTGATGTGTTATGTGTTGTTTAGGCCTCCTGGGATGACCTTGGATTCTCCCGTAAGGTTCGGGATACCAGGTGACCGCCTCTATTGTGACCTTCTTCTATTTGTATCATCATTCTTCTATATTGCCTCTCTCTGATTTCATTGTTGTGTGTTGTGTCTTACAGACATAGCATTACGATTGGTGACACTTGGGGGCACCCTCCTACGTGACTGTCCCTAAGACACTTGTTTCTCCTCTCTTATTTATTGTTTCCCTTCATCTAGTGTTTTCATCTAGTGGGCGGATGACGACAAACATTTATACTGATGCGGATCTAATGTCCCTTTCGAGAGCAATAAAAAAATGGACTTAGTTCCTAATATGACGATGGGGTTGTATATCTTATCCGATGCTTGGCTAGTGGAAGCACTCGTTCTTTCTGCGTAGTGATGATTTTGATGGTGTTCTATCTCATTTACAAATCATAAACAATATTGCTGCTCCGTGCACTTTGTCTACCTTGAATCTTGCATACCTCATATTTCATATGCATTGATGTCGTAGACACTAACATGTTTCTTGTAGGGATGTGTTTGTGGGAACATTTGGAAATCATGAAGTATATGTCACCTCTGGGGGGCATGGGCTTTGCGAAAGTTGGTGTTCTCTTGTGTGTTTTCTTCCTACCTTAATGTGCTTGATATCAATAACTAATATCAACAACCTTAAGGTAGGGGCATATATAAGGTAAGTTGTCTATTGTAGATGTTAGCAATGTGCTTGTCCTCAGGTGCAGACTAGTGCGATGAGTGCTTCCTACATCCTGAGTTTGTTTGCAATCAACCAATCTATCTTGAAATCTATTGCGTATACCTCCTTTTCACTGTAAGGCATCTCTGTGATGCGGGTGGGGTTGTATACTTTTAAGCTCATACCTCCTTTTCATTGTAAGGTGTCTCTGTGACATGGGTGGGGTGGTATGCCATGCTTCCTTTCACTGTAAGGCATCTCTGTGATGCAGGTGGGGTTGCATTTTCAAAAGTCCTCTACGGAGGCGGGGAGCGGTTCTGTGACTAACGCAACCCTTAAGTGTGTGTTTGGTGATTGTTGTGGTGAAGCCCAATCGTCGGTGTGTGCCTGTAACGTGCCTGAGATGGTGATGAGCCTAGAAATGGGGAACACATCATCACTTGTCTACTATGTTTTCTCCATGTCTTCAAGTGTGTGTATTTTGGTGTGCTTGTTTTGTGTGGCATGTTTGTTACCCCATATGCATCCTGCATTTTGGGAGGTTTTTCATGTCTTCCATGTGTGTTGCCCCATATATACAAAGACCTACGTGATGAATGCATCATGTATTATGGGAGGTTTGTTTACTTTCCAGTATATGAGAAAAAGAAAAGAAAAGAAATCATGCCTGTCTTCCATGCATTAATTGTCTTCTATGCATTGACTATCTTCTCTGTGTTCTGCATGACTGTAACTGTCTTCTCCATGTTTTGCGTGCCTATTACTATCTTCTATGTGATTGGTGTGTTTTCTCCATGCTTAGCGTGTTTACTGCGTTTGTGACCTTACTTTAATGTGTGTATTGGCCTTGCGTTTATACATACATTAAAGTGGGGGCTAAATGTAACATCAGAAAATGTCCCCTTGGGGGCTTTTCCCTCATAAGGTTTAGCTCCCAGGTCTTTAGCATGCATTTAGGACATCTTAGTTCATATTTTTACATCCCGACAGAATGAGACCTAGGTTTCATGGCAAAGTGGACCTAGGAGGACCCCTTGAGTTGTACCCTACCCAAAATAGGGGGGAGGACTTAGGCGTCCACAGCCCTAGTCCTGCCCTATTTTGGGGTAGCCCTAATTTCTAGGTGTCAGTTTATGACCATTATTTGGATCCTTTGCCGACACGGTAAGTTTGAATTAGGAAAATCTTGGCAAGATTGTTTGTAGTTGCATATAAAAACATGCTTAGGCATTCATTTAGAAACTAGATCATTACTAGCAAGCTATTGTGTTCTCAAGGTGATTTAAGGCTTTCATTGTGTTGCAAGAGCAGACTTGTTTTGTTTACATGTTTGTATTTGCAGATTTGAGCATTCATCTCTTCATGGAATGAAGAGCATCGTCCTCCCATGAGATCTTCACTACAAGGTGATATCATTATGCTTTTTATCATTGTTTCATTTGGATTTGGCCTCTGCCTCACAAGGGCACACTCTCTCTATCTAACAAAGGTGTTTGGAAGACTTAAGTGTCCTTCCAAGGCTTGACTAAGGAAAGCTCCTAAACACTACAACCCCCAAACCAAGTCTTGTGATTACAGGTTACAGGTGTCACATTTGGGAAAGGTGAAGTTGCAGAAATGATTGGCAGGCATCAAGGATTCAAGATCTGAAGAGAAGAAAGACACCAGAGCATTTCCAGGACTTGGGTACTCACTCTAGTGTCCTTCATAGTTGAGTTCCTAGAAATAGAAGTTACAGGGCTGATCAGTGTCGGAAGGAGGTCCAAATCCCACAAAGAAATTGGTACCTTGGACTTGGGCGCCCACTCCAGTGTCCCCGACTATTTTGCCTCGGAATCCCGAAAATAGGTATTCTGTGATTTGCCATTTCACTTATGTCTGCAAGAGCATTTTTTGTTATTTGTTAGTTTATTGCCATATTTGCATAATTAGGGTTTTAATGGTCAATTGAGCATAAGAGAAGAGAAATTGATAATTAAATTCCCTAATCCAAGCTTCCCGACATCTCACAACAATCTAGGGTATGATAGTGACTTGCCACTCGACCCTAGATCCTCAAATGTAAAGTATAAAGGAGGATATATACATCAAAACACTAAAACATTAACAAATCCAATTTTCTACTAAACAGTCAGATAGTTTATTTTTTGCTGAAGACAATAGTTCCCGTCCCAAGAAAGGCACCTGACCCTGCCGATGATTAGAAAATCAATAAAGGTACATCTCTGAATAATGAAGTTAAAATAATTAAATTGGAGGATATGGCACAGAGAAATATTACGAGACAATTTACGTTACAAGAAAGTTCTATAGTCGGAGTTGCAGATCAAACATGGACCCCATCGCAGAAAAATAAAAAAAATTGATTCAGTTTGACATGGATGAAAAATTGGAAAAGATGAAAAAAATAAAATGTCGGTAGAAATTGGAAAAACAAATTTAAAAAAAAGGAAGAAGTGAGTCATACGACTAAGCTGTATGACTTGATTCATACGATCCAAGTTATATGACGTGTGACCATATGACCCAAGTCGTACAACCCCACCCCGCACGTGACATCCTAAAGCCCAAAGTTGCAATATAAACCCCTAACTACAATGCATATGGTCGATTGGAAGCTTGGAAGAAAAGAAAAAAAGTTAAGAAGAAAAACACAGGCCGTATGAAGGAGATTCAAGCTATTCTACAATTTAGACTGTACGAGTTAATGTTTTTGCCTGTCGTACATCCTCAAATCATACGACCGTATGAAAGAGTCGAGAGTTTCTAAACCATCGTACTAATTCTTGTTCTCAGCCGACCGTATGAGTTTTTAGATTGCAGATGAGTGTTGGATTTTGTCAAGGATCCAAAGAAAACTGATATACGTCATGAAGGTTCAAATGGTTTTGAGAGTCTTATTTTGGGTGCTACCCCTGAACCCTGTGAGGCGTGCTACCCCTCGACCCCACTAGGGGCGCTGCCCCCAAAACCCCTCAAGGGGCACTACCCCTTGACCCCATTGGGGGCATTGCCCCCAAACCCCCATCAAATCAGTACTATCTTAATTTAGTGAGCAATGGGGTGCAACATTCGCAACATTCAGTGTGCTATCAGATTGGGTCCCTTGTTTGGTTGGTCTACTGGAAGGTGTTCTGAATGTGTTGGTTCTACTTTTACTCAACTCCTACTTCCATCTTTTCCTCCAAGATCTTTAGCATTGTCGTCAGTTTGGCAAAGCTTACTTAATGTCACTTGATACTTCATGGTTTTCTATCATCTGGAAAATAACTAATTTTGTGGGGGGGATGATGTAGTCGGTCATAATCATAGTCAGCCAAGTAAATAAAATAAATTAATTAATGTTGTGCACAGTTAAGTCTAGGAGTGTTATCAGGAATTAACCTCGATGGTTGAATAGTTATGGAGTCACTGCCAATAGTTGGTATCTCAACCAACCTTGGCATAAGTTATATATTGAGTCGATACTTGTAATTGGGAGGTAGCATTGTGACATTGTAGTGTAATACTGATATATTCAATGAATGGAACCAATGCTTTATTCTGTGCAATTTTGGTATGAATCATACGCTTTATAGTTATTGTTGTATATTTCCATTTACTCCAAGTTTTGTCTAAAACATTATATTGCGGGTAAACAACATGTTCCTAAAGGTTTTAGTGTTAACACTAGTTTTAGCTAACCTGGTTGTTTTCACTACTTGTGGTTATGCTTTGGAGTTTGTGAAAGCATGTTGTTGCATGGAAGATTGCATTTGAGTCCCTGCTAAGGTGTGGTGTGGTCTACATTCATTCCTTTCCACCACTGGAATGTTTAGGTCTAGACCTAATTTAAATATTGGTTAAGTTTGTTGTTTGTGCTAACCTTGAAGATTATTTCCAAGATTGTGGATGTATAAATATGAGTTAGATGAATGGCTGTGTAGAGTAAAAACTCTACATTTTGTATATATGTATGAAGTATTAGGAAAATACAGAGGAAAGAGTCTCGAGGCCGCGAGACATGAAAAGTAGCACAATAGAACTCATTTGAAGATTTGACAGAGGAAAGATTCTCTTGTGGAGCACAAAGGCTCCATGTGGTAGAGTCTATCAGTGGTGCAGAGTCTAAAGGTAAAAGTATTAAGAGCCTTTGAGAGTCTTTTGAGGGAGTCGTAGAGTGTACCAAATGTCTCCACTATGTTTTATTTTGGCAGCATAAGAAGAAGCAGCAGAGGATGCCATGTGTCAGTGTCTGCATCCCATTTTGAGATCCCTTTTTGCAAAGATTGAGTCTATGTAGATAGCGCCAAGTGTCGGCACCCGCGTGCTATTTCAAAGTTCCCTTTATAAGTTTTTAAGTTCTCATAGAAGCTGCCACATGTCACAATGGCAGGAATTTGAGGGGAAACTTTTGGGAAGTTTTGTTAAATGAGCACGGGCTTGCCCTGTGTCTCATTTAGGAATCAGTGGAGTCTACCACATGTACAGGTGGTGCCCAAGATTTTTAATAGATATTGGAGAGTACGGGAGATGCCACATGTCATCACCATGCTCATTTGAAGAGTCTTTTTGAATAGTTTCTACTCAAAGAGCATGAAGCTGCCATGTATTATATTTTGAGTCTTTTTGAGAGCCGTGGGTGGTGCCATCTGTCCTAATGGCATAGGCGGTTAGACTCTATGTTTGAAGGCCCATATCTGTTGCACCATTGGCTGATGCAACTCAATGAAAGGTGAGAGAATCCATAATATCTGAGACTCGCAGAGTCAGTTACAATGGAAGGAGAAAAATAGTGACCCAGAATCCAGAGGAGATTCACAGCACATGGGTTGGTAACTAAACCATTAGTTAACTGAAGATGCTAGTAGCCAAGTGATTAAAAGTTCAATGGTCACATGAGTCTTGGAACCTCATTTTATGCTATAAATAGTAGGGTCTATTGTAGAGGAAAACAAATATTCAGACATAGAAAAGAGATTTTTGAGTTGTTGTGCTATTAGATGAGAAAATATCATTTGCCTTAACAGATACCTCTCAAGAGGGCTTGAATATTGTAATCTCTGCATCTTTACCTTATATACTCTGTTCTCCTAACCATCAATAAAGAGAGAGTGGTGTTATGTGCATGTTATGGTGTCTTTCTGAATATTTCTTGTATTTTTTCTATATTGAGCCTTTGATAAATCTGTGATATATTCTCTGTTATTATTAATCATGTATCACACTCTTTATCTTGGTAGTAAATCTTTAAGGGTTTAATCAATGTGTTCTTAATTTGAATCTCAGTATACATTCTTAGCGTACCACCTTAGATGATTAGTTTCAAGGATATTATCTATAATCTTGTTTTTTCTTCCCTTTACATCAAGTCCCATAGAGAAGAACTAGCTTCTTTAAAATCTGCATGTTGTCTTAAGAGTCAAGTCTCGTATTCTTAGGATTTCCCATGTTGGTGATTAACCTGTAAATTTAAGCATCAATAGTTTTTGGCACACTCGGTGGGACTATCTTTACAAATTCTTTGATAAGAATCACATGAGCTGGCCTCTTGCAAGAAGTCAGAGTTGTGGACCAACTACATGAGCCAGAGCTACTACTAATCTGGGACTCTTACTAACACAACTGATAATTACTCTAAGAAGAAGGGCTAATAAGAAGAATACCCCAGTGATACAAATGGGTGCCCAAGCTCCACCTCAAAATTATACTAACTAGAATAATAGTAGCCCACTTATACTTCCAGCGCCTCCAGATACATGGGACCCAATTCCTACAAATGCCCTAAAAGCATTACCCAAGTTCTCAGGAGAGGATTTCAAGGCCCCAGCTGAACACCTACAGGATGTGGTTGATGTATACGCATTGCACTATGTTACAGAATAAAATATCGCCATGAAGCTTTTAGCCGCATCTTTCAAAGGGAGAGCCCTTGATTGGTACCGATCTTTACCAGCTAATTCTATTGGGACTTGGGATCAACTAGGAGATGCATTTTTTGAAAAATTTAGTGAAAAGGGAGACAAATCTTCTCTCTTATAACAACTGATCACCATAAATAGGGCTCCCCAAGAAGCCATTACTGATTTCAACACCAGATTTTAGAAGACTGGGCAAAGGATTCTAGTTGTTGCAAGACCCCCTGCAGGTATAGCAATTGTTTTCTACCTTAAGGCTTTCAACTTTGATATTTTAGTTATGGTTTAGTCCTTAGGACAGACCCTACCTGAAGCATATGAGTTAGTTGTTAGAGCTAAGAATAGTCTGATAGATGCTCGGAAGTTACCTCCAAGACCATCCATGCCCATGTTTCCTGAAATATCAATTCCCCTCCCAGAAGAAGCCCCTAATGTTTCATCAGCTCTTGTTTCTATGTGTACTTTTCCTACACCCTAGAGACCTGTTGCCCTAGCACCCTCCACTCCCCCATCTTGAAATGGATGATGTTAAGAGTATTCTTAGAACCTTTTCTAATGAAATTATTAACCTTAAGAGGCAACAAACCTCATATCAAAAACCTCCTTATCATGGATTTCAAGGAAATAGGCCTCCATATTAGTTAAATCAGTACCAAGGGCCACAACGACCAAACTTTTCACAGCCATCTAATCAGCGGGTCCCTGTACCCACACCATTACAAACTATTAAAGCCAATCCAGGGAGGGAAATGGTTCCTGGACAAAATAATATGGCTAAGGAGGTAAATGCATGGTGTTTTCCCTACAATAATGCACATATGCCCAAAGACTACCCTAGGGGTAATTTAGAGCAAAATGTAGCAGAACAAAGAAGAATGGAAGGCTAGGCTACCTCATCCTCTAAATCTTTCCCATACCAATCACCTGATGTTCAAAATGTAGCAATAATAGCACAAATGCAAGGGATGTCTATTGAACAAGAAGGAAAAATTGCCCCAGAACATGCACTATTCTCATGGATCGAGGAGGAAGAATCAATGTTTGTATAATAAAGCATCTACCTCCAAGAAGCCTCTAGTGCAATCAGATTATTACACTAGGTCAAAGAGGAGGATGGTGGATCTACCTAAAGTCAATCCTAATGAGATGACTAAGGGGATTTCAGTTCAAGCTCCCTATATACCCACACCAAGACAAGAAGTGTCAATGACAACTCAGAATCAGGGAGTCTCTAACCCAGGGGTGGAGAAAGCGAGGTATCCCTACTACCATAAGGCACAACCATTAGGACCCATGAATGTGGTCAAATAGTTGAAGAAGGTTATTGCTAATGTATCCTTATGGGATATGCTAGCCATTCCCAAATAGAAACTGTTGTTACAAGAAGCTCTACAATCTCAACGGGAGCCTAAAGCTACCGACACCAAAGGAGGAGAAGCTAATAAAAGAAAATTTCAAATCAAAGAAGCCCAATCACCAGGAAGATCTGCTCTGGTAAATACCAAGGAAGAGGTGAGTAGGACTAAGCCAAATCCCTTTTATTTAACCCTAATAGTAGGAAAGAAGTTGTTGCATAATTCCATGAAAGATTTAGGTGCTGGCACCATAGTCATGGCCAAGCAAATAACACATGCCTCGAAGATAAAGTATGAGCCACTAGCTAAAGGAGTCATGCAGTTAGATGGAAAGTCAGTCCAGACCATACGCGTTATCAAATAGCTCCCATTATAGTTGTATACTTGCCCGAACATAACTATCCTGTAGGATGTAGGAATCATTGATATTCCCCCTGTCTTTGGTTTATGTCTATCTAGAGATTTCATTGCCAAAATTGGAGGGTACATGTCATTAGATTGGTCACATTTAATCCTAATGACTAAATAAGGTACAAAGATGAAGGTGCTAATTGAACCTTTGTCTAGGGAGCATATTATTGAGGAACCAACATCAAAGTTTGAAGCATCCCATGCTATGATCAAAAGAGAGGAAATAGTCTTTATGGAAGAAATAGGAGAATGGACTACACATGATAAAAGGGAAGAAGAGGATAATTAGCTATTATCTATGATGTAGAGTAACCCTTATGGAAATTATGACTCTATTGGCTTGGGAACATATGTTATCTTTGATGAGGATCAAGAGATACTTGAGATAATGGAGCATGAAAATATGAAAGAGGAGGATTCTGATGAAGACTCTAAGATTTGGACCCTAAACTTTTATGGAGCTAGAAGCAAGAATGGTGCTGGAGCAGGCATTTGCCTTCCTTCACCAAAAGGGGAGAAGATTCTCAGAGCCCTGCACTTCCATTTTGCTTGCACCAATAATGAAGCTGAGTACGAATCTCTAGTGCACGACCTGATTCTCACTAAAAGGAAATGTGTAAGAAATTGAAAGTTCTAGGTGACTCAGAGCTTGTAGTAAAGCAGATCAGAGAAAAGGTTGTGGCAAAGAATGTGAGAATGAGATCATATCACCACTAAATATGGGATCTAATTGAAGATTTTGATGCCTTCAACATAAAAGTTATACCAAGATTTCAGAATATTGAAGCAGACAGAATGGCCTAGATTAGATCTCAGTTTGACCCAACTAAAGATCTGTTGGTCAATGAAGAGGCAGTCAAGGTTATCATCTACCGTGCCATTCTTGATAATGGAGATAACTGGTAGTTTTTTTAAGATGACCATTAGATTCTCTTATTTTTATAGCAATATAGGGAATTTGCAAATCAGTTGTAGCCTAAAATTGAAGAGCCATACGGTGATCAAATAATGCATCTAAAGTCAAATAAGCTTCCAAGAGGATTAATAACTATAGAGGAGAAAATTTAGACAAATGCAAGATAAAACAATAACAAGTGCATTACCTTTGACCAAACCCTTTGAATACCTCGAATGATGATGCATGCATGATTGTTTTTCTTGATTTATTGAATGTTGATCGCTCACATTTGTAGCATAACGATGATAGGAAGATGAATGATAGAAAATGATAGATTAAAATGGATGAAAGAATGATAGAAAATGATAGATGAAAATAGATGAAAGAAGATAGATAGAAGATTGGAGGATTGGAAGAAAGATTGGAAGCAAATTTTGGCAAAGTAAGGATATCAAACTCAATGCATACCAAATGGCTTATGAGAGGCCATATTTATAGACAAAGGTGAGAGGATGATCAACAATGGAGGATAAAAGAAGAAATCAATGGATGAGGATCAATGAGAGGTATGGATGAATGTGCAAGTGCCATATGTCCATAAAAAGGCATTTTATTTAGAAAGCTTGGGTGGGTTTTGATAGAGATAAGATTCCTTTCTCCACATAGAATGCTTTTTCTATTTTGGAGTTGGAGTGATAAGGAGAATTGATTTTTTTCTAATTTATTAATTCTTCCCACATTTTGATTTTTCTATTTTGTGGACAAAAAGGGGCCCACTTGCACATTTGGAGGAATAAGATAAGAATAGAAGATAATATAAATTAAATAAATTAAAAATTTAATTAATTTATAGACATGGTGAATAAATAAATAAAATAAATGATTTTATTTATTTATTAGAAGAAAAGATACAAAATAATTAAATAATATAAAATTATTTAATCATCTTGATGGTAGATATTTGATGGTAAATGGAAGAATAATGAAAATTAATTAAATAAATAAAATTTATTTAATTAATTAAGGATATGAAGAGGAAAATGAAATATAAGTGTGTTATGGGTACCTGGGGCAAAACATGTTATAAGATGCCTATATGAGTTTAATGCATAAAGAATGAAATGGGACAATTTTGGGTATCTACATTTTGCCCCTCTTTGAGATGATGTTTGAGATGATGAAATTTGTGTTGAGTAACATCATTTCAAAGAAGCGAAGGTATGGATAGAGGAAAAGGGGTGGATGATAGAAAGATAGGATAATGATGCCCCCTCGAGAGGATAGGTGGGTTGGACAAACATGGGTATGCTCTCAAAATGAGATGAAATGATAAAGGAGGGATAATATGGATGATGCAAGATAGGAAGTGGAGGAAAGAGATGATAAATACGTTATGCTGCAATGAAAGTGAGCAATCATATGTTTAATTTAGCACGAGAAGTTATGCACCAAGGTATAAAGACCCAGGTGGCAATGTGTCTCATGCCCCAGCATAATACAATCTTGTCTAGGTAAAAGATATGAATATTAGCTGGGAATGATACTAATGCAAATGCAAGATAAAAAGATAACACACACAAGCAAGCAAGCAAGCATGCACAAATGATTCAAAAAAAGAAACAAGGTATTGCCCCTGTCAAGTTGTAAACTAATGATTAATTGTTGATTGATTGATTAATGATGATGATAGTGTTGTCATGGCGGGGAATGATGTATCCCTAGATCAACACAAGGACAATTGATTAATTGATTTGGTTTACAACAAGGCTAGGATCAAAACCATTGATTGCGATTGGATAATTTGACATGATTGATTAACTTGAATGGTATGGATTAAGGATGACTTACATTTGGATCATTGCTTGGAATGGATTTGATGAGAAGAATAGATTGGAATGATTGATTGGAAGAATTGTTTTGAAAGATTGATGAATTGATGAAGATAGATGATAGAAGGAGATGAGAGATGAAAGAAAGAGGAATATTTCTTGTGCCTAAATTTGGGCACTTTCTTCATACTCCAGACTGCCTACATACCCGTATCCGCGAGATCAAGGAACTTAACGATAGAGATGAGATGTAGTTCTGATGTGGTTTGATGGTGATGATGGGGGATGAGTGATGAATAGGATTGATTGGAATGATTTGGCATTGATTTGATGAGGTGATGATTGGGTTGATTTGATTCAATGGGTTGATGAGCGGATTGATATACTAGATTGATGAGTAGACTAAGGATTGGATGGAGTTGGAAGAAGTGATTTGATAGATTGATTTTGATGATTGGATGAATAGGAATGATTGGATTGAATGATTTGATTGGATTAAAAGAAATGATTGGATTGGATTGAGTGATTTGACTTAGAAGAATTGATTGGTATGATTGATTTGATGATTTGATTGGGTTTGTTTGAGTGATATGATGGATTGATGTGATGTGGTGATTGGAGTTTCCACTCAATCTAAGCACAAGCAAGTGTTCCCAGTATGCTCAAATGATGCAAAAATAAACAAGGTATTGCCCTTGTCAAGTCGTAAACCAATGATTGATTGTTTGATTGACGATGATGATGATAATAGTGTTGTCATTACAGGGAATGATATATCCCTAGATCAACAAAAGGATGTGGGAATAATATATCCCATTGATGATGATGAAGATTGATGTAGTTTATGACAAGATTAGGATCAAGACCATTGATGTGATTGGATAATGTGACTCGATTGATTAGCTTACTTGATATGGATTAGTGTGACTTGCATTTGAGATCATTGCTTAGATTGATTTGATTGATATGATTGGATGAAGTGATTGATTGAACTGGATGAATGAATGTGATTGATAGGAAGGAATGATGATGAAGAAGTGGTGAATTGATTTGTTGTATGATTGATGAAATAAAGAAGGGATTTGATGATTGATTTTGATGGATTGTTTTGATTTGATGAAGATGATTAATTGGATTAAGTTTGAAGAATGGATGAATTGATTGGTTGGATTTGTGGGATTGATTTGATTGATTTGAAGGATGATTGCTATTGTGTGGTTACACAACACGCCCCATTTTGACTTGGCAAAATAGGGACCCAACTTTTTGGCTTGGCTTGTTTGTTCTCTGGCGGTCTGGTAAAAGTAAGTCAGGTGCATCATCATGTGGAGTCAGGATGAGGTAAGTCACCATTATGAGGTCAGTTTGTCAAAATTTGCATTTCACTTCTGTGACCTCATATTCTGAAAGAGCATTAAATTCCACGCAGGTTTGTCTTTTACATCATCCTGATATTCCTCAGGATGTGAGAGTTATGAACAGTCAAAGTCTTGGTCAAACCTGATATCCGCAAGAGGAAGATCATATTTTATAACCTCAGTAAGTTTTTCTCGCCATCATCATATTTGAAACATCCCCGATATGTCATGCGGCTCAAATATCCAGACGTCAACTTTAAGTGGTAGTAAATCTTCCCGTCAAGCGGTCTTTTATATCGCAAGCATCATGTTTTCGAAGGTAACCCGATATTTCTTAATATCCTCATGACACGAAATATCACCCTTAGCAAATATCCAAATGACATCATCCAAACCAGATAAACGAAGAAACAAACATGATGATGACATCATCATCACATTCACATTTCGGTAGGATATTTTCTAAACATGATCATGTTTGTCTAATATGACGATGACGTCATGATACCTCTCCGATACAAAGAACGAATATCAGGATGACGTCATCCTGATATTCCAAAAGAGAGACATGTAAGTTTGTCTCATCATCATCATATTTTGAAACATCACCCGATACATCAAAATATCCTCCTGATGTATTAAACATAAGCAAAGGTGCTTTTGTCACCCAAATCTTGTCGCGATAACAATTCCAATAAGGAAGGAGGATGATATTGAAACTCAACCCGATATTGGCGAATATCATCCTACCCTCATGATATCCTGTCATATGGATATTCCCCCGCTCCCATTGCCGCCATTATCATTTAATGCATGCAGACATGGTAGGTAGTTCCCGCCGACCCCGGAACCCAATGAAACACCTGGCGAGATCGTGAGTTTTCACACGAATAATCAAGGAATGTAATCTAACTTGTCAGAGTTGCCCTAAATGTACCCTAACTACGAGGTTAAAAGGTAATTCAACCGCCATTTTCACATTTACCCTACGATAAAATTGTTTTTACAGAGCACCAGCTTCCATATTCGCATACCAGCTATCGTTGCGCGATTTGAGCTCACAGACAGAAGGAGGTAGGTGATCATCAGCTGAATTCAGAGCATCTTGGCAATCTACTGGTATAAAAGAGAAGTCTGCATAACCAGGTAAGTAAATGAAACCCTCATCTTGTTATTATTGTTCAGGTATGATGATGCAAGTTCTGGTTTATGCATCCATATGATTAAGTAATGTCGAACAAATATAGTAGGCATAGTGATTTATGAAGATAATTGCAATATGCATGTGTGTATACCTGTTGTGAGATAGGATTTTTGTTAATTGCAGGTACTCATGGCTGACAAGCGGTACGTTAAGTGTCAAGAGGAATTCAGTAGGCCTATGTTCTCTTCTTAGAGGGGGGTCCTGTTCAAGTATGGAGCAATTACAGACACCCATCAAGGGAGCACCAATCTAGAGGCTTGGTCAGCTAAACTAAATGATGGACATGACAAGAGTCCTATGCTGGACGCAGTATTTGTGTCAGGAATGTGGAACACTGCCGGTTTCCCATATTCCACGGAATTTTTGGAGCTGGTTATAGAATGTGCCCAGAATTATAATCCTCAGATGAGGCAAGTGGTGAAGCATGGGAGGATATATGTAGACCTCTCCATCAAGGGTCTCCCCCAGACATTTGGACTGCCACTGGGTAGTAAAGTTAAGAGCGTGGACCTCAAGAAGTCAGGAAAAGAGTATGAGGCCAACAAGAAATTAGTCAGGAAGAACATGTAACAATGGCGGGCTGAGAATAGCACATATCCTGCAGCAGCCAAACTTCATGTGCACATGTTCAAGTATGATTTCAGTGAGGAGTACCAATACATGATTGCACTCCTAAACAGGGTAACAGGCTAACCTGATGCTGGTGGTTTCAGAGATTGGATGTATGGGATAATCATGATGTGTCTGTACTCAGACATCAAGCCACTATGGGGCTAGATAATAAGTGATGCTCTGCATGAGTAGCTGATGAACCTGGGAGGTTCAAATTGTGCATTTTACATGACATCTTACATTGTTTACTCTTATGCTTATAAAGGCACTTTTGATGCCTTAGTTACAGATGGAAAGCTCACAGGCACAAATGCTGCATATATATGGGATCATCATCCCCAGCTGCAGAGAACCAACTACCTTAGAGACTACAAACTGGTCAATGATGCATTCTCTATGCATCTGGTAAGGACCATGGAAGAGGATAGAACAAAAAGATTGAGCATGGAAGCTCAAGAAGTGGTTTACAGGCATGGAGCCTAGTATATCCAGTTTGCAACCTTTTCTTACATAAGGGTTGAGGGTTTTGAGGAACATCCCCTCATGCTACCAAGGTATCCTACCGATGCAGTAGTGTCAATGGAATTTATCAGGCAGGGCTCTGTGATGATAAAAATGTACAAGGATGCCAAGAAGCTGCCACCAATTTTGTTCCCAGTCAGCATTGGCAACTATATGTGCCCTGATTCTGAAAATATAAAGAAGGTGATGGTCACCCTGAATAAAATGAATCTACAACCTTTCCCAATAACAAGACCATATGATCCTTACGGCAGGATACAGAAGATACTAGGAAAGCCTATTCATCAGAGGCACCTAGAAGATTTTTGGGCTGACTACGAAGATGAGGCAGAAGCCAGGAGAAGAAGGTATCAGAGGTTGACTCTGAACCAAGTTAGAACATTTGATTGTATCTCCCTTCCCCAACAATTGAAGAAGGATGATGGTAGGATAATTGCAGATGAATATGAACAGAAAATGATATACAATGACACTATCTCTGCACCTGACCTCACCATGCAGGAAGACATATCTTTGGACCCATTCATTGCCAGGACCATACAGCTGACTCAAGCTTGGGTCGATGATCAGGTAGAGGCATTGAAAAAGAAAGGTGTTGCCATTACGGTGGACAACAAAAAGAAGGGACAAGATATTCCTGGGGAGGTATATGATGACTTCCTGCTTGAGAAAAGGAAGACTAAAGGAGACAAGTTACCTCCACCACAACAACAGAGCAAAAGACCCCCAAGGGGCAAGAAAGTGGATAAACAACCCAAAGGGGTTATAATTGACAGGGCAGTATTTATAGCTGAGTAGGTAGCTGGATCAGGCTCAGGATCAGAATCAGAATCCCCTCCGAAGAAAGAAAAGCCCAAGAAGAGTAAGACAGCAGAGGTTGGAATCACTGGGACCCTAGAACTGGGTCAATCCTCAAAGAAACCTGGAGAAGAGGATATCCTCATGGAGGAGGAGCCTGAAGAAGAAGAGGTTCCATTGGTAATAAAAAGAAAGAGGAGAGCTCCACAGGTGCTGGTCTCTACCACACCTAAGAAACAAAGAACCTCCATGAGAGGTGGAATAAGTGAACCCCCTATGCTATTACAAGGGGCAGGTAGTGAAGCACCAAGGGAACTTCAGCACAATGTTCCACTTCCTACCATAGTCAAGTTCAAAACTGAACTTGCAGAAGAGCAAACGAAAGAAGCCTCCCAGACACAAGCAGAAGGACATGTCTCACTTGATGAGACAATAAATCTGTCTGATGATGAGGTAGTGCAGGATGTGGCTGCATAGAAGATGGAAACACTTGCTGCTAATATAACTATGACTCCTCACAAGCCTCCACCAGTTCAAACTGTGCTTGAGGAGATGAAACAAGCAGAAGAAGAGCAAGAAAAGAGCCCAGAGCAGGTGGCTCAAGAGATAGGGCTAGAAGCATTAATCGCAGAGGTGACAAGTCCTGTAGTGGTGGACCTGACAGAGAAACAGGATGCAAGTCCTGAACAGCCAGCAGGATCAACTAATAAAGGCCACCCAACAGAAGAGATAGAGATGGCAGAGTCAGAAGGCCATGCTCTTGAGTTAAGCCAACAGGATCCACAAGATACATCAACAGAACCTGCTATAGTAGAGGTTCAAGAAGCGAAGGCTAATGAAGAGAAGGAAGCACTAGAGGATCTAGCTGCCGAAACACAGGAAGTTGATAGTGCAGGATCGGAAGAAGTAATAGCTGTAAAACAACCGCCAGCACCTCAGGCAGAATCCCTAGTATCTGGTGCAGTGGATAAGCAACAAGGGGAAGAATTGGGAACAGATGAAGTAATGATGGGGAAAGATCATGATCAGAATGATCTACATACAGATACACCACAGGGTTCCCCACACCAAGAAGATGCTCCTCCAGAGAAGGAAATTCATCAACAGGAGGAGGTGCCACAAGATCAACAGCAAAGAGAGCATCAAGAAGAAGAAAAGGAAAAGTCACCATCTCCACAACATCTGCTGATAGAAATAGGAGATATGGGTGAACATCATGATGATGCTGTGAAACATGATCAGGTACCTCCATGGTTAGCAAAAGAGGTAAATATTGAAGAGGAACTTGAAATTTAAGAATTTGATGTCTCCACCTTATTCTCCGCGGACATAATGAAACCCAAGAGGAAGGCCAGAATGACTTCGGCCATCAAAAGAGATTCGGCAACAGGGAGAAGGACCGCACAAATTGCCATACCTGCGGTGGAGAAAGAAAAAGGTAAAATCACTATGGATGAATTTCAAATCAGCACAGTTGATTTGGGCTTTGCCAATGATGACCAAGAAGGTCAAGAGGGCAAAGACATTATTGACTCTCTAATTCAAAAGGTGAAAAGAGAGAAGGAGAAGAATAAGCAACATAAAGAGCACATTGCTCAGTTGCATGCCTATATTAAAGGACTGACCAATCCTAATGATACCACGACTGAGCCTGCGGTCCCATTGACTGCCATTTCTCAGGAAGAGGTAAATAAATTAGACCTCATGAAGCATGAGGCGTCCGTGATAAAGAAATGGATGTCATCTGCATTGGATGATGCTGTAGAAATAATGAAAGCCTCTCTGAAGAGGTGGAGCATTTTGAGTGACTCCAAGACTAAGGTAGATAAATTGCAGATGCAGACCGGAAAGAGGTCTTACAAATTGGAGAGAGTCCTGAGCCTTTTAGGGGAAATAAAGGGGATAAATCCTCAACTGCTTATCAGTAAGCAGGTGCTAAATAGTAATACCACATTATTGATAGATATCTAGTATAAAGACACTCAGTTTGAGTGTGGAGTCCTCAAGAGGTGCAATAATAAGCTGAGAGATATCAGCATGAGGCTACGGGATTTAATGGCTGAAGAGGTAGTAATTTTGGAAACATTGGAAGGCAAGGTGGAAGGAAAAATAGAAAATCAAGATGAAGAGTCTACCATCAAGGCTATACACAGTAATTTCCAATTAGAAATAGATGGTCCACCTGTCCACTTGACAGAAGAACTTATAGATAAAATAATGAGGATCAAGGTCCAGATGGAGAAATATAAAGAAACACTACAGGACAGGAAAAATAAGCTGGATAACAGCAGAGATAAATATGAAGCACATAGGCACGCCATCATCAAAGCAAAAACTCAAGATGGCGGAGGGATAGATCAAGTTGTGCATTCCTATGAGCAGGTCCGCAGTAGTATGCAGCCCCATGTGCAGCATCATCATCATCAGGATAGCGAAAGTTCGGGAAGCGACGCACATGATGATGACCTGCATGAATCAGCCGAAGAGCATGATGAAGACACATCATGAAGGGGGATAATAGCATAAGTAGTATATATAGTTTCCAGCTGGCAACTTGTGCCATTTTGTAAAGGTTGACAAAGTCAAGTAAATAATGACCATGGATTTGTATTGAAAAATCAGGATCGTAGATCTTTTGTAATGGATTCTTCACCTTATTCTATAAAAGGTGGTGGAATGCCGTATTGTAAACATTTGAAACTTAATTGAAATCTATTTGCTAAAGTATTCAGGGCTCATTTCAAAGCTATTGTATATGTACATGTCTTTTGCATACTTAATAAAGAAGAAGAGTATTTCGATTACAAATCCTAGTAAATCTTGAGTAATCTAGGTTTGAATTCTGGATATGTGCTTTGATTTGCTGCATCCCTTGGAGTGCTCATCATGTTGCATGTATTGTTTTCATTCATCATCCTCTGAAGTTTGCATCAACTGTATCTAGCTGTGGAATATCCTGGTGAACATATGGTTTGATTTCTTCTCCTCATGACAGTATCAAGTATGTATGTGGATCAATAGCTAAAGGTTCAACCTTAAATTGAAGTATTCCTTTTAGTTTCTTTAAATTTCAGAGCATTTCATCTCCATAATTGTAAACAATTGATGATCTTTAGCAAATAATGCAAATATGTAGACATCTTGTAGATAATTGTAAATATTTAGCATATTTGAATACAAAGCATGCACAATTGAAAATATCATGCAAAGATTGAGGTATTTCCACATCTTCTCACCAAATAACTGCATAATATGACTTCTCTATAAGGAATTTCTGCAGGAATGTCATGATGATGATGAATTTCCACGTAAGGCCCCAAAATGGAAACAGCAACTCACATTAACCTCTGAGTAACTTCAGACGATTAAGAGCTAATCACCGGAGACTTTGGATCACGAATTCTTTGAATTCATAGTATCTTTCAAGATGAATAAAGGTTAATGTGTACTTTTATTCTATGTTTGTTTGTGACTAACATCATGACCAACATAAATTGGCGCTAGAAGGAGGGCCTTGATCTGGAATACCACGCTCATCATCATTATTTTTAGGTTTGATGACGCAGAGAGAAAGGTAACCTCTGATCGTTTGTGAATTTCAAATATTACATAAATATTTACTGTAAAAGGCTCGAATATGCGCATTCTGTGTAAAGATTTCTAGATCTCACATAAATATTGCGAGCTTTATAGTAGATCATTCTGAATTCACTAATACTGGCTAAAGATACGTAAATTTGTCCAAGCTTTGAAGGATTTAAGCCTTAGACACTTGAGATCTCGTGCTACGGGTCATTATACCTCACATACCCTTTCATATTTGCACTATCTTTGCAAATATTTCGTAAATATCCAGTCTAATCAGCCATCTGATTGCAAATATCACCTCATCCGGTGAAATTCAGCCAATATTTGCAAAGTTTCAGCCAATTTGCCTCAAAATTGAGAAATCTTGGCTCACAGGATAAGTACCAGGTCTAGATCTAGTGGAATTTTTGAAGAATTGCCTATTAGAGGTTTCAGACCTAGAACTATAGACATTCATCATCCAGAGTCTAGTGCGCCAAGAACTTCACCAGAACCTCCCCCTGTAACTCCTGTTGGTTTACAAATACCTTCTGGGATATCTGTGACACCACCAGTTCAGTCTCAGGGTGTGCCTTTAGTTCAGCCCCAGCCAGTTGCACCACTAGCTCAACCTCCTCTGGTTGCAATGTCTTTCTTTGCAGTGGAATCACCTTTAACCTTTACTGCATATCATGAGTTACCAAAGAATCCGGACAAACTTTGTCCAAAATATCATCCTTACCAAGATGCTGATGATCATATCAGGACATTTAAGGAAGCTTGCTGCAGAGCCAGAATAGAACATCAAGATGTGGTGTGTAGGTTATTTCCTTTTTCCTTAGGAGAAGAGGCTTATAATTGGTTCATTAGTCTTGGCCAAGCCTTTGTTGGTTCATGGGCTGTCTTAGAGAAAGCCTTTCTTGATAAGTTCAAGTTCCCTATTGATCCATCTATGAATTATCATATGTTTGCTACAATCAAAAGATTTGAGAATGAGCCTATCGCCAATTTCAATGCTAGGTTCCAGAAAATGTTGTCCAAGTTAGTTGCCCCATATGTAGTATCTGATGCCTCTACCAGGAGTATCTATTATTCAGCCCTGGATCCATTAACTTCCATGTTCATCAGGAGAACACATCCTGAGATCACTACATTGACAGGAGCTTTTCAAGAAGCTATCAAAGTGAATCAGCAGTTGATACCTGCTCCTACTCCAAATATAGTATTCCCTACCTTGCCTGGCATACAGTCACAATATCCTGCATCATATCCTGCAACATATTCTCCACAATATCCTGCACAATATCCTAATGGAGCATTGATACCCCTAGCAGTCATGCCTGCACCTTTGCAAGTACCTCCACTGAGCATCATGCCCCCTCCTAATGGAAATGGCCAATTGCCACAATATCCTGCACAATCTCAGATACCTCAGGGTACTGATTTGTCTAATAGTAACCATGGATCCTCTTTCTTCAAGCCTCAGACTAAAAATGTAGTGGCCAAAGTTCAAGAAAAAAAGGAGGAAATCAAAGAAATTTCTGCTCAATTGAGAAAACTCACCACAGAGGTGACACATTTGAGAAATCAAGGGTTTTATTCCCAATCAAGTCAGAATAGAAATTATTCCAATGACAAACCAAATTATCCTGACAGAGGATATAACACCAATAATTTCAACAATAATGGGGGAAGTAACAATAATCCTCAAAGTCAACCCAGAATATGGAACTCTAGGCCAAATAATGGCTCATTACCATCACCCCTAGACAATCAGCCTCCTAGTGAAGCCAAACAGACTACTAGAGTCAATCTTGCTGAAGCAGCCCTTACCAATTGGTGTAGGATCCACAATACCAATGCACATGCAGAATTAGATTGTCCACAATTTAGAATTGCTACCAGCATCTTTCAAACTGAAGTGTCTAATACTTCTGGAAATCCACCTCATGCAGAGGGCAATGAGATTGTTCCTTGTAGATATGACTCAGCTTTTGTGCTGGAAACCTACATTAATCAACCTCATCAGAGTTATAACCAGGTATGTGAGGAATCTACCTTGACCTTTGAAACAAATTATGTTTTCCCCTTTGAAAATGAAAATGAACCTGCAAGAGAACATGAGGAGGTACATGCATATCAGCAGCAATATCCTGGTAAGCATAGTTATAACTTGAGGAGTAATGCCAACAGACCTGTTTTCCATTGACATCATCCTTACCTCCAAATAATTTCAACACACCTCTTGATCCTAAAGCTAGCAATAATCCTAGATTCCCCAAGGTAAACGCTTAGTACTTGTCTCCTCAGAACGCAGTAACAAAGGTTGCAAATGCACCTCATGAATTTGACAAGTTAGTCAGCTATCTGGCTAATGAAATGAAGAAAATTAAGATTAGCCTGTCCCTGTCCGAGCTACTGAAAACTCCTGCCATCAAAAAGGCATTCATGAAGTCACTAGATGATCCTGCTCCTAAAGAGGATAGTCATCTTTCAAGTCAATCCAGTGGCAAAGATCATGCTGCTAGGGATAATATTATTAAGCCTAAAGTGTCAGCTATAGTCCAAGCTGCTAAAACCTCTCACATGACCTTGTATAGAGATAAAACTGAGTCACCTCCGTTCCTCCTCACCATAAGAATGTTTAGCAAGAACCTGCACAACTGTCTAGTTGATTCAGGGGCCTCCACGAATGTTATGCCCCTGTCAATATGTAACGCTTTAGGACTACATCCTGCTAAATCCTTAAAGAAGGTGACACAATTGGACAAAACAGAGGTAAGTGTAGTAGGAGAGTTAACTCACATCCACATGCAACTAGCATCTGATCCTAGGATCCAGTATTACATTGATATTTAGGTAGTTGACATACCTGATACTTACGGAATGTTGCTTAGTCGAGACTAGTCCAAGACACTCAATGGATATATGTCCACAGATTTCAGTCACATGTGGTTACCATGGAAGGGTATACCTAATCAGATCAGGATTGACGCTGAGGCAAGAATGAAGCATATGATCACTGAATACAACCGAACAAATGAGATCCTGTATGCAGACGTAGAGCCTGGAGCTTATTACATCACGCCACAAACTATCAAAATAGAAGAGATCCTGATGCTTGATTTGAATCATCATCATGATGATGATCATCAGGAGGACATGCCAGTCATAGAACCTGATAATAATCCTGATAATGAAAATGAAATAGATCGCTTCAGGGACTTTGAGATGCATCTGTCTAATCAAGTAAAACGTTGTCAATTATTAAATATACCTGCTAATGATATTTTGATTGATGGATGGTGTAGATTACACGATGAAGCACATTCAGAAAAGACTTGTGAAATATGCTTAGATATGATGATGCTGGAGCAGACATGTAGTGAGGCGTCATCATCATGTTCTGAGGTAAATGCTACATCTAATGATGATGATGATGACACTAATTCTTATCTGTCTTCTGCAGGAACAGAGGAGTCGACAGATCATGATGCAGATCATATCTTGGAAACAGAAGAAGTTCTGGTGTTCGATCAGATAAATGATGTGAGGAAAGAAAAGATCACCCCTAGGAGTGATTGCTTTATGGAACCTGATTATGAGTTGTTTGATGAAGACAAAGGTAGTGACCTGACTAAGTTTGATGAATTTCTAGTAAAGGAAATAGAGAAGATGACCCGACAGCATAAATCTCCCCATGAGGTTTTAATCAAGGGTTGGTGTAGGCTGCACGAGGCATCTCACTCAGAAACAACTTGTTCACTATGTTTACACATTTTGAAGAAGCATGTAGCTATAAACCCAGAAGGTCATCCTCCTGCTGAAATGAAAGAGAAAATAGAAAAGCCATCAGGCTCATGAGAAAAAGGAAAGAAGAAACTTGAGGATGATGACCTCCCTAAGTTACAATGGATATCAGGCGGAGCAGCAGCCAAAGCTGTAAAGAGAAAAGAAAGTTCAAATAAATGTCCTGCTGAAGATAAACCTTGGATCCTAAGGTTCGATGGGTCCAAATCCAAGCAAGGTGCTGAGGTAGGAATTGATCTAGTTGATCCAACTGGAAAATCCTACTTAGCAGCCTATAGATTACAGTTCCCTTGTACTAATAATGTAGCAGAGTATGAGGCTCTGATTCATGGAATGCTATTTGCTCATAAGAAGAAAATAAAGGTTCTGCATGTCTTCGGAGACTCAGAACTAGTGGTGAGGCAAGTAAGAGGAATTTACTCATGTAACTACAGAAAGTTGTCTAATTACAGACATCGTGTGTGGGACCTGATTGAGGACTTTGACGCCTTTAATATCACTCATGTACCAAGAGAACAAAACCATAGGGCAGATGCACTTGCCCAAGCTGCCAGTACATTAGAGCCACTGTCTATATCTGGTCTGAAGAGATTTTCAGTAGAACTGGTGTCAGTACCTTCAGTACCTGATAATGTGACCAACCTCCAGGTGTTTGATGATGATCAGCACATCCTAGACTTCATTTCAAATAGGGACATATTTGAAGCTCAGATTATAGATGAGAATGGCATGGAAGATCATGTTTGGGAAGAAGATGAGATATTGGAGCTGCCTAGCAACAGGATTCCCAAAGGTATGATTGAATTAGAGAGAGCTTTTGATTTGGATAATATGCTTAAATAGAAGGATCTGCCCAAGGTAGATGGAGGTCAGTATTCACAAGTGAATATTGGACAAGCTGATGACAAGAAAAATGTCTTGTTGGGTAAGGTGTGCACACCAGAAGAGTTAGAAGGAATAACTTAGGCCCTCAAGGATTACATACATGTAATTGCATGGACTTATGATGAGCTGAAGACATATGACACCTCTGTCATAACTCATACTCTACCTCTCAAGCCAGATGCTAAACCTTTCAGACAAAAGCAGAGGCCAGTCAATGCCTTGCTCGAACCAATAATTCTTGAAGAAGTCAAGAAATTGTTAAACGCTAGGATAATATTTCCTGTCAGTCACTCCACTTGGGTGGCAAATCTTGTGCCAGTCAGAAAGAAGAATGGAGACATCAGGTTATGTGTAGATTTCAGGAATCTGAACAGAGCATCAGAAAAGGACAACTATCCTTTTCCCTCATTGGATGAAGTTCTACAGATTGTAAATGGAGCCAAAATGATGTCCTTCTTGGACGGTTTTTTAGGATACAACCAAGTGATGGTTGACAAAATTGACAGATTGAAAACTGCCTTCACCACAAAGTGGGGGATATTTGCATATAGACGTATGCCATTCGGACTCATAAATGTTGGAGCTACATTCTAGCGAGCAATGGACATAGCCTTCAGAGGCTTAATAGGAAAATGTATAGTCATCTACATGGACAACTTGACAGTATTCTCCAAGGAAAGAGGGAATCATGTTGCTGATCTCAGAAGTGTGAAGAGTACGGAATATCTTTGAACCCCAAGAAGTGCATATTTGGGGTGTCAACAGGAAAGTTATTAGGCCACCTGATCACAGAAGATGGAATTATCATTGATCCTGACAGGGTGGAGTCTATCATGAAGTTACAACTTCCAGGAAGCAAAAAGGAACTCAAGTCTTACTTTGGCAAGATAAATTTTGTAAGGAAGTTCATCACCGGCTTTGCTGAGATTGTCAGACCACTAAATGCTATGTTGAATAAGGATGCACAGATTGAGTGGACACCAGAGGCCAAAGCTGCATTTGAAGATATAAAGAAAGCCATATCAGATGCTCCTGTCCTTATCAGTCTAGACTACACAAAGGACTTTCACATTTATTCATTTGCTTCAGAACATACCTCTGCAGCAGTGTTAACTCAGAGAAATGAAGAGAAAGAAGAGAAACCAATTGCTTTTATGAGTTGTCCCTTCAGAGATGTTGAATTGAGATATGTAGATGTTGAGAGACAGGCACTTGCATTAGTCAGAGCAGTAAAGAAATTTAGACATTACATACTAAGAAGCAAAGTGATTGCTGTGGTACCAGATGTAGCAGTGAAGATGTTGCTGATGCAAAGTGAACCTGGTGAGAAAAGAGCCAAATGGATTACTGTATTACAAGAGTATGATATGGAAATTACACCAATGAAGTTGGTAAGAGGACAAGCTCTGAGCCAGATGATATCTGAGATTGATCCAAACATCACTAGTCAGCAATATGTGATCAATGAGAAAGACAATAGAGAGTGGTATTCAGATATCAGGCACATCCTGATTACTGGAAGATGTCCATCAAGAATGCGGGCTTCACAGAGAAGAGCCTTGAAGATAAGATCCCAAAAGTATATGATGAAGGGAGGAACCCTATTCAAGAAGAATTATGAAGGAATATACCTGAGATGTTTAGAAAAACCAGAAGCAAATAGAGTCCTGACAGAACTACATGACAAGTTTGGAACGGCACATGGATCATCCTTGGCCACAATACATGCAATCCTCAGAGCAGGATATTACTGGCCTACAATTTTTAAAGACACAGCTGATCATGTTAAATGTTGTCATGTTTGCCAGGTTGCTGCCAACAGAGAGAAATATGCTGCACAACCATTGCAGCCAGTAATGGAAGAACGCCCATTTGCACAGTGGGGCATGGACTTCATAGGACCAATTAATCCTCTGTCCTCCTCAGGGCATAGGTGTGTTTTAACAACTACTGACTATTGTACTAGATGGACTGAGGCTATTAGCAGCAAAACTTGCACTGCAGATGATGTCATTAAATTTCTGGAGAGCAACATTGTCACCAGGTATGGAACTCCTTATGCTTTGGTAAGTGATAATGGGTCTGCATTCACTTCAACTAAATTGTCAAGTTGGGCTTTTGATCATGGGATTATACTTAAGTTTTCATCCAACTATTATCCCCAGGGGAATGGATTGGCAGAATCCACCAATAAGAATTTACTGAGTATCATAAGAAAGCTAATAGAGAAAAACCCCAGGGAATGGAATTCGTTTCTGAAGTATGCCTTATGGGTAGACAGAACTAGAATGAAAACTGCATTAGGAAACTCACCTTTCCAACTAGTATATGGGGTGGATCCCATCCTCCCAGTAAACTTAAAAATTCCTACTCTGCAGTTCGCCCAAGAATACCTAGGCATAGGCAATAAGCAAGAGGTCAGGTTGCTTCAGTTGATGCACCTGGAAGAAAAAAGGAGCCAAGCAATTGACCAATTTGCAAAACATCAGTCTGTTGTCAAACGCTGGTTTGACAAGAGAGCCAGAGTTAAAGCTTTTAGGATATCTAATTTGGTCCTAATGTGGGATAAAGCCCATGAAAAGAAAGGTGACCATGGTAAGTTTGACAAATTATGGATAGGTCCCTTTCAAATTTCTGAGATACTAGGAGACAGTACTTATAGGCTTAAGAACCTGACAGGTGAGGATGTCCCATTGCCAGTCAATGAACAATTCCTCAAACATTATTTCCAAGCCTGAATGACTTCATAGCAGTCATGTGTATCATATTGTATATTTGTATAGTCGTTTGTACAGTTTGTTTGTTGTACTTGTTTTGTTGTGTCAGTTGAGACTTTGTTCTGGTAAGTCAGGATGATGCACTTCATCACCCCAGAAAATAACTAAATTGTTAAGGTTCAAGTGATGAGATCACATTTAGACATAGGTTATGATTCATTCTAAGAAGTGTTCATGATCAGGTTTGTGATATCTTTTCATCAGGGTGCCTTTTCTTGGTCAAAATGAATCAATCACAATGAAACATCTAACAGCCTTGGGTTTGCTGAGCACACGAGTATAGGTGTTAAGTGAAAAATCTAAAGGGACTCCCTTGCTACCAGTACAATATCCAACCTAAAGCTGCAAGTGACTATACCTTGTACAAATGAGCTGACATGATGATACCAGATACGAATTTTAAAAGAGAAAATCAGAAAAGAAATAAAATTAGGCCACCTAAGTAACTCTACCAGGGCTATAGATGCCTGCTGGCAGTGGGGCTCTACTTAGGGATATTGTATAGATAACCTTGTCGGGGCTATAGACGCCTGCTGGCAGCAAGGCTCTATCCAAGTTAGCTATGAGGGATGATCTCCAACTATGTAGCTTAACACCAGTTACTTACGTTTTCAACTTGCTTTCAAGATGAAGATAATTAATCATATGCACACACCTGATCTTTGGTTAGCATTGTTATCATGATGAAATTTTATCATTCAGAAAATCATGATACTTATACTTAGATGGAATTAAAATACTATAGATGAATGTGATCACATCACTTGAATCATTGGAATTTGTTTGTTTTCTTTGGTGGCAACTTGTTGTGTGGTTACACAACACGCCCCATTTTGACTTGGCAAAACAAGGACCCAACTTTTTGGCTTGGCTTGTTTGTTCTCTGGCGGTCTGGTAAAAGTAAGTCAGGTGCATCATCATGTGGAGTTAGGATGAGGTAAGTCACCATTATGAGGTCAGTTTGTCAAAATTCGCATTTCACTTCTGTGACCTCATATTCTAAAAGAGCATTAAATTCCACGCAGGTTTGTCTTTTACATCATCCTGATATTCCTCAGGATGTGAGAGTTATGAACAGTCAAAGTCTTGGTCAAACCTGATATCCGCAAGAGGAAGATCATATTTTATAACCTCAGTAAGTTTGTCTCGCCATCATCATATTGGAAACATCCCCGATATGTCATGCGGCTCAAATATCCAGACGTCAACTTTAAGTGGTAGTAAATCTTCCCGTCAAGCGGTCTTTTATATCGTGAGCGTCATGTTTTCGAAGGTAACCCGATATTTCTTAATATCCTCATGACGCGAAATATCACCCTTAGCAAATATCCTAATGGTGTCATCCAAACCAGATAAACGAAGAAACAAACATGATGATGACATCATCATCACATTCGCATTTCGGTAGGATATTTTCTAAACATGATCATGTTCGTCTAACATGACGATGACGTCATGATACCTCTCCGATACAAAGAATGAATATCAGGATGACGTCATCCTAATATTCCAAAAGAGAGACATGTAAGTTTGTCTCGTCATCATCATATTTTGAAACATCACCCGATACATCGAAATATTCTCCTGATGTATTAAACATAAGCAAAGGTGCTTTTGTCACCCGAATCTTGTCGCGATAACAATTCCAATAAGGAAGGAGGATGATATTGAAACTCAACCCGATATTGGCGAATATCATCCTGCCCTCATGATATCCTATCATATGGATATTCCCCCGCTCCCGTTGCCGCCATTATCATTTAATGCGCGCAGACATGGTAGGTAGTTCCCGCCGACCCCGGAACCCAATGAAACACCTAGCGAGATCCTGAGTTTTCACACGAATAATCAAGGAATGTAATCTAACTTGTCAGAGTTTCCCTAAATGTACCCTAACTACGAGGTTAAAAGGTAATTCAACCACCACTTTCACATTTACCCTATGATAAAATTGTTTTTACAGAGCACCAGCTTCCATATCCGCATACCAGCTATCGTTGCGCAATTTGAGCTCACAGACAGAAGGAGGTAGGTGATCATCAGCTGAATTCAGAGCGTCTTGGCAATCTACTGGTATACAAGAGAAGTCTGCATAACCAGGTAAGTAAATGAAACCCTCATCCTGTTATTATTGTTCAGGTATGATGATGCAAGTTCTGGTTTATGCATCCATATGATTAAGTAATGTCGAACAAATATAGTAGGCATAGTGATTTATGAAGATAATTGCAATATGCATGTGTGTATACCTATTGTGAGATAGGATTTTTGTTAATTGTAGGTACTCATGGCCGACAAGCGATACGTTAAGTGTCAAGAGGAATTCAATAGGCATATGTTCTCTTCTCAGAGGGGGGTCCTGTTCAAGTATGGAGCAATTACAGACACCCATCAAGGGAGCACCAATCTAGAGGCCTGGTCAGCTAAACTGAATGATGGACATGACAAGAGTCCTGTGCTGGACGCAGTATTCGTGTCAGGAATGTGGAACGCTGCCAGTTTCCCATATTCCATGGAATCTCCAGAGCTGGTCATAGAATGTGCCCGAAATTATAATCCTCAGACGAGGCAAGTGGTGAAGCATGGGAGGATATATGCAGACCTCTCCTAGACATTTGGACTGCCACTGGGTAGTAAAGTTAAGAGCATGGACCTCAAGAAGTCGGGAAAAGAGTATGAGGCCAACAAGAAATCAGCCAGGAAGAACATGTATCAATGGCGGGCTGAGAACAACACATATCCTGCAGCAGCCAAACTTCCTGTGCACATGTTCAAGTATGATTTCAATGAGGAGTACCAATAAATGATTGCACTCCTAAACAGGGTAACAGGCCAGCCTGATGCTGGTGGTTTCAGAGATTGGATGTATGTGATAATCATGATGTGTCTGTACTCAGACATCAAGCCACTATGGGGCCAGATAATAAGTGATGCTCTGCATGAGCAGCTGATGAACCTGGGAGGTTCAAATTGTGCATTTTACATGACATCTTACATTGTTTACTCTTGTGCTTATAAAGGCACTTTTGATGCCTTAGTTACAAATGGAAAGCTCACAGGCACAAATGCTGCATATATCTAGGATCATCATCCCCAGTTGTAGAGAACCAACTACCTCAGAGACTACAAACTGGTCAATGATGCATTCTCTATGCATCTAGTAAGGACCATGGAAGAGGACAGAACAAAAAGATTGAGCATGGAAGCTCAAGAAGTGGTTTACAGGCATGGAGCCTGGTATATCTAGTTTGCAACATTTTCTTACATAAGGGTTGAGGGTTTTGAGGAACATCCCCTCATGCTACCAAGGTATCCTACCGATGCAGTAGTGTTAATGGAATTTATCAGGCAGGGCTCCATGATGATAAAAATGTACAAGGATGCCAAGAAGCTGCCACCAATTTTATTCCCAGTCAGCATTGGCAACTATATGTGCCCTGATTCTGACAATATAAAGAAGGTGATGGTCACCCTAAATAAAATGAATCTGCAACCTTTCCCAATAACAAGACCATATGATCCTTACAGCTGGATACAGAAGATACTAGGAAAGCCTATTCATCAGAGGCACCTAGAAGATTTTTGGGCTGACTACGAAGATGAGGCAGAAGCCAGGAGAAGAAGGTATCAGAGGTTGACTCTGAACCAAGTTAGAACATTTGATTGTATCTCCCTTCCCCAACAATTGGAGAAGGATGATGGTAGGATAATTGCAGATGAATATGAACAGAAAAAGATATACAATGACACTATCTCTGCACCTAACCTCACCATGCAGGAAGACATATCTTTGGACCCATTCATTGCCAGGACCATACAGTTGACTCAAGCTTGGGTCGATGATCAGGTAGAGGCATTGAAAAAGAAAGGTGTTGCCATTACGGTGGACAACAAAAAGAAGGGACAAGATATTCCTGGGGAGGTATATGATGACTTCTTGCTTGAGAAAAGGAAGACTAAAGGAGACAAGTTACCTCCACACAACAACAAAGCAAAAGACCCCCAAGGGGCAAGAAAGTGGATAAACAACCCAAAGGGGTTATAATTGACAGGGCAGTATTTACAGCTGAGGAGGCGGCCGGATCAGGATCAGGCTCAGGATCAGAATCAAAATCCCCTCTGAAGAAAGAAAAGCCCAAGAAGAGTAAGACAGCAGAGACTGGAATCACTGGGACCCTGGAAGTGGGTCAATCCTCAAAGAAACCTGGAGAAGAGGATATCCTCATGGAGGAGGAGCGTGAAGAAGAAGAGGTTCCATTGGTCATAAAAATAAAGAGGAGAGCTCCACAAGTGCTGGTCTCTGCCACACCTAAGAAACAAAGAACCTCCATGAGAGGTGGAATAAGTGAACCCCCTACGCTATTACAAGGGGCAGGTAGTGAAGCACTAAGGGAACTTCAGCACAATGTTCCACTTCCTACCATAGTCAAGTTCAAAACTAAACTTGCAGAAGAGCAAACGAAAGAAGCCTCCCAGACACAAGCAGAAGGACATGTCTTGCCTGATGAGACAATAAATCTGTTTGACAATGAGGTAGTACAGGATGTGGCTGCATAGAAGATGGAAACACTTGCTACTGATATAACTATGACTTCTCACAAGCCTCCACAAGTTCAAACTGTGCTTGAGGAGATGAAACAAGCAGAAGAAGAGCAAGAAAAGAGCCCAGAGTAGGTGGCTCAAGAGATAGGGCTAGAAGCATTAATCACAGAGGTGACAAGTCTTGTAGTGGTGGACCTAATAGAGAAACAGGATGCAAGTCTTGAACAGCCAGCAGGATCACCTGATAAAGGCCACCCAACATAAGAGATAGAGATGGCAGAGTCAGAAGGCCATGCTCTTGAGTTAAGCCAACAGGATCCATAGGATACATCAGCAGAACCTGTTATAGTAGAGGTTCAGGAAGCAAAGGCTGATGAAGAGAAGGAAGCACTAGAGGATCCAGCTGCCAAAACACAAGAAGTTGATAGTGCAGGATCGGAAGAAGTAATAGCTGCAGAACAACCGCCAGCACCTCAGGCAGAATCCCCAGTATCTGGTGCAGTGGATAAGCAACAAGGGGAAGAATTGGGAACAGATGAAGTAATGACGGGGAAAGATCATGATTAGTATGATCTACATACAGATACACCACAGGGTTCCCCACACCAAGAAGATGCTCCTCCAGAGAAGGAAATTCCTCAACAGGAGGAGGTGCCACAAGATCAACAGCAAAGAGAGCATCAAGAAGAAGAAAAGGAAAAGTCACCATCTCCACAACATCTGCTGATAGAAATGGGAGATATCGGTGAACATCATGATGATGCTGAGAAACATGATCAGGTACCTCCATGGTTAGCAAAAGAGGTAAATATTGAAGAGGAACTTGAAATTCAAGAATTTGATGTCTCCACCTTGTTCTCCGTGGACATAATGAAACCCAAGAGGAAGGCTCGAATGACTTCGGCCATCAAAAGAGATCTGGCAATAGGGAGAAGGACCACACAAATTGCCATACCTGTGGTGGAGAAAGAAAAAGGTAAAATCACTATGGATGAATTTCAAATCAGCACAGTTGATTTGGGGTTTGCCAATGAAGACCAAGAAGGTCAAGAGGGCAAAGACATTATTGACTCTCTAATTCAAAAGGTGAAAAGAGAGAAGGAGAAGAATAAGCAACATAAAGAGCACATTGCTCAGTTGCATGCCTATATTAAAAGACTGACCAATCCTGATGATACCATGACTGAGCCTGCGGTCCCATTGACTGCCATTTCTCAAGAAGAGGTAAATAAATTAGACCTCATGAAGCATGAGGCATCTGTGATAAAGAAATGGATGTCATCCGCATTGGATGATGCTATAGAAATAATGAAAGCCTCTCTGAAGAGGTGGAGCATTTTGAGTGACTCCAAGACTAAGGTAGATAAATTGCAGATGCAGACCGGAAAGAGGTCTTACAAATTGGAGAGAGTCCTGAGCCTTTTAGGGGAAATAAAGGGGATAAAACCTCAACTGCTTATCAGTAAGTAGGTGCTAAATAGTAATACCGTATTATTGATAGATATCTGGTATAAAGACACTCGGTTTGAGTGTGGAGTCCTCAAGAGGTGCAATAATAAGCTGAGAGATATCAGCATGAGGCTACGGGATTTAATGGCTGAAGTGGCAGTAATTTTGGAAACATTCGAAGGCAAGGTGGAAGCAAAAATAGAAAATCAAGATGAAGAGTCTGCCATCAAGGCTGTACGTAGTAATTTCCAATTAGAAACAGATGGTCCACCTATCCACTTGACAAAAGAACTTATAGATAAATAATGAGGATCAAGGTCCAGATGGAGAAATATAAAGAAACATTGCAGGACAGGAAAAATAAGCTGGATAACAGCAGAGATAAATATGAAGCACATAGGCACACCATCATCAAAGCAAAAACTCAAGATGGCGGAGGGATAGATCAAGTTGTGCATTCCTATGAGCAGGTCCACGGTAGTATGCAGCCCCATATGCAGCATCATCATCATCAGGATAGCGAAAGTTTAGGAAGCGACGCACATGATGATGACCCGCATGAATCAGCTGAAGAGCATGATGAAGACACATCATGAAGGGGGATAATAGCATAAGTAGTATAGATAGTTGCTAGTTGGCAACTTGTGCCATTTTGTAAAGGTTGACAAAGTCAAGTAAATAATGACCGTGGATTTGTATTGAAAAATCAGGATCGTAGATCTTTTGTAACGGATTCTTCACCTTATTCTATAAAAGGTGGTGGAATACCGTATTGTAAACATTTGAAACTTAATTGAAATCTATTTGCTGAAGTATTCAAGGCTCATTTCAAAGCTATTGTATATGTACATGTCTTTTGCATACTTAATAAAGAAGAGTATTTCGATTACAAATCCTAGTAAATCTTGAGTAATCTGGGTCTGAATTCTGGAGATGTGCTTTGATTTGCTGCATCCCTTGGAGTGCTCATCATGTTGCATGTATTGTTTTCATTCATCATCCTCTGAAGTTTGCATCAACTGTATCTAGCTATGGAATATCCTGGTGAACATATGGTTTGATTTCTTCTCCTCATGACAGTATCAAGTATGTATATGGATCAATAGCTAAAGGTTCAACCTTAAATTGAAGTATTCCTTTTAGTTTCTTTAAATTTCAGAGCATTTCATCTCCATAATTGCAAATAATTGATGATCTTAAGCAAATAACATAAATATGCAGACATCTCGTAGATAATTGTAAATATTTAGCATATTTGAATACAAAGCATGCACAATTGAAAATATCATGCAAAGATTGAGGTATTTCCACATCTTCTCACCAAATAACTGCACAATATGACTTCTCTATAAGGAATTTTTGCAGGAATGTCATGATGATGATGAATTTCCACGTAAGGCCCCAAAATGGAAACAGCAACTCACATTAACCTCTGAGTAACTTCAGACGATTAAGACCTAATCACTAGAGACTTGGGATCACGAATTCTTTGAATTCATAGTATCTTTCAAGATGAATAAAGGTTAATGTGTACTTTTATTCTATGTTTGTTTGTGACTAACATCATGACCAACAATTGGATGAATCAATTATTGATTTGGAAGAATTGATTTGGAATGATTGTTTTGAAGGATAGATTTGATTTGAATTTGATTGGTATGAATGAATGAAGAAGTGATTAGAAAAAGTGATTTGAAAGATTGATGATGATTATTTGATTTTGATTGTTTGATTTTTTTTAGGATATTTGATTTTTTAATATTTTTTTCAGGACATTTTGTGATTTATTTGAATTTTTTAAGGACATTTTGCTTTTTTTTGAATTTTTTCAGGACATTTTGTGATTTTTTGGATTTTTTCAGGATATTTTGTGATTTTTTGGATTTTTTCAGGACATTTTGTAATTTTTTGGATTTTTTAAGGACATTTTGTGATTTTTTTGTATTTTTCAAGACATTTTATGATTTTTTTGTATTTTTATATGTTTTGATTTTTTTGTGTTTTTTATGTTTCAATTTTTTTTGGGGGATTTTGCTATGTTTCATTTTTTTTTGGATTTTGATATGTTTTCATTTTTTGGGGGTTTTTAAATTTTTCATCTACTTGCCAAAGGGGCATTGAGTTTATTGCTTGAATTTTTTGTTGGATATTTGATTTTTTTGTAATTTTTCCAGGACTTTTTATGATTTTTTAAAAAAATTTTAGGACATTTTGTGATTTTTTTTAAATTTTTGATATGTTTTGGGATGTCAATGGATTTACAATTTGGGTAGCCTTTGTGCTAGATACCAATGACAAGGGAGGACCAAGTCTAGGTGCCAGGAGGTAGGTAGGATAGATAGATAAAAGATGGGTGATAGAATGGAAAGCTTATCATAGATATATAGGTAAAAGGATAGGCTATAGTGGATGGGATGGAAGACTCATGATAAATGGATGGATAAGGGGATAGGCGACAAAGGATGTATGTATCATAAGGGAGCGAGGATGTGATCTCCAAAGGCTATGTCACATGGGAATAACATGCCCCATTCTAGATAGTATGCTTAGGATTTTTCATGACAACACTTATGATAAGATAGTGATAGGATTGGATGGAAAGGATGAGGTATATCAAGAGTTTTTCCAAAGCTTATTTCAACATTTTTGCCCCTAATCTTTATCAAGATCAAAAGAGGAAGGGATGAATGGACTCGATATGATAGGTATGTGTATGTGGATGGATAAGGACATGGTAAGATAGGATATGATAGGATGGAAAATGATAAGTAGAATGAGACAAGGTGCCCCCCAAGTGTAGGTGACATAGAAGATCAACTTACGCATGATGCTTGTTTTCTAGGTTTTCATCATGGTACTTATTCAGGTTGCCTGTTAACCAAGTTTTCACCATTGGATGAAAGGATTTCTCTTTACTTTTTTCCATTTTTTAAAAAACTTTTTGGATGGGATAGGGTGGATATGGCTATGAGGGACTCAAGTGTCTAGTTCTATGAAAGGTGATAGTCTTGCTAGAAGGATGTTGTCACATGGACCATGTCAAGTGTACTCATAGACGTTGGTAGGGGATTGCATGAAAGTGAGATGGAGAAGGTAGATAGTGGATTATGGAAGGTGCGATAGTGGATTATGAAGTGGACTATGGATGAGGGGATAGTGGATTATGTATGACTTATGGATGGAGGGCTTATGCAAAAGCATGAACCATAGGAAGGTGATGTGGAAGATATGTAGGATAATAAATAAAAGGTGGGGAGATGGAGGTATGTGGAAGTGTTGTGGGATGGAAGGGAATCATGACCAACGGTTGCACACACAGTGATAAACATTTAAGCTTTTGATGGGAAGGTGGTGTAGGAAGCAATGGGGTTGTTTGCTTAGTGGATGGGTGATTTAGGCATTTAGGGACCCACATAGACTTAGTATTTTTCTTGAGACTTTTTGATGGAATGGGGTTTTTGGATGGAAGAGAATGATTGAGATTTTTTAGAGGTGGATGCTTCATTTGATTGCTTGCTTTTTCCTTAAGGACCCATACCATTTTAGTTTTTGACTTTTCTTGTGAGGGTATGGGTTTGGATAACTTTTTGGATGGATTTTCCTATGATTCTTTTCTTTTGTGCCCTAAGGCATGAGGATTTTTATGATTTGCTACTTTATAGGTAGAGGCATCCAAATTTTTTCTTTTGAATCCCTTGGACATGGTGGAATGAGTGGAAGCTTCTTGTTTACATGATGTGTGTGCATTTGTTGGTCATGATTGGAATTTTTAGAATATTTATGGATGGATGGATAAGGTGTTGGAAGTAGTGGAGGTAGATTTAATGAAGGGTTGTTAGGAGTTGGAAGTAACAGAGGCAAAGTGGATGGTGGAATGATGCAGCACACAACATACACTCAACAGAATTGTGCCATTAAACATGAGAGACAAAAATTTGGAAGCTGAAACATAACAAAATTTCTATTCATCAACTCTACCGCTACAATGAGAGAAAACTCTCTTATATCTAAGAAAACAAAAAAAAACAAAAAATTACCTTTTTTGGCAGATTTCGACAATTGTCAGATTTTGCCATTTTAGGTAATTTTACAATCATATCTTGAGAATCTAGTTTTTTCCCAAAAAGCTCAAAAAGCTAAGGTAGGATGAAAAACCAACTAACATCCTAAATTTGAAACATGAGTTTCGAGTTATTAAAAAAAGCAACTTTTAAAAAACTAGAAAAAAACACTAATTTGCCATTTTGAGGGCCAAGATGAAAGTTTCAAGCCTCAAAAAAGTGCCAAGACAAGGTCCAACCGACTAGGGTGGGTTGGGAAACCACTGGCCACCTCATAACGCATCCACCTATAAAATTTCGTAGAAAACCCACATCCAAGTCAAAAGTTATGACCTCTGGAAGTCCCTGCATCATTCTCCTCTGGTTGAAAAGAACGCAGCTCCTACAAGTGAGTGTCTTCAAACTGCTGCCATTTGACGGGATCTAACCTCTGCACTTCCCACTCTATAATCCATGTGCTATCTGTTGGTGGCAAGCCTTCCCACTGTACTAAATACTTGTTGTAACGCCCTTGCCGAGTGGAGATAGTGTTCTTATCAAGAATCTGTGCAATCTTTTCCTTCTTCTTATGGGGAATGTGGTTGTGCCATGACACCTCTGGTTGACTATCTTCAGCATCATACTCACCATGGAATGCATATAAATCAGAAATATTAAACATGGGAGAAATAGCGAGATCATCTGGTAAACTGACCTCATATGCATTATCATTGATCTTGTTTGTAATTCTGCAAGGACAAATTTTCTTGTACTTCAACTTGTGATATGTTCCAGTAGGAAACTGCTCTTTTCTCAAATATACCATCACTAAGTCACCTTCACTGAATACCTATCAACAACTACAAAAATAGAATCATTACCTCGTTGAGTATGTGGAAGTCCCAACACAAAGTCCATGCTCAAATCTGTCCATGGTGCAGCTGGTACTGGTAAGGGCATATACAATCCTGTATTATGTGAATGTCCCTTAGCCACTTGGCAGATTCTACACCTTGTTACATACTTAGTTATATCCCTTTTCATCTTTGGCCAGTAATATTTATCTTCTATCAAGGCTATTGTCTTGTCCTTGCCAAAATGTCCAGCCAACCCACTACTATGAAATTCTCTGATAATGTTGTCCCTCATAGAGCCAGCCGGTATGCATAGTTGTTTTCCTTTAAATAGATACCCATCTTGCATAAAATATTCACCCCTAAAGTGATCCAAGTTACCAGATATTGGTGCCTTCAATTGTTCCACAATCTCCCAAAAATCATCATCAGACTCATACAAATTTTTGATGGCATCAAAACCAATCACCTCAGCTTCCATTGTGGTCAAAAGTGCAACATGCCTACTTAACGCATCTGCAACCTGATTTTATTTTTCAGACTTATGCTTCAGCACAAAGTTGTAACCCTGCAAGAAAGAGACCCACTTGGCATGCCTACTATTCATCTTTTTCTGTGTGTTCAAGTACCTCAGTGCAATATGATCTGTAAACAATACAAACTCCTGGGGAACTAGATAATGTCTCCAATGCCTCAATGCTTGAAAAATTGCATAAAATTCCAAATCATAAGTAGAATAATTCTTTCTCACTGCATTCAGCTTTTCACTAAAGAAAGCTATAGGTTTGCTAGCTTGGCTAAGTACAGCACCGATTCCCACATGGGAGCCATCACATTCTACTTCAAATACTTTATCAAAATTTGGCAATGCAAGTATAGGTGCTTCTGTTACCTTTTTCTTCAAGTACTTAAAGCTCTCCTCAGCATCTTTGGTCCATACAAACTCCCTCCCTTTGGTGCAATCTGTTACAGGAGCTACAATACTACTGAAATTGCGAATGAACTTTCGATAGAAAGTGGCCAAGCCATGAAAAAATTTTACCGCTGTGATGTTGCTTGGACTAAGCCATTCTAGGATTGCCCTGACCTTTTCTGGATCCATTCTGACACCATCTTTAGAAATGACAAAGCCTAAAAAAACCAAACTGTCCTGCATGAACCTACACTTTTTCAAATTGGCATAGAGCTTCTCCTTCCTTAACACACCAAAGATGATCCTCAAGTGTTGTAGGTGCTCTTCTTTACTGTTACTAAATACCAAAATATCATCAAAATAAACTACCACAAACTTACCAATGTAAGGGCGTAGTATAGTGTTCATCAATCTCATAAATATGCTAGGTGCATTTGATAACCCGAATGGCATAACCATCCACTCATATAATCCATCTCTAGTCTTAAAGGCTGTCTTCCACTCATCCCCTTCTCGAATCCGGATTTGGTGGTAGCCACTTCGTAGGTCGATCTTGCTGAAATATTTAGCCCCTACAAGGACATCCATCATGTCCTCCATATGAGGTATATGAAACCGATACTTGGTGGTAATCTTATTAATTGCTTTGCTATCAGTGCACATCCTCCATGTTCCATCCTTTTTTGGGGTTAACAATGCAGGTACAGCACATGGGCTCATGCTCTCTCTCACCACACCTTTACTTAGGAGCTCTGTTACTTGCTTATTCATCTCTACATGTTGTGTTGGATTCATCCTATAAGCTGCTTGGTTGGGTAGAATTGCTCTTGGAATCAAATCAATATGATGCTGAATATCTCTCTTTGGCGGTAGACCATCAGGCAATTCATTAGGTAAAACATCAACAAATTCTTTCAATAGCTCAGCTACTTCTGGGGGAACTGAAATGTCTTCCTCTTCACCTTTTTTTCACTACTAATGCATAGCAACACCCTGTCACCTTCATTTCTTTAACAAGATCTCTTTCAGACAAGATGGTCTCACCTTTTCCTTCATCCTTGAGAGGCAATAAAATCACCTTAGCGCCATCTTTCCAAAAGGTGTATGTGTTTTTCTCTCCATCATGCATAACTTTTCTATCATATTGCCATGGCCTTCCTAATAACACATGACAGGCATCCATTGGGACAACATCACACCATATCTCATCCTGATAGATCTTCCCTATGCTAAACTTAATTAGGCATCTTTTATCAACAGTGACTTCATTTCCCTTTTTAAACCATGCAATGTGATATGGATGAGGATGTTTTTTACAGTGTAAATTCAATTTGTCTACCATTTCTTTAGAAACCATATTTTCACAACTACCTCCATCAACAATGATTTGACATACCTTGCCACCCGAAGTGCATCTGGTTCTGAAGATATTGGTTCGAAGCCATGAACCATCAGAGCTTTTGGCTTGTGTTTTCTCCTTCTCTGGAATCACCATTGCTCTTCTCATCATGAGACTTTCTCCCACATCTGGTGGAACCTCCAGTTCTGTCCCTTCCACTTCATGTTGCATTTGAATCATGTTCACCCTAGGTTGTCCTCCTTGATTTCTTTCTTGCATGTTATAATTGGAGCATTCAAATGCCCTATGACCTTCTTCTCCACATCTGAAACAAGTGAAAGGCCTTCTCTCGTTTTCCCATCCTCTACCACTACCATAACCTCTACCTCTTTGAAATCTCCTTCCTCGTTCTTGATTCGGAGGATCTTGCCGAGTGTCTACTTGTTTTTCCAAACCATGGGATGACTCTCCCCTGCCATAATTTGAACCTCCTTGAAATGGGGTTGATGTACCCCTTCTTCCTCCTCTATTCCTCTAATGGTACTGTCTGTTTTGTTTTTCTTCAGCCTTTAGAGCCAATTGGTAAGCCTCTTCCATATTGTTGAGTCGATGCATGCTCAATTCATCTTGAATAGAAAATTTCAGGCCATTCACATATCTAGCAGCCATTTGTGCATCAGTTTCTTGATGCTCTATATGTATAGACAGTGTATAAAACTCATTTGTATAATCTTGCACAAAAGAGAGGTTCTGCTTTAAATTTTGAAACCTACGAAAAAGGGTTTGCGCATAATCTATGGGCAAAAATTTTTCTCTCAACTTCTTCTCCATTTTATTCCATGTCTTGATCTTATCCTTACCTTTCCTTGTTCATTCCTTTTGAAGATGATCCCACCAAATCATTGCATGACCCTTTAATTTGGTGCATGCAAATTTTACCTTCTTCTCCTCTGTCATGGATTTCCATTCAAAAAAATTTCTCATGCCATTCAACCAGTCTATCAACTCCTCTGGTTTAAGACTACCTGCATAATCTGAAACATCTACCTTGATCCCTTCATTTTTTCCTTCTAAGGCCCTGAGCATCCTCTCTTCAAAACTCATACCTTCTAATTCTTCTTCTTCATGTTCTATATCTTGATTTGCACCTCCTTGACCTATCTCTTCATCAGATTCATCTCCTCCTCTACCTAGTCTTTGGGTTTCCATCCATGTTGTAAGTTCTGCTATTTGCCTTTGTAGATTTTGCATTTCTCTATGCATTTGGGCAAGACTGCCTCTTCCTCTTCCTCTCCCAGCCATCTTCCTGCTCTGATACCAAATGATGCAGCACACAACATACACTCAATAGAATTGTGCCATTAAACATGAGAGACAAAAATTTGGAAGCTGAAACATAACAAAATTTCTATTCATCAACTCTGCCACTACAATGAGAGAAAACTCTCTTATATCTAAGAAAACAAAAAAAACAAAAAATTACCTTTTTTGGCAGATTTCGACAATTGTTAGATTTTGCCATTTTAGGTAATTTTACAATCATATCTTGAGAATCCAGTTTTTTCCCAAAAAGATCAAAAAGCTAAGGTAGGACGAAAAACCAACTAACATCCTAAATTTGAAACATGAGTTTCGAGTTATTAAAAAAAGCAACTTTTAAAAAACTAGAAAAAAACACTAATTTGCCATTTTGAGGGCCAAGAAGAAAGTTTCAAGCCTCGAAAAAGTGCCAAGACGAGGTCCAACCGACTAGGGTGGGTTGGGAAACCATTGGCCACCTCATAACACATCCACCTGTAAAATTTCATAGAAAACCCACATCTGAGTCAAAAGTTATGACCTCCGGAAGTCCTTGCATCATGGAAGGTGTACACTCACATGCTTTTGCGGTTTGTAGGATGATGGAGGTGGAATGGCAACGTATGTTTTAGGTGTATGATGGGATTTATGGTAGGAAGTGGTGGACTTAGGATGGATGGAGGAATTACCAACATCTTTAGATTGTTTACCTTGGGGTGTGTATCCAAGGCCAAATGAGCATGGAGGGATCTTGACATGGATTGGCTTCAAAATACCTTGTTCAAGAAATCCTAAGCCTTTACCTTGATAGTTCATGTTTTGAAGCTTGCGATTGACAATGGGACTAGGTGTAGGTGGAACACTAGACACAAGTTCCTTATTGGATGAAGGAGGTAAGATAGAGGATAATGGATGTTGTGTTCCTAAGGAGCAATATTCATGAATGAGGGTGGAAAGACCAATAAGACATGATGGAATTGAAATAGGGTTGATAGTGGATGTGGAAGGATGACTAGGATCTTGATCATGCTCATTAGGATCCAAGGTATTTATTTGATCTTCTATGCTTATGTGTTCTTGGGAGGCACATGTCTCATTATAAGAAGTGGAAGTTTGTTCATTAGGGCTAGATGGAGGATGGATAGGAGCAATTTGGATATCTTGCTCATGGAGGGGTATAGGATTATTAATAATATCAAGGTGCTCATGGATAGCTTCTTCATAGGTAATATCATCTTGATCATGGAAGAGATAAATGTTATGGATGGGTAGCATAGGTGGAATGTAAGGGATTTGGTCTTGACTTAGACAAGAGGTTGATGTTTCCACATTCTTAGGATCATACTCTTTATATAACTCTTGAGTTTATTGAATGGAAGTGTGAGGCTCTTGGATGAGTTTAATGGGTTCTTGATATTTGTCCATAAGAGAGTATGGTGGACCTTGACTAGGACTTATGATAGGAGGCTCTTGAATAAGTTTTATTGATTGTGGATCACATGATGAGATTAGAAGACTAGACATGTTATTTCAAGGCTCATTGCTAGGTGCCAAGATAGGTGTTTGACATGGGGATAAGTTGTTCCTAGCTAGTAGCAAATGGATCACATCCTTCATTAACGTATGTGTGAATGGATAATATAGTGGATGGATGATAATGGTGGATGGAGTGGTAGTTTTAGAAGTAGGAATAGGATTGGAGGGAGGGATAATGTGATTGAATGGATTTGGAATTGGATTGGATAGAGGGATAGGAGGATTAGATGGATTAGGATTAGGATTGGATGGAGGTATAGGAGGATTGTATGGATTAGGATTATGATCACATAATGGTGCCAAGATAGGACTAGTAGGCTCATGGATTGGCATGTGATTGGATGGTGATGGAGGATGTTCATAAGATACTTGCCCTAGGTTGGTATCTTCCTCATCAAAGGATATCAAATCTTGCTCCAAAGGTGAACTTAAGGACATTTGACTTATATACAAGGGGCCACTTGGAGTAGGATTAGGTGACACATAGGTGTCTCCTTCATCAAAAGATATTAAATCTTTCTCCAAGAGTGGACTTGAGGACGTTTGATTTATGTACAAGGGGCTATTTGGGCTTGCATGTGCTTCTTGTGAGAACACTTGGTTGCCTTGTGAATGGGTTGGGTGATGAGGTGGTACATAGGATTGCAGTTGACTATGTTGGAAGTTGTGATGGGGTTGTGGTGGAGGAATTGCATAGGATAAGGGTTGTTGGGATGTAGGTTGATATTACAAGAAATGGGATAGGTTGGTGAAGGGGTAACATGACATGTGGATGGATAGGTTTGATGTGATGATATAGGTGCCACATAGAATTGATGTAGAAGTTGTTTATGTAATGATTGGATTTGACAAGTGGCCAAGAGGTGTTGTGCGTGTGCTAAGAGGTGTTGTACTTGAGGGGATTGGCTTGTTTGGAGTTGTTGAATCATGTCATGGATGTCTTGAATCATTTGAGGGTGTAGAGGTTTTGGAGCTTTGTGAAGCAATTGAATGAGCCTTTGTACTAGGTCTTCGAATGTTGTCATGGTGTCAAGTGTTTGATTAGGATGTGATGATGATTTAGAATGATTAGATGAAATTGAAGGTGATTAGAATTTGGATTAAGGTGAAGATGGGTTGTCATAGGTTTGACTTGGGCAAAATCAAACACAAAATTTCATGTGTAAATGCATGAATCACACACACCAAACACAATGTTCAATTTTCCTTTCAAGATTAGATGTTATGATTAAGCATACACTTGAAGACACAACAACAATCCCTAATGATTAATCAGGTAGGATGTGGCCGATAGGTCTTAAGATAAGCTTCACAAGGGTTAACTAGGGGTGTCCCCTATATACACAAGGTATGAGGGGCCCAAATCTATGAACACTAGCCTGTTGAAGGGATGTGGCTTAAGCATAAGTGAATACCACTTCACCTTGTGTTTGGAATCACCTGGGGCCACAAGGCTATCCCAATGACTACGTAGCTAGATTGAGGTACAATTTTTAGTCTTCCCCCTTTGATATACCCTACTAGAACATGTGGTTGAGCTCATCCCTAGGGGTAATGAAATACCCTAGTAGGCCTCCTAGATAGAATTTGACAAATCGTAGTTGTTCATTAACCCTTAGAAATGAAATGTGTGATTAGAAGATAGATGAAAGAAGCGGTTCTTTTTAGATCCAAATCCAAATGTTTAGGAAGATAGTTGTTCATTTTAAGGCCATATTTATAGACAAAGGTGAGAGGATGATCAGTAATGGAGGATAAAAGAAGAAATCAATGGATGAGGATCAATGCGAGATATGGATGAACGTGCAAGTGCCATATGTCCATAAAAAGGCATTTTATTTAAAAAAGTTGGGTGGGCTTTAATAGAGATAAGATTCCTTTCTCCACATAGAACGCTTGTTCTATTTTAGAGTTGGAGTGATAAGGATAATTGTTTTTTTTTCTAATTTATTAATTCTTCCCACATTTTGATTTTTCTATTTTATGGACAAAAAGGGGCCCACTTGCACATTTGGAGGAATAAGATAAGAATAAAGATAATATAAATTAAATAAATTAAAATTTTATTTAATTTATAGGCATGCTGAATAAATAAATAAAATAAATTATTTTATTTATTTATTAGAAGAAAAGATACAAATAATTAAATAATATAAAATTATTTAATCATTTTGATGGTAGATATTTGATGGTAGATGGAAGAATAATGAAAATTAATTAAATAAATAAAATTTATTTAATTAATTAAGGATATGAAGAGGAAAATAAAATATAAGTGTGTTATGGGTACCTCAGGCAAAACATGCTATTGTAACGTTAGAAAATGTCCCCTTGGGGGCTTGTCCCTCTTAAGATTTAGCTCTCGAGTCTTTAATATGCATTTAGGACATCTTGCATCATATTTTGACATCCTGATAAGAAAACCCCTAAGTTTCATGATGGATGGGACCTAGGGGGATCCCTTGACACAGACCCTAACCAAAATAGGGGGGAGGACTTCGGCACCTGCGCCCTAGTCCTATCCTATTTTAGGTCAGACCCAAATTTTAAGTGTCAGTTTATGACTGTTATTTGGTTCCTAGGCTGACACGGTAAGTTTGAATTACAAAATTCTTGGTGGGAATGTTTGTAGTTGCATATATAAGCATGTTTAGGCATTCATTTGCAAACTAGATAGTTATTGTGATCTTTATGCATTCCCGTGAAAGTGATTCAAGGCATTCATTGTGTGGAAGAGAAGATTTTATGTCATTTATGTGTTTGTATTTGCAGATTTGAGCATCCATCTCCTCATGGAATGAAGATCTTCTTCCTTCCATGAGATCTTCACTACAAGGTGATAACATTTATGTTTGCAAGCATTTATCATTTGGTTTTTGCCTTTGTCCTCCAAGGACACACACTCTCTATCTAACAACGGTGTTCAGAAGACTTGAATGTCTCTTCGAGGCTTGACTGAGGAAAGCCTCTAAACACCACAACCCCCTTCCCTATTTTGCATTTTTACATAGAAAATTTCAACAAAAACTAGCATTTTTCATTAGATTTGCACTTGCATTTTGCATTTTAGGATTTGAAAATTATTTTCAGATCTGAGTGGAAGTAATTTTCATCATACATCAGATTACAAAACATTCATGTAGCATTTTGCATTCATTTGCACTAAGATCTCATGCCTAGGGTTTGAAAAACCTTGATTTTTCAATAGATTTGGCCTTATCAACTCTCTAGATTTGCACCATAGGAAAGTTGTAAAGAATATTTTTACACTAATTGGATATTATCAAGGTTATTAATTTCTTCCCCTCCTAAAAATCTTTACAACACCTTTTTATTGAGCTCTTATAGTGGAAATTTGGTGAAAAATTGCATATTTTAGCTATATTTGACCTAGGGTTTGACCTAGATTTGCACTCCAAGCATGTTGTAACAAATTGTATGGATTTAGGTGACTGATATTATTTCTAAAATCTTCTTCACCTCCTAAAATTCTTTACAACACCCCTTTCGCTAGGTCTTGGAATTGAAAAATTGTGAAAAATTACATATTTTTGCTATATTTTCACTAGGGTTTGATCTTGAGTGGCATTATAAGTGTGTTGTGAAATATTTTATGGCTTTAGGTGACTGATATTACTGCTATAATCTACTTCACCTCCTAAAATTATTTACAACACCCCTCTTGTTGGGTCTTTGCATTGAAAACTTGTGAAAAATCGCATATTTTAGTGTATTTTCAATAGGTTTTGACTAGTAATCATCCTAGATTTGCATCAAGAGTGTGTTGTGAATGATATTATTTATATATTGACTGATATTAGACATATTATTTTGTTCCCCTGATCAATTTCCTTACAACACCTTTTCTTTCATTTATTTGCATTGAAAAAAGTTGAAAAAATCAAGCATTTTAGGTCATTTTTACACATGGTTTTGCACTTGTCTTTGGCATAAATTTTGGAAAAGATTTTAAAATCTGATTTTACATTGAAAACAATGCAATGGAATCTTCATGTTATTCTTCTTTCAAATCTTTGCATGAGTATATCCTAGACTCTGAAAATTTCTCTAATTTCACTAATGAGAATCCTCATGTTCTAGAGCACATCGCTTATGTAAGTGGTATTGATGCTTCTATATGTTCTACATATGAGTTGCAATTACTTTTTTATACACATTATTTTAGTAGCTTCACTTTACTCATAGGAGTATATCCTTTGATATTAGAAGATTTAACTAAATTCATCTCTAGGAATACTCATGAGAAAGATGAGAATGAAAGTCCTTTTTCCACTACAGAGTATGATGATGATGATGTACCTTCCTCTCATCCCAATGCTCTCCCTAGCCAAGATGTAGTATTAGTGGATGAGAAAATGATTCTCACATTAAATCCTTTAGAGATAGATGTTGGGCATAATCAAGAGGAAAAAAGTGTTAATTCAATATTCATTAATAGACTTTGTAGCAATATTCCTAAGATGATTGTCTGAGGGGCACCTAGTACACCCTCTTGCTTAAAGCCGGTGATTGCTGTTCAAGGTCAACCCCTGGATCACTTCTACAAATATGCACAACAAATTGCTCAACCAAGTCAAGGTGTTTAAAATGTGTTACAACAACCACACCACAATGTGATTGCTCACACATACAACACCTGCAATAACAAGAAAATCAAGCAAGCACTGCATGTACATGTCTCTCTTCTATGTTCTCAACCTATGCTCCCTCCACCATGTCATCTTACTCATAAAAGTGGTCAAGAGTATTATCTTGTCAAACAACTTCGCGTTACTCTGGCTAAGATCTCTCTTTTGGATTTAATACAAACATTGTCTACATACCATGGAACACTCCAAGAAGCAATACAAAAGGTGATTGTGCCACCTATTGTTAAGCCGAATGATGTAGCAGCTCTATTAGATTGTATGCATGTGACAAAAATGGATATTCTCTTTCAACCACATGAATTACCACCAATCAAAGTTCAAAACCAATATGATCCACTTATAATCTTTGTCACAGTAAATAAAACATTGGTAAAACGAGTTATGATTGATAATGGATCAGATTTGAATGTTTGTGGTATGGATGTGTTACATAAGATTAAGGCTGACACATCTTTAATCAAACCAGATAGCATTAGCATTCGTGGCTTTGATAATGTTGAATGACAATCTATAGGCACCATAACTCTACCTATACAAGTAGGACATGTGATTGTGCTTACCCTGATTCATGTCATGCCTTGTTCTCTATCCTATAACATGATTGTGGGTAGACCTTGGATTCATGCATTGGGGGAAGTCCCTTCCACGCTGCATCATTCAATCAAATTTATATTCAAAGATAAAATTCATACTATTCATGTCGATCCTGAACTAGATAGCTATTTACATATTGAAAGGCAAAAACCAATTTACAACCATATGAGCTTAAATAATTTACGAGGTGATCCATCAATGCCTCATGCCATGCATAATGTTGTGCAAGATTCTACACCATCAAATGCACTTTTTGGTGATAATTGGGGTTCATTAGATTTTACTCCTTCCTTTAATGGAGAATATAAACTTAATAACCCTAACACATCCAAAGTAGCATCAATCTCATCCAAGCAATCTTCTGAAGAACCTAAGAAAAACAAAGCCTTCTTGGTAGAAAACAAAGATAATACTCTCATTTACACTACAAATTATGATACCTACGATGCTTCACCTTCTTCTAAAGAAATGGACTCTCTATATGGTCATGGATTTCAAATTTTGTACAAAAATAACAACTATGTAGGTAATGGTTGCAGTGTAAATCAACAAGGAATCAGAATACCTTTACAAGTTGTTGGAATTAATTACACAATTGGTATAGGATACCACTCTTTGAAGCCCACTAAAGCCTCTTGTCATCCTAAACTTAATGTTAACACAATATTAACAAGACTAAAACAACATACAAATATTTCCCCATCTTTAAGCCACACTCATTGTAGAAAATCTTATAATTTCTCTCAAGGGTGGCCTCGTCCTAGATATGTATGTTCTTAACATTGGGATGAAACATGTAAGTATTTCTATCCCTTTATCTTTCATGATGTGTTTCCCCCGTGATGTGTTATGTGTTGTTTAGGCCTCCGGGGATGACCCTTGATTCTCTTGTAAGGTCTGGGATACCAGGATACTACCTCTGTTGTGACCTTCTTCTATTTGTATCATCATTCTTCTATATTGTCTCTCTTTGTTTTCATTGTTGTGTGTTGTGTCTTACAGACATAGCATTGCAGTTGGTGAATTGGGGCACCCTCCTACGTGATTGTCCCTAAAGAACTTGTTTCTCCTCTCTTATTTCATTGTTTACCTTTCTCTAGTGTTTCTATCTAGCTGGCGGATGACAAAAAAATATTTATAATGATGCAGACCTAGCATCCCTTTAGCGAGAAATCAAAAATTAGACTTAGTTCCTAATATGACAATGGGGTTGTAATATATTATCTGACACTTGGCTAGTAGAAGCACTCCATGCATTCTACATAGTGATCTTGATGGTATCTTATCTCACTTACAAAACATAACAATATTTCTACTTCATGCACTTTGTCTATCTTGAATCTTGCAATCCTTAGATTTCATATGCATTGTTGTTTATCATGATTATGCGGACACTAACATGTTTCTTGCAGGGATGTGTTTGTGGGAACGTTTAGCAATCATAAAGTACATGTCACCTCTAGGGGGCATGGGCTTTGCAAGAGTCTGCGTTCCCTTGTGTGTTTTCTTCCTACCTTAATATGCTTGATATCGATACCTAATATCAACCACCTTAAGATGGGGGCATATATAAGGTAAGTTGTCTATTGTAGATGTTAGAAATATGCTTGTCCTTAGATGCATTCTTAAAAACTGGTGGCCAAGAGTCTCTCCTGTACTTTGAGTTTTGTTTGCAATCAATCAATCATCAATCATCTTAAGCCCTCTATGGAGGCGGGGATGGTGTATTTCTCGAAGAGAGTGCACATCTGGTCATTTTCAAAAAGTCCTCTATGGAGGTGGGGAGTAGTTATGTGACTAACTCAACCCTTAAGCATGTCTTCGGTGATTATTGTGGTGAAGTCCAATCATTGGTGTGTTCCTGTAATGTGCCTAAGATGGTGATGAACCTAGAAATAGAAACACTCCATCGCTTGTTTGTTGTGTTTTCTCTATCTTCAAAGTGTGTGTGTTTGGTATGCTTGTTTTGTATGGCGTGCTTGATTTGTTTAGCGTGTTTGTCACCCCATATGTAGTCTTAAAGACTAGTGGCGATGAGCCCCTCCTACATTATAGGTGGTGTGTTTACTTTCCTTGTACTTGCATCTATATTTCATATATATGAGAAAAAGAAAAAGAAAAGAAATCATCCATGTCTTCTATGCACTCATTGTCTTCTCTGCATTTAATGATGTCTTCTCTGTGTTTTGCATGACTGTAACTGTCTTCTCCATGTTTTACATGCTTGTTATTGTCTTCTTTGTGATTGGCGTGTCTTCTCCATACTTGGCATATTTGTTGACCTTACTTTAATGCATGTATTGGCCTTGCATTTATACATACATTAAAGTGGGGGCTAAATGTAACGTCAGAAAATGTCCCCTTGGGGGATTTTCCCTCTTAAGGTTTAGCTCTTGGGTCTTTAATATGCATTTAGGACATCTTGCATCATATTTTAACATCCTGATGAGAAAACCCCTAAGTTTCATGATGGATGGGACCTAGGGGGATCCCTTGCGATAGACCCTACCCAAAATAGGGGGAGGACTTGGGTGCCCGCACCCTACTCCTACCCTATTTTGGGTTAGGCCCAAATTTTAAGTGTTGGTTTATGACTGTTATTTGGTTCCTAGGCTGACACAGTAAGTTTGAATTATGAAATTCTTGGCAGGAATGTTTGTAGTTGTATACATAAGCATGTGTAGGCATTCATTTGCAAACTAGATGGTTATTGTGATCTTTATGCATTCCTATGAAAGTGATTCAAGGCATTCATTATGTGGAAGAGCAGATTTTGTGTCATTTATGTGTTTGCATTGGCATATTTGAGCATCCATCTCCTCATGGCATGAAGAGCTTCTTCCTTCTACGAGATCTTCACTACAAGGTGATATCATTTGTGTTTGCAAGCATTTATCATTTGGTTTTTGCCTCTATCCTCCAAGGACACACACTATCTATCTGACAACGATGTTCAGAAGACTTGAATATCTCTCTGGGGCTTGATTAAGGGAAGCCTGTAAACACCACAACCCCCTCCCCATTTTTCTGTGATTGCAGGTTACAGGTTGAAGAAATAGGAAAAGTGGAGTTGCAGGCGAGTGTTACAAAGTGTTGGAATTGTAGATCAAAGATAAAAATAGGGACTTGGACTCGAGCACTTGCTCATTAGTCCTCAGGATCCCGCATCGAAAGAATCTCTGAGATAGTAGGAACATGTTACAGACAAAGTCCCTAGATCCTGACAAAATTAAGGGCACTAGACTAGGGCGTCCACTCATTAGTTCTTGACTGGTCTGCTTCCTGAACTTCAAAAAATGGTACACATTTGTCTATTATTTTACATCTTTTTGTAGCAACATTTTCAGTAATTTGTCTGTTTGCTTCCGTATTTGCATAGTTAGGGTTTTAAGCATAATTGGACATAATCAAGCAATCAAATCACACAAATCCAATTTTCCCTAAATTCTGAGTGATCAAGGGCCTGATGGTAGATTCCTACTTGACCCAAGGTCCTTGAATGTTTAATGGTGAAAGGAGGATAGACATAAACTATCAAAAACCCTCTATCCAAATTTTATCTTAAACAGCTATAAGATGCCTATATAAGTTTAATTCGTAAAGAATGAAATGGGACAATTTTGGGTGTCTACAATAACCTTGGAGATTCTTTTTGACCCTGATGATGCAAGTTTAGACAAAAGGAAGTTTGTAGCAAACAAAGATGACTATTCAGAGATCAAGGTTGGCGAAGGAAGGAAACTGAAAGTAGGCAATTTTACTACTCAAGAGGAAAAGGATAGGTAGATATCTCTGTGTAACAAATATGACAAAGTAATTTCTTGGACTTATGAAAATCTTCATGGTTACAATAAATACATAGTCTAGCATACTATTGAACTCATGGAAAGGTCAAAGCCTGTACATAAAAAAAAAAGACCAGTGAATCCCAAGATCGAGTCACTTATGGTTGAAGAGATCCAAAAGCTGTTAGAATCTAAAATAATCTTTCCAATTAAACACTCAACATGGGTGTCTAACTTGGTACTGGTAAGGAAATAGAATGGGGAAATTAGACTCTATGTTGATTTCAAAGATATAAACAAAGCTTCATTGAAAGATCACTACCCACTTCCTTCAATGGAACACATATTGCAAACTGTAGCTGGTTCAGAAAAGTTTTCTCTGTTGGATGGTTTTTAGGTTACAACCAAATTTGGTTGGCCATGGATGACTAATATAAGACCACTTTTACCATCAAGTGGGGAACCTTTGCATATGCAAAGATGCCTTTTGGGCTTTCAAATGCTAGGGCAACTTTTCAACGTGCTATGGATATAACATTTAAGAGGTTGATAAAGAAGATCATCCTGATCTATTTAGATGATCTGGCTATGTTAAAAAAAAACGCTAATGATCACTTTGACCATTTAGAGGCTATTTTCCAAAGGTGTCAAAAATTTGGGATCTCTCTGAACCCTAAGAAGTGTGTGTTTGGCATACCTCAGGGAAAGTTACTAGGACACATAGTTTCAAAAGATGGAATCTCTATTAACCTAGATCAAGTTAACGTAATAATGGATTTATCTTTACCCATCAACAAGAAGGTAGTGTAATCCTTTTTGAGGAAGATTAACTTTTTCAGTAGATTTATATCTAATTTTGCAGGATTAATTAGACCTATCTCTCTGATTTTGAAGAAGGATCTAAATTTCAAGTGGACAGCTGAAGGTAGACAAGCTTTTGAAAATATAAAGAAGGCAATCTCTACTGCCCCAGTACTACGTAATCCAGACTTTTCTGAAGACTTCATAATATATGTATATTGGGGAGAGTACAATATAGCAGTTGTTTTAACACACAAAGATCAAGAATAAGAATGAGGACATCCTATTTCTTTCTTTTCTAGAAAATTGTGGGAATATGAATCTAGGTACAATTTTGTTGAAAAGCAAGCATATGCCATAGTTAAAGGACTCAAACAATTCACACTTAGTGACAGGAAATAAAATTTTGATACTAGTAGCTCATTCAAGTGTCAGAGAATACATTATGGAAGGAGAAATCACTGAGAAAAGAGCCAATTAGATAACTAAGATTTTAGAATATGATGTGGATGTAAAGTCCACTAAATTGGTAAGAGGAAGAGGACTCTGCCAATATATTGCTCAAGACTCAGAAGCATCAACAATGAAAGAAGATGAAGAAGAGATTGTACTAAAAGTATAAGAAGATGATCTAGACTCTTGTGTTAGTGACAGGATACAATTCATGGAGACTGGTCAAGTCCCTAGGATACTCTCCTCTAAAAAGAGAAGATACTATAGATAGCAAGGATCTAATTTTATTTTGATATATCATGTCCTTTTTACAAAGAATTTTGATAGAATCATACTTAGGTATGTGGAAAAAGATTAGGACCAAAGGATATTGCACGAATTGCATCATGGTACATCAAGGGGACATTTTTCTGTAAAGGCTACTGTCGTTAAGATTACTCACGCAGGATACTATTGCCCTTCAATATTGTATGATTACCATAAAATGGTTAAGGAATGTCAAGCATGCTAGTTCTATGTTGGTAAAAGGAGAAATGTAGCTCTACCTTTGAGTCCAATAGTTGTATATGAACCTTTTGTTAGGGTTAGATAGCAAAAGATATCAATTAAATGCAAATAAAGATTAAACAGAGGAATGAAAAATACACAAAAATAATAACAGCAAGAGATAATTTTAACGTGGTTCACCCAAACTCAGGCTACATCCACCAATAGAGAGTCCAATATTATTATCTAGTAAATCAAACTGATTACAACCACCAATCCTTGCAACTCAATATCATTGTAAAATGCTACAATACATCAATGGAAACCCTAACCCTTAGCTGATTTTATCAAGCCTTATGTCAGTTACAAAAATAGGGTTTTTTTATTCGGCCACTAGAAAAATAACTCCCAACACCTTAATAAAACCCCTACAAGGGGCGCTACCCCTTGACCCCCTTAAATGATTTGGGGGGAAACTACGCTGATAAAAGTGGGGTAAATTTAACCTCCAAGTCTGATTAGGCTCCATATAACAACAATCTCCCACTTGGAGACTAAGCAGACTCCACACCATATCATCTCCCACTTGAAGACTAATCAGATTCCACACCATATCATCTCCCACTTGGAGACTGATCATAACACCACTGACCCTGTAGCTCCCACTAGAAATAAGCACCCTGGACTCTGTTGTTCTAATTTTTTGTTTTCAGTCTTGAAGACCAACTGATGCTAAAGAGGAGCTCAGTTTCTCCCTTGTCACTACCTTCGTAAACATATCCACTAGATTTTCATTTGTATGTATCTTTTCCAACTATAACTGTCCATCATCCAACACTGATTGAATGAAATGATAAATCAACTATATGTGTTTGGTCTTTGAATGTAAAGAAGAATTCTTTGCAAGATGTATGGCACTCTGGCTGTCTGTATACAAAAAACTATTAGTTTGTTATATTCCTAATTCTTCCATTAAAGATTTCAACCATATCATCTCCTTGCTTGCCTCTATTGCAGCTACGTACTCTACCTCCATGGTGGATAAAGCAACCACCTTTTACAACCGTGAGATCCAAATCACTATTGTCCCACCTACAGTAAAGACATAACCTATAGTACTTCACCTGGTATCAATATCCCCTACTAAATCTGAGTCTACATAACCTACTAAATCTGTATTAGATCCCCCAAAACATAAATGTTTATTGGATGTACCTCTCAAATATCTGAGAATCCATTTTATCGCATTCTAATGCTCCAATCTAGGATGATTCACATACCTGCTTGACTCCTACAGCATGTGCAATATCCAGTCTCGTGCATACCATGGCGTACATTAAACTTCCTACAGCTAAGCATATGGTACCTTAGACATTTTCTCTTCCTCCTCTTGTGTCTTAGGACACATCTCCTTAGTCAATTTCAAATGACTGGGCAAAAGTGTACTGACATCTTTTGCATTATTCATATCAAATCTCTTTAACACCTTTTCAACATAATTAGCCTAAGATAGGGTCAATTTTCTATTCTTCCTATCTCTACAAATTTTTATACCAAGGATTTGATTTGATGCCCCCAAATCCTTCATAGCAAATGATTGTGCTAACTATTTTTTAACTCTCTTATGTGATCCATGTTAGACCCAGCTACAAGCATGTCATCAACATATAAACATAAAATAATGTAGTTGTCATTATCCAACCTCTTAAAATAAACACAATGGTCAGAATTACACCAGCTGTAGCCTTACTCATCCATAAAACTATCAATTTTCAAATACCATTGCCGAGGTGCTTGTTTAGGGCCATACAAACTCTTCTTCAATCTGAACACCAATTTCTCCTTACCTTTGACCTCAAATCCCTGTGGTTGTTCCATATATCTCCTCCTCCAAATCACCATGGAGAAAGGTAGTTTTCACATCTAGCTGTTCCAAATGCAAATCTTCAGCAGCCATAATACTTAAAATAGTATGAATAGAAATCATCTTAATAATCAGAGAAAAAATCTCATCAAATCAATGCCCTTTTTCTGTGCAAATCTTTTTACAACTAACTTGACTTTAAACCTTTTCTTACCTCCATCTTCCTCTTTTAGCCTATAAAACCATTTGTTTGGTAAAGCCTTTTTACATGCAGACAACTTATATAATTCCCAAGTCTGAGTTTTTAGCAAGGAGTCCATTTCTTTTTTCATTGTAACTCCCACTGAACCTTTGTATCGACTTGCATAGCTTCATCATACCCTTCCACTTCACCAACATTTGTTAAAAAAATAGAATACAAAGAGGGAAAAAACCTTTTAGGAGGTCTACTTAGCCTTCTTGACCATCTAACATTCACTAGAGTTTGTGGTATTTCTTGTTGCTATTGCGGAGTATGAGGAACCACTGGAACATCACTATTTGGAGTATCATCCAAAATGACATAATCCTTTTCTTTCTTCTCATGCTGCTACAACTGATCTTTGTACAACACCTTCTCATTAAATACATCCCTGCTTCTCACAAATTTTAGATTTTCAACATCCCAAAGCCTATAACCAAATTCATCAATGCCATATCCAACGAAGATACACTTTTTTGATTTTGCATCTAGCTTCGTTCTACTTTCAGAATCTACATGTGCAAATGCTTCACATCCGAAGGTTTTGAGAAAAGAATAACTCACCGGACCTCTATTAATTAAATATACAGTGGTATTGACAGCCTCTGCCCACATGTTTAAATACAGCCCAACATGCAACCTCATGCTCCTTGCATGCTCCATTATTGTCCTATTCATGCGCTCAGCCACTCCATTTTCCTATGGAGTTCCTAAAATTGTTTTCTACCTACAAATTCTAATAAAGGAACAATAATCCTCAAATTCTTTGCTGCAATACTCACTACCATTATTAGATCTGAGACATTTTAATCTTTTACTCGTCTCATTCTCAACCAAGATTCTCCATTTCTTAAATGTTTCAAATGCATCAGATTTCTGCCTAAGGAAATAAATCCAAAATTTTCTAGTTGCATCATCTATGAATGTAACATAATATCGATAGCCACTGAGAGAAGATACTTGAGTTGTTCCCCATAAATCTACACAAGCTCAACTTTTTATCTTTCTTTTGCTTCCCATCCTTGAGAAAACTAGCTCTCTTTTGTTTCCAATACAAAACTTTCACAGAAATCCATATTAATACATTTCAAACCTGGTAAAACTTTCTTAAAATGAAGTACCTTCATACCTTTTTCACTCATATGCCCAAGTCTATTATGCCACAGTGTTGTCTTAGAACCTTTAGCAACTATTTTAATCTCTTCCTGTGAACCTACAGCAACTATTCCTGAACCTATTTATTTTTTCTCTGCAACAACTAAAGTAGAAGGAACACTATGACCTATACAAAGATATAAGGTGCCTACTTTCACACCTTTTTCTACTATTAAGGCACCTCTTGAAACCTTCCAATTTTTATCAGTAAATGTAACAATGCAACCTTCATTAGCTAGCTGCCCTACTGAAATTAAATTCCTACTCAGCCTTGGAACATGCCTTACCTCTTGTAGTAGGCAATGATTCCTATTCTGCAACTTAATCTTGATTCTTCCCTTTCCAACAATCTGACAAGGTTCGTTATCTCCCAAATAAACCAACCCAAAATCCCCTTGGACATAATCAAGAAAATAACTTATATGGGGCGTGGCATGAAATGAGGCCCCTAAATCTAAAACCCATGAATCATCAGCATTATCTAGGGAAAGAATCAAAGCATCATCTTCAGATTTATTAGTTACCACATTTGCCTCCTTATAACCTTCTTGTTTGTCTCCTTCTTTATTCTTCTGAGACTAGCAATCTTTCTTTAGATGACCTGGTTTCTCACAGTACCAATAATCCTTCTATCCTCTGAATTGGGACCTCTTGTCCTTTGATTTTCCTCATGACTTCCCATGACCTCCAGAACCTTTTCCTCTCTCCTTTGATCTACCCCTGCTTTCTACATTCAAAACACTACCTGATGTGGAACCTCCTAAGCTTTTACGTCGCATTTCCTCTCTAAGGATAACACCAACAACATCATCAAATTTCAAAGTGTTTCAACCAGAGACAGCATTACTTACAACCATTACCAAGTTATTCTAGCTTTCTGGCAAAGAACATAAAACCAAGAGAGCCCTCACCTCTTCATCAAATTTCACTATTACAGAGTTAACTAACTGGTAATCATATTAAACTCATTTAAATGATCTGTCACAGATCTACCTTCAATCATTTTTAGATAAAACAAATGCTTCATAAGAAATACCTTATTTGAGGCTGAGGCTTTTTCATACAATTTAGCCAAAGCTTCATCAGTTCACTTGTTGTCACCACTTTTGTTATATTGAGAGCCACAGATGGTTCTAGGCACAACTGAATGATTCCCAGTGCCTTTCTATCTAGAAGATTCCAATCCTCATTAGTCATTGCTATTAGTTTCTTGGCTATTCCTTCCAATGGCCTCCATAAATCCTTCTGATAGAGATAATCCTCCATCTGCATCTTCCATAATTGATAGTTATGCCCATTGAATTTATCTACCTTCAATTTACCCTCATCCGTCATTGCTTCCACTCAACCGTGAGACTCCCACTCAACCATGAGACCTTCCTGTAGACGATAATCAAACACAACCTGCTTTGATACCACTTGTTAAGTTTAGCTGGTAGAAGATATCAATTAAATGCAAATAAAGATTAAACAGAAGAATGAAAATACATAGAAATAATAACAGATAGAGACAAGTCTTAACGTGGTTCACCCAAACTTGGGCTACATCCACTAACAGAGAGTCTAATATTATTATCCAGTAAATCAAACTGATTATAACTAGTAATCCTTACAACTCAATACCATTGCAAAATGCTACAATACATCAATGGAAAGCCTAACCCGTAGCCGCTTTTATCAAGCCTTATGTCAGTTACAAAAATAGAGTTTTTTTATGTCAGCCAATAGAAAAATAGCTCCCGATGCCTTAATAAAATAATAAAAAATTGTTGGAGGTTTTGGGGGTGCTGCCCCCGAGCCCCTACAGGGGCGCTACCCCTTGACCCTGCCTTGTATCGTGATAGGGAACGCACCAAGTGCACTACCGCCAAACCCCCACAAGGGGCGCTGCCCCTTGACCCAGTTAAATAATTTGGGGGGAAAGCACGACAATGAAGTGGGGCAAATTTAACCTTTGAGACTGATTAGGCTCCATATAATAACAATCTCCCATTTGAAGACTGATCAGACACCACACCATATCATCTCCCACTTGGAGACTGGTCATAACACCGCTAACCCTATAGCTCCCATTGGAAATAAGCACCCTGGACTCTGCTATCCTAATTTTTGTGTTTTCAGTCTTGAAGACCAACCGAAGCTAAAGACAACTTCTCCCTTGTTATTGCCTTTGTAAACATATCTGATGGATTTTCATCTGTGTGTATATTTTCCAGCCCTAACTGTCCATCATCCAAAACTGATCAAATGAAGTGATACCTCAACTGTTTGTGTTTGATCTTTGAATGCAAGGCATAATTCTTTGCAAGATGTATGGCACTCTGGCTGTCCATAAAAAAAATTGTTAGTCTGTTGTTTGCCTAATTCTTCCATGAAAGATTGTAACCATATCATCTCCTTACTTTCCTCTGTTACAGCTACATACTCTACCTCTGTGGTGGATAAAGCAACCACCTTTTGCAACCTGGAAACCCAACTCACTACTGTCCCACCTATAGTAAAGACATAACCTGTAGTACTCTACCTGGTATCAATATCCCTTACCAAATCTAAGTCTACATAACCTGTAAATCAGTATTAGAGCCCCCAAAACATAAGTGTTTATTGGATGTACCTCTCAAATATCTGAGAATCCATTTTACCACATTCCAATGCTCCAATCCAGGATGACTTATATACCTACTGACGACTCCTACAACATGTGCAATATTGGGTCTCGTGCATACCATGGAATACATTAAAATTCCTACAGTTGAAGCATATAGTACCTTAGACATTTTGTCTTCCTCCTCTTGTGTCTTAAGACACATCTCCTTAGTTAATTTTAAATGACTAGGTAAAGGTGTGCTGACAGTTTTTGCATTCTCCATATGGAATCTCTGCAACACCTTTTCAACATAATCAGCTTGAGATAGAGTTAATTTTTTGTTTTGCCTGTCTCTACAAATTTTCATACCAAGGATTTGTTTTTTTCCTCCAAAATCCTTCATAGCAAATGATTGTGCTAACTGTTGTTTAAACTCTCTTATGTGATCCATGTTAGACCCTGCTACAAGCATGTCATCAACATATAAACATAAAATAATGTAGCTTTCATTATCCAACCTCTTAAAATAAACACAATGGTTAGAATTACACTGGCTATAGCCTTGCTCAGCCATAAAATAATCAAATTTCAAATACCATTGTCGAGATGCTTGTTTCAGGCCATAAAAACTCTTCTTCAGTCTGCACACCAATTTCTCCTTACCTTTGACCTCAAATCCTTGTGGTTGTTCCATATATATCTCCTCCTCCAAATCACCATGGAGAAATGCAGTCTTCACATCTAACTATTCCAAATACAAATCTTCAACAGCCACAATACTTAAAACAGTACGAATAGAAGTCATCTTATAAAATGGAGAAAAAATCTCATCAAAATCAATGCCCTTTTTCTATGCAAATCCTTTTACAACTAACCTGACTTTAAATCTTTTCTTACCTCCATCTTCCTCTTTTAGCCTATAAACCCATTTGTTTGGTAAAGCCTTTTTACATGCAAACAACTTACATAATTCCTAAGTCTAATTTTTCAACAAGGAGTCTATTTCTTCTTTCATTGCAAACTCCCACTAAACCTTTGTATCCACCTGCATAGCTTCATCATACCCTTTTGGTTCACCAGAATCTGTTAACAAAATAGAATACAAAGAGGGACAAAATGTTTTAGGAGGTCTACTTAGCCTTGTTGACCTTCTAACATTCACTAGAGTTTGTGGTATTTCTTGTTACTGTTGCGGAGCATGAGGAACCACTGGAACATCACTATTTGGAGTATCATCAAACACCACATAATCCTTTTCTTTCTTCTCATGCTGTTGCAACTGATCTTTGTACAACACCTTCTCATTGAATACAACATCCTCACTTCTCACAATTTTTAGATTTTCAACATCCCAAAGCCTATAACCAAATTCATGAATGCCATATCCAATGAAGATACACTTTTTTGATTTTGCATCCAGCTTGGTTCTACTTTCAAAATCTACATGTGGAAATGCTTCACATCTGAATGTTTTAAGAAAAGAATAACTCACCTTCTTACCTATCCATGCTTCCTCTAGAATACCACAGCCCAAAGGCACTGAAGGACCTCTATTAATTAAATATACAACGATATTGACAGCCTCTACCCACATGTTTAAATGCAGCCCAGTATGCAATCTCATGCTCCTTGCACGCTCCATTATTATCCTATTCATGCGCTCAGCCACTCCATTTTCCTGTGGAGTTCCTGGAACTGATTTCTTCTTACAAATTCCATTAAAGGAACAATAATCTTCAAATTCTTTTCTGTAATACTCACCACCATTATAAGATCTGAGACATTTTAATCTTTTACTCATCTCATTCTCAACCAAGCTTCTCCATTTCTTAAATGTTTCAAATACATCAGATTTCTGCCTAAAGAAATAAATCCAAACTTTCCTAGTTGCATCATCTATGAATGTAACATAATATCGAGAGCCACCAATAGAAGATACCTCAGCTAGTTCCTATACATCTGTATGCACAAGCTCCAACTTTTTATCTTTCTTTTGCTTCCCATCCTTGAGAAAATTAACTCTCTTTTGTTTGCCATACACACAACTTTCATAGAAGTCCATATTAATACATTTCAAACCTAGTAAAACTTTCTTAGAATGAAGTACCTTCATACCTTTTTCACTCATATGCCCAAGTCTGTTATGCCATAGTGTTGTATTGGGACCTACAACAACTATTTCAATCTCTTCCTATGAACCTGCAACAGTTGTTCCTGAACATGTTTGTTTTTTCTCTGCAACAGCTAAAGTAGAAGGAATAGTATGACCTGTACAAAGATATAAGGTGCCTACTTTCACACCTTTTGCTACTATTAAGGCACCTCTGAAAACCTTCCAATTTTTATCAATAAATGTAACAATGCAACCTTCATTAGCTAGCTGCTCTGTTGAAATTAAATTCCTAGTCAATCTTGGAACATGCCTTACCTCTTGTAGTAGCCAATGATTCTCATTCTGCAACATAATTTTGATTCTTCCCTTTCCAACAATCTGACAAGGTTTGTTAGCTCCCAAATAAACCAGCCCAAAATCCCCTTGGAAATAATCAAGAAAATAACTTCTATGGGGCGTAGCATGAAATGAGTCCGCTGAATCTAAAACCCATGAATCATTAGCATTGTCTAGGGAAAGACTCAAAGCATCATCTTCAGATTTATTACTTACCACAGTTGCCTCCTTATTGCCTTCTTGTTTGTATCCTTCTTTATTCTTCCGAGATCAGGAATTTTTCTTTAGATGACCTAGTTTCCCATAGTACCAACAATCCTTCTGTCCTCTCGATTGGGACCTCTTATTCTTTGATTTTCCTCATGACTTCCCATGACCTCCAGAACCTTTTCCTCTCTCCTTAGATCTACCACTGCTTTCTGCATTCAAAACACTACCTGATGTGGACCCTCCTGATCTTTTCCATTGCGTTTCCTTGCTAAGAATAACACCAACAACATCATCAAATTTCAAAGTGTTTGAACTAGAGACAGAATTACTTACAGCCTTTACCAAGTTATTCTGACTTTTTGGCAAAGAACATAAAACTAGGAGAGCCCTCACCTCTTCATCAAATTTCACTTTTACAGAAGTTAACTGACTGGTAATCATATTAAACTCATTTAAATGATCTGTCACAAATTCACCTTCAATCATTTTTAGATTAAACAAATGCTTCATGAGAAATACCTTATTTGAGGCTAAGGGTTTTTCATACAATTTAGCCAAAGCTTTCATTAGTTCACTTGTTGTCGCCACTTCTATTATATTGAACACCATAGATGGTGCCAGGCACAACCGAATGGTTCCCAATATCTTTTTGTCTAGAAGATTCTAATCCTCATCAGTCATTGCTATCAGTTGCTTGGCTATTCCTTACAATGGCCTCCATAACTCCTTCTGATAGAGATAATCCTCCATCTGCATCTTCCATAATTGATAGTTTTGCCCATTGAATTTATCTACCTTCAATTTGCCCTCATCCTCCATTACTCCCACTCAATCATGAGACCTTCCTGTAGACAATAATCGAATACAACCCGCTCTAATACCACTTGTTAGGGTTAGCTTGTAGAAGATATCAATTAAATGCAAATAAAGATTAAACAGAGTAATGAAAATACACAGAAATAATAACAGCGAGAGACAAGTTTTAATGTGGTTGACCCAAACTCGGTTTACATCCACCAATAGAGAGTCCAATATTATTATCTAGTAAATCAAACCGATTACAACCAACAATCCTTGCAACTCAATATCGATGCAAAATGCTACAATACATCAACAGAAAACCTAACCCTTAGCCACTTTTATCAAGCCTTATGTCGGTTACAAAAATAGGGTTTTTTTAAGTTGGCCAATAGAAAAATAACTCCTGATGCCTTAATAAAATAATAAAAAATTGTTGGAGGTTTTGGGGGCACTGCCCCTGAGCCCCCGCGGGGGTACTGCCCCTCAAACCCACCCTATAATGTGATAGGGAATGCACCAGGGGTGCTGCCCCCAAACCCCCACAAGGGGTACTGCCCCTTGACCCCATTAAATAATTTGGGGAGAAACTGTGATGATAAAAGTGGGGTAAATTTAACCTCTGAGTCTGATTAGGCTACATATAATAACAATCTCCCACTTGAAGATTGATCATAACACCACTGAAACTGTAACTCCCACTAGAAATAAGCACCTAGACTCTGCTACTTTGATTTTTGTGTTTTCAGTCTTGAAGACCAATCGAAGCTAAAGAGGAGCTCAGCTTCTCCCTTGTTACTTCCTTTGTAAACATATCCACTAGATTTTCATCTATGTGTATCTTTTCTAGCTGTAACTGTCCATCATCCAGAACTGATCGAATGAAGTGATACCTCAACTGTAGGTGTTTGTTCTTTGAATGCAAGGCAAAATTCTTTGCAAGATGTATGGCACTCTGGCTGTCTGTAAACAAATAATTGTTATCATGTCCATAAACAAATAACCATCTCATTGAATACAACATCCCTGCTTCTCACAATTTTTAGATTTTCAACATCCCAAAGCCTATAACCAAATTCATCAATGCCATATCCCATGAAGATATACTTTTTTGATTTTGCATCCATCTTGGTTCTACTTTCTGAATCTACATGTGCAAATGCTTCACATCCAAAGGTTTTGCGAAAAGAATAACTCACCTTCTTACCTATCCATGCTTTCGCTAGAATACCATAGCCTAAAGGAACTGAAGGACCTCTATTAATTAAATATACAGTAGTATTGACAGCTTCTGCCCACATGTTTAAATGTAGCCCAACATGCAATCTCATGTTCCTTGCACACTCCATTATTGTCCTATTCATGCACTTGGCCACTCCATTTTCCTATGGAGTTTCTGGAACCATTTTCTGCCTACAAATTCTATTAAAGGAACAATAATCCTCAAATTATTTGCTGCAATACTCACCACCATTATCAGATCTGAGACATTTTAATCTTTTACCCGTCTCATTCTCAACCAAGCTTCTCCATTTCTTAAATGTTTCAAATACATCAGATTTCTACCTAACGAAATAAATCCAAACTTTCCTAGTTGCATCATCTATGAATGTAACATAATATCGACAACCACCGAGAGAAGATACCTGAGCTAGTCTCCATACATCTGTATGCACAAGCTCCAACTTTTCATCTTTCTTTTGCTTCCCATCCTTGAGAAAATTGACTCTCTTTTGTTTGCCATACACACAACTTTCACTGAAATCTATATTAATACATTTCAGACCTGGTAAAACTTTCTTAGAATGAAGTACCTTCATACCTTTTTCACTCATATGCCACAGTGTTGTCTCGAAACTTGCAACAACTATTTCAATCTCTTCCTGCAAACCTGCATCAATTGTTCCTGAACCTGTTTGTTTTTTCTCTGCAATGGCTAAAGTAGAAGGAACAGTATGACCTATACAAAGATATAATGTGCCTACTTTCACACCTTTTTCTACTATTAAGGCACCTTAAGAAACCTTCCAATTTTTATTAGTAAATGTAACAATGCAACCTTCATCAACTAGCTGCCCTACTGAAATTAAATTCCTACTCAGCCTTGGAATGTTCCTTACCTCTTGTAGTAGCCAATGATTCCTATTGTGCAACTTACTATTGATTCTTCCCTTTCCAACAATCTAACAAGGTTCATTATCTCCCAAATAAACCAGCCCAAAATCCCCTTGGACAGAATCAAGAAAATAACTTCTATGGGGCGTAGCATGAAATGAGGCCCCTGAATCTAAAACCTATGAATCATTAGCATTATCTAGGGAAAGAATCAAAGCATCATCTTTAGATTTTATACTTACCACATTTGCCTCCTTATTACCTTCTTGTTTGTCTCCTTGTTTATTCTTCCGAGACTAGCAATCTTTCTTCAGATGACCTGTTTCCCACAGTACCAATAATCCTTTTGTCCTCTGAATTGGGACCTCTTGTCCTTTGATTTTACTCGTGACTTCCCATGACCTCCAAAACCTTTTCCTCTCTCCTTAGATTTACCCCTGCTTTTTGCATTCAAAACATTACCTGATGTGGACCCTCCTAAGCTTTTCCATCTCATTTCCTCGCTAAGGATAACACCAACAACATCATCAAATTTCAAAGTGTTTGAACCAGAGATAGAGTTACTTATAGCCATTACCAAGTTATTACAGCTTTCTGGCAAAGAACATAAAACTAGGAGAGCCCTCACCTCTTAATCAAATTTCACTTTTATAGAAGTTAACTAACTGGTAATCATATTAAACTCATTTAAATGATCTGTCATAGATCCACCTTCAATCTTTTTTAGATTAAACAAACACTTCATGAGAAATACCTTATTTGAGGCTGAGGGTTTTTCATACAATTTAGCCAAATCTTTCATTAGTTCACTTGTTGTCACCACTTCTGTTATATTAAACACCACAGATGGTGCCAGGCACAACTGAATGGTTCCCAATGCCTTTCTGTCTAGAAGATTCTAATCCTCATTAGTCATTGCTACCAGTTTCTTGGCTATTCCTTCCAATGCCCTCCATAAATCCTTCTGATAGAGATAATCCTCCATCTGCATCTTCCATAATTGATAGTACTACCCATTGAATTTATCAACCTTCAATTTACCCTCGTCTGCCATTGCTCCCACTCAACCATGAGACTTCCACTCAACTGTGAGACTTTCCTACAGACAATAATCGAACACAACTTGCTCTGATACCACTTGTTAGGGTTAGCCAGCAGAAGTTATCAATTAAATGCAAATAAAGATTAAACAAAGGAATGAAAATACACAGAAATAATAATAGCAAGAGACAAGTTTTAACGTGGTTCACCTAAACTCAGGGTACATCCACCAACAGAGAGTCCAATATTATTATCCAGTAAATCAAACTGATTACAACCAGCAATCCTTGCAGCTCAATACTACTGCAAAATGCTACAATACATCAACATAAACCCTAACCCTTAGCCACTTTTATCAAGCCTTATGTCAATTACAAAAATAAGGCTTTTTTAATGTCAGCCAATAGAAAAATAACTCCTGACACCTTACCCCCATCTTGGGGGCGCTGCCCCTTGACCCTGTTAAATAATTTGGGTGGAAACTGCGACGATAAAAGTGGGGTAAATTTAACCTTCGAGTCTGATTAGGCTCCATATAACAAGATGATTAGAGTCCATGGTTTTGCTAGTGAGCCTTTTTTTCTTCCAAAGATCCTAACTTCCAGGGTCTTGGCCCTAGAATTGGCTCGCCAATTGTCAGTAATTGATAATCATTTTGGAAACAAAAAGAAGAAAAAGAAGTTCTATGATACCCCTTGGAATAAGGGTGGAATAACAGTTATGAGAAGAGGGTCAGAGCCTCTTCTGTAAAAGAAGCTAGCAAATTATGGGTTGGTCATGATGCAAGATCAGTGGAAATATGACCCTAATAGCTTTCTAGCTTCCTGGGTCATAAATAATAAGGTTCATGCTACCTTTATCCATGAAAGCTAACCATCCTAGGAATAGCAGAGATCACCACAGGATGATACCCTAGATGTCTATATAGAATTGAGCGATATTCCTGGTGATACCCTAAACCATGGGAGACATTCTATACTCCTATTAGATATTATGATCCAAAGAAGAAGATGGGTTATGGTTTAAGGCAGACTCTAATTAAGAAAGGCTAGACTGATGATAAGATCTTAGAATATTGGAAATATAGACAAGAGATTGCTCAACTCGAGAAGACCCCTGTCTCAGGCCCAGTCTCAAGCCCAAATACAAGCAATCTCTCAGAGTATGAAGAGTCAAAAGAAGAAACAGCTGAGCAAGACCCTAAGTTAACCACATGGCCATAATCTCTCAGTGTTATTGAGAAACAAAGGGACCCTAAGTTAACCACATGGCCATAATCTCTGAGCATTATTGAGCAATAAAGGGATACACAACAGTCGGCTCATGAGGTCTAAATAGCTTCGGCATCTAGGGACCCTGGAGCGGCAATTTCACATGAATTACTCATTTCAATGCAGCAAGCAATGACAGAAGAGGCACCTGAGGACCCAGCGGTTAGACTCTTGAAGAGAAAGTGCAAGCTAGTTTTAGAGAAATAAGAAGAAGAGGAAACATCTGAAGAAGTTCCACAAAAGTAGATCCCTGCAACCACAACAGCCCCACAAGTGTATCTTTACCTTCTTCTTCTCCTCATTCTACTTCTTCTTTGGGGTTGGCTACACAGATGCCTTAGCTTTCCATATCTCCTACCACATCTGTTGTTCCCTTGTAATCTTTTTCACCTCGCCCCAGCTCCACATCTTTATTTTCTCCCCAAACTTTTAGTTTACCAGTCTTTTCCCCATCAATGCCAAGGAGAATCACACAGTCACAAGACCCGAACCAACAAATAATGACTACCATACCTTATGGCTTACCTCAAGGCTTCCCCTTTTCTAGCAGCTTAATTGCCTCTCCTTCCTATTTTCAAAGCCAATTAGAAGCTTCCAAGAAGGAAAGAGAGGTAAGGAGGGAGAAGAAAAGAATAAAAGAGGGCAAAACCCCTGCTGCTCCTCAAATGAAATTCTTGTTTGATCCTACCCAACAATCCTTGACTATAACCCACATGAATCCTAATATAGTCAAGCCTCTTGAACAAATGAGGCTAGAGGACTACATGATGAATGTTGTGGCTATGGATATGACCCAGTTCAGACCATGGGATAAGGTGGATTTAATGAATGAAACCTCAGCAACAGTGACTACAAACTATCTCAAGGCCACTAGAAAATTGCAGAAGGTGGAGGCAGATTTGGCTAAGACAAAATCCACAATAGATTGCCTATCTACAAAGATCAAGGCTAAGGACCTGGAGATTAATCAATTAAATAAGAATATAAAAGTTGTTGTGTCTCAAGAGATTTATCAAGCATCACAAATGAAGGTGGCTGAACTGCAGTCTGAATTGGCACTAACCAAAACTACTATGAGTGCACTGGAACAAGAGAAGGCTCTCTTAGAGAAAAAAATGTGATAACAAGGCTTAGGAAGTGTCTTAGCTTCAACAGAGTCTTAAGGGTGAGAGGGATCAGGGCAGTGTTTTGCAGGGCCAGTTTTTAGCTGAACAAGAAAAAAGTGAAGTAGCTGACTCTAGAACTCAACGAACGGCCCCAGAATGTTGGAGTGCTAACAATGGTTAAGGAATTGTATGTTTCATCTTGGCAAATAATCTTTGATGATGTATCATAGTTGAACACTGCCCTCAAGTTCCTTTTGAATTCTCAACAGTTGTGTGAGAGGGTGGAGACTTTTGTTGAAGCAATTTTATCTTCAGTTTCTATTAAGGTTTCAAATTCTTAGCTTTTGCTCCAAAAATTCTATGATGCCCCTGACGAGATCTTATAGGTAGCATGGATAAATGATAGAATGGTAGCAGCAGAAAAGGTGAATGAAATCCTGAGTTGTAATAAAGCTACTACAAAATGTAAGACTCTATTGAATATGTTGAAGGAAGGAGTCAAAGGGGCGAAGGGACACATTGATAATCTGGTCTAATTAGGACTCGCCTCACCATTCCCAGACAACAACACAGTCTTTATGATAGATCAGATTAAAGCTCTACTACTTTTGAAGTAGAATGATTAGATAATTTTTCAAAGTTTAAGTGATTCATCTAGTGTGGCAGAGGTAGAGTCAATCCTACTCCCAATGGCTCAACTGGAGTTTCAATTGCATGCTGTTGTACAAAGTTTGCAAACATTTTCCCACAGAGAAATAATCAAGCTAGATCTAGCATTCCAAGCTCTTCAAAAGAGGAAGTGCCTAACTGATGCAGAGTGGTCTGATTATCAAGTCGCATTACAAAATCTCTGAAGTTCTTGGTTGGATCACAATATTCATTTTGTTTCTTTTTTGCAAAATATTTTGGGTTATCTCTATGTAGGCACAGAGTCCCATGTGAGTCACCAAGAACTATAGAGTAAAAACTCTACATTTTGTATATATGTATGAAGTATCAGGTAAATACAGAGGAAAGAGTCTCAAGGCCATGGGATGTGACAAGTGGTGCAGTGGTGCTCATTTGAAGAGTCAGTGGAGGAAAGAATCTCTTGAGGAGTACAAAGGCTCCACTTGGCAGAGTCTATCAGTGGCACAGAGTCTAAAGGTAAAAGTATTAAGAGCCTTTGAGAGTCTTTTCAGGGAGCCACAGAGTGTGCCAAATGCCTCCACTATGTTTTATTTTGGTAGCATAAGAAGAAGAGGTGGAGGATGACATGTGTTAGTGTTTGCATCCCATGTTGAGATCCCTTTTTTTGCAAAGATTGAGTCTATGTGGATAGCGCCAATTGTCAACACCCATGTGTTGTTTCGAAGTTCCCTTTATAAGCTTTTAAGTTCCCATGGAAGCTACCATGTGTCGTAATGGTGGGCATTTGAGGGGAAACTTTTGGGAAGTTTTGTTAAATGACCGCAGGCTTTCCGCGTGTCTCATTTAGGAATCAACGGAGTCTACCACATGTACATGTGGGGCCCAAGATTTTTCATAGATTTGGAGAGTGTGGGAGATGCCACATGTCATCACCATGCTCATTTGAAGAGTCTTTTTGAATAGTTTATGCTTGAAGAGCACGAAGATACCACATATTACCTTTTGAGTCTTTTTGAGAGCCGTGGGTGGTGCCATTTGTCCTAAGGGCATAGGCAGTTAGACTATGTGTTTGAAGGCCTGTATCTGTTGCACCATTGGCCGATGTAACTTAGGGAAAGGTGGGAGAATCCATAATATCTGAGACTCGCGGAGTTGGTTGCAACAGAAGGAGAAAACTAGCGACCCAGAATCTAGAGGAGATTCATAGCACATGGACCAATAATGTAATCATTAGTTAACTAAAGATGCTGGTAGCCAGGCGATTAAAAGTTCAACGATCACAAGAGTCTTGGAGCCTCATTTTATGCTATAAATAGTAGGGTCTATTGTAGAGGAAAACATATATTCATACACAGAAAAGAGATTTTTGAGTTGTTACATTGTTGGACTAGAAAATATCATTTGCCTTAACAGATACCTCTTAGGAAGGATTGAATATTGTAATCTATGCATATTTACCTTATGTACTCTATTCTCCTGACCATCAATAAAGAGAGAGTGGTGTTCTATGCATGTTATGGTGTCTTTCTGAATCTTTCTTGTATTTTTTTGTATTGAGACTTTGATAAATCTATGATATATTCCCTATTATTGTTAATCATGCATCACGCTCTTTAGCTTGGCAGTAAATCTTTAAGGGTTTAATCATTGTATTCTTAATTTGAATCTCAATATACATTCTTGGTGTACCGCCTTAGAAGACTAGTTTCAAGGATATTATCTATAATCTTGTTTTTTCTTCCCTTTCCATCAAGCCCCATAGAGAAGAAACAACTTTAAAATTTGGAGGTTGTCTTAAGAGTCAAGTCCCGCATTCTTAGGATTTCCCATGTTAGTGATTAACCTACAAATTTAAGCATCAATAGGGTGCATGAGAATCATCATTTGTTGCAGGTGTGATCTGAATGGTATGATAGTGAGCAGTAAAGAATATATTTTGATGCAGAGAGACTGAGATAGATTAAGTTGAGTTTGTGGTGGATTCCTAGTTGTTGTGAGATCTGTTTTCATTGTAACTATCTTCTTCTATCTTATTCTACTTCAAGAAATGAGCCCCTTTGGCAGTGAGCCCCTTCTTTTTGCAGTGAGCATTTTGGGCAATGAGCCTTGTTGGAATTTTGATATATCATTTATATTGTGAGTTAATCCTCACCATGTTTTTTTTGCCCTCATTGGGTTTTCCACATAAAAAATCAGGGGTCTCATGTGTTGAATGTGTGAATGTGCTTAAGTTTCTAATTTCATGCTTTCATGGTTAAAACATAATAACAGTGATTAAGTGATTGATGAGTTGATACTTATAAGAAGTTAAGTTTTTGTTACAACTAATTCACCCCCCCTCTCAGTTGTCTTGTGCATTTCAACACATTATTCTTTTTCGTGCTTTCATTGCTTATGACTGTAATTTATCTTGTTGTATATATTCCCTTATTGTAAATATGTGTTTGGTTTTTCCCTGTTCATGTTTTGCCTTTTGGTCTACCCGGAGATAGTTGGTTCTCATTATGCCAATGTTTGATACACATCCCTAACCAAATCCACTATTAAGACCCAAATTTTCTAGCTCCCAATCATGCATAATTTGTGTCTAAATCCATGTTTGTGTGCCTCTGTTTCTTTTGGCCTATTTTTTCCCATCATTTATACTCGATCTGGGATATTCTAAATGGGCCCCCATCCTAGAAAATCACCTAAGGGATCCCCTAAGTCCTGAGGGTTCCTTCCTTAGCAAATTTTCTAACTAAATATTGCCTTTCAATAGATTTGCAGATTTGAAAACCTACTAAAACATCCAAAGAAGTTTTATTTTGGCCTTAGTTTTATCAGTTTGGCAAAATCCAAACCATTGAAACTATAAAGAGAGAAGAAAAGAGGAAGCACCAAAGATTAGTTTTAGCATTTTGACAAAAATTTGAACTATTGAACTAGTTCAATAGTTTGGCCTTTCGCTGAAACACTGAAATAGCAAAGAAAATCAAGGGAGTGCCAAGGAAAGGAAAAGCAAGGCAAAACAAAAAGAAAATGAAAAGCGAAAGAAAGCAACTTTTGACCAATTTGCAAGTTCATGAACTGGCCAAAACATTGAAAAGGAAAAAGTTGTGATGGTTCACAAGTTCTAAAAAGTGTTGAAACGCCAAAAATCATAAGGAAATATGGAAGAAAGAAAGGAGAACAAAGCAATTGAGGTTCGCTAATTTGCCAAGGTGCTAAATCACCAAAATAGATAAGTGAATGAAGAAATGAAAGATGATTTTGAAAGTTTGTGTGGTTCACAAACCTCCAATTTTGTCTAAACAATATGAAAGTCAATGTGACATGTTTTTCAAATGTATGTTTTGCAGGTTCTCTAATTTGAATGCCTACCTACTTCTCAGATGCCATGAATACAAAATAAAGATGAAATACATGTTGGTGGCAAGGTAGGTAGGATTAATTGTAGTAGTTATTGAGGTAGGTGGGTTTTGATGATGATTGTTAGTCATAACAACATGCATAAAAATTTGCACAACAAACCTTTATTATCTTGTAAAGTACGATTAGCTTAAAATAAGTTGATGACTCCAAGTCTCCGTTGATTAGGTCATGATCGTCTGATGTTACTTAGAGGTTGATGTGACATGCTATTTTCCATTTCAAGGGGTCTTACATTTGTCTTGATGATTAGTATTGTTCTATTTCCTATAAATTTACTCCACAGAGAGGTTATTTCTACTCTATTTCCAAAGATAGCTGATACATTTCCAAGTCTGCTCAATTCTTCTGAACATTGATCATCATGAACTTGTCCTTTCTTCTACACTATATTTATTCAAATTATGTGTCTATAAGTAGATATTTACATGTATCTCATGGATATTTGTATGAATTTGCATGATATTTGTTAATTTAACATGCTTTTTCTCTAAATATGCTCTGTATTTTCAATTATATACGGGATATCAACATATTTCATGTTATTTGCTTTTGATTCTTTGTTATTTGCAATTATGGTGATGATCTGCTATGAAATTGAAAGAAATTTAAAAGAATGCTTCTAATTTTAATGAATCTTTAGCCATTGAACCACATACATACAAGACACATTCATGAGGAGAAGGAATCAAACCATATATCACCAAGATGTTCCACAACTAGATATGGATGATGCTAACTTCAAAGGATAAGGAATGAAAACAACACATGCAGAGTGACAAGCACTCCAAGGGATGAAGTTGATCAATGCATGTATCCAGAAATCAAAAATAGATTACTCAAGATTTATGGTGATTTGTAATCAAATATGCTTCTCTTTCATTCAGTATGCATAACATGTACATTTACAACAACTTTAAAATGAGTCCTGATATTTCAGCAATCAAATTTCAATTAAGTTTCAAATATTCAAAATATGGCACTCCTGCACCTTTTATAGAATAAGGTGAGGAGGAAGTTAAAAATGACCTATAGTTAGGATTTGTCAATTAAGATCTACGGTTGATAACAACTCTTTGACTCAGTCAACCTTTCCTCGTAGCACAGGTTGCCAGGTGGCAACCATCTAGATGACTCATTATCTTATGAGTGCCCTATGCATATGTCTTCTTGGTGATGCATCTTCATTCATTCTTTGGGTTCCTCCTCTTCATTCTCTTCTTCTTCATCATGATAATCATCTTCATTCCTTTCAGTATCATTGTCACCCTGATGTACATCCTCCTGTATGTGGACCTTCATCGATGTCCTGATGTGCTCATATGCCTGCACCATTTTATTCACCTCTCCTCCATCTTGGATTTTGGCTTTTGTCATGGCATGCTTGTGAGATTGGAACTTGGCTTTCAATGCCTCCAACTTACCTTTTCTATTATTTAAAGTCTCATTATAATTTTCCACCCTGACCTTTATCCTCATGATCTTATTCATTACTTCTTCCGTCAAGTGGGTGAGGGGGTCATCTACCATTGGCTGGAAATTATCATGCAGAGCTTTGATAGCAAAGTCTACGTCTTGATTTTCAATCTTTCCCTCTACTTTTTCTTCCAAAGCCTCAAGGATCTCCGCTTCGTATGCCATCATGTTGTGCATCATTATACTTATATCCCTAAGCTTGCCACTGCATTTCTTTAAGATATCACATTCAAACCTGATATCCTCATACCATATGTCTATCAATAGGATGGTGTTATTATTCATCACTTGATTATTTATTAGGATTTGAGGATCAATCCTCTTTATTTCACTTAAAGATGTAAGGTCCTTTTCCAATTAGAATGACCGTTTCCCTGTTTCATTTTGCATTTTGTCTACTTTTCTCTTCAAACTACTTAAACAATTCCACTTCTCCATGATCATGGCTTCATGCTTCACGAGGTCCAACTTGGTGACCTCCTCCTGGGATATGATAGTCAATGGGACTGCTGGATCAACTAGTGTATTATCAGGGTTAATCAACCCCTTTATATATGAATGCAGCTGAGCAATGTGCTCCTTATGTTGTTTATTTTTCTCTTTCTCCTTCTTTACCCTTTGGGTCAAAGAATCAATGATTTATTTCCCTTCCTAACCTTCTTGGTCCTCATTAGCAAAACCCAAATCAATAGTTGCGATTTGGAACTCTTCCAAGGTGATCTTGCCCTTCTCCCTCTCTACCATGGGATGTGCTACCTATGCAGTCCTTCTGCTTGTAGCAGGATCTCTCCTAATAGCCGATGTCAATCTGGCTTTCCTCTTAGGCTTCATTATTGTCTCTATAAACAAGGTGGAAACATCAAATTCCTAAATTTCACACCCTTGTTCCATACCTATTTCTCACTCCAACCATTGAGGCACATCTTCTCCAGATCCTTGATGTTCTTTGCCAACATCATGTCTGCCCTGATCTCCAGTATCTGCTTCTATTATTGGTGGAGAAGGTGATTTCTTAGTTTCTTCCTCATGGAGTTCCTCATGAGGGGAATCTTGTTGCATCTCTTCTTGTTGAGGGGTTACTTCCTATAGAGGAGGATCCTGTGGAATGTCCACATGATGATCCTGTGCCTAATCTTGTACTCCCTCATCCTTACTTTCATCCACTTTATTTCTTTCCTCATCCTAAGGCATATTGACATCTGTGGATGTCTGTGTGTGTTGGCCTTGTGCATCACCCTGATCTTGGGTTACATCTTGTTCTACACCTGATGCACCAACATCCTGTGTCTTAAGGTCCTCATGACCTGATTCATCTTTAGTTCCTGTGGGATCTCCCTGAGTTTGGGCAGCAGCATCACCTGATGTATCTTTATCACCCCCACCTTTCTGTTGGACTTCTATTTTTGGCTCAGTGAGTATTTCATGTTGTTGTTGACCCATATCAGGAGCGTTGCTCTCTTTTTCTATCTACCCGGTGACTTCAACCTATTCTGTCACCTCAGGTGCACCTGCTTTGTCCTTGGGACTTACATCATCCTTGTATGTTAAATCTATGAAAGCAGGACTAGTCATCTGATCAACTAACTTATCGAGCCTGATTTGTTGGGCTGCCCTCTCTGGGCTACTTTCTTTCACTTCTTCTATTTTTTTCACCTCCTCCAATACCCATTTGTGCTAATGGGATCCCATGTGGAGTCATGCAGGTACTGGAGGCGAGGGTCTCCATTCTTTGAGAGGCTACATTTTGCACTACCTCATCGTCTAATAAGTCCACGGTGTCCTCCAAGGAGAAAGGAACACCCTGACCTGCCCTGATAGCTTCTTTTGTTTGCTCCTCTGCCCTCTCAGTCTTGAATTATATTATGGTGGGAAGTAGAACATCATGCTGCAGCTCCTTCCTGAATGCTTCACCACCAGCTCCTCTTAGTACAATAGGGTTAGCCCTGATATCACCCCGCATGGATGTTCTTTGCTTCTTGGGCAGTGATGTCAGCAGCATCACCCTTCTCTTCCTACTGACCATCATCAGGTCATCACCTGCAGGTTCCTTGTTTACCTGCACTTCCTCAAATGGGATGTCTTCTTCTACTTCATGTTGTGAGGTCTGGCCTTCCTCCTATACTCCTATAGTTTCAACAATTGGCCTCAAGATCCTCTTTGTCCTTTGCTTTTCACCTAGAGGCTTTGTAGATGAGGCAGATGCCCGACCTGATGTCGATGCACCTGTAGCTGGTGTGGCAATTCTTTCAATTATTACCCCCTTAGGTTCATCTTTAGTTTTCTTTCCTCTAGGGGGACCCTTCCTCTATTTCTATTTGGGTAACCTCTCTCCATTGGATTTTCTTTTCTCATTGAAGAAGTCATCATACTCCTCATCAACTAGTTCTTGCCTTTTCTCCCTGGCATCAACTGTAAGGGCTATGCCCTTTTTCTTCAATCTATTTATTTGTTCACCTACCCAAGCTTGGGTTAATTGTAGCACTCCACCTGTAAATTGATCCAGGGAGATATCCTTTGGTTGTGTTAGATCAGGGGCTAATATGGTGTCATTATACACCTTCTTGTTTTCATATTCATTAGACGGTTTTTCCATCATCCTTCCTTAGCTGTGCTGGAACTAGGATGTAGTCAAATGTCTTTATCTGGTTTAAGGTGAGTCTTTGGTATTTTCTTGACCTCGCCTCTACTTCATCCTCACAATCAGTCCAGAAATCTCCAGATGCTTTTGATGAATAGGTTTTCCTATTATTTCCTGCATCCTGCCATAGGGGTCATAAGATCTAGCCAAGGGAAATGGCTGCAAATACATCAGTTTCAGACCTCCTATGACATGCTTTATTCTCTCTGAGTCTAAGCACATATACCAGCCCATAGATACTGGAAATAAGATTGGAGGTATCTTCTTTTGTTCCTTGTATGCTGCAATTATGGTAGACACTTGCCTAAGAAACTCCATCAGGACAACCCCATCAGTAGGGTATCTTGGTAGCATAAGGGGTTGTCCCTCAAATCCCTCTATTCTTATGTATGAAAAGGTGGTAAACTAGATGAACTAGGCACCATGTCTGTAAACAACTTCTTGAGCCTCCATGCTCAGTCTCTTGGTTCTGTCTTCCTCCATGGTTCTAACTAATGCATAGAGAATGCATCATTTACCAATTTGTAATCTAGGAGGTAATTCTTTCTCTATAGCTAAGGATAGTGATCCCATATGTGGGCATCATCTACATCATCGCCAGCCTTACCCACTGTAGTCAAGGCATCAAAGGTACCCTTATAAGCACATGAGTACACAACATATGAGGTCATATGAAACATGCATACCTGACCTCCCATGTTCATCATGCCTTCATCTAGTGCATCACTAATGATCTTGGCCCACAATGGCTTGTTATCTGTATATAGGACCATCTGGATGACTCCAAACATCTAATTCTCAAAATTCCCAACATGAAGCCTACCTGTCATCTTCTTAGCAGGGCAATCATGTACTGGTACTCATCATCAAAATCAAATTTGTATAAGTGTACAGTCAATTTAGCTGAGGCAGTGTAGGTGCTGCTCTTCAACCTCCACTGATACATCCTCTTCCTTGCATTCTTCTTATTGTTGTTGTACTCTGTTTCTAGTTTTCATAGATCTACACTAACCACCCTCTTTCCAACTGGCAGATTGAAAGTAGAGGTGATGCCCTTGATTGAAAAGTCAGTATATACTCTTCCATGCTTCTCCACTCATCTAGTCTTAGGGTTATATTTCCTGACACATTCCACTACCATCTTCGGGGTCTCAATGGCATACGGAAATCCAACTGCATGCCACATTCCTGAAACATATATTGCATCTAGGAGGGTATTATCCTTGTCATGATCTATTCTTGTTGACCATGCCACCAGGTTCGTATCCCCCTGGTGAGTATCACCAATGATGTCATACTTAAATTGTACCCCCTCGGGCTGAACAAACATGGGCTTAAGAAATTCTGAATCGGACCTGTTCCTTCTAAGATCCGCCATTGATTCCTGATAACACTTTTCTCCTGGGTTAGATGGATGATTACAGAAAAGAGTTGCAAATGCTGAAGAGCCTCCGTTCTGTTACGCTACAAGATCTGGTCCGTTAACAGGTAGCTATATGAGGGTTTGACTTCTCTGCTCTATAATTTCTTGTTTTTTCACAAGGTAAATTAAAATAACCTTGGAAAATTACCTTTAAATGCATCCATAGGGTGAATTAGTGTAAAATTGAGTTGGGATGGTTAAATCCGTTGATCCTCTATAGAGAATTCATGGATGATGCCAAGTATTTGATTTGTATTCGCAATCGGCGAGAATCCATCTACCGCATTTAAGTGCATTTAATGTTAGGAAATAGGGGGGAGGTGATCTTTGAAAGATCAGGTGATATTCAAAATATGACCCCCTCTGGATAAAATGACCCCCCGCCTTTGAGTGGCAAAACTAATGCAAAGGAATCGGGTGATGTGGTCAACGTTGACCACATGTATATTGGGTCATGAATTTAAGATCAGGGGGATGTTTAAAATATGAGCCCCGTAAATAAAATGACCCCCTTAAGAAAAAGATTAGGTGACATCACCATATCGATGACTTTGTTTAATATTTTGTGTTTTAATGATGTCACTATCATGTTATTGAATATGGTGGGCAACATATATATACCCCCGCAAGGTAAAATGGAATGATGATGTCATCATTGGGGTGGTTTCCTTTGTTCGTTGGACTTAGATGATGTCACCGTCATCATGGCATAGGGTGATATTTTGCAAAGAGGGTGATATTCGTAAAATGACGGATATTAAAAATATGACCCCCACAAAATATGAAGTCGTTTGATGGGTAGATATCGGCTACTACGTAAAATTGATGTCCGAGCTTCACGGATCAAGTGATTATTAGGTGATAATGCAAATATCGGGGTGATCTTATATAATATGATTGACATTTGAAATATGACCCCCTCTTTAGAATATCAAGTTTGACTGAACTTTGACTTAATCATAACTTTCTTCCCTTAAAGAATTTTGGGGTGATCCAAAAGGCAAACCTGCTTGGAATTTCGTGCACTTTCCAATCATGAGGTTAATAATATGAAATACTAACTTTGACAACTGACCTCATCATGGTGACATATCCACCCTCTTGTAGGGTGTTCATGCATGAATTAATTTTACCAGACCACCCAAAGCAGAAAACAACAAGCCAAAGCAGCAAAAAAGTTGGGTCCCTGTTTTGTCAAGGCAAAATGGGGCATGTTGTGTAACCACACAACAACTTGCCACCAAAGAACATAACCAAACTCTAATGATTCAAGTGATGGGATCACATTCTAACATAGTATTTTAACTCTTTCTAAGTATAAGTATTATAATCTTTCTGAATGATAAGGTTTTCATCATGGCAACAATGCTAATAAAAGATCAGGTGTGTGTAAATGATTAATTATCCTCATCTTGAAAGTAAGTTGAAAACATGAGTAACTGATGTTAAGCTACATAGTTTGGGAGCATCCCACATAGCCAATCTGGATAGAGCCTTGCTACCAGCAGGCGTCTATAGCCCTGACAAGGTTATCTATGTAATCCCCCTAAGTAGAGCCCCACTGCCAGCAGACGTCTATAGCCCCGGTAGAGTTACTTAGATGGCCTAATTTTTATTTCTTTTGGATTTTCAATATTTATTCTCTATATTCATATGATGTCATCATGTAAGCTTAATGTGCAAGGCATGGTTGCTTGCTGATTTAGGTTGGAGATTGCATTGGTAGCAAGGGAGTCCCTTTATATTTTTCACTTAACACCTATACTTATGTGCTCCACAAACCCAAGGCTATTATGTGAGTCATTGTGAAAAATCACTTTGGTTAAGAAAAGGCACCCTAATGAAAAAATATCACAAACCTGATCACCAACACTTCTCAAAATGAGTCATAACCTATATATAAATTTGTTCTCATCACTTCAATCTTAACAATTTGGTTGTTTTCTTAGGGTGATGAGCTACATCATCTTGACTAACCAAAACAGAACTCAACAAGCAAACAAGCAAAACAAAACTGTACAAACAACTATACAAATATGCACACTATGATACACATGACTTACATGACACTATTTCAAACTTGAAAGTAATGCTTGAGAAACTGTCCATTAACTGGTAATGGGACATCCTCACCAATTAATGTCTTTAGCCTGTAGGTGGTGTCTCCTAAGATTTCTAAAACTTGAAAGGGACCTATCCAAAGTTTATTAAATTTACCACGATCTCCTTTCCTTTCATGTGCTGTGTCCCACATAAGGACTAAATCTGAAATTCTAAAAGCCTTAACTCTAGCTCTTTTATCAAACCAACCCTTGACAACAGCCTGATGTTTAGCAAATTGATCAATTGCTTTATTCCTTTTTTCTTCTAGGTGTAGCAATTGAAGCAACCTGATTTCTTGTTTGTTATCTATGCCTAGATATTCTTGTGCAAACTACAGTGTGGGTATCTTTAGGTTAACAGGGAGGATGGGATCCACCCCATATACTAGGTGAAAAGGAGAATTTCCTAATGCAGCCTTCATCCTGTTTCTATCTACCCACAAGGCATACTTTAATAGGGCATTCCACTCCCTTGGGTTTTTTTCTATCAATTTCTTTATGATGTTCAATAAATTCTTGTTTGTGGATTCTGCTAATCCATTCCCTTAAGGATAGTAATTTGAGGAAAATTTCAAGATGATTCCATGGTCAAAAGCCCAACCTGATAATATTATTGAAGCAAAGGTAGACCCATTATCACACACTAAAGCATAAGGAACTCCATACCTGGTTACTATGTTGCTTTCCAAAAACTTGATTACATCCTCAGCATTGCATGTCTTACTATAGACAGCTTTAGTCCACCTGGTACAGTAATCAGTAATAGTCAACACATACATGTGGCCTAAAGATGATGGAGGGTTGATAGGTCCTATGAAGTCCATTCCCCATTGAGCAAATGGGCGCATCTCCATCACTGGTTGCAAGGGCTGAGCAGCATATCTTTCTCTATTTGCAGCAACCTGACACATATGACAACATTTGATGTGTTCAGCAATATCTTTAAAAATAGTGGGCCAGTAATACCCTTCTCTAAGGATAGCATGAGTGGTAGCTAAGTATGATCCATGTACAGTTCCAAACTTGTCATGTAATTTTGTCAACACTTTTTCTACTTCTTACCTCTCTAGGCATCTAAGGTATATTCCCTCATAGTTCTTGAAAAGGACTCCTCCTTTTATCATGTATTTTTGTGATCTTATTTTTAAGACCCTCCTCTGTGAGGCTTGCAATCTTGAAGGGCATCTTCCAATAATCAAGATATGTCTGATGTCTGAGTACCACTCTCCATCTTCTTTTGCATTTATGACATACTGTTGGCTCATGATGTTAGGATCAATTTCAGATATCATCTGACTCAATGCTTGTTCTCTCACTAATTTCATGGGTGTTATGTCCATATCATACTCTTGGAGGATAGTAATCCATTTGGCTCTCTTTTCTCCTAGTTCACTTTGCATTAAAAGCATCTTTATCGCTACATCTAGTACTACATCGATCACCTTACTTCTTAAGATATAATGTCTGAACTTCTTGACTGCTCTGACCAGAGCAAGTTCTTGTCTTTCAACATCCATGTATCTGAGTTCTGCATCCCTGAAAGTACAACTCATGAAGGCTATAGGCTTTTCTTCTTTAGCCTCATTTCTCTATGTTAATACTGCTGCAAATGTATGCTCTGAAGCAAATGCAGGAGCATTATATATGGCTTTCTTGATATCTTCAAAAGTTGCTCTAGCTTCAGGTGTCCACTCAATTTTGGCATCCTTCTTAAGCATTGCATTCAGTGGTCTAACAATCTCTACAAAACCAGTAATAAACTTTCTAACAAAATTGATCTTACCAAAGTAAGATTTGAGCTCCTTCTTGCTTCTAGGAAGCTGTATCTTCATGATTGATTCTACTCTATCAGGGTCGATGATGATCCCATTTTCTGTTATCAGGTGACCTAATAGCTTCTCTGTGGTTACCCCAAATATGCACTTCTTAGGGTTTAGGGATATTCCATAATGTTCACATTTCTTTAGTACCTTCCTGAGGTCTTCTACATGATTCCCTCTATCTTTAGAGAAAACTGTCAAGTCATCCATGTATATGACTATACATTTACCAATTAGGCCTCTGAAGGCTATATCCATTGCTCGCTGAAATGTTGCTCCAGCATTTATCAATCCAAAAGGCATGCGTCTGTAAGCGAATATTCCCCACTTTGTGGTGAATGTAGTCTTCAATCTATCTATCATGTCTACCATCACCTGATTGTAACCTGAAAAACCATCCAGAAATGACATCATCTTTGCACCATTTACAATCTGCAAGACCTCATCCAGAGAAGGCAAAGGATAGTTATGTTGTGATGTTCACAACACGCCCCATTTTGCTCCTTAGCAAAACGAGGACCCCTGCTGTTGCTTTGCCTTTTTGCTTTTGCTGGTTTTGTTCTGCTTGGTGGTAAGGGAAAAAAGGAGTCAAATTTGCAAACCTCGTTGAAAATAGAGAAAATTGCATTTTCAGTACCAATGCATGATGTGGTTGGATTCCTTGTGAAAAATGAGCCAGGGTTGCCTTTTGAACCGTCTTAAAATTCATCATATCTTACAAGTTATGATCATTTAGGTAAGATGTACTATCAGGTTTTGCATGATACACGGTCAGTTGTTTGCCTTTTTTTCTTGTTGGTCTGGTTTAAATTTTGAAGTATACACGCTTGGTGGATTTCTTGTTAAGGGAATTTTTGTCTGGGTTCCACTCTGTATCTCACAATTGTCTATTTGACAGAAAAATGCATAGGTGCACTTAAAATGACAAACCCAAGGGGTTATTTTGCAGAATTAATACATTTGGTATTGAGCATAAAAAATGTATTTCATGCATACCTTAATACATTACAGCGAAGTATGTTATGCGCGTCGGCATAACATTTGATATCGGGGTGCTTTGAAATTGTTACGCCGATGGGGGCTTCTTACCGATGACGGATGGTCATCGGCCTAACTGAGACCATCGGCTGAGTTTAAAAAAGTCACCCCGAGGCCGTATCTCTCGCCGACGATATTGTCATCGCCATAACTTATATCGTCAGCCGAACATTTACAGGTCACCCCGAGCGGTATGGTCTCGCCGATAGCCTTGGGCTATCAGCATAACAGTAGGCTATCGGCCAAGGTTTTTCCCCCTTCGCCGATATGGAGGCTCTCGCCGATGGCGATTAGCGAAGCGGTCATCGGAATGACTCTCGCCGATGTCAAGACATCGGTGAGATAGTTACGATCGACGGGGGAGATTTAGAATTCGCCGATGGCGAATCTCTTGCCGATAGAAGGAAAATACAAGCCGCTAAGGGCTATATCAGCATAACTCTCGCCGATGGAGGATGAGCGAAATAAAAAGGCCGTCGGCCAAATAGCGAATATCGGCCAACATATTTTTTGGTCCGCCGATGGCAATTCTCACGCCGATGGGCAGGAAATCAAAGCGATAGGAATTTTAAACAATTTTTTGGGCGCCCGTGGCATTCTTGGTCAACGATGGTTGACCCGATGGGTTTTGAACAGTCTGTGTACATTTTGAACGTAGTTTCTGCTAAGTTTGGACCCGATTTTCACATTTTGCACGGTCACCCTGATTTAAACAGATATTTTTGGTTTCTTGCTATTCGTTTGATAAATATGGTACTTATTGCTTGTCTTGTCTTGCAGGCTTGCAGTCGAGGAAGCAGCTAGAAATTCAACACATTGACCTCATGGAGGAAGGAAATCCAATCTCAGGAGCAGGAAGATAAAGATGAAGTGCGAAGAAGTCAAGGCCAACCAAATGAAGAACAAGGTTGCAGCTGAGAGTATTACTACAACAGACAAACAAGAGTTATTGCTGAGCTGCCAGAACTTCTTAGAAGGGGCAATATTTCACCCAGATTTGACACTGCTCAGAGATATTTTGGAAGATCTGGTTCATCTATATTTATCGCTGTAACCAGGGGTTTGAACCAGGGGTTCAGTTAGGTTTTTGTTGTAGTAAGGACAATCAGAGAGTCTTTATATTGTGCCTCTCTACCTTGTAATACTTTACAACAGGGGCTACACAGGGATTTTTTAGGAAAACATAGCAAGTTAGCTTAGTTTAGATTAGAAGTAGAAGAAGGAGGTCGCCTGTTTGTCTATAGTAAGGTGCACGTGGAATGTCTGGCTGCCTTACTATATCTGTAAAGCTTGTAAGTTCTCTGTAGTATGATCAATGAAACTAAGAGTCATTCCTACATTGTAAATCATGTATGACTATTCGTTTCTAATACAATAGAATCTGGAGTTCTGCATCTATCTTCTGAGTGTTCTCCTGCTCTTCTTTGTGTTTTGAAATATTTTCTTTGAGAGCTTGCAATTTTAAATGTATGTTTGTGAAAATGCTCAGAACTTGCATTTAAGGTTTTTACTGTGGATTTGATCAAATTATTGTAGTATTTACATAGTGCATAACAGAAACAATTAGATCCTTTGGTAGATTAAATGAGGTATAGATTAGATCTTTCTAACTTTTCCCAACCCATCTGAAATATTTAGCTGAAAACATAGAAATCTAAAGGAAATTGTCTCAAATTTGAAGAAGCATGCATAACAGAGTTAAGAGTAGACAGTTTTCATAAATGTATAAAAGAGAAGGCTACAATAATTCAAGAAAACCATCTGAATTTGCAACACAGTAAAACTTGTATGCAAATGAACAAAATACTTGTTGAAATCTATGATTCTTTTGCATATTCTTAGTCCATTAAACCACCAAACAAACCTAAACTACGTAAGGCCCCTTGAACATTACAGCTTCACATTGACCAACTGAACTTGACCAACCGAACCATTGTAGACTTGGGATTAGTTGAATCTTAAATGATTCCTTCTTATCTTTCAAGTATAGTTTCAGTTCATTATATGTGAATTTTAACTTACTGTTATGATTGCATCAAAACAACCACCAACAGTTTTCTGGCGCTAGAAGGAGGGCCTTCCTGAGTTAGGTTTCATTTCAAACTGGCTAATGACAGTAATAGAGTGACTAGGTCTAGATCTAGTTCAGGAGATATATTTGTGCAACTACCTGATACAAGGCGAAGTAAAAACCCTTTAATTTGGAATCCAAAGATATCGCAAACGGGAAGTTCATCTGGAACACCTCCTAGGTCACCTTTTAACATCCGTAGTATTGTGAGTCCTGACATATCACTGTTCAGATCTTTAAATCTTGGTTCAGGCACTCTTGGAGGTCTCAATCCTCCTGTAAATCCTAATCCACCAATCAATCCAGGTATTCCTGCAAGTTCAAGTCAAGCTCAAACACCTGCAATGGCTTATTTCGATGTCAATTCTCCCATACTCTTCAATGATTATCATGAGATGCCAAAAAATATGGAAAAGATATGTCCCAAATACCAGTTGCATCAGGACCCAGAAGATCATATTAGAATATTTAAGGAAGCATGTTTTAGGGCTATGTTAGAGCACGAGGATGTTGTGTGTAGATTGTTTCCTTACACCTTTAATGAGCAGGCCTCTAGCTGGTACGTAAACTTACCCAATGGTTACATTTCTTCCTGGGCACTTATGGAAGAAGCATTTCTGTCAAGATTTAGATGACCCATTGACCCTTGTGCTTTGTATCATAAATTGGCTGCTATAAAACGAGGTGAGGGAGAGCTAATTGATAATTTCAATGATAGATTTCAAAAGGCCTATTCTAGGCTGGTAACCCCTTATACCATAGATGATGCTCCCTTGTTGGCTATGTACTATGCTGCCTTGGATCCTTTAACCACCATGTTTGTCAAAAGAAAACCTGACATAGATTCAATATCCAAAGCCTATAAAGAGGCAGCCTCAGTGAACCAAGAAATGAGACATACAACTTATAGTCCATTTGTCAATGGAGGAAATTTTGGGGTGCAGAATCAGGCACACCCATGGAATGGAGTCCCTGTGCAGCACGCTCCACTAGTAAATCCGGTTCCTGTTGCAAGTATGAGGTTATCCAGTGTTGTCATTGATGTCAACATACTCATATTGCATTGACAAGAAGGATTTGATGAGCTGTGTGCTGAGGATATTGAGAAAATTAGTCCCAGTCAGGAACAGTGAAGAACAGTGATGAGAAGAAGGTAAATGTACTGTATAGGATGAGAACCGGAGGATGCGGATTAAAGGGTTAGTAGATATGAGTCTTGAGATGCTACAGTTAAGATTTCAGAGGTCCGCATGAAGATCTGAAGGAGTTGTGGCTGCCGGTATAGAACCGGGTCCGGCAAGTATCCGGAGGTGACAGAGGATCACAAAAAGGTCCGGTGAGGTCCGGAATTGTATTATCATAATCTGCGGATTGGAAGGAGTGTTTGAGATGTCCTTGTGATGTGTCATCCTGATTTGTGTGTGATTTGGAGGTCCGGAAGTACCTCTTGCATTATGACAGTGGCGACAGACTGTGTTCTTGAAGTTCTGGATGAGGAAGACAAGAGATCCCAGTAAGCAGAGGAAGTGCGGATGTATCCGGACATTCAGACAGGCTTGTGAAGGTTCTTGGATCATGTTTAGGTTGTGTTGTTGGTCCGCATTGATGGTAGAGCCCGGAATTGAAGTTATTCTTCTGGATGAAGTTCTTGCTCTGTGTAGCCGACCGGATGAGTTGTTCATCCTGCGAATGTTCTTGTGATGGCCGACCGGATGTGTTATTCATCTTGCGGATACTCCTATGGTTGTTTGCCGACTTAGATGCTTGTTCCTAAGTCGATGTCTTGTATAAATAATGATTTGTGAATTCACTTCAAGGTGTGGTATGTGGATGAGCATGGTGTAGCGAAGAAAGGTGCGAAAGGCAGAGATTGTTGGGCTTAATTGGAACTGATCCGGACATGGTAGAGATGTCATTCTCCAGTTCAAGACTGTGATTTTTATCACTTTGTAGACAGTGTGTCTCCTTGTAGGCAGTGGGCCTCTTTGTGAGCAGTGTGCTCGGGCAGTGAGCCCTTATTGGCATGTGCCATTCATTTTTTCTTATTCTTCTAACAGAGAATAATTCTTGGGTTAATCACCCCGTGGTTTTTCCCTTAACCGGGTTTTCCACGTCAAAATCTTGGTGTTCAATGTGTTGATGCTTATCTGCTCTTGTGTTTATGTATTGTGCTTCCATGAATGATTATTTGATATGCTGCTAACTAACAACAGAGAATAAAGTGTTTGAAATAGAACAAGTTCTATACAACTGATTCACCCCCCCCCCTCTCAGTTGTATGCCCTAGATCCAACAATTGGTATCAGAGCCAAGTTCCTCTGATAGGAGCTTAACCGCTTGAGGTGATCCAGGATGTCGTCATACAAGAAGGATAGTCCGAAGTTCGATGGAACCAACTTCACTCTCTGGAAAGGTCGCATGAAGTGTCATTTGGAATGTATGGGAAAAGCATACTTGGCTATGATTTCAAAACCATATATACCCCCACAAGGTGGTCCGACAACTCCAGATGAAACCACAGAAGCTGAAAACAATCTACAGACCAAGGAAGCTCTTCTAAGCGCATTGAATGACTCAGATCTCTCGAATGTCATTGACCTACCAACTGCATATGAGATCGTAACTAAACTGGAACTTCTGTATGAAGGAGATGAGTTTGTCAAAAGTGCAAGGTTGCAAAGTCTGAAAGGGAAATTTGAAAGATTGAAAATGAGAGATGATGAAAACATTACTACCTTTATGCCAAGAGTAAATGAGTTGGTATGTGGAATCAGAAATGCTGGTGGAACTCTAGATGAAAATGAGATTGTCTGCAAAATCCTAAGATCCCTTCCTGCTGCCTACAAAATCAAAGTTGCTGCCATTGATGAATTCAGAGCCCACACAACAGTCACAAGAGAACAACTGGCTGGCAAACTAGCTGCATTTGAAATGACCGAGTTTGGAGATGATCCTCCCAAGACTGAATCTACTTTCAAAGCCAGTGCCTATGTGAAAGGCAAACAGAGATTTGATCCGGGTGAAAACTCATCAAGGAAAATGTCATGGTATGATCAAGCAAGAAGAGACATGGAAGAAGAAGAAGCAGAAACAGCTCAACTTGAAGCCCTCATTGCAAAGAGACTGCCAAGAGGATCCGGTAAGTATGAAGGAAAACTACCCTTTAAGTGTTTTAACTGCAATAAGATTGGTCATTTTGCCTCAAGATGTCCGGAGAGATCTGCAAGATCTAATACTCACAGACAAAGGTTTCAAAAGAATTGCTATTATGTTCATGAAGAAGATGACAATGAAGGAGTAACAGATGATGAATCAGATCCAGGAAGCAAATCCGGAAATGAGTGGGTGTTTATAGCCATCAAGGAAGAAGATTCCTTGCTCTCTGAATCTGTCAATCACAAAGTTGTTGAAAAAGCCTTGGCTGCTCAAGTGGAAGAAAAGGATGATTGGGTTATTGACAGTGGATGCTCTCACCATATGACTGGTGACAAGAATAAGTTCTTAGACTTGGAAAGATATGAAGGAGGAATGGTAAAGTTTGGTGACAATTCTGCTGGCAGAATCAGAGGTAGGGGAACTATTTCCTTTGATGGTAAGAGCAAAACAGGTAATGTACTATATGTTGAAGGATTGAAGCACAATCTTCTCAGTGTTGGTCAGTTAGTGGACAAAGGCTATGATCTCCGGTTCAAGAATGGAAAATGCAGAATCTTTACAAGCTCCGGAACTGAAATTGCATCCGGTACTCAGACAAGAGGTAACATCTTTCATCTGGTTGGTTCAAATAAAAGTTGTTTGTTTGTTCAAATTGATCAGAGTTGGTTATGGCATAGAAGAATGTGTCATGTAAATTTTGATAACATCATCAAAATAAGCAATACTCAGGCTGTGAGAGATCTTCCAAAGTTGATAAAACCTACAAACAGTATGTGTAAAGAATGTCAGTTAGGCAAACAAAGCAGAGTCTCTTTTAAAAGCAAAGATCAGTCTTCTACCGGATTGTTGGAATTAGTACATACTGATCTATGTGGTCCGACAAGAATCAAGAGTCTGCAAGGTGATAGATATTTCATGTTGTTAATTGATGATCATTCCTGGATGATGTGGGTTACCTTTCTAAAAGAAAAATCAGAAGCTTTTGAGAAGTTCAAAATCTTCAAAGCTATGGTGGAGAATCAAACCGGATTGAAACTAAAGTGTCTAAGGTCTGATAGAGGTGGTGAATTTACATCTGGTGAATTCATTGACTTTTGTGAGAAACAGGGTATAAGGAGACAGTTGTCTGCTCCTAAGACTCCACAGCAGAATGGAGTAGTTGAGAGAAAGAACCAGACCATCCAGGAAGCTGCTAGGACAATGATGTTGGAAGCAAATGTTCCTCAAATGTTTTGGAAAGAAGCTATCAGCACTGCAGTCTACACTCTCAATCGAGTTCAAATCAGAAACAACACCGGTAAGACCCCCTATGAACTTTGGTTTGGCATCACTCCTACTGTGAAATATTTCAGGGTATTTGGTAGCAAGTGTTATATTAAAAGAGATGAAGATCTAGGAAAGTTTGATGCTAGAAGTGATGAAGGAATTTTCTTGGGCTACTCCACTCAAAGCAAAGCATACCGGTGTTACAATAAGAGATTGAGGAAGATGATGGAAAGTACCAATGTAAAGGTTGATGAAGGAATTGAGAAGCCTTCAAGATTTTATGAATTTGATGAAGATGACCAAGATAGTGTTCAAGGAACTCAATCCTCTCCGGTGAAACAGAGTCAGCCTGATCCGGTAAATCAGGAAGAAGAGTTAGGTTTGAATGAGCCTGATCAAGAAACAGCAGTACTGGATACTCCCAAAATTCCAAGGTATGTAAAACTGAATCACTCTGAAGATCAGATCATAGGTGACAGAAGCAAAGGTGTACAAACTAGAAGGAATATTGCTCAAGATCAGAATGAATGTTGTCTGATTTCAAAGATTGAACCTAAAACAATAAATGAAGCCTGCAATGATGAAAATTGGACCAAAGCAATGGAAGATGAACTGATGCAAATTGAGAAAAATCATACTTGGGATCTTGTTCCCAGACCTAGAGACAGGAATGTAATTGGAACCAAGTGGGTCTTCCGGAACAAACTAAATGAAGCTGGTGAAGTAATCAGAAACAAAGCTAGATTGGTCTGCAAAGGCTACTCTCAAATAGAAGGAATTGACTTTGAAGAGACTTTTGCTCCGGTAGCAAGAATTGAAGCAGTCAGATTACTTCTTACATTTGCTGCCTTCAAAGATTTCAAGGTATATCAGATGGATGTCAAGTCTGCCTTCCTAAATGGTGATCTGGAAGAAGAAGTCTACATTGAACAACCGGATGGATTTCAATTGTCTGATAATAATGATATGGTCTGCAAATTGAAGAAAGCTTTGTATGGATTGAAGCAAGCCCCAAGAGCATGGTATGAAAGGTTGGATAAGCATCTTGTGCAGATTGGATTCAACAAAGGTACTGCTGACAGCAACTTATATTTCAAAATTGATCATGAAAACATTCTGATTGTTGAAGTGTTTGTGGATGATATCATTTTTGGAGGAAGAGATAGTATGTGTAAAACTTTTGCAAATCAGATGAAAAGTGAGTTTGAAATGTCTATGCTTGGTGAAATGAATTTCTTCTTGGGTCTGCAAATTACTCAAACAAAAGAAGGGATCTTCATCTCTCAGACCAAATATGTGAAAGAATTGTTAAAAAAATTTGGTATGGAAGACTCAAAGCCTATGAACACTCCTATGGCAACCGGATGTAAGTTAAGCAAAGATGATGATTCTCCAAAGGCAGATCAGACAAAGTATAGATCAATGATTGGTGGATTGTTGTATCTCACTCAAACTAGACCAGATATAATGCAAGCTGTTGGTCTTGTGGCAAGATTCCAGGCTGATCCTAGAGAATCTCATGTTATGGCAATCAAAAGAATTTTTAGATACTTGAAAGGGACAGTTGAGTATGGTCTATGGTATCCTAGAGATCCGGATTTCTCTCTTCATGCTTACACAGATGCAGATTGGGCAGGAGATGTGGATGACCGGAAGAGCACTAGTGGTGGAGCATTCTTTTTGGGGAAGAGATTGGTTTCTTGGCTAAGCAAGAAACAAGATGCAATATCTCTGTCTACAACTGAAGCAGAATACATTGCAGCAGCAGGTAGTTGCACTCAAATCCTATGGATGAAGCAGATGCTAAGAGACATCAAAGTTGAATATGAGGAGCCTATCACAATTTTCTGTGATAATTCAAGTGCAATTAACATTTCCAAGAATCCGGTATTGCATTCTAAGACTAAGCACATATCTATCAAATTTCACTTCTTGAGAGAACAAGTAAACAAGGAAGAAGTCAGATTGGAGTATGTTCCCTCCAAGGATCAGATTGCAGATATCTTTACAAAACCTCTTCCCAAGGACTCTTTTGAATATCTCCGGGAGAAGTTAGGGGTCATGGCCCCTCCGGTAATGAACTAAGATGCACTAATGTGCATCAGTCCGGTGGCTATCACAGTCATATCTTGTGATCCGGACTAATGGGGAGCTGCAACTAAGGGGGAGCAGCTGGTATGATTCTGATGCATGAGAATTGCAAGTATGAGCCCTTTGCCATTGATGTCAAAGGGGGAGAGAAGACATGTGAAAAACAAGTGGCTGATGATCAAAGGGGGAGCAGTAAAGGAAGAGAAGACATATGAAAAGTTGAAGTTCTTGTCCTAATGGTTTTTCACATCATATGTTGCCATCAATGACAAAGGGGGAGATTGTTGCAAGTATGAGGTTATCCAGTGTTGTCATTGATGTCAACATACTCATATTGCATTGACAAGAAGGATTTGATGAGCTGTGTGCTGAGGATATTGAGAAAATTAGTCTCAGTCAGGAACAGTGAAGAACAGTGATGAGAAGAAGGTAAATGTACTGTATAGGATGAGAACCGGAGGATGCGGATTAAAGGGTTAGTAGATATGAGTCTTGAGATGCTACAGTTAAGATTTCAGAGGTCCGCATGAAGATCTGAAGGAGTTGTGGCTGCCGGTATAGAACCGGGTCCGGCAAGTATCCGGAGGTGACAGAGGATCACAAAAAGGTCCGGTGAGGTCCGGAATTGTATTATCATAATCTGCGGATTGGAAGGAGTGTTTGAGATGTCCTTGTGATGTGTCATCCTGATTTGTGTGTGATTTGGAGGTCCGGAAGTACCTCTTGCATTATGACAGTGGCGACAGACTGTGTTCTTGAAGTTCCGGATGAGGAAGACAAGAGATCCCAGTAAGCAGAGGAAGTGCGGATGTATCCGGACATTCAGACAGGCTTGTGAAGGTTCTTGGATCATGTTTAGGTTGTGTTGTTGGTCCACATTGATGGTAGAGCCCAGAATTGAAGTTATTCTTCCGGATGAAGTTCTTGCTCTGTGTAGCCGACCGGATGAGTTGTTCATCCTGCGAATGTTCTTGTGATGGCCGACCGGATGTGTTATTCATCTTGCGGATACTCCTATGGTTGTTTGCCGACTTAGATGCTTGTTCCTAAGTCGATGTCTTGTATAAATAATGATTTGTGAATTCACTTCAAGGTGTGGTATGTGGATGAGCATGGTGTAGCGAAGAAAGGTGCGAAAGGCAGAGATTGTTGGGCTTAATTGGAACTGATCCGGACATGGTAGAGATGTCATTCTCCAGTTCAAGACTGTGATTTTTATCACTTTGTAGACAGTGTGTCTCCTTGTAGGCAGTGGGCCTCTTTGTGAGCAGTGTGCTCGGGCAGTGAGCCCTTATTGGCATGTGCCATTCATTTTTTCTTATTCTTCTAACAGAGAATAATTCTTGGGTTAATCACCCCGTGGTTTTTCCCTTAACCGGGTTTTCCACGTCAAAATCTTGGTGTTCAATGTGTTGATGCTTATCTGCTCTTGTGTTTATGTATTGTGCTTCCATGAATGATTATTTGATATGCTGCTAACTAACAACAGAGAATAAAGTGTTTGAAATAGAACAAGTTCTATACAACTGATTCACCCCCCCCCTCTCAGTTGTATGCCCTAGATCCAACAGTTCCTTCTTACACACCTGTGTATAATCCTACTCCAATCTAAGCTATAACTCCTTACACGGCTAGTACTTCCAATAACAGTCAAAATAATGGTCAGCCTTTCTTCCAACTTCCTAGGGATGTAACTGTGGCAAAAGCACAAGAGGATAGGGAAGAAATCAAAGAAATTACTACACATTTGAAAAGATTAACAACCGAAGTGACACAGCTAAGAAATGAGAACTTCTATGGAAGAAGCAACCAAAACTACAATCCACATCAAAATCACAACCCTAGGCCGAGAGGACCTTTCACCACTTCCACTCCTTCGAATAACATCAATACACCCCCAGATCAGAATGCTAGCAACAATCCTACCATACTTAAAGCTAGTCAGCACACAAATAATGGAACAACAGTGCAAAAGGATCAAACAAGTAAGACAGAAGCAATAGAGACAACAAGATTAATGAATTACTTATCAGAGGAAATAAAGAAAATTAAGGTCAGTATACCTCTAAATGAATTATTGAAGACCCCAGGGATCAGAAATGCTTTTTTAAAATCCCTGGATACATCCATAACAAACAAGGTGTCTGCTGATATAACTGTTCCTAATAGTGATTCACCACCTAAGGAGAAGGGTAAGAAAGTTGAGCAGCCTTCCAATACAAATGTAGTAATACATACGGATAGGAGGGATACTCACCCTTTCTTGTTAACTGTTAGGTTGTGTGGGAAGAATATACACAATTGCATGGTAGATTCTGGTGCTTCAGCCAACGTAATGCCCTTAGGAATATGTAAAACTCTCAGGCTGACTCCCACCAAATCTGCCAAGGTTGTCACGCAATTAGATAAGACCGAGGTTAGCGTGATAGGAGAACTCATGAACATTCAAGTGCAATTAGCTTCAGACCCTAGGGTAAGCCAAATCATTGACATTCAAGTAGTGGATATACCCATAAATTATGGAATGTTGCTAAGTAGGGATTGGTCCAAGACATTAAACGGATATATGGCTACTGACTTTTCGCACATGTGGTTACCTTGGAGAGGCATCCCAAACCAGATCAGAATAGAGGCAGAGCCCAGAATGAAACATATGATAACAGAGTATAATCGAACTAATGAAATATTATATGCTGCTGTGAACCAGGTGTCTATAGAATTACTAACAATGGGGTGCAGATTGAAGAGATTATGATGTTAAACATTAGAAAAAAGTGTGTCAGCAATAGAACGGCACTATTCATTGAGTCTGACGGAAATTCTTCAGATGAAGAAAATAATGCAATAGACAAATTTGGTCATGCCATTAGACAAGAGGTGGAAGAGTGCGTTAAACACAATCTCCCAGTCCAATGTAAGCTATATAAAAATAGGTGTAGAGTCCATGATAGGCAACATTCTGAGGAGAATTGTGAAATATGCAAAGACATCATTGAATATGACTACAAAAAGTGCATAGGGAGGGTAGAGTCACAAGAGGAAAATGAGAATCCTGATCCAACACAGAGATATGTTCAGGATAATATAGATGCCTTGATTCCAGATTTAGGAAAAGAAATAGAGGACAAGGGTAGTTATCTTTCTGAGTTGCAAACTAAAAACACACATATGCAAGATAACCAAACGGAAAAACCCATGAATAAACAAGACAACGCCCCACAGGCAATAAAAGGGACGAAGTATGCCAAGGTAAAAGATCAGAAAAGTAAATATGGCATGTGGACGTTAAAATGTGATGGGTCCAAATCAAAATAGGGCGCAGGTGCGGGTATTGAACTCATAGATGCTCAAGGTAAATCACATTTGGCAGCATATAGATTACAATTTTCTTGCACTAACAATATTGCTGAATATGAGGCCCTAATTTTAGGACTTGTCATGGCCATCAAGAAAGGGGTAAAAACCATCAGAGTATTTTCAGACTCTGAATTAGTAGTCAGACAAGTGAGGAAACTATATGCCTGCAATTATAAGAAAATGATTAGTTACAGACATAGAGTATGGGGTTTAATGGATTCGTTTGATGCTTTTAACATAGAGCACATCCCTAGAGAGCTGAACCACAGGCCAGATATGTTAGCAGTTGCTGCTAGTACATTAGAACCATTGACACTGTCAGGATTAAGACGATTTGCTGTTGAGCTAGTTAACGTGCCCAGTATACCAGACAACGTTACACACTTTCAGGTATTTGGAGGGGATCAGCAAATTATTAATTTTCTGACTTGTAATGAGGCATTTGAGGCCCAAATCATTGATGAACAAGAAAGGCTTGAAGTAACATGGGACGAAGAAGATATGATCAACTTAAAGAGCAACTTCTTACCAAAAGGAGTAATTGAATTAGAACACATCTTTGACTTCGACGGAGTAATAAGACAGAAAGACTTATCCAAAACAGAAGGGGGTAGGTGTGATTTACATAACTTAGGGACTGAGCTAAATCCACAAAGTGTACTAATTGGGAAAGCTTGCTCTGAGAAAATTAGAAAAGAGGTTCTGGACGTTCTGAAAGAATATAAACATGTCATAGCATGGACTTATAAAGACTTGAAAACATTTGATGAGTCCATCATAACTCACGTAATACCTTTAAGAAAAGAAGTCAAACCATTTAGGCAGAAACAGAGACCTGTAAATGCCATTCTAGAGCCTTTAATCTTTGAGGAAGTTAAAAAATTACTATCCGCTGGAATAATTTTCCCAGTCAGATATTCTGTCTGGGTAGCTAACTTAGTACTAGTGAGGAAGAAAAACGGAGACATCAGGTTGTGCGTAGACTTTAGAAATTTAAACAAGGCATCTGAAAAGGATAATTATCCTTTGCCCCTGATAGACGAAGTACTGCAAGCAGTAAATGGTGCAAAGATGATGTCTTTTTTAGATGGTTTTTCAGGTTATAACCAGGTCTTAATTGATAGAGAAGATAGACTAAAAACCACCTTCACTTGCAAATGGGGAAATTATGCGTATAGAAGAATGCCTTTTGGTCTGATCAATGCAGGTGCCACTTTTCAGAGGGCCATGGACGTTGCATTCCGTGGATTATCAGGTAAATGTATTGTTGTGTATATGGATGATTTAACTGTGTATTCCAAGGATGCATCCACCCACGTTGAAGACCTCAGAAAAGTACTCAAGCGATGTGAAAGGTATGGGGTTTCCCTTAATCCTAAGAAATGTATATTTGGCGTAACTGAAGGTAAATTATTAGGCCATGTCATTTCTGAAAATGGAATTTCAATTGATCCGGATAGAATAGAATCCATAAAAAATTTGTAAATACCAAACAGTAGGAAAGAGTTGAAATCATTTTTTGGTAAAATTAACTTTGTTCGGAAGTTTATAACAGGTTTTGCAGAGATCGTGCAGTCGTTGAATGCCATGTTGAAGAAAGATGCACAGATGGAATGGATGCCAGTGGCCAAAGCCGCATTTGAAGATATCAAGGAGGTAATTTCTGATGCCCCTATATTGGCAAGTCCAGACTACACAAGCCCATTTTACATCTACTCCTTTGCATCTTCTCATTCTGTCGCGGCTGCCTTGACACAGAAAGGTGAAAATAATGAAGAGAGGCCCATAGCATTTATGAGTGCGCCTCTGAAGGATGCACAGCTGAGATATTTAGATATCGAAAGACAGGCATTCGCATTAGTAAAGGCTGTGAAAAAATTTAGACACTACATTCTGCGCAGCCAGATCAAAGCCATAGTACCAGACACAGCAGTAAAAATGTTGCTGATGCAAAACGAGCCTGGAGAAAAAAGAGCCAAATGGATCACCACACTGCAGGAATTCGACATGGAGATCATTCCCGTAAAGCTGGTCAGAGGGCAGGCGTTGGTGCAGACAATAGCAAACATGGATCCAAATCTGATAAAACAACAATATGTATTGAATTCCCAAGACGCATTAGGTTGGTACGATGATTTAAGCACCTTCCTGATAGCTGGAAAGTACCCAAGCAAGATGAAGGCTTCTCAGAGGAGAGCTTTGAAGATTAAGGCACAAAATTATATGGTGCAAGGAGGTCTTCTATTCAGGAAGAACCATGATGGAATTTATCTAAGATGCTTAAATAGAACTGAAGCTGATAGAGTGTTGACAGAACTACATGACAAGTACGGAACCGGCCATGGTTCCCATTTAGCTACAACACACAAAATACTGAGGGCGGGCTATTACTGGCCCACTATGTTCAAAGATACTAAGAGTCACATCAGAAGTTGCCACACCTGTCAGACTGCAGCAGACAAAGGGAGAAATCTGGCCAATCCACTGCAACCTGTGATCGAATCCAGACCGTTTGCACAATGGGGCTTGGATTTTATCGGAGTCATCAATCCCCCATCTTCTGCAGGACACAAATTTATATTGACGGTAACAGACTATTGTACAAGGTGGAGTGAGGCCACCTGCTGCAAATTTTCCACAACTGAGGTAGTTATCAAGTTCCTTGAAGAAAACATTATCACCAGGTTTGGAACGCCCTATTCATTGGTATGTGATAATGGCCCTGCTTTCTCTTCTTTAAAATTTTCTAAATGGGCATTTGAATATGGGATTATTCTAAGGTTTTCTTCGAATTATTACCCTCAAGGTAATGGACTGGCTGAATCAACAAACAAAATTTTATTAGACATAATCAAGAGGTTAATTGCCAAAAGTCCTAGAGAGTGGAATACCCTGTTAAGATATGCATTATGGGTAGACAGGACCAAGTTTAAAATAGCTTTAGGTAGCACACCTTATCACTTAGTTTATGGGACTGATCCCATACTTCTGGTTAATCTGAGAATACCAACCTGGAAGTTTGCCAATGAATATCTAGGCTTTGATAACCATAGGGAAGCCAGAATAGTGCAAATGTTACAACTAGAGGAGAAAAGAGGTCAAGCCCTCGAGAAGTTTGCCAAACACCAAGTGGTTGTTAAGAGGTGGTTTGACAAAAGGGCAAGAGTCAAAACATTTAGAATATCAGACTTAGTGTTGTGTTGGGACAAAGCACATGAAAAGAAAGGAAGCCATGGAAAATTCGATAAATTATGGCTAGGTCCATTACAAGTCTCAGAAATAATAGGAGATAACACCTTTAGACTTAAGACCTTGACTGGAGAAGATGTGCCATTACCAGTTAATGGCCAGCATCTGAAACACTACTTCCAGGCTTGAGGTAAAAGGGGGGCAGCCTTTTTTTAATGTAAAGTGCTGTAAGTAATGTACAGTTCTTCTTTTGTGTTTTCTTTTGGGTTGGCTGTTTGTATAGTTTGTCTTCTGTTTGTTTCTGCTTTTTGTTTCTTTCTGTTTGTACAGCTTTTCTTTTGTTGTGTTGTTTGTACAACCTGTTTGTTTAGTTTGTTTGTTGTCTCTTCAGCAGGGATCTTTATTTTACTTTAGAGTATTAAGGAGAAAAACTAGCAACCATTCAAAACAGTATAAAATTTAGGGTATTCAAGTTAATCATTTACAATTTACACATAACTTGTTACTGTCATGAATGTAGAGAGTTGTTCATCTTCTGAAGTTTTGTATTCAATAAATGTGATTGAGAATTCGAAGCAAGTTTCTCACGATGACACACCTAAAATCCTTGGGTTTGTTGAACTTACCAGTGTAGATATTAGGTGAAAAATCAGAGGTTCCCCTTGCTACCATTACAATTCTCAGCTTAATTTCAGCAAGTGTCCACTCCTTGCATCATGAAGTTACAAATTGTTATATCTTATGAAGTCTTTCAAAAATTAGAAAATAAAATAAATAAATAAATAAATAAAGTGGATTATACTGAAAATCCAGATTAAGCCATCTAAGTAACTCTACTGGGGCTATAGACGCTCGCTAGCAGTGGGGCTCTACTTAGGAGAATTGTAACGATAACCTTGCCGGGGCTATGGACGCTCGCTGGCAGCAAGGCTCTATCCGGTCGGCTATGAGGGAATATCCTCACCTACGTAGGCTAATGTCAGTCACTAGTTTGTTCAACCGATCTTCAAGATGAGGATAATTAATCACGTGCACACAACTAAACTGAAAATGGAAATTCATGCATCTTTATTGAATACTTTGAGTCTCAAGCTGAAAAGTAATTTGCAGGAAAGATAGTCAGAAGTTATGGATTCATTTCATCTAGTTTTCTTGAACACTTTGAATTTAATTGTTTTGTTTTGGTTGCTAGTTGTTGTGATGTTCACAACACGCCCCATTTTACCCCTTAGCAAAACGAGGACCCCTACTGTTGCTTTGCCTTTTTGCTTTTGCTTGTTTTGTTCTGCTTGGTGGCAAGGGAAAAAAGGAGTCAAATTTGCAAACCTCGTTGAAAATAGAGAAAATTGTATTTTCAGTACCAATGCATGATGTGGTTGGATTCCTTGTGAAAAATGAGCCAGGGTTGCCTTTTGAACCATCTTAAAATTCATCATATCTTACAAGTTATGATTATTTAGGTAAGATGTACTATCAGGTTTTGCATGATACACGGTCAGTTGTTTGCCTTTTTTTCTTGTTGGTCTAGTTTAAATTTTGAAGTATACACGCTTGGTGGATTTCTTGTTAAGGGAATTTTTGTCTGGGTTCCACTCTGTATCTCACAATTGTCTGTTTGACAGAAAAATGCATAGGTGCACTTAAAATGACAAACCCAAGGGGTTATTTTGCAGAATTAATACATTTGGTATTGAGCATAAAAAATGTATTTCATGCATACCTTAATACATTACAGCGAAGTATGTTATGCGCGTCGGCATAACATTTGATATCGGGGTGCTTTGAAATTGTTATGCCGATGGGGGCTTCTTACCGATGACGGATGGTCATCGGCCTAACTGAGACCATCGGCTGAGTTTAAAAAAGTCACCTCGAGGCCGTATCTCTCGCTGACGATATTGTCATCGCCATAACTTACATCGTCGGCCAAACATTTACAGGTCACCCCGAGCGGTATGGTCTCGCCGATAGCCTTGGGCTATCAGCATAACAGTAGGCTATTGGCCAAGGTTTTCCCCCCTTCGCCGATATGGAGGCTCTCACCGATGGAGATCAGTGAAGCGGTCATCGGAATGACTCTCGCCGATGTCAAGACATCGGTGAGATAGTTACGATCGGCGGGGAAGATTTAGAATTCGCCGATGGCGAATCTCTTGCCGATAGAAGGGAAATACAAGCCGCTAAGGGCTATATCAGCATAACTCTCGCCAATGGAGGATGAGCGAAATAAAAAGGCCGTCGGCCAAACAGCGAATATCGGCCAACATATTTTTTGGTCCGCTGATGGGCGGGAAATCAAAGCGATAGGAATTTTAAACAATTTTTTGGGCGCCCGTGGCATTCTTGGTCAACGATGGTTGACCCGATGGGTTTTGAACAGTCTGTGTACATTTTGAACGCAGTTTCTGCTAATTTTGGACCTGATTTCCACATTTTGCACGGTCACCCTGATTTAAACAGATATTTTTGGTTTCTTGCTGTTCGTTTGATAAATATGGTACGTATTGCTTGTCTTGTCTTGCAGGCTTACAGTCGAGGAAGCAGCGAGAAATTCAACACATTGACCTCATGGAGGAAGGAAATCCAATCTCAGGAGCAGGAAGATAAAGATGAAGTGCAAAGAAGTCAAGGCCAACCAAATGAAGAACAAGGTTGCATGAGAGTATTACTACAACAGACAAACAAGAGTTATTGCTGAGCTGCCAGAACTTCTTAGAAGGGGCAATATTTCACCCAGATTTGACACTGCTCAGAGATATTTTGGAAGATCTGGTTCATCTGTATTTATCGCTGTAACCAGGGGTTTGAACCAGGGGTTCAGTTAGGTTTTTGCTGTAGTAAGGACAATCAGAGAGTCTTTATATTGTGCCTCTCTACCTTGTAATACTTTACAACAGGGGCTACACAGGGATTTTTTAGGAAAACACAGCAAGTTAGCTTAGTTTAGATTAGAAGTAGAAGAAGGAGGTCGCCTGTTTGTCTGCAGTAAGGTGCGCATGGAATGTCTGGCTGCCTTACTGTATCTGTAAAGCTTGTAAGTTCTCTGTAGTATGATCAATGAAACTAAGAGTCATTCCTACATTGTAAATCATGTATGACTATTCGTTTCTAATACAATAGAATCTGGAGTTCTGCATCTATCTTCTGAGTGTTCTCCTGCTCTTCTTTGTGTTTTGAAATATTTTCTTTGAGAGCTTGCAATTTTAAATGTATGTTTGTGAAAATGCTCAGAACTTGCATTTAAGGTTTTTACTGTGGATTTGATCAAATTATTGTAGTATTTACATAGTGCATAACAGAAACAATTAGATCCTTCGATAGATTAAATGAGGTATAGATTAGATCTTTCTAACTTTTCCCAACCCATCTGAAATATTTAGCTGAAAACGTAGAAATCTAAAGGAAATTGTCTCAAATTTGAAGAAGCATGCATAACAGAGTTAAGAGTAGACAGTTTTCATAAATGTATAAAAGAGAAGGCTACAATAATTCAAGAAAACCATCTGAATTTGCAACACAGTAACACTTGTATGCAAATGAACAAAATACTTGTTGAAATCTATGATTCTTTTGCATATTCTTAGTCCATTAAACCACCAAACAAACCTAAACTACGTAAGGCCCCTTGAACATTACAGCTTCACATTGACCAACTGAACTTGACCAACCGAACCATTGTAGACTTGGGATTAGTTGAATCTTAAATGATTCCTTCTTATCTTTCAAGTATAGTTTCAGTTCATTATATGTGAATTTTAACTTACTGTTATGATTGCATCAAAACAACCACCAACAAGTTATCCTTTTTAGATGCTTTATTCAAATTTCTGAAGTCTACACACAATCTAATGTCACCATTCTTCTTCCTTACTGGAACCAAGTTTGCCACCCATGTAGAATGTCTCACAGGAAATATGATCCTGGCTTTAAGCAATTTCTTAACTTCTTAAAAAATGATGGGCTCCAGTAATGCATTAACCGGTCTCTATTTTTGTCTAAAGGGCTTGACATCTGGCTTTAAAGGTATAGTATGAGTGATGATTGATGTATCATAAGTCTTTAACTCATCATATGTCTAGGCAATAACATGGATGTAATCTTTAAGTGCTTGGGTTATCCCTTCCATTTCTTTTTCTGTGCATACCTTTCCAATTAGGACATTCCTTTTTTCATCATCATGTCTAATGTTAACTTGTGAATACTCTCCCCCATCTGCTTTAGGGAGATCTTTCTGTTTTAGCATGTTGTCTAAATCAAATGCTCTTTCCAACTCTATCATTCCCTTAGGAATCTTGTTACTAGGCAACTCTAAGATTTCTTCTTCCCAGATATGATCTTCCACATTTCTTTCATCTATGATCTATGCATCAAAGACATCTCTATTGGATATGAAGTCTAAAATGTGTTGGTCATCATCAAACACTTGAAGGTTAACAACATTGTCTGGCACAGAGGGTACTGACACTAATTCAATTGAAAATCTCTTCAAACCAGATATGGACAGTGGTTCCAGAGTACTTGCGGCTTGGGCTAAGGCATCTGCCCTGTGATTTTGCTCTCTAGGCACATGGGTGATGTTAAATGCATCAAAATCTTCTATTAGATCCCATACCCTATGTCTGTAATTAGACAACTTGTTGTAGTTACAAGAATATATACCTCTTGCTTGTTTTACTACCAATTCTGAGTCTCCATAGACATGCAGAATCTTCACTTTCTTTCTAAGTGCAAACAATATCCCATGAATCAAGGCTTCATACTTTATCACATTTTTTGTGCATGGGAATTGTAATCTATATGCTACTAGGTAGGATTTACCAAATGAATCAATAAGATCTATTCCTACTCCAGCCCCTTGTTTTGATTTGGATCCATCAAACCTAAGGATCCATGGCTTATCTTCAGTTAGAGGCTTGTCTGGGCCTTCTCTTTTCTTTTTAGCTTTGGCAGCTACACCATTTGATATATGTTTCAACTTTGGTGTTTTAATCTTCTCAAAATTCACCTTATCTGGCTAATGTGAAGCTAATATTTCTTCTTTTTCTTTACCATCAGAAGGAGGATCCTTTGGACAAGGCAATGGCTGCTTCTTCAGAATATGCAAACATAATGAACAAGTAGTTTCTGAATGTGGTGCTTCATGTAACCTATACCATCCCTCAATTAAGGCATCTTGTGGGGATTTTTGCTGCTGTATCATCTTTTGAATCTACTTTGACAAAAAATCTTCAAACTTGGATAGATTACTGCCTCTATCTTCATCAGATAGTTCATAATCTAACTCTACCAAGCAATCACTTCCTGGGGTGATTTTCTTGTTACTCTTAGCATTACACTTGCTACACACCAAAATCTCTTCTATCATCTGAATAGAACTTTCATCATGATATGTGCTTTATTCTGTTCCTACAGACGACAAACAACAATCAGTATCACTATCACTATCTATAGAACTTAACTTGGATGATGATGATGATGCCTCACTGCAAGTTTGTTCCAGTTCCATCATGTCTAAGCAAGCCTCACAAGTCTTTTTAGAATGCGCCTCATCATGTAACCTGCACTATCCTTCAATTAGAACATCATGAACAGGCACTTTTAACAATTGACAACACTGTACTTCTTTGGACAGGTGTATCTCAAAATTCTTGAAGTGATCTACTTCTATCTCATTTTCAGGGTTACAATTAGATTCTAAAATTATCATGTCATCTTGGAGATTATTATCATGAACATGAACATCATACATGAGGATCTCCTCTATCTTGACAGTTTGGGGTCTGATGGAGTAGACTCCAGGTTCAACATCTACATACATGATCTCATTGGTTTTATTGTATTCAATGATCATATATTTCATGCGAGGCTCAACATCTATCCTTATTTGATTAGGTATTCCTTTCCAAGGTAACCACATGTGACTAAAATCATTGGACATATATCCATTGAGGGTTTTTGACCAATCTCTGTTGAGCAGCATCCCATAGGTATTAGGTATATCCACTACCTGAATACCAATGTAGTATTAAATTCTTGGATCTGATGCTAACTGCATATGAATGTGATTTAGTTCTCCTACTACACTCACCTCTATTTTATCTAACTGTGTTACTTTCTTCAATGAGTTAGCAGGATGCAACCCTAAGGCATTGCATATGGATAGGGGCATTACATTGGTGGGTGCTCCTAAATCCACTACGTAATTATGCAAGTTCTTACTAAACATCCTTATGGTAAGGAGAAAAGGAGGTGACTCGGTTTTATCTTTGTAAAGAGTCATGTGTGAAGTCTCTGTAGCTTGAACAGTGGCTAGAACTTTGTGTTTAACATTAACATCCCTAGAAGCATGATCCTTATTTCCAGTCTGACCTAAGGTATGACTATCCTCTTTTGGAGCAGGATCATCTAAGGATTTCATAAAGGCTTTTTTGATAGCTAGGGTTTTGAGTAATTCTGATAACGACAGACTGATTTTGGTCTTTTTCATTTCATCTGCTAAGTAGGTGACCAATTTGTCAGACTCAAGAGTCAGATTACCATTTTTTGATATTGTATTTTGTGGTGCTAAGTACTGAGCATTAACTTTGGGAAATCCAGGGTTATTGCTTTCCTTAGGATCAGGAGGAGTGTTGAAATTATTTGGAGGCAAGGATGTAGTCAAAGGACTAGCAAGTTAGTTGGAATTGTTCCTTAGATTATAATTATGCCTACCCTGATACTGTTGTTGATAAGCATGTACCTCTTCATGTTCAATTGATGGCTCATTTTCATCTTTAAATGGAAAAAAATAATTGATCTCAAAAGCCATGGCTAACTCTTCACATGCTAAGGTGTAATTCTGATGAGGTGACATAACCTGTTGATGAGGATGATTGATGAAACTTTCTAGCACTAGAGCAGAATCATATCCATAGGGGACAATTTCATTTCCTTCAACACAAGGTGGATTACCTGAAGTATTAGACAATTCAGCTTGGAATATACTGGTAGGAATCCTGAACTGAGGACAATCTATCTCTGCATGAGCATTGGTATTATGTATCCTACACCAGTTTGTAAGAGCTGCCTCTGCAAGGTTCACTCTAGTGGTTTGCTTAGGTTCACCAGGAGACTGATTATCTAGGGGTGATGGCAGAGAACCATTGTTTGACCTAGTGTTCCACACTCTAGGCTGTCTAGGGGGATTATTGTTACCATTTTTATTATTGTAATTGTTATTGTATCCCCTATCAGGATAATTAGATCTATGGTTGGCATATCCTCTATTCTGATTTGGTTGAGAATAGAAATTATCACTCCTCGAATGAGTGATCTCAGTGGTGAGTTTCCTCAACTGTGTTGATATCTCTTTAATTTCTTCCTTTTCTTCTTGAACTTTGGCTACTACATTCTATGTTTGAGGTTTAAAGAAGGAAGATCCATTGTTGTTGTTATTAGACTGTTCCACAACCTAAGGTACCTGTGTATGCCATGGATGTTGTAACATTTGACCATTTCCATTTAGAGGTGGCATGATGCTGAGTGGGGATATCTGTAAGGGACTTGGCATCATAGCTGGAGGTATCATGGCTCCATTGGTCTATTGCTGAGTAGGATATGTGGGATAAGCAGGGAGTGTAGGAAATGCAATATTAGGTGTTGGAGCAGGGATCAATTGCTGACTGACTTTGACAACTTCTTCAAAAGCTCTTGTCAAGGTTGTGACACCAGGATGTGCTCTTCTAATAAACATAGAAGTCAAGGGATCTAAGACTAAATAGTATATGCTCCTAGCAGCTTCATCTAGTACAGTATAGGGAGCAACTAACTTTGAGAGCATCTTTTGGAATCTTGCATTGAAATTGGCAGTAGGTTCTCCTTCAAATCTCTTGATTGTGGCAAACAGATGATAATTCATTGAAGGATCTATAGGTATTTTGAATCTATCCTTAAAGGATTTCTCCAAGGTAGCCCATGAACTGACTGAACCTTGACCAAGACTGATATACCAATTATATGCCTCTTCCCCTAAGGAAAATGGAAATAACCTGCATACCACATCCTGATGTTCAATTCTAGCCCTACAACAAGTTTCGTTGAATGTTCTAATGTGATCATCAACATATTGATATGGATGATATTTAGGACAAATCTTGTTAGGATTTTTAGGTAAAGGATGATATGCAGTAAAAGTCAAAGGTGACTCTGCAGTAAAGAATGACATTGTGACTGGTGGAGGTTGGACTTGAGGTGTGACAGGTGGTCCTGTAGGTGTTTGCAACCTGATATGAGTTATAGGAGTGTGTTCTGGTGAAGCTCCTAATGTACTAGAACTAGGAGAATGATGAATATCTATTGTTCTAGGTCTAAATCCCCAGATAGGTAGTTCTTCAAAGAGTTCGCTGGATCTGGACCTGGTATTTGGCCTGAGAGCCAAGATTTCTTGAATTTTAGAAAAATTTGGCTTATTTGCTGTAAAGATCAGCTAAAACACTCTAGCAAAGGCTATATTTATGATCAGGATTTGAAACTGACTAGATATTTATGTAATATTTACAGAAATGATGCAAATATGAGGTGATATGAGGCTTTGGGACATGAGCAACTGGATATCAGGTCTCTAAAGCAAACTATGTCAAAGTTTTCACAAAAGACTTGAAATAGAGCTTATCTTTGAAATATCACGATGATCAACTACAAAGCTTGAAATATTTATGCTCAATTTTGAAAACTTTGCAATGGACAAACATGCACGGACTTAAAACAACAAATCTTTGCATATGACTTGAAATACAAAGCTGCATGAGTACTACCTTTCTATCTGCATCATCTAATCAGACAAATCTACTGATGAGTGCCCTCCTTCTAGCGCCAATTTATGTTGATGATGATTGTTAGTCATAACAACATGCATAAAAATTTGCACAACAAACCTTTACTATCTTGTAAAGTACGATCAGCTTAAAATAAGTTGATGACTCCAAGTCTCCATTGATTAGGTCATGATCATCTAACGTTACTCAGAGGTTGATGTGACATGTTGTTTTCCATTTCAAGGGGTCTTACATTTGTCTTGATGATTAGTATTGTTCTATTTCCTGTAAATTTATTCCATAGAGAGGTTATTTCTACTCTATTTCCAAAGATAACTGATATATTTGCAAGTTTGATTAATTCTTCTGAACATTGATCATCATGAACTTGTCCTTTCTTCTACACTGTATATTTATTCAAATTATGTGTCTATAAGTAGATATTTACATGTATCTCATGGATATTTGTATGAATTTGCATGATATTTGTCAATTTAACATGCTTTTGTTCTAAATATGCTCTGTATTTTCAATTATCTACGGGATATCAGCATATTTCATGTTATTTACTTTTGATTCTTTGTTATTTGCAATTATGGTGATGATCTGCTATGAAATTGAAATAAATTCAAAAGAATGCTTCTAATTTTAGTGAATCTTTAGCCTTTGAACCACATACATACAACACACATTCATGAGGAGAAGGAATCAAACCATATATCACTAGGATGTTCCACAACTAGATATGGATGATGCTAACTTCAAAGGATAAGGAATGAAAACAACACATGCAGACTGACAAGCACTCTAAGGGCTGCAACTGATCAATGCATGTATCCAGAATTTAAACATAGATTACTCAAGATTTATGATGACTTGTAATCAAATATGCTTCTCTCTCATTCAGTATGCATAACATGTACATTTACAACAACTTTGAAATGAGTCCTGATATTTCAGCAATCAAATTTCAATTAAGTTTCGAATATTCAAGATATGGCACTCCTGCACCTTTTATAGAATAAGGTGAGGAGGTAGTTACAAATGACCTATGGTCAGGATTTGTCAATTAAGATCTACGATTGATAACAACTCTTTGACTCAGTCAACCTTTCCTCGTACCAGGTGGCAACCATCTGGATGACTCATTATCTTATGAGTGCCCTATGCATATGTCTTCTTGGTGATGCATCTTCATTCATTCTTCAGGTTCCTCCTCTTCATTCTCTTCTTCTTCATCATGATCATCATCTTCATTGCTTTCAGTATCACTGTCACCCTGATGTACATCCTCCTGTATGTGGACCTTCATCGCTATCCTAATGTGCTTATATGCCTGCACCATTTTTTTCACCTCTCCTCCATCTTGGATTTTGGCTTTTATCATGGCATGCTTGTGAGACTTGAACTTGGCTTTCAACGCCGCTAGCTTACTTTTTTTGTTATTTAAAGTCTCATTATAATTTTCCACCCTGACCTTTATCCTCATGATCTTATTCATTACTTCTTCTGATAGGTGGGTGAGGGGGTCATCTACCACTGGCTGGAAATTATCATGCAGAGCTTTGATAGCAAAGTCTGCATCTTGATTTTCAATCTTTCCCTCTACTTTTCCTTCTAAAGCCTCAAGGATCTCTACTTCGTATACCATCATGTTGTGCAGCTTTATACTTATATGCATGAGCTTGCCACTGCATTTCTTCAGGATATCACATTCGAACCTGATATCCTCATACCATATGTCTATCAGCAAGGCGGTGTTATTATTCTTCACTTGATTATTTATTAGGATTTGAGGATCAATCCTCTTTATTTCACTTAAAGCAGTAAGGTCCTTTTCTAATTGGAATGATCGTTTCCCTATTTCATTTTGCATTTTGTCTACTTTTCTCTTCAAACTGCTTAAGGAAATCCACCTCTGTAAGGAGGTTCTCAAAACATCCTCAGCTCCAGTAAGGGCTGACAGCATCCACTTCTCCATGATCATGGCTTCATGCTTCACGAGGTCCAACTTGGTAACCTTCTCCTAGGATATGACAGTTAATGGGACTACTGGATCAACTTGTGTATTATAAGGGTTAATCAACCCCTTTATATATGAATGCAGCTGAGAATGTGCTCCTTATGTTGTTTATTTTTCTCTTTCTCCTTCTTTACCCTTTGGGTCAAATAATCAATGATGTCTTTCCCTTCCTAACCTTCTTGGTCCTCATTAGCAAAACCCAAATCAACAGTTGTGATTTGGAACTCTTCCAAGGTGATCTTGCCCTTCTCCCTCTCTATCGTGGGAAGTGCTACTTGTGTAGTCCTTTTGCCTGTAGCAGGCTCTCTCCTAATAGCCAATGTCAATCTGGATTTCCTCTTGGGCTTCATTATTGTCTCTGTAAACAAGGTGGAAACATCAAATTCCTAAATTTCACAGCCTTGTTCCATACCTATTTCTCGCTCCAGCCATTGAGGCACATCTTCTCTGGATCCTGGATGTTCTTCGCCAACATCATGTCTGCCCTAATCTCTAGTATCTGCTTCTATTATTGGTGGAGAAGGTGATTTCTTAGTTTCTTCCTCATGGAGTTCCTCATGAGGGGGATCTTGTTGCATCTCTTCTTGTTGAGGGGTTTCTTCCTATAGAGGAGGATCCTGTGGAATGTCCACATCATGATCCTGTGCCTGGTCTTGTACTCCCTCATTCTTACATTCATCCACTTTATTGCTTTCCTCATCCTGAGGCATATTGACATCTGTGGATGTCTGTGTGTTGGCCTTGTGCATCACCCTAATCTCGGGTCACTTCTTGTTCTGCACCTGATGCACCAACATCCTGTGTCTTAAGGTCCTCATGACCTGATTCATCTTTAGTTCCCATGGCATCTCCTTGATCTCCCTGAGTCTGGGCAGCAGCATTACCTGATGTATCTTTATCACCCCTGCCTTTCTATTGGACTTCTACTATTTTTAGCTAAGCGGGTATTTCATGCTATTGTTGACCCATATCAGGAGCATTGCTCTTTTTTTATATCTACTCGGCCACTTCAACCTTTTTTGTCACCTTAGGTGCACCTGCTCTATCCTTGGGACTTACATCATCCCTGTATGTTAAATCTATGAATGTAGGGCTAGTCATCTGATCGACCAACTTATCGAGCCCAATTTGTTGGGCTGCCCACTCTGGGCTACTTTCTTTCACTTCTTCTGTTTGTTTCACCTCCTCCAATACCGCCATTTGTGCTAATGGGGTCCCATGTGGAGTCATGTGGGTACTGCAGGCGAGGGTCTCAATTCTTTGAGAGGCTACATTTTGCACTACCTTATCATTTGATAAGTCCACGGTGTCCTCTAAGGAGAAAGGAACACCCTAACCAGCCCTAATAGCCTCTTTTGTTTTCTCCTCTGCCCTCTCAGTCTTGAATTGTATTATTGTGGGAAGCAGAACATCATGCTATAGCTTCTTCTTGAATGCTTCACCACCAGCTCCTCTTAGTATAATAGGTGTCAGCCCTGATATCACCCCACATGGATGTTCTTTGCTTCTTGGGTGGTGATGTCAGCGGCATCGCCCTCCTCTTCCTACTAACCATCATCAGGTCATCACCTATAGGTTCCTTGTTTACCTACACTTCCTCAAATGGGATGTCTTCTTCTACTTCATGTTGTGAGGTCTGGCCTTCCTCCTGTACTCCTGCAGTTTCAACAACTGGCCTCAGGATCCTCTTTGTCTTTGGCTTTTATCCCAGAGACTTGCAGATGAGGCAAATGCCCGACCTGATGTCGATGCACCTACAGCTATTGTGTCAATTCTTTCAATTATTACCCCCTTAGGTTCATCTTCAGTTTTCTTTCCTCTAGGGGGACCCTTCCTCTATTTCTATGTGGGTAACCTCTCTCCATTAGATTTTCTTTTCTCATTTAGCAAGTCATCATACTCCTCATCAGCTAGTTCTTGCCTTTTCTTCCTAGCATCAACTGTAAGGGCTACACCCTTTTTCTTCAATCTGTTTATTTGTTCATCTACCCAAGCTTGGGTTAATTGTAGTACTCCACCTGTAAATTGATCGAGGGAGATATCCTTCGGCTATGTTAGATCAGGGGTTGATATGGTGTCATTGTACACCTTCTTGTTTTCATATTCATTAGACATAGTTTTTCCATCATCGTTCCTTAGCTGTACTGGAACTGGGATGCAGTCAAATGTCTTTATCTAGTTCAAGGTGAGTCTTTGGTATTTTCTTCTCCTCACCTCTGTTTCATCCTCACAATCAGTCCAGAAATCTTCCAGATGCTTCTGATGAATAGGTTTTCCTATTATTTTCTGCATCCTGCCATAGGGGTCATAAGATCTAGCTAAGGGAAATGGTTGCAAATACATTAGTTTCAGACCTCCTATGACATGCTTTATTCTCTTTGAGTCTGAGCACATATACCAGCCCATAGATACTAGAAATAAGACCGGAGATATCTTCTTTTGTTCCTTGTATGCTGCAATTATGGTAGACACTTGCCTGAGAAACTCCATCTGGATAACCCCATCAATAGGGTATCTTGGTAGCATAAGGGGTTGTCCCTCAAATCCCTCTATTCTTATGTATGAAAAGGTGGCAAACTGGATGAACCAGGTGCCATGTCTGTAAACAACTTCTTGAGCCTCCATGCTCAGTCTCTTGGTTCTATCTTCCTCCATGGTTCTAACTAGATGCATAGAGAATGCATCATTTACCAATTTGTAATCTAGGAGGTAATTCTTTCTCTGTAGATGAGGATAGTGATCCCATATGTGGGCATCATCTACATCACCACCAACCTTACCTATTGTAGTCAAGGTGTCAAAGGTACCCTTATAAGCACATGAGTACACAACATATGAGGTCATATGAAACATGCATGCCTAACGACCTAGGTTCCTCATGCGTTCATCTTGTGTATCACTAATGATCTTGGCCCACAATGGCTTTTTTATTTGTATAGAGGACCATCTAGATGACTCCAAACATCCAATTCTCAAAATTCCCAGCATGAAGCCTACCTGTCATCCTACTTAGCAGGGCAATCATGTACTGGTACTCATCATCAAAATCAAATTTATATAAGTGTATGGACAATTTAGCTGAGGTAGTGTAGGTGTTGCTCTTCGACCTCCACTGATACATCCTCTTCCTTGCATTCTTCTTATTGTTGTTGTACTCTGTTTCTAGTTTTCATAGATCTACACTGACCACCCTCTTTCCCACTGGCAGATTGAAACTAGAGGTGATGCCCTTAATTGAAAAGTCAGCATATACTCTTCCATTCTTTTGCACTCGTCTAGTCTCAGGGTTATAGTTCCTGGCACATTCCACTACCAGCTTCGGGGTCTCCATGTTATATGGAAATCTAGCTGCATGCAACATTCCTGAAACATATATTGCATCTAGAAGGGTATTATCCTTGTCATGATCTATTCTTGTTGACCATGCCGCCAGGTCCGTATCCCCCTGGTGAGTATCACCAATGATGCCATACTTAAATTGTACCCCCTCAGGATGAACAAACATGGTCTTAAGAAATTATGAATCGGACCTATTCCTTCCAAGATCTGCCATTGATTCATGATAACGCTTTCCTCCTGGGTTAGATAGGTGATTACGGAAAAGAGTTGCAAATGCTGAAGATCCCCTGTTCCGTTACACTGCAAGATCTAGTCTGTTAACAGGTAGTTGTATGAGGGTTTGACTTCTCTGCTCTGTAATTTCTTATTTTTTCGCAAGGTAAATAAAAATAACCTTGGAAAATTACCTTTAAATGCATCCGTAGGGTGAATTAGGGTAAAATTGAGTTGGGATGGTTAAATCTGTTGATCCTTTGCAGAGAATTCATGGATGATGCCAAGTGTTTGATTTGTATTCGCAATAGGCAGGAATCCATCTATTGTATTTAAGTGCATTTAATGTCAGGAAACAGGAGGGAGGTGATCTTTGAAAGATCAGGTGATATTCAAAATATGACCCCCTGCCTTTGAGGCAAAACTAATGCAAAGGAATTGGGTGATGTGGTCAACATTGACCACGTGTATATTGAGTCATGAATTTAAGATCAAGGGATGTTTAAAATATCACCCCCGCAAATAAAATGACCCCCTTAAGAAAAAGATCAAGTGACGTCACCATATCGATGACTTTGTTTAATCTTTGTTGTTTTAATGATGCCACTGTCATGTTATTGAATATGGTGGGCATCGGATATATACCCTTGCGAGGTAAAATGGAATGATGATGTCATCATCAGGGTGGTTTCCTTCATTCATTGGACTTAGATGATGTCACCATCATCATGGCATAGGGTGATATTCATAAGATGATGCATATTAAAAATATGACCCCCGCAAAATATGAAGTCGTTTGACGGGTAGATATTGGCTACTACATAAAATTGACGTCCATGCTTCGCAGATCAAGTGATTATCGGGTGATAATGCAAATATCAAGGTGATCTTATATAATATGACTGACGTTTGAAATATGACCCCCCCTCAGAATATCAAGTTTGACCAAACTTTGACTTAATCATAACTTTCTTCCCTTAAAGAATTTCAGGGTGATCCAAAAGGAAAACTTGCTTGGAATTTCGTACACTTTCCAATCATGAGGTTAATAATATGAAATATTGACTTTGACAACTTACCTCATCATGGTGACATATCCACCCTCTCGCAACGTGTTCATGCATGACTTAATTTTACCAGACCACCCAAAGCAAAAAACAACAAGTCAAAGCAGCCAAAAAAGTTGTCCCTATTTTGTCAAGGCAAAATGGGGCGTGTTGTGTAACCGCACAACAATGGGGTAGGTTTTTTTCCTTCCTAACTACAGTAGTAAATATAAATCTATTTATACATGTTCAAATGATGAAAAAAGGGTTGGTCACTGAACCAATTATCTGGTACGTTCATGCTCAGGTGGATTTTAGGGCTTCAAATCATGGAAGTCTAGGAAATAAATGAAGGAATGCATCTAGTGTAGCGTAGGAAGGGATTTTCATGCATGTTTTCATATAGTAGCATGTCTCCATGGTCATTTGTAGTGATTTAAGGGAATGTATAGTCACAACTATGTATTTTTGCCTCACCACATTTGTTGGTGTGTTTGTAACAGTGATTTGATAATGTGTGACGACATTTAAATCAATATATAAGCTTTGTGTTGGGTCATTTCTTTTTTTGCAAGTGAATCATTGCAGTTCTTCTCAGGATTAACAAGTATGTCCACTATATAAAATGTAATTTGAGAAATGTATGTAAATGCATTTTAGTTTTCTGTTGATGCTTATTAAATCAATTTCCTTCCTCTTTATTGTCCATGACTCTATTTCCCATTAGAGTAGGCACCCATCTAGGTTTGGTGAAGGGACATCAATCTTTTGAAATCCATCATATATCTTGGGTAGTTGTAGGAGTAGGAGTAGGATTAGTTTAGGTTTTACATGTTCATGATTCTTTGTTATAACTAGGGAAAAATATCAAGCAATACAAAACAATTTAAATCTTAGTGAATCATGTTCATGCATGCCTATGCCTTGTAAGTTGTGTATGTGATGTCAAGTGGATTCATTTTAGGGGATACTATATTGTTATCATTTATGGGTGGATTTGTAGGATGAAATAATCAATTTAAATAGAGGTTTTATGCAACGAGTCATTTTGACCTAGTGACATCTATGGGGGTCAAGTGTACATTAGGTGTGGCTATGAGTGTTTATCGGTGTTCCTTTTCATGCCTCTAGGAATATCCCTCCTAGGTATGGTTGAGCCCAAAGTACAAGAGAGCACACCCACTCTCATTAGTTGGCCTTATGAAATCTTGAATCTATGGATGAGCCCCTTTCTCACCTTCCTGATGACACCCATAACATGGAAGGAGGATCAATACTATAGGATTTTGGACCTGAAGTTTCTGGTCCCAACAAACCACACCCCATCCATGACCCACTTGATTCCTTCAAAAAGCATAATGTTGTTAGGATAAAGTGTAGAAGTGGATTTAGGTGTCTACACTATGATATAAACATCTAATCTAAGGATGGTAGTTATGGTCTATGCATTAAACTTTAAAATTTTTAGTGAAAAGAGGTGGGCTTGGAGCTTTCCTAACCTTTTATCAAATGACCACTATAGTTGGATTGTTATATGCAAACTCCACAAGTGGTAACCTTGTTTTGTATTTACTTTATGTATCCGTATATTTACTAAGATGAGGGACCAAAAAGTGGCCAAAAAACATTCTAAATCAAAATATGGCATAACATGAGCATGTTATAATGTGATTGTGTTATTATTTTTTTAGTGTTATGGCTTGAGATGCTTAGAAATCCTAAACCATAATGCAAGCATGTTATACTTGCATTAAAAACAAAGAAAACACTATTTTTTTGAATTTATTAAACATGCATGCTATAACATACATGTTTAATTCAAAGTTTCTTCAGAATCCCACCCTTTGGCTTGGATTTGGCTTGGCTATTTGATCTAAAGGATTGGGCTTGCATGTAAGGTGCCCAAAGATGTGTTTTGCATAAAAAATGAAAAAAAAAGTAAATTTTAAGTGTGCTCTCAATCAAGTTTGTACATTTTAAGACATTATTATGAAAAATATCATAATAACATTAACCTCTCTCTTACCTTACTAACTGTAACATCATGAATTGTGCTCATCCACAATTTCACTCTATGTTTGGTATTCACTTTGGTGCCCACGCCCTAGTGTGTTTTTAGGATCATTTACAACCTTGGCCTTACCCTCAACCTACGAGAGATGCCATGCGCTACTTTGATCCTTTGTGTTGATCATATCCAAAAACTATAAAAGTGCCTAAATCCTAGATTTGTCCCTAAGGAATTAGACCTTTTAAGAATTGTATTTGATAGGACTCTAGCACTAAGAATGGATGTTTGCACCACATGAAGATGTCACAATGGCCTTTGTCAGTCCTGCAATCATTTTTATAGGTTGTATTTTCACTTGTGCAATTCATTGAGATTTTATAAGTCCTTATCCACACCCAAATGGCTCCTATCCTTGATTTTTCATCCCTGCATTCTTTATTTAAACAAGTTAGTTTGCCATTGCAAAGGATCAATTCTTTTCTACAACAAAGTTCTACCAAAATGGATATTGGTTAGATTTCATGACAAAAATTTATTAAGATTTGAAAACCAACAATATTGATTCATTTTACCAAGCTCTTATTGTGTTTACCTCATCGAAGTGTGAAGAAATTTGAAGGATATTGATTGGAATTGCTACCTCTTGAGTGGCTTTCATCTCCTGCTATGAGGTGACAAAGTCTTGGTTGATCCTCGCCTTTGATCTTCGATCCTTGCAATCTATTTGCTATCATACTCATCATTGTGCAAGATTACTCCAAGTCACTGAGTAGGTTTTTATATTATTATTTATTGCATTTACTACTTTTTCAGTATTCACTACAATCTTAGACACACTTAAGATTCAAAACACACAATATTTTATTTATCTATTGATCTGGCTATCGTTGAGGTGAAAACATTAAAACAGGGTTGGACTAAGGCAAGCCCCTATACAACCCAACCCATTTTCCTATGTATCTATGTTTGCAAGTCCCATTAAGAAGTTTGACAACCTGAAAGACAACCAAAAAGGTAGGCATGAGGATCAAGATTTGGAACCTATACCATACTATGCAATAAAGGCTACAACATGGTGCATAGTTGTCTACACCATGCACTGTAATCCTTGGTAGTGGGTTCCAACTTTTGGTGCCAGGTTCTCTATTGTTTTATCTTTCTACTTCTACATCTCATTTCTGAAAATATTCTATATATCTATATTTTTTTCCCTTTTTAGTTAATTTAGATACCTATCTTGTCACTCGATTGCAACAAAGGGACATAGCTTGGACCATTTTTCCCTTCCTGATTGGATAGAGGAAAAATATATGTCTTTGTTAGCTAGTGTCCTAGTTTTCAATAAAGAATTGTTTTCATCATGAGTAGATTAGTTAGAGAAATTTTTATATTAAACATTTTGGTGAACCTGACATCTTTCTTCTTGCACATTTTGATAGCTTATTGTCATTTTTTAGTTTGGAAGTAATTAAGTGTTTGATTATGTTAGATTTATTTCTCCAAACCTTTAGCACTTATGAGGAACCATATATCCATGATGATTTTGACATGTTAGATGAAGCTCTTGATGACTTCATCTCTATTGAATCTTTTGCTACAGTTCATAAAACATCTTTCTTCAAGAAGTTGATAAACATGATTTATATTTCTAGTTCCCAACAAGAACCTAAGAAATGAAAAATCATTGTTCATCTCTGGTCTAAAACACAACAATAGTCTAAACTAGTAATCACTATTCAAGGTTCTCAAAACCCACTTTGACCTCCTGATTACTTCATAAATGTTGCAAGATCAATTACTTCAAATCTGTCACAACCACCTCATTATCATGCAGTTGCTCACACATACAATACTAGAATTAACAAGCAAAGTAAACAATCTTCTTTTGTTCCTGCTTCACTTCTAGTTTCTATACCTCTTCTTCCTTCAGCTCCCTGCATTCCTTAGAACATAGGAAGGGAGTATAATTTAGTAGAGAATCTTTGCACTACTCTTGTGAAAATCTCTCTCTAGGAGTTGGTTCAGACATCACCTGCATACCACACGATTCTCTAGAAGGCTCTACAGAAGGTAGTAGTTCCACCTTCTATCCAGTTGAATGATGTAGTAGCCTATTTAGATTGTATGCATATGACTGCTTCAGACATTGTCTTTCAAAATCATGAGTCACCTTCCATAGAGGTTCAACATCAAAATGATCCTATTTTAATCATTGTGGTCATCAACAATTGTGGAGTAAAACATACACTTATCGACAATGGATCAGGTCTCAACATTTGTGGGATAGACTTGTTACATAAGCTTGATATTGATATGTCTTATATCTCACCTAACACTCTCTCAATCCATGGCTTTGATAATGTTGATAGATAGACTCTTGGAACAATCACATTACCGATTACATTGGGCTTTGTAGTTTTTCCTACCATCGAACATGTTATGCCCAATTCTCTTTCCTACAATCTTCTTCTTGATAGACCATGGATTCATGCCATGGGCACAGTCCCATCGACCTTGCATGGTTCGATAAATTTTGTTCATAACAATAAATATTATAAAGTTAGGTCTAATCCAAATCCAAAATCTTGTCAACATGTGGATTCTGGGAAACAACCTACTATATCTAAAATAATGCAGAACTTAATCCCATATTCAACAAGAGTTGATTTGCAATCCTCCATAACAATGCTTCTAAGGAAAGTGGATCATCTCTAAATGAATATCTAGGTAATGATTAGGGCTCATTGGACTTTACTCCTTCCTTTGTTGGAGAGTACAAAGTCCCACCATCTAAACATGATATTCCAAAAGTAGCTCCTACTTCTTCTTCACAATCTATTTCTTCTAAGAAGCCAAAATGTTCTATTCATTATGCTTCAACAGATACATGTGATTATACATATAACATTGACTATGCTACTAATGTTGAACTACTTCCTTTGATGGAAATGGAATCACATTATGGCTGTGGTTTTCACATTTTGTCTAGGATTGGGTACAAAGGTAATGGATGTGGCCAAAAGGAGCAAGGCATTAGGGTCCCTTTGGAAGCTAATCCAAACAATTACTCCAAAGGCCTTGGATACCATCCCTCTCACACCTCTCGTTGTCCCTCTTTGAATGTCAACATGATAACTTCTTGTTCTCCAACTTCTTCTCTCTCTTTGGTCTATCCTAAAATTATTGAAGTAAGTTCTAGTTCCAACATTATTTCCCTTGTCTCTTTCTCAATGGATGAGGCTTTAGCTAAATTCTTAGGTGTCTATCACCACATGCCCAAATATCATCATGATCAAGGATTTACCTACTATTTAAATGTTCATGCATACTTTAGAGAATCCTCTAATTTATCAAATGATGCATCAACATCTCATGACACACCTCAAGAATCCACTCATTCACCTTATGTCCTAGACCACAACACTCTCCTAGTTGGAGATATTGTCGATGTCCTGATGGATCATACCAATAAAGAAAAAGTTATTAAGATAGGAAAGTGTTTAGATCTTGAAGAACAATAAGATCACTCCTCTCTTTTTCATGAATTCCCTAAAATCTTCATCTGGTCATATGAGGACATACCTAGTATTGACTAACAGATTGTGACACATAATATCGTGCTATATCCTGATGCCCAACCGATCAAGAAAAAGATCCGAAAGATGAATCCCAAGGTAGTGTTAATGGTCAAAGATGAGATAGAAAAGCTTAAAGCCCAACTTTATCTGCCCAATTGACTATTCTTCTTGGATGTCAAATATTGTAGATGTCTCTAAACCTAACAATCATATTTGAACTTGCATTAACTTTCCTGATCTCAATGAGGCATCCTTGAAGGATGATTTCCCCCTTCCAAACATTGATATGATAGTCAATTCTACTGCTGGCCATGCCTTACTTTCTTTCATGGATGGCTTCTTTGGCTACAACTATTATCATCATAAATCCCCAAGATCAGTACAAGACCACTTTTACAACATCGTGGGTTAATTTATGTTGGGTTGTCACGCCTTTTGGTTTAAAGAATGCTGGTACAACTTACCAATGGGCTATGACCCTCATCTTTAATGATGTTATTCACAACATCTTGGAGGAATATGTCGATGACATCTTGGCCAAGTCAATCTTATACCAAGATCACGTCGAAACCCTCTACCACATTTTTGGGTGTATTTGTCTCTACAACATGTGCTTGAACCACCACAAATGTGTCTTCGATGTTAACAGCAACAAATTGTTGGGGTTTATTGTATTACATCATGGTATTGAGGTTGATATGAAGAAGATCAACACTATTGTGAATATGCCACCTCCACAAAATATTTATCATCTTCACAATTTATAGGGAAAGATTCTATTTGCTGATTCATTTTGTAATTGATGGATCAAACTCTCCCCTTCACCCATATTCTTAAAAAGAACGTTCGCTTTGACTAAAGTGAAGATTACCAAAAATCCTTTCAAGATCCCAAAGAATAGTTGGCTAATCCTCCTATTTTAACACCTTCCATCTCTAGACATCCCTTTTTTCTCTACACTTTTGCTTCTTCTCACACTCTAGCAGCCTTATTGGCTCAACACAATAATCAAGGCAAAGAACGTGTTGTATATTATATCAGCGGAACTTTGTTGGATTATGAGATCCAATATTCTTCAATAGAGAAGCAATGCCTTGCTCTTGTATTTACGATGCATAAGGTAAGACACTACCTTCTCCATTATGAAATTCATGTCATCATTAAGATCGACACTCTAAAGAATTTATTCTCAAAAATGGATCTCTCATGGTGTCTCACTAAATGCCTATGATGTTGCTAATAGAGTTCAACCTCAAATTTGTCTCCCAAAAGGCAATAAAAGGTTAAGAGATAGCCAACCACTTAGATGATCCTCCTTCATCCTTCTTTATTCCTCATAAATAATATTTCCCCAATGATAGAATCCTTTCTTTGGATGTCAATCAGTCATGAGATTTATTCTTTGATAGATCCAAGTGTTGAACTGGCTCCGGTTCTGGTGTTATACTAGTACCCCCTGTATACACCTAAAATTGGCATGACTCTACTTAAATAAATATTTTAAATATTTATTTCATCATTCACATTCTTCTATCAATAAATAAATAAATTTATTTATTTATCTGATTCATCTCCTCTCATATTATTAAATAAATTACATTTATTTAATTAATTAAATTCATCTACATCAAACTACATTCTTCTAAATAATTAAATAATTTCAATTATTTAATTAAAATTCTTTATTCTTTCAAATTTAAATAAAATGCAAATTTTATTTAATCTTAAATATCCACTAAATAAAATATACTTTTATATTTTATTTTATTCTTCAAAAATATCCACAAATTAAAATATATTTCTATATTTTATTTATTCCTCTCAATTATCTACAAAATAATTAAATAAAATCCTTTTATTTAATTATGCATTCTTATCTTCAAAAATCATTCTTATCTTCTAAAAATACTTTCCTCTTGTCATACAAAAGCAAAAGCAGTTTTAAAGCATCATTAAAGCAAACTTTCTCTTAAATTAGAAAAATAAATTCTAAATTAAGAAAATCAAATTCTCATCCTCATCAAGAGAGGAGTTAACTCCACAAAGCTACTTTTTGAATGACACATGTCTTTCTTCCATTTGTTGCACGTTCCTCAACAATCCTCCTCCGTTGATCTTCCCTTTTCTTCTCAACCATTGATCTTCTTCTACACATCTTTATAAATACAACCTTCTCCTTCTTCATTCAAGGATCCATAGCTTGAGTGAACTTATGCTGCAGAAATACAAGCGCGCCTTTGGCACTTCATAGCACTTCATATTCATCCTCTCACATTTGTGTTTGAAACTCATCTTCAAATACAAACAAGTATCCTAGCCATTCTACTCTTATCATCTTCAACAAGCAAGGGAGCACATGCTTCTGAGGGCTTCACATTTATCAAGATCAAGAGTTGATAGGAGAATAATGGAAGATGCAAGGTAAAGGTGTGAGTATCATTTATTTGTTGTTTAAATCTCCTTTTTCCTTCAGATTTCATTAATGTATTGGGTTTATTATTCTTAATTGATTAATTTGTTTTCCCCCTTCACACCCCCTTCTGGCAAGTTGATTCCCCTTTCATTCCATCTAAACTTCCTTTGTATAAACAACATCGTTGAGTTCAAAGCCCTCATTACAAGCTTGTGTGCCACATTATCACTCAACATCCATGTTCTTCACATATTTGGTGATTTGCATTTGATCATAAATGAAGTCATCGGATCTTATCAATTGAAGCATGATAAGTTATCTCAGTATCATGACTTAGCTTTATCATTGTTGAATCTTTTCTCCTCTTTCACCATTGATACAATTATAAAAAAGGACAATCGACATGCGAATGCAATGGTGAGCGTTGCCTCCCTTGTACCCCTCAAATATTCTCTTGCCATTTATCAGTTCATCATTCACACTCTATCTTCACTAGCTATAGCTAATAGCTCTTCTGATGTTTCTTTCTGTTACAATATAGATTCAAAAGAATGGTCCTTCCATATATTTAGTTATTTGCATGATAGTACCTTCCTCAATGACTCATCCAAAAATGTTCAAGCTTGTATTCGTAAGCTTCTTGCAAGATATACCATACTTTCTAACATTCTCTATCATTGAGGTTACAACAACCTCCTTATCCATTCTTTAAATAAAGAAAATATCAATGTTGCGCTCAAAGAGGCCCATTCAAGTGCCTACGAGGGGAATTTTGGTGGAAGATCTTTGGTTAAAAGTTACTTTGCATGGGTTACTATTGGCAAAGCATGGAACAAGATTCCTTCACCTTTGTTAAAAAATTCCCTCAATGACAACAACATAATAATTTGATTCGAGTGCCTACCTAGGAACTTCGTGCCCAGGTATCCCCTTGGCCATTTTCCATGTGAGGTTTAGATCTCATTGGAAAAATTTATCCTCCTTCTCAAGGTCACACTTTCATCATCACAACTATAGATTACTTTATGAAATGGGTTGAAGTTGTTCCACTTCGATCCACAATTGCTGAAGTAATACGTCGCTTCCTCCTCAATAACATTATTTTTTGATTTGGGCTTCCTTCTGCTTTGGTTTCTGATAATGGCTCCTCATTTAAGAACAAAGAAGTGAATAAGTTCTTAAAGAAATTCCATATTCAACATCACTTCTCTACACCATATTATCCATAGTCAAATAGGCAAGCAAAATCTTCTAATAAAACCATTGAGAAAATTCTTCAAAAAATTGTCAACAAGCATAAAAAAGATTGGTATGCTCAACTCTCCTATGCATTATGAGCCTATCCTATGAGTATTCCTAGGCTATGGGTACTACCGCGTACAATATCGTGTATGGTGACAATACAATCATGCCTTTGGAGTTGGAAATTCCTTCGCAATGGATTTCCCTCAATGACCTTATCGATGACAATATTTACAAAGAACAATGACTTAAACAACTTGAGATGCTTAATGAATAGCATATCCATGATCTCAAACATCCCCAAGCTTGTCAAAAGAACCTCACATGCAACTACAATAAACCTATCATCCATCACTCGTTCGATGTAGGTGACCTAGTCCTCTATGAGAATCAATGCAATGTCAATGCTCCTCTAGGTGCGAAAGGAAAATTTAGTCTGAACTAGTTAGGACCCTACATCATCACTGAAGTATATGGATCAAGTGCATATCAAAGAACCCATCAATTCTATGCACTTACATAGATTCTATGCCTAGCTTAATTTCTTTTCATATCTTTCCTTTCAATTGAATCATGTTCCTTTCTGCATGGTATGCTAATTTTATTTTAAAGCACTTGAATTGGATGGTTTAGTATTTTAATGCTTGGATTTCCTTTATTACATTTTTTTTTCTTCATTCTTGACACATATCTAGTTGTCTTGAATTATTAAGTAATTTTTCGTAGTTAGTGAAAATTGTTTTCTTTCTTACCATGTTGTTCTAGGTAGTTGTGGATACAGTTAATTAGTGTTTACATTATTTGATTAGATCTTGTATAGTATTTAATTGGATAATGTTGTCCTTTTTTACATTGCAAGTAAACAAATCTACCATGATTAATTAGATCATTGTTACATTTGATTAAATGATATTATATTATTTAATTAGATCATAATTATATTTAATTAACCATTGTCCTTAAATCATTGTTGTATTTAATTAAACAATTTACACAAGGTTGTTTAATTAGATCATAATTTGATTATCATAAACCATTCATCACATGTGCTAATTAGATCATTGGTGTATATATGAAACAATCTTATTAGGTTGTTTACTTAAATCACAATTGCATTTAATTAGCCACACATGTCTCATCACATCATTTAATTAGATCTTTGTAGCATTTAATTAAACAATTTAACCACTTAGCTGTTTAAATTAAATCACAAAAGCATTTAATTAAATCATCCATAACACATCATAATATGAACAAATAACACAAAAATATCGACTAAAATCACAAAATTCTTGTATATACATCAAATGTCTCGAAACATGATACACAAAAATGACCACTATCAAAAAATGTGGTGTATAAAAATGAGGTAGATATATAAAGTGTCAAATCACTCTCTAGGGCCGTGACTACCAGATCCCTTAGGTCCTAGTGCTGGCTGAGTGACAGATAATTCCCTCTGTGAGGCCACAGACTGAGAATAGGTCCTGGACCAACTCCATGTATGAAAGCCCCTAACGGTGCCTCTCAACTCCGCCGCCTCCAACCTCATATCCACCTTGTGCTACTGTAGCTGAGCCACCTCAACTCATAGCACCATGGTCTCTATAGTCAGGGTCTATACACAAGGATCTACGATAGTAGATGTTGATTTTGGCTAGTCTCCTTGAGAATCACTTGAGAGAAGATCTAACTGTATCTGCAAAGTATTGTGCATCTTCTCGACACATGCTACTCTTAATACAGCCCAATCCCTCTCAGTTGTGACCTACCCCAATTGTACTAGGCTCTCCTTATACATAGATTGAAGTTGTACATTAGGCTCAAATATGTCCACATGTCAACTAGCAGTTTGCAATGGATTATAACTAGCCTACACTGGCTACTAAGGCTGCACAGGTGGTACCATCTCTGCAAAGGCTTGACCTATGAAGTTGAGCCACTCCTATGTGCCAACTACAAAAAGAAAACAAAGATCATGTTAGATCCCTCATCATATACCATGTATAACATCAAAATAGTATGAGCATCTAATGTTCTACACAAATCACAAAGCATCAAATCAAAGTCTCACTAGGGTCTCCATCCTGCTAGTTAGGATTGATGGGGGCTACCACCATCATTGCTGGGATAGGTGGGGGCACTTAAGCACCTATGTTGCTTGAATCCCCTCTCTCAATACACCTAGGTACACCACTCATAGTCAAAAGTGGTCATGGCACTCAAGATCAAGTCCTCGGTCTCTCCTTCATAGTGCCACTACCCTCCTCCCTACGTCTATGTCTCCCTATCACTGGTGCCACCCCCTCCTCCTTCTCTCTCTCCTCCTCCACTCTCCCCTCCTTATCATCTCCCTCCTCCTTCTCTGATGGATCCTCATCCCTAGAATCAGTCTCCTGTAGACCCTGCTTGACCCACGATCTCGAGTCTCCTACTGGGTGGTATGGAGAAAAATGGGACCCACCTGGGATGCGGCCCACCATGCTACATATGCTAGGGAAACCCCCAAATCATCATTAGTAGACATTGGTGCTCCATCCTAGACCTCATCGCCAGAGTCACTCGGAGCAATGTCTGCTATAGTCGTCCTTACCTCATCACCAAGCCTCACAACATTGCGATGAGAGCACATGTATATAGGCACTACTCGAAGAACACCATTCGCCTGCCCAAACTATCTGGTGATGTGATCATAGTAAAATGGCACTATGATGTGATTGAGGTGACTAACCAAAATTTGATCCCTCTACATCTATGCTAGCTATTATCACTACCCCATCCAAAATCTCAGGAGTTGATACAGCCTCCACAAGATGTCTTCACTCTCTAATCTATCAAAAGTGACTCTCCAATGTAGTATGTCACCATACTACCACAACCTCCTCAAGGCATAGGCGTGTGCTCATGTGGCTGACCAAACTACATCTATTAGGAATCTTGCAGGTTGCGTGCACATAATGTGCTCAAATGCCCACACCTAAAGAAGCATGCATGTCATCAAGATTTGTGTCTCGTAGTGCACATAGAACCCTACATGTGCGACCATGTTACATCCCATGATAATACCATTCTATGCTCCTCCATCACCCTGATAGTGTGGATAAGGCCACCAAGTGAAAGTTTAGAACTGTGTCACACTTTTATAAAGGGAACAGCCAACACAAACATATTTTTCCAACTTAAACATCAAAAAAGTCATATGTATGTTTTGAATTTTAAAATGACATAAACTAATGAAATGTAGAATTTGTAATGTAGTTTATGCTTATAATTTTTTAAAAAAAAATTAAAATAGGTGGATATTTTTTTTATAAATTTAATTGATGAATTTTAAATGTTGATATTTTTCAAAAAAGTGACATCAATGGGACGTCAAGAAAAATGTAGCAAATTTTTTTTTTCTTTAATTTTTTTTTCCTAATTAGCCAACTTAGATATCTAGTGCATGGTAAAAAATAATAATTTTTGATAAATATATGTTTTTTTAATTTTTTTAAAGTCAATTTTAATCAGAACATAGTAGTTTCCATGGGACATCAACTTTTTTACATTATATAATTTAAAAAAAAAACACTCTTGGAGAGGATTCTATTCTCTAGTGAACCATATGTTTTTCAAATTTTTTGAATATGTTTTGCCTATTAATATCTTGTTGATGTGTTTATTAGTCACAACAACAAGAAATAAAAGTTTACACTCAAACCTTTATTTATCTTGAAAGATATGATGAATTCTAGAAGAATTCATAATCTCAAGCCTTCGTTGATCAAGTCTTGATCATCTAACATTACTCAGAGTTTGATGTGCAATGTTGTTTTCTAGTTTGGGGCCTTACATCTGATTATTCTTCAAAGCTCTACAATATTTCTTCAGTTATCCAATTAGATGTACCTTCCTTGCATGTATTCTCCACAATTCCATTAAATCTTATAGTAGCACTTGCCAAGATTTAAGCAAATATTTGTCAATTTGACCCTAATTCTTAGCAATTCACTTGACTTTATCCCTTATTTAGACTAATGATGAAGATATCTCTAGATTTGATTAGTTCTTCTGAAACTGTCTCCAATTTAGATTTGATCTTTGCTTCTACACCTTAAATTTACTCAAATATTGTACCAATAAGCATATATTTCACTACGATTTGCCATTATTGCATGGATATTCAATATGATGTGCAATTAACTAAAATATGCTTTGGATATGCAATTATTTATACTAATTCAACATATTCTCTCTCTATTTGCTTGTTATTTATCATTATTTGGTGGTTATTTATGATTATTATGAAATGAAATGTCAAAAGATAGGGTTTACAGAATGTAAATCATGAAATTTCTAAACTTCAATAAATGGTCCACATACATACTCTGATACTTTCATGAAAAGGAGAGAAACCAAACCATGTTTTTCTAGGGATATCCACAACTACACGTAGTTAGTACCACTCTTCAGAGGAAAAGATGATAACAATATGCAATTAAACTGAATGCACTTCAATTTGAATGCAGCAATCCACCATTACACATCTAAAATCAACCAAAGAATACATAAGATTTATGATTGAGAAGTAATCTATTGCTCCATTGTCATTTAGTATGCTTTAGAATATGTACATCTACATGTGATCCTGAGAAAGAATCTTGGGAAGCCACAAAAGTTGCAAAACTATACAAACTTAGTGCTCACAAGCTCAACAATTCAATCTCCCTTTACAAATGATGATCACTATCCTTTTATAGAACAAGGATAAGATCGGTTACAATGATCCAATGGTTAGGATCCATCCAAAATAATCAATAGTTCAGATTACTTTGACCAAGTCAACCATCCAAAAGAGTAGCATGTGCTGCCAGTTGGCAACTGTTAACAGGGAACAACTAGCAAGGAATATCCCTCAGCATACTCACTACAACATCTGCTTGTATATCTTATTTAGATATATCAGATCCCTCTGTAATGACTACCCCTATGTCTAACTTCTTATAGAAGTCATATGCAAGTACCACAGTGTCTATCTAGGATTTGTCACTTACTTGGGCTTTTACTCTTGCATATTCCAAAGCCTTCAACTACTCATCAAGGGATATTACCTTAACTGACCTATTTTCTACCTTCTTGTCATATGCCTTTACCTTGACATTCAATTCTACCATCTCATCTATGGTAGCCTCTGTAAAATGTAGTACAGGATCTTCTGATACCAAACTGAATCTATCCTTAAATGTCTGTATAGATTCCAACTCATCTGATGTCCCTGTTTCGGCCATGGAATCACTAAGCAACTCCTCCAGAATTTTCATCTCATCTACCAATAGGTCATGGACCTTTATACTTATATCCCCTACCTTACATATGCATGTCATAAAAATGTCTACCTCAAATTGAATCTCTTGGATCCATGTACTTACCTTAGGCAAGGTCTGGATGGTCACAATTTTATTCTTCTGGAGATCTTGATCTTTCATATTCTTCATCTCTCTTAGCCTATCCAAGGCATAGTCACTTTGTCTAAGCCTTTGTCTAGATGTTCTTTTCATGGACTTGGCTCCCTCCTTCAAAGTAACCAAAGTGCTCTAGCTAGACAAGGATGTCCTTATTATCTTCTCCCCTACACCCATGAATTGTGTGAACCACTTGTTCATGACTTGGGATTGATGCTTTTGGGAATCCAGACCTATTATTTATTCTTCACTTACCAAAGCCAAGGTAGTAGGCCTTTATGTTGTATGCATTATGGATGTTAGCCTTGTAGGCTTAACTAGTCCTTTAATGAAAGTTTGTAGTTGAGTATTTTGCTCCTTCAACTCTATATTTTTAGCCTTCAACCTCTTCATCCTGGCTGCTACAACCTTAGTTCTCTCCTTGAGTTCCTCAATATCTTGATTGGTCATCAAATGTCCCAAGTCAATGGTTGTAAATTGGAATTCCTTTACACTTATTTCTCCTTTGCTCTTAGCCACCAGATGAACAACCAAATATGGTGTCCTTTTCCCTATTGCAACATCTTTCTTTATTGTCGATATAGCCCTAGCCTTGTGTTTGGGCTTGACACTATCCAATGTGAATAGTGAGTTAAAGTCAAAAGGCATTGGGTCATGTACAAGAGGCTCTACCTCCAATGCCAGCCATGACAATACATTTTATCCCAACCCTGTTTGGTCTGACTGCTCAATTTGAGCATCATGTATTTCTATTTCTTTATCCTTATCATGCCTTGGTGGGATTACCTCTAGATTATCTTGTGGTTGAACTATTGGAATTAAGAAACACTGAGAGGGGGGTGAATCAGTGTTCTACAAAACTTCTTAGATTGTTCCTTAATTAATTTGCCAAATACATTCAAAAGAAAGAAACATGAACATAAGAATAGAAATAGTAAGATCATAACACATGAACACCAAGATTTTTACATAGAAACTTGGTTAAGGGAAAAACCATGGTGAGGGTTAACCCACAAGAATTTATACTCTGTTAAAAGTATTACAAATGGGGAAGGCACATGCCTTTAGGGTGCACTACCCAGAGCTCACTACTCCAAGAGGCTCACTACCTACAGAAATGAATACAGAAAAATTATAGAATGTTTGAACTAATGAGTAGCATCTACCAATGTAGGAATTTAGTTCCGGTTAAGCATAGAATACTGATCTTACAGACTTCATCCTTACTCTACCCTATTTCACTTTTATCTCATAATCCTAGCTTAGATCTTTACCTTGACACTTCTTTCTACCTTTTTCACACTTAATCCATCATCACACTATACACACTCCTCCAAAACACTTGAATCCATAGGCTATATATATCCGCATCAAGGAATTCAATCAACTATAGTCAGCTTCAAGAAAACTTAGAACATTTATTAAGAACTCTGCTCTATCAGCTGAATCCATGCACAAACAACAATGCAAACCAAAAACTTGTGTTCTCAAATCATCAACCATGTCGGCTAATACCACTGATTATCACAAATTGGTTAACCAACAAATTTTATTCATCTGAACCAAGATCAAACACTAGGTTGGCCTATTCTTCTTCTAACTGTACTGACTAACTGGAACTCGATAGTCAGATGCTTATAACTTTTGAATCCTTCATCACTAGAGGCTAAATTTCTAGATTTAGTAGTCCTGACAATCCTTATCACTCCCTCAGATCTGCACCACACTGTGATTTACCACCGAAGAGATCTGGACCAAGATACTGGACTCTTACCCAGGCTTAGACAAATCTTCACTCTAACTTCTGGTATGAACAAATTATGTTATGCCGATGTGTAGGATAGATTTAGTTGCCATCAATGACAACACTTGTCATGTGTAGTAGTGTCTCTTGCCAACAATCTCCCCTTTGGCATTGATGGCAACACTTAGTGAAAAATTACTAAGTGTCAGAACAACTCCCCCTTATGCTTTTCACTATTCTCTAGTGCTCCCCCATTGCTAGATTCCTCATTTTTCACTGTTCTTCACTCCCCCTTTGACATCAATGGCAAAGGCTAGACTTTTTGGATGTAACAATTCCATAATCTCACATTCATCCTTAATCAAGTGTATATGCAAAACATAGCTTAATAGCCAAGAGTGAATATTACCTTGTGGTCCAGTAGTTCCAATATCTGCAATTGAGCATCAAACTCGACAAAATCTGTATACCAAAATTCACCAAAAATATTATGTACATGGGCATATATACAAACAACCCTATGGCTTATTTACATAAGTTTGAACACATCACCAAAGATATTCTTCAACAGTGCCAACTCATTGTCCCAACTCTTCTTCATACTATTCAAAATTGAGATGTGACCACTAAATAAGAATGCTTGAGACTCTACTTTCCGCAAGTTAGTAGGATCACTTGACTTAGCAGTAGCTTGGGCTTCTATCATGGTATTGAACATTACTTCCAACTTGGGGGAAATTAGTGCCCAGAGCTCATTCATCCTTGTCTCAATGCCCTCCTCTTTTGTTAATTTATTTATTTCTTCAATCAAGTTGATTGCCTGACACTCCTTGCTTGCCACAGATGCTATCACAGGATCAAAAGATTTGGATACACTTGATAGATTTTTCTTAGACTCCTTTATTTAATCTTCAATATCCTCTATAACTTTGGGACAAGATAAGCAAAATTTATATACATTTCCTCCTTCTATAAGAGCATTTTGAATGCTCTTTACACTGGTATCTAGCACAATTCTATCTACTCCAATCATCCCTTTTAGAGCATCAAATATTTTATCATTGAATTCATTTTGAACCTTGACCACTGCAAACTTCTCTAGAGATTCAAAATGAGAACTTACCGAGTTTATTAGATTTTTCAATTGGCTGGAGGGGGATGTTGATGAGTCCGTCTGGTATGTTGGCAAAATTTTCTCCAAAATCCCTGAAGCCAGACCAAGTAGCTCACTGTCTTCTATGTGAGATTTAAAAATGTCTTCCCTTGCCTTGGCTTGTGTGAGAGAGGACCACTTTATCTTGTAAACTGGTGAAAGATTGTTCAAATTGATTAGACCTTTCAACTCTTCTGCAGCTAGTTTATCACTTTCCAAAATTTCTTTCACTACTTCTGCAGTATCTCTTGTCCAAGATGCTAATGTATCTATTTGATCCTTATTAGTACTATCAACCAGATTGTCCTACTTGGGCTCTTCATCAACCTTTGCAATCTCTTCTTCTTTTTCAAGTTTGTCCTTGGTCTTTTCTACTTCTTGGTCCTTAGCTTCTTTTGTTTCATGCTCTTTATTCTTCAATGAATTATCTTCAGTTTGAGCATCTATTTCAACATTCATCTCTATATCTTCTTTGCTGGATTGAACCGGAGGAGTTTGAATACCTCCTGCATCATCATTTTTATCTGTCATCTTTTCATCTTCTTTGTTTATTGCTTCCTCTTCCGAAACAAAGGAGTCATCTATCTCAGTTTGCTTCTCATTGAACTTCAATTCTTCAACATTTGGAATTGAGGAATCAATCCCATCATCCATCTCTTCTTCAACAATGGGAAGATTATGTTTTTCAATGCACTTAGAAGAATCTCTTGAGTATCTTTGACTATATCATTAGTTTCACCAAGCATGAGTTTATTCATTCTTTTCTTACTCCTGAAGTCATCTTTCACTTCTTTGAATATCATGTTCATTTGATCTGGAGTAATCTGAGGGCACAATTTTATCAGCACATGCTCCTTAAGCTCAATGTCTTTACTTTTTGCATTTTCTTTTCTTAACTCTAAAATATCTACAATACTTTTTGGGATTTTAAAAGTTATTTCAATTAAAGGCTTATTGTAGATATTTAGATATTTGACTGTTGCTTCCTCTAGAACCCTCTTATCAGCATCACTGTAATGATCAAAAAATTTAGTCATTAGCCTTAAATTCCTATCTATAATGACTGATTTGATGATGTCATCCATAGAAAGAGTAGGCCTTTCAACATATGTTTCAGTCTTTTGCCTCTTGCTTACCCTTTTGCTTCTGAAGGGCTTATCCTTAGATACCTTGGCTACTTTTGTACCTGAGGCCTTCAACTCTTTGATCTCAACATCAGAATCAATTTCTTCTTCATCATTTTTCATACTTTTATATGTCTGAGCGGCCTTAGTTTTCACTCTTTTCTAGATGATTTGCCTTCTAGTTTCTCAAGATTGGTAGGTTTTGGGGGAACAGGGGCAGCAGCAAAGCTCCTAGTAGTCCTTGGTGTGGAGAAGGATTCTACTAGAGCACTTCCTTGTTTCTTATCCCGCTTCTCCCTCTCAGCCTTTTCAGTTCTTTCCCTAAATTGCCTCACAGCTTCCTTGGTGAGGCCTGGATTCTCGGCCAACTGCTCAACTTCTTTCCTTACTTTCTCTTGATTTCAGGTTTTCTAAGTTCAAGTTTCACACTTAGCTCCTCATATGTCCCAAATCTTTCAACTATTGTGTCCTTTGGCTTGCTCAAAAGGTGTTGAGCATACATATTCAAAATTTTCTCATCTACCTCATACCCCATGGGCATGATCCAAATAGTTCTGGGTTCTACTACTTCCATTAAGCACTAATCAATGTCCACCATGAAACATATTTCATTCTTGTACTTCTCAACAACTAATTTAGGGATTCTTTCCCTAGAATGCATCATATTCTAAAAATTCTTGAAGTATCCACATATTGCAGTTTTCTGTGCTTTATAGTTACCAATGCTATGTAGATGATCTCTTATCTGAATAGCAACTGGCTCATCATTAGTCTAGTGCACACCCTTTACTCTAGGTACCTCATTCATGAAGTAGAAAAATAGACATAGAACCAATATACCATATTTAAAGGTGTTTTTCTTGTCTTTCTTGATTTTGTTCAAGTTGTCAATTAGTTGGTTCTGCAATAACTCACATAGGTCATAATCTACATTTTCTTTTAAGATTTGGTATGCAGCATATATGGCAATTCCAAAAATAGAGTTCTCCCTGCTAGAGTGATAGATTTTGTAACCAATTACCATTAAAGCAAACTTAACATTTGGATCACTAATATCATTGATAGTCATTGCCCTTTTGTTGAATTTAGCACCGGTTGCATCAGTCACAATTTGATTCTTTACAGCCTTCAACATTGGCAGTCCACCAAATGAGTTTAACCTTGTCATGGCCTTGATGGCATCCTTGGTGATCTTTAAAGGTTTCATTAGCCATATAAACTCATCATGCATTCAGCTTAAACCATATTGGACCCATTCATCTTCATCGAAGGTTGGAAACCCCATAATCTGAATGAAATGTTTATCGTGTTTAAGACCATGAATTTCATCCCTTAGATGATTCTCGAACAAATCTACAAACCATAAGTCCCCAAATTCATCTATGCTCACATGAATATAGACCCTAATATCTTCAATATGCAATACACCATACGGAACACTTGAAAATGCACCTAACGGGTCGACTTCTACTGATTTGTGTGGATACTTATTGAATTTGGGTCAGGGCCTTTCAGTGATATCAACAACCAAAGGTGTAGCCATTGCAAAAGATTACAAGTTCAAAGCTTCATAGAAAAATACCTTTTTCAAGGAATTAGGGTTGGATGCCGAGTTCATTCTTCGCACTTCAATTCTTTGAAATTTCAGCTCAGGTGCTCTCCTCCTTGTTCTCTTCAAATGCAAAATGACTCAAGTGTTTGAATGAATGACCTTTTATCCTCCACAAAACCTAATTATTCATTGTAATAAATTCTCTGCCCTAATACATCTGGTTACACTATTTCTGCATACAGTTGAACTTCAATTGCTTCGCAATCAATCACATTTTCTTCTTTTCTTCCAAAATTTGCTTTAACAGATCTGCAATAGGATTCTCTATCTTCATTCATCATGCCAGATTTAGGCACCCACTTATTGGCAAGGGGAATTAGATTTTTGATGCAGCTCCCCCTGAGCCAGAGCTCTTGATTCAATTCCCAGAGGAATTATTAGCATCGAACTCCGATGTGGACCCATTATCAATTTTTATTTCACTTTTCTTCACCCATGTCTTGTTCATTTCATTCTGGATCTCATTTACATCAACTTTACCCTTGCCTTTTTCTTGTCTCTACTCATCTAGTTTTCTGTTTACCAGACCTCTTCTTTCATTATTTCTGCTTCTGCAAAATTTTGCAATATGACTAGATCGGTTACAATTAAAACACACAACATTTATTTGCCCATTTGATTGATTTCCTCTTGATCTACACTAATTATTCATATGTTCAAATCTATTACATGCAAAGCATTTGTAGACACCCTAAAATGACCATGTCGTCGCACCACTTGCATTTCATCTAATGTCACATCACCTGCATTCAATGTTAATTAAATAATCTAATTATTTAATTAATTTCTTTAAATTCTTCCAAACCTTCTAAAAATCAACATTAATTAAATAAATTGTATTTATTTAATTAATTTCATTAAATTCCTATATATTCCTCCAAAAATTAAATAATTTGTTTTATTTAATTAAATCATTATCCTCTTTCGAATTTCAAGTCTCCATTAATTAAATAAATCCAATTATTTAATTAATTCATCACAAATTCCCTCTTATCTACAGTTAAATAATCTACATTATTTAATTAAATCACTTGTTCTTCTAAATTTAAATAAATCATACAAATTTATTTAAATTATCTTTTTCCTCTAAAAATAAATAAAATCAAGTATTTTATTTATAATTTTATTTATTGAGCAATCCACATTCATCCAAAGGGAACAATACAAATCTTGGTAAAAGCTTTTATATTTCATTGATTTATTAGTAATGGCTTTTATTTAAATTCATTCTCTTTATGTTATTGGTTTTTGATTTTGTTAGTTTATCATAGTCAATTTTCCTCATACACATTCTGGCACGCCCGGTGGGACCCATTAATCCCTCTTTTTCTTTGATAAATTGATTTTTTTTAAGTTACAGTACGGAATAATGCAAAATACGTAGAAAATCACTTTTGGCAGTATCCTAAAGCGCTTCTGAAGGCACAGTACAATGCCTCCGGGCGATACTGTAGCGCTCCTGGTAACATAGAGCCACGCTTTTAGTGTAACAGTCTAGCGCTATTGGTAGTATCATAAAGCATTTTTGGAATATTAGGTTTCTGATCTAATTTTGGTGATTTTTGTAGGGTTTTACTCACTTAACTATCATTGATTTGACTGACAAGTTGTTTTATTTGTCTTTTAACTATCTTTTGATACTTCCTAACGTATTTAGGGGTATTTTTGATATTTGAGTTAACCTATCTATTCGCGACACCTTCTGAGTTTTCTTGATTTCAGGATACAGATCTATCAGATATTACTTCTCAGAACATTAAAAATCAACCATGAAATCATATATAGACTTAGTTATTTTGATAAAATATTACTTTTTCTGGATCTGAGTCTTGTGCAGCGCTTTTGGTTACACATTACAGCTCTTTCGACAACACAATACGACACTTCTGGGTCTGGTTCAACGCGTCTGGTGGCACAGTAGATCGCCTCTGGTCTATAACACATCACTTTAGATAACATAGTGTAGCGCTATTGGTATCACAATAAGTTGCTTTCGGTGTGATAGTAACTCACTTTTGGTCAATTTGATTTATTTTTGCTAACTTATGAGTTTTTGTGGAACTAATTGACTTGTTGCAGCTTCTTATCACTCACACAGAGAAAAAAAGTTTTTCTAATATGGTCATGTAGGATGAGCATTGAAGAAATCTTGATTTATTGCACTAAGTCTTAGAAACATATTGCCTTCTTAAGGGATAATTGAACAAATCATTTCGGCAAATCTAAGTCTTAGGAACATACTACTTTTCTTAAGGGACAATGGACATGTATGAGAAAACACCTCAATTTTCTAAGGGACAATGGACATGAATGCCAAACACTTCAATTTCATAAGGGACAATTGACAAATACAAATGTGTGTGTGCCTAATTTAGTTGCACCTTATTTTTCTTATAACGGGACAATTGAACCTTTGTTTGACGTGTTTGCTCTTACATTTCAATATTTCCTTTAGAAGGGCCTTCTTTTGGATTGTATTTCATCCAAAAGGGATGACCCTAAGCAGAGTTTTCCTTTGAACCACTATATAAGAGGGATAAGGTGAAAGCTAAGTCCTAACCGACGTGAGCCTTACCTTGTGGTGCCAAACTGAAAAGAGGTGTACTAGCTCTTTGTGGAAATGATTTTCACATTGAGCGAAGTGTTTGATACTCTTAGTAGGATTGGTTAAAGCTTTTAGTAGCTTGTTGCATTACTTGTAAGGCATTGGTCCCTCAAAGTTACTAAGAACCATTCTAGATAGAGACTACCTGATCTACCTCCAAACGTTGCGGTAATCATCAGTGCAAGGGGAATCGATTTAAGCCCTTAAGATACTCACCATTGGCTCCCTTGAGAAGAGATAGTATTCCCTTGGCCATAAAGCTCTTGTGACCTACTTGAGCTTTCCAAGGGGAGGGTGAGATATCCCTACTTATTGTCTCTCACAAAGATACAAAATATCTGACACCTTTATGGAATGATATTTTTATCGACAGAGTATTAAGCTGTGAGCTAATCTACTGCAATGAAACCTTGTCTCTAGGGATAAAAAGTGCTTGTTATTGATTGCAATTGTCTTATACCTGTGGAAACATTGGGTTTTTTCTTGAGCCTCAAACATACACTATATATTGTGTCAATCCTTTTTTGCCATTCTGTTTGCTATGTTTTCTCTTGCCAAAGCAAATCCAATCAGAAAACGAACCAAATCTATCAAAATTTGCCTTTTAAAACATCAGACACTACTTCAACACCTTTGGTATTACAGCAGCTCACCTTTGGTAGTACAGTAGATTGCCTTTGGTATAGCAGTACCTCACCTCTGGCAACCCTACTTCAACGCCCTTGGTATAACAGTAGCTCGCTTTTGGTCACCGTGGCTTGCCTTTGGTATAGTAGTACCTCACCTTTGGTAGCTCAATCCATCGCCTTTGGTATTACAATAGCATGCTTTTGGTTGCACAGTCCTGCACCTCTAGTCAAATAGTATAGCGCCTTTGGTCCATTAAATTGTGCATCAGAGTTTGTCTTTGTCAAAACACAAGCAGAATCTTAGCATTACCTTTTTGTCCTAGTGTATTCCATGGTAACCACTAGGCTCCAGCAAACTATGAAGTCCAAACAAGTTGTCCCTAGGAGGCACAAATCGCCTCCTCACACACCACAATCAGGTCATCTCAACATTACTTCCAAGGTTACTCCTAGAACACCCGCAGAAAGATCTACCAATTCTCCCAACATGCCGCACCTTGATCAACCAAACAATCCGCAAGAGGGTAGAACCCCTTTGGTAAGTACACCCCACTATACCACCGGCTTGCCTCCAAATTTTCTCCCACAAGGTTATACTACCAATCCGGTCCCATCTCAGGAGGAAAGAGTTCCTTTGGTAAGTACACGTCATTACACCACTGGCTTGCCTCCTGATTTTGTCCAACTAGGTTATACTGTAGATCTAGCCCCATCTCAAGAAGAGCGACACTTTGAAATAGGTCAATCCTCTCAAGAAGATGGGCAAGATCTTGGCGAATTCATACAAGATCCTAGAGTTGTAGCCACCTTTGACAAAATCCTTGGCGAGAAACAAGATCATTTCTTTCACTTGCTAGCAGAGCAAGGAGCCAAATTACCTCAAGATTTTGATTTATTCAATCTCAAGGAGACAAACAACACCCTAAGCACCATACAGGCGGTCCAAACCATGTCAATAGTGACCACGCCTTTACCCGAATAAGGCTCACAAGGGAAAAGAATGGTACAATATAAGAACCCCCTTTATCAAAACCTAACAGGAAAGAGGGCCATATCACCGCTTCTGACTCCTATGGAGATCTACAAAAATCAACAAGAAACTCTCCAACGTCAAGCGAAGCTAGCTAAACAAGCCACCTTAGCTCGATCAAACATACAACAAACTCCTAAAGTGTCCACAACAATCGCAAGTGGAATTTTGGTTACTCCATCACGAATAGGTTTCCCACCAAATTACAATCCGGGGAACAACTATGTAGCCATGCAACAAGGGTCTCAACAAATACCACCTCCCATATCATCAAACCTTCATGTCTCTGAACCAACTAGAATCATGCAATCCCAACCACAACATTCTTCTATGCTCATCATCAATCCACCTCAACCATCGCATAACACTTCCACATATGTCCCTCCTCCGCTATGTTCATCAGCGCTAAATTTCTTTCACACGTTGCCTATTCACCCTCAACATTCCCAACATCAAGTTTCCCAAAGCTATGTTCTGCAATCACAACCTAACCCAATGAACTTTAGCTTTCCTCCACCAAATTCTTTCTTTCAACCATCACAAATCCAACATTCTTACCTAGCGCCACCTCCACCTCTTCCAAATCAAAACATCCAATTTCAACCCAATCTGAACCCAACGTACAATGCATACGACCCCAACCAATCTTACGACCCTTATAACACCAATGCTCATGGCTTACACTACAATCTTCCATATGGGCAGCAACAACCACTTCTAGGACAACAAGAGGTGTTTCCAACCCCTCCCACAGCAATGGAGCTAAAAATCATGGAAGTTCAACAATAGCTATCTGATCTTACTTTTGGCCACACCAAGAAGACCTTCTCATTAGAGGAAGTGTGTCCTTATCCTTTTGATCGGCCATTACCTATGATCCCTTTTCCTCAAAATTTTACTATTCCTAAGTTTGATAAATACAAAGGAAAAGGCGACCCAAAAGACCATCTTAGGGAATTCTACCTTGCTTGCTTCGAGGTCTCACATAACGACACATATCTTATGCGTCTCTTTCCTCGCAGTCTTGGAGGTCAAGCAATAGAATGGTTCTCACACTTACCTACGAGTATCAAGTCTTTTAACGAACTAGTAGAGAAATTTGCCACCCATTTTTCTTAGAACGCAGAGCATGAGATCACCATGACTGATCTATGCAACAATAAACAGAAAAATGGTGAAACTTTCATCTCTTTCCTTCAACGATGGAGACAAATGGCTAGCAAATTCCCTTTCAAGATTCATGAGAAACAACTGGTTAGCATATTTGTGCAAAACCTCAACCAAGAGTTAGGTTTCCATTTGTAAATTCTTAGTGCTACAACCTTCGACAAAATCACGTACAAGGGAATCAACATCGAAAAGGCCCTCATTGCTAAGGGTGTGGTCAAAATCTTCAAAGAAACGAAAGACAATGCTCCTCATCAACAGATGAACGATAAACCCAAATATTGGAATAAAAACAAAAACATGGTCAATGATGGGGTGGTTGATTCTAAACATGTCCAAACATTGCAAACACTGCTGCAACTTTCCAAACCAAGTCAAGCTCCACCTCAACAATAGCAACAACAAATGCAACCTTATCAAAACCAACAACAACGACAACAAGAGCGGCCTCAACAAGATTACCCTCTGCAAGATCAATTCACTCCCTTGGGAGAGCCCATAGAATCAGTCCTACAGAAGCTCTTACACAAAGGCCTCATCACCTTACCTGATGCTCCCCCATATGGCAAACCTATTTACAAAACTACACAATATAGAGAAAATGAATACTGTGAATTCCATAGGAGCAAAGGGCACAGAACCACATCGTGCATGAAACTCAAGCACCTAATCCAAAATCTCATTGAAGGCAACCAAATCTCTCTTGAAGATGATCCACTAGCTCAACACATGAACAAAAACCTCGACATGTACAAGGAACCATTTCCCCATCATGGTCCACCTCCTCCGCAGGATAAAGGTAAAGGTGTCAATCGTGCTTCCACTTCTTTTGACTCCATTGTGGGTCGTTTTGAAGAGAGTCGAGTATCTACCCTCACCATCAAAGGCAAATCTACGGATTGCGCTGTTACAACTTGTCATGGTCGTGTCACCATTCGTGGTCCTACACCTAGTCTCCCAGCTCAATCTAATTATAATCTTGTTGAACATCTAGGGAAAATGCCAACACAGATTTCTATCTTGGACCTCCTACGGTCATCACCTGCACATAGAGTCGTGCTAGAAAAAGCCCTCCAAGAGTCTTCAGTCCCTAACAACATAGCAGTTGCAAATTTCCAAGCTATAGTAGGTAATATTGCTTCACCCTACAATGTGGTCTTTTCTGAAAAGGACCTCCCATCCCATGATCCATGTCACAATGATGCCCTTCATATTGAGGTTCTCATCCATAAGCGCAAAATCAAACGTATACTCATAGATGGTGGTGCTGGTCTCAACATCTATTCTTTAAAGTTACTTAAGCAATTGGGATACTCTGAGGATCATATCAACATTGATCAGAGTATTACAATCAAGGGATATGATGATGCTAAATGCCACTCAGAAGGTGTTATCCACTTGCCTATACAACTGGGCCCCGTTATGTTGGAAACCAGGTGCCAAGTCCTTGACATTGAGCTGCCTTACAACATTATCCTAGGCCACCCATGGATCCATGTAATGAAAGTTGTTCCCTCCATGTACCATCAGTCTCTAAAGTTCCCATACAATGGTACGGAGATCACTATCCTAGGAGACCCCAATCCTTTTGAATTCTGCCATGTCTTGCAAGGCAGCTATAAGAATTGCAACCAAGTGCCTAAAAATGAAAAAGCCCTTGAATCCCCACTATATGTCGATCCTGAAACTCTGACACAAGCCTCTACAAGTGAACCTAATCCTCTTCCTAAAATCAAATCTCACATCCATGATATAGGCTTTGGAACATATGATATCTCAAAATCTTGTTGTGTAGGGCGGATGCCTTTGTCCCCTAAATCTTACGACCAACCGCCCATTGCCAAAGCAACTAAAAAAGAATCTATTCCTCCCCCAGCATTTCTAACCCAATTCCAATAGGGACGGATATTGGAGGAGGAAACTATTGAGGACATTTCTTCTTGGCTCTATAAAGAGAAAGAACTAGTCACAATACTAGTCAAGTAATATGGTAATGGCTTAAGGATAGTCAAACACATGGACTATAAAGGCAAAGGTGGCCTTGGGAAATAGAATCAAGGAACAATGGAACCCATCATTGTGACGAAGAAACTAGACAAGAAGGGGTTAGGATTTGGTAGAAAGGTACCGCACGCCTTGGACATCGAGTATATTCTCGATGAGGTGGCTGAAACTTTTCCAATTGATTTGATGTCTACTAAGGATATCATTGATGACTCTTCCCTCCATATGACCAACCTATTTGCAGAATCCTCCATTTTTATGCTATCCTTCGTATCCCTAACATCCACCACAAACACCTAGAATGTAACACTTGTCTACCCTAAACTTATCGATTGGGACCAACAAGGGTCCCCCGTTATAGATGTATTTCAGAATGACGAAGCTTTAGCTGAGTTCATGGGACTTCGGGAGGGTATCCCTCTTGGTGATCATAAAGCAGGTTTTGTAATGGAACTAGAGCCAACAGCTTATTTTGGTGAGAATGCCAAATCCTCCAGTCACAAAAATAAAAATAAAGAAAAATCTCTAGGTGAAAACCACACTGTGGTACCTCCCGATCACAAAATAGTAAAAACAAAGGATGTATCCAAAGGTGAAAACCCAACTGTGGCACCTGAGGATGGAGGATTTGACCTTCCCCTACCATCTAAGTATCAAGAGAAGTCATCTCTCCTAGTGGAAGATTCTATAGAGATAAACCTTGGCACAGAGAAAAATCCCAAGACCACATACCTGGCAATATCATTATCAGAAATAGAGCACAGAAATCTTAACACATTCTTCTTACAGAGAACCATCAATTTTGCATGGACCTATGCTAATATGTCAGGGCTAGACCCTAAGCTAGTAGTTCATTATCTCACAGTGGATCCAAACGTTAAACCAGTCAAGCAAAAGCTGAGAAAGATGCACCCACAGATAGCTCTCTTAGTAAAAGTGGAAATACAGAAGTTGTTAGATGCAAAGTTCATATGACCTATTGACTATTCAGATTGGGTCTCAAACATTGTACCTATGTCTAAACCCAATGGGTGCATCCGCATGTGTAATGATTTTAGAGATCTCAACAAGGCATGTCCCAAAGATGACTTTCCATTACCAAACATTGATATTATAGTAGACTTGATAGCAGGTCATGAAATGCTTTCTCTCATGGACGGATTCTTAGGCTACAATCAGATAAGGATAGTAGAAGAAGATCAACATAAAACAACCTTTACTTGTCCTTGGGGTAACGATTGTTGGTGTGTCATGCCATTTGGTCTAAAGAATGTAGGAGCAACCTATTAGAGAGCAATGACAGTGATATTCCACGACCTCTTTCATCATATCATGGAGGACTATGTTGATGACATACTAGCTAAATCTTCTAAGGCAGATCACATACACGTTCTAGGATAGATCTTTGACAGGCTCAAGAAATACCAAGTAAGACTCAATCCAAAGAAGTGTGTCTTTGGTGTAACATCAGGGAAGCTGTTAGGATACATTGTATCTCGTAGAGGCATCGAAGTAGACCTAGTAAAAGTAAAGGCTATAGTGGAGATGCCTCCACAAAAGAACCTCAAAGCATTAAGGAGCCTTCAGGGAAGGTTACAATCCATTAGGCATTTCATCTCACAGCTAGCAGATAAATGTCAACCATTTCAACACTTACTCCAGAAGAATGTCTCATTTCGAAGGGACGATAAGTGTCAAGTAGCATTTGATCAGCTTAAAGAGTATCTAGCTACACCTCCTGTATTGGTATAGCTAGTGGCTGATAAACCTTTGATATTATGCATCTCAACTACAACTTTGGCCCTAGGGGCCTTGCTAGCACAACATGATGAAACAGGAAAAGAGCATGCAATTTATTATATCAGTAGAACCTTGGTGTGATATGAACTCAATTATTCACAGATGGAAAGGGCTTGTTTAGCAATAGTGTTCGCTTCCTAAAATCTATGACATTACATGCTAAACCAACACATAAATCTTATAGCCAAAATTGATCCATTGAAGTATCTACTAGCAAAAGCAACTCTTACAGGCAAACTAGCTAAATGGGTCATGATCCTTAGTGAGTTCAACATTGAGTATATGGATCGTAAAGCAATCAAAGGACAAGCCCTAGCAGATCAACTAGCAGAAGCACCCATGACTGATACACACCCTATGGTAGTAGACTTTCCAGATGAGAATCTATTCACTCTTTCTAACTCAATAATGTGGAAGTTATACTTTGATGGTTCCTACACACAGTATGGATCAGGGGCCGGCATCTTATTCATCACACCTCAAAATGACTATATTCCAAAGTCATATTGGCTTGCATTCCCTTGCACCAACAACATTCCTAAGTATGAAGCACTCCTCATAGGTCTCAATACAACAGTTCAATGGGACATCACAAAAGTACAGGTATACAGAGACTCACAATTAGTCATTCGACAAGTCACAGATGAGTACCAAACAAAAGATGAAAAGTTGGTCCCCTACACGCAACTAGTGGATGCTTACAAACCACACTTTTCTAGCATCACATTTGAGCAAATTCCAAGAGAGCATAACAAGGCTACAGATTCTATGGCTTCTGTAGGGTCACTTATAGACATGCCTGCAAATACACAGAAATGCAAGTTCTTAATCAAGCAATTGTTGATACCAGCCATCAATGTCCCAGTTACTGAAATCATCTGCGAACTTGTTGGTCCCAATTCCCCATGGTATGAAGACATCTATGAATACCTTAAACACAATACCTTTCCCTCTGACCTATCATCCACCCAACACAAAACCTTTATCCGTCGATCTTCTCGTTACACCATTCTGGGTGACACACTATATCACCGGAGTCTCGATGGTATCCTCTTACGATGTCTTAATGTGGAAGAAGCCGAAGCTACCTTACGAGACATACACGAAGGTGTCTATGGCGCACATTCTACCGGTCCTAATCTCGCTAAGAAGATACTCAGAACAGGTTATTACTGGCCTATAATAGAGCAAGATGCTACACAGTTTACTAAGAAGTGTCTACAATGCCAGCAGCATGGGGATTTAATTCACGCACTAGCTCATGAACTACAGCCTGTGACAACTCCATGGCCCTTCTCTCAATGGGGTCTCGACCTCGTAGGACAAATCCACCCATCCTCATCCAATGGCCATAAATTCATTATCACCGCCACTGAGTATTTCACGAAGTGGGTTGAAGCCATTCCCATTACCTGTATCACCGGTAAGCAAATAGCCAAGTTTATCCTTAACTACCTCATTTGCTGGTATGGTATCCCCCAAGCCATTGTCACTGATAATGGGAGACCATTCAAGAATCAAGATGTCCATGCCTTATGCACACAATACAATATCCAACATCGCTTTTCAACTCCCTACTATCCGCAGAGTAACGGCCAAGCTGAGGCTTCCAATAAAACCATTCTCAAGATCCTCAAGAAAATAGTCAATGAAGCGGGTCGTGATTGGCACTTGCAACTCAATCCCACCCTATGGGCCTACTGCACTAGTATCAGAACACCAACTGGTGCCACACCCTATGCCTTGGTCTATGGCTCTGAAGCCATCATACCTATAGAGGTCGAGATCCCATCCCTCAGAGTATCCATGCAGGACCTGATTGGTGGAGAAGAGTATCGCACTTCCAAGTTAGCTTAGCTCAAACTACTAGATGAGAGGCACCTTGCAGCACTTAATCATCTCCATGTCTATCAAAACCGCCTCCGGCGTAATTACAACAAAAAGATCAAAGAAAGACAGTTTCAAGATGGTGATCTTGTCCTCAAAGAGAATCAGAGAAATCAAGCAGACCGAGAAAAGAAGGGCAAGTTTGAGCCTAACTGGTTAGGCACCTTTATTGTCACAGCAGAATATGGATCAAGAGCTTATATTTTAGCTACACCCGACGGCATTCCTCTGGATGAGCCACTTAATAGTGTTCATCTCAAGAAGTTCTATGCCTGATCCTTAGAGTATTCCAAAAAAAAAATGAAAAAACAAAAAAAACAACATAATCCATCCTCTAGTGAAAACCTAGTAAACAGGCGCCTTGGATAAGTACCATAGTGAAAACCTGGCAAATAGGCTCTATGTGTAGAGTCAGCATCCATCATCTATCAAGTCCTGTTCCTTCCATGTCCATTTTACAACAAGCTTCATCCATCCATCCATAATAAAACCATTGACCTTGTTTGCATTTCCATCTCCCTATCTAGTGTAGCTTGGAAATTTGTCAATGTCCATTGTCGTCGTCCCATGCCTTGATCTATGTCTACAGTTAACACTGGCTTATCCTAGGTCAAAGCTTTCTATGTCTGCTTCATTAGTCATCCATGCAAATTCCTCTACTGGAATGGGGGCAACTCTTTCCTTCACCTAGGTCTAGGAATGGATCCTTGTTCGTGGTTCACAATCACTTCAATCTTTTCTCCTTTCCACAGATAGCACCCTTTAACGGACACATCGCTCCTATGATAAGGTTGTTATCTTCTCAGCGTGTTTCCTACATCATCACATCAACCAAAACTACATATCATCTCATCTCAATCTTAAGGTACCTTGATCCCATGGATATGGGTATATAGGCAGTCTGGAATATGAAGGAAGTTTCCAGTACTCAGGTACATAAGATCTCCCCCTCACCACCTTGACCCATCTCATCACTCTATCCAGAACTACATATTTATCATTTTCATCTTTCCTCGTAATGTGCCTTGATCCCGTGGATATAGGGTATGTAGGCAGTCTAGAATACGAAGGATGTATCCAGTACTCAGGCACATATGATTCATCATTCTCCACCCATTTCAATCCATTAAACACTGTCACCTTTCTAGTCTTCCATTTATCAAAATCCATTCACCTCAACTTGACTAACTCAAGCAGCAAGCTAGCGCATCCTTTCAAACCAATAGTCCTTCACCAACCTGAAGCAAAGCAGCTTTCTTCTAGAGTCAACTACTGTCCTACTATTCCGATTGCCAACATCAGCTAAATCCAGCTTAACCAAAGCACTAGATCCACAAGCTTGTCTTCTGTAGAATGTTCCATTGTCGAGACCAACACACGCATCTCCTGTAACAAGACATTATCTTTTTAGGTAGATAGCCCTCTTTAACTGACACATCGCTCCTACGATAAGGTTGTTATCTTTCCTATCCAATCTATCCTGAGCAACCTCTTTGGCAAGAGAATATGTTGGCTGTATGTTTACTTTGTAACTTAGTCAATTTGCTTTTTGGTTTATCTTTTTTGTTCCTTTTCCAATACCTATTCAAGACTACCTTGATTCATCCATAATCTTGGTATGTTGCGATGCAGTACGGATTGGGGGCATAGTCATTGCTTTTGTAGGCCGTGTTTGAGGAATGATCTTTAGCATCTTTCTTAGCAGCATATTTATCTTGTGTGTGTTATGACTGTTGGCAAGAGACACTATATGGATTCAAGAATGTTGTCATTGATGGCAACAAAGATCATCCCACACATCCGCAGGACATGGTATGTCTATACCAGAAGTTAGAGTGAAGAATGTTGTGGTCCGGTAAACAAGAACAGAGTAGTCAGTAAGGTCCAACAAATAGGTCTGGATCTCTCAGCAGAAGTATCTCAGTGAAGTGCAGATTTGGGGAAGTCAAGAGGAGTATCTTGACTGATAGATTCCAAGGTTTGAGCCTCCGGTGTGGAAAGGATTAAGAGATATGAATACTTGAGTGTCAGGTTCCCAAGTGACAGTGTGAACAGAGGAAGAACTGACTGGCAAAACATCAGACATTATTCTGGATGTGTTACTAATGTTGGTAAAAGTTATGAAGGCATGAATTATGTTTGGCTAACATGATTAATGATTTCTACAAGTATATGCTTGATCCGCATTACTTGGTGTGCAAAGATTCAGCCGACAAAATAGAATTTGTGAAAAGATTGACTATTCCAAGTGCCAACTAGAAAGGTGATGAAATCACTTGTACGGATATATATACACGATGGATTTAGTTGTGAGAGGTGTTGTGGTTATTATTGATGTGTGAATAAAAGTAGAGCAGAGCAGAAGCAGTAAGGAAGGTCCGATATGTGAAAGGAAAGCAGCATAAGAGAAGAGGAAAGATGAAGTGTAGCAGATCAGTGTACTGAGCCTAACCGAAACTGAACTCCAGTATATGTGGATGCTACCAATCAGTTCAAGTATTGTATAACACTCTTTTTGTAGACAGTGTGTCTCTTGTAGGCAGTGTGCCTTCTTGTGAGCAATGTGCTCGGGCAGTGAGCCCTAATTGGCAAGTGCCATTTTGTATTTCCATTCTTCTAATAGAGAATACAATCTTGGGTTAATCACCCCGTGGTTTTCTCCCTTAACAAGGTTTCCACATCAAAAATATTGTGTCATGTGTATTTCCATGTCATAGTTATGTTTGCTTATTTGGATTAATGTTGTATTGATTATTAAGAAAGTTAAGAAAGAAGAAAATAGTAGGATAATTGATTCACCCCCCCTTTCAGTTATCAACAATGACCTAGCATCTTACATATTAATACTCTTCTTGCATTTACATGTATTGAAGTTTATTTTATGTTCAAGACTATGGCTCATTCACATATACCAACAAGGTTATATTATGTCCAAGGGATCTAAGTTCAAACCGCTTGCTTGCAAAGTCAACGTCCATGCACTCAGATATCACATCATCTTCGTCTTTTATACCTTGGTGGCAAACTATCCATGTGCTATATCAAACATAAGGATTACTCTTTATAAACATTTGTGAAACCATTCCAACAAGCTCATCCATTTAACCATCCATTTATCCATGGCTTTATATATCTTTTCAAGCAAGGATCGAACAACAATCTTTCTCTCATGTTATCTTCTATCTCCTTTCTTCTATCTATCATCAACCCAACCTCATCTATCTCCAACAAATTCTTCTAGTCGAGCATCAACACAGTTCTTCTGTCGCTTCCCTGTCTTTCCTCTCGAGGGGGCACCCTACGTCAGCTACGCTGGGGCAACTAGCTACACTGGGGCATCAAAATTGTATCATGTCTTCAACAATCATTTTCTTTGACGCAACGCTGTAAACTACATTGCATCAAAGAGGGGCAAAATGTAGACACCCTAAAATGACCATGTCATTGCACCACTTACATTTCATCTAATCTGTCACATCACCTGCATTCAACGTTAATTAAATAATCTAATTATTTAATTAATTTCTTTAAATTCTTCCAAACCTTCTAAAAATCAACATTAATTAAATAAATTGTATTTATTTAATTAATTTCATTAAATTCCTCTATATTCCTCCAAAAATTAAATAATTTGTATTATTTAATTAAATCATTATCCTCTTTCAAATTTCAAGTCTCCATTAATTAAATAAATCCAATTATTTAATTAATTCATCACAAATTCCCTCTTATCTACAATTAAATAATCTACATTATTTAATTAAATCACTTGTTCTTCTAAATTTAAATAAATCATACAAATTTATTTAAATTATCTTTTTCCTCTAAAAATAAATAAAATCAAGTATTTTATTTATAATCTTCTATTCCTCTCTCATGCACAAGCAATTAAATAAATTTATTTATTTAATTTCAGTTATCTTCCAATTCCTCTTAAAATATCTTGTTAACTCATGTGCACAATCTGTCTTATTTTTAGAACTCTAAAAAAGGAAAAATTACAAGTTGAGTTATCTATTCAATCAATCTTGTTTTCATCATATCTTAATAAAAATATCCTTATTGATTGACACATGTTGTGTGCACATTCATCATGATTATTTGATTTATCTCATCCGTTGATTCTTCTAAATTATCTGGACCGTTGATCGATCTTCATTGAAACCTATATAAACCCCCCTCATCTCCTTCATAAATCTCTCTTCGATCACTTATTCTCAGGCATTTTAACAACGCTTTGAGCATATATCGCATCAATTGAGCAACTCCACGATCTTTTGACATTGATCTTTGAGCACTTTACTTGCTTGTTGCAAACATGGTTTCGCAGCACTATTGAGCAATCCACATTCATCCAAAGGGAACAATACAAATCTCGGTAAAAGCTTTCATATATCATTGATTTATTAGTAATGGCTTTTATTTAGATTCGTTCTCTTTATGTTATTGGTTTTTGATTTTGTTAGTTTATCATAATCAATTTTCCTCATACACTGCATTTACCATTGAAAGAATTGCCATTTCCTCTATTGTTAGAGTTATTCATTATCATACTTCTACATTCATTGGATCTATGACCATACCTCTTACACTTGAAGCATTGACCAGAAAAGGATGGACCACTTTGATTTACTCTACTTCTACACTAAGTAGCTCTATGACTGAATTTACTGCAATTGAAACAATTTTGATTGAAAGATGGATACCTTTGAGCATTAGGCTATCTTACTGGAAGTCTTCTAGGTCTATTTCTCCCATTCCTTGATTGAGAATTTCTTTGTCTGGATCTGAAGCTTTCACCTTTCTCATACCCAAGACCATGCTTATCATCAGCCTTCTTCTGACTATCAAGCAGCACTTCAAGTTTAGGTGAGTTTATCTTGAACTTTTCCTTATATTCATTTACAACTTCTAGGTCATGTTTGAGAATAACAATTTGTCTTTCAAGTTCTTCCTCATTGTCTCTACTTTCATGTAGATCAAACTCTAGATGGCCAGCTATTCTGTCCAATCTGCAACATTCTTTTGTTCTTTCTTTTAGAGATTGATTCAGTTTTTCTTCAGTCTTCTTCCTTTCTTCAATTTCTTTGGTTAGCCTCATCACCCCAGATTCCATCTCATGTTTTAGCTAACTTCTCACATTTCTTTGTCTTCTCTTTCAGGGCCTTATCCTTTTCATTGTCTTCATTTTGATTTCCTAGTTGAAGAAGTAGCTCCTTCCTCTTTTCATTGGATTTGCTCAATTTTTCTTTTAAGGTCTCAATGAAGTCTTCAACATCCTTAAGGTTCTCTTGCAGTTCTTTGACTTTTTCTCTGGATTGATCAAAATCTTCTAAAGCAAGTTTAAGTTGTTCCTAGAGGTTGTATGAATCTATTTTATTACCTTCCCAGATCTTCCTCAAGCTATTAAACTTCTTCCAAGGAACCTTGCTTTGATACCAATTGTTGGAATTAAGGAACACTAAGAGGGGGGGTGAATTAGTGTTCTGCAAAACTTCTTAGATTTTTCCTTAATTAATTTGCCACATACATTCAAAAGAAAGAAGCATGAACATAAGAATAGAAATAGTCAGATCATAACACATGAACACCAGGATTTTTACGTGGAAACCTGGTTAAGGGAAAAACCACGATGGGGGTTAACCCACAAGAATTTATACTCTATTAAAAGTATTACAAATGGGGAAGGCACATGCCTTTAGGGCGCATTGCTTAGAGCTCACTGGTCCAAGAGGCTCACTACCTACAAAAATGAATACAGAAAGATTATAGAATGTTTGAACTGATGAGTAGCATCTACCAATGTAGGAATTTAGTTCTAGTTAAGCACATAATACTAATCTTACACACTTCATCCTTACTCTACCTTGTTTCACTTTTCATTGATAATCCTGGCTTAGATCTTCACCTTCACACTTATTTCTACCTTTTTCGCACTTAATCCATCATCACACTATACACACTCCTCTAAAACACTTGAATCCATTGGCTATATATATCTGCATCAAGGAATTCAATCAACTATAGTCATCTTTAAGAAAACTTAGAACATTTATTAAGAACTCTGCTCTCTTGGTTGAATCCACGCACAAACAACAACGTGGACCAAAAAAATTGTGTTCTCAAATCATCAACCATGTCGGCCAATACCACTGATTATCACAAATTGGTTAACCAACAACTTTTATTCATCCGAACCAAGATCAAACACTAGGTTGGTCTATTCTTCTTCTAACTGTACTGACTAACTAAAACTTGATACTCAGATGCTTATAACTTTTGAATCCTTCATCACCAGAGGCTAATTTCTGGATTTAGATAGTCCTGACAATCCTTATCACTCCCTCAGATCCACAGCACACTGTGATTTACCACCGGAGAGATCCAGACCAAGATACTGGACTCTTACCCTAGCTTAGACAAATCTTCACTCTGACTTCCAATACGAACAAATTATGTTATGCAGATGTGTAGGATAAACTTAGTTGCCATCAATGACAACACTTGTCATGCATAGTAGTGTCTCTTGCCAACATGAATCATATCCTAATAACCACCTTTATCCTCAGGACTCTCCTCTTGTATAGGTGGCTATTGGTTTGCATGTGATGTATCATCCTACTTATCTTGAACTACCCCACCACTAGAGTCACCCTCAGCCTATTCTTTTCGCTGATCTAGATTTCGAATATTTAGATGGGGGTTCTCCAAGTTTTGCCTTTGACTTACCTCCTCATCAGTCTCCTTATCTCCTTGACTCTGTTGTCTAGATGCAGACTCATGTTTTTTATGCCTTTCAACATCTATCTGGGTATTTTGTTGTGTACCCTCAATCTGGATGTCTATATCCATCTGTGTGTCTTGCCCATGTATAGGGTTGTCCCTAACAATTTCTTCCTCTTTGTCTCCATCCCTAGGCTGATATGACAAATCTATTATCTTCGAACTGGTATTAGGACATCTAGATGCCCTATTGGTACCTCTATTTTAGGGGACTTCAGATTTTCTCTTTCTCCACCATCATGTCCACCTTGAGATTCATCTCCAACTGTAGGCCTAGTATGCCTTAGCAAGCTCTCTATAGGATAGGAAGTCACATCCCTGGTTATCTCATCATTAGTCAAATCAATGGTTTGACTTAGAGGTAAAGGCTAATTGGATTCTTTTTCCAATTCTTCTATTCTTGCCTCCTTGGCTAATTCACTTTCACCTTTATGATCTCTACCACTGGCACATTGTGTTGTAATTCTTTGGCCATATGTAGAGTAGGATCAGGATTCCCTCTAGTTAAAATTTTAGTTGATTGGGATGCAAACCCTCTCATCATTGGGCCTTGATATCTCTTATATTTATGGATATTTTCTCCCTTCAGCACATCATCATGTCCCTTTTCTACCTATACATCTATATGTTCTTTCTCCTTTGTTTCTACAACCTTCGGCATGGATATAGGAATAGATGCTTAGGGCGCATCCCTAGGAGGTGATGGCATGGTAGCAACAGAGACACCCTCTACAGTAAAGGCCTCTGTAGCCCTTGATGATCCTAGCTGAGCCAACTTAGCCTCCATCACCTGTCTTTTATGTATAAGGAAATCATCAAAATCTAGCTCATCCATGTCCTTCATTTTCCTTTTCTTGTCAAAGGTGATGGCAATCCCCTTAGTCTTAAATTCATTAATCTTTTTATTTATCGAATTCTTGGTTATCCCCATTACTTTGGCTTTGATAACATCAATAGAGGTTTCATCCTCCTTAGTCCAATCTAGGGGAGCTAGGGGTTCATTATATATTTGTTTATGCTCGTATTCAGGATCCACAATATCTTTATCATCCACCTTAATCTAGGGTGGCACCTCTAGATATCTGATAGTTCTCATTTGGTTCAGGGTTAGTCATTGATGCCCCCTCTTCCTTACTTCATACTCATCATTACAATCTGCCCAATAGTCCTCCAGGTGGGTGATATGCTTATATTTCTTATTGATAAATTTTTCTAACCTGTGATAAGGATCATAATCTCTCACCAAGGGGAACAGCTATAAGTGTAACATTTGTAGATATGCCTCTACCAACTTTGCATTGTCAATTGATCCACACAAACCAGTTTATGTCTAGAGGGAATTTTACATTTCCTCTACCCTCTTTCCTCTTATATTCTTCAAATGCTAGAATGATCTGTCTAACTACTTCCATCAGGACTACCTTACCTATTGGATACCTTGGAAGCATGAATGGGCTTCTAGTGAAATCTTCCATCCCGATGTATGAATAGGATGGGAATTAGATGAACCATTCCCCATGAGGGTGTATCCTCTCATGAGCTCCTAATGACAGCCTCTTAGATCTATCTCCTTCCATGAGCCAGACCAGATGCATTATAAAACAATCATTTACTACTTTAAAATGTTGAATAGTGTTATGTCATAAAATGTCCCCCTAGGACTTTTACCTCCTAAGTTTATCTCCTGAGTCCCTTAGTTTTAATCATGCATGTTAGAAATGAATCCTAAGACAAAATGTCCCAAAACCCATGACAAATGGGACTTAGGGGATAGCTCTGAGCTTAATGCATAACCCAAAATAGGTCCCAGGGCTTGGGCACCCGTACCCGCACCCTACCCTATTTTGTCAAGGTCCAAATTTGAATGTTAGTTGGAGACTGTTAAAAGGTTTTTGTTGTCGGGATCTTGAGTTTGAATTATGAATATTCTAGTGGGAATGGATATATAATCATGTTTAGGACTTCATTTGCAAACTAGAAAATGATTTGGAGATTTTGGCAAACTTGTAATTTTAGGGCATTTAAGGCATTCATTGTGTTGTAGAGCATACTTGTGTTCTTATTATGTTTGTTATTGCAGATTTGACTTCATCTTCTCATGGCATGAAAGAGCTTCATCTCTATAAGAGCTACACCTCGGAGGTGATATCTAATTATGATTCAATCTATCATTTTTATCATTGTTTTTTCCTCTGTCCTACAAGGACACACACTCTCTATCTAACAACAGTGTTGGAAGGCTTGAATGCCATTTTAGGGCTTGACTGAGGCAAGCTCCTAAACACCACAATCCCCAACCCCTCTCTTGTGATTGCAAGTGACAGATGTAGGATCTTGCAGAGTGGAGTTGAAGAGGACTATTGCAAAGCATAAGGAATTAGGATCTAAAGAAAAAGGAAATAAATAACTCAAAAAGGTGAAGGGTGCCTGCACCTTTGACCCTCAGTTTTACAGCGTTGGAAATCTCTGAAGTGGTTGCAGTCAGTAGCAGAAAATATCCTGAAGCCCTCAGAAAAAGTTTTACCTTGGGCTTGGATGCCCGTTCTTTCACCCCCAACTTTTTTGTATTCTGAACTTGAAATCTGGTATGTATTTTATATGTATTTAGTGTCTTTCTATAGAAGTATTTGTCATGTTTCATCTGTTTGCTTACGATTTTGCATAATTAGGGTTTTAGGCTTAATTGGGCTAAAGTTAACAAATCAATCAACAAATTCTAAATTTCCTTATCATTCCAAGTGATAGCTAACCTAATAGTTGAATCCTCTTGTAGAAATTATGATTCAACTTAGTTAAATGTCCTTGAATGTATTGAGTGAAAGGAGGACCTAACTAAACTATCCTTTAATCCCATCAAACCTCTTTTCATCCATTACATTTTGGTGAACCTATGTTTCTGCTAAATTTGTACCTTGCTAAGTGTTGTACATCATATTTTCATTCAAAAATTTCATTATCATCATTTTACATTTGAAAATCTTACAAAAAAATTGAAAATTTTGAAAAAATAAGCATCTTAGGCTTGCATTTAGACATAGTTTACACTATTTGCATTGCATTTGATCAAAACCATTTAAATCTCTAATATTTACATTGGATCTGACATAAATTGTAGCATTGCATCATTACATAATCATTTACCTTGCATTTTCATACTCTATTTGTTAGGGTTTGCTTGAAATTGTGCATTTTTCATATAACCTAGTCTTTGCAAAAGTTAGGGTTTGTGGTTAAAATCTTGTTTCAGATTTTACTACTCCTTTGAACACTCTTTCAAATCTGATTTTGGACTATAGTGTTTCTGCATTACACATTTTTTCATTTACATTTGCATCCTTAGAACATTTGCATTGGAAAAGTGAAAAAAATGAGCATTTTAGGTCATAAACAAGCATAGCTTTGCCTTGTTTCGTTGCATTTATCATTAACTAGTATCATTAATTTCAAATCTTACATTTCATTTTCAAACATGTATTCACCTATTATTTGAAAACTAGGCATTATTTCACACTTTGGCTTGAAAATTTGCATGTGTTTTAATTACACATTGTGTATTTCAACGCTAAGGGTTGTATACACTTTCTTTAAACAAACTTACAAATCACTCATATTGCCTTGTTGTGTTGCATTATTTCATTCTACACACTTTGTTTGTTGTGGTCCATGTGTGTCTTTTAGTACCCATTTCCCTCAAACAAGTGCTTAAAGGGTGAAGTAGTCTCACATACATGGCTTCTTATCACAACAATAATGCTAGGTACCCTCCTAGACCTTATATGAAAAGAAAGACTCATGAACTTGAAATAATATTCACACATCATGATAGAACACTTGGAGACATTGAAGGACCTCTTTACATCACAGTGAAGGTAATGGAGACTCCTGTGCATGGAACACTTATAGATCCTAATTGCATGACAAATGTAGCAATGGAAGAGTTCCTTTATTCACATGATTTGATACAATATTTTTATGAACCTATGGACATAATGATTAAGACACCTACTGGAGCTTTCATTCCTACCTATGGGAAGATATCCTTATTGGTTACGGTATTTGAGAAAGTCATGGAACAATTATTTGATGTCATCCCTTCATCCAACTTCTTCCACATAAAATTAGGACATCCATGGCTAAAAGCTATGAAGGTTGTCCCCTCAATAATTCAAAAATGTATAAAATTCTCCTTACATGGACAAGTGCATACTATTCCTCGTAATACATGGCAACCCATGGTTACTCACAAGAACTTTACTCTTGATTACTTTTGGCCACAACCTTCCATAGAAGCTGAACCACGAAGAGACTAACTTTTCTTAGCATATAGACGATACAAAGAAAAAGTACTATCTAGAGTGGTAGGACCTCCTAATCAATAAGAAACAAGTGAAAAAAAACCCATAGTAGAACTTCTATATCGAGAGGTAAAGGACTCTATATCGAGGTTATGCCTTTGTCATCCTTGCAAGGATCGGTAGGTATTTGTGGAGAACAAAGCACTTCATCAAAACAAATTAAGTTTGTACTAGCTTCCTCCTCTGAAATGTCAAAAACTATGGGAAATCATGAGAATAATTTTGAAAAAATCACCAATAAATAATGAAGAAATAGACAAGCAAGAGAAAGGAGGAAGAGAAGACAATCTTTTGCTCAATGAAATGCACCTCAATATGAAAACATTCCACCATCTAACATTGAACCAAACAAAGAAGAGCTTAAAGAAAAAGAGTTTAAGAATAATGACAAAAGTTGGGTAATTATACCTTATGTACCTCTCTCCTCTGACATTCAAGATTGGGAAGACGATGATTTGCTCTACGACAATCTCTATTTCAGATGTGCAACAGGTAAGTATTTCTAACCCTGGTGGCCACCTTTGTCATAGCATAGTTTTCTCATTTATGTGGCCTCCCCTCTTGTGTTTTGTTCCCCCGTGATGTGTTATGTGTTGTTTAGGCCTCCTAGGATGAGCCTTGATACTCTTGTAAGGTCAAGGATACTAGGAGACTACCTCTATTGTGACCATTCTTCTATTTGTATCACCATTCTTCTATCTTGCCTCTCTATTTTATTATTGTGTGTCGTGCCCTAGGGGCATAGTTTTGTGGTTGATGACCTATGGGCATCTTCCTATGCAATTGTTTCTAAGGCACTTGTTCTCCTCTCTCATTTTATTAGTTACCTTCTTCTAGTGATTCTATCTAGTCAGCGGATGATGAAAAACAAACAACTAACTGATACAGACCGAGTGTCCCTTTAGCAAGAAAGCAAAAATGGGCCTAGTCCATACATGAAGATGGGGTTGATTTATATATCTAACGCTTGGCTAGGAGCATCACTCCATGTGATATTTTATGTTGTCTTATCTTTCTAACAAATCATAACAATACATCTGCTCCTTGCACTTTGATTGTTTTGTATCTCACCTTGTCATTACACTCGGTTTTGAGATGCTTGCAGTATAAGCCCATGGCTATACTTGGATTCAAACCTATATGTGTAGCCTTGGTTTCTTTGATGTGATCTTGTTTTCATGCATATCTTTCATGTTTTGCTTTGGTTATTATCTTAGAGTAAGATTTGTAACCACTCTTGTTATCTTATCTTAGCATATGTTATCATTGTGTTTGTGGGAACATTCAATGATCATGAGGACATGTTGCCTTGGGGGTATGGGCTTTGCAAGAGCTCTTGTTTACTTGTGTGTTTTCTCTCTACCTAACATGCTTGATATCAGTATATGACATCAACCACCTTAAGGCGGGGGCATATATAAGGTAATTTGTTTGATGATTTTGGTACTAATGAAGAGTGTTTGTAAGCCCTCTATGGAGGTGGGATGTTGTATCTCCAGTGCACATGCACATATTTATCTATATTGCAAGAAAAAGGTCCTCTCTGTGAGGTGGGATAGCATATCCTTTTATTCAAAAACCCTCTACAGAGGCGGGATAACGTATCTCTTGAGCTAGTGCATATCCTTTTATTCAAAAGCCCTCTGTGAAGGTGGGATGATATTTCTCTTGAGCTAGTGCACATCCTTTTATTTCAAAAGTCCTCTATAGAGGCGGGGTTGGATCTTGAGACTATCCTTCCTTAAGCATGTCTTCAACATTTTTTGTGGCATAAGACTAACCATCAAGTGTGTCTACAGCGTGTTTGAGATGGTGGGACTTAGCAATAAGCTCCTTCCATTGCCTTGTTTTTTGTGTTTAAGACGTATAGTATGTCTATGGCATGCTATACGGTGCTAGTGTCATCCATGTGTCGTCCACATGTTTTCCCCCTTGCGTAGTGTAAAGGGTGTGGTGATGAGTCTCCCCTACACTTGGGTTTTGTATGGTGTGTTTTCCCCCTCACGTAGTGTAAAGGGTGTGGCGATGAGTCTCCCCTATGCTTGGGTTTTGTATGGCATGTTTTCCCCCTCTCTTAGTGTAAAGGCTGTGCCGATGAGTCTCCCCTATGCTTGGGTTTTGTATGGTGCGTTTTCTCCCCTTGGTGTAGTGTAAAGGGTGTGGCGAAGAGTCTCCCCTATATTCTTGGGTTTTGTGTGTTGCAATTTTTATTTCCATGCATTTATATATATGAGAAAATAAAAAATGATATCACTATATTCATCGTGTTTTGCATGAATGCTCTCATGTATTCACCATGTTTTGTGTGTCTTCAATACTATCTTCTCTATGTCTTGCATGCCTGTTACTATCTTCATTGTGTTTTACATGTTTGCAATGTGTTTTCTAATGCTTACCTAAGACTGGGGGCAAGAAATAGCTCCTCAATCTTTGTGTATGCATTAGCTTCAAGTGCCTAGCATGTTTGCTATGTTTTCGACCATACTTTAATGCATGAATGGGTCGTAAGATCATACATACATTAAAGTGGGGGCAAAATGTTATGTCGTAAAATGTCCCCCTAGGACTTTTACCTCCTAAGTTTAGGTCCCAGGTCCCTTAGTTTTAATCATGCATGTTAGAAATGAATCCTGAGACAAAATGCCCCGAAACCCATGACAAATGGGACTTAGGGGATAGCTCTGAGCTTAATGCAAACCCAAAATAGAGACTGTGATAGGTGAAAAATGGATATGCAAATATAAACCAATAAGGAACATAGACAAGTACAAATTACCTCCTTTGCATAATTGAATTGCCTACACCGATCGAGTGAATTGAAATGCACCCTATTCCAATTGATTGCTCCTTGCTTTTTGATGTGGATTTCTCTATAATTGTAACGCAAATATGATCTCCCAAGGAATGATTGCGACAGCATAAGTTTACTTGAATGAGAGATGATCAAAAATGGAGAAAGGTTCATTTGATAGACTTGTGAGATAACAGATCTACGGTTGAGGATGATCAGAAAGATCAATGGTTGAGGAAGGTTGATAGAATGTGTGCGAATCAGAAGAGGACAAGTGTCATGCCCCTCTCATGCATCAAGGGAGTTAACATATCTGATTAGGGAGTTGACTGAATAGATTGATCAGTGAACTGAGATGATTATTTAGTGAACTAAATTGATTGCTTAGTTAACTGAGTTGATTGATCAATGAACTAAATTGATTGATTAGTTGACTAAGTTGATTGATTAGTGAACTGAGATGATTGATTAGTAAACTAAATTGATTGCTTAGTTGACTAAGTTGATTGATCAATGAACCAAATTGATTGATTAGTTGACTAAGTTGATTGATCAGTGAACTAAATTGATTGCTTAGTTAATTGATTTGATTTCTTAGTTATCTAAATTGATTGAGAGTCAGCTCTTTTGATTGACTCTTAACTATTTTGATTGGAGGAATTTATGGTGGGTGAGGATAAATGGGAAATTAAATAAATAATTATTTAATTTCATGTGCACATGGGATAATTGAATTAAATATTAATTTTAATTTAATTTGGAGGAAATAAATTAATTAAATAAATATTTTTAAATTTATTTATTTAATATTGGAGGGAAATTGATTTAATTAAATAAATAGAATTATTTAATCAAATATGGAGGAATAAATTGAATTAATTAAATAATTAAAATTATTTAATTAACATGGAGGAATAATTTGATGTGATCGATAGATGAAATTAATCAAACAATTAAGAATTATTTAATTAAAGAAGTATGACAGATAAAAGCTTGATCTGGGAACAGGTCAATTTTAGGTGTCTACATTTTGCCTCTCTTTAAGATGGTGTTGCAAAGTAACATCATTTCAAAGAAGTTTAAAACATAGTGCTATGTTAGATAGAAGAAGATATTGGTTTAGAAGAACCATATGATTGGATTAGAGATAGTGATGCCCTGGTCACTCAAAAGTGAGGGTGAGATGAATGGTGATGATGATGAATGATGATTATGCAAAAACAAACAAGGTATTACCCCTGTCAAGTTGTAAACCAATGATTAATTGGTGATGATTGAAATGGATAGTGTCTAGTTTCAAAAATGAAACACCTCGTATAAGACGTTTGGTCTGGTTTCAAGAGTGTGACAATCTGTATAAGACGATTGATTGATTGATTAATTTATTTGGTTTACAACAAGATTAGGATTAAGACCAAAGGATGTGATTGATTAGCTAGATTAGTATGGAAATGATGAGGAACATCGATAAGATGAATGATGATGATGATGCCCCTCAAGAGGACAAACGAATTGGAAGAATATGGGTGTGCTCTCGAAATGAATGGATATGAAGACAAAGGAGATAGAAAATGGAGAACAACATAAAGAAATGGTGGAGAAGATAAAATGAGAGATGATGGAATGATGAGACAAAAGATTAACACGTGATTGATAATTAAATGATGAGGATGGAATAAATAGTTGAATGGGAGAAGTTATGCTAATACATATAATAGAGCAATCCTTTATTTTGTATAGCATAGGGATATTATACACCAAGGTATAAGAACCAGGGTGACCATGTATCCAATGCATAAGACAGTTGACTCTGCAAACAAATGGTTTGAGTTTATTACTACTAGGTATAATAGAACCTTGTCAGATAAGTGAATGGAAAATAGTCTTAGCATAGAATAGGCTTAATACAAAGAAGGTCTTTGCAGAGCCTTAGATGTAAAAGATATTGATATGCAAGATGCTAATCCCAACACACACAAGATAGATATTAGACCTAATAGGATAATTAAAATCATCCCTCAAGCATAGCATACAAAAGCAATGACTATGCCCCAATTTATACAGTATCACCACATACCAATATATAGAAAGATCAAGGTAGTTTTGAATGTGTATTGTAAAAGGGACACAAGATAAACTAAAAAGAAAATTGATTGACTTGCAAAGTAAACATACAACAAACATATTCTCTTGCCATAGAGGTTTCTCAGGGTTGATAGGGTAGATAAAGCCTTATTGTAGGAAATATAAATCTATTAAAGGCTATTGATCTGATCTAGGATAGATGATTGTTGTAGCAGATGTGGCAAATAGTATGTCGGACAACATATGGCTTCACGAGTAGTCATTTTTGCTTTGAATTTGATAAAAGTACTTGAGCTTTCAAAGGATGCATAGTTTGTTTTCTACTTGAGTTAGTCAAGTTGGGGTGATAGGATGGATTGTGATAGATGGAAGATGAGAATGATGGAAATGTTAGATGGATTGGGATGAAGATGATGATTTATGATTATTTTTGGGAATTTTCTAAAAAAAATTGAATGTTTTTGGGATTTTCTAGATTTTAGAATGTTTTGGTTGACATGAGATTGCATTTGGATAGCCTTAGTACTAGATACCAATGACAAGGAAAAACCAATTCTAGATACAAGGAGAAATATGGGATTAGATAAGTGGACAAAAGGATGGGTGATAATAAATGGGATGGATAAAAGGGTAGGTGATAGTGTGTGGGATGGAAAGATCATGATAGAGGGATAGACAATAGTGGATTGAATGTATGGATGTTGCATAAGTGAGCTAGGAAGTGATATCCAAAGACTATGTCTCCTAGGAATAACATGTCCCATTCTAGGTAGGATGTGTAGGATTTAACATGACAAAACTTAGGACAAGAGGATGATTGGATTGGTTGAAAAGGATGAGGTATATCAAAAGATTTTCTAAGGCATTTTTCAACATTTTTCCCCTATTTATTTATCAAGATCAAAAGGAGGAAGTGAGGATGAATAGATAGATGGGATAGGTATGTGGGTATAATGGCTAAGGATGGTAGGATAGGATATGATAGGATGAGGTAGATAGGATGGAAATGATGGGTTTGATGAGACAATGTGCCCCTAAGTGTAAGACACATAGATAGTAAACCTACACATGACGCATGTTTGTCAGGTTTTCATCATGGTACTTATCCAAGGCACCTATTTACCAGGTTTTCACCATTGGACAATGGGATTTCTCTTTACTATTTTGACTTTTTTTTTCTTTTCATTTTTCATTGGAATACTTGGATGGAATAGGTGGATATGGATAAGGACTCAAACATCTAGTTCCATGAAAGGTGATAGTTACATTTAAAGATGGATGATGCACATGGACCATGTCAAATGTCATTATGCTCATAGATGTTGGTAAGGAATTGCATATGAGGGAGATGGATTAGGTGGATAATGGATTATGATGTGGATTATGTATGGAAGGATTATGTAAGGATGGATGGGAGGTAGTGGATTATGACGTAGATTATGGATGGAAGGATAGTGGATTATGATGTGGATATGGAAAAGCATGGACCATAGGGATATGATGGGTGAAATATGTGGGATAATGGATGAAAGATGGGGAGATGGAGGTATGTGGAAATGTTGTAGAATGGAAAGGAACTGAGACCAATGGTTGCACACACCATGATAAACATTGAATCTTTTGATTAGAATGAGGTGTAGGAAGTAATGGACCTGTTTACTTAAGGGATGTTCTATGTGGGATTTTAGGTACCCACACAAACTTAGGATTTTTATGATTTTTGCATTGGGATTTATAGGATCAAGGAAGTTGGGATGTTTAGATGAAGTGAGATTTTTGAGATTTTTGGATGAAGTGAGGTGTTTGGATGAAATGGGATTGTTGGGATATTTGGGATGTGGATGCTTCACTTGACTTGATTGTTTTTTGCTTACGGACCCAAACCAATTTATTTTTAGATTTTTCTTGTGAAAGGATGGGCTTGGGTAGCCTTTTGGATAGATTTTGCATGGACTCTTTGTATTGGTGCCCTAAGGCATGAGGAGTTTTAGGATTTTTGGCTTTATGTGTAGAGGCATCCAAACATTTATTTGTGAATCCCATGGACTTGGTGGAAGCTTCATGTTTGGTTGATGTGTGCGTTTGTTGATCATGATTAGGAACATGAGGGAATATATGGATGGAGGGATTAAAAGTGGATTTGTGGATGAATGGATAAGGGGATTGGCTGATAGGGATATTAGGCACTGGGATAAGTGGAGGTAAAGTGGATGGGGGAAAGTGTATGGTCACATGATTTTGGGATTTGTAGGATAATGGAGGAGGAATGGAAACATATGTTTTAGGGATATGATATGGTTTATGATGGAAAGGAGTGGATTTAGAAGGCATGGAGGTAGTACCAACATCTTGAGATTATTGTTCTTGGGGAATATAACCAAGGCCATATGATTTTGGAGGGACTTTGACATGGATGGGGTCCAAAAGACCTTGTTCATGAAGGCCTAAGCCTTTACCTTGAGAGTTCATATCCTGGAGTATGTGGTGGACAATGGGATTATGGTTGATTTGGACACTAGAAGCAATCTCATTATTTGATGGGGAAGGTGAGGTGGTAGATAATGGTTGTTGCTCTCCTAAGGAGGAACAATCATGGATGAAGGTGGTAAGACCAAGGGTATATGTTGGATTTGCAATATGGTATGTTTTGGAGGACAAAGTATCAATAAGATCATTATCATCATTATGTTCATTAAGAACCATGTTATTTGTTTGACCATCTATGTTTACTTGGGATCCAAGTGTCTCATCAATGGAAGTGGATGGTGTTGGATCATGGATAGTACTAGGTGGATGATGGCTAGGAGTAGTATAGATAGCTTGTTCATGGATGGTCATGGGATTATGCATATGATCAATTTACTCATGGGTAGGCTGATAATCATGGATAATAACTTGATCATAGAAACCATAAAGGTTATGAATGGGTTGAACTTGTCTCACTTGCTCGTGGTTAGAAACTTGATCATGGATATTATCTTGATCATAGAAAAGATATAGATTATGAATGGGTTGGATGGATGTGCTTTGATCTTGATTTGGATGAGGGATTAATGTTTCCACATGCTCTAGATTATAATCTTGACAAAGCTCTTGATTTTCTTGAATGGAAGTGGAAGTGGGAGACTCTTGGGTAGGCTTGATAGGCTCTTGATGGTCAACAACATGAGGGTAGAATGAATATTGACTTGGCCTCATGGTAGAAGATGCTTCAATAGTCTTGATGGGTTGTAGATTACATGATGGGTTTGAAGTAATGGACATGTTTGAAGGCTCTTTGTTAGGCTCTTGGATAGGTGTTTTATGACATGGATATGCTTGATTATGTTGCAAGTATGTGCCTAATTGGTTTTGTCATTGAAGTCAACATATTCTTGTTGTCATTGGTGTCAACTATATCCTATTCCATTACTTGTTTAGAAGACTTGTATGTTGAGGATATTGAGAAAATTAGCCTCTCCAGAAGAAACAAGCCATAGAGAAGTGCAGTACAGATAGTGAGTTGTATGCTGAAGAACAGTCTGGTAAACTGCTCTGCATTTGTTCCTACTTGAAGATCATGGTCTATGGATTGGAAGTAAGTTAGAGGTATGTCTAAGGATGCTACATTTCAAGTCTAAGCCATCTGCATAAAGATCCGAGTGAGTTGTATTCACCAGAGTGAAGCCGGCTTTTTCTGTAAGTTTAGTTGAGACAGGAAGATAGTATTTAGCTCTGCATTCCTCCACAATAAAGTATTTTTCTATGCGGTTCTAGAGGGAAGTCTACGATGATGATAAGTGTCTACAATTGCAATGGTTTTTGGTTTGGTGGTCTGCATGCTATCTTTCTTTTATGATAGTTGAAGACAGTGAAGTTCATGTACTCCGATGAGAAGATTCCTATGAATAAAGTGGTTAAGGTTCGTGCGGTTGCTCCTGATGATTATAGTGTGCTTGTGGATGTCTCCTAATCATGTTCATATTTGGACTTTGGTCCATATTAAGAAATTGAGATGGTGTGTGAAAATTGTTCCCAGATAATGTAGCGTGTAACCAGTCTTAGTTGACCTGGTTGATCCTATTGATTGCTGAGATCTCTAGAAGATTTTGGAAGCATGTTGTGGCATGGAAGATTGTGCTTGAGTCCTAGCTAAGGCATGACATGATCCACCTTTTATTCCCTTTGCATGATGTTGCAATAGGTCAGGACCTATTTTGTAAATGTTTGTAATACCGACCTTGGAGATTGTTCCAATGGTTGATGCCAACCTTGATGATCATTCCAAGGTTGATGTAGTGTATAAATCCTTGTAGTTGAGTCGTGGAAAAGTGTCCTTGAGAAAAAATGAGAATACATTAAGAAAGGTCCAAAGGAAAAGCAGAGAAGAGGAAGAGGAAAGAAGAGGAAGAGTAGAGCAGAGGAAGAGCAAGGTAGAGGATGAGCAGAGCTGAGGAATTGTTTATTCACATTAAAGAAAGGTGTTCGTAGTGGCAGTGAATTTTGGTAGTAAGCCACCAATAGGGTTTAATAGCCCTCAGGGTTTAACAACCCTTATTGTAATCTTGCTAGGTTTAGGGTTGAGGCAATGAGTCTGCTAGACCTAGTTGTTCTTCATGGCAGTAAGCCAGTATGTTTAGGTTTGTGGGGTGACCAAGCCTGAACATCACTATTTCAAGATTGCAATATATATTGAGAGTTAATCCTCTCCGTGGTTTTTCCCTACTTTGGGGTTTTCCACATAAATATGGTGTCTCTTGTGTTTGATGTTCTTAAGTTTCTGATTTCATGCACTCATTATTAAATCATAATAATTATGGATAAGTGATGAATGTTTAAATTGCAGAAAGTGTTTAAGTTTTGTGACAATTGATTCACCTCCCCCCTCTCAGTTGTCTAATGCATATCAACAATTGGTATTAGAGCCAAGTTCCTTTGAAGAAAGTTTAATAGCTTGAGGAAGATCCAAAATGTCTTACAAGAAGGAAGCGCTGCATTTTGATGGAACTATGTTCTCTGGAAGGCTCAAATGAAAAGCCATCTTCTTTCTCTTGGTATCAAAGTTTGGAAAGTTGCAAAAACATAATACACCATATCTCAAAATGGTCTGACAACTGAAGACGAAATCAAAGAATATGAGATAGATATCAAGGCAAGGGATGCTCTACTAAGCTCTTTAATTGACTCAATACTGACGAAAGTGGTAGATCTTGAAATTGTAAATAAGGTATGGGAAAAGTTGAAAATTTTGTATGAAGGAAATGAATCTATGAAGGAAGCCAAGTTACAAAGTCTAAAAGTGAAATATGAAATCTTGAAGATGAACAATGATGAAAACATAACAGCATTTATGCAAAGAGTTGATGAACTTGTTACAGGGATAAAAGCCATAGGTGGAACTCTTGATGAAAAGGAAATTGTCACAAAAATACTCAGATCTATGCCCAAGTCCTACTGTCACAAGGTGGACACGATTGAAGAATTCATGCAAGTAAAAATAGTTAACAAGGATCAGTTGCTTGGTAAGCTTACTACTTTTGAGATGAGGGAATTAGATGATGCTCTGCCAAAAGTTGAGACTGCCTTCAAAGCCAATACTCCTGGAAGTACCTCTAGATCAGAAAAGTATAAGGTAGAATCTGATGATGAGATAGATGAAGTTAAAGCCAACTTTGTGAATAGGCTACAAAGAGGATCTAGTAAGTACAAAGGCAAATTACCTTTCAAATGTTTTTCCTGTGGTAAAGTAGGTCATTTTTCTTCCAGATGTCCTGAAAGAATTGAAAGAAAAAGAAGAAGATATGAGAACAAACCTAAGACCCAAAAGAAGTGTTATTATGTTGAATATTTTGATGATGATGAAGGAATATCAGATAATTGTGAACCAGATAATGTTAATTCCTCTATAAATGAATGCTTGTTCATTACTATTAAGGAAGATCTTATGTCTACTAATTCTTCTAGTTGTATGAAGGAGGAAAAATCAATGGAAAGTGCTTTATCTACTTAGGTCATCAAGGACAAAGATGAATGGGTTATTGATAATGGTTTCTCTCACCACATGACTGGTGAAATAAGTAAGTTTGTAAGTTCAGAAAGATATGATGGTGGACTAGTTAGGTTTGGTGATGACACAGCTGGTAGGATTTGTGGAAAAGGATCTATTTCTTTTGATGGCAAGCATAATACTGAAGATGTCTTCTATGTGAAAGGATTAAAGCACAATCTTTTGAGTGTGGGTCAGATGTGTGACAAGGGCTATGACTTAAGCTTCAAGGACAATGGATGCAAGATCAGGGAAAGCTCTGGAATAGTCATTGCAACAGTTGGTAAGAAGACCAAAGGAAATATCTATCATTTGAAAGGAACTGAGAACTATTGCTTGTTGACTCAGATTGATGAGAGTTGGTTATGGCATAGAAGTTTGTGTCACATAAATTTTGATAATATTGTGAAGATAAGTACAACATGGATTGTTAGAGATTTGCCTAAGCTTGTGAAGCCTGCTAATCCAGTTTGTAAGGAGTGTCAATTTGGGAAACAGACAAGAACAAGTTTCAAAAGCAAGGATCAATCAGTTGGAGGACTACTTAAGCTAGTGCATATAGAATTGTGTGGACCTACCAGAGTAAGAAGTTTGCAAGGAGACAGGTATTTCATGTTGCTCATTGATGATTATTCTAGAATGACTTGGGTTACCTTCTTAAAAGAGAAAGTTGAAGCTCTAGATAAATTCAAGGCATTTAAAGTAATCGTTGAAAATGAGATGGATTTGAAAATCAAATGTTTGAGATCTGATAGAGGAGGAGAGTTCACATAAAATGAATTCAATCTCTTTTGTGAAGAACATGGAATTAAGAGACAACTATATGCCCCCAGAACTCCACAACAAAATGGAGTTATTGAAAGGACAAACATAATAGTTCAAGAAGCTGCTAGAACCATGATGAAGGAGGATCATCTTTTGGAAGCATATTGGAGAGGCAATTCACATCATAGTATATATCCTAAATAGAGTTTAGGTAAAAGGTAACAGCTCAAAGACTCCCTATGAATTATGGCATGGTGGAGTTCCCACTGTCAAATATTTCAAATTTTTTGGTAGCAAATGTTATATCAAAAGAGAAGAAGATTTAGGCAAGTTTGATGCTAGATGTGATGAAGGAATCTTCCTTGGTTACTCCACCAAGAGCAAAGCCTAATGATGCTACAATAAGAGGTTGAACAAGATCATAGAAAGTGCAAATGTTAAAGTTGATGAATGTAAGGAAAGGTCTTCAAGATCAAGTGGATACGAGTCAGATGATCCAGATGTTTCAAAAGTGGTGCAGCATGAAGACATCACAAATGAAGAAGAACAAGCTCTGGTAAGTGCTACTAAAACTCCAAGGTATGTAAGAATCAATCACTCTAAAAATCAAATCATAGGAGATAAGAGCAAAGGAATCTTAACTAGAAGAAAAGCTATGGAAGAACAAGTAAATTTCTGTCTGATCTCCAAGATTAAACCTAAAACTGTGGATGAGTCATGCAAAGATGAGAATTGGATAAAGGCCATGGAAGAAGAATTGATGTAGATAGAGAAGAATTAGACTTGGGATCTTGTTCCTAGACCAGTAGACAAGAATGTGATTGGTACAAAGGGGGTCTTCAGAAATAAAATGAACGAGAATGGTGAAGTAGTAAGAAACAAAGCAAGATTGGTCTGCAAAGGATACACTCAGGTCGAAGGAATAGACTTTGAAGAAATTTTTGCTCTGGTAACAAGGATTGAAGCAATAAGTATGTTTCTGGCCTTTGCAGCATACAAAGATTTCAAGGTTTATCAAATGGATGTCAAATCTGCCTTCTTAAATGGAGAGTTGGAAGAAGAAGTCTACATTGAACAACCAAAAGGATTTCAGTCATCAGAACAAGGGGATATGGTATGTAGATTGAAGAAAGCACTATATGGATTAAAACAAGCTCCCAGGGCATGGTATGCATGGTTAGATAGGTACCTAATACAGATTGGGTTCAGTAAAGACTCTACAGATAGTAATCTCTACTTCAAGATCAATGATGAACAAACTCTGATTGTTGCAATTTTTGTTGATGATATTATTTTTGGAGGAAATGAAGGTGTGTGCTCAGTTTTTGCTAGAGAAATGCAAAATGAATTTGAAATGTCTATGTTTGGGGAGATGAACTTCTTTTTAGGTCTACAAATAAGTCAATCAGATAAGGGTATCTTCATTTATCAGTCTAAGTATGTGAAAGAGTTATTAGAGAAATTTGGGATGGAAGACTCTAAACCAATATGCACACCTATGATAACTAGTTGTAAGTTGAGCAAAGATGATAACTCACCCATGGCAGACCAAAAAAAGTATATATCTATGATTGGAGGATTACTTTATCTAACTCAAACTAGACCTAACATAATGCATGCAGTGTGTCTTGTGGCAAGATTTCAGACAAAACCCAAGGAATCACATGTGATGGCAGTCAAGAAAATTATGAGATATTTAAAAGGTACAATAGATTATGGTTTGTGGTACCCCAAGGACAATGACTTTGTTCTCAGTGCATATACTGATGCAGATTGGGCTGGAGATGTGGATGATAGAAAAAGCACAAGTGGAGGTACATTCTTCTCGAGAAAAAGATTAGTATCTTGGTTGAGCAAGAAACAGGATTTAATATCCCTGTCTACTGCTGAAGCAGAATACATTGCAGCAACATGTAATTGCACTCAAGTGTTATGGATCAAGCAGACTTTGAAGTACATCAGAGTTGTGTATGAAGATCCAATTACAGTCTTTTGTGACAATACAAGTGCCATCAATATATCAAAGAATCCAGTGATGCATTCAAGGACAAAGCACATATCTATTAGGTATCATTTTTTGAGAGAAAAGGTGACAAAGAATGAAGTGAAGTTGGAGTATGCTTCGACCAAGGATCAGATTGCAGACATTTTTACCGAGCCTTTGTCCAAGGATACTTTTAAGTATCTCAGAGAAAAGTTAGGGGTCATCACCCCTCCTACTCTAAACTAAGATGCACAATGGTGCATCAGTTCGGAGGTGTTCAAAGGTCTGGATTGATGCTTTTTAGGGCTACTTCTAAGGGGGAGTAGTCAAAAAGTTTAGAAGAGAGATTATATCAGAGAACGAAAGTGCAAGTATGTGCCCTTTGCCATTGATGTCAAAGGGGGAGAGAAGTCATGTGAAAAAATTAGAGTGTAGATGTGTAAGAGAAAGAGTATAGATGAGTGCAGATGTGAAAAGAGAAAGGGGGAGAATCTTTTCTTGATGGTTGTTGCATTTTTTCACATCATTTGTTTCCATCAATGACAAAGGAGGAGATTGTTGCAAGTATCTGCCTAATCAGTGTTGTCATTAATGTCAACATATTCTTGTTGTCATTGGTGTCAACTATATCCTATTCCATTACTTGTTTAGAAGACTTGTATGTTGAGGATATTGAGAAAATTAGCCTCTCCGGAAGAAACAAGTAAGCCACAGAGAAGTGCAGTACAGACAGTGAGTTGTATGTGGAAGAACAGTCCGATAAACTACTCTACATTTGTTCCTACTTGAAGATCATGGTCTGTGGATTGGAAGTAAGTTAGAGGTATGTCTGAGGATGCTACATTTTGGATCTAAGCCATCTGCATAAAGATCTAAGTGAGTTGTGTTCACCAGAGTGAAGCCTGATTTTTCTGTAAGTTTAGTTGAGACAGGAAGATGGTATTTGGCTTCACATTCCTCCACAATAAAGTATTTTGCGATGCAGTTCTAGAGGGAAGTCTACGATGATGATAATTGCCTACAATTGCAATGGTTTTTGGTTTGGTGGTCTGTAAGCTATCTTTCTTTTATGATAGTTGAAGACAGTGAAGTTCATGTACTCCGGTGAGAAGATTCCTATGAATAAAGTGGTTAAGGTTTGTGCGGTTGCTCCTGATGATTATAGCATGCTTGTGGATGTCTCCTAATCATGTCCCTATCTAGACTTTGGTCTGCATTAAGAAATTGAGATGGTGTGTGAAGATTGTTCCTAGATAACATAGCATGTAACCAGTCTTGGCTGACCTAGTTGATCCCAGTGATTGCAGAGATCTCTAGAAGATTATGGAAGCGTGTTGTGGCATGGAAGATCGTGCTTGAGTCCTAGCTAAGGCATGACATGACCCACCTTTCATTCCCTTTGCATGATGTTGCAATAGGTTAGGACCTATTTTGTAAATGTTTGTAATACTGACCTTGGAGATTGTTCCAATGGTTGATGCCAACCTTGATGATCATTCCAAGGTTGATGTAGTGTATAAATACTTGTAACTGAGTTGTGGAAAAGTATCCTTGAGAAAAAATGAGAATGCGTTAAGAAAGGTCCAAAGGCAGAGCAGAGAAGAGGAAGAGCAGAGCAGAGGAAGAGCAGGGTAGAGGATGAGTAGAGCTGAGGAATTGTTTATTCACATTAAAGAAAGGTGTTCATAGTGGTAGTGAATTTTGGTAATAAGCCACCAGTAGGGTTTAATAGCCCTTATTGTAATCTTGCTAGGTTTAGGGTTGAGGCAATGAGTCTGCTAGACCTAGTTGTTCTTCATGGTAGTAAGCCAATAGGTTTAGGCCTGTGGGGTGACCAAGCCTAAACATCACCATTTCAAGATTGTAATATATATTGAGAGTTAATCCTCTCTGTGGTTTTTCCCCACCTTGGGGTTTTCCACGTCAATCAAGTATCTCTTGTGTTTGATGTTGTTAAGTTTTTGATTTCATGCACTCATTGTTAAATCATAATAATTGTGGATAAGTGATGAATGTTTAAATTGTAGAATGTGTTTAAGTTTTGTGACAGTTAATTCACCCCCCCTCTCAGTTGTCTGGTGCATATCAACAGATTCCTTGATAATAGCCATTGGATCACATCCTTCATGAGTGTATGGGTAGATGGATAATATAATGGATGGATAATAATGGTGGGTGGTGTTGTAGGCTTAGTATGAGGATGACGAGGAGGGATAATAGGGATGGAAGGTGTTGTAGGCTTAGGATTAGATGGGGGGATAATAGGGGTGGATGTTGTAGGTGTAGGATAAGTATGTGGATTGGATGGTTTTCTTAAGGGTAGCTCAAGCAATGCTTTTTGGATCAATTGTTGTAGGGTCATCTCCAAGGGACCCTTTGGTGGAAGATTGGAGGAACATGAGTATGAAGGTAATGAAGGGCTTGATGGATTAGAAGGTTGATGGACCAATGGACTATGATAGGGACTACATGGTGGTGTTAGGATAGGACTAAGAGGCTCTTGTATGGGTATTTGATTGGATGAGGATGTAGGGTACCCATAGGATACATAAGCTAGAGTGGTGTTGCCCTTGTCAAAGGTACTATGAGGACTTAAGGACACTTGATTTTGGTGAAAAGGGTAACTTAGACTTGTGTGTTCATGTTGTGAAGGAATGTGAGATCCTTGTGAATGAATTTGGTGGTGAGGTGAAAGGTTTAGATAAGGAGTTGGATGTTCTTGGGGTGGATGTTGTTGGGTATCAATGGGATAGGTTGATATGGAATTGACATGATATGTGGGTAGGCTAGATTGATATGGTGATGGGGGTGACACATGGTGTTGAGGTGTAATTTGTTGAGGTTGTGGTTGTAGTTGGACTTGCTGTTGTTGGGGTTGGAATTGTTGTTGTTGGGGTTAGGATTATTGTTATGGTTGGAATTGTTGTTGTTGCAGTTGGAATTGTTGATGTGGTTGGAATTGTTGTTGTTGCAGTTGGAATTGTTGATGTGGTTGGAATTGTTGTTGTTGTGGTTGGAATTGTTGTTTTTGCAGTTGGAATTGTTGGGTTAGATGTTCTTGATGTATGGATTGATATAGATAGGGGTTAACTATGGAAGAAGAGGGATAGGTTGATGTAGGGGTAACATGATGTGTGGTTGGTTGGCATGAAGTTAAGGGGGATGACACATAGGACGGAGATGAAATTTGTTGATATTGTGTTTGTGTTTGTTGGGTTTTAGACTGGTGGGTGGCTAGGAGTTGTTGGGTTTCGACTAGGAGTTATTGTAGTTGAGGTGATGGGTTTTGTTGAAGTTGTTGGATGATGGATTGTAGTTGTTGTAGGTGTTTTTGGTCAAGGGGTGATGGCATTTGGGGAAGTGTTTGGATGATGTATTGTAGGTGTGGTGCTAGGGAGTTGCCCATGTGTGTAAGTCTTCGTATTTTGGCTTGTTCCTCAAGATATGCATCATAATCTACAAGGTGCTCACCATCATTGGAGTTAGAAAGATATCCTCCTAGGATGTGGATTTTGGGTTTTTGATTTAACCTAGGTTTGTTGATGATCAAACCCATTTTGCAAGTGATACATATAATGATGTGATTTGGATGAATGATGGGTTTGGTTAAAAGTTATTATCTACCTCGAAATAGACTAATGACTTCGAAGGGAGATAAGATAAGGTACAGTGAATTTGGATAATCTTAAAAGGAGATCCCCTTTCAAAGGTAGGTTTGTTCACTAGTTGGTTTGATAGTAATTGGTCGAGAAGACAAATTAGGAGATTGTATGATCTATATTTTTGGATGCAATAACCAAGTCAAAGGAATGATGTGATGTTTTACAAAAGAAAAAAAAATCTAAATTGTTGTAAAAAAATATTTTTTTTGTTTTTTATTTTTACTTTTTTTTAAGGCTAATTTGTGTAAACTAGGCCAAAAAGTAAAAAAAAATCAAAAAATTTCCAATAATGAAAACTTGGGGTGTTATATGTTATTTTTCACCTGTGAGACCTCCCGAACTCAATGGTGAGGTCCGTTTGAGCGGAGGAAGCTGTTTGTGAAAGTTGAGTTCCCAAATATTTGTCTAAAAACACCTAAATCTGCAACCACAAAACTCTAACAAATGCTCACAAAGAAAAGGGGTTAGATTATTGGGTGCCAAAATGTGATAGGTGAAAAATGGATATGCAAACATAAACCAACGAGGAACATAAACAAGTACAAATTACCTCCTTTACACAATTGAATTGCCTACACCGATTGAGTAAATTGAAATGCACCCTATTCCAATTGATTGCTCCTTTCTTTTTGATTGGGATTGCTCTATAATTGTAATACAAATATGATCTCCCAAGGAATAATTGTGATATCATAAGTTTACTTGAATGAGAGACGACCAAAAATGGAGAAAGAGGTTCATTTTATAGACTTGTGAGATAATAGATCTATGGTTGAGGATGATCAAAAAGCTCAATGGTTGAGAAAGGTTGAGAGAATGTTTGCAAATCAGAAGAGGACAAGTGTCCTGCCCCTCTCATACATCAAGGGAGTTAATAGATCTGATTAGGGAGTTGACTGAATAGATTGATCAGTGAACTAAGATGATTGATTAGTGAACTAAATTGATTTCTTAGTTGACTGAGTTGATTGATTAGTTGACTAAGTTGATTGATTAGTGAATTGAGATGATTGATTAGTGAACTAAATTGATTTCTTAGTTGACTGAGTTGATTGATCAGTGAACTAAATTGATTGATTAGTTGACTGAGTTGATTGATCAGTGAACTAAATTAATTTCTTAATTAATTGATTGAGAGTCAGCTCTTTTGACTGGCTGTTAACTGATTTTGATTGGAGGAATTTATGGTGGGTGAGGATGAATGGGAAATTAAATAAATAATTATTTAATTTCATGTGCACATGGGATAATTGAATTAAATATTAATTTTAATTCAATTTGGAGGAAATAGATTAATTAAATAAATATTTTTGAATTTATTTATATAATATTGGAGGGAAATTGAATTAATTAAATAATTGAAATTATTTAATTAACATGGAGGAATAATTTGATGTGATTGATAGATGAGCTTAATCAAACAATTAAGAATTATTTAATTAAAGAAGTATGACAGATAAAATCCTAATCTAGGAATAGGTCAATTTTAGGTGTCTACAGAGACCATTAAAAGGTTTTCATTGTCAACATCTTGAGTTTGAATTATTAAATTTGTAGCAGGAATGTATGTATAATCATGTTTACGACTTCATTTGCAAACTAGAAGATGATTTGGAGATTTTTGCAAACTTGTGATTTTAGAGCATTTAAGGAATTCATTGTGTTGCAGAGTAGACTTGTGTTGTTATTGTGTTTTTTATTGCAAATTTGGCTTCATCTTCTCATGACGTGAAAGAGCTCCATCTTTGTGAGAGCTACACCTGTAAGGTGATATCTTTTATGATTCAATCTATCATTTTTATCATTATTTTGCCTATGTCCTGCAAGGACATGCACTCTCTATCTAACAATAGTGTTGGAAGGCTTGAATGCCATTTTGAGACTTGACCAAGGCAAGCTCCTAAACACCACAACCCCCAACCCCTCTCTTGTGATTGCAGGTGACAAGTATAGGATCTTGCAGAGTGGAGTTGCAAAGCATAAGGAATCAGGATCTAAAGTAAAAGGTAGGAAATAACTCAAAAAGGTCAAGGGCGCATGCACCTTTGACCCTTAGTTTCACAGCACTAGAAATCTCTGAAGTCGTTGCAGTTAGTAGTGGAAAAGATCCCAAAGCCCTCAGAAAAAGCAACACCTTGGGCTTGGGCACCTGCTCTTTTTCCCCCAACTTTTCCATACTATGAAACTCAAAATCTGGTATGTATCTAATCTGTATTTAGTGTCTTTCTGTAGAAGGATTTGTCATGTTTCATTTGTTTGCTTACGATTTTGCATAATTAGGGTTTTAGGTTTAATCAGGCCAAAGTTAACAAATCAATCAACAAATTCTAAATTTCCTTATCATTCCAAGTGACAACCAACCTGATAGTTGAGTCCTCTTGTAGAAGTTGTGATTCAACTTGGTTAAATGTCCTTGAATGTATTGAGTGAAAGGAGGACCTAACTAAACTATCCTTTAATCCCATCAACCCTCTTTTCATCCATTACAAATAGACTTCCTTCTCTCTAATTGAGGATAATGCTCCCAAGAGGTTTTCTCATGGGGTAATTGACCCAAACTACCTATAGTTTGCAATCCATCAAAAGTTCCCTTGCATGCACATGCATAAACCAAATATGAAGTCATACAAAAAACTCTATCCTTCTTCCTCCTCCATTTTACTAGTCTTTCATACATAGCATCACTAATGATCTTGGCCCACTACACAATTTGCTTGTTATCAATTACCATATGGATCAAACCATACATCCACGACTCAAAGTTTCCTGAATTACCCTTCCTGCTTATCCAGCTGAGTAATACTATCATATATTGAATTTCTAAGGAGAAATCACATTTATATAGATGCTGGGGCATTTTGGCTATAGCCTTTACTTTATTTCCTGGATCTCTCCATCCTGAGAAATGGTTTTCTTGCAACTCATCAGATTTCCATCATACTCTACAGCAAGTGCCTTCAGATCTGGCACATACATACTCTTGGGTGTGGGCAAATTGAAAGCCTCTAAAATGTCATCAACCAAGAAGTTAGCATACACCCTTCCTTGGTCCTCAATCCTTCGATTTACCATATTATAGTGCTCTATGCACTCAACCAGCAATTCTGAAGCCTCAACAGTATATGGGAAATCATGCTGCGTAAAACATCCATGTGGCTACTATATTCTTCAAAATGGGATGATCTTCTATGCTTTGAATCCTCACTCTGAATGTATCCAAATCTACATGACCATAGTGTGTATCCTCTACAAAGCCATACTACACACAATCTTGGCCTTAGGAAACATATCATCTTTGAACTTTACATCACGTTTATCTATATGGGGTTGCATCTTGACCTGCAAATTAAAAATTTCCATGTCTTAAACTATGGCTTAGGTCATGCTAGGATTAACACTCTCTAATTTCTATAAGTGAATAAATAGGGCATTCCCCGGAGTGATATGCATGTAAAACCAAATTAACTTCTGATTTATCTAATTTCAACATTTTAACCTTTTACTTGTGTAAAAATATGCAATATCATCATGAAAAATGACAAGAAAAGGTTTTTGTCATATACATACCAATTTGTGAAGTCCTTAACCTGGATGTATGGAACTATACAAGAAACGCCATTAACAGACAACCCTTTGTGTAATTTTGTTCCCTGTCACCACCTCATTGTAGCTACTTACAAACTCTTGAGCTCTCTTTATAGATCTTAGCTTTCATATGAAACAATGTGAAGAATATAAGAGAATTTACCCTTTTAACTTAGTAAATCCTTCAATTTAGGGCTTATTAATTACTTCTGAGTGATTAGGTGAATCATTCAAGTTGAATGCGGGAGATCGTTATAGGTGTTTATCAGCACACTTTTAAAATTTAAAAGCCAACGACTTCCTTAAATAGCATTGAATGCGAAAAAGGTGCATCTGGATATGAAGATGGATCTCCGATCAATATGTCCATATGGATTTATCCATGTGACGTCAGCAGGAGAACTAGGTCAAACATCGCTGACCGAAAGAAAGCCATTGGGCTTTAATTCCACTCAAAATATTCTAAAATACGTGAAATATCCATATGGACACGTGGCTTGAAATTACTAGTCGAGATAGGGATATGGATATATGAGAAAGCATGGATATTAGGTAAATGCAAAATATCCATGAGATGAATATCCATGTGACATCATTAGGTTTAGAACTCTATATCAGGATGAGATGATGTGACGTCATCAGGACATGGATGTTTGGATAAGATATGGACCTTTCGAAAGATATATCCATGTAGGTTAATATCCATATGATGTCAGCTACCTATTTTGGTTATTGTATCAATGAGGGCAAATGACATCATCAGGACCGAGACACTTCAAAAGCATAAGGATATGGATATAAAGCAAGCATGAATTATCCATGTGGATGATGTTAGTAGGTTCAAAGTATCACTTTGGGGCAAAACAAGATGGCATTACCCAGATATGGATATTAGTAAGCCAAATATCAATGTCAAAATATCTGGTACCAAATGTCAATATCCACAAGTGTCTATGCTAAGTTAAGTTTGATGGGCCATTAGTCGGATGTATATATCTATATGGATATGGATATTTGGAAGGGAGGAGATATCCATGTCGAAACATCCATGCGAATGACTGGCACCTACTTTGCCAACATAATTTTGACAGGCTCAAAAGAAAAGATAATCATTACTTAAAATTTCAGGAACTTTCACTCTCATTCATCATCTTCCACATTGGGATATGTATGCTTGGGTAGCAATCATGATATTACATTGGTAATGTCCATATCCGCATTGACCAAAACTTTGACCGCCCATAACTTTCCTATTTATTTGAATTTCAACATGATTCAAAAGGCAAAGTTGCTTTAAATTCAATTCTCTATCCAATGGAGACCTTTTCTAGGAAACTTACTAAACTTTACCTTTGTCCTAATCAGGACATTACTTTTACCATACTGCCCAAAAGAAAGAAAACATGCAAGTTGAACCAAAAAGTTAGGTCCCTATTTTGCTGAGGCAAAATGGGGTGTGTTGTGAAACCTCACAACATGTCTATTTTTTAATCAGCTTCATGTTCGATGGGAAAAATCTGCTTACAATAAATATAAAAAATATATAATAAAAATAATCTAAATATGAAAACAAATTCTAGAATCTACATTTCGAGTACTATAAAAGGGTATTCGTCAATTTTTTTAAAATGTGTTTTAATGGCAGAAATTACTAGCAGAAGATGAAAGTTTTTGAAAATTGTGGGGAAGGCGGGTAGTGCCACATAGATAGTTCCACTCGGTAAGGTTTCGGGCAGAACTATCCGGGGCAGATTCTATAGGGGTGAGACCTTATCGACCGATAAGGTTCTTCCTGGAACTACTTTATATAATTATTTTTTTGAAATAATTATTTTTTAATGTAGATTCCATACAACGTACAACAGCGACACAACAGCGGCAGGACAACGACAAGGCAAAGACAAGATTAAAAAAATTTACAGAGGCAGATAGTGTAAGAGGTAATTTTTTTTAATGAACAATAATAAAGTTTATATTTTTAGAATTGATTTAATTTAATTAGGGTTTAATTTTTTATTTAAGTTGGGTTTAATTTTTTTAAATTATTTTAGGGTTTAATTTAATTTTTATTAGGGTTTAATTGATGGGTTTAAATTTTTAAAATTATATTTTAGGGTTTAACTAAATTTTTTATTAGGGTTTAATTGATTTAAAGTAGGGTTTAATTGAATTTTTTATTAGGGTTTAATTGATATAAAAGTAGGGTTTAATTGTTTTAAGTAGGGTTTAATTTTTAAAAAATTATATTTTAGGGTTTAACTAAATTTTTTATTAGGTTTTGGTTGATTTAAAGTAGGGTTTAATTAATTTTTTTATTAGGGTTTAATTGATTTAAAGTGGGGTTTGATTGATTTTGTTAATTAGGGTTTATAAAAATTGATAAATACTATACAAAAAGACTCCTAGATTAATAATAAAAGATATGCAATACAAATTAACAAAAAATAAACTTAAAAATATAATTAACAATCTTAGATCTACATAATCCATGTGTGTTTATGTGAACTTCCCCAATACATACCCATGTATGCTCTTTCCTCGCGTCATAATCTTGGAAATCAGAAATGGTGTGGTTTATGTGAACTTCCCTATTCCATATCCACATACGCTCTTTCCTCATGTCGTAAGATGATCTTGGAAATCAGAAATGGTGTGGTTTATGTGAACTTCCCCAATCCATATCCATGTATGCTCTTTCCTTGTGTCACAAGACGATCTTCGAAATCAAAAATGATGTGGATTTTTATTTTTATTTTTTTAGAGGTTTAAGTGACTTGGATTTCATCACCAACCACTTAGCCAAAGCCTGTGTTCTAAAGGGCTATATAAATTCCAAGGAGGAGTTGTCATTTTTTGGCTAAGCGGTTGTGTGTCTTAAGTGCACCATGAAGTGAGGTGGTTTCATCCCACCAATACCTAGGCCTTAGACAACACCCTTGTATCACAGATTTGGGCCTCACGTACCACAAGGGATATCAAGGACTCCCTTAGTTTAGCCTTGTTTAAACCTAGATTAGGAAGACATTGGTTGTTTGTAACATGTGATTCACTAGTAAGTGGTTAGCCCCAAAAAGTTACTCACCCCATGCATTCTTGGAGATGGTATAGTGGGATACAAGTACAGTCCCAATCCTCCGTAGTTAGCGCTATGAAACATTGGGTTGATACTATATACAAACATGATTAGCATATTGGTGACCTCACAGATGAAACAATCCCACCTGATTAGTATAGGTTATTTTTCTTGTCTCTTGCTTTGTGTAAAAGTGTTATATATACAAATTTGAGAAACCAAAACCTAAATATAATACATATTCCTCATCCAATCCTATCATTCATCCTTGTCCTAAAAATCTTTCATGGACATTTCTTACCCATAATCCACATCAAAATCCACAATCCTAATACAATCCTATTCATCTCATCCATTTGTTAGATCCATTTAATCCACGTCATAATCCATCCTCTATCCATTTTCCATTCATAATCCAGATTTTAATCCACTATTCCAATCCAATTTCATGGACATCATCCTATATATATAAATCAAACTCCATCCACATCCAATCAAAATCCCCATCCAAGACATCACCTAATCCTAGATCCAACACTCATACAAACATTAAAGTTAGTTTGATAAATTCATTATGGAACTTACAACATCTATGTCCCATCCTTTGTGCACAAAGTTCATCCCAAACCTAAATTTATACTAAAAGGAGCTTTTCAAATTGAGAATCCCAATCTCAATATTAGAGACCTCTCCTAAGTTTAATTTGTCATTACACACACAAGTGCAACATTCAAGAAGTTTGTTAAAACTTAGATAAAGACCATTCATTAAATACTTAAATCCATATATGTTAAATCAAGTAACGTGTCAACCAAAAATGACTATTTATTCATCTAATTTAGACTTTCCATGCATGAAGTAGTCAAGTGCAACCATTCCACCTAACAACAAGGATCATGTAGGAATATTAGAACCAGATCCTAAGTTTAAATTGTCCTTACACATGAGTGTAAAATTCAAATAGTTTATTCAAACTCTTAGATAAAGACCATTCATTGTATTAGTTAAACCATAATATACAAGATATAAGTTTACCACTTGGACACTAGTTGACCTTGCCCTCACTTATACATATTTGTGTAGGCACAAATTAAAAGGTATTTTGTGATGGGGGACAAAAGGAATAGGTAAAGGATTTTTGATCGAAGAAGGTTTGACGAAGATAAAAATCTAAGAAGAAAAATTGAGAGAAAATCAACCTTAGAAGGATTGGTTGAACATAATCAAGAAGCACAAGATCAAATTACTAATGAATAAGAGGAAGAACATATTAGGTTTAAACAAATCGAATAATAAATTGAACAAGGTGCAAAAAACATTGTGACTGAGGAGGAAATTGATGACAGAACTTATTTTAAGGTTATGGAAAATCTAGTGGATTTAGATGAAGATGTTCTTTTCAATAAGATTTCACCCCAGGACATGTTACCTGATAGTACATTAAAATTCCATTCCAAAAAATTTGGGATGAATTTTTTGAAGACAAATCTCTAATTGGAAGAGCACAATTATGTGCTAAGTTATTTAGGCAAAAAGAAATGACCCCTGTTTTGGAGTTGCTAGGGGTTGATAATAGGGAGAAAAAAACAAATCTAGAAAAATATATAATAGTTGAAAAGTTACAAGAACCTTTCAAATCTATTCAAAGTACAAGTAGAACAAGTGATTTTAGTGCAACATGTAGGGCATTGATGATTGTGATTTCAAGTAAAAAACTATCAATGATGAGACAGGTGAAAGCAATTGGAAAGTTACTACATGTATCCAGGAGAACTGTTCACAGATGTATTTCGAAGATAAATAAGCTTGATGAAAACATAGAGAAAAATTAGGTAAATATTGTCAAGGTTCCTAGAAAAGATGTGAAGAAACAAGTCATTGAATATTGGATCAACCACTCTCGTGTTTCCTCTAATAGAATGGATACTATACAAGTAGCAGGTGAAGATGGTAAAAAGTATCCTCATCCAAAACATTCTGTAGATATAACATAGAGTGAATGTTTTGAAGCATTCAAACAAGAATCTCCACAGGTAAAGATATCTCAAAGGGTGTTTGAAAAGTTGCATCCATGTTTTGTACACATAAATAAAGTGTGTGAAACTTGTTGTTGTCAGAATCACATTGAATTTCATCTACACCTTCAATCATATAAACAATTTATGGCAAGGACTCATCCAAATGTTATCATCCATGCAATTACAACACAATTTATGAAGTCCCTCTTATGTGAAAAACTAGAAGGTTCCGATGAATTCAATGTGCAATGTATCAAAAATAATTGTGTAAATTATGGAGATTTGAAGAAGCTTCCTCTAATTGAAAATATTGATCAATCAATGGAAATTATGTGGAAGAGATTTAAATATGATAAATACAAAACCAAGTCAGGAGTTGAATTGAAAAAAAATATTCTGAAAGAAAGTGAATTGCCCTACAATGAGTTTTTGGAAAAATTTCATAGTCTCATATATCCGCACATCCAACATTGTCATGGTGCAAGATGGCAGGAAATCAATTTTGTGAGTCAAAGAATTGTTTTCCACAAGGTTGTATTCTTTTAGTTGTGTATTTCACTAAGAACTATGCATTCAGTCCTCAAACAGATATTCAGAGTCAATACTATCATTCAGAGCAAGTTGCAATCTTCATACATGTTTGTTATAGGCATGCTAAGTTGCAACTGGATGGTGTACAAAGTAGCCTGCATGAATGAAATATCATCAAACAAGTTCATTTTTATATCAGTGATGATACTGGTCATCATAGAAGCTATGTAGCCCATTGTTTTGGAATGTTTTTTAATGATCTGAGACAATGTGGCATACATGCTTTAAGTCATTGGATTTGGTCAGTTGGATGTGTTGGTTAGTGTTGAATTTATTAAATCTTTCAAATTTTATTAAATTATTTCCAACTTTTAAACAACTTTTAATGCTCATTTGTTTACTTTATAGGACAATTCAAATCCTCTAAAGCATTTAATTGGTTAAGCCAACAACATGCAATACGTACCATAAAATTTGTGTGGAATTGTTTTGAAAGTGGAAATGGAAAAGGTGAGCATGATGATGTTGAAGGCACAAGACAACTGAGAGGGGGGTGAATCATTTGTATCAAAAACTTCAAACCCTCATAAACTTAATCACATTCACATTAGTTTACTTAAACCCTTAATCTGTTATGAAGTTTAAACATTAAAAGCAGTTAACAAAAACTTAAACACATCAACACCATGCACAAGAGAACACCATATTTTTATGTGGAAAACCCTAAAAGGGAAAAATCATGGTGAGTATTAGCTCACAATATAATGTAGTAACAATACCAAATTACAAAAGGCTCACTTCCATAGAGAGAATGCTCACTGTAGGGGACTCACTGTCCAAGTGAACTCAATGCCCACTGAAAAAGAAAGAAAGAAGAAAAGAATGGCTCACTGCCAGACTTTGAACTATATAGTTGCATCTAACCTATGCATGGAGTTCAGTTCCAATGAAGCTCATTATACACCACAACATACACAACATCTTCACATCATCACCAAAAATTGTAGACACCTTCTGTTCACTGCATCTGGTAGCCTAACACACGAAATCCCTCACTGCCCTGATCAAATTTGCATCGCCACATCATATCCCCCATTCACACACACACACACACACACACACACACACACACACACACACACACACACACACACATCCATGAATCCTTAACACTTATTTATACCATCATTATCTTCGAAACAATCTTCAAGGTCAGCAACACAATCTCCAAGGTTGGCAAACACACAATATTTGAATTAGGTTTGGACCTAAACATTCCTTAGCACAAGAGAATGAAGGAAACCCAATCTATGCTATCTAGACATGCTACACATCACTCACATAATCACCAAATCAACTCCTCAATCAGTGCAAACATTCAAGGTTGACCAAACAGTGTAAATATAAGGAATTCTTGATCACATGCTTCCATGATCACAACCATAACCTGCGGACCATATACAGGGATTAATCACAATCTAGAAAAATTAATGAACATCTTGAAGTCACCTAGAAACCAACAAATTCAGCCAAAACAACTTTCACCTGAACACAACAACCCTGTCGAACTCTACCACACAATAAATTGTTTCCTGGAGCACCAAATCACAAACCTTTTGGAAGGAAGATAGGTAAGATCCCTATGAACACATATCTAGAACCACAGCACCTAAAACCTTTCTACAGAGGAATGTGGAGAAAAATACTTTTTCCTAGACACCTTTGCACAACTCAGAAACACTGTCAAATACTATTCTCAAATTGGTGAACATAACTTTCACTGCACATCAATCTGGAGCACCAAATTCTAGATTTAGCATCTTAAAACACTTCTTGACAACATATCCAAACTATACACTCAGATCTCCAACACAGAAGAAATACAGAGCAAAAAAATGAATAGCGCTTTGTAAGTCAGAAGACTTCTTCAACACACTATTTCCAGTATTAATCAAATTTTCTCAAAAGCACATGGAAACTCAGTAATAGGAACAATTTATTAACACCATTAGCACCTCTACAAGGCATTCAGATCAATTTAACACAACTTAATCAAACAACAATAGCAACATCAAAAGACACAGTTGACACCAATGACAACACAAACATGTTGACATCAATGACAACACCAATTAGCACATACTTGCAACAATCTCCCCCTTTGTCATTGATGGAAACATATGATGTGAAAAAACATCATTACAAAACTTTTCACCAATCTTATTATCCCCCTTTCTTTTATACATCTTACTCTCTTTCTCTCCCTTTGTTTTTCACATGAACTCTCTCCCCATTTGACATCAATGGCAAAGGGTGACAAATCTTTCTCAATTTTTCTCCCCTGATTATGATACTATACATACTTACACTATTCTCAACTACTTTGAATACTCCTCCTTATAAGTACACACCAACCTATACCAATACCAACTCTTACTCCCCTAACTGCAACAATCATCAATACCACTACCTGCTCCCCCTGAAAGGTAGCCTCTAATCATCAGTCCAGAAAAGAATGAATCTTGAAATCCACTAGACTGATTCATTTCCTTATGCATCTAGTTCAAAGAAGGAGGAGCAATAACCCCTAACTTCTCCCAGAGATACTCAAATGTATCCTTAGGAAGAGCCTTAGTGAATATGTCAGCAACGTGATCCTTTGTAGGCACATATTCCAGCTTCATTTCATTCTCTAAAACCTTTTCTCTCAGAAAGTGATACCTAATTTAAATATGCTTTGCCCTTGAATGCATCATAGTATTTTTTGAAATGCTAATTGCACTGGTATTGTCACAAAAGATAGGAATTGGATCATCATACTCAACTTTGATATCCTTCAAGGTTTGTCTCATCCATAACACTTGTGTACAATAGGATGTAGCTACAATGTACTCTGCCTCTACAGTAGATAAAGACATTGAATCTTGCTTCTTACTTATCCATGATACAACTCTATCTCCAAGAAAGAATGCAACACCACTTGTACTTTTCTTATCATCTACACATCCCATCCAATCTAAATCTGTGTAGGCACTTAGGGTAAATTCATTATTCTTAGGATACCACAAACCATGATTTGAAGTGCCCTTCAAATACCTGAATATCATCTTCACTGCCATGACATGTGACTCTCTAGGATCTTATTGAAATCTTACCATAAGACAAACTGCATGCATGATTTCTGGTCTGGTAGTAGTTAGGTATAGCAGTCCTCCAATCATTGATCTATATTTTCTCTGATCATCCTTAGGGGATTCATCATTCTTTCTCAACTTGCAACCAGTTGTCATGGGGGTATAAACTAGTTTAGAATCCACTATCATATGATTTGAGCATCCAGTATCAATGACTCAGTCATCCTTTTCACTCCTAGCATGAAAAGTAGATATTACAGTGCCTTTAGGGTTAGTACATGCTTCCAGATTCTTTTCCTTCACACAGCTTCTAGAGTTAGTAGACCCAGTTTCATCTCTTATGGAAATAAATAAGCATTCATCATCATTATCATCCTCAAAATTAGATTCATCATCCAAAATGCTTGCAAAGTAATTTTTCTTAAGCATCCTTCCTTTGCTTTCCTTATTCTTAATTCTCAGAGCTCTATCTAGACACCTTGAAGCATAATGACCTATTTTTCCATAATTAAAACATTTAAAAGGAAACTTACCACTAAACTTACAAGTACCCTTTTCATCCTCCTCATAAAGTTGTCTTCCACTTCATCAAAGTCTTTCGGTTCTGATTCAACAGTCTTCTCTATTTTACCAGCTTTAAAAGTAGTCTCTTCTTTTGCAGTTCCACTAGATGTGCCAAACTCTCTTATTTCAAAAGTATTTAGTGTGCCAAGAAACTAATCTTTGATAAATTTACTCAAGTTTTGTAATTCTTCAATAGAAGAAACCTTATGATTGTAAGCTTTAGGAAGAGTTCTTAGTACCTTCAATATTACTTCTTGATAATCTATATTTCCACCAAGTCCCTTGATACCATTGACAACTTCATCCACCTTCTTTAAGTATCTTGTAATGTTTTCATCTTCAGACATATGCATGGTCTCATAAGTGAGCTTCAAATTATGCATTTTAGCTTGTTTAACCTTCTCATCTCCTTCATAGACACTTTCCAACCTTTTCCAAATCTCATTAGCAATTATCAAATTCACAACTTTTGCCAACTCAAAATTAGTAAGTCCACTTAAGAGAGCATGTTTTGCCTTACCATCTATTTCAGCATCTTTGATTTCATCTTTAGTATTTACACCTTTCTCAGGTACAATGCAATTGGACTTGATGCATTTCCAGACCTCATAACTAAGAGAAATTAGAAAGGCTTCCATCCTTACCTTTCAAAGTGCATAATCTAATCCATCAAACAAAGGAATATCTTTCTTGTGTGCCATCTCAGATCTACCTCAAGTTTTTAAACTTTCTTCAAAGCAACCTTGATCTAATACCAATTGTTGAAGGCACAAGACAACTGAGAGGGGGGTGAATTAGTTGTATCAAAAACTTCAAACCCTCATAAACTTAATCACATTCACATCAGTTCACTTAAACCCTTAATCTATTATGAAGTTTAAACATTAAAAGCAGATAACAAAATCTTAAACACATCAACACCATGCACAAGAGAACACCAAATTTTTACATGGAAAACCCTAAAAGGGAAAAACCATGGTCAGGATTAGCTCACAATATAATTTAGTAACAATACCAAATTACAAAAGGCTCACTGCTATAGAGAGAATGCTCATTGTAGGGGACTCACTATCCAAGTGGACTCACTACCCACTAGAAAAGAAAGAAAGAAGAAAAGAATGGCTCACTTCCAGACTTTGAACTGATATAGTTGCATCTAACCTATCCATGGAGTTCAGTTCTAATGAAGTTCATTATAAACAACATACACAACACCTTTGCAACGTCACCAAAACTTGTAGACACCTTCTACTCACTGCATCTAGTAGCCTAACACATGAAATCCCTCACTTCCCTGATCAAATTCACATCACCACATCATATCCCCCATTCATACACATGCATCCATGAATCCTTAACACTTATTTATACCATCATTATCTTTGAAACAATCTTCAAGGTCGACAAACACACAATATTTGAATTAGGTCTGGAGCTAAACATTCCTCGGCACAAGGGATAGAATTCAACCCACTCTATACCTTAGCTCAAACCCAAATCTATCCATGCACACTACACATCACTCACATAATCACCAAATCAACTCCTCAATCAGCGCAAACATCAAGGTCGGCCAAACAGTGTAAACATAAGGAATTCTTGATCACGTGCTTCCATGATCACAACCATAACTTGCAGACCATACATAGGGCTTAATCACAATCTAGAAATATTCATGAACATTTTGAAGTCACCTGGAAACTAACAAATTCAACCACAACAACCCTATCAAACTCTGCCACACAATAAATTGCTTTCCAGAGCACCAATTCACAAAGCTTTTGGAAGGAAGATAGGTAAGATCCTTATGAACACATATCTAGAATTGCAGCACCTAAAACCTTTCTGTGGAGGAATGCAGAGTAAAATACTTTCTTCTAGACACCTCTGTACAACTTAGAAACACTGTCAAATAATGTTCTCAAACTGGTGAACATAACTTTCATTGCATAACAATCTGGAGCACCAAATTCTAGATTAGCATCTTTAAACACTTCTTGACAACATATCCAAACCACACACTCAAATCTCCAACATAGAATAAATACAAAGAGAAAACTCGAACAACACTCTGTAAGTCAGAAGACTTCTTCAACACACTGTTTCCAATATTAATCAAATTTTCTCAAAAGCACTCAGAAACTTAGCAATAGGAATAATCTACTAACATCATTAGCACCTCTACAAGGCATTCAAATCACTTTAACACAACTTAATCAAATAACAATAGCAACATTAGAAGACACAGTTCACACCAATGACAACACAAACATGTTGACATTAATGACAACATCGATTAGCACACCCTTGCAACAGACGGAGTTGATGCATGTGTGAAGCATGCACTTCACCGGCATGAGCTTTCTTGTAACACCATACATAGTGCAAAAGAAATTATTGAATAGTGTAAGACTCATTTTGGGGCTCGTGAAGGAAAAAGTGGCTCACTAAGTACCAAATGCTATTTTTGGAAAGTCAAAGGTGTTTCTTGGAATTCTTGCATCTACATTTATTTATGTTTAGTACATGTACTTTTGTTTGAATATAAATATAAATTTGCATGTTTGTAGATATTGATTGATCCAATCCTTATAATTCTCAAAAAATTGTTAGTATTAGAAGACTTCATCAAGTGATGATGACTGGACATAGCAAATCACTTGCAATCCAAATTAGAGGAAAATCATGTTTTTGTGTTGACTACATTGAGAACAATGCAAATGTTCTACAATGTCAACATATTATTGATGGATATGTTTCAGAATGAGAGATGAAACAATTAGTTTCAATGTCTCATTATGAAGATGATAGTATAGATCTGCATGATCCCTTATACTCATCTAATTTTGAATGTGTATTCGATCTAGTTATTGCAGGTAAATGAACTATTTACATGTATATTGATTATTTTAGTGAAATTGTCTAAATTATCTAAGTAACTACTTGTATTTGAATTAACTTTTGAATCTGTGTATTTTTTGTAGGAGATATCTTGGTTGTGATTGTATATCCTAATAATACTGAAGGTGTAGATTACTATCTACTCAGATGCACACAACCAAAATGCAAGTTGATAGAATCTGTGATCGATGGTGATGGAAAAGAGTATGCCATTGGGTCTGTAGTGGTTGAAGGTACTTATTATCAACAAATGAAGATAGATAAAAGTGGTATTATATTTTTTGATTATTTTCTAGGACAAAAGGTTCTACATTACAGTCACTTAGTTATAGCAACATGGTTAAATATGGAGACATTACGAAAAATAGGACGTAGCCAACAAAAATGGAAGTTGAGTATTGAAGACCATGAAAAGATTTTAGAGATAATAAAGGATAAAGAGGATCTAGATTATATGTACCAAGAGATAAGTTAAATATATGTAAATTACATGTTGCATGCATCAATGTATTAAATATGTTCACATTTTAAAATGTTACAATTTATAGAGATTCCTACATGCACTTTCATTAAAGCTCTTTGATCATTGTACAATAGTTGTACTAATTAGCATGTAATTGAATTTTCCATGTACTTTGAGGAACTATGTTATATAATAGTTTTATTATTTACTATATTGGTTATAGTGATTATTTTTCCTAAGTTGGCCAAATCTTTTCTTAATCATTTCTATGTCAATATGGGTTTGAAGACTATATTTAAAACCTATCAACAAATTAACATGTTTGTACTTTGTACCAACCACCCAAGTACTACTCATGTTTGTATTAGTGGTTATGAAATGTTTTGTATTTTTCACTTGAAGCTCCATACTTGGTGTTTACTTGATGCAGGAGCATTCACAGGTCATTCAAGTAGTTGAGACAGTTAATGATGAATTGCAGAGTGCCAGGAGGAGACGTTGGAGATTACCGCATTCTACCACATTTTCATATCAAAGGTTGCTGAGATAGACTTAGCATCTATATATCATCATGTACATCATATCCAAAATTTAGGTCATTTAGATTTCTCTGCTGAGAGGTATCACTATCAGAAGATTACCTATTTTCACATAGCAGAGTAGTTAGTGTTCTGTTGAAGCCTAATGGTTTGCGGATCAATTTTGTGACTTGCGGAGCCTAATGGAACATCATTCAAGGTAGTTTAGTACCTATATAACCTTCATGGAGAAGCACACCAAGTTCTTATCATTTGTATAGCAGTGTTGAGTGTTTAGGTCTGACCTATTTGTTTCTACATGTTTCATACTAGCTATTACAATTAGGCCAGCTTGGTAATGATTTGAAGGCTTGTAGAAGATATAAATGAAGGATAAAGGATTGTTTCAAGGTAGTTACAAAGTGTGTGAAGATATGAAACAGGAATATGAATTAATTTGATCTGGAGAGGATAGCAGAGCAGAAGAAGAGGACAAAGCAGAGCGCAGAAGAAGAAACAGAGTAGAGGTTTGAGAAGGAGAAAAAAGAAGACATAGAAGAATGGTGATGTGTTGTATGAATCTTTTGTAAACCTAGGCTACAACCTAGCATTTTAAAATCCCTAGAGGCATATGTAATATGATTTGAAATTCTAATATAAAGAGTAGTGATCTTTGAAGGCTAGGTTTTTTTTCCTTTTAGGGTTTTCCTAAGATAAATCTTGTGTCATATGTTCATGATCATTTCCATTCATTCTGTTGTTATCTGTATGTTGCTATTACATATTAAATTCATGTTGTTAGTTTTTAAGGCTACAAGGTTGGATAATCCTTCATTGGACCCTCCCACGTTGACTACATCAAGTGGTATCAGAGTTGGTTGTGAATCTGTTGGGAAGGTTGAGGATCTTTTGGGAAGATAGAGAGTGTTGGAAGAAAGTACGAAACCCTAAAAGTAACAAGTGTCACCACAAAAGAAAGATCAAGGCAAGAAAGATCTTGGTAATCTTTTCACATTAATTGTTTATCTGATTTGTTTCAATGGGGAAGATTGGAAAAAGGATGAAGAAAGAAAATGAAAACCTAGCAAGCAAGAAGGATATTCTACAAGAGGAATTGTGTGAAATCAAAAGTTGTAACTCGGAGTTGATGGAGAGGATAAAGAACTAGGAGAAGACAAATATGATGCTCTTGAAGAAGAATTAGAAAATGTAAAAAGGAGGAATGAAGTATTGGAAGAAGAACTAAAGTTGTTTGAGTAAATCAAAAGAAGTTTTGCAGAATTGGAAGAAGGATTCAAGTTGTTTGGGAAGGTGGGAAAGAGAAACAGAGATTTGGAGGAAAATTTGGAAGATTTGAAAAAAGGAGAATAGTCTACAGAAGAGTGAAATATTTGGATTGAAAGAACAACTTAATCATTTAGAGTAGTTACTTGTACCATGCAGGGAAGAGAATGAAAGTATAAGATCTAAGCCTGAACTTTGTGATGTTTCTTGTGATACTAATTATTTGTGTGATGCTGCAGAAGCTTCTTTAGAAAGTGAGATTGGAGATAACAATGTAACTAAATCTATAGTTGTTGGTGATGGTATTGGTTTCAAAATCATGCAAAGAATAGGATATGAAGGAAAAGGATTGGGAAGGTGCCAACAAGGAATTACAGAGCCTATTAAACTGGTAATAAGATCAAGAAATGAAGGCCTTGGATATATCAAAGGTAAGGATGTTGTTACAAGTTCAAACAAATCAACTCAAGGAAGAAAAGGTATGCATTGTTCTTATTGTAAGGTATGCATTGTTCTTATTGTAATAATCATGGCCATGATTCAAAGGAATTGTGTTGGGATCTATACCCCTGTAAGTTTTGTGGATTAAGGAATCACTTTGAAAAGATGTGTTGGAATAAAGTGTGGAGGAGAAAGCCTATGATAGGTTGTATGCAGAAGGATTATGGATTTATCGATGGATTGAATTGGAAATCTATTACTTGTATGTTCAAAAGGTTGTATAGATTAAAGTATTCATGTGTTGGAGAGAAAAGAGGATATGGATCAAGATATAGAGAGAGAAGACCTTATGCAGAGCAAAATAAGGATAGTAATTCATACCACAAAGGGAGAAATGACAGGTGTCATAATTCTTATCACAATAAAGGATACCAGAGAGATGAAAGAGGATTTGATAGGAGAGGAACATGTTTTCAAGTTTGGAGGTGAAAAGCATCAAGCATCAAATGTCACCAAGAGACTAATGATGAGGAAATAGTAAATAATGCAAAGGTAGTTTATGTGGAGGAAGAAGAACCTACTGAATCATCAAGTTCAACAGAGAAATTAGAAGAGGGTGAGACATTGATCTTAAGGAGAATTTTGTTGTAGACTAATCATCTGAGGAACCTATGCAATAGAAAGTTTGTGTGAAAAAATGTGAAGCATAGGGAAGCTCTTATTGTAGAGAAAGAAGGAATGACAAGATATTCTACCGGAAGAGAAAGTTTGTATACCAGAGTAAGCAAAATGTGGATAAAGAAATAGAGAAGAGTATAGGAGCAATGTATGCAAAGAAGAAACTGTAAGATTTTGATGTGTGCAGAGGGAATTGTGTCTAGAACCGGAGGATAGAAAGTATTGCAGAGATAATTCAAGAATGTGTTGACTGAATCAAGGAAGAAAATGGTTGTGTCAGAGGATGCTAAGGTTATTTAACTCTTAAGTGATTGAAGTTGGTATTGAATTGAGGCAACCTACAAGTGTTTGACAATAGAAGACCAAACTGAGAGGTAGTTGCAACATTGTAGCCAGACCACCGACCCTAGACCCCCAAAAAAATGAAGAATTTGTGGCAGCTTGTGGAGAAGATTTTCTCAGACCGTCGATCATTAAGATAGTGCAAAGGCTTGCAAGCATAACATTAAATTTAGATCACCAGAAATGAGAAGAACTAGAGGCAATTTGCATAGAGGACCAGTACAAACCACCAACCATGAGGCAATGTAGTGATTTGTGAACAAATCACTAAACTTGAGGCAGTTTGCATGGATGGTTTGAACAAACCACCAACCTTGAGGCAGTTGCAAGTACTTGTGAATAGACTGTCGAACATATCCTACAAGATAACATTGATTTTGATAGAATATAGACCAAAGTGAAGAGGCTCACTTTTCAATTAACCCTGAGAGTCTGATGTAGGAGCATCTGAAGGTCATTCAAGTAGTTGAGAAAGTTAATGATGAATTACAAAGTGCTAGGTAGAGACATTGGATATTACTACATTCTACCGCATTTTCATATCAGAGGTTACAGAGATGGACTTAGCATCAACATATCATCATCTACATCATATCCAAAATTTAGGTCATTTGGATTTGTCTGCTAAGAGATATTACTATCAGAAGATTACCTGTTTTCATAAAGCAAAGTAGTTAGTGTTTAGTTGATGCCTAATGGAACATCATTCAAGGTATTTTAGGACCTAGCTAACCTTCATGGAGAACCGCACCGAGTTCCTATCATTTGCAGAGCAGTACTGAGTGTTTAGGTCTGACCTATTTGTTTCTACATGTTTCATACTAGCCATTACAATTAGGATGACTTGATAATGATTTGAAGGCTTGTGGAGGATATAAATGAAAGATAAAGGATTGTTTCAAGGCAGTGATGAAGTGTGTGAAGATATGAAATAGGAAGATGAATTAATTTGATCCAGAGAGGATAGCAGAGCAGAAATAGAGGTTTGAGGAGAAGAAAGAAGACATAGAAGAATGGTGATGTGTTGTATGAATCTTTTGTAAACTTGGGCTGTGGCCTAGCATTTTAAAATCCCTAGAGGCATATGTAATGTGATTTGAAATTCTAATATAAAGAGTAGTGATCTTTGAAGGCTAGTTTTTTTTCCCTTTTAGGGTTTTCCCAGGATAAATCTTGTGTCATATGTTCATGAGCATTTCCATTCATTCTATTGTTATTTGTATGTTACATTTTTCTTATGATCGTGGTGTTAGTTGTTTAAGGCTACAAGGTTGGACAGTGCTTCATTAGACCCTCCTACCTTGACTACAAAACTACTACTCTATTTATGTGGATTACATTCACTTACTTAAGACATTAGATCATTTTAACACTTTTCTATTGAATGTGAAAAATTTACAAAGATTAATTGAAGTGTGGAGATAAATTAGAAAAAAGATATGTTATATATTTGACTTGCTATATATTCTTGGAAGCACCTTTAATTTTTCCACAAAACTTAAGATCTTTGTGTTGCACACCCAACTCAATGATTTTCCTTTTTCCTAATGTAAAAAGAGCCCTTCTAAGTTCATTTTTACCAAATTACTTTGAGCATTAAGTTGACCTTTCATTTCCAAAGGTTCATAATTATATAATTGTAATATTTTACAAGTATCTTTTCATGTTTAAGATAAGGGAAGTTGAGAGCTTAAACAATAATAAATCTAATTAGTATTTCAAATTAATTAAAGTTGCTTCATTAGAATCTTTTTGTTTGAATAAGAGGGCTAAAAAAAGTTATAAATTGTAAGGAAATTTTATTTTTCAAATATATAATTTTCATTTTATTAAAATATGGATTGATTAAAATAAAAATATCATAACTTATTTCAAAACCTATCAACAAATTAACATGTTTGTATATGTACAAACCACCCAAGTACTACTCATGTTTGTAGTGGTGGTTTTGAAATGTTTTGTATTTGTCACTTGAAGCTTCATACTTGGTGGCTACTACTCTATTTATGTGGATTACATTCACTTAAGACATTAGATCATTTTTACACTATTATATTGAATGTGAATAATGTACAAATATTAAGTGAAGTATGGGGATAAATTAGACAAGAGATGTGTTATATATTCTTGGAAGCACCTTTAATTTTTCCAATTATGTTGTTGCTATATATTCTTGGAAGCACCTTTAATTTTTCCAATTATGTTGTTGCTATATATTTCCAAAGGTTCATAATTATAGAATTGTAATATTTTACAAGTATCTTTTCATGTTTAAGAGAAGGGAAGTTGAGAGCTTAAACAATAATAAATCTAGTTAGCATTTCATATTAATTAAAGTTGCTTTATTAGAATATTTTTGTTTGAATAAGAGGGCTAAAATAGAAGTTATAAATTGTAAGGAAATTTTATTTTTAAAGCATATAATTTTTCATTTTATTAATATGGATTGATTAAAATAAAAATATCATAATTTATTTCAAAACCTTTTGTAATGGTGAAATTTATATAGCATGCCAATTACTATTTAGTTTTACACTCATTTTGATAGAATGAATTAATATAATTACATAATAATTAACATACTCTTGTACATTTAGTTTGACTCTTTTTTTATTTTTATTTGCCTCTATTTATCCACAATTAGTAAAATAAAATAATGTTTCTGTATGGTTAACCTATGCTAATTAAGTAAATGCAATCAATTAAGCACATCCAACCTAGATATATAAATGTAAAACATATATATTAAAATTATCAAATAAAAATTCATTTACATAACTCTATAACTAAACATCTAAATGTTCATATGTGTCATATATATAAAGAAATACTAGAGATGCTACATATACTGTATAGATCACATGTGATAAATAACAAAAAAAGTTCATAACATAGCTATATAACTAAACATGTAAATGCAAGTATGTACATGATATAAAGAGATGCCACGTATGCTACATAATATAAATAAGTCTAGAACTCAAACATAAGCATGATTAGAAATAACAAACAACATTAAGTCTAGCTGCAACACCATGAGCACCTCCTATGGGTAGTATGGGCCTCACTCAACCCAAGACTAGAATGATGAGCTAGGCCATGTCCTAAGCCCTGTCCTAAACCCTATGTATCTAATCTCATCCATCTATGAATATTTGAGTCATGTGTAGATCCCTGAACATAAAAATTATCTCTATTCAATTAAATTTATATATTAAAAAATATGGAATCTCAAGTACATGTTCAAATTATATACAGTTAAATACTTTACTTCGCATCCAACCTCAACCACATCTGATGTCTGCTACACAGTGTCATGTCCTAGCACCACTCTAGTCAGTCCCTAATGTAAGATTGATTTTAAGAGTCAACACACATGATATACAAAACTAAATTTTATAATTTAAATATATTATTTATAACAAATAAATTACACTAGATTAAATGCAAAATTTAATATATACCTCATCATCAGTATCCTGTGTAGCTTTATGGATGACCCTCCCAATCCCATTAAGGTTAGATGAATTGACGGTCATCACAACATCATTAAACAAAAGTCCACAAAATGATCTTGGTGGGTAAGGTGACACAGTAACAGTATTAGGATGTGGTGGAATCTATTGTGAAGGCATTGTGTCACTCATATGTGTAGCTTGACAATCACTCTATTGCTTGACATGTGTGTCCACAAAATCAAGAGGGATCTTGTAGTCTGAACTGATAAACTCATATGTAGCTAATAGATCCTATGCCAGACATGTACTCAATCTGCATAGTGCACCCTCTCCAGTAGTTTGTGCCACATCACATGGTAAAACTATGTCAGCACAGATGTAAGGGTCATAACTGGTAGAAGTCAAATCAACTAATCCTATGTTGGTGTGTGGATGCAAGAACTATCTACCAACATGGTCAGATGCCAAGTGTCAATCTCACTAGCAATAGAACCTAAACTTTGAAAAATGTATTGTCTTGATGATTCAACTGTCGGCTCAATTGATCATCCTAGATTCAACCTTTTTGGGAGTACCAAAAGGTTGGGACCCACTATTGCCCTCTTATCAATGGGCAGATCCTGATCAGGACATTTGAATTGAGGTTTATCAGAAAACCACCCAATACCCTATCCAGCATGAGTAGGGATAGATGTGAATTCAACATCAAGTTGTAAATGAACTACATCATATAATTGTTTGCAAAAATATAATAGTAACTCATCATTATGTGGCCATCGATGATGTACTGCCAACCACTTAGGGTATATAAGTGGTCCAACAACATCATCTATGCACCTGGTGATGGGATAGCCTCGAACTCTATCCCATCCAGCATAATGTGGAAACATACTATGGACCATATCTAATGAAATGGCCCTATCAAGTGCTGGCCATTTCACTATCCTAGTAACAGTACTAGCAAGTGACACATAGAAATCCTTAATACTCACATCGTCATATGGTTATATGATTTGGCAGTGGCAATCATATCGGTAAAATGTGCTCAGATTTCCACCAATCTGTCTCTATTAGACAGGTTTGGTGTACTATGGATCATTCGATCCAAATGTGTCAAAGCATTATTTAGTCTATCACTTGAGAGTTCCTGCATACAAGTCACTCCTAGCACTATGTGCATCACCAGCACCAGCACTATGTGTATGATCAACACTATGATGAGAAGCCTGATCATACATGATCTATGAAAAAAATATGTACGTGTGTGTATGCAAATCTACATTAAAAAAATTGCATACATTCAATTTATAAAATGAAAAATTAATAAAATTTAAAAACATAAGTAAACTTTAAAAGTTATTTATACATTCAATTTACACATTTAAATTAACAAAACTAAAAACATTTAAAATCTAACAATTAAATACATGAACAATCTACACATTTAAATTAGTTACAAAACTAAAAGCCACTTTAAGGTTAAATGAAATAAAATTTTACACAATTGGAGGGACCTCCTAGATCAACCTACCTAGATCTCTTTGTATCTTACCATGTATAGTGTCTCATATAAACAAGCAAAAATGGATAAACTATTAGAAGATCATGAAAGTATGTTTTCCCTCTTTCATATGTGTATGAAAGTCATGTGTTTTCATTCTAAGAGATATGTATATTGTTGTCATATTTTCTACATATACAAGAGTGTATTATCAACTAAATTAGAGGCTTTATTAGTAGCTAGTATGTCCTAAAATCAATGATAGAATTTTGGGTTTATCATACATTTGGGTATAAAAACTCATTGGTGTAGTCTTTAGGATTAGTGTAGATACATACACTTGAGAGCCAACATGACAAATATAAATTAATGTTGCATTCTAAGATATGTACTACCTAGAAAAATTTAGAAGCATAAAGGAACTAATTAGCTCAATGGAATTTGTTTAGACAAGATAACATTGATGAACACATATATTCTAAATCTAAAGAAGAAAAACTAAAGAAAACATAATGGGTTATGGTTTCAATGCAAGTTTTGAAATTTTTGCTCAACCCTCTGTTTAAGTTTTTTATTATTATGGTCAAACAGGTTTTGAAGGGGACCTCAAAACCCTTTACAAAAGGATGCAAACATAAATAGTAAGCCAACTAAAAGCTACCAGAACAACATAAGCATAGAAAACATAGCAAAAAAAAGAACAGACCAAACTAAACTAATTCATTTTATTTAGGGTCTCTGTTGCCTCTATTTCTTGTTCATAAAAGGTCTCACGCATCTTGGTAAAGTCGATTAGTTCCTTCTTTTCAACTTCAAACTATTTCTTCTTACTCCCCCTTGTGCAGGTAGAGGGTCCACCTAAGTCCTTCGTAGCCACCTATTTACCAGTACCTTTAGTGTCCTTTTCTTTGTCTTGTATTTCCAAGCCTTCAACATTCATGATATCCTCTACTCTGAAATCTTTGAATTGCTCTTTCTTCAAATCTTTCAACTTATCGATCAACATCTTCATCCCATTGAGACTATTTTGTATAGTAAGTTTGCTGATGTGCATTATCTTCTCAAGATTGTTATTCACCTCCATGAGTTTCTTCTCCAGATACTGAACTCTGGTATTAAACTCTTCCCTCATCCTACCCAGTTCATGATCAATCTCCTCCATTTTCAAAGTTGCTTCCCAATTTTTGAAGATCAGAGTATCCTCTTCAACTGCGATGTTGTTTCCTCTCCCCAAGCTTTCCTGCATCAATTGTAACTTTATATTGATTCTATTGATCTCAATGAAAAACCATTTGGTCATCTTATGCTAGAATTAACAGTATTCTTAACTAGTTCAAACACTTCCTCAATCTGGTCTCTATTTTTGGTCTGGGCCAGCATGTCATCAAAATCAGGAGGAAGGTTTCTCGAAAGGTCATGGATATCAAGAAAATTTAGGCCAACTCTAGGGTCATGGATTTTCATAGTTTTACCCCAGGTTTCCAACCCACTTTCAACTCCCTTCTCAATCAGCTTATCCCATTTCCCCTGTTTCAGGTTGGTCCCCTGATTCTGGGAGATGCTAACAATGTCGGGAGCAACCTACTCTTCATCACTTTCTTTCTCCAAAATTTTCTTACCCTTCTTCGCTGGAGTGGGGATTTTCCTTCTCACAAGAGTAGCCCTCTTTCCTGTAACCTCTTTGATAGAGATATCAGAGCCATCACCAGTGTTGGACCCATCAAACCAAGAAATGTTAACTTCCCACTTTTTAGTTCTTCTCCTCATCTTTGTAGACTCTGCTTCACTTTCATCCTCTTCTTCCATTCTCCACTCTTCATCATCCATGTGGGATTCATCCTCACTAGACACCACATACCCCTTCTTTTTTCCACTGTGTTTTTCCTTAGGCCCTTTTTAGGAGTGTCAATTTTCATATGTTCCATGATAAGCAAAATGAGACTCTCATGCAAAATAGGCAGCTTAGGGTTTCTGCTATTTTCTATAATGCCATACTCTAGAGAGGAAAGCAAGTAGAAGGGGATAGATACGAACATACCATGGCAGAAGTGGTTGAACAGCTTGAAATGGTAGCTGTAAACAACAATGTACCTCTCATCCAGCATTATATATATCATTATCACTTCAGCCACCTCGGCCCATATGGGTTTGATGGAGAGGCGGTTATACCCTCCTAACTACATCTTAACCATCTTATCCCTTTCATTGCCTTTAAAGAAATTGTTAAGGGCTTCATCGCTATATTTCCGCTCACAGAAGAACTTCTTCCCTCTGGTCGAAATCCCATAAATTGAGGCTATAAGGTCCTTCATGATGGCGAACTCCCAGCCATACACAGAAACCTTCTTATTCTTGTAGCCTTTCACAAACAAAGTAGTAACACTAGGGTCAACTCCATGTAATTTCTCTATATAGGGAGTGAACCCCCATCCTCCAAAATTTTCCAGACCTTCTATTTTTGGTGGGTCCCCTCACAAGATGACGGTTCAACTCTGTTCCTATCACCACCCATGCTAAAACTCATTTCCCTGTAAATTTCACAATCTGTGTAGAGCAGAGCAAAGATAAGAATGAAATAAAGCATATGATGGATAATCTTTCAATTATTCCTACCCATAATCCGTGTGAGCAGACCTTTCTGGAGAGGAATGGCCTTCAGACCCTTCGAGAAGATGATGATCTCTTCATTAGATATCAAGCTTCGTACCATTCTTACCATCATTAATAATGAACTCCTTAGCCTTGCTCAGGATTTTTTCCATTTCATCCCATATGCACTTTGATTGGCTGTTAACCCCTAGCTTGGTAAAAATATCTACCATCTTGTTTCCTTCGTGATATATGTGTGATATGTGGGTAGCTTCAAAGGTTCCCAATATCATGATCACTTCTTCAATTAGGGTCACTATAGACCAACTAGGTTTAGTGGTATTCTTGAGGCAGTTTATAATGTTATTAGAGTTCCCCTCCACCCAAACTTTTCTATATCCCTTAGTTTGAGCCAAAGCTATAGTGTGATACGCAGCCGCAACTTCGGCAAAGTGGTTTGTTTAGGTGCCCAAAGGGAGTGCCACCGCTGCAAGGAACCTACCAAGATCATCTCTCATCACTCCACTACTACCTACAGCTCCAGGATTCCCTTTTGCTGCCCCATCAAAGTTAATTTTGATCCACCCTTTCGGAGGCAATTTCCAAACCACTTCCCCTCTAGGATGTTTCATTATTTTAAAAGGTATAGAAATGTCAATAGTGATGTCCCAATTCTTAGAGATATCATACTCCACCTAAGACACCTCTATCTTTTTTCCAAGAGCTAACTATTCTTCAATCCTAACTTTAAAATTCTCCTTGATACTCCTGACTACCTTGAAAAATAGGTTTTTCAGAACCAGGTTGCTATCCCTAAAAACTCTATTATTCCTCTCCTTCCAGAGGCTCCAAGCAATGTGAGGGACAATCAAGGACCAAAGAAATCTAAGGGATGGATTAGAAACAAGGCAAGTCCATTGAGAGACCAACTCCTTGGAAGAATTAGAGAAGGTCCAGCTTAGGTTCCACAGAGAAAGAACCATATTCCAGACCTCCAAAGAGTAAGGGCAGGAAAGGAGCAAATGAAATGAATCTTCTGAGTTCTAAAGGCATAAGGAACATCTATTAACCAGCGAGAAACCCCTTTTACATAGGTTATCTAACGTAAGCACCCTATCCTGAGCCAGTAGCCAAAAGAAGATATTAACTTTAGCACCCTTTGTTTAAGTTAAAATGTATTCCATAAACTATTTCACAGTGTGTATATTGCTGCTAAAAAGTTTTTGGCATTTTAAATTAATCATATGTTTATGTATAATTACTTTTCTTGTTTCAAATATTACATTAAGTGTGTTGGTTAAAACTGTACATTTTATTGGCAATAAATTATTGAAACGTGGTCTTTAGTTATTTATTTTCTACACACATAAGTCTATGAAAGAATCATGCTTCTAAAACATGATCTCTAAGATAGAAGTGATGTTGTCCATAAATACCTTCATAATTTCTATATCTAGGAGGTGATAGTGCATTTTTCTTAATATAGATTCATAGCATAAGATAACTTGTCACTAACCTTTTCTCGAGGACTTTGCTTGAAATGTACGAGGTGAGTGAAGCTTACTTTGAGTGAAATCTAGATTTTGAAATGGATGATAAAGGCTTTTGTAATCATGTCAAATGTGTAGATGGACCAACAAGGAGTTGAATAAAACCACTCAATTGCATGTTCTTTGAATGAACATGAAAACAATTTGTAGAGGATGTGATAGTCATATACATACTCTAGGCATAAGAAATAGATTGTTCCTACATGTGTTGTAGGTCTCCCTTTTTTCATAGAGAGGAAGGTAGGGTGCCTTGAAGTTGGGTGGAAATATATGTGAAGAATATCATAAGACAAGGTGGTGTAGTCACGGTAGGAGGGTTCATAGAATAAACTATCCAAATCGTGCAACAAGAGTAAACACAACAAAAACAAATCAAATGTATGGAACAAATGCATTTTCAATCATTCAATATATCATAGAATTCAACTATAGATCAGCCAGCAACATGCGGGCTTACAATTGGGCTCACATTCCTGATTATAGAATATCAGAGTATGCACATGATATAGCTTTGAAGTTCCTTCGCAAAGAATCCAAACTATCAACTATCACTATTATCATGAACTACTTTCCTAAGGATCTATTACATCAATATATATCATCTCCAGAACATAAGATTCCTCCACGTTTGCCAAGAAAGATCACAAACTCCAATAAGAGCTATAACGTGTGTACACGAATAGGTCAAACCTAAATGCATAGAACGCCTCTGTAAATGAATGGAATGATGTACGGATCTCAGGGAAGGTCGGCCATGAACCAAAGATCATTGAATGATGTGTCATTAGGCTCCACAAGTTGAGGAATGCTCCACAAGTCTTCTCCTTTAGCTAATTATCAGAGATTGTCATGATGCTTTGTTCTGAAAAAATAGTCAATCTTCTAATAGTGATAACTTTCTAGTTATTGATCCAAATGCTTTGAATTTTGAATATGATGCAGATGAAAATGTGTAGATGCTAAGTCAAGCTCTGTAAGGTTTGAAATACAACTACGGTAGAATGCAGACCAAAATACAGAAATTGTTATTGACTAAACTACCTAAACTGAACTGGAAAATAAAAGGAAACAAACTGAAATGCAAATGTGTTTGGTTGATGCAAGATTGCTCTTGAACCAGGGATGCTCCTGCATTAGACATCTGGGGTTATTGAAAAAGTGAGTCCCTCACTTTGCTGGGGCTAGGAGAGAACCAAGACAGTCCACCTCAGCCTAGGAAATCCATGATGAATCTTCTTCTGGTCTACCTTTCCACTTCACAAGGTATTCTTTGTATTGTCTTCCTCTGGTGCTACATCCAAATCTGCTATCCAAGATGTCTTCAATCTGCTCTGGTGCTTGTTGTGGTAATTGTTTCGTAAAGTCTTCTTCATGGTTGTCACTGAACTCTACTTCATGATACTAATATAGGTCTACGATGTTGAAAATAGGTGATATACCCAATGTCTCTGGTAGCTCCACTTCATATGCATTTTCTGAATCAAATTTCCTGAGTATCCTACAAGGTCCAAACTTCTTCATCTTCAACTTGTTATATGTCCCAACTGGAAATCTTTTCTTTTCTCAAGTATACCATCACTTCATCTCCTACTGCAAATTATTTGTGTCTTCTCTTCTCATCTACTTGCTCCTTATATTTGATGTTCATATCTTCCAAATGCCTCTTCACCTGATTATGCACTATCTTCATGTGATCTACAAATTTTTCTGCTTCTGCACTTCTCTTTTTTTTTGTACCCATGTCTCTCAGTTCTGTCACTCCTTTAGGATTCACTTCTGTAACAATCTCAAAAGGTGTTCTTCCGGTACTCCTATTTACTGAATTATTATATGCCAACTCCACTTGTGAAAGAATCAAACCCCAACTACCTGTCATTTCTCCAACCAAACATCTCAACAAGTTTCCCAAACTCCTATTCACTACCTCTGTCTGTCCATCAGTCCCTGGATCAAATGTTGAACTAAATTTCAAATCTATCTTCATCTTGTTCCAAAGTGTCTTCCAAAAATATCCAAGAAATTTGGCATCTCGGTCAAAAATTATACTCTTAGGTAATCCATGCAATCTCACAATCTCCTTGAAAAATAGGTCTGCTACATGCACTGTATCGGTTGTTTTCTTACAAGGTATGAAATAAGCCATCTTTGAAAATCTATCCACCACTACAAATATTGAATCATATCCTCTCTGTGTCTTCGACAATCTCATTACAAAATCCATGCTTATGTCTTCCCAAGGTCTCTCTGGTACTATCAAAGGTTTATACAATCCAGTATTCTGACTACCCCCTTTTGCAACTTGACAAACTCTACAACTCTACACAAATTTCCTAACATCCTTATGTATCTAAGGCCAATAGTAGTTTTCATTTACCAATGCCACTATCTTGTCAATGCCAAAATGTCCTGCCAATCCACCTCTATGTTTCTCCTTGATCAAATTATCTCTCATTGAACTTTTAGGTATGCACAATTGATTTCCTTTGAACAACATATCTTCTTGAATGAAATAGTCCAACCACTTACTCCTATCTATCACAATAGGTTCCTTACATGTTGTCCAAGGTTCTGCAAAGTCAGTGTCTCCTTCATACATATTCTTTAGTTCTTCAAAACCTAACACTTCAACTCTCATTTCTGTCAACAAGTTTCTTCTTCTACTCAAGGCATCAGCAACTTTGTTTGATTTTCCACTCCTATGCTTCAACACAAAAGTATAACTCTACATGAACTCCACCCATCTCATGTGTCTCTGATTCAACTTACCTTGACTATTCAAATATTGCAAAGCTTGATGATCTATATACAACACAGACTCCTTAGGCAACAAGTAATGTCTCCACTTTTTCAGGGCTTGAATTATGGCATAGAACTCTTGGTCATAAACTAAATATTTTCTCCTTGCATCATTCAACTTCTCACTAAAATATGCTACAGGTCTACCTTCTTGACTTAATACTGCTCCAATTGTATTCCCACTAGCATCACAATCAACTTGAAATACCTTATTGAAATATGGTGATGCCAAAATAGGTTACTCTGTCACCTTTTGCTTCAATAGTTCAAAACTTTTATCTACTCTAGATGTCCATGTGAAATCTTTTCTGTCACCTCTCATTATCTCTGTTATAGGGTTACAAACTGGACTAAAATTTTTGACAAATTTTTAGTAGAAACTAGCCAATCCATGAAATGATCTAGCCTCTCCAATGCTCTCCGGTGTAGGCCATTCAACAATTGCTCTTACCTTCTCAAGGTCCATCTTCAATCCTTCTGCAGAAATCACAAATCCCAAATACACTAGTTCTTCCTTCATGAAACTACACTTCTTGATGTTTATCAGTAATTTCTCTTCTCTCAGCCTCTGCAAAACTTGTCTAATATGCCACAAACGTTCTTCTCTTGTCTTACTAAAAATTAGAATGTCATCCAAATATACAATAACAAACATACCCAAGAATTTCTTCAAGACTTCATTCATCAATCTCATGAAAGTACTCAGTGCATTTGTCAATCCAAAAGGCATCACTAACCACTCATACAATCCTTTATTTGTCTTAAAAGCAGTCTTCCATTCATCTCCTTCTTTGATTCTGATCTAATGGTATCCACTCTTCAAGTCTATCTTTGTGAACTATCTTGCTCCACTCAAACAATCCATAATATCATCCATCCTAGGTAAAGGAAATCTATACTTAATTGTGATCCTATTTATTGCTCTAGAGTCAGTACACATTCTCCATTCTCCATATTTCTTTGGTGCTAATACTGTAGGTACTGCACAAGGACTCAAACTTTCTATGATCAAACCTTTCCTCAACAATTTATGTATCTGTCTATTTAGTTCTTCATTCTCTATCAGTGTCATTCTATGTGATGCTTTGTTAGGCAAACTAGCTCCCAGTATAAGATCCATGTGATGACTGATACTCCTTATAGGTGGCAATCCTTTAGTTATATTGTCTGTTATGATGTCTTCATACTCTATCAACAACTTTGTTATCTCTTCCGATTGTGATTCTTTAGTCTTCTTCTTCAATGTTTCTAGCTTCTTAGGAATCAAAGCATAACACATATTCTCATGTCTCAAACCATCCAGAAATTTTCTTCCATCTACCAAATAGATTCTAGCATTCCCACATACTTCACTCTTAGGATCATTCTCCAAAGGAATCAAGGTAATTCTCTTCCCATTTGATGTTATAGTGTATGTATTCTTTATCCCATCATGTATAGCTTTTCTATCATATTGCCAAGGTCTACCCAACAAGATATGACATACATCCATAGGCATAATATCACACAAGACTTCATCATGATTAGATCCAATATGAAATTTCACCATACATTGTTCACTCACCAGTACATTATGATCATCCTGAATCCATGCTATATGAGAGGGCTTAGGGTGTTTCAATCTTTCCAACTTCAGCTTAGTCACCATCTCCTCTAAAACTAGGTTATCTGAACTACCACTATCAATTACAACTTTACAACACTTACCTCATGAATTGCATCAGGTTCTGAACAAACTCTTCCTCTGTGGTGGTTCTTCATTTGTTTCTGCTTGAAATAGTTCTCTCCTCATCACCAATGATTCTCCTTTCTCTAGTTTACCAATAAAACTAGGTGATCCAATAGGTTCTTCTTCAACATAAGTTGCTCTTCCACTTTTATCCATTTTTTTTCTTATACTCCCTTGATTACATTCAAATGCTCTCTATCCTTCACCTCCACACTTGAAACAAGTACCCCTGAATGTTCTCTTATCAGATCCTCTACCTTCTCTTCTATATCCTTCATTCTGGTATGCACTAGGGTTTCCTCTCCAGTAATAATTTTTGTCATCTCTCTGGCAAGAATTATTATCTCTATCCTCCTTTTTGAATGTGTTGTCAAACTTGTTCTACTCCGAGTGTTATATGTCTCCTCCAGAAAATATTCTTCCTCTTTGAAATTTACCTCCTTTTCCTCTTTGTCTTTGATCATGCTTCTTATTCAACTTCTCTTCAACTTTCAGGGCAAATTGATATGCTTCTTCCAAAGATGTCATCCTTACTAAACTTAGTTCTTCTTGAATGTTCAATCTCAGTCCATTGATGTATCTAGGCACTTTCTCCTTGCTTGCTTCACTGTGTCCTGTCGTTGTGATCATCTTATGGAATTCTTCAATATACTCCACATATTTCTCCTTTTGTCTCAGGTTCTGCAATCTTTTCAACAATTCTAACTCATAGTCAATAGGTATAAACTGATTCTTCAATTTTGACACCATCCTATCCCACTTTGTAATCTTTTCTTTTCCTCTTCTGTTTCTATCCAACTAAACTTCTTTCCACCATATAGCAGCATGTCCTTTCAACTTTGTCTTTGCAAATTTTACCTTCTCTGGATCTTCAACCTCTTCATATTCAAAGTATTATTCTATGTCATTTATCTAGTCAATCAATTCTTCAGGGTTCAAATCACCAGTATAGTTTGGTACATCAACTCTAGGTCTCTTTCCAATTTTTGAAATACCTCACAACATCTTAACTTGATATGATTCTTCTTCTTCATCACTTCCTAGGGGTTCGCCAATTTGTTCAACAGATTGAAATTCCTCTTCATCATCACTTTCAACATTAGGTCTTGGTGTCAATCCTCTTCACATGTCTTCCTCAACAGCATCCAATCGAATTCGCATCATCTTCATCATTTCCATCATCTCATCCATTCTACCAGCCATTGTTCCAACAGCAACAACTCTCCTTGGCGGCATTCTTCCTAGGATCAAGTGGAAACTGCCTCAAATTTGGCAATTGCACTACAAGGTGACAACTGCCTCACAATCAGTGATTGGTTGCAACACAAGTAACATGCCTCAATTCGGTGATCTGTCCACAGCAAGATCTTATGGAATTCCTTTGCCAACTTCGCTCAATTCTCACCCAAAGATTCAAACTTTCTCTCTAATACCACTTCGTGCAGTCACAGTAGGAGGGTTAATAGAATGAATTTTCCAGATCATGCAGAAAGAGTAAACACAATGAAAACAACTCAAAGATATGGAACAAATGCAAATTCAATCATTCAATATATCATAGAATTCAACTACAGATCAGCCAGCAACATGCGGGCTTACAATTGGGCTCACAGGCCTCATTATAGAATATTAGAGTATGCACATGATATAGCTTTGAAGTTCCTTTGCAAAGAATCCAAACTATTAACTATCACTATTATCATGAACTACTTTCCTAAGGATCTATTACATCAATATATATCATCTCTAGAACATAAGATTCCTCCGCGTCAGCCAAGAAAGATCAAAACTCCAATGAAGAGCTGTAACATGTGTACATGGATAGGTCAGACCTAAATGCATAGAATGCCTCTGCAAATGAATGGAATGATGTGCAGATCTCGGGGAAGGTTAGCCTCAAACCAAAATCATTGAATGATGTGTCATTAGGCTCCACAAGTCAAGGAATACTCTGCAAGTCTTTGCCTTTAGCTAATTATCAAAGATTGTCAAGATGCTCTCTTCTAAGAAAATAGTCAATCTTCTGATAGCGATAACTTTCCAGTAACTAACCCAAATGCTATGAATTCTAGATATGATGCAGATGAACATGTCTAGATGTTAAGTCAAGCTTTGTAAGGTTTGAAATGCAACTATAGTAGAATGCAGACCAAAATACAGAAACTGCTATTGACTGAACTGCCTGAAATGAACTGGAAAATGAAAGGAAACAAACTAAAATGCAAATAGTTTTGGTTGATGCAAGATTTCTCTTGAACTAGGGATGCTTCTGCATCACAAGGGATTGTGGTGTAAGTTAATTGTGATTCCCTAGAAAAATAATAGGAAGGGCATCCATTTTTTGTTGCATGTGTTGGAGTTGATGTAGGACATAAGATATGGAAAGATCCAAGGGAGAAGATAAAAGAGGAGGTGGTGGATGGATACATGAAGAATCTTGGTGAGATTAGCAATGTGATGGTACTTGGTAAGGTGAGAAATAACATGGAATTTGTTACGGTGAAATGGAGTAGGGAGGAAAAATGAATTAGGCATGGTAGACATCAGGTTAGAAGAAGGAACATGGGGATATAATGAGGTATTATTGTGTTGTTGATGCAGGAGCATCCAGTGGTGTAAGGGCAATCTTGCATCACCCAAAAAGAAGTTAATTCAAAATCATTTTAGTTGTTTTCATTTCTTTCCATAATTAGTGTTTCTGGTTCCATAATATCCAGAATAATAATGTAGGACTTTCAGTTTTTCCAAAACTGCTAAAAATAGCGACCTGCCTATTTAGGAAAGTGTACCTACTATTTTTAGAAAGTTTGCATTTGGGCACATAATGAAGCAAAAACTTCCAGAAAGTTACATAATGAAAATATAAGACCTTTGGCAAAGGAATCAGGCAAAGATCATTTGTGAGCTGAAAGATATTAAAGTTTTTGTTTTCTGAAAAGCCCCTAAAAATTTCTGGAATGAGATATGAGGCACTAAAACTTCCCATAACGTCCCAAAAATTTGATGGAAATTTGTTTACAGATTTCTAGCGTGATAGTTCACATCACGAGCTTTCCGGCGCTTAAAACGGTTTGTCAATCGGACACCCGGATCAAAAGTTATGCTTCCCGGAAGTTGACCTACTTTTGGAGGGAGTTGCAAATTTTAAAATTTAGCTGGAGGCCGCCAAAAAGTGTTATTTATGACTATTTTAGGAACCCTAAGTGGTAGTAGAGTTAAGGGGGCTAGTGTAGAGTCAAGAATAGGTGGGAAAATAGAAACCCTAGCTGATTTGGGGTTACAGAAGGCTGAAGATTCTAGATTCTTGAGGTTGGGAAAGCTGTAATGTGTTGCAGCCAGTAGGGGATTCATCCTCTGATTGTAATTGAGCTTCTGTGACGTAATGAGTTGCCCAGTTCAATAAAAGAAAGTTCTATTTACTGTGTAAAATATCTGTTATTGTGTGTTTTGTGATTTACCCCCTTCATCAAGTGGTATAAGAGCGAGGGTTCCTGAGTGTGTAGACAGCTCGCCAACCATGAGGCAGTTTGCACCAGGACCTGAGGTTGTGGGTTTGCTGCGGAGACCAAGATGCCTCCACGAAGAAATCATGTTGGAAGGAATGCTTTGATGAAAGAGGGTTTTAGAGCCCTACAAAGGCAAATTGATGCATTGCAAGAGGAGCTACGAAGAGGGTTTGAGCCGAGGACAAGAGAAGAAAGTGAAGATGAAGTTGAAGAAGAGCTATCTGAGGAAGAACAAGAAGTTGCCGAAGATGCTGCAGAAGTAAGGTTGTTGAGGGTCATTTTGAAGATCAGAAAGAGGCCCAGGATCAAAGTTTCTACATATTTTGGAGATTTGAGTCCAGAATAGCTTATTGATTGGATCAATGACATGGAGGAGTATTTTGAGTATGAAGATGTGGAGGACCCAGATCGGGTTAAGTTTGCAAAAACAAAGTTGAAGGGCCACGCCAATATTTGGTGGAAGGAGGTCCAATTAGAGAGGAACAGAAGAGGAAAAGAAAAGATTACTAGATGGGATCGGATGGTGGAGAAACTGAAGAAGTAGTTCATTCCTGTGGACTATGAGATGGAGTTGCTGAAGAAGTTGCAAGGACTAAAGCAAGGTAACAAGTCTGTTAAGGAGTATACATAAGAGTTTTAGAAAATTACTATTAGGACAGGCCATGAAGAGCCCAACAAGGAGAAGGTAGCCCATTACATTAATGGGTTGAGGCCGAGTATTCAAGAGGAGTTGAGCCTAGTCAGAATGACCACCATAGAAGATGCGTACCAGTTTTCCCTGAAGGTGGAAGAGAAGTTGAACAAAAGATTTGATAGCAAGCAAAGGGGAAGAGGTCAAGGTGGAAGGCCTGGTGGAAGACCCTATGGAGGCCGTAATGAAGATCAAAAGAAAAGTGAAGAAACAGGCACCAGTCAAAATCAAAGAGGGGATAATACCTATCGCCCTCATGACCAGAACAATGGTGATCAAAGAGGAAGAGGAAGAGGCAGACCTAGGCAAGGACCTGGAAGAGGAGGTTTTAGAGGAACCTATTTCTAATGTGGAGAAGAAGGGCATCAAGCATATGAATGTCCGCAACATCAAGGAAGGACGAATAGAAGACCTGAAGGTAATGCACGAGTTGAACATGTAGATGAAGATGCACATTCTGAGCATTCTAAAGATGCTGAAAGGGGAGAAACCCTAGTTGTCAGAAGAACCTTGCTAAATGAGGAGAAAGAACCCAATCAAAGGAAGAGTTTATTCCGCACAAGGTGCAAATGTGAGGGTAAGTGTTGTGATATTATTATTGACAGTGGAAGCACTGATAATCTTGTTTCAGAGGAGATGGTTGACAAGTTGAAGTTGACAAGAAGAAAGCATTTGCATCCATATCAAATTGCATGGTTGCAGAAGGACCATAGAGCTTTGGTTAGTGAACAATGTTTAGTGAAGTTCAAGATTGGTGACTACCATGATGAGGTGCTGTGTGATATCATACCAATGGATGCATGTCATATGCTGTTGGGGAGGCCATGGCAGTATGATAGGAGTGATGTCCATGATGGCCGTGCAAACACGTATTCCCTAACAAAGGATGGAGTTCGTCATAAGTTGAAGCCCTTGAAGGAAGTGGAAGAAAAGGTATGTAGTACTGCCAGAATTTGTTTGGTAGATGGTAGGAAATTTTTGGAGGGTATGAAGCATGAGAGTCATTGCTTTGCATTGATTCCTAAGATTAGTCAAGAGAAATGTGAAGATGTACCAGCAGAAGTTTTAGATGTGTTGGAAGAGTTCTAGGACATTATCTCTAATAATCTACCAAAAGGTTTACCACCAGTAAGGAAGATAAGTCATCAAATGGATTTGATACCAGGAGCTAGTTTGCCAAACAAGGCAGCCCACAAAATGACCCCTGCAGAGAATGAAGAGCTAAACAGACAAGTTCAGGAGTTGTTGAGGAAGGGACTGATAAGGGAGAGCCTAAGTCCATGTGCGGTACCTACAGTACTAGCACCAAAGAAAGATGGAGAATGGAGGATGTGTATAGACTCTCGAGCCATCAATAAGATAACGATCAAGTATAGATTTCCATTGCTAAGAATGGATGACATCATGGATTGTTTGAGTGGAGCCAAGTACTTCACGAAGATTGACCTGAAGAGTGGGTATCACTAGATCCGTATCAGAGAAGGAGATGAATGGAAGACAGCCTTCAAGACAAAGCAAGGTTTGTATGAGTGGTTAGTCATGCCATTTGGGCTAACCAATGCACCAAGCACATTCATGCGGCTCATGAACGAGGTACTGAAAGAATTTTTTGGAAGTTTTGTTATTGTTTATTTGGATGATATTTTGATTTTTAGTAAGACTTGGGATGAGCATTTGATGCATATCAGAAGAGTTCTAGAGAAGCTAAGGGAGGAGAAGTTGCTGATTAATCTGAAGAAATGTAGTTTTGCAAAGGAGTTGGTATACCTGGGATTTGTTGTCTCAGAGGAAGGTCTTAAAATGGACCCAGAAAAGGTAAGGGCTATCATGGAGTGGCCTATGCCAAGGAGTGCAACGGAGGTAAGATCTTTTTATGGTTTGGCAAGTTTTTACAGAAAGTTTATCAGGAATTTTAGTAGCATTTGTGCACCCCTAATTGAAACAATGAGAGGGGATAGAAAAGAGTTTAGATGGACTAAAGGAGCTGACAAGAGCTTTGATACATTGAAGCAGAAAGTTGTAGAACAACCTGTTTTGGCACTTCCAGATTTCAATAAGGTATTTCAGGTAGATTGTGATGCTAGTGGTAGTGGTATAGGAGCTGTTTTGAGCCAAGAAGGTAAGCCCATTGCCTATTTTAGTGAGAAGATTAATGATGCCAAGAAAAAGTATTATGTTTATGATCAGGAATTTTATGCAATAGTTTAGCCTTTGAAGAAATGGAGACATTATTTGTTGCCAAAAGAGTTTGTTTTATATACTGATCATTAGGCTTTGCAGTATATTAATAGTCAAGGGAAGTTGAACCAAAGGCACTTAAAATGGGTTGAGTTTTTGCAGAGTTATACCTTTGTTTTGAAGCACAGGAGTGGGAAGTCCAATAGAGTTGCAGATGCCTTGAGCAGAAGGCAAAATTTGTTGACAGAAATGAAGATAGAGGTTGTTGGGTTCGATGAGCTCAAAAGTTTGTATCCCGAAGATCTAGATTTTGTAGAGGCTTGGAAAGCTTGTCTGGAGCCTGTTACTTTGGACAGGACAAAATGGTTGGATTTCATAATCCAAGATGGCATGTTGTTTAGAGGAAGCCAGTTGTGCATTCTGAGGAGTTCCATGAGAGAGAACCTGATTAAAGAGAAGCATAGTGGAGGACTGGCTGGACACTTTGGTCGAGATAAGACCATTTCTATTATTGGTGAAAATTACTATTGGCCACAGCTGCAGCAGGATGTGAGGAAGTTTGTGCAGAGTTGCAAAGTATGTCAGATGGCAAAAGGAACAAGTCAAAATATAGGATTGTATCAACCATTACCTGTACCAGAGAAGCCATGGGATGATATTAGTATGGATTTTGTTCTTGGCTTACCAAGGACACAGAGAGGGCATGATTCTATTTTTGTGGTAGTGGACAAATTCTCAAAGATGGCACATTTTATTCCTTGTAAGAAGACTAATGATGATGTTCATATTGCAGAGTTATTTTTCAGGGAAGTGGTGAGACTACATGGTCTACCAAAGAGCATAGTTTCAGATCAAGATACCAAGTTTGTTGGTTATTTCTGGAGAACATTGTGGAAGAAGTTGAAGACAGATTTGAAGTTTAGTTCTGCACACCATCCACAGACTAATGGACAAACTGAAGTGGTAAATAGGAGTTTGGGTAACTTGCTACGATGCTTAGTAGGAGATAAGCCCAAGGGATGGGATTTGATTTTACCACAGGTAGAATTTGCTTACAACAATTCTGTCAATAGGAGTACTGGTAAATCACCATTCCAGATTGTATATGGCAATAGCCCAAGAAATGCTTCTGAGTTAAGGAAGCTAGACAATGGAGAAAAGACAAGTGCTGAAGCTGAAGACTTTGCAGAACCCCTGAAGAATTTGCATGAAGAGGTGAGAAAGCACATTAATAAAATGAATATTCAGTACAAGGCTAAGGCAGATTAGAAGAGGAGATATAAGGAATTCCAGGTAGGAGATGAAGTCATGGTTCACTTGAGAAAAGAAAGGTTCCCAATTGGAACATACAATAAGTTAAAAATGAAGAAATTTAGACCATGCAGAATCCTGAAGAAGCATGATTCAGGAAATGCATATGAGGTAGAGCTGCCGAGTGGGATCAATATTTCTCCTATTTTCAACATTGCTGATTTATCAGAATATCATGAAGGTGGAACAGAGGATGGACCAAAAAAAGTACAGTGGAGTATTCCGGCATCTACTTCAATGGAGGAGATAGAAGAGATCTTGGATAGCCGTGTGGGAAGAAGTACTCGGAACAAGCAATATGAAGAATATCTGGTAAAATGGAAAGGAAGGCCTGTTGAAGATTCTTCTTGGTTGTCTAAGGCAGAGGTTGACCGTTTGGGTTTTCCTCACACAAACATCTGAGACGTGATAGGGTCACTTCTCAAATTACCCTGGGTGTCTGATGCAGGAGCATCCAGTGGTGTAAGGGCAATCTTGCATCACCCAAAAAGAAGTTAATTCAAAATCATTGTAGTTGTTTTCATTTCTTTCCATAATTAGTGTTTCTGGTTCCATAATATCGAGAATAATAATGTAGGACTTTTAGTTTTTTCCAAAACTACTAAAAATAGCAACCTGCCTATTTAGGAAAGTGTACCTGGTATTTTTAGAAAGTTTGCATTTGGGCACGTAATGAAGCAAAAACTTCCAGAAAGTTACATAACAGAAATATAAGACCTTTGGCGAAGGAATCAAGCAAAGATCATTTGTGAGTTGAAAGATATTAAAGTTTTTGTTTTCTGAAAAGCCCCTAAAAATTTTTAGAACGAGATATGAGGCACTAAAACTTCCCATAACGTCCCAAAAAGTTGCTGGAAATCTGTTTACGGATTTTCAACATGATAGTTCACATTGCGAGCTTTCCGGCGCTTAAAACGGTTCGTCAATTGGACACCCGGATCAAAAGTTATGCTTCCCAGAAGTTGACCTACTTTTGGAGGGAGTTGCAAATTTCAAAATTTAGCTGGAGGCTGCCAAAAAGTGTTATTTTATGACTATTTTAGAAACCCTGAGTGGTAGTAGAGTTAAGGGGGCCAATGTAGAGTCAAGAATAGGTGGGAAAATAGAAACCCTAGCTGATTTGGGGTTACAGAAGGCTGAAGATTCTAGAGTCTTGAGGTTGGGAAAGCTATAATGTGTTGCAGCCAGTAGGGGATTCATCCTCTGATTGTAATTGAGCTTCTGTGATGTAATGAGTTGCCCAGTTCAATAAAAGAAAGTTTTATTTACTATGTTAAATATCTGTTATTGTGTGTTTTGTGATTTACCCCTTCATCAGTTGTAGAAGTAGAGGATAAGTTAAAAGATAATGTCATAGAGATAGTAGGTGGGGATGTAGTGGTAGTCAAGAGCACATGAATATATCAAGGGATATGGATAGGATGATAAGTAGGTGGAGGAGTTGGCATAGAGAGGTGGTATATCAAGCTAGAGGAGAGCTTGTATGGTGGTGGGAGGCACACTATATGGGATAGGACTCATAGATTATGTGATTCCAACATGCATTGTATTAGGTGTCATAGTTTTAGGTGGTTCAAAAATATTAGATGCGGGAGCATCTGCATGCACAATATGCCCAATGTGCTGTACCATATATAACTTAGTTGTATTGTTAAGATAAGGTTACCAAAAGAATAAATCAAACTTATGGGACCAAGGCAACATCTAGGTTAATGATGTTTCTAAATTCTTGTGATTGGGAGAAAATCTTCATTTGATTTTAAAGGTCAAGTTAAGCTTCTTGATTGAAGTTTTCCATAGAATTAAAGAACGGGATGGTATCTTTAATAGAAGTAAATGAGGATGTTGAACTATCTATAGATAGGCTTAAGTGGGGACTATGACAAGGAATAATTCTAGGGCAAGGCCTCACTCTTTAAGAAGGATGGATATGGGGCATGAACTGGGACTTCTATCAAATTAAAAGAAAGAGAAGTTATTGCTAATGCAAAGGTAATAAAGTTAATACAAAAGATACTCTATTTGAAGTAAATAAAATGGATTGTACTTAGTAAGAAATAGTTGAGTTCAGCAAATCAAAGAACCTTAAATAATAAATTAAATGTGTCTTCTTAAGTGTTGTTAAGTGATTGTGCAAATAAATAGTGTAAATTTAGATTTTTAACACTATAACATAAGAAGTGAGTTGAGATTGATAACCAATAAGAAAAAACACAACATAATGATGAAACTAAGAAATATTCATTTGCTAAATTAGGGAATCATAAAAAACAAAAATATAGACTCAAGTGCACTTGTATGAAGTGGTAACCACTAAAAATGTCCACATAGAACTATTCAAGTAAGTCACCTATAAATTTTTAGCCAATTTTGATGAAAGGACATGTATGCAACAAAGAGTTGTAGCCAAGGGAGTTGCCTTGTTCTAGGTTTATAGCCTGGTAGACCATATGTCATAAATCTTTGAAAATTTAAAGAAAGGATGGAAATAGCCTACTGATCAATTCTTTGTATGGTAGTATGTCATGAAAATCAATAGAAAAGTGGAGTAAAATAGTAAAATAAGATTGAAGTTGGTGGGCAATATTTTACTTGTGACAGTTGAGCTTGCCTATCAAGCAATTTTTTATGACAGTTATCTATTCAATGGTGCCTTTAAAATACTATGACATACCTCAATGTAAGTAAATTATATAAAAAACAAATATATATATCAGCATAATCCTATATAAATATTGACAATTTGTCCAAAATCTCTCCTTTCATATGATACTATAATATGTATTAAGTGTTTGCAAACAAAGTCACATGATTGCTTGTGCCTTCCATATGTTGCCACATTTTGCATGCATGTGTACCAGTGCAGTCACAATGACAGCATCTCATAGAAATTCATTTTCCAGGGCCTAAATTTGATGTCCATATGGCTGTATTTAGACATTTTTACCATAAAATACAATCAAAATTTTAAAAAGATTGTATCACATGAAAGGAGAAATTTTGAATAGACTATCAAAATTTATATAGAATTATGATAATATATATATTTGATTTATACATAATTTTACTTATACTAAGGTATATCATAGTATTTTTAAGGGCACCTATGAATAGATAACCATCATTAAAAAATTGATTGATAAGCAAGGTCGACTGTCACAAGTTTTGCATAGGCTGGGAGTTTGCTAGCAAAGGTTGATTTTGGCCTCAACGAGTCCATTTTGTGCATATCCACCCATGAGACCACATCTCACTGAAGCATTTTGTCAAACAGTTTATGTGCCTTTTGCATTGTTTATCATTTTAAAACCTTTTAATCAACATGGCGAGGAAGAGATCAAAACCTACCTGGAGCATTGTTGTCAAGTTGGCAAGCTTTTAGGGTTGTTGGCTACTATGGGCTCCAAGAAGAAATCTTTGTGGTGATAGGAATCTGAGAGAAAATGACATTTTCGCCCTTTTTTTCTTTTTATTTTTAATAGTTCTACCTAGAACCCTATCGGGAGGAACCGTACCACCTGATACCTTTCTTCTCGGAAAGGTATGACCACATAGGCACAACATAGGTGTCACGTGGTACCAAGTGGAACCATGTCAGGCGACTTCCTACTACCCAAAATTTTTTTGCTCGGAACTATTTTATTGGCTGAAAGTGGGACACAACTCTCAACTTCCACCCCACCGTGAAGGTGAGTGCCTCACCCATCCTGTGTAATACACAAGGCAATGGTAGCAATCATAATATGATGAATCAGTGGTGTGACCACTATGCCCTGCTCTAGCCAACTCATAAGGATATTACCTGAGAGATCCATAAGCACGATACGACCTAGGTAGTAAGTCTTTCCCTCTTAGGCATAGGCAACTTGCCTTTGCTCAATGATCGTCATAGTGTGACCTCGCACTAGCAGCTGAAGGATCTGGTAAACATCCTCTAGGGTAACTGTGTAAGGACACCTACACCCTACTTATTAAGTGAAATGATGGAATTATTAATAATGTCATTAGTATAATTATCATATTTTGGAAATAAGGAGTGTGATTCTCTTATGTGTAGACTAAACTAAAATATTTAGGTTCAATAGATTTTTATTATGCATCATCATATGCTGTTCTAATTTTATATTCTAGAAGGATTCTCTTATTTCATTATGTAAAAGTAGGAGTTACTCATCTCTAAGAAGGAATCTTGAAAATCTCTATTTCTTCCAACTTCTAAGTTTAATGAAACTAATTTTAGAAAAGGGCTGAGTGGGTGTACAAGAATAATTATTGCTTTTAATTGAATCTGCACAGTGAAGGGAGTGGGTGGATAGGAGTTATTGGAAAAATAAATGCTTTTACTATTTTTTATTTTGAGTGGAAAATTGAATGCATTTTAGAAGATGCTTTGTATACTCCTTCAATGGAGATAGAAAAGTTATTTAAAGGGGGCTATCTTGTTTTAAACGGATACTCTATGAAAAGGAAAATTGGGGGGAATAGAAACAGGAGGGAGGATCTCGAAAAATAGGCAGAAGCATGAGTATTCTCTAAAGGTTGTGATCAGATGAATTCTAGGTATGCACTTAAGAAATGATAATGAATTATTATTTATGTTAAATTTTGTTGAAATCAATTTCTAAAATATGTAAGAATTTGTCTTCATCTGTGAATCATCTTCTATATAATCTATTTACTCTCTGTGATAACTCTTTTAGATCCTTTTCTCTACTTGGGCCATGTCCTCACCCATAGAGGTCCATACTGGAAGATGAAAGCTTGCAGATTTTAAGTTGTAAATGAAACCATATATACCAGCCATCAGGCATCTATTATTCATATACTAAATAGATTTATTGCTACATAAAAGAATCTGATTTTCTTATACATGTAGCATCCTATCAAACCTCATCATGGATTGATTACCTTGTTCTTATTTTTCTTTTCTTCAAATCCTCTTAAGAACCTCTAGATTTTGATAAGAACAAAATATTGATCCATTAATAATATAAATCTGTCTACAAGACCTATAATGTCATGTATCCTTGTCTAACTATGTAAATAAATACCCAGCTTTGTATTCCTCCTAAGATATCCTTCACCCTATTCATATTAGATTTTTGTTCAAAGTATATGCAAATTTTAGATTATTATTCCAGGTTCTTTGCAGATTTAAATGCATCAACCTCCCCTAAAAGAGGTCGTACAGCCAATAGTATTGTTGAAGTGTTTATTTCTCTTTGCATGCCTTCATTTATTCTTTCCATCAACCCTTTAGATTGATGCTCAACAAATTAAAACAATCTTTGCAGAGAAATTTTTTAAAAAAAATATTTGAAGGTAACCTCTATAGGAGGCCGTACGGCCAGACGGTACAGCCAAGTATCATGCCTCCCATCCTTCCTTTAATGCTAATTTTTATTTTGGGGCTGTATAGACTTAAAACTATGTTAGATTTTCTTATCACTTGTGCAGATTTTCAAAAAAAATATTATTCATGAAGAAAATGTAGAACAATACTTTTTTTTAATTTATTTCTAGTTTATTTCCCTCTTAAACAAGGTTGTAGAAGTTTCTATTAGAACATTTTGTGTTAAATTAGAAAGTACAATAAGAAACCATGAAGAATTATAGGGATTTGATTTATAAAAAGAAATTTTGGAATAATTTTATTAGCCATTAATAAATATGTTTCTTTTTTTATAGTTTATATTTAAATAATTACGCCGAGGTTATACAGTCACATCGGGGTGAGGATGAGAGCACTCATTTTTTCTGCTTAAATTTATAGAAAAAAAAATTAAAATTCCAAAAAGGAAACTTATTTTCATTTGAAGATCATTGGTTCCAATTTCTTTTTTGGTTCCATAGTTTTTGTGATTTTCTTATTTTTCAATTTCTTTTTTGATTTTTAGTTTTTTTATTTTTCCAATTTCTTTTTTAGTTTTTAGTTTTTATTTTTTCCAATTTCTTTTTTGGTTGGATAGTTTTTGTGATTTTCTTATTTTCAATTTTTTTTTGTTTTTTACTTTTTATTTTTTCCAATTTCTTTTTTAGTTTTTATTTTTTATTTTTTCCAATTTCTTTTTTGGTTTTTATTTTTTATTTTTTCAAATTTTTTTTTCAAATAAACTATGGAAAAAGATATCCCTTGGCGTACTTTAGATATATATTTTTAAATATAAATATACTAGTTGTAGTAAAATGACATAATAAGTTAGGAACTTGTATTATTATTCCTTTATAAAATGAATGGTTTTTACTTGGAATAATATTAAATTATATAGATAAAAAATTGTTTTGATTTTCTTGTTTAAAAATTTATGCATTTTTGCATCAACTCATTTAGCATAAAAGAAGGTTAAAATTTTTAGTTCTCTTGATAATAGGATTTTTATAAAAAGCAATCTTTATTTTAATTGACATATAATCAACATATTTATTTTAAGTATTATTAGAAATTAAATCCCTATTATTAGGGATGTGATATATTAAGTTTTATTTTATTTTATTTCCCTATCATTGAAGGATTGTGATATATGTATTAAATTTTTATTTATTTTATTTTCCCTATTATTAGGGATGTACTATAATTTAAGTCGTTATTTATTTTATTAATGAGATCCTTATTAAATAGTTTGTTGTTTTAAATATTTGAAATTAGATATGATTTAATTATTTGGTTATGGATATTAATATTTTTAATTGTAAAATTTAAATACAAGAATATTAAATATTATGCAATTGGTAATTAACTAGGATATTTAATTACCAAGTTTAAATAATTAATTAGTAACTTGTATTATTTAGTATATAAAGATAATTATTGATGTCTTATATACAAAGGGTATAAAATTTAAATACATTTGGTAGATAGGTTTTAGATACTTCTAAACTTATGTTGTGAATTATTTGATAGAACTAGACCTTATAAAGGGTTATGTACCCTCTTAAACCAAGTTTACGGAAACTATCAATCTATGAAGTTTGAATTTTAAATCAACATATGCTCTTGTATGCATTTCGTATATGGAACCATTGTAAGTTATTGTCAATAATAAATGATAGTTAGATCTAAATAAATGGTATAGGGCACTATAATAAATAATTTTAAACTCTTGAATGGTTCCATGATAGGTCAATGATTCCTTGTGTTATTTCTATTTAATTCTAATTGTGGAATTGATCTACAAAGAAACTTTACTGACTTGGTGTTTATTAATGTGTTTTAAGCATTGTAATGTCCATAATGTGCATAGATAAAGATGACATTTATTTGATTAATCATGCAACAATATGGTCTTGAATTAGGGAACTATTTATTTATGGTTGTTGTGTGATTATTAGTACTTTTATATTTGCATATATCACCATCTAATATTATATGTTAGATTGGCTTTGATTTCCAGGTAATAATGTTTAGTAGTGTTAAATGAGGAAATAAAGGTATAGTCTCCCTTAAGAGTTCTAGGGAGTATAAAGCTACTATTGCATATGTTAACCCTAGTTTTGAATGGTATGATACATCTTGTGGTTGAAAGTTCAAGACTACAAAGCTTCCACGTTACGCATACATAGGCAAGGCCATCACGGATGAGTCCCTGAGGCTTTAGGTCGGCCCCTTGGAGCCTTTAGTCTCATAATTTTGTGCATTGATATCTAATATGTTTATTTATCGACTTTGTGGGACTAATATTTATATTTAGTTGTGCAGATTGCTAAGAAAATATTTTTACCTTGCGATTGGATGATCAAATGGTGCTTATTGTAGTTGTGTATAATTGTAGAAGAAAAGTTTAAATCTTTATTTTCATTTAGGATGAATGATACTAACTTATGTTTAATGTATAATTTTATTAAATGATGATGGTACATATTGTATATTTATTCAAAAAATTTGAACCCTTGTTTTTACTAATCCCAAAATAGAGTTATAATATTATCAATGATTTATGAGATAATCAAAGTTTTATGTTTAATCATTGTGTTTTTCTTAGATTCAAACTATGGGTATGACATTTTCATCTCTCCCATCAATAGGTTAAAGGTAAAGGTATCAACATCCCATTGCTCCATGAGCGACATCAACATGCTATCATGAAATCTCATAGTGGGCATAGTATACATCCACCAGAGCCTAACATCATGAATATGACTAACTTATGCAGCTATAAGCGCACTCACATAGCTACACATTACTATGTAGATGTGACCACCAATGTGCTCTCATATCATCAAAGGCCTTTGCAACCACACCAAGAACATCATCAGAACTATATCATCAAATCAAATCAAAATTTCAAAGCATTCCAAAGTTTTGCTGAGTGTAGTGGACCTAAGGGCCAAGACACTAGCACTTTTTACAGACCCCAACACCCATTTTGGATTCTAGCATGTCCTAAAGATGCCAGCATGTCCTATGGATGCTAGCGCACCAGTAGGATGCCAATGCCCAGGTGTGTCCTTTGGCACATAAAATGAGGTATTAAATGCAATGAAATTCAAATTTTTAACTCACCTCTCACATGCCCATGCTCCCTCAACGCGTCTAGCCTAGGTACTCGGTAAACTCATTGTTGAGGCATGTTTGCACTCCAAGGTGATATGAATATTCCATATTGTCAAATGAATAGTAAAACTATAAATATTTCTTACTATTTATAAATTTTCAAAATTTACACCATCTTCATGTAGCAACCTTCATGGAAACCTTCATAACTTGGGCCTATGAAATCTTATTTTCACATAATTCATTGCGTTGGAATCCTAGTTCCACCCTCTATCTCATCATAAGCCTTTCACCCTGATGTTATTTACAAAAATGACCCTTCCGAAGGGTTTTTCATCACTTTTTCATAAAACTAAAGTGGTAGACTTCTACCATGTTTCTACATCCAAAGTAGCAAGAAGAAATAGGGGGCACATATATACCTTCATTTTTCACTCTAGATCAATCTTCTCCTCTAATTTCTCCTTAATTTTTTCAACTAATGCACCCTTTTTACCTTGCAAGATGATTTTTGCTTTCTAATAAGTGGTCTTGCAGGATGCGGTCCCTAACACTATTGTTTTATCTCCATAGCATTTATATACTCATTGCATGACTTTGTGAGCCTTTTGCTTTCTTCTTAGCTTAGTTTCTCAAGCTTCAGTAGCTTCATATAATTGTTATGCTCTCTAATTGCTTTCAAAATCCCAATCCGTAGTGCTCCCGTAGCTTCCATAGCTTGATTCATCTCATCATAGCATCATTACTCAATTCATACTCGAATCCATTATCTCTATATGTATCCTTGTTGCCAAGAGGACCCAACTACTATAGAGGAGATGAGGTTACCATAAAAGGACTTTTGAGGATACGCTAGGCTCATGCACTGAATTCATGCCAAGTTTTTCATATGCTTAGTAGTTAAATAGATCACCAATTTGCTCTTGAGAAAGTAATATTGATTGTTGTTATTCTCTTGATAGGATTTGAATTGTTAGAATATAATTGCTTTCCATTACCTAGCATAGTTGTTATTTTCTTTCCTAGTTAAATTTCCTTAATTGCTTTAAGTTAGTTGTTATTTTCTTTTCATTAGTTTAGATGCAAAAATTGATTCATGAAAACACAAAAACATAGGTTAAACTTTGCATAATAAAAATCATCTTAGGCTGCATTCATATTTACTTCATAGTAATTAGAACATTCAAAAATTTAAAAAAAGAACAAAAATATTGTTTTGCATTCATAAAAATCACAAAAACATAGAAAACAAAACAAAAACACAAAAAGAATTTGAAAACTCCTCAATTCCATCATGAGGTTGAAAATCAAACAAAAGTGTAGCAAACCTTTGATTACAACATAAAGTCAATACTTGGTCAAACCTAAGTCAACATAGCAAACTCTCACTCTCACCCAAACATTCGATGTGCCCAAGGATTAGAGGGAATTGGGTTAAATCTATTCTCAAAAAGATAAAGGCAATCAATCCTAGCCCACAACATATATCACAAACAGTTGAAGAATAAGAACATGCTCTTAAGAGTCATTCAATAAAGGAACAACATAGAACAAGTAATTCAAGCACATGAGAATAGATTATAACACCTTAGGATAATCAATGAACAAAACAGTCTTAGCACTAGGAGTTGGAACTTTTGAAAACCTAACAGGACGCTTAGAACTAGTGACCCTTCGAGTCATATAGTTACTTCCACAACTATCATAGAATGTGATCATCAAGCATTAATACATATTCAGACTGTAGACTGACAAACCACCCTCCACAATGTTCTACTTCCATGTGAATAAAACCACCCCCAGGTTATGCCTCCACTTGATTGGCTTTTTCCACGAGAGTAAGAGTGACTTGGAGGTCACCCATTGCAAGGAGACAGTTCATGTGTGATATCATAGATGACTTATTTATGTTGTTCTTGAGTAATGTTTCAGAGCATACACATCTTGTGTGGACAAATAAACCCAATGGACAAAAATAGCCTGTATTGGCTATGATAATTCCTGAGTACTTCGATTGACTTACAACATTTATTTTAATAAGTTTCTTAAAGCTTAATACTAATTTGGTCACCCCCTCACCCAGGTTGGTTCAAACTTAACTTTGACAGAGCTTCTAAAGCAAATCCTGGTCAAGCAGGCGGGGGTGATCTCTTAAGAGACAACAATGGTCAGGCATTGGGAGCTTACGCTGAGAATTTTGGGGTTCATATGTGTAATTATGTTGAAGCCAATGTGTCTTTTCAAGGCTTAAAAATGGCAATAGACAAAGGTATAAAGAAAATCGTGGTGAAAGGTTACTCCAAAAATATTCTCAACATGCTCCAATCTAAAGCAAAACCTTGCTAGTCCTTTAAATACCTAATTAAAATAAGCAAAAACAGGTTGACAACCTTGAAGAAGGTAGACATTTGTCATATCTATAGAGAGGGGAACGAGCTTACCGATGCCCTAGAAAACCTAAGGACTATAGTTGAAAACTTAATATGTTGGAAAGAAGGGGAGATCATCCCTAACATTATCAAAACCATAATCAGCAATGAAGAAAACAAATCCACTTAAGGTGTTGAGTGCCCCTGCGAAGGAAATGACCTCTCACACAAGGGAAGCTTATTGCAAGACTAGAAATAATAATGTGATGCAAGGGCATCTTGCCCTATTTTGGTTTTTTCATCTTTTTTCTATTTTGGGTTCTTTTTGTTAGCTTTTCTTTGTAAATAAGTTGTGACTCTTTGTCTTCTGTCATTCTCTTGTAAACTCCTAACTTTTGTAAAGTTAAAATTCAATGTGGAGCTCATGTCACACATATAGTTCTTGTAGCTAGCAATGATGAATCAAAGTATAGTTGGCAGTCTCCTGTCGCTAGGAGCCAAATGATAAAGGATTTAAAATTGTTGATTCTTTCTAACAAATGGTTGCTCAATAGTTAAGGAATTCAAAGGGTTGTAGGTATTGCATGGGATGCAGAATAGATAGTAACTATCGACTACATTTATGATTTTTGCGAATCAGTTTGAGAGGAAAATAAAGAATCTTTAACAGGTGGTTTTGTAGACAATTGGAAAGAACATGCAAAGAATCTGAGCATGCAGCGGTTAGTTGGAAGATGTGAAGACGAATTGATAGATGCTAATGAGTAGAGAGAAACTTACATAAGGAAGATTTTGGATTTTTGTAGAAGCTAAATCGACATCAGCAAGAACAAACCCAGGCTGACAGTTTCAAAAGTATGGAAGCAAATTAAAAGAGAGACTTGAGGGAGAGAGCACAGAGGGGCAGGAAGCCATGAATTAGAGGGAGAAAAGGCAAATAGAATGGCCAAGAAGAAGATAAGAAGGCCACAAGCATTTGAAAATTGGGGCCGTTAAATAGTGAGGCCACATGCCAAAACAAGAAGAGGTGTTGGAGAGAAAGGGCAAAAGATGATGAGCAGGCCAATGGTTTCATAGAAGGAAGAAGCTTGAATGTGTAAGGGAGGCCATGAATGAGAAATTAAAGAAGCCATAGACAAGGATAAAAGACAAGAATGAAAGAAGAGGTCATAGGCCAAAGGAGGTCGAGCGGCAGGAAGAGAGAGACCGAAAAGATAGGATGAGCCAATTGATAGAGGAAGGAGAGTGTAGAAAGTAGTTAACAAAGTTTTGTTTTCCTGCAGTTAGAGGAGGCCATTTGTGGAAGGACATTTGATATGTTTTGTAATGCTTTGAATATGAAATAAAATACTATGGATTTTGGATTTACTCTGCCTTGTGATTTCAATATTAGTAGAATTTACATTTTTATTCCTCTTGTCATTTTTGTAATTAAACATTGTGAGGAAATACTTTGAGTTTCATGTCATTATTTTTGCATGTCCTTTTGCTTGATTTTCTTGTAAGTGGATTTTGTGTTGTGACTGACAAGATAGCCATCAAAAGGATCTGAGCATGAGCATGAGATATTTGTTATGTGCCATCAGATTGGTATAACAGCAAGGTTGGTTCTGAGTGCTGAGTAGATCGCTAAAGTGAGGCAACTTAGCCAAGACTTATGAATAGTAGAGGAAGAAGAATATTAGTGGGTTGTTGAAGGAACATGGAGCCCAAAAGATCTTGGTAACGAGCACTAAGTGTGTTCTTGATGGGTATTATTGTGTGTGTTGCAGTCTAATGCATGTTGCAGTGTAGTAAAAAAGAGGTACCAAAAGACCGGGCAGAGCAAACAAGAGAGAATCCCTAGGTGAGGTATCTAGAATATGAGAATGAATAGAATGATGCAGTACTTGCATGGGTAGGACATTAAAGGAGAGGCAACCTATGCTGGTATTTGAAGTGACATGTGTTGTTGTGTGAACTGATCACCGAAAGAGAGGCAGTTTGCACTTGAAGATTGAAGTAGAATTTGTGGATTTCAGCAATGAGAGGAATGGGTATTAGTGTAAGAAGACCCATCATAATCCCATTTTGGGATAGATATTGGGATGAAGTGGAAAGCAGAATATATCGAGAGGAATTGGAAAAGATTGCAAAAAGAATGGATAGGTTGGAAAGGAGTTATTTCCCTACTAATAATGTGGTTGCAGAAAGTAGACAAGAAGAGAAAAGGAAAAGTCTCATTAAAGATAATAAGGAAAGGAGAAAGGAGAAAGTACTGCAAGGAGTACTTGAAGAAAAAGAGAAGATAGTGTCTATGGAAGAGGCAATTGAAGAGACATCTTGGTCTCTTAATTTATTTGCTATTGATTTGTTTGGAAGTGTGGATGCAGGCATAAAGAACGATGACAACAAGCCTTTGGAGGCAAAGGAGGATAGCACAAGAAGAAAGCCTGTAGATGAGGATAAAAGATAAGAGTAAAAGAAGACAGTTTGTAGCAGCAGTGCAATACAAGGTACTTGAAGATGGAAAGAGGGCTGATAAAGAAAAGAAGAAAGCATGTAAAGAGAAAGAGGTGGAAAGACATGAAGCCAAGGATGTAAGAAAATTGGGACAGCAGACCAATGAGGAGGTAAAAGTAAGTTTTGGTAGTGATTTTTTGTGTGCAAGTGAAAATAGAAATGTAAACCTACAAGTTAAAAATGAGAAGAATAAAATAGTGGATCATGGTTATATAGTACCATATTGGCAAAGGAAATCAGTTGTAAATGTACAGTAGAGAGTAGTGAAGCAAGCAGTGGCTGAAGACAAAAGGATGAAAGTTATGGTGAAGTGTCAAAGAAGACAAGAGGATAACCCTAGTTTAGAGGCAGCAAAACAACAATCTAGGAAGATGAAGAACCAAGTAGAGAAGCATAGAACAACAATAGGAGAAGATGGTGATAAGAATCCAATGTAAGATGATAGATGTTGTGATAAAGAAGACAAGTCCAAAGGATGAGAAAATAAGATAATAGCTATAGAAGATGAAAAGAGGGATAAGGCTCTAGAGCATATTGCAGAGACTAAGAAAAAGCAGCATGGTGTGTGCAAGGTAGGAGGTAGTCAATTTGATTTTGATAATGATGAATTTGAGTCTTTGAATAAAATTTATGAATATGAGGATAAGATGTGGCTAATTGTGGATGAAAAGAAAATGAGAAGAGAAGGATATAAAATGAGGAAGGAGAATAGAAACCAAAAGGGAAAAGTAGAGAAGGACATGAAGAATGAAGGAGTAGCAAAGAATAAAGAAGAAGAAGCTGAGGTAGTAGAGAATAAGGAAGATAAGAATAAATGCATACATGGAAACAAGGTTGAGGCAGAATTTCAAGAAGGGACAACAAAGAAGGAGGAAGGAAGTAAAGATTTAGTTAGTGATAAAGAGGTGGGTGCAGTAGTATAGGCAAAGGTAAATAAGGAAACCTTTTATGAGGATATTATTATAAATTCATTTGGTGTGTTGATTAATAGAAAGTTTCAACAAAAGTTTGAGATGATGCATGATATTAAGGTTTGTGATAAGAGGAAAGTTATTAAAAATAATTTTTGGTTGTTTAATTGGGGCATGGAAAGGGAAGTATATGAAGTGATGAATGCAAATGTGTGGAAGATCGACCATACTTTTACTGGAGTTGACAGAGTGATAGAGAGTCCAATAAATGCAATAGAAAAATTTTATTTCCCTAACTCTATGGAGATTGCAGGATATTCGAAGATAGCCAAGGAAAGAAATCTTGAAGCAGAGCCAAGTCAGAATTTAGAAAGTTCACGCTTAGGGTGTCTTGAGGATTTGTGGAAAGATTGTGTTCGAAGTGGCTTAGAGTCTGAGGATGGAGAAAATTATGTTCATGTTTTCATTTCTAAAGATGATAACCATAATAACAAGGAGGAGAAATCTGTGAGATTAGAGCCAATGTCCAATTTGAAAGAATATTTTGAAGTAAAGAGTACAGACTTGGTGCAGGAAATTACAGCAGAAAAGAAAAAAGTCAATGGTTCAATTGAGATTGCAATTAAAGAACCAAAGGATGTTGAAGAGGAAGACCTACTATTAAAAGATAACAATATAGAAGTAAAGATTTCTAAGGTAAATTTCTTTACACATTATGAGGATGAAGTTTTATTTTCATTTGAGGTTGGTGACTGTGAAGGTGAGACAGAGTTATGGAGATTTGAAGTGGCCCAAGAAATCAGCAGGCGGATATATAAGAAGAAAGTGGAGAGCAAACAACTACAGATGGAGAAACTTAGGAAGAGCAATTGCAAGCATCGAACAAATTTTGAAGAGGCACGACAAGGTATGCAAAACAATTGGAAGAAGTACAAAAAGAGGTCCAAATATGAGCATTCTATTGCAGAGCTCATGAGTAGGAGCTCTTGAATCTTATTCAATGGGGGAGTCTGATGCACGTGCATCTTGCCCTATAATTTTGGTTTTTTCATCTTTTTTTTTGTTTTAGGTTTTTGTAAATAAGTGGTGACTCTTTATCTTCTGTCATTCTCTTGTAAACTCCTAACTTTTGTGAAGTTAAAATTCAATGTGGAGCTCCTGTCCCACATATAGTTCTTGTAGCTAGCAATGATGAATCAAAGTATATTTAGCAGTCTCCTATCGCCAGGAGCCAAATGATAAAGGATTTAAAATTATTGATTCTTTCTAACAAATGGTTGCTCAGCAGTTAAGGAATTCAAAGGGTCATAGGTATTGCATGGGATGCAGAACAGATAGTAAATGTCGACTACATTTATGATTTTTGTGAATCAATTCGAGAGAAAAATAAAGAATCTCTGACAGGCAGTTTTGTAGATAGTTGGAAAGAACATGTAAAGAATCTGAGCATGCAGTGGTTAGTTGGAAGATGTGAAGATGAATCGACAAAGGCCAATGAGTAGAGAGTGCCTATTACATAAGGAAGATCCTAGATTTCTATAGAAGCTGAATCAACATCAGCAAGAACAAACCCAAGCCAACAATTTCAAAAGTATGGAAGTAGATTAAAAGAGAGACATCGAGGGAGAGAGCATAGAGAGGCAGGAAGCTATGAATTAGAGGGAGAAAAGGTGAATAGAACAACCAAGAAGAAGAGAAGAAGGCTGCAAGCATTTGAAAGTTGAGGCCATTAAATAGTGAGGCCATAGGACAAAACAAGAAGAGGCATTGGAGAGAAAGGGCAGAAGATGATGAGCAAGTTGATGGTTTCATAGAAGGAAGAAGGTTGAATGTGCAGGGGAGGCCATGAATGAGAAATTAGTGAGGCCGTAGACAAGGATAAAAGACAAGAATGAAAGAAGAGGTTGCAGGCCGAAGGAGGTCGAGGGGCAGGAAGAGAGACTGAAAAGATAGGCCAAGCCGATTGACAGAGGAAGGAGAGTTTAGAAAGTAGTTAACAAAGTTTTGTTTTCCTATAGTTAAAGGAGGCCATTTGTGGAAGGCCATTTGATATGTTTTGTAATTCTTTGAATATGAAATAGAATACTGTGGATTTTTGGTTTACTCTGCCTTGTGATTTCAATATTAGTAGAATCTTCATTTTTATTCCTCCTGTCATTTTTGTATTCAAACATTGTGAGGAAATACTTTGAGTTTCATGTCATTATTTTTGCATGTCATTTTGCTTGAGTTTCCAATAAGTGGATTTTGTGTCGTGACTGACAAGATAGCCATCAAAAGAAGCTGAGCATGAGCATGATATATTTGTTATGTGCCATCATAATGTCAAGTTAAGTCTCGACCTTCAAGTTTATCTTTCTCATCGCATTTGGTTTATCTTCATAATTGAGACTAGATATAGAGAAAAAATTAAAGTTGTTGATGCAAACTGTTCATCATGAGAGGAGACTTACTTCAAATAGAGACAAGTGACCATGACAACATTGAGAAGGATGTTGACCTCTGAGATATCTTAAAAAGAGATAATTCCACCACTTTCATTAAGGCTATGAATGGTTATGATATGCTCCTTTCAAGAGAGTTTACCATCTTGTTGAAGACTGGCATAGTGTATGTGAGAGGTATTTCTTTCAGAGTGACCAAAGAGTTAATAGCTGAGGTAATTGGGTTGAGAATGGAGGGAACTCGTCTTCCTAAGAAGGTAAAAGGAAATTACTAGGAAGATATGAGAAGGTTTATGTAGGAGGGGGAGAAAGTAAATAGACTACAAAATGGGTACTACCCTGATGACTTGCCTAGAGTTTGGAAAAGGGTTGCAGAGGTGATCATGAGGTATGTCATCCTAGATGATAGATTTAAAAGATTTCATGCTTACCTGTTCCCTTTGCTTAATCATTTTAGGTATAATATTCAAATCAATGTTCCCTACTGGCTATTTACCTCCCTTGAAGACTCTGTCCAAAAGGTCTTGGTTGGGGAGATATCCCTCCCTCTCCACCAGGGTTTACTCTATGCAATATATAAGTTTGAGTTATCTTTAACCCTAGCCTTGGCTTTTAAGCCTAGAATTTACAATCCTTTATTGGTTGAGAAGTGCTTGATGAAATAGGGAGTAAGAAAACCCAAGATGTTAACCCTAGTACCTCTGTTGAAACCCTTTCTAGAGAGATTGAGACCACCCCTATTAAGGCTCCTAAAGGTACATCTCCCCAAACCTAGACTAGTAAAAAGAAAAATAAGGTGTCCAATCGTACTAGGTCTAGCCTTGAGAAGAATACTATCATTACTCCCAACAAAAGTAACCAGAAGTTTTAGGAGGACTCCCCAACCCTGAGAGGGAAGGACAAAGGCAAAGGTATTGTGAGGGATGATTCCCCTATGTTAGAGGAGATTCCCTAGGCTAAGGGAAAAAGTAAGGATAAGGAATTTCCCCATATGAAGGATACTTCCATTGTCCTAGGTGGGAACAATAAAGGAAAAGGAATAGATAGGGATGTTTCCCTTGATGTAGATGAGTTGCCCCAAGTGAAGGAAAAAAGGAAATTACTAGATACAATTGGGATACAGAGCACTAAAAATAGGGATTGTATTTACCCTCTAAGAAAGTTCAGTTTACCCCTAGCAGCCCCCTACCACTAATCCCCACACAAAGAAGAATGAATGCAAGTCCTGTCAGTAGAAGGTGGATAAAGTGGCTACGTTATACCAAGCTATGGACCTACAAAACCAAGTCCTCAAGTGGTAATTAGCACAAATGCACAATGTGAGATGTAAAATCTAGCATTTTGAGGTAATTACACAACTTGAGACTTTTGAATGCCCAGGGGAGAATGAAGATGATCTTTGGCAAGAAGTAGAGAACCTTACAAAGATGTTTGAGAAATGGGAAAGTATGGAAAAGGAAATTAACAAGATAAAGACTAACCAGGAAAATATAAAGAATAATATGGAGGAGATAGTAGGCTTTAGCAAGGAGACTGTAAATAATTATGCTACAACATTATATGTGTTTCAAGAAGAAATAGAAAAACATAAGGCTGCTAGAGAAGCTCAAGTTGGGGCAACTTCTAGCAACAATTTGATGCAAAATGCTACAGGTTTGGCATATAGGATAAGGGCTAAAAGAAAAAACAACAAAGGCAAAGAGATCATCAAAGACCCTCAGGTTGATCAAGAAAAGAAGATGTAGGAAAGCACCTATGAAGATAAGTTGGACTTTTTGAACAAGGAATGGTAGGCCATAAGTAGCCTAAAATTTTTGTCTAAGCAGTAGTTTTTCACTACTGGTCTTTAGGTGGCCTTTCTGATAGTTGTTGGTTCTACTGGTTCTGTGTCTATTTTTTGTTATTTAGTCTAGTTTCTTGGTTATGTTTTACTCCTCGTGAAACTTGTTCCGTTCGCCTTTATGGATTTTTTGTAATGGGTTCGGGCCATTCCCAGTTATCTAATTCAAAACTTAATATTAATTTTATATTATTCTTCTTTCATAGATAAAGTTTATATTTATTCTATAGGGACCTATTTTAGGACCTTACAAATGTATAAGCTACCCAACTATAATGGGAAAGTGTATCCCTAACTTGTGCTGTAACACCCCTCCATTCGTACCTTGGATGAGCCGGTGGCCCTTAGGGTATGTTAGACATGTGATGGTAGGCTTACTACTAGGATGTAGTCGATGTCACTCATTGATGTTTACAATTGATACTTTATGATTAGTACATTATTCTTATGTTGTGAACAGTTATGGAAATAGATTAGTTTTACTATGTGATTTATGCAACTATCTAACTATGTATTATTTGGTTGTTTAGTTATTGATGAACTTGTTTAATGTGGATATTTGTGATATGCTTGTGAAGGGACAGTGTAGTATTACTCATAATGAGCACCCTACTATGCTGCCATTCCCTATCACTATGTGCCTGTTTGGATGATTATATATATGTTTGTATGTGACACTTTTGTTCACTACAGGTTGTAGGTACTAGGCATCAACTCCACCTGAATTGGCAGGTCTAAGCATGCCTTCATACCAATGGAAATTGTGGAATGGAGATAACATGAGGTTCCCCAGTTGTTATCATTCTTAATAAGGATGAGTTCTCAGTCTTAGGTTCTGTCAGTTTGGTCTTAGGTTTTGTCAGTTTGGTCGGTGTGGAGCATGGTTGTGAGTCTCTATTGTTCTGTAGAGTGTTGTCGTTGGAAATGTTTAACATGTAATTTTGAGTTACTTATTTTTGGTTTAATTGTTTCATTTAATAGAGATTATTAATCTATTTTGTAAATAAATAATATTAATTTTGTGGAATATTAAATATTTGATAGAAATTTAATTAATAATTTTAATAGTAATAATAGATAAATTATAAATATTTAATATCATATTAAATGAATAAATATTCTTTGTTAGATACTATTTTATATTGTATTTATAAGTTTAATTTTATTAATAGTGAGTTGTCATATGAGTGGTTATAAATTATAAGATTGGAAGAATCTTTCTGGTGGTGGAAAATTTAATGTATTTAATTTTTGAGGAAGTGGATTCCAGTAACGGGAGAGTTATGGGATGGAATTTATGGTTTTGGCTATTTTTATGATAGTAGGAATATTTGAAGGGGTTCATGGAAAATTTTAGGAGGAGAGTTTTTGCAGAAGAAGAATGGGGAAAGAAAGGAAATCAACGGGAAGGAAATTCTGAAGCTCAAGAATAAGATTCCAGGTATGTCTTTTGAATAATTGAATCAATGTTATTTTTGATTGTTGTGTCTCTAAGTGGGAATATCTCTCTATTTCTCTTCTGTTGTTTTAATCATCTTTGCATGCTTGTTAGTTTGGGCATTGTTCCTCAAATCTGCCTGGTCTTCCTGTAGTTCTTTATCCATGGCATTCTTCTAAACAGATTGAGTCCTCACCAAATCTGCCCTGCACAAGCAAACAGTAGTAGTATAATTTATAGGTTTCAAATTTCAAGAGAGGGCAGCAATACCATGTTTATACTTTGAGCCTTCTTCATCCATTTCTTTCAATCTACAATTGTAGTAGTTGGAAAACAATTCTATGGGGTGGAGATATAATTTCCATCACTCTGTAATCATTCATAAACAAGTTGGTTATTATCATGGTGTCCTGGCATGCTAGCTGACCCTCTTGTAGCATCAACACAGTGGATCAACTTGGTCTTATATTGAATACCTGCTTGTGTCACTTGCCGATCAATCCATTTTGTGCACATTCTTCTATTAAGATATTAGGTGCCTTCCCAGTTGCATATGATTAAGCTCACAATAAAAGCTCACATCTTGGTCCATCTAAATTTGAGAATCTTGAAGTGTCTTATTCAGGTCATCCATCGAGCATGTTTGTGTATCCAAAATAATCCCAAATGCTAACCTATTTGCAATAAAATACAAATTGATTAAGCCCATCAAATCAAATTGAGATAAACAATTCAATCCACATTGAACAAAACAAAATTAATGCTTAATGCTTACTTACTCTGGAGGAAGGTTGAAGAGATCACACACTCCCCTTACAAAGCTCTCTTATGGTATCCTGAAAGAAATTTTGAGATTGCAACTAAGGAAAAATGACGATGCATTAGTTAAAAACTTAAAATATTGCTTTAAACTTGCTAAGCATTAAGATAGTATATTTAAATCATTTTCTTTCCCTTATAGAATTAGTTACTATCATTAGAAGTTAGAAAGTATTCTAAAAGGATAAAAAATTAAGTTATAGTTTGTTACCAAAATGAAAGAAAATAATTGCAAATCTAAAATGTAAATGCATATAAGTGTTTAATTCTTATAAGATATATGAGGAAAAAAACCAAGTTTTGTACATATTGAAATAGTAATAATATTGGTCGTGAAATTAAAATTGAATTGTCTTTGGAATAGAAAGTAAGGTATTAAAATTGTTATTTTAGGATATAAATTAGTATGTGTGGAGTTAGAAATAAGAATTCTGCATTAGTGTTTAACATGTATTTAATGTAAGTTTTAGTGGTTTGAGTAAGTTATTATAATTATAATGACTATAATAATGATATGTAGCTTTCCTTAGAATGAAAAGTAGTTTCTTTTTAAAGAAAAGTAGTTTTCTTTTATTCTTTTAGAATCTTCTATTTACATTCTAAATTTCTCATTTGGAAGAGGAGTATTTTATTGATTAATAAATGGAAAGAGGAGTATATTTTTAATTATTAATGAAATTAATATTATAATGGAATGTTATTTATTAGATAGAATCTATTTAATAAATTGTTATTATATATAGTTTTATCTCCTACCTATGACAAGATATTTATGAGTTTATATAGAATTTATCATATTTTGTTTAATTAGAAAGATTCTATGGAATAAGCATGTGAAATTACTATGATATCTTTAAAAGAATTTAATTTAGAAGGATAATTTTATCAATAACTTTTTTTAAATTAAATTATGATCTTGTAGTAAGAGTATGTTTTGTTTTGTTTTTTTTATGTTTATATTGGAAAAAAATCAGAGATGTATATATTGTCAATCTTATAAGGAAATAAGTTACTAACTTAATTAGGATAAGATGTCTTGATTTTATACTTATTCCATAGTCTCAAGTTATTTCTTTTGTTAAATGAAAACACTTTTAACTTCATCATGAATTATTATTATTATCTTTAGCTATGTTTAAAATGGTTAGTCAAGATAGGAATAGTTTTGAAGACATTAAAATTATTGGTTAAGTTTATTAATTGTACCTTTATTTTTGCATATATCACCATTTGCTATCAAATATTAAATTAGCATTGATTTCTATGTAATAATGTTTAGTATATGTTAAATCAATTCTTTCCGATGAGAGTTAAGATCGACGAATTGTATCCTCCTTTTAGAGTTATGTCAAGATTGTGTTCAAATATGGTCTTGTTTGGCAATTTACTTGATTGGGGGTATTGGTGCTTTTGAGATTGTTTTTGACATGGGTACTATGCTTGGCAGTACATATGTTAGGAAAGTTTATAGGTTTCAAGTATTTTGAAGTTGAAAATGTTATTTAGTGATTTATGTTTAGATTGAATCTTGATGCTTAAAGAATTTTTATTTGAAATTATGGTTGGTAACATATAGGTTTACGCTTATCAAGAATATAGATGTATACTTATTGTTGTCTTTATTTAATGGATAATTATTAGGTTATAGAACTAGGGTTTCTTACATTTGTACATTGGATAAAAGGAGATCTAGTAAGTTTAAGTTAAAGCATATTAAATTGATACTTCATTTAAATAAATCAAGAATCGTGTTCCGGTTTTATCAAGTGGAATTAAAGAGGTTCTGTCTTGGGATTGTTTAGTAATGGATCTAGAATATAGCTTCTCGTTGTTTTTTATTTAGTTAAGATGTCCATATTATGATTCTTCATCTTTTGTTTCATTATTCCTTGAGATTTAAAAGTCACAATTTTGAAACATATAAGTTAGCTTATAGAAAACTAGTAAGGTTTGAATTAAAGTTTAGCATGATAGATAGTTAATTGTCTTATGGGCAAAGAATTAATAACGTTTGTAAAGGTTTTTAGAAGTTGTTGGAAATAGTAAATGTTTTCTAGTGACTCATGTTATAGTTGAATCATAGATGCTTATAGTCGTTTTGTTTTGAAGTTGTATTTGCCTAATAGAAGCTGGTAATTTTTGTTCATAAGAAAATATGTTTGTGGTTAAAGTTATTATTAAAAATTGAGATAGTTAAAATCTCTTAAGTTCTTTTCTTGATTGAATTAGGAGTTCATTAATTTTTGTATGCTTGAATACCCTTCATGTCATATCATCATGTTTGTATTGGATCATTATGTTACTTTGGGATGGAGTTTGGTTTATGTTTTGCTTATTTGTGAAGTGGGAATCTTGAGGGGTGTCATGTGTATTTGGTGATATGGCAGAAATTTTGTCCCTGTCAGATAATGGTGACTTTATCTTTGGTTTGTACCTAACTCCAGAGGTGTGGTGTCTTGATCTTTGGTTCAGATTGTGGCATGCCAATGTAATGGGATATTTGGATTTTTGTACCCTATAATGAATGGGATAATGGTCTCTTGGATATAGTACTTGGTTTCTAGATTGTATTGCTTCTAATTTTGAAGGGAATCTATGGACTTATTGTTATGGCCTAGTGAATGGCGTAAGTTGTGGATTGGAACTTATTTGTGTTTTTATACCCATATGTTGTGGTATGTATGATTGTTTAGAGAACGCTAAGGGAGTGGCTTTCATGGTGGGGCCGGTGCCTAGTGAGAGGCCGCCTGGGTAACCCCATGGAAGTTTTAAGCATGTGGAAACTTAATAACTTAATCAAGAGGGTTGGGGTATTAAAATACTTAACAAGATAAGTCAGATGCCTCACCCATGCCTTGAGTGCTCTCATAGGCTAAGGATGGGATGAGAAGACCTGGTTGGCAAGGCTGACCTCCTTGTCTCCATGAGAGGACCTGTCGGCTCCGCATGTGTCACCCTATGGGGCTAGTGCCTAGAGAGAGGCTGCCAGGGTAATCATAGATGGGGGCCAACTTCTGAGGATAGATAGCCTGGGTAACCCATGTTAGGACCATGCAATGACACTCTCCTTACGCAGTTCTGTTGTTTCTTGGTAGTGCCTCTGGAGTGATGTCTTGTCTTGTGCAGTTTGGTTGATATGGTTAGTTGTGTCAAGTCTGTTGCCGTTTGGTTATTTTTGATGTGTTCTTTGGCTTGGTGGAATCCTCGTCGTTATCTCCTAGCTCAGAGGGGTGGACCTCAAGGTTCTACATGGTTGGGAGGTAGAGCTATCCATTGGTCTTTTTGGAGATGCGGTTCGAGCTCTATGCAGCGGTGTTCTAGTTCCAGTTTGCTTCCTACCTCTAGTGATGTTTATACTTTCATATGTATTCTTTGGTAACCGACATGATCGGTCTTGTAATCTAGCATTGTAACTTTGTAATTAACTATCTTGCTAATGTAAAAGTTGATCTTATCTGTAGTAGCAATCTGATGTATATCTCTTGTGTGGTTTTAAGTTTCTTTTCACTGATGCAGTTATGTTTCCCTAGAGTTGTTAGAAGAGTAGTTTCCTTTATGTTGTGTTTTATGGTATATTTGGTTTCTATTTTTGCACTACCTTGCTTTCAAAAAAAAAATTATTCCTGGAATTTTGCTTTTCTTAGCCTAACTCTCTAGGGTTGCATGACGGGGCATTACATGTGCTTCCCATGAATCATTTTTTACACTTTTGATAATTGCCTGCAGATTTATAATAGTATCAACCTATCACTACGATGTTTGGGCAACTTTTATGGGCCTTTATGGAAACCCCCTACTCTATTATATGTGAATTTTTAAAACTAGATAGACCAACTTCCATGTTCTACAATCACTTCCATCACTTCTATAGATAGTCTAAATTGACGTAGTTATTTTTCCATGCATTTGATCAAGAAGTAGATGAAAGAATCATTACATTTGTTATAATATTTTAAGATCTCTTTTATCTCTATCTATGTGTGATAATTTTATATCATGGTATCTCCTAATCCCATACTTCCCACTCTAGTCAAACCTAGGAAGATTTCTATTCTAGCTAGAAGGTAAACTAAGTAAGAAATTCATGTAAAACATATTGGTCTCCTAGACCCCTATCAACTAATTATGGTCCCACAATCTATCTTATTATTACTTATGATAGAAAAAATTAAGTGGCACATCAATGGGTATAAGTTCTTGGCATTATGGTTTCCTTCAGCCCTATTCAACAGAGTGATGATGTCATGTATACATTTTCCTTAAACTCACTTCTTTGGATAATTCTGGCCATCTTGGTAGCAAACTTCCTTCTAGTTATCAACCAATTATTATTGATGCATATGATATCTTAAGTTTTCATTCTCTTGAAGTAATTCAAGGCCTCCTTAATTTTGACCTTATCATATCTATAATAAATAGGGAGGCTAACAATCTCCTCTATGGCCTCAAGAGTGATATTTAGTATGGTTTGGTGTGCAGGACCGAAAGTCTTATTTTGTTGTACATCATAATATTTGGCACATGTCAAGACCAACTCTAGCAATTGTAGGGAGATAGGGAAGGTTGTAGCTTATATCAATCCAATCTAAGCAATAGACTGAGTAGTTTGTGTCTTGTCTCCTTTTTTAACCCTATCAATGAATTCTTAGACATTAACATGTCCCAAACCTATATCACCAATCTCTATCTAGGGAGAGACTATCTTGGATGGGGGATGGTATCCCTTGTATTTATACTTCATCTCCTTGGCTAGTGGATTTTCTTGCATGAGTCCTATAAATCACACCAAGAAACCATTAGATAGTTCATACATTATATATAAATTGATTCATGCAATTGTAATAGTCATATACTTTTCAAAACAATACTTGCAAGAAGGATAAATTAATATAAACAACGAAACTATAAGAAGGTAAGGGATATTTTAAAAGATCAAAGAGATATAACAATATAAAGTAAGAAAGAATCAAATTGTCAAGATACCTCAGTCTTAGTTATAGGTTAAGAAAAGTCTAGGAGTCTTCCTAGTGGAGTGTATTAAGGTTGGTCAAGACTCTGAGAAAGGAATACCTCCCTCACTAAAGATGAAGAAGAATTTGGGAGAATACCGAGGTGTTAGGTTTCAAGATCCCACAATAATGGTTACTAATTTAGCATCTAGGAAAAGGAAAGTCCATAAATTCACAAGATAAGCATAGGCCAACACATATAGAATATGATTAAAGAGTCCATCAGAGAGAAGGAATCAAACCTGATGCTTACCACATTCCTGAAAGAGTAAGCTCACTAAGACGATTGATTTCCATTAAGAACTAGGCTTAAGGGATACCTCTTATGAGGTACCTAATTAACTAGATCCCCAAATTTCTAAGTCTAATAGGCTAGAGACACTAAAACTCATCAATAATTGAGGTTCATGCCTATTTCTTAAATGATATTGAATTAGGTGTATTTTTTAAAACCCAATCCCAAAGGGGCTTCCACTAAGTGATGATTAGGAAATAGACTTTTAAGATAAGTTCCCTTACTAAAGAAACAATTTAGACACCCACCAAACACTCCATTTTCAAAATTTTAGGTACTTATAATTCGTACAGAAATGGGGTTCATGGTTCTTGTTTACTAGATACCAAGTTAAGGCGATCATCAAAACCCTAAGATTGAAAGACACTTCCAAATACTCAATGAAAAGAAAGTAGCATTTTGAGGAAAAGTTTATGAAGTATTTGATTAGCTCAACCCCCAAAAACCTAAACCTAAAAACCTCAAAATGTTAGATCTCTTCTATTAAGTGTTCTAAGCATGCCATCACATGGAAACTCAAAATTCTAACATAAAGCAGGGTTTAAAAGCCTATGACGACAAAATAAATGATAAGGATTAAAATCCCAAAAGATCCAATTACAAAACTTAACACCTTTAATGATTTTTAAAATGAGAAATATTATGTGCTTAGCCTCACTAGGGTTTTCATACACAAGATTGATTAAAAAATCAAACAAAGGTCAAAGAGCCCTAACTAGGGTATTGACTTAAAAACATGATTCCACATGCCAAAACCTAACCAAATTTAAAAGGACAATAAATTAAAAATCCCTACCTAGTGTATGGATTCAAATTTGAAATCAATTTAATAAACCCTAAATGGATATGGTGAAGTAAAACTAGGGTTTAAAGTCAAAACCAAATTGTAAACAATTGTAAACCAATAGAATTAATAAACACCAATGCATTTAAATAAGAAACCATTTGAAAACAACTAGGCAAGAACAAACCCTTCCTAGAGAAAATGGAAGTTGAAAATTGATGGATGAACAAAACTTAATGAAACCACCCAAAATTATCCATCACCAACAATATACACAATTTCAATCTGCACAATTTTACTAAGAAGTGCATTAATTTTTTAATCAACTGAGTATGATTCAAGGTGGTAATTCAAGAAGTTTGGAAGCATAAGAGATTTAGAAATTTAAATTACAACATAACTAAGGTAAAAAAATGAAAATCTATCAAAACATTTTAAATATGCCCACATGTGCAAAACCTTTCCATAAATGTAGAGCCAAGAGGGCATGTCAAAATCTGGAGAATATGTGTGTCAAATGTTAGGGATTGGGTTTTCAACATGCCTCTTGAAATTAGTACTTTTGGTAGACAAGAAAGTGAAACCATGAAACCCCATGCCAAACACTGCCTCAAGATGTCAAAGACTTGAATACCTCAACAACAAATAAGCAAAAGGTTAAAAAACTCAAAACTTTGATGACACAAAGGGAAACTTAGGGTTACGGGATCTTCCAACTAACAAGTACAAAAAGAAAATTCTAAAACATTTAAAATGACAAAACACACAAAATCAAAAGCAAGCACTTAGAAATTTCAAGACAAATAAAAATTTGTAAATACCTAAAGTGGAAAAAAAATATCTTGACTTTAAACAAGAACACCATAAAATGCCAAAAGATCATAATTACTTTCTAACAAGAACAAAAAAATAAAAGAAGACTACAAGGACAACTATACAAGTAAAAGAGGGGGTCCTCATTTTTTTAAGGTAAAATAGGGTGTGTGTGTGTAGGGCACAAGTACTATATAATATGCCCAATAAATATACTAAAACTAATAATAAATTAGAGTATGAAAAAGTATCAATCCATTATAAATTGAATACATGCAAAATGGGGTTCTGACACATTGTGTACAGCATCAAACTCATGCCCTCTCAATAGACAAACTATTCCATATCATGATAATGGATGTGTATCGGGGTAAAAATCAGAGCTAAATCATAAACATGAAACATAAAACCCTAACAACACAATGGAGTACAAGATAGACATAGAAATCAAAGCATGAAAGAAAATTAAATAAAATCTCTACGCTAATCTTATCTCTCCTCTATCACTATTCTCAATATTGCATAGGAATGCAAAATATCGGAGGATGAATGTTGATTGCTCACTATTCCAGCAACATTACAATGGAATGAAATAGGAATGATGGATGATTCTAGAGGAAATTTGACAACATGAGGCTACTTGAAAATAGATCCCCCAAATGGCTTGGGTGAGGGTTGATTTATAGGAGATGAGTGATTTGAATGAAGGGCTAGGATTGAATGTTGATTTGAACGATGTGGACAGTTGAGATTGAATAGGGTTTCCCACTCCGCAAGGAGTTGTAGTCATGTGACAAGTGTAGGGTACACCTAATTCAAATAATAGAATTATTTAAATTAGTTGAACATGTGAAGGCATTAAATGGAAAATGTAGTATGGGACATGTGTTAGATTGTGGTGAAAGGTGAGGACTAATTCAAATAATTTATTTGAATTAGTTGGAAAGTGGGAGAGGGAAATTAATTAAATAAATAGGATTTATTTAATTAATTGTCTAGTGGGATAAATGGGATTAGGAGTGGGATTAGGACAAAATGTCATATGATGTCTCTAGTAATGTATCGATAAGGTGATGTTGCAAGACATGGACAATTTTACATGTCTACATTTTGCCCCTCTTTGAGATGATGTTGTGACTAGAAGTAACATCATTTCAAAGAAGCTAAGGTATGGATAGAAGAAAAGGATGATGAATGAAAGGATGAAAGAATGAAGAAATGGGATGATGATGTAAGGATAGGATGATGATGCCCCCTCAAGAGGATAGGTAGGTTGGACAAAGACGGGTAGGCTCTCAAAATGAAAGGGATTGGTCAAGGAAGAAAGATAAGGGAATGGATGGAGGAATTGATTTTGTTGACTTGATATCTTGTGTAGACCTGAAGGTGAGCAACCATGAAGTTTGATATAGCACTAGATGTTATGCACCAAGGTATAAGGACCAAGGTGACGATGTGTCTTGTGCATCCAACATAATACAATCTTGTCTAGGAGTATGAGGAAGAAAACTTAGAGCATTAAAGTCCTAATGCGCAAAAGGTATGATATGACCTTAGATGCAAAAGATAATGCAAAAAGATATTCCAACATACACAAGATATGAATATTAGCTGGAATGATGATATGGATGTGAAACAAATGCAAGATGAAATAATAACACACATAAGCAAGCAAGCAAACATGCACAAATGATTCAAAAACAAACAAGGTATTGCCCCTATCAAGCTATAAACCAATGATTGATTGATTGATAATGATGTCTAGTTTCAGGAAATGAAACATACCATATAAGACGCCTGGTCTGGTTTTGACAATGTCACCACCTATATAAGATAATTGATATGATTGATTGATACTAGTGTTGTTGGCCATGCGAATCAACACCAGGATTTGATTAATTGATTAATTGATTAATTGATTTGGTTTACAACAATGCTAGGATCAATACCATTGATGCAATTGGATGATTTGACAAGATTGATTAACTTGATTAGTATGGATTAAGGATGACTTGCATTTGGATCATTGCTTGGAATGACAATTTTGATGAATTGATTTGATGTGATTGAATTGATGAATTAATGAGATTGATTTGAAGAATTGAATGATTTGATTTGATTGATTTGAATGATTTTGATGAATTGTGGAATTGGATTGGTTTGAAGAGTTGATTTTATTGAATTGATGATTAGATTGATCAGATTGATTAGAAGAATTGATTGAATAGATGATTGATTTGAGTTTGATTGAATTGAAGGAGTGATTTGATATTTGAAGTGAATGATGATTTGAGAATTGATGAGATTGAATTGATTTAAAGAATTGATTTGGTTGGAAAGATTCGATTGATTGAATGAATTTGATTGAGTTGATGATTGGATTGGTTTAATTTGATTTGAAGAATGATTTGGAGAGTTGATTTTATTGCTTGGGTTTTTGTTGGATATTTGATTTTTTTTGTTTTGTATTTTGGAGAATATTTTGAATTTTTTAGATTTGGGAATATTTTGATTTTTTTATTTTTGAATGTTTTAATATTTTTGTATTATTTTTTGGCATGTTTTGATTTTTTTGGATTTTGAATATTTTGAATTTTTTTGGGGGTTTTGAATGTTTTGATTTTTTTGTGTTTTTGAAATGTTTTAGGATGACATTGGATGACAATTTGAGTAGCCTTTATGCTAGATACCAATGACAAGCGAAAACCAAGTCTAGATGCAAGGATGAAGGTATGTAGGATTGGATGAATAAAAGGATAGGCCATGGAATGGAAACCTCATGAAAAATGGATGGATAAAAGGATAAGAAATAGTGGATGAGATGGATGGGTGCATCATAAAGGAGCTAGAATGTGATCTCGAAAGGTTGTGTCGTATAGGAATAATATGCATGCCCCATTCTAGGTGTAATGCTTAGGATTTTACATGACAAAGCTTAGGACAATAAGGTGATGATAGGACTGGTTTGGAAAGGATGAGGTATACCAAGACATGTGTCAACATTTTGCCCCCATATCTTTATCAAGATCAAACAGAAGAAGGGAGGATGAATGGATTCAATGTGATAGGTATGGTAGGATAGGATAGGAAATGGTATGATAGGATATGATAAGATGGAAAATGATAGGTTGGAAAATGATAGTATGGTATGGATGAGACAATGTGACCCCAAGTGTAAGTGACATAGAAGATCAACCTACACATGACTGCTTGTTTGTCAAGTTTTCATCGTGGTACTTATCCAAGGTGCCACCAAGGGTGATTTTCACCTTTGGATGAAAGCATTTTCTTTACTATTTTGATTTTTTTTTGAATTTTTTGGATGGGAGAAGGGGAATATGGATAGGAGGGACTCTAGTGTCTAGTTCCATGAAGGCTGATAGTCCCATTAGAGATGGATTTCATTGCATGGACCATGTCAAATGTCATTATGCTCATAGATGTTGGTAAGGATTGCATGAGAGGAAGATGGATTAGGTAGATTGTGGATTATGAAAGGTTTATGCATGGATGCATAGTGGATTATGATGTGGATTATGTAGGACTTATGTAAAAGGATGGATGAAAGGTTTATACAAAAGCATGGACAATAGGGATAGGATGGGGAAGATATGTAGGATAATGGATGAAGGATGGGGAGATGGAGGTATGGAAAGGAATCATGACCAACGGTTGCACACACCATGATAAACATTGAAGTTTTTGATTTGGAGGAGGTGTGGGAAGAAATGGAGATGTTTTCTTAGGAGATGGGTGATGTAGGAATTTAGGTACCTGCATAGACTTAGGATTTTTATGATATTTGTTTTTCTTGTGGGGTGAAGGAATTTGAGATTTTGGAGTGGAATGGGATTTTTAGGATTTTTGGATGGATTGGGATTTTTGAGATGTGGATGCTTCTTTTGACTTGCTTGATTTTTGCTTAGGTACCGAAACTATTTTAGTTTTGGCATTTTCTTTTTGAGGTATGGACTTCGATAGCTTTTTGGATGTACTTCGCTTTGGTTCTTTGTGTTTGTTCCCTAAGGCATGAGTATCCTTAGGATTTTTGGCTTTATGAGTGGAGGCATCTAAATTTTTATTTTTGAATCCCTTAGACATGGTGGAAGCTTCTTGTTTAGACAATGTGTGCATTTGTTGGTCATGATTAGGAGTTTTAGAGGACTTATGCATGGAGGGATTAAAAGTGGGTTTTTGGATAAATGGATAGGGGGATTGGATGATAGGGATATTAGGTGTTGGGAGAAGTGGAGGTAAAGTGGATGGTGGAAGGTGTATGGTCACATGCTTTTGACACTTGTAGGATAATGGAGATGGAATGGCAACATATGTCTTGGGTATATGATAGGATTTATGATAGAAAGTGGTGGACTTAGGAGGAATGGAGGAGGTACCAACATATTGAGATTGTTTACCTTGGGGTGTACATCTAAGGCCATATGAGCGTGGAGGGATGTTGACATGGATGGGCTCCAAAATTTCGTGCTCATGAAGGCCTAAGCCTTTACCTTGATAATTCATCTTTTGGAGTATGCGGTGGACAATGGGATTATGTGTGTTTTGGACTTTAGACACGAGTGCATTATTCAATGGAGAGGGTGTGGTGGTGGATAATGGTGGTTGTTGTCCTAAGGAGGAACATTCATGGATGAAGGTGGATAGACAAATAGGATATTTTGGTGGACTTGAAATGTGATCAATGGTAGATGTCAAAGGATCATTAGGAGCTTGATTATAATTATGTTCACTAAGATCCAAGGTATTGGTTTGATCTTCTATGTGTACTTGGGAGCCAAGTGTCTCATCATGGGAAGTGAAAGTTGGTGTATCATGGATAGGTGGAGTGATAAGCTCTTGACCATGGAATGCATAAAGTTGACTAAGAGGATCATCATGGCCTTCTTGATCATAGATAGGAGCTTGATCATAGATGGGAGCTTGATCATAAATAGGATTAGGGTTGTGGATAGGTTGAATGGAGGGGACTTGATCTTGATTAGAATGAGGGATTGATGTTTACACATGCTTGGGATTATACTCTTGACATAAGTATTGACTTTCTTGAATGGAAATGGATGTGGGAGACTCTTGGAGAGGCTTGATAAGTTCTAGATGGTTAACAACATGAGGGTATGATGGGCTTTGACATGGACTCATGGGGGAGACTCTTCAAGAGGCTTGAGGGTTTGTGGACTATATGATTAGGTTGTAGGATTAGATATGGCATTAGAAGAGTCTTTTGTAGGCTTAAGGATAGGAATTTGGTGACATGGTTGATTCCTTGCTAGTAGCCCTTGGATCACATCCTTTGTAGGTGTATGGGTGGATGAACAATATAGTGGATGGATAATAATGGTGGAAGTTGTGGGCTTATGATTAGGATTGGGTAGATTAGGATTAGGAGTGGATAGGTCCCATGGTGGAGGAATAAAAGGGGTGTTGGATGTTGTAGGCTTAGGGTTTGAACTTTGATTAGATGGAGGGTCAAAGGGATTAAATGGATTGCTGGACTTGGATAACTCCATAGGTTTACTTTTGTAATGTTTGAACTTAGGATGTGGGGTTGATGGATGATTAGGTGGTGGTAAGGGTAATGAATGGCTTTCATAGGCTAGTTTGGTGTCTCCCTTGTCAAAGGCATGAGGACTTGAAGGCATCTGATCTTGTTTCAAGGGGTAACTTAGGATCACATGCTCTTATTGTGGATTGAATTTATAGGTTGATGTAGGATTGACATGATAGGTGGATGGATTAGATTGGTATGAAGTGGAGGGGGATGACACATAGGATTGATGTGGGGTTTGTTGACATTGAGGTTGAGTTTGACAAGTGTCTATGAATTGTTGGGCTTGTTCTAGGAGTTGTTGTATTTGAGATTATGGATTTTGGTGAAGTGGTTGGATGATGTCTTGTAATTGTTGTATGGTTTGTTGGTCTATGGGTTGTGGCATTTGGTGAAGTGTTTGGATGATGGATTGGAGATGTGGTGCTATGACCTTGTTCTCTAGTGTTGGCATGGAGTTACACATGTGTCTAAGTCTTTGTGATTCTTCTTGTTCTTCAAGGTATGCAACATGATTCTTGTCATTATTGGAAGTAGGGGGAGGGTCCCATCAAAGTATAAGTTTGGATCTTCGATTGTTCTCATCATTAGGACTAGAAGAACTATCTCCTCGGAGTTTAAGTTTGGGCTTAGGATTTGGCATAGGCTTGCTAAGGCTCAAGACCATTTTGACTAGTGAACTAGAACTAGGATGATGATGTGGAATGATTAGGAATGATAAGATGTTATTAGGTATGAGGTGATTAGGATGGTGTAGAATGATGAAGGTATGATTAGGATGTGATTAGGATAGGGCAAGTAGGATGATTAAAGTATAGATTAGGTGAATGACAAGGATGATTAGGGTTTTGATTAGGATGGAATGAGAAGGATGATTAGAGTTTTGATTAGGATGAAGGTGACTTGGAATGAATGTGTTGGAAAGAATGTTTAAGATGATGTGTTTATGTGTTTCTGTTGATAGCTTGATTTGGAAATTTGCAAACAAATGATTTCACATGTACACACATGAATCACACACGCAAGACACATAAACAAGTTTGACTTTGAAATTTGAATGTGATGATTAAGCAAGCACTTGAAGACACATCAACAATCATATGATTAGTCAAGTAGGTGTGGCCAAATAGGTCTTACTCTAGGATGCATGATTTTGACTAAGGATTTCCCTAATATACTCAAGGTATAAGGGGCCCAATTCTATGAAATGAAAGTGAAATAATGCCACACACCCGGGAGAAAGGGGTAACCACCCTTCACCTTCACTTCCCCAAGGTATAAAGTTCTTGGGGGCTTAGCCCAAATGACAATATTTCAACTTCCAAGAGGGTGTCTTTTGATTCACACCTCGCTATTTAGACTCTGTCAGAATGCTAGGAAGGGTGACAAAAGAAAATCTAGTGGGTTCTTTTGATCTCCAAGATCACCTTATGGTGTGAAGAGAGAGCATACACATGCACACTAGATTCACACTTGCAAATGTTAATTCCTCTTAGAAATGAAATGTGTGGTGCAAAAGTGAATGGATGAAATGTGTTTTTGATTCTTAAGATCACACAAAGCACATGAGAAGAGCATACACACCCTTAACCATACTCAATTTCACCAAAAAATGCAAGCACATATTCTTTTTAGTCCAAATCCAAATGTGTGATGGAAGACAATGGTTCATTTTAAGCCCACTTTCAATGTGAATGAAGACAAGAGTTCATTTTAATGCCCAAATCCAAATGTGAGAGCAAACAAGATGTTCTTTTTAAGCCCAAATTGAAGTGTGATTGCAAGCAAGATTGATTTGATCGAATGAAAGATGAGAGAATAGAATGAATGCACCTAAAAATTTTCACTTTCAAATCTATTGTTGGGACTAATGTGAATGCTACTATAGCTCTATGTGATCACCTAGAAACCATGAAAACCAAGAAAGAACAAGTAAACTTGCAAAGAGATGTGTTATGTGAAAAATTAAGAATCTGATGAAATCTAATTAAGATGAACAGATATAGTAGAATGAATGGCATAAACAGATTCTAGATGAAATTCTATGCATGTTGAAAAAAAAATTCATGAAAATTGCAAGAGTTATGTGCATTTGAAGTTCAAAAGGAAGGTTGACTTTGACTAGAAAAACATTGCTGAAAATGATACAGTCACCTGAAAATTTCTTCACCACAGCATAACTGGGTGAACCATCTTTCCAACACTATAAATTTCATGAAAATCTGACCTGTTTTGACCAAGTTATGTAAGTTAAAAAAATGCCTATTGGAGCATGAGGAAGCAAGAGGGCAAGCTTGACTATTTAACATTGACCACTAGCAGTCTAAGAGCACTAATCACATGCAAGAGGTTACCACTAGAGGTTACCAATAGTTAGGACCTAAATTGGCCCCTAGTCACCCATGTGACCAAGGGTTGACAGTGAGTCAAAATAAAAAAGGAAAAAAGAAAAGGGGCTTGTAGCCCACTTGGTGGTCACAAGAGTGACCAACATCAGAAGCTAAAGGGGGCTTAAAATCCTGATGGCATGAAATGGGGCCTAAAAATCCCTAACATCAATAGTAGCGCGAGAGTTCTGTGAGTGTTGTTCAGCATTGATAGCTGGAGTCAACGGAGGTTATAGAGGGGAGGTGACGAGAAAGTAGGCAGTGGTTAAGCAGAGGTGACAAAGACTTTCAAGGCGTTGGCAGAGGCTTTTAGGGGGTCAACTTAGGGTTTTCATAGCAAAAACAAAACCTATAGCACATGATAACACTAAACCTACAAGACCATACTGTAATCACAACAAAAACCTGCTACAAAGCTCAAAAAAATGGTCCATACGGTATGGATTTGAACGGATCCATATTGTATGGACTAGTAAAATAAAATTCAAAAATTTGCAAAAATTTCCTGTGAGAAAAATAGGGCAAATTTTATGTCGTTTTTCACATGCGAGGCCTCCTGGACTCGATGGTGAGGTCTGTTTCAAGCCAAGAGATCACCTACAAAAGTTGATCACAAAAACTTGATAAAAAAATGTTAGATTCATGTTAGGTTCACCAAATGTATCAGGGTAAAAATCATAGCTAAATCATAAACATGAAGCATAAAACCCTAACAACACAATGGAGTACAAGATAGACATAGAAATGAGAGCATGAAAGAAAACTAAATCAAATCTTTATGCTAAGCTTAGCTCTCCTCCATTGCTCTCCTCAATATTGCATAGGAATGCAAAATATCAAAAGATGAATGTTGATTGCTCACTATTTCAGTAACATAACAATGGAATGAAAGAGGAATGATAGATGATTCTAGAGGAAATTCAACAGCATGAGACTACTTGAAAATGGATCCCCCAAATGGCTTGGGTGAGGGTTGATTTATAGGAGATGAATGATTTGAGTGAAGGGCTAGGATTGAATGTTGATTTGAATGATGTGGACGGTTGAGATTGAATAGGGTTTCCCACTCCATAAGGAGTTGTCATGTGACAAGTGTAGGGTAGACCTAATTCAAATAATAGAATTATTTAAACTAGTTGGACATGTGAAGGCATTAAATGGAAAATGTAGTATGGGACATGTGTTGGATTGTGGTGAAAGGTGAGGACTAATTCAAATATTTTATTTGAATTAGTTAGAAAGTGGGAGAGGGAAATTAATTAAATAAATAGGATTTATTTAATTAATTGTCTAGTGGGATAAATGGGATTAGGAGTGGGATTAGGACAAAATTTCATATGATGTCTCTGGTAATGTGTCAAAAAGGTGATGTTACAAGACATGGACAATTTTAAGTGTCTACAGTATGCAAGCATTTACCTCTCCTAACTAAAAACCATTCTTACTCCATCTCTCAAATACTATATATTAGGTCACCATGTAGATGACTCCATTCTTTACTTCATTTCTTAAATAATATATATTGGGTCACCATGTAGATGACTCCCCTAGCCATTAGTCATGACCATGATAGCTATAACTATTATCATGATGTGCTAAATAAAAGGTACCTCTAGTCCTTGCATCTACCATAGTGCATCCAAGGAAATGTGCCTATTAAAACCACTATATCTCTCTTGAAGATATAAATATATCCCTATTAAATAGCCTCTCATGGCCACCCATCAAAATCCACCACTAGCTCACCCTAAATAGGTAATTACAAGATGTGCCACACATCCTCTATTATGATAGTGAGCTCCCCTAGGGGAATTCAAAAGATAGATGCATTTATATCTCACCTATTCACCAATGCTCCAAATATTTGCTCACTATACATCATCTTAGGTAGTTGGAGCACCCATTACAACCCCAAGTCATTTTAAGATGATCTTCTCTATATGCAACAAGACTTGATCATGATAGCTCAAAATTAGTGTATTGCATGATCTCTCCATCAACACCATTCAACCTTATCAAAATAATGTGAAATAATAAATCAATCGCTTCCTTATGTAATAATAATAATAAAACATGTAAACATTAACAAAATTTGCCAAAAATGTTATAGGATAACTCTGTTCCCCATGGGACATCAAGACAAAAATCTAATGTCCTCATAATTTAGGATGTCTTTGTAGACTCTTGCTTTGATGGGATAAGTGAGACTCATGGGGCATTTTGGATGTCCCCATAATACATGGGTGTGCTTTCACCCCTGCAACCTTATTATACTCCCTCGAATTCCCTTGCATTATGTTATCCCCTTTCTTGCTAAAAATGATCTGAAAATAACACTAAGATTCATTTCAAAACTCACCTCTTGAATCACAATTTCCACTACCACATATGCCCTTAGTGTGTCTAGTCTCATCAATCAGAAATCTCATTATTGAGAAAATTTTGCTAGTTTCTCTCATTTTCTCTCTAAATTTATTATTCACCTTAGTACAAATGAATAGTAAAAAGGGCCCTAGTTATAAGTTTTCTAAAAAATAAAATTTCAAAATTTTCAAATTTACCCCCATCTAACTTACCTCCTTCATGGAAACATTCATAACTTTCAAATAGTATCTCCATCTCGCATAAACTTTTTGCATATGAATAATTTCTGAACCCTCTTCTATACAATATGCTTTTCTCTCATTTTCCCTATAAAAATCCTTTCATCTTGAGCTTCTTTGGCATATGTTACAATTTTTTTGGTAGATGTTCTTTGGCATATGGCTTAATTTTAGTCATTTCTCACTATTCTCCTAGGGGAATATGACTTAAAACCTAGCTAGGAGGAATCCCTTTCTCTTTACATTCTCTCTTATGCATGTCATCTTTTCTCCTCCTTTGGGTGTTCTCTTTCACTTTTTGTCCATATACTTCATATCCATTTATCCCTTTTTCTCTCCTCATAGGTGTTGGGATTTAGATCCATGTTATAATTGACTAATACACTATAATAGATGAGAAACTTAAAACTATGTAATCAAAAAATAGTTATAACAATATTAAAATTTATTTAGCAATATTAAATGAATCATGTGAAATAGTATGCAAACCATAAGAAACACTACATATACATGGGAAACCCTTATGGGAAAAACCCACCACCAAAGGGTTGTCATAGTTATTGTAACGACCTTGTTGTTGCACCTAAATTTAGCACTATTTTTTTTTGTTATAATTTTTAACCAAATTTATTAAGTGTCCATTCATCTACATACTCAAGTACTACTATCCATACAATACAGGTATTTGTCCATATGAGACAAGCATCTATCCATACATGATAAGCATTTGTCCATATGGGATAAGTACTCCTCCATCCATCTAGAATATGCATCTATCCAAATGGGATAGGCATCCATCCATATAGGATAAGTACATGCTTTGGCCAAAGACTTAGATTCATTAGGATCTAATAGATCTTGAGTCACTCACTAAAGACTACACTCCCTTAATGAGAGTGCACTAAGATCATTGTCATTCAGGAGTATATATATTTATTTATTTATTTTTAAACTAATGGATTGAGTCTTGCCTTAGAATTTGGCCTACATCCTTAAGGATTCAAACAATCCATTCGGGATCCTTTTGAATATACAATGAATATGTTTTATCTCATATTTATCTTAGTGGTTCCCTACATATTGGGAACCTCCTTCATTCACCAAACTACCTACATACCTACTTTCAAATAGGATCAAGTTGTAATATATATGTAGTTATGGTTTCTAATATATATTTGATGTGAACTATTTAGTGTGGGTACATAGCCCTTTCTAGGACCAATTTTCCCCAAACAGTTCCTCTTCAATTACTACCCACTAAGGGAAGCATTTGATTTAAAATTATTTAGTCTCCTTGACCAATACTTGTTTACCAATTCATTCTATTTCCTAATCCTAATAGAATGAAACTTTCTTGAAATATACGACCATAATTCTCTTTTCCCTTTGATAATTTTGTTCCCTTCAAACTATGTGATGATGGTCCTATTTTCCTTGAAACTATATGATAATGATTTTGATTTTCTTGAAACTATTTGTCAATAATTTTCTTTGTACTAACTATCATTAGTTTGTTCTTTTTCTTACTATTAATCTTTCATTAGGTTGGTATTTGAAGAAATGATTCACATAAATGTGAACCAAAGGCACTATTAATACCAAACATTGTGAGGTTTCAGTTTCATATCTTGTTTAAGTGTTTTAAACTAAACTAAAAATGAAAGAAAATGAAAGAATGTCTAACATATACTAAAAAATATTGTATTTCAAAAACTTAAAGAAAACCCATTAAGTCTATCATTAATTTTCAACTTGCAAAACTTAAAACAACTACAAAAAGAGGTTTAATTATCATCCTACAAAAGTTTGGAATAAGGAAAGGGAATAATAAGAACATGGATCAAGGTGTTAAAGCACCTAAAGGTAAAGTTCCTACCCAACGTTTGGATTATCATAGATGATAATTATGTATTCACTAACTTATGACTAATGATATAACTCATATAGAATGGTTCATGAGATTAGGATTGGTGTTTGTCTTTATAAGCAATATAATCATTAGATGACCTATTTAAAGAACTTTAATTATTTAGCTATGAAATTGTCTTTGGATGATTATTATCATAATATTTGTCGGTTCACATTTTAATCCTAAGGTCATTAAATTTAAATACTAAATCATCATCAATATTTTGATCTAACCTAAGGGTTTCTTTAATAATTATAAGATTTAGATAATAGATTCATCCTTACAATTCATTTTCAAGAATTATTAGCAACATACCCTAATTGTTATGACAGGTTCTTAATCTCAATCCTTTAAGGACTATAGTTGTATTATAATTTATAATAGAGAAGAATGGTGTTCTACCATAAGGGAGTGATATTATTAGCAGAAGGGAGTATATATAAAGCAAACCAAATAGTCATTGATATTGTCTATAAACCATACAAATTACATCAATTACAATGATTTCATATTTCATTTACACCTATTATAATGTTTTCATAATTTATCGCACAATAATAATTAGATTCTATCCATGTTTTGACTCCTTATGTACATTAAGATGCTTTCATTTATCAATGTATAAAAACATTGACAACCAATTAACTTAGAAATCAAACTAGACATAAATATAGATATCACATTTAATAATAACATTATACTAGATTTTATCTTAAAGAGTAAAATAATCTATCCTTTCAAATTGAGAGACTTCAATAGTATCCTTACTACTCACATTCATCAATATTAGAGTATTGTAGAGTAGGCTATGAATTCTTAAGGTATTCTCAATTCACAAATATTACATATTGATATAGTGTTCTCTTGTGTAGCCTCTACATATTCTTCCCAACCAATATATAAATTATTTATTCCATTTTTTTTAATATAATGTATATTTTAGAAACTAATTAGATTGCATAACATGAAGGGATTTGAATCAAAATATAAAATTAAATATATTGTCATTTTTAAATCACTTAAAATATTCCTATTTACTAAGAACTCTACCCATTCCTTTAGATAGTTTCTATTGTGATATATATCTATTAATATTTTGTTCTTTTATTATTTATAGTTGAAATCTAGCTTCATATTTTTGGTTTGCTGGGTAGCTATTAGATACACAATATCTATAAGAAATCTTACTTCTCTGTCTTGGATAGTTAAGACATCAAATGTTTATTATATTCAAATTCCTTGGTGATTCTATGGAATACATGATGTTGTGGAAGGACAGGAAATTTACTCATCATAGTTATTAAGACATGTGTTTGTAACATTAATCAATCTCTATAGCCTGCGCTAAGATGTGAGCTTTGAAAGCGAAATGAAGGGAATTTTATGTCACATACTATAGTCTGGAAATGAATTAAATTATTTGTTGAAAAGGTTTTAGAAACTTTCATGCAAATGCAATCGTTACATCTACTATTAACAGCCATAAATTTTACAATTTTAAAAGAATAATAATTATAATTTTTACATCTGGATAATAATAAAAAATAATAAATTTAACAGTTTAATAACAACGATTCCAATCAAAGGCATAGTGGTATGTTCCATTGTGGAGTTGGAGTTTTATGTATTTAGTTGGTTTAGGAAGAATGATGATTGCAGAAGAATATATAGAGAAAGAGATGTTGGTTGTGTCATTAATGTTTTTGATATTAGTAAACACTTTTAATCAGAGCTATGAATTAGAAAAAGGAGATTTGAAAGGGCCCCACCCTTAAACAACAACAGACCACGGAAGAAGAAACATTCCAAAAGCCAAAAGAACAAAAAGAAACAAACAGCAAAGAAACTACAAACAACAACCAACTTGCTACAACCGTCCAGCCAACTAGGACAGCAAAGCATCATTAATGTTTATCAATATCCTCCCTCTTCAATAAGTTAATATAGAAAATAGGTGAGGCATCAATCAGGCCAAATGAAATATCCAATAGATGTGTGAGTGTATGGAATAGAACTTAATGCTTTAATATCATCTAGTCTTTTATGTGGAAGGTTCAATACCAAGAATATGGTCAGAATTATTGCTTTGCATTGGCTCTCTTTCCTTTTCTGGGGCAGAGTAGATCTGAAATTTTAGCACAGAGAAACAGAGGATTATAAATAAAATATGTCTATTGATAATGATATATAATAAGAACGCACAGATGTGAGATGATTATAATACAAGGAGAGCATCATATATAGCTGTTGAAGGGATACATTTCAAGGGACACATCTATACAAAAGCTAATTAATATTAATAATTATGTTCATAGCAAATCTAACCTTTAAGATTGCCATTTACTTTAACATTGGAGCTAACGATTCTTGCTAATTTCAAAGTTGTTTAAATAAAATGAATGATGCTCAAAAATGTTCTCAAGGATAATATGAACTCTTAGAGATCACTGTATATTCTACCTACCAAAAAAAATTCTTGAAAGGGAGGAATGATTTTTTTTTCTATCTGTGGAGATTGAGGAGATTGAGCACATTCCCTTTTATCTGTTTTGCCTCTTTTCCAACCTCACAGTGATCAGTTATGATTGAAGCCTTTGCATGAAGTAAATTTTGATTTTCAAATCTAATATTATTCCAATTCCCCAATGCACTGGATATGCATTCCTACTACTTAAAATTTAAAGTGCTCATGACAAAATTGCTAACATAGGGGAATGAGGCATATTTTGGTAAATCTAAATAAGACTTGAAGAACAAATAATTTCTAAATAATTAAAAACAAATCCACTTAACAACTCATTAGAGTGAGATAACTTGGTAGTCAATTATAACAAAAGGATCAATCAAAATTTTATTCAAATAAAAGAAATTATTTTTTCATGCAAACACTTTTATTAACTATAGTTAACAAGTAAATCAAGTAGACTAACTTTTGTCTATATAATATTTTCCATGCAACTCCTCATCTTAACTAGAGAGTAAATTCATCTCCAAACCCCTCCACGAAGATGTTGTTTTGATGGTTGAGGACATGCCATGGACACAACTGTTGGACTATGAAGGTCTCCCTTTTTGGTGCAAGAGATGTTTCTCTATTGGTCACTTAGCCTTTGGTTTCCCTCATGCTCATCGCAAGGGTGCGGCACCTTGGTGGAAGAATGCGCTCACTAATCATTTGATTGTTGGTGCTTCCTCGTCAGATGGGTCCTCTTAGGAGGGCGAGCCTTCCTAGGGGGTGACTCTTTCTAGGAGAACGAGCTTCCCCAAGATTCTTTGTTGCCCACTCCTCCAATGGAGCCTATGGTGACTAGGATTGTTGTTGCTAATCATGTCAGGTCTACCTGACCCTCATTGTCTATGATCACCTTTATTGGGCCTTTAGCTCCCTTATTGGCCCCATCTGTCGAGGGTCAGATTACTACCTTGTTGATCCCTACTTCATCTTTGACACTATTGACTTCTCACTCAATGCGTGATTGCTCTTTGACTGTGATGTCTGTTGAGGATCCCCTCCTCTCACCTCGCTCTGAGGATTTTGACTCATAGTCTTCTTGGTCGATTGTTCAAAGAAAGAAAAAGGGACTCCTCAAATCTGTCACTACTTCAGGACCGAGGGTTAAGGGAGTTAGATTTTTGCCCTCTGGATCTGGGGGTTTTTAGATCCATTGTTTTGGTTTGTAGCTTGGCTATTGTTTCTTCATTGTTTCTATGTTGTTTTTGGCCTATTTTGGCCTATTTTTCTCAGCCCTGGGGGCCTTTGTTTGTAAAGGGTTCAGCCCCTTCCTAGTTGCTTATCTTAATCAAAAACTAGAGAGTAAATTTTAGTTCACTATCATTTAGTTGTTAAAACACAAAAATAATAATCACTTAACTATTCATTTTATTGTTGTCTTAATTTATTTAATTTAATTATATTTTATACATTTTATTTTAATTTATTTTGTATGAATAAAATTTATTCATTATTATTAATATTATTATCTAATATTTAATTATTTGTTTATTTATTTTATTCCCATCATTATTATTACCTCTATTTAATAATTAAATTAATCAAACAAATACTTTCTCTTAGGTGATTCTATCATGGATTAATTATTTTGCTAGCTTAATGAATAAAATTTAATTTGCCAATGAGAGGGTCATGACAGTTATATTATTTAGAATCAAAAGATTCAATATGAAATGTCTCTTTACAAATTCTCAATCCGATAGCTTATAACATGCCCTTCTTTTGCAATCATATCAAGCTTCACTAGAGTCACCAAATCTGACCAACTAACCTTCTAACATTAATGCATTCTTACACAGATAGTTATAGTAGTAAAACTATCCTATAAGGAATCCCAAATGTCTAACTGTAAGGTACGAAAATTTAACAACTAAACATATACTCATAATTAAACAAATTCCAAAAGTAAGAATTATTCAATCGATAATAGTTTCCATTTATCCATAAATAAACATAACATGGAAGAATTCATAAAATGTTCCAATGCCCATATATAAGAATGAATTACAAATGCAGTTCCATACACCCAATTTGGTGTTACAGTACATCTATTTCAATGTTACAAAAGGAAGACTACTTCCAAATAATAATGTATCATTTTACAAATTTTTCAACTTGGCAATGAAGCCATACAAAGAATAATATAAAGCAAATATCCATGTCAAATACAATAACTAAACTTGGCTGCCTCGATCCTCCAATCATCCACTAACCAAGACCAAGAGAGTGGTTGAGGCACTTTTTCCACCCAACCACGAAGTACTGGACTTCCCTGGGTTTCTTCCTAACTTAAAGAAAACACCGACCCTACACAAGGAGCCTAGCAACCCGGAATGGTGTAAATAGGAGGGAATCACTCAATGCGTGCCTGTTGTTTGTATGCATCCTAAACCTAGAATGACATAGATTCTTGCAATAGGATGTGGCAGAGACAAAAACAAGAAGTTATAGGCTTTTAAACAACCCATCTATTTCAATGGTACTATAGCTTGGCCAAGCAAAATTAAATAAAATGATAGTTTAGAAAAAGTAAACTATCATCTCTGGAGCCCACATTCGGCATCCTGTCCCAAAAGTTTGTACTTTACCAAAACACATACAAGTACAGTTTTCTAAATTCATTTGTTCATAATCATTCTTTCTGTATCTCAATACATTTACAGTTTCAGTATATAGTTCATCTAGTTTGATTGTTGTCTAATTCTACAATTTTTCAACTTCATGATACATAGTTTGCTAATACAATGGTTTTTATCCATTTATTTTCGAATGTTTCTATTGGTTATCTTTTAGTTTGTTTCACAGTTTTGATGCCAATTTGATAGAGTTCATTGAATCCTTTTAGTAACTCAAAAACAATAAGTTTTCTATCAAAACTATTATAGCATTCATATCAAAAAATAAGAGATCATTTGCTTTCCTTCATATAGATAATATATGTGCATATATAATATATATATATACAAAAAGATATATATATATATATATATATATATATATATATATATATATATATAATGTTTAGAAAAAATTGACTTATAAGGCAACGTCTACTTGGAATTGTGCTTTACAGAATTAAAAGAAATCAGAGAAGCTACTGACTGGCAGCACCCATACTTATGTTTTTCTCAACTAAATAAAAGAAACAGAATATAGATTCTTATCAAATGTAATAACTACATCCAATTCTTACACATATACATAACGGCGATTAGAAAATGATTCTAAAGGCAAGACACAGCATATGAATACCATTTATTACTATGACTAAAGTTTCTTTCAAAGTAACAATAATACAGAGGAAGCCGCAGATCTAAGTTAAATGCAATCTCTAACAATTTTCAAAGGGTGCGGTCCCCATATGGGTCGTAGTCCCCATTGGGATCTGCGGCTCATATGGGTACCATGACCCACTGTGATCTTTTCCTTATGGTCGTTCAAAATAAATATTCAATGAAAATAAACTTAAGTTCTCCATCGATCAAACAATAAACTCTGTAATAATTTCATCCAAAGTTTCAATATTTTGTATTTTTCAGTATGCAGCAATGTTTGATTTTAGTTTACTCATATCTACAAATTGATATATATATATGATATTTCTCAAAAAATTTACACAGTAGTAAAGAAATTTATAGTCATAGATTTCCATTTTTCTTTTTATATGAATAGAAAGAATTCAAAAATCATATCTTAACACACAAAGAATACAGAGTTCTTGTTCACACAAAGAATACACACACAAACACAATTAGAGATCATAGATCAAATAAAAACCTAGAATTTTCTCACTACCCCCAATTCGAAAAACTTGAATCCCACAGTCCTTCTGAAGCTTCCCAAGCTGATTGTTCTCACTGTTTACCCAAATTCCTTCCTCTATCTTTTTGTTTGATGTTCAATTCTCAGATCATTATTTCTTTTAGAATACCATATGAGAATGCATTTTCCTTTCCTCAAGAATGAAATATATCTCCTCTTTTTATTGTTTTTTTTCTAAATATAGTTTTGTTGTCTCTAATTTTCTATTATTTTTCTAGTTTTCTTTCTTTCTTGTTTTTATTCCAAAAATCAAGTTTTACTCTATTTCTAGTTTCAATTGTTCTAAAAATACTATTAAAATAATCTACATATTCATCACAATGCATTTATAAAATGAAATAATATATATTTATTCCCTAATAAAACAAATTAAATAACTAATTTATTTATTCTATTCCCAGAGCATTCACAATATTAAATAACAATTCAATTAAATAATTTTATATAGATCATCATTAACTAACTATGCAATTAAGATCTTCTAATTTGAAATAAAAGAATCAAATTTAAACTAAATTATTAAATCATTCACCATGCAAACTTATGCAACTATATGACACTACCTGAAGTGTGTGGATGATATCCCTCCATCTTAACCCTGCCAGGATGCTAGCTTCCTTTACCTCAACCACCCTCTTCCCTTCGACAACCTGTAACTTCATATAAACTCCAATTTTCCCGTCAATAGATTAGTAACCAAATAGTCGAAGCATAGTCGAAGCACTACTAACATGAATATAACATTCATAAATATTCATTCATCTTTTAATAACAATTAATTATCTAACTCACACATTTAATTGTCCATATATTAATTCCACATATAACAATCACAGATAGCATCAAGTTTGAGACGTGACATCCTTCCCCACTTGGAAGAGACATTGTCTTGATGTATTTTAGCAAAACATCTACAAAATGAGTCTTATACATCAAATATCCATAATAAAATAAAATGTCATCATATGCATAATGAAAATAATCTAAAGTCTCAAATGAGGAAATAATCTATCAATGTCCTCTGCATTCTCCCAGGTGGCACTGTCCACCAAAAACTGGTCCCACTAGACCCTATACTGCTCCACATTGCAGTTCCATAACTTAACGTTGCGCCTCTCCAGTATCTTGGCAGGCTCTACTAGCACCACCCCTGGATCCTGAACCTACAATGCCCACCAGTCAAGAATGTGAGATGCATCATCCAGATGATATGGCTTAAGCACAGAAACATGGAAGACATTATATATCCAGGAAAGAGTCGGTGGTAGAGCAAGCCTGTAAGCAACCGGATTAATAACCTCTAAGACATCAAATGGTCCAACATATCTAGGGGCGAGCTTTGACCCCTTCCTGAAAGATATTGAACTCTTCTGTGGTTGAACCCTCAAAAAGACCTTGTCTCCTACAAAGAATTGTCTAAAGGTCATGTTTCTATCTGCAAAGCTCTTCTGTCGATCTAAAGCTTGCTTCAACTTTTCCTTAATGAGCTTCATCTGATCTTCCATTTCTCTCAACATCTTAGGTCCTACAACAACTCTGTCCTCCACTCTATCCCAACTGATAGGTGTCTAACACTTGCAACCATACAAAGCCTCGAAAGGTGTCATACCTAAAGAGGCGTGAAAGGAGTTATTATAAGCAAATTCAACTAGAGGTAAATACTCCTCCCACTTATGCTGCTGATCCATACAGTACATCCTGAGGAGATCCTCTATGACCTGGTTCACCCTCTCAGTTTGACCATCAGTCTGAGGATGATATGCTGAACTAAAGTTTAGTTTTGTTCCCAAAGAAGCATACAAAGTGGTCTAAAATCTAGAGGTCATCTGTGTGTCACGATTTGAGATGATCGTTTCAGGTACACCATGCAATCAAAAAATCTCCTAAACAAATTTCATTGCCAACACCAAAGAACCATCCTTAAGGTTCCCAAGGATGAAATGGCCAACCTTCATCAGTTTATCTACCACAATCAAGATGACATCATGTCGAGTCTTGGTCATGGGTAATCCCTAGATAAAATCCATAGTAATAACTTGTCATTTGTATTCTAGTACCCTATGAGGGTAAAGAAGCCCTGCCGAATGCATATGCTCATCCTTAACTCACTGGCATTCTAAGCATCGTCCAATAAAAGAAATTACATCTTTCCAAAGTCCAGGCCAGAAATATAGTGGTTTAAGTCCTTCAATCATCTTTGTTACACTGGTGATGAGTGCCAAATTGCACTCATGAAATACACCTTTTTGCCTCTCTTTTTCCCTTTTTCAGTTCATCTTCCTTGTGTCTGCACTCAAATAAGTTAGCAAGATTGTTCTATTTTGTGATTAATTAAGATAGATTAGTTGAGATTAGAATTTCTGATTAGGTGACTAATGTGCGTGGGATTAATGGAAAAATGCAGAATTTCTCTCTTTTTGAATCAGCAGGTGTAGATGCCAGGAACAGCGATTTTGTGCATCTCCGGAGATCGTCTTCAATGATCTCCAGAGACAATAACAAAGAACAGTGACACCTGAAGTTTTGAAGATATGGGGAATGAATCTCCAGAGCTCTACAAGAGTCTGGAGTATCTCCGGAGCTGCAGACAGGAACAGCTATCTCCGACGCCTCCTGAGAATAGGGCATGTTTCCAAGCAGAGCTGCCGACCAAACACTTTAGCAGTGATCCTAATACCCCCTCACTTCACTCAAATCATCACCTGAGTGGTGAAGGGTCAACTATCAATTAAACTGCTGAAGTTTTATCTTTTCAAAGATTTTGCATGAGTTACGAATTGAACTAATCCAATATCCTTATTTTCAGGGCTTTGATGCCCAAGTGTATTAAGACTTAAACTTAGACCTCTGAGTGGACTTCTGTTCCACTCAAGTCTACCTTTCTCACATGGTGATTTTTCATAAGTTAGATAGTTAAGTACAAATAAGAGATGGTGTCATCTCCTAGAAAGACTGATAGATAAGTTCAGTGATATATCATCACTCATTTTTTTATATATACTCTCAGAAATAGTAATAGAACAACAATGATAAAATTATTCTGATTCTCGAAGATCTCAGTTCTGTTATAGCCATATTTTCATGAATGCAGAAATGAATGAATTAGACAGAATTTAGTTTTGATCATCTTTTGTGCTGATTTCCTGCTATAGCCTTCAGCCTCAAGGGTGTGGAGCAAGGGCTCACTCTCACCACTTGGGTAGGAGGCTAGTATCACTGTTTTATTATTTCAGTTTTCTTTTATAAAGGTGTTTCCTATTTTAATAGATAGATGCATGTTATTATTTCTTTTCTTTGAGTACATTTCATGTTTTCATTTTGTTTTCCAACATTCATTACATTTATTCAACAAGCAGTTAGATTAATCTTTCTTTTAAAAATTAGGACTAGCAATAAACTGGTAACTATAGAATCCATAGTTGCAGACAGCCGTGGACACAGCCCTGGTTCTTTGACATCTGAAAAATAGATTAAATGATGAGGTACAACGACACCTTGTCATTTTTGGCGCTGTTGTCGTGGAATAGTTTGTGTTAATTAGGGACACTGAGTTAAAACAGTTTTTAGAATAGATCTATATGGTTAGAGCTAGGGATCTAAAAGGAAGATATATTAAGCAGACACCCCAACAACACACCATAGGCGAAAGCAGTGAGGTGGTACAAAATCCTGTTGAAGAAGGAAACCTAGATCTTAACTTGGAACCTGCACTTCAAAACAACAATCCCTTAGATCCTCCAGACATCCCACTTGCCAATTACATCCAGGAATTACAACAAGAAGTTGAGGCAGATTCTTTGGTAGAAAATAATTTCCTAGAACCTCAGGAAGAAGAACCAGTACTAAACATGGAAAATGATGATCATGGGGAAGAGGAAAATTAGGCTCCAAGAACCTTCTCTTATCCTATTGTTTTGGCTGCTGGAGACAATGCTCCTATGAAGAATATCTCACCAGCACATCTGCCAAATTTCAGAGGACTTTCTTCTGAGGATCCGGATCAGTTCTTGTTTGAATTCAAAGTAGTCTGCCAAACTTATGATTACGAATCAGATAACCAGAAACTCAAATTGTTCCCTTCAACCCTAAAAGATTCTGTGATGAGATGGTTTATGGGTTTACCCCAGGGTTCTATCCGTTCTTGGGATCAAATGGAAACAGAGTTTTTAGAAAAAAACCAAGATTATTGTAGATCCAGTAATAAAAATAAGGAGTTGTTCAAAATTAGGCAGGGGGAGGAAGAATCCTTAGAAGACTATGTGGATAGGTTTAATTTTGCCTTGAGAAGGTTTGGCAATCCAGTCAATCACTCCTTGGCCAGAACCCTGTTTATAAAAGGATTGGATAAAGAATCAAAATAGGCACTGGACCTAATGGGAAAAGGGAACATTAACAAAATGGAAATACCTGACATAGAGGAACTCTACAGGAACTATTCCAGAACTCAAGATGGAGTAAGGTCATCCAAAACTTTTAAAGGGAAGAATGAGATAGGACAGTTGATGGAGGAAATTACAAATCTAAAAACAGACATTTTGGTCCAACTAAATACCACATTGGATGGGATTCAAGCAAAAACCAAAACAACTGATCAAAATAGAGCAACTGAACTGCTCTCCATCTATTGTCCTAGGTGTAGGAACAAACACCTGTTGAGAGAATGTCCCTTGGACAAATCAGAGATTTGTCAGATCTATGATAAGGAACATCCTACCAGTCAGTGTAGTCAACTTCTAGCTTTGAAAAGATTAAGTAAAAAGAATGTTGTGATAGAAGAGGAGTTGAACTATGTGGGACAAAAACAAACTAGAAATTTCCCTTATAATCAGTATCCAAACTAGTCTTCTTACAGGGGTCTTTCTAATTGGGGAAATAATCAGTGGAATCCAACTTGGCATGGCCCTCAAAATAATCCTCCTTTGGGATAGCAAGATTGGCCAAGTCAACATTGGCAAAACCAAAACTGGCAAAACTAAAACTAGCAAAATCAGCCTTAGGGAAATCAATAGTGGCCACCACAGTTTGGATCACAAAATAAGCAACCTCAATGGGGTCCTCAACAGGGATATCATCAATAATACCAAGGACAACCTAGATGTTTCCAACCTCAACAGCAAGGTTTACTAACTAGATCCTCCAACACACAGGGTCAAACACAAAATGAACCAGTTAGTCAACCACCTTTACCAGCTCAGCCTATACCAAACCCATGGAATAAATAGGGAGCAGCTGTCTATATGACAGAGCAAGAAAATCTAGCTGGAATTAATGCTATATATTCAAATAATCTCCAGCTGCGTTCTGGGAAAGCATTCCCAAGACCTTCTCCTCCAACTATAGTTGAAATAACCAATGACGAGGAACCTAAAAATCCATCCAATCAACCCCCAGAGGAGATTACTAACAAAAAAGTGCTAGAAAAATCATCTACAGACAACTCCGAAGTTACTCCTAAAAGGCCGGCTCTAGAGAACAGTCCTGAACATAATTCTGATAAGAGCTCCAGAGATGCTTCGGAGATGGAAAAGCTAGCACCATACCTAGAATGACTTAAACAGAATGCTCCCTAGAGAAAGATTCTACAAAAATAAATCCAAACCAATCAAGAATCAGAACTTTTGCAGGAAATCAAGCAGCTAAACATTGAAATTCCTCTTCTCTAGGCCATCAGAGATGTACCAGAACTAAATCAGTTCATCAAACAGTATTGCATCAAAACATAGGGCAGAAAGAAAAGCTTTCCCTCCACAATACAAGTGGAAGGAAAAGTAGTGGATCTATTGATGGGAGAAATTCTCTTCCCAAAATATGGAGACCCTGGAAACCCTGTCATAACTATTTTCATCCTGGGGGTAGAAATTTCAAATGTTCTGGTTGATTTAGGAGCAGCAATTAATGTGATGACAGTTCATACAATGGACAAGTTAGCTATATCAGGTATCCAATCCACGACTACAATTCTTCAACTTGCTGATCAATCAATAGTTGTTCCAAAGGGAGTGATCATTGATGTACCTGTTGTGATAGATTCATGGGAATTCCCAGTGGATTTCTTAATACTAGAACCTAGAAACTAGTGAAATGCTTATCCGCTGATTTTAGGAAGACCATGGCTAGCTACTGCAGTAGCATCTATTGATTGTCGAACTAGAGATATGGTCATTTCTAATGGGATAGATTGAAAGAAAATATCTCTGTATCCTCCAGCTAAACCATCGGTGCATTACACAGGAAGAGTATGGGTGGATGAACCGGATAACATGAGCAACAGTGCCTCATTAGCTATGGTAACCATTAGGAAACATCTGGGAGAATTAGGAGAAGAAGTATACTATGATACAATGGAAGACTTCACTCACATCCTAATCAATAAAGATGTGATGGAACTCGCCCAAGATCCTCAGAGAGAACTTCTTGTTTCTTCTCATTGTACCCTTGCCAACATTATTCCTTGTGGGGAAACCTTTTACAGGGACTTAGCCACCTTCCACATGTTACTCCCACATTCTTGTCCTCTCAATGCCATAACACCAATGTATGGATCTACCACATCTATGGAACAAATAACAAAACAGGTCATGATTCTGCTAGGGAAAACACTTAATATAAGTACTCAGTTAACAGCAAGTCAGGAAGAAAAACTTATCCTGCTTTTGGTCTCCCACTCAGCATCTTTTGCCTGGGAATACCAAGATATGAAAGGCATACCTCCTAAGATCTGTACCCATCATATCTACACTGAGGATATTAAACCTGTCAGGCAACCACAAAGAAGATTGAATCCTGCCTTAAAGGACATTATCAAAACTGAAATAGAAAAATTACTCCAGGCAGGGTTCATATATCCAATCTCAGACAGTCAATGGGTCTCACCCCTTGTCATTGTGCCTAAAAAGAATGGGAAATGGAGGGTGTGTATTGATTATAGAGAACTCAACAAGGCCACAAAAAAGGACTACTTTCCCTTACCATTTATTGACTAAGTTCTGGACAACCTTGCTAGGAGAAAGTATTTTTCTTTTCTTGATGGATTTAGTGGGAATAATCAAATTCAAGTAGCACCTGAAGACCAAGACAAAACCACCTTCACATGTTCTTGGGGAACCCTTTCTTACAAAGTTCTTCCCTTTGGGTTATGCAATGCCCCAGCTACATTTCAGAGACTGGTTCTAGCCATCTTTGCTGAACTGGATAATGAATGCATGGAGGTCTACATGGATAACTTTACTGTGCATGGGGATAACTTTGAGGAAGCTCTCACAAACCTTGGAAAAGTACTAAAATGCTGTGATAAAAATTGACTGTCCCTTAGCCATGATAAATGTTTTATGATGGTGGAGGAAGGAATTGTTTTGGAACACCATATTTCAGAAAAAGGGATCAGAGTGGATCAGAACAAGATAGAAGTCATCACACAGTTGCTTTCACCCAAAAATCAGACTGATGTCAGAAGTTTTCTGGGTCATGCAGGCTACTATAGGAGGTTTATAGAAAATTTTAACAGAATAGTTGCCCCCCTGTTTACCCTGCTTAACAAAGAAACAAAATTTCTGTGGACAGAAGACTATCAATCAGCATTTGAAACTTTGAAGGAGAAGCTTACTGTCATACCAGTCTTAAGGGGACCTAATTGGACTTTACCATTTCACATACAAACTGATGCTTCAAATGAATCCATTGGGGTAGTTTTAGGACAAAAGGAGGAATGAGAGAGTATGCATGCCATTTATTACATCAGCAAAAACCTTACCTCTGTAGAAAGAAATTATACAACAACTGAAAAAGAATTCTTGGCAGTTATCTATGCTATAAATAAATTCAGGCATTATATCACTAGATATAAAATATTCGTGCACACTGATCATGCAGCCATCAAGTACCTAATGAATAAACGAGTAGTAGGTGCAAGGATCATCAGATGGTTATTTCTATTGCAGGAATTTGATTTACCATAGTTGATAATCCAGGAAAGTTTAATTTGGTTGTTGATTTTCTGTCAAGATTGCATACAAGAGGAGAAGATAACCAGTGGAGGACAAATTCCCAGATGAACATCTTTTTGTCATATCCACTACTGCACCTTGGTTTGCTGACATAGCTAATCTTTTAACTACAGGCTTGTATCCATCCCATTTTACTTCAAAACAAAGAAAATGTTTGGTTAAAGAAAGTTTATCCTACAAATGGTTGAATGGTTTACTATTTAAATGTGGTCCTGATTTCATTCTACGCAGGTGCTTGAAGGCTGATGAGACTTTTGATGTGTTGAGAGCATGTCATGATGAACCATCTAGTGGCCACTACTCTTTCCACAGGACAGTCCACAAGATCCTTGGAGCTGGTTACTACTGGCCTTCTCTTCATAAAGACACAAAGAAGTATGTGCAGCACTGTGACTAGTGCCAAAGGATGGGGCAGCCCACCTTTACCCAGGAAATGCTGCTACACCCTCAAGTCATGATGGAACTGTTTGAGCAATGGGGTTTAGACTTTGTGGGACTAATTTCACCACCATCATTAGGCAAGGAGTATATTCTAGTATGCACAGAATATGTTACTAAGTGGGCTGAGGTTCAAGCATTATAGTTTGCAAGAGAAGAAAAAGTTGCTGATTTCCTTTACAATAAAATTTTTTTAAGATTTGGAGCCCCAAAATCAATAGTTTCAGACAGAGGACCTCAATTTACTTCACAGGTAATCAAGGCATTCACAGATTTATACCAAGTCAAGCACAGAAAATATTCACCTTACCATCCTCAAGCAAATGGGCAGGTAGAAGTAACTAACAAAGAACTTGAGAATATCCTAACAAGGACAGTGGCAATGAACAGAAAAGATTGGGCTAATAGACTACCTGAAGCAGTTTGGGCTTACAACACCACTTGGAAGTCCACAACAAAGTTTTCACCATATGAATTAGTTTATGGTAAAAAGCCTATACTATCTATAGAATTTAAACTCCAGACCCTTAAAACTGTATTGGATGTTGGGCTGCCATTGTCTACAATTCAGCAGAATAGAATTCTTTAGCTCAACGAGTTGGATGAGATTCGGACAGAAGCCATTTAGTAAATAGAACTAGTTCAGTACCAAAGGAAACAATGGCATGACCAACATATTAAGAGGAGGACATTTCAACAAGGAGATTGGGTTCTTCTTTATGATTCTAAATTCAAAGAATTCAAAGGGAAATTGCAGACTCACTCGCTGGGTCCTTATCAAATAAAGGAAGTGTTTGAAAATGGAACTGTATTACTGCAACCAATTGATGGGAGCACAAACACATTTCTAGTAAATGGTCACCGGATAAAGCTCTACAAAAGACCATCTACTAAAGAAGAGTTTCTAAATGATCTGTGTTTTGATATAGGGGATACCTCCTCTGTCACGGTGTTGGATTGAATGACATTCTAAAAAAAAAAAAAAAGGAGGTTGAAAACCAGCAATGGCTGCCTTCTAAAAATTTAAAAAAAAAAATAGAGAAAGATGGAAAACCAGCAAATGGTTCTTTCTCGACCAAGGGAGTTGAAAACCAGTAAAATGGTGATTCCCTTCTTCAGGACAGTTGAAATAATTGAGCTCCGGATATGATCAGTTGCCAGAAATTGGCCCAATGCATCTCTGGCACTTCTCAAATGGGAGCATCTCTGGCGCTTTCCAATAAGGAGCACCTCCGGCGCTTTCCAATTAGGAGCACCTCCAGTGCTCTGTTAATAACGCCGTCAGTTTCCATAATAAGGGAGGGACCCACCTCTCCAGGTGGTAAAGTAGACAACTCATATGATGAGGTCATCATGACTCATCTTCTACTTCATCGCAAAGCATAATTAAATTAGAATACTAATAATTGTAGGATTGTCCATGAGCCGGCGCTGACATCACCCATGGGCGTAGATTTTAGTGCCACTCAGTGCAATGATTACAGGTCGTGTGCAAGTAGGAAGTGGATGTCATTTCACGCTGCTGCTTAATTGCCATGACGCGTGCAGTTTCCAAAACAGCGCAGCATTTCTCCCGTGTACATCACCTCATCATTAAAACTGATCCATGTAAATCTATTTTTAATTAATCATTAATTAGTAACTGTCCTGTCTTTCTATTTTGGGTGCTACCAAGATGACACGTCCCTCCGCTGTCATTTCCTTCTTCACATCCAAGCATACTGCCATCTGTGCCTTAATGCCACCTTACCTCCGGAGTGCCTTGTCAGTCCGTTACATTTATGGTTGCCTTGGTCCCTTAACCCATCTGCATAAGCCTAGCCTGAAAACAATAGCATCCCTCATTCAAACCTCTAGAATAGACTGAAGCATAAGGTAAATTAAACAACTCTCTGGAGTCTACAGAGCAATTTGAACAATACTCCAAAGCCCACAGAGATAAGAGGGACAAATAGACTGTAGAATTGGGGAAGTAAAAGAATAAAACATAGAAAGTGCCATCAATTCAGCAATGGGGGTCAAGAAAAAGTCTGAGCCAAAAAATACTGCCGGTCTTCTGAAGGATGCAGCTGCAGCAAACATTTTAAGGGTTGCTGGATGGTTAGATTTCCTAGACAAGTTCGAAGGGTTTCAGGAGGATATTGTGGACGAATTCCTTAGGAATTTAAGAGACAACCAGACCACTATGAGAAGAAACCAAATCAGTCTCTCCTCCACAATTATCAGTCACATTTCTGGACTCCCCGAACAAGGTGAGAAGTTCTACCACCTGAAAACCTTATATACTGATTTAATTAGAAATTTTTCTGTTTGTGGTGAACCTGCTATTCAATCGCATATGAATAAGAATGAGGTCAAAGGAATTTTGAGGTCCACTCTCCCAAACCCTTGGGTAACTATTGCTACCTGGTTAATGAAGTACTTTACCTGTGATGGCCAATTCTCCATAGTTTTAGGGCCCATAGTAAAAATGTTGATTTTTCTCAGACATGGAAATAAGCACCCCGAATATAACATAAATATCCCTAATTTCCTGTATTCTGCCATCAGGGCAACTGCAGAGAAATACCAGCAGGGTAAGGGACCCATGAAACATCATGGCCTCATCTTTCTGATAGTCAAGCACCACTTCCTATCTCAGGCCAATGGAGAAGAACTATTGTAGAACTTTCTTGAGCATAACCCTCAGGTCAGAGAACCAAAGATAACACAAACAGAAGGTGAGATTTCTCCCTCTCACCAGGATGAGGAAACTGAGCCTACAGCCTCCTCCACAGCTGTTCACAAAGGGACATCACCCTCACAGGAGGCTACATCATCTGCAGCCCTGTTCCTGATAAAAAGGGGAAAGGCAAACAAATTGCAAAACCTGCTCCTACACGACCTCTATACATGACTCGGTCAGTCAGGGGAAAAATGACTCTACCTGAGGAATCTCGGCCTAAGGAATTAACAGAGGAAAAGTCAGGATAGGGAATTGAGGAAAGGTGGTGGGTTGAAGAACCATCCCATGATTCAGATGAGGTACCTCTGGTCAGGAAGAGGAAGCAAAGTAAAAATTCTCCAGCACCATCTGTTCATGTGGAGTCAAGTCCAGTTTCAACACCACCATGTGCTCCAGAGATAGGAAACTTACCAATTGTTACTATCTCCTCAGATTCTGAGGAAGGGAGACCTACTCTGGAGGCACAAGTCCCACCTATGCTCCGGAGAAGCAAAAGGAAGAGGCAGCTCTCACAAGCTGAGAAGGATACTGCCCTACTCGCTGAGGCACTCCTAGAATTGAGCACATGTGAGGACAAAGCAGGACCTTCATCAGTGCCAGCAATAGCAGAGGATCCTCAAGACAGGAACACTGCAGAAAGAGAAACAGGGCACATGGATACATTGGGAGAAATAGGGCAGGTGACCATGGATAATATTGATAATCAGCCAACAATCACAGAAACAGAGGCAAAAGCTCTATCTCATCCCTCTGACCAAGAGGATATAGAAATCTCAACAGAGCAACAATTAATGGAAGAAATTGAAAATTTAAAAAGAATGCTCTGGGAAAATAATTTGATTATTACTGACCTTAAGAAGGTCAGAGTAGAGATGGAGATGGAGCTGAAGCAAACTATTACAAATATCCAAACAGACCTCCAAAACAAGGACAGAATCATCTAGGAGAGAGAGGCAAAGTTGGAAGCACAAAAATGTGAGGCAGCAAAAGTGATGGAAGAAAAGGAAAAAGAAACAGCACAAAAGGTTTCTGAGCTCACCATGTCCAGAGACAATAGCCTCACAGTAATGGCAGCACTGATTGAAAAGGTGCAAAGCCAGGATAAACAATTAACTTGGGCCAATAACAGACTGGATGACCAAGAAGAATATATTCAAGAACTGTCTGGCCCAAGGGCAACCAATGAACAAGAAATTCAAATAGATGCCTATGTGGGTCCAATCCCCATTGACATTCCCAAAGCCCTGTTTCATTGGGAGGAAAGGTGTAGGGAATTTGAGGCCTCCAAACCAATGTTGCAATTACAAAGGGCAGTCACTGCCAGAGTAGAAAGAATAGAAACTTTGGAAAGCAAAATCATTCAAATGGCCTCCCTTTCCTCAGAAATTCTATCCTGCAAGCCTCCAAATGCCAGCTATTCAATGTTCCTACAAGAAAGGGTACTACAAAGGAAACTCTCCTTAGTCCTGTCCTCATAACTGAGGATACCGAAACAACAGAAGGTTTCATGGCAGCTTACACCAGGAGCAATGATGAAGACAAAAACTTCCTATGTGAATTATACTTACATGGGTTCTGCATTAATGATATAGCCTTCATGATTAATCACTTTGTGGGAGAATGCCAGCTTAAGGCATTCATGTCCCTCATGAGAAACCACCAGATCTAGAACGAAAGGATGGAAGATCATCTTCAAAAGGATTCAAAAATAGATCTCCTCATCAGAAAAGAATGTCCCAATCCTTTTGCTTTTCAGACCCAATTCAGGTCCCTTATCTATCATCCTGCAAGTGCAACCAGCATATTGCTATTATACCTAAAAAGTTTGCAGGAATGCTCCATTGACTTTGGTCTTTTTATGATTAATTCAGCAAATCCTGTACTTGCTGTAGCAAAGAGGAGATGGAATATTTTGACCCCAGAGCAAAAGCTTAGAGAGGTGGTCACCCCTGCAAACCTAAGACTATTCATGAGAAAGGCAAAGATGATATCCAAACTAATGGATAAACATAAATAGGAATGGATAGGTGGACAGTTTAGACCTCCTTTGATAATTGAACCACTCCCTGTATGGACAGAACAACTGGAATATGAAAAATTGCAAGACTGGATGAAGCAAGTTGACAAGTACAGAGGAAATGGTAACACCAATAGAACCACTTGGACAACCTATCTCCAGGAGTATAGCCCGACTGATAGATTGCTTCGCCAAAATAAATTTAGGATGTGAAAAGCAGGAGGACCTACCAAACCTTAGGTATGGGGGGGATGATGAGTGCCAAATTGCACTCATGAAATACACCTTTTTGCCTCTCTTTTTCCCTTTTTCAGTTCATTTTCCTTGTGTCTGCACTCAAATAAGTTAGCAAGATTATTCTATTTTGTGATAAATTAAGATAGATTACTTGAGATTAGAATTTCTGATTAGGTGACTAATGTGTGTGGGATTAATGGAAAAATACAGAATTTCTCTCTCTTTTTGAATCAGTAGGTGTAGATGCCAGGAACAGCGATTTTCTGCATCTCCAGAGATCATCTTCAATGATCTCCGGAGACAATAACAAAGAACAGTGACACCTGAAGTTTTGAAGATATGGGGAATGACTCTCCGAAGATCTGCGAGAGTCTAGAGTATCTCCGGAGCTGCAGACAAGAACAACTATCTCTGGCGCCTCCTGAGAACAGGGCATGTTTCCAAGCAGAGCTGCCAACCAGACATTGTAGCAGCGATCCTAATACCCCTCACTTCACTCAAATCATCACCTGAGTGGTGAAGGGTCAACTATCAGTTAAACTGCTAAAGTTTTATCTTTTCAAAGATTTTGCATGAGTTACGAATTGAACTAATCCAATATCCTTATTTTCAGGGCTTTGATGCCCAAGTGTATTAAGACTTAAACTTAGACCTCTGAGTGGACTTCTGTTCCACTCAAGTCTACCTTTCTCGCATGGTGATTTTTCATAAGTTAGACAGTTAAGTACAAATAAGAGATGGTGTCATCTCCTAGAAAGACTGATAGATAAGTTCAGTGATATATCATCACTCATTTTTTTATATATACTCTCAGAAATAGTAATAGAACAACAATGATAAAATTATTCTGATTCTCAGAGATCTCAGTTCTGTTATAGCCATATTTTCATGAATGCAGAAATGAATGAATTGGACTGAATTTAGTTTTGATCATCTTTTGTGCTGATTTCCTGCTATAGCCTTCAGCCTCAAGGGTGTGGAGCAAGGGCCCACTCTCACCACTCGGGCAGGAGGCTAGTATCACTATTTTATTGTTTCAGTTTTCTTTTATAAAGGTGTTTCCTATTTTAATAGATAGATGCATGTTATTTTTTCTTTGCTTTGAGTACATTTCCTATTTTCATTCTGTTTTCTAGCATTCATTACATTTATTCAACAAGAAATTAGATTAATCTTTCTTTTAAACATTAGGACTAGAAATAAACTGGTAACTATAGAATCCCTAGTTGCAGACAGCCGTGGACACAACCCTGGTTCTTTTACATCTGAAAAATAGATTAAATGATGAGGTACAACGACACCTTGTCAACCGGGGTGCCCAGAGTATGGTGCATTATGAAACTCCTCTAACACAAGTTCTCTCAGTCCTGCTACATTTGGAACATACATACATCCATGAAATCTCAAGAGTCCATCAGACTCGAATACATAACCATCATACCTATGATCTGAAGGATCCTGATGTAGGGCCTATTTCACCCTTTCATAAAACTCATCATTAGGCAAAGCCTGCATCACCTACTATTTGAAAGTTGACCTTACTGTTATCATTGCTGTGAGATGTCTCCTTCTACTTAGAGCATCCGCTACTCTATTCTCTTATCCTTTTATATATTTAATACCAAAATCATATTCACTCAAGAACTCCAACCATCTTCTCTTTCAAGCATTCAGGTTGGGTTGAGTAAATATGTACTGCAATCCCAAGTGATCTGTCTTTAGGTTGAAAGGCTTCCCCAACAGATAGTGCCTCCACATTTGAAGTGTGTGCACTATGGAAGCCAACTCAAGATTGTGAGGTGCATAATTCAGCTCATGTTGCTTCAATTTTTGAGACTCATAAGCCACTACTTAACCTTCCTGCATAAGCACTGCTCCTACACCTTCCCCTAATGCATCTGTAATCACTATAAAGTGTCCATTTGGATCTGGCACAATCAGGATGGGTGCAGAAGTAAGTTTTTATTTTAATAATTGAAATGCCTACTCACATCTATCTGACCATTCAAATTTCTTTCCTTTTTTCTGAAGAGCTGTGATGGGTGCTGTAATGGTTGAGAACCCCTTCACAAATTTTCTATAGTACCCAGCAAGCCCCATGAAGCTCCAGACTTCTGACATGTTTTGTGGCACTGGCCACTCCATAATTGCCTTTATTTTATCAAGGTCCATTGCTATCCCTTCAGCTGAAATAACATGGCCCAAATAGTGTACCTCAGTCTGATAGAAGGTACATTTTGACATTTTTCCAAAGAGTTTATTGCAAAACAATCCTTAGATGTTTGTCATGTTCCTCCTTTGATTTGGAATATATCGGTATATCATCTAGAAAAACAAGCACAAAGTCATCTAAGCAATCCTGGAAAACATTGTTCATTAGATTCATGAAAGTTGCCAAGGCATTAGTTAGCCCAAATGGTAACACTGTGAAATCGTAGTGTCTGTATCTAGTCCTGAAGGAAGTCTTTGAAATATCTTCATCCTTTATTCTAAGTTGATGGTATCCTGACCTTAAATCTATCTTTGAGAATACCCTTGCCCCTTTCATTTGATCAAACAACTCATCAATCCTGGGGAGCGGATACTTATTCTTGATGGTGGCTTTATTCAACATCTTGTAGTCAATGCATAATCTCAAAGTGCCATCCTTCTTCTTTACAAATAAGACAGGTGTTCCCCATGGAGACACACTTGGTCTAATGAAACCTTGGTTAAGCAATTCTTGTAACTGTGCCTTAAGCTCATACAACTCAGTTGTGTTCATTCTATACGAGGCTTTGGATAAAGGCTCAGTACTAAGTAGCAATTCTATAGGGAAATCAAATTCTCACTTCGGAGGTAGTTCAGTCATCTCATCAGGGAAGACATCTTGGAACTCCCTCAAAATAGGATGATCTTTAGCTGATGACTCTGAATTGTCAAGATCCCTAACCTTTACTGCATATATAGCACATCACTTTCTATTAGCCTTCTTCAGCTGCATGGCCGAAATTTGCCTGAGCTCTAAGGGTCTTTTTGAATCCATGAATCTCAACCTGATTACTATGATCATCTAAACATTTTATGATTTTCTCTTCACAATCTACCACAGACTTATGTTCAGAAAGCTAGTTTATTCCCAGAATCACATCATATGATCCTAAAGGTGTAACATACAAATTGACCTAAGTCTCGAAACTTGGAAGTTCAAGCTCACTACATGCCAGACATTGCCCTATTATTTTCTCTACCCGGTTTCCATATTGTACTTTCCATGAACTAGCCATGACTCTAGGTCTAACTAATATCTTAGATAAAACACTAGGATATACAAATCAATTGGTAGCACTGGTATCTATCAAAATTGAAACAGGGCATCCAAAAAGCTTACCTGAGAATTGAATAGGAGTTGCCTGAAAATATGTCTGTCGGTTATCTATAGGTGCATGAATGTGGTGCTGATTTTTGTTCTTCTGGTTATTACTCCTCTGAGGACATACACTGGCATAATGCTCACCATGACAATTGTAGCAATCACCGCGGGGTGCTCTAGGTCTATCTGAACCATCTTTCCTGTTATTTATGTTATTATTGTTACTGAAATTTGTCCTCTTATTGTTGTTTTGATTTCCCTCATTACGATCCTGGGAATTATTCCCTCTCTTCAAGTTCCTAATCTACTTATTGTTGTTTCCTTGATTGTTCTGATTTGGTTTGTTCTAATTATTTCCCTGAGGCTTCTTGTTGCCATACTTTACATCTCTACTTTTCCTGTAATTAGCCACCTACTGCAACTTCTGCTCTTGTTTAATGGCTTTCTCAAAAACTTTGTCCATCACGGAAGGATTATGCATATCCACATCAGATCCAATTTGAGGCCTAAGCCCCATGATGAACTTACGGATTTGAAACTTTTCATCTTGTTGATACTAAGGTACATACTTAAGCAAATGAAAGAATTTCTCCCAATATTGTGTGACCGTCATACCACCTTGTGTGAGATTATGAAACTCTATCATTTTCTTATCAAAATATAACTGTGGTACCCACCTTTTTCTAAATATCTGCAAAAATTGCTCCCATGTCACCTTACCAGGCAATAGCTGCTTCTCAGCCCTCTCGTTATCCCACCAAGTGGTAGCCTCACTAGTGAGTTGATAGGTCCCCCAAATAGCCTTTGTCTCACTAGATAAATTCCTCAAGGAGAAATACTTTTCCATCTTGATAATCCAGGCTTCTACTCCATCACCAATTATTTTTCTGTCAAATTTGGGTGGGGTAACCTTCTTGAGATCGTTGCCCAATCCTTCAGCCACCTTCTCTTGATTACTAGGGTTCCTTTTAGTCTTAGGATTTTCTGTACGAACCTCATCCCTATTCTCTTCATTTGATTTAATATTCATGCTTGGCTGGCCTGTTCACATTTCCTGTTCTATTCCATCCATTCTAGCCTCTTGCTGATTCAACATGGCATCAATCTGATCCAGCCTCTGAAATGGATCACCACGAGATTAACCTCCACGCTGGTAAGTGAATCAGGTATCCATCTGGGTTACTCTAGAAAACATTCATTAAAGTGTCGTCAGGCATAGGTCCAAGCATTGAACCTAGCGCTCTGATACCAAATGTAAGGTGTGGAAATTTAACAACTAAACATAGTACTTGTAATTAAACAAATTCCAAAAGTAAGAATTATTCAATCGATAACAATTTCCATTTATCCATAACTAAACATAACATGGAAGAATTCATAAAATATTCCAATGCCCATATATAAGAATGAATTACAAATGCAATTCCATACACGCAACTTGGTGTTATAGTACATCTATTTTAATGTTACAAAAGGAAGACTACTTCCAAATAATAATGTATCATTTTACAAATTTTTCAACTTGGCAATAAAGCCATACAAAGAATAATATAAAGCAAATATCCATGTCAAATACAATAACTAAACTTGGCTGCCTCGATCCTCCAATCATCCACTAACCAAGACCAAGAGAGTGGTTGAGGCACTTTTTCCACCCAACCACAAAGTACTGGACTTCCTTGGGTTTCTTCCTAACTTGAAGAAAACACCGACACTGCACAAGGAGCCTAGCAACCCAGAATGGTGTAAGCAGGAGAGAATCACTCGATGCATGGCTATTGCCTATATGCATCCTAAACCTAGAATGACACAGACTCTTGTAACAGGATGTGGTAGAGACAAAAATAACAAGTTCTAGGCTTTTAAACAACCCATCTATTTCAATGGTACTATAGCTTGGCCAAGCAAAATTAAATAAAATGATAGTTTAGAAAAAGTAAACTATCGTCTCTGGAGCCTACATTCGGTATCCTATCCCGAAAGTTTGTACTTTAGCAAAATACATACAAGTACAGTTTTCTAAATTCATTTGTTCATAATCATTCTTTCCATATCTCAATACATTTACGGTTTTAGTATATAGTTCATCTAGTTTGATTGTTGTCTAATTCTACAATTTTCCAACTTCATGATACATAGTTTACTAATACAATGGTTTTTATCCATTTATTTTCGAATGTTTCTATCAGTTATCTTTTAGTTTGTTTCACAGTTTTGATGCCAATTTGATAGAGTTCATTACATCCTTTTAGTAACTCAAAAACAATAAGTTTTCTCTCAAAGCTTTTATACCATTCATATCAGAAAATAAAATATCATTTTCTTTCCTTCATACAAATAATATATGTGCATATATATATATATATTTTACACAACAATGACTGATGAAACAAAGGAATTATAAAATAGTATGGTTGTTACAATTTACCAAATCATGCTATAGAAATTCGTATTGATATAAATATATATATATATATATAATGTTCAAAAAAAATTGACTTATAAGGCAATGCCTACTTGGAATTGTGCTTTACAGAATTAAAAGAAATCAAAGAAGCTACTGACTGGCAACGCCCATACTTATGCTTTTCTCAGCTAAATAAAAGAAATAGAATTTAGATTCTTATCGAATGTAATAACTACATCCAATTCTTACGCATATACATAACGGCGATCAAAAAATGATTCTAAATGCAAGACACAGCATATGAATACCATTTATTACTATGACTAAAGTTTCTTTCAAAGTAACAATAATACAGCGGAAGCCGCGAATCTAAGTTAAATGCAATCTCTAACAATTTTCAAAGGGTGTGGTCCCCATATGGGTCGCAGTCCCCATTGGGGTTTGCGGCTCATATGGGTACCGTGACCCACTATGATCTTTTCCTTATGGCCGTTCAAAATAAATATTCAATGAAAATAAACTTAAGTTCTCCATCAATCAAACAATAAACTCTGTAATAATTTCATCCGAAGTTTTAATATTTTATATTTTTCAGTATGCAGCAATGTTCAATTTTAGTTTACTCATATCTACAAATTGATATATATATGCACTCAGCAACTGTGCATTATATATATGTGTGTATATATATATGTGTGTGTATATTTATATATATGTATATATATATATGTATCTACATGTATATATATATATATGTATATATATATACATATACATATATATGTACATATACATATATATGTACATATACATATACATATATATATACATTTATATATGATATTTCTCATAAAATTTACACAGTAGTAAAGAAATTTATAGTCATGGATTTCCATTTTTCTTTTTATATGAATAGAAAGAATTCAAAAATCATATCTTAACACAAAGAGAATACAAAGTTCTTGTTCACACAAAGAATACACACACAAACACAATTAGAGCTCATAGAACAAATAAAAACCTAGAATTTGCTCACTACCCCCAATTCAAAAAACTTGAATCCCACAGTCCTTCCAAAGCTTCCCAAGCTGATTGTTCTCACTATTTACCCAAATTCCTTCCTCTATCTTTTTGTTTGATGTTCAATTCTCAAATCATTATTTCTTTTAGAATACCAGATGAGAATGTGTTTTTCTTCCCTTAAGAATGAAATATATCTTCTCTTTTTATTGTTTTTTTTTCTAAATATAATTTTGCTTTCTCTAATTTTCTATTGTTTTTCTAGTTTTCTTTCTTTCTTGTTTTTATTCCAAAAATCAATTTTTACTCTATTTCTAGTTTCAATTGTTCTAAAAATACTATTAAAATAATCTACATATTCATCACAATGTATTTATAAAATGAAATAATATATATTTATTCCCTAATAAAATAAATTAAATAACTAATTTATTTATTCTATTCCCAAAGCATTCACAATATTAAATAACAATTTAATTAAATAATTTTATATAGATCATCATTAACTAACTATGCAATTAAGATCTTCTAATTTGAAATAAAAGAATCAAATTTAAAATAAATTATTGAATCATTCACCACGCAAACTTATGCAGCTATATGACACTACGTGAAGTGTGTGGATGATATCCCTCCATCTTAACCCTGCCAGGATGCTAGCCTCCTTTACCTTAACCACCCTCTTGCCTTCGACAACTTGCAACTTCATATAAACTCCAATTTTTCCATCAATAGATTAGTAACCAAATAGTTGAAGCATAGCCGAAGCACTACTAACATGAATATAACATTCATAAATATTCATTCATCTTTTAATAATAATTAATTATCTAACTCACACATTTAATTGTCCATTTATTAATTCCACGTATAGCAATCACAAATAGCATCAAGTTTGAGACATGACACTAACCGTCTAACTATCAGGTAGAATACTTGATAGCCACACAACCACCTCATGACCATATCATGACATTAGCATGCCACACATTACATGTAACATAAATACTCCATATGAGTAACCACCACATATGATAAGCCATGTCTTCTCATCCTTAGTCAAACGTTGTTAATCCACTCTACCTAAACCATGTTGTCTTCTGACACTATAGCTAAACACTGCCCATGGCTTATGGTAGAAAAGACAAACTCTTGATGAAACATAGTTGCTTATGGTACCTCTAGGCATCTCCAATAACATCACCATGTTCTTAATTGTCACCACATGTATTCCAATAGTGCCACAAGTGCACCTACACTGTCATACACACTTATAATGACATACATACAATTATGTAGTTGTGAGTTCTCTTCCAATTGACTTAAAATTGGGAAAATAACACCAAATGATTAAGACAAACCCTCATTCCAAATTGCAACACCTAGAACTCATTACAACTTGTGACATAGACAATCAAAGTTGTTCTATTAGTCTCCAAATAAACTTTAGTCAAGAACTCTCCACAAGTGAATAGCACACCCTAGTTCCAACATTCTCCCACTTGATATTTATCATAAGAGAGAGTGTGGTATTTAACCCAATAATTTAACCTCATTCATGAAAATGGGATAAACCCATTACATCCCTATACCACAAAAAATTAGTAGTACTCACTAGCTTAGGCAAAGAATCAATAGTATTTACCTAAGTGTCAACCTTCTCCATTTGAAATTTGATCACCTCAACCATCTCTCTAACAAACTTACATTGAACATCCACATGTTTAGTTCAAGCATGATAAATAGGATTCTTAGTTAGATAAATTGCATTATGTAAATCATAATATAATATTGTATAATTCTTAAAACCAATACTATTACCTAGTCTATGTAACCACATAACTTATTTGTAAGCATGTGTTTCCATTATATACTTTTATTTACTTTTGGATAGTGCAACTATCTACTACCATTTACCCATCCAACTAACTACTCCTCCAAATAGAGTAATGACATAACTATTTGTTAACCTTTAGTTGTCTAGATCCCTAGCCTAATTCGAATCTACAAATCCCTATGTGTTCAACACATTGCCCACATCATTAGTACCATGATAAGACAAATTAATCTATAGTTCCTCTCAAGTATATAAACACTCTCTTTACATGTGTCCAATGTTCCTTTCCTAGATTAGCGATGAACCTACTTAGAACCCTCATTGATTGGGCAATGTTCTTTATTGTATAGACCATTGCATACATAAGACTTCCTACTATGTTGCCATATGGAACATTTCTCATGTCTTTCAAAGCCTCCACAAACTTAGGACATTGTTCCAAACTTTACTTTATGTTTACTAGTAAGGGTATACTTACAGTTTACTGTCATGCATGCCAAACTAACACAAAATAGTCTCAATATATTTCCTCTAGTTTATCCAAAATTTCCTATTTAGACCTGTCCCTATGAATATCCATACCAAGTATAAATCTAGTAGCAACTATGTCTATGATTTCAAACTTACTAAACAATTAAGCATTGAGTTTATTAATTAAAGTTTTATTTTTTCCAATGATAAGCATATTATCATATTTAAAACCAAAACTAAAATATGGCCATTCATCTATTTGTAATACACATAGTGGCCAATAGAACTCCTTACAAATCCTAATTCTAATGCATGTGAATCAAACTTTTGATTCCACATATGTAGTATGATGTAAATTACAAACCAAATTATCTTTACCTCTTATCTCAAATTCTTTAGATTGTCTGATGTAAATTTCCTCCTCTAAATCACCATGCACTTGACTGTAGTCTTAACATTTATCTACTCTATCTCTAAATATTATGCCACAACTATGGATAAAAAAATTCCAATGTTATTTAGCTACAAAAGAAAATATCTTGCTGAAGTCTATTCCCTCAATCTAGGAATAACCTCTTGCTACCAATCTTTTTTTGTATCAATCAAGTGATCCATCTACCCTAAACTTTTTCTTGAATACCCATTTGTAGCCTCTAGGTTTTCTTCCTTTGGGGAGATCTACCAAGTCCCAAGTACTGTACTACTTCAATGCTAACATCTTCTCTTCCATAGCATTTTGTCAAGAGTTTTTATCCTTAGAGATTAGAGCTTCTTCAACCAGCCCTAGTTACTATCAGTATATGTTAGGGGTGATCCCACAATAGTCTGTCCCAATTTTTGGCCTAAGTGGGACACTAAAATCAACAATTTTTAGCATTTTTTAATTTGTCAATTATATTGAACAAACAATCAAGAATTTAAACATGATGTAAACTAATGAGTTCTAGCATTTTATATGTATATTTCTATCATTTTTATTTTTATTTTTTCTATTATTTTTTATTGAGTGGCATTCTTCCATATTGCATAATTTTCTCTATAAATAAAAACTTTCTATGATTTATTGGAATTAGATCATTAACTCCAATGTTTATTACACATATATTTTTTAGTAATTTTTATTAAATATTTTTTTTAAATTAATTTTTAAATTAGTACTAACAAAAATTTTAGACATGTATTATTCCATAACACATTTCTCTTAGCATATATCAAAATTATTTTTTTATTTTTCATTGAAACAAAGAAATCCATATGGACAGCAGTGGATTTTTTTATTTTCTAACAACATTTGTTATTTTTCCTAGTGTCTTGAATAGAGGTTATTATTTTTTCATAATAGACCTACATTCACTATAAAAAATTTTAAAAATATTAAAAAAACATAATACATATTATAATTTTTGGAAAGATAACACTAAGGGATACACACCTACTGTTGCAAGTATGAGGTTAACCAGTGTTGTCATTGATGTCAACATACTCATATTGCATTGGTAAGAAGGTTTGGATGAGTTGTGTGTTGAGGATATTGAGAAAATTAGTCTCAATCAGGAATAGTGAAGAACAGTGATAAGAAGAAGGCAAATGTACTCAATAGGTTGAGGATCAGAGGATGCAGATTAAAGGGTTTGTAGATATGAGTTTTGAGATGATCCAGTTAAGATTTTAGAGGTCCACATGAAGATATGATAAAGTTGTGATCGATCAAGTAGAACTGGTTCTGGGAGATGCTCCGGAGGGACAGAGTGTTACAAAAAGGTCCAGTGAGATCCGAAGGTGCATTATCAGACTCTGCAGATTGGAAAGAGTGTTTGGGATGTCTTTGTGATGTGTCATCTTGATTGGTACATGGTTTGGAGGTCTGAAAGCACCTTCTTCAGTATGACAGTGGCGACAGACTGTGTTCTTGAAGTTCTGGATGAAGAGGAGAAGAGATTCCAGTGAGTAGAGAAAGTGCAGATGTACGTGGTCAATCAGGCAAGCTTGTGAAGGTTCTTGGATCATGTTGAGGTTATGTTGTCGGTCCGCATTGGTGGTAGAGCCCGGAATTGAAGATATTCTTCTGGATGAAGTTCTTGTTTAGACTAGCCGACCGGATGAGTTGTTCATCTTGTGAATGTTCTTGTGGTGGCCAACCAGATGTATTAATCATCTTGCGAATGTCCTTATGGTTGATTGCCGACTTAGATGATTGTTCCTAAGTCGATGTCTTATATAAATAAAGGTTTGTGAGTTCATTTCAAAGTGTGTTGAGTAGCGGATGAGTGTGGTATAGTGGAAGAGCAAAGGGCAGAGCAAAAGTATCTCGGGCTTAAATGGAACTAATCCAGACATGGTAAAGATGTCAATCTCCAGTTCAAGTTTGTGATTCTTATCACTTTGTAGACAGTGTGTCTCTTGTAGGCAGTGTGCCTCTTTGTGAGTAGTGTGCTCGGGCAGTGAGCCCTAATTGGCATGTGCCATTCATTTTTCTTATTCTTCTAATAGAGAATAATCCTTGGGTTAATCACCCCGTGGTTTTTCCCTTAACCGGGTTTTCCACGTCAAAATCTTGGTGTCCAATGTGTTGATATTTATCTGCTCCTGTGTTTATACATTATGCTTTCATGGATGGTTAATTGAATGCTATTAACTAACAAGAAGAATCAAGTGTTTGAAGTAGAAGCAAGTTTTTGTACAACTGATTCACCCCCCCTCTCAGTTGTGTGCCCTAGATCTAACAATTGGTATCAGAGCCAAGTTCCTCTGAAAGGAGCTTAACCGCTTGAGGAGATCCAGGATGTCGTCATACAAGAAGGATAGTCTGAAGTTCAATGGAACCAACTTCACTCTCTGGAAAGGTCACATGAAATGTCATTTGGAGTGTATGGGAAAAGCATACTTGACCATGGTCTCAAAACCATATGTTCCTCCATAGGGTGGTTCGACAACTCTGAATGAAATCACAGATGCTGAAAATAATCTGCGGACCAAGGAAGCTCTTCTAAGCACATTGAATGACTCAGATCTCTCAAATGTTATTGACCTACCAACTACATATGAGATCTGGACTAAATTGGAACTTTTGTATGAAGGAGATGAGTTTGTCAAGAGTGCAAGGTTGCAAAGTCTGAAAGGGAAATTTGAAAGATTGAAGATGAGAGATGATGAAAATATCACTACCTTTATGCCAAGAGTGAATGAGCTAGTTTGTGGAATCAGGAATGCTGGTGGAGTTATGGATGAAAATGAAATTGTTTGCAAAATTCTCAGATCCCTTCCTTCTGCCTACAAAATCAAGGTTGCTGCCATTGATGAATTTAGAGCCCATACAACTGTCACAAGAGAGCAACTAGCTGGCAAACTAGCTGCATTTGAAATGACTGAGTTTGGAGATGATCCCCCCAAGACTGAATCTGCATTCAAAGCCAGTGCCTATGTGAAAGGCAAACAAAGATTTGATCTGAGAGAGAACTCTTCAAGGAAGCTATCATGGTATGATCAAGCAAGGAAAGACATGGAAGAGGAAGAAGCAGAAACAGCTCAACTTGAAGCCCTCATTGCAAAGAGACTACCAAGAGGGTCCGGTAAGTATGAAGGAAAACTACCCTTTAAGTGCTTCAACTGCAATAAGATTGGTCATTTTGCTTCAAGATGTCTGAAAAGATCTACAAGGTCTAATACTAACAGACAAAGGTTTCAAAAGAACTGCTATTATGTTCACGAAGAAGATGACAATGAAGGAGTAACAGATGATGAATCAGAAATAGGAAGCAAATCCGAAAATGAATGGGTGTTTATTGCCATCAACGAAGAAGAGTCAATACCCTCTGAATCTATCAATCATAAGGTTGTAGAAAGAGCTTTGGCTGCGCAAGTTGAAGAAAAGGATGATTGGGTTATTGACAGTGGATGCTCTCACCACATGATAGGTGACAAGAACAAGTTCTTAGATTTAGAAAGGTATGAAGGAGGAATGGTAAAGTTTGGTGACAATTCTGCAGGTAGAATCAGATGTAGGGGAACTATTTCTTTTGATGGAAAGAGCAAAACTGGTAATGTACTATATGTTGAAGGATTGAAGCACAATCTTCTCAATGTTGGACAGTTAGTAGACAAAGGTTATGATCTCCGGTTCAAAAATGGAAGATGCAGGATCTTTGAAAGCTCCGAAACTGAGATTGCATTCGGTACTCAAACAAAAGGTAATATCTTCCATCTGGTTGGTTCATATAAAAGTTATTTGTTTGTTCAAGTTGATCAGAGTTGGCTATGGCATAGAAGGATGTGTCATGTAAATTTTGATAACATCATCAAAATAAGCAATATTCAGGCTGTAAGAGATCTTCCAAAATTGGTAAAACCTACAAATAGTTTGTGCAAAGAATGTCAGCTAGGTAAACAGAGCAGAGTCTCTTTCAAAAGCAAAGATCAGTTCTCTACCAGATTATTGGAATTAGTTCATACTGATCTATGTGGTTCAACAAGAATCAAAAGTATGCAAGGTGATAGATATTTCATGTTACTGATTGATGACCATTCCCGGATGATGTGGGTTACCTTCCTAAGAGAGAAATCAGAAGCCTTTGAGAAGTTCAAAATCTTCAAGGCTATGGTAGAGAATCAAACCGGATTAAAACTGAAGTGTCTAAGGTCTGATAGAGGTGGTGAATTCACATCTGGTGAATACATAGACTTTTGTGAGAAGCATGGCATAAAGAGACAGTTGTCTACTCCTAGGACTCCACAGCAGAATGGAGTAGTTGAGAGAAAGAACCGAACCATCCAGGAAGCCTCCAGGACAATGATGATGGAAGCAAATGTTCCTCAGATGTTTTGGAGAGAAGTTGTCAGCACTATAGTCTACACTCTTAATCGAGTTCAAATTAGAAACAATACCGGTAAGACTCCTTATGAACTTTGGTTTGGTATAACTCCTACTGTGAGATATTTCAGAGTATTTGGTAGCAAGTGTTACATCAAAAGAGATGAAGATCTAGAAAAGTTTGATGCTAGAAGTGATGAAGGAATTTTCTTGGGTTACTCTACTCAAAGCAAAGCATACCGGTGTGTTGGTCATGATGTTAGTCATTCACAAACATAGAATAAAAGTTACACAACAACCTTTACTCATCTTGAAAGATACGATGAATTCAAAGAATTCATGATCCCAAGTCTCCGTTGATTAGGTCTTAATCTACTGACGTTACTTAGTGGTTGATGTGTGTTGTTGTTTTCCATTCAGGGGCCTTACGTGTTTCTGCACTGTTCATCATCATCTTCAAATATCCTGCTCTGGATGTTCGCTCTGCATAAGTCTCCAACAATTCTACCTCTGCACTGTAAATTTAGTCAAATAATGTGCATACAGGCCGATATTTGCATGATTTCTACCATTATTTATAATTCCTTGCATGATATTTTCAGTACTACATGCATTTAACTCAAATATGCTAAGGATCTTCAGTTACCTACGGGATTTCAGCATATTTCACTGCTTCTGCTTGTTATTTATCATGATTTGCATTTATAGTGATGAATTAATGAAATTGAAAAAAAGGAAAAGGGTTAGAGAGTGAGATTCCTAAAATTACTGGACTTAGATCACTGATTCACATACAAGCTCCCATACTTGCAATGAAAAGAAGGAAAACTAGAAATCATACTTCACCAGGACATTCCACAAATCCGCATGATCTAGTGCAAAGCTTCAAAGCAAAGTTGACAACAACATGTAATGAAATGAAAGCGCTTCCAGTTGAACACAGCATTCACCAGTACATATCCAAAAATCAACAGAAGATTACGTAAAATTTACAATCAGGATGTAATCTGGAACTTCATATTCATTCAGTATGCTCAAGAACAGGTACATTTACAGTGATCTGAAGAAAGAACCTTGACATTTCAACAATTCTATCCTCATTAGTCTCAGTAATCCGATCTCCTAACTTATTCTACAGTAATTGACTATTGCGCCAGATGCGTCTGTGTATTCTAATGTATTCCTCCTTTTAATGTTTTAGGCTCTGGACTTTATATAGAGCAAATGCCAAAAACGGTTACAACGATCCAAGGATCAGGATCCTCTCACAACAAACAACGGTCCAGATGAAAAGCACATGCTTCGCCAGTTAGCAAATGTACAGCTGGCACGGAATATTCCAGCATCTTCAACTTGATTCGGTCTCCAGCTGGCGAACAGCATATTTGACAATATCCTCCTCATTTCTGGCTCATGTTGCCTCCATGCGCAACTTTGTAATGCTCAGCTTCAGCAGCATCATCACTTCAATGTTCAGCTTCAGCAGCATCATGATCTCAATGTTCAGGCTCAGCAGCATCATGACCTTCTGCAAGTAAACAGACAAACATTAAGTTTGTCATCATCATGATAAACAACAGGAAGTAAAACGTTTTATTAAACAAGCCCCAAAAAAAATGCGCAGCTACAGGCAATAGGGCTCCAAATTTCCATCGCTTCATTTTTTTGCCCATTTTCTTGTATATCGGGTTCAAAATATGATGATGATGATCACAAATATACAAGGAAATAATCGCCCTTCAAGCATCCTTCGAATCCGGCTTTGCATCATCATCATATTTGCATCAGCGTGACTACATATGATCAGGGTGACAATTTTACCTTAGGCCGACGACAACAGTTATACCGACGCCAAACATCATGAGGATGACCAACTCTACATGCCCTCTGTATCTAGCCGCAGGATATTGTGAAATATGATGCTCCTCTCCTCCGAATGTTCTGAGGAAAAGCACATCAGGATGTTTTGTTTTTGCATATTCGGGAAAGAAAGACATCGTCATCATCATCATGATGAAGACAAACAGGAGGACCTGGAAAATGATCCTGCCGCTGAGGAAAATCATGATGACATCATCGTCATCATCAGGCTTGGTTAAAATGCAAAGGGATGACGTCATCGTCATGTTTCGTGAAGATCAGGAGATAACTGGAATATCGGGTCACCTCTAAGGAAGATGATCAGGTTGATGAAAGCAGTATGACCCTTTTTTCGGCCAAGGCAATCCGCTCGAAAGGTCAGGATGATGAACATCATCATCATCATATACGCACTGGGTGATCAAAAATATGATCCTGCCGAAAGTCCTGATGACGTCATCAGGATATCCGGGGCCTGTGTTAATCTTCGAACATGACGTCATCGTCATCATCATATTGGTGAAATGGATCACGCCTTGGGAAATATCTTGCCGAAGGACAAAGGTGATGGTGACGTCATCGTCATCATCATATTTGCAAAAGGTTATACTCGTCGGCAGGATGATATTACGAATTGTCGGGTAGACGAAGATCATGATGATGATGTCAACAAGACTAAGGAATGAAATATTACCCTCCGCTTCGAAAGATAAGGTGATCATCATGATCACGCAAAAAGGAGATCAGGAGGATATTAGGAAATGTGATCCTGCCATGAAAGATCATGATGATGATGATCACGCATAAGGACTTTGACGTGCGCGCGATAATTATGCAGATGGCATATTTCTTAAGCAAGGTGACGATGATCATCAGCATGATATTATCACATCGGGTGATGCTAAATATCATGATGCTCGCAATGTTGGACAATCATGATGCTGATGATGCTAGAATATCATGATGAAGATGATGTTTCCAGGGTCGCTTGACGGGAAAAGTTCACTAGCACTTAAGATTGACGTCCGGATGTTTCGGGACTGCATGATTTTCATCAGGTGATAGAGTAAGATCATGATGATGACCTTTGGCGATATAAAAGACCGCCTGACGGGAAAGGATTATTACGACTTAAACTTGACGTCCGGATGTTTCGACCTCAGGATATTATCGGGGGGCTTTTCAAATATCATGATGATGATGCTCATACAGCAATTATCAGGTTTGACCAAAACTTTGACTGCTTACAACTCCTTCATATGGACGAATTTTCAAGTGATGTAAAAGGCAAACCTGCATGGAATTTCAAGCTCTTTCTAACCATGAAGTCATAGAAACAAAATATGAACTTTGACAAACTAACCTCATGATGATGACCTACCTCCTTCTGACCTTCATGATGATGATGTACCTGACTTATTTTTACCAAAACCGCCAGAAACAGACAACACAAGCCAAAACAAAAGTTGGGTCCCTGTTTTGCCAAGTCAAAATGGGGCGTGTTGTGTAACCACACAACAACTTGCCACCAAAGAAAACAACAAATTCCAATGATTCAAGTGATGTGATCACATTTATCTATAGTGTTCTAATTCTGTCTAAGTAAAATCATCATGATCTTTGAATGATAAAATTTCATTAAGGTAACAGTGCTAACAAAGGATCAGGTGTGTGCATATGATTAATTATCCTCATCTTGAAAGTAAGTTGAAAACATAAGTAACTGGTGTTAAACTACATAGTTGGAGATCATCCCTCATAGCCAACCTGGATAGAGCCTTGCTGCCAGCAGGTGTCTATAACCCCGGCAAGGTTATCTATACAATCTCCCTAAGTAGAGCCCCACTGCCAGCAGGCGTCCATAGCCCCGGTAGAGTTACTTAGATGGCCTAATTTTATTGTTTATATATTTTCCATTTATACTTATATTTGATATCATCATGTCAGCTCATTTGTACAAGGTGTAGTTACTTGCAGCTTTAGGTTGGAGATTGTATTGGTAGCAAGGGAGTCCCTTTAGATTTTTCACTTAACACCTATACTCATATCTTCAACAAACCCAAGGCTGTTAGGTGTTTCATTGTGTTTGATTCACTTTGGACAAGAAAAGGTACCCTGATGAAAAGACATCATAAAACCTGATCATGAGTATTTATCAGAATGAATTACAATCTATACCTAAATCTGATCTCATCACTTGAATCCTAACAATTTAGTTATTTTCTTAGGTGATGAAGTGCATCATCCTGACTTACCAGAACAAGGTCCCAACCAACAAACAACAACAACAACAAGCAAACTGTACAAACAACTACTAGGCAAACAAAATCCAGAAAAAGACCTAAGGACACCTGTATTTGCATACTTCTTTTGATTGTGCAGGAGCATCAGGGTATTAGTTATGGTTCTCAACCTAGCAAATTTATCTTTATATTCTGAAGAATATTCTGGTATTCTGAATTCACTGTATTCAACAGAACAACTCTTGATGATCAGCAACTGAGGACGCTCATCATGTTCATGATTAATCCATATGCATGTCTTATCTTCTGAATTTCCATAATTAAAATAATATTCAACATTATTTACTGTGGAAAGGAGAAATACAACCTGGTGTATTTCTGGCTTTGCTGGACATGCTTCTTCATTGGCAGTTGGTCTTTCATTTGTCATTATATTTTCACTGCTTGGCTCAGTGCCTGGTCCCTCCTCAAATTGAAGGATGTATGACTCTTGATGTATTGATTCTTCATCTTTATCCAGCCTTATCCCTTCATTCTGGATGTTCAGTTTATCCTCCAGTTTAGGAAACTTCTCAATATTTTCTTCAATTTCTTGCACATCAGCATCTAGATAAGTATCTTTATTATCACAATCTGATATACAAAAATTTATTATTTCTAAATCATTTGACTGTAAAGGAGAAACAACTTTCACTTGGTGAGGACACTCCCCTATTTCATTTTCAAAATATTTCTGGAGTGACATCTGATTATGCATAACAACTCCAAAGTCTTCTACATCTTCATTTTTCAGGAATTGTTCATTAAATAATTCACATTTTCTATCTATTAGAGGATCTGGTTCCTTTAACCTGCAACATTCTTGCATTTGATCATTTAATTCAAAGAAGTCAGGTAATAAATCAGCATTTATTTTCTTCTCTGTGACTCCCTGAGTTACCATCATAGGAACTTCATCATCAGGAGTGCATTTAAATTGCTCTAGCATCTGTTTACACTTCTCTTTACCATAGAATGACTCCAGGAAAGATGTTTCATCTTCTTTATCAAAAGTATTAGGATCAGAATCAAAACTATTATCCTGATGAGTGATTTCTTCTCTAAAATTTTCACAAGATTCATACCTGCATACTGACTGATCCTTACTTGTATTAGGAAGTAGAGAACTCCTATCAATCCCAGCATAAAATGAATCCAGGAAAGATGTTTCATCTTCATTACCTTCTGAAACTGCCTCAGCTATTGTATTTTCTAGAATCTTTTTCAACATGACCAAGCAAGGGTAACAATCTTTTTCTGAATGCTCTTCATCATGTAATCTGCACCAGCTTTCAATCAAGACATCATCAATGGGCAAACCTAATATTTGACTACGCTGTATATTTCTAGACAAATATAATTCAAAATCTTCAGAATGATCTACTTCAGTGTCTGGACAATTAATAACTTCTGGTGCTGCATCTGCTTGTTGCTCCTTTCCTTTATCTGATGAGCCTGATGGCTTTCCTCTTTTCTCTTCCATCCTAGCAGGAAGATGATGTTCAGCACATACAGTTGCATGCTTCTTCAAAATGTGCAAGCACAGTGAGCAAGTGGTTTCTGAGTGAGGCGCCTCATGCAGCCTACACCAACCTTTGATTAAAACCTCCCGTGGAGATCTACACTGTTGTGTCATTTTTTTTATTTCTTTGACCAGAAATTCTTCGAACTTCGTCAGGTCACTGCCTTTATCCTCATCAGACAGCTCGTAATCCGGTTCCATGAAGCAATCACTACCAGGAGTGATCTTTTCCTTTCTCGCATCATTTGTCTGATTGGACACCAGGATCTCTTCTATTTTTTGGATATGATCTTCATCAGGATCCGTCGACTCTTCTGTTCCTGCAGAAGACAAATAAAAATTAGTATCATCATCATCATCAGATGTAGCACTCACCTCGGAATATGATGATGATGCTTCACTATACGTCTGCTCCAGCATGATCATGTCTAAGCATGGTTCGCAAGTCTTTTCCGAGTGTGCTTCTCCATGCAATCTGCACCATCCGTCGATCAAAATATCATTAGCAGGTATATTTAATAATTGACAACGTTTTATCTGAGTAGATAAATGCATCTGAAAATCCTTGAAGTGATCTATTTCGTTGTCATTATCAGGATCATTATTAAGTTCTACAACTGGCATATCCTCATGATAATCATCATCATGATGATGATGAGCATCAAGCATCAGGACCTCTTCTATTTGGACAGTTTGCGGCCTGATGTGATAAACTCCAGGTTCTACGTTTACATACATGATCTCATTTGTTCTGTTATATTCCGTGATCATATGTTTCATCCTAGGCTCAGCATCAATCCTGATCTGATTAGGTATACCTTTCCATGGCAACCACATGTGACTGAAGTCTGTGGACATGTATCCGTTAAGCGTTTTAGACCAGTCCCGGCTAAGCAACATCCCATATGTATCAGGTATGTCAACTACCTGAATGTCAATGTAATACTGGATCCTAGGATCAGACGCTAGCTGCATGTGAATATGAGTGAGTTCTCCTACGACACTTACTTCTGTCTTGTCCAGTTGAGTGACCTTCTTTAAGGATTTAGCAGGATGCAGTCCTAATGCGTTGCATATTGACAAAGGCATAACATTAGTTGAGGCTCCTGAATCAACTAAGCAGTTGTGCAAATTCTTACTGAACATTCTTATGGTGAGGAGAAACGGAGGTGATTCAATTTTATCTCTGTACAAGGTCATGTGAGAGGTTTCAGCAGCTTGGACTGTGGCTGACACTTTGGGCTTGACAGTGCTATCTTTAGCAGTATGGTCTCTGCTATTGGATTGACTCGAAAGGTGATTATCCTCTTTAGAAGCAGGATCATCCAGCGACTTCATGAATGCCCTTTTGATGGCAGGAGTTTTCAGTAACTCAGATAGGGACAGGCTGATCTTGATTTTCTTCATTTCATCAGCCAAATAGCTAACTAACATGTCAGATTCATGAGGTGTACCTGCGACTTTTGTTACTGTGTTTTGAGGAGACAAGTACTGAGCATTCACCTTAGGGAACCCAAGGTTATTGCTAGCCTTAGGATCAGGAGGTGTGTTGAAGTTGTTTGGAGGTAGAGATGATGTCAATGGACCGGCAGGTCTGTTGGCATTACTCCTCAGGTTATAATTATGCTTACCAGGGTATTGCTGCTGGTATGCATGTACTTCCTCATGCTCTCTTGTAGGTTCGTTTTCATCCTCAAAGGGGAAGACATAGTTCGCTTCAAAGGTTAAGGCAGATTCTTCACCGGTCTGATTATAATCCTGATGAGGCTGATTAGTGTAGGTTTCCAGCACAAAAGCTGAGTCATATCCACAAGGAACTATTTCATTTCCTTCTGCCTGAGGTGGATTTCCAGAAGTATTAGACACTTCAGTCTGAAAGATGCTGGTAGCAATCCTAAATTGTGGACAATCTAATTCTGCATGTGCATTGGTATTGTGAATCCTGCACCAATTGGTAAGGGCTGCCTCAGCAAGATTGACTCTAGTAGTCTGTTTGGCTTCACCAGGAGGCTGATTGTCTAGGGGTGATGGTAATGAACCATTATTTGGCCTGGAGTTCCACACTCTAGGCTGCCTAGGAGGATTATTGTTATTTGCAGCACTACTGTTGAAGTTATTGTTGTATCCTCTGTCAGGGTAATTTGGTCTGTCATTGGAATAACTCCTATTCTGACCTGACTGTGAATAAAACCCTTGATTTCTCAAGTGTGTTACTTCTGTGGTGAGCTTTCTCAACTGAGCAGCAATTTCTTTGATTTCCTCTTTCTCCTCTTGAGCTTTGGCCACTACATTTTCAGTCTGAGGCTGGAAAAAGGAAGATCCATGGTTATTGTGGGATAGATCTGTACCCTGAGGTGTCTGAGTATGTGCAGGATATTGTGGCAATTGGCCATTTCCATTAGGAGGAGGCATGATACTCAATGGAGGTACTTGCAAAGGTGCAGGCATTATTGCTGGGGGCATCGCTGCTCCATTTGGATATTGTGCAGGATATTGCGAAGGATAAGCTGCAGGATACTGTGCTGGATATTGTGACTGCATGCCAGGCAAAGCAGGGAATGCTATATTTGGAGTAGGAGCAGGTATCAGCTGTTGATTTACCTTGATAGCTTCTTGAAAAGCTCCTGTCAATGTGGTGATCTCAGGATGTGTTCTCCTGATGAACATGGCGGTTAACGGATCCAGGGCTGAATAATAAATACTTCTGGCAGCATCATCAGCCACCACATATGGGGTAACTAGCTTGGACAACATTTTCTGGAACCTAGCATTGAAATTTGCAATAGGTTCATGCTCCAATCTCTTAATTGTGGCAAACAGGTGGTAATTCATGGATGGATCAATAGGGACCTTGAATCTGTCAAGAAAGGCCTTCTCTAAGACAGCCCACGAACCTACAGAAGATTGACCAAGACTGATGAACCAATTATAAGCCTCTTCCCCTAAGGAAAAAGGGAATAATCTGCACACCACATCCTGATGCTCTATTCTGGCTCTGCAGCAAGCTTCTTTAAACGTCCTGATATGATCATCCGCGTCCTGATAAGGATGGTATTTTGGACAAAGTTTGTCCGGATACTTTGGTAACTCATGATACGCAGTAAAGGTCAATGGTGATTCTGCTGCAAAGAACGACATTGCAACCTGAGGGGGCTGAACTAGTGGTGCAGTTGGCTGAGGTTGGACTAAAGGTATACCCTGAGGTTGAACAGGAGGTGTCACGGGTATACCGGAAGGTATTTGCAAACCAACAGGAGTTACAGGAGGAGGTCCTGATGAAGCTCTGGACGTACTAGACTCTGGAGTATGGTGAACGTCTACAGTCTTAGGTCTAAAACCTCTAACAGGCAATTCTTCAAAAATTTCACTATGTCTAGACCTGGTATTTATCCTGTGAGCCAGGATTTCTCGATTTGGAGGCCAATTAGCTGAAACTTTGCAAATATTGGCTGGATTCCACCGGACGAGGTGATATTTGCGGTCAACTTGCAAATCAGATTGAATATTTACGCGATATTTGCGAAGATACTGCAAATATGACAGGATATTGGGATATTTCGACCGGTAGCACCAGATCTCGCGTGTCTAAGGCTCAAATTCTCAAAGCTTGAACAAATTTATGCATCTTTGGCCAATATTTAGTGAATTTAAAGAAATCTACTGTAAAGCTTGCAATATTTATGTGAAATTTGGAAATCTTTACACAGAATGTGCAATTACAAACTTGTCGCAACAAATATTTACGCAATTTGATGAAATTCACAAATGATCTGAAGTTACCTTACTCTGAGCGTCATCAAACCTGAAAGTACTGATGATGAACGTGATCTTCCGGACTCATGCCCTCCTTCTAGCGCCAATTTATGTTGCGTTAGAAGCGAGGAGCCTGCAGATACGTTAGCAAGATTGAAAGCGGGCAGCTAATAAACAGAGGCAGGGGATATCACTTCAACTGAACAGGATTTATTTGCTGAGGAACGGCTCACGCCCTCCTTCTAGCGCCAATTTATGTTGGTCATGATGTTAGTCATTCACAAACATAGAATAAAAGTTACACAACAACCTTTACTCATCTTGAAAGATACGATGAATTCAAAGAATTCATGATCCCAAGTCTCCGTTGATTAGGTCTTAATCTACTGACGTTACTTAGTGGTTGATGTGTGTTGCTGTTTTCCATTCAGGGGCCTTACGTGTTTCTGCACTGTTCATCATCATCTTCAAATATCCTGCTCTGGATGTTCGCTCTACATAAGTCTCCAACAATTCTACCTCTGCACTGTAAATTTAGTCAAATAATGTGCATACAGGCCGATATTTGCATGATTTCTACCATTATTTATAATTCCTTGCATGATATTTTTAGTACTACATGCATTTAACTCAAATATGCTAAGGATCTTCAGTTACCTACGGGATTTCAGCATATTTCACTGCTTCTGCTTGTTATTTATCATGATTTGCATTTATGGTGATGAATTAATGAAATTGAAAAAAAGGAAAAGGGTTAGAGAGTGAGATTCCTAAAATTACTGGACTTAGATCACTGATTCACATACAAGCTCCCATACTTGCAATGAAAAGAAGGAAAACTAGAAATCATACTTCACCAGGACATTCCACAAATCCGCATGATCTAGTGCAAAGCTTCAAAGGAAAGTTGACAACAACATGTAATGAAATGAAAGCGCTTCCAGTTGAACACAGCATTCACCAGTACATATCCAGAAATCAACAGAAGATTACGTAAAATTTACAATCAGGATGTAATCTGGAACTTCATATTCATTCAGTATGCTCAAGAACAGGTACATTTACAGTGATCTGAAGAAAGAACCTTGACATTTCAACAATTCTATCCTCATTAGTCTCAGTAATCCGATCTCCTAACTTATTCTACAGTAATTGACTATTGCGCCAGATGCGTCTGTGTATTCTAATGTATTCCTCCTTTTAATGTTTTAGGCTCTGGCCTTTATATAGAGCAAATGCCAAAAACGGTTACAACGATCCAAGGATCAGGATCCTCTCACAACAAACAACGGTCCAGATGAAAAGCACATGCTTCGCCAGTTAGCAAATGTACAGCTGGCACGGAATATTCCAGCATCTTCAACTTGATTCGGTCTCCAGCTGGCGAACAGCATATTTGACAATATCCTCCTCATTTCTGGCTCATGTTGCCTCCATGCGCAACTTTGTAATGCTTAGCTTCAGCAGCATCATCACTTCAATGTTCAGCTTCAGCAGCATCATGATCTCAATGTTCAGGCTCAGCAGCATCATGACCTTCTGCAAGTAAACAGACAAACATTAAGTTTGTCATCATCATGATAAACAACAGGAAGTAAAATGTTTTATTAAACAAGCCCCAAAAAAAATGCGCAGCTACAGGCAATAGGGCTCCAAATTTCCATCGCTTCATGTTTTTGCCCATTTTCTTGTATATCGGGTTCAAAATATGATGATGATGATCACAAATATACAAGGAAATAATCGCCCTTCAAGCATCCTTCGAATCCGGCTTTGCATCATCATCATATTTGCATCAGCGTGACTACATATGATCAGGGTGACAATTTTACCTTAGGCCGACGGCAACAGTTATACCGACGCCAAACATCATGAGGATGACCAACTCTACATGCCCTCTGTATCTAGCCGCAGGATATTGTGAAATATGATGCTCCTCTCCTCCGAATGTTCTGAGGAAAAGCACATCAGGATGTTTTGTTTTTGCATATTCGGGAAAGAAAGACATCGTCATCATCATCATGATGAAGACAAACAGGAGGACCTGGAAAATGATCCTGCCGCTGAGGAAAATCATGATGACGTCATCGTCATCATCAGGCTTGGTTAAAATGCAAAGGGATGACGTCATCGTCATGTTTCGTGAAGATCAGGAGATAACTGGAATATCGGGTCACCTCTAAGGAAGATGATCAGGTTGATGAAAGCAGTATGACCCTTTTTTCGGCCAAGGCAATCCGCTCGAAAGGTCAGGATGATGAACATCATCATCATCATATACGCACTGGGTGATCAAAAATATGATCCTGCCGAAAGTCCTGATGACGTCATCAGGATATCCGGGGCCTGTGTTAATCTTCGAACATGACGTCATCATCATCATCATATTGGTGAAATGGATCACGCCTTGGAAAATATCTTGCCGAAGGACAAAGGTGATGGTGACGTCATCGTCATCATCATATTTGCAAAAGGTTATACTCGTCGGCAGGATGATATTACGAACTGTCGGGTAGACGAAGATCATGATGATGATGTCAACAAGACTAAGGAATGAAATATTACCCTCCGCTTCGAAAGATAAGGTGATCATCATGATCACGCAAAAAGGAGATCAGGAGGATATTAGGAAATGTGATCCTGCCATGAAAGATCATGATGATGATGATCACGCATAAGGACTTTGACGTGCGCGCGATAATTATGCAGATGGCATATTTCTTAAGCAAGGTGACGATGATCATCAGCATGATATTATCACATCGGGTGATGCTAAATATCATGATGCTCGCAATGTTGGACAATCATGATGCTGATGATGCTAGAATATCATGATGAAGATGATGTTTCCAGGGTCGCTTGATGGGAAAAGTTCACTAGCACTTAAGATTGACGTCCGGATGTTTCGGGACTGCATGATTTTCATCAGGTGATAGAGTAAGATCATGATGATGACCTTTGGCGATATAAAAGACCGCCTGACGGGAAAGGATTATTACGACTTAAACTTGACGTCCGGATGTTTCGACCTCAGGATATTATCGGGGGGCTTTTCAAATATCATGATGATGATGCTCATACAGCAATTATCAGGTTTGACCAAAACTTTGACTGCTTACAACTCCTTCATATGGACGAATTTTCAAGTGATGTAAAAGGCAAACCTGCATGGAATTTCAAGCTCTTTCTAACCATGAAGTCATAGAAACAAAATATGAACTTTGACAAACTAACCTCATGATGATGACCTACCTCCTTCTGACCTTCATGATGATGATGCACCTGACTTATTTTTACCAAAACCGCCAGAAACAGACAACACAAGCCAAAACAAAAGTTGGGTCCCTGTTTTGCCAAGTCAAAATGGGGCGTGTTGTGTAACCACACAACACGGTGTTACAATAAGAGACTAAAAAAGATGATAGAAAGTACAAATGTGAAGGTTGATGAAGGAATTGAGAAGCCTTCAAGGTTTTATGAATATGATGAAGATGATCAGGATGATGTTCTAATTCAAGGAACTCAATCCCTTCCTGAAAGTCAGATTCAGACTTATCCGGTAAATTAGGAAGAAGAGGTTTGTCTGAGTGAATCTGATCAAGAAACAGCAGTGCAAGAGACTCCCAAAGTTCCAAGGTATGTAACTCTAAATTACTCTGAAGATCAGATCATAGGTGACAAAAGTAAAGGGGTACAAACAAGGAGAAGAATTGCTCAAGATTCAAATGAATACTATCTGATTTCAAAGATTGAACCTAAGACAGTTAATGAAGCTTGCAATGATGAAAACTGGACCAAAGCAATGGAGGAAGAGTTGATGCAAATTGAGAAAAATCATACTTGGGATCTTGTTCCCAGACCTAGAGACAAGAATGTGATTGGAACCAAATGGGTCTTCTGGAACAAACTGAATGAAGTTGGTGAAGTAATCAGAAACAAAGCTAGATTGGTCTGCAAAGGCTACTCTCAAATAGAAGGAATTGATTTTGAAGAGACCTTTGCTCCAGTGGCAAGAATTGAAGCAGTCAGATTATTTCTTGCATTTGCTGCCTTCAAAGACTTCAAGGTATATCAGATGGATGTCAAGTCTGCTTTCCTAAATGGTGACTTGGAAAAAGAAGTATACATTGAACAACCAGATGGATTTCAATTATCTGATCATGATAATATGGTCTGCAAGTTAAAGAAAGCACTGTATGGTTTGAAGCAAGCCCCAAGAGCATGGTATGAAAGGTTGGATAAACATCTTGTGCAGATTGGTTTCAACAAAGGTACTGCTGATAGTAATCTATATTTCCAAATAGATAAGGAAAACATCTTGATTGTTGAAGTATTTGTTGATGATATCATCTTTGGAGGAAAAGACAGTATGTGTAAAACTTTTACAAATCAAATGAAAAGTGAGTTTGAAATGTCAATGCTTGGTGAAATGAATTTCTTCTTGGGTCTACAAATTACTTAGACAAAGAAAGGCATCTTTATCTGTCAGACCAAATATGCAAAAGAATTGTTGAGGAAATTCGGAATGGAAGATTCAAAGCCAATGAACACCCCTATGGCAACCGGATGTAAGTTGAGCAAAGATGATGACTCTCCTAAGACAGATCAGACCAAGTATAGATCAATGATTGGAGGACTATTGTATCTCACTCAGACTAGACCAGATATAATGCAGGTTGTTGGTCTTGTGGCAAGATTTCAAGCTGATCCTAGAGAATCTCATGTCATGGCAATCAAAAGAATTTTTAGGTACTTGAAAGGAATAGTTGAGTATGGTCTATGGTACCCTAGAGATCAAGATTTCTCTCTTCATGCATACACAGATGCAGATTGGGTAGGAGATGTGGATGACCGGAAAAGTACAAGTGGAGGAGCATTCTTTTTAGGAAAAAGGTTGGTCTCTTGGCTAAGCAAAAAACAAGAGGCAATATCTCTGTCTACAACTGAAGCAGAATACATTGCAGTAGCAGGTAGTTGCACTCAGATTTTATGGATGAAGCAAATGCTAAGAGACATTAAAGTTGAATATGAAGAGCCTATCACAATTTTTTGTGATAATTCAAGTGTAATTAATATTTCTAAGAACCCAGTATTACACTCTAAGACTAAGCACATATCTATCAAGTTTCACTTTCTGAGAGAACAAGTGAACAAGGAAGAAGTCAGATTGGAGTATGTACCCTCCAAGAATCAGATTGCAGATATTTTTACTAAACCTCTTCCCAAGGACTCTTTTGAGTATCTCTGAGAGAAGTTAGGGGTCATGGCCCCTCTGGTGATGAACTAGGGTGCACTGATGTGCATCAATCTGGTGGATATCACAGTCATATCTTGTGATCTGGATTGATGATGGGGAGCTGCTACTAAGGGGGAGCAGCTGGTATGATTCTGATGTGTTACAAGTGCAAGTATGAGCCCTTTGCCATTGATGTCAAAGGGGGAGAGAAGACATGCGAAAAACAAGTGGTTGATGATCAAAGGGGGAGCAGTAAAGGAAGAGAAGACATGTGAAGAGTTGTTGCTGATAGGGGGAGCTGTGACAGAAAAGAGAAGTTCTTGTCTTGATGGTTTTTCACATCATATGTTGCCATCAATGACAAAGGGGGAGATTGTTGCAAGTATGAGGTTAACCAGTGTTGTCATTGATGTTAACATACTCATATTGCATTGGTAAGAAGGTTTGGATGAGCTGTGTGTTGAGCATATTGAGAAAATTAGTCTCAATCAGGAACAGTGAAGAACAGTGATAAGAAGAAGGCAAATGTACTCAATAGGTTGAGGATTAGAGGATGCGGATTAAAGGGTTTGTAGGTATGAGTCTTGAGATGATCTAGTTAAGATTTCAGAGGTCTGCATGAAGATATGATAAAGTTGTGATCGATCAAGTAGGACCGGTTCCGGGAGATGATCTGGAGGGACAGAGTGTTACAAAAAGGTCTGGTGAGATCCAGAGGTGCATTATCAGACTCTGCAAATTGGAAAGAGTGTTTGGGATGTCTTTGTGATGTGTCATCTTGATTGATACATGGTTTGGAGGTCCGGAAGCACCTTCTTCAGTATGACAGTGGCGACAAACTATGTTCTTGAAGTTTCAGATGAAGAGGAGAAGAGATTCTAGTGAGTAGAGAAAGTGCGGATGTACCTAGTCAATCAAGCAAGCTTGTGAAGGTTCTTGGATCATGTTGAGGTTATGTTGTCGGTCCGCATTGGTGGTAGAGCCCGAAATTGAAGATATTCTTCTGGATGAAGTTCTTGTTCAGACTAGTCGACTGGATGAGTTGTTCATCTTGCGAATGTTCTTGTGGTGGCCGACCGGATGTATTAATCATCTTACGAATGTCCTTATGGTTGATTGCTGACTTAGATGATTGTTCCTAAGTCGATGTCTTGTATAAATAAAGGTTTGTGAGTTCATTTCAAAGTGTGTTGAGCAGTGGATGAGTGTGGTATAGCGGAAGAGCGAAGGGCAAAGCAGAAGTATCTCAGGCTTAAATGGAACTGATCCAAACATGGTAAAGATGTCAATCTCCAATTTAAATTTGTGATTCTTATCACTTTGTAGACAGTGTGTCTCTTGTAGGTAGTGTGCCTCTTTGTGAGCAGTGTGCTTGGGCAGTGAGCCCTAATTGGCATGTGCCATTCATTTTTCTTATTCTTCTAACAAAGAATAATCCTTGGGTTAATCACCCTGTGGTTTTTCCCTTAACTGAGGTTTCCACGTCAAAATCTTGGCGTCCAATGTGTTGATGTTTATCTGCTCCTATGTTTATGCATTATGCTTTCATGGATGGTTAATTGAATGCTATTAACTAACAAGAAGAATCAAGTGTTTGAAGTAGAAGCAAGTTTTTGTACAACTAATTCACCCCCCCCCTCTCAGTTGTGTGCCCTAGATCTAACACCTACAAAATAGTATTTCTAAATGATTTCATTTCATCTCCCAAAAGGTGAAGCAATTTTTTTGTTATCATTTTGATAAGTGTGGAGGAGACTCCATTGGGGGTTTGATTTAAGCCTAGGTGGGTTCTATCTAAGGGGATTTGATCTAATTGCCTCAACCAAATCCTCTTAGACGAAATCACTCTAGGCTTAAATCATTAATTTTTCAAAAAATGCGTGATTTTAAGCAAAAATCAGGATGTTCCAATGAAAATTAGGACTATACCTATTAGGTGATATGCATTACCTTTTAGACCTCTCTGAACGAGTAGTGGGGAACTTACTATATCTAAACTTTATTCTTCTTTAGAATGTGTACTAGATTTTTCACCTTCCTTTCCTTCAACACTATCATGCCTACTTGTTTGCTCATCTTCGTATGCATCTTATTGCTCTAATTTGTTTTTAAAATGTACCTTTTGCATCTCCTTTTCTTTTGGCTATTCATCTCTAGAAATAACTCTTTCTAAATGTAACATCTCTAGAATAAAACTTTTTGTGTCTCAAGATTCCACATCTTGTAACCTTTTACATTTTCATTATATCCAATAAAAATACACTTCTTTGATTTAAAATATAACGTATATCTTGTTTTCTTAGGAACATGAATAAATGCCTCAGTCGGATACTTTTAAATGTGTTACAACATGATTTCTACCTATTCACATTTCATATGGTGTTCCATCTTCAAGCATGGAAGTACAAGACCTATTTTTCAAGTAGCATGTAGTACTTACTACTTCCACCCAAAACTCATATCCTAAAACAATTGTACTTAACATACCCTTAAATTGTACCAACAAGGTTCTATTTAATATCTTAGCCACTCCATTATATTGTGGTGTACAGGGTGGTGTTCTTTGTTTCATAATTCTAGTGTATTTACAAAATATTTCAAATCCCTTGGAGAAATACTCTCCACCACTATCAAACACTAATAATTTAATTTTCTTGCTAGTCTATGTTTCCACAAGTTCCTTAAACTTTTTAAACTTGTTAAACACTTTAGATTTTCTAGTAAGAAAATATACCCAATTATACCTAGAATAATCGTCAATGAAGGAGACAAAATATTGATATTTACCAATGGAATTGACATCTATAGGAGGAGTACCACACCCTATTCTACTTACTAAACACACAATTTTTACAAAACTCAAACCCAACAAAATAATATAAAAACCCTTCCACCATATGTTTACTCACAAAGGTTTTCAAACCTTTTTCACTTGTGTGGCCTAGCTTATATTGCCACAACAATCCAAAATTAGGTTCAACTAGATTATAAAATCCAAATAATGTTGATACATCGAGCTTTAATAGAGTTCCATTTCTTACTCCCTTGACAATCACCAAGTTGCCTCTAGCTAATTTGTAACCCTTATCATCAAAGGTAGCATACATTCTAGAGTCAGTCATCTTATAAACAAGCAAAATATTTCTAGATAGACCTACAATATATAATACATCTAAGAGTGTTCTCTCCCTCCCATCCATGAAAGACACCTTTATCTTCCCTCATCTAACTATCCTTAGAGAGTTGTTATCACCTAATAAAACCTATCCTCCATCACAATCCTTATATTCAAAATACCATTCTCTATATGGTGGCATGTGGCAAGATGCACCTAATTCAATTAACTAAGAGTCATCACCAATGATATTAATAGAAATAAAAGCATCACTACTATATTTATCATTGTCAAAGGATTTGTTAGAAGAATCGTCCTTCTTCTTGGTTTTACAATCCTTGTTAATGTGACCTCTTTTTCCATAATTCTAGCGTTTTACTTTTTAATTTACAAGGAGACTTTGACTTTGAATTTTCCTTAGACTTGTTGTCTCTACTCTTCTTCTTACCCCCTCTATCCTTAGACCTATCTCTTATAATTAGAGCATCACAAGAGTTTTCAAACATGCACATTTCCTTCTAATTTCTTCACTTAACAAAATGCCTAAGACATTTTATAGTTTAGGTGAAGTAGTATTACTATTGTTTGTCATCATTAAATTTTCCCATGAATTAGGTAAAGAACAAAATAATAAAATACACATACCATCTTCATATAGTTTAACTCCTATTGACTTAAGTGCAACTTAGAATAAGATTTAAGGTATTAAGATGATCATTTATTAAATCTCCCTCTTTCATCTTCAAATAATATAACTTATTTTTCAAGACAAGTATATTTATAAGACTAGCTAATACTATTTTCCTATCTTTATCCATAATGAATGAGTAGTTTGTTCTTTAGGCACATTCATCAACATAGAACCTGAAAGACACAAACAAAATGTACTTCTATTTTTCTTATCTAATTTAGTCTAGTCCTCATTAGACATACCTAAGGATTTAGCGAACTTGATGGAATTATTGTCCATTGATCTATTTCTATCAAAATATCTTTCACTTTCAACTTCCATAACTCAAAGTTATACCCATTGAATTGTTCAATCTCAAACCTTGACATGCTATCCATAGATTAAACACCACACTATATTTTCACAAACTCCTTCAAATTTTTCCATCATTACTAGTTATACACATATTGTGATAAAACACATCATTCCTAAATAGTTTTCTTTGATACTAAATTTTGAGATTTAGATCCCTATTACATTTGAGTAATACACTAGGATAGAGGAGAAACTAAAAATTATGTGATAAAAATAGTTACAACAATATTACAATCTATTAAGCAACATTAAGGGAAGAATTTGAAATAGTATGCAAACCACAAGAAACACATAAGACACCAAATATATGTGGGAAACCCTTTCAAGAAAAACCCAACCTCCAAAGGACAATCACAACTATATTCTTCAAAATCAAAAGATTATATAACAAGTCTCTTTATAGAGTCTTGTTGATGTATTTTTTGACACACCAACTTGCTTGCAAGTAATGAAACCTACAAGGTGGAATAACAAAGGTTCTCCTACTTGGAAGGTGGCTATCCTTAAGAGTATTTCGTACATAGATTGTGAGGTTTACTAGAATCACCTAGTTGAAGAGTGTTATGGTTGGTCCATTCAAGGGGTTATGGCAAATATTACAAAACATTCATAAGAAAAAGAGACTCACTTAGTAAAATTAAACACTATTATCCAATGCAAGCCTTTAATTTCTTTCAAAGCTATAAAGGAAGATGAATAGTCATAAACATACATACCAAATTTTATTGTCTTTTATAATTTGAAATTTATCATTGAAATTCTAAACTAACACCATGGATAAAAAAGTAGAAAAGAGAAAGGGTTATAAAAATAAAAGTGAATCCAAACTCATCTTCTATCCTTCCATACATCATTCTATAAATGGACAAAAATAACTTTGTAACCAATATCCACCGAATCCTTTATGTGCAATCCCAACGTAAGATGGTGTGATCTCGAAAGGAAAGTAATATGAATTATTATGATGCACAAATTTATGTTCATTTAACCATGTAGAACACCCCATAATCATACATGCATCAATAGTTTAAACACATATTGCTTCCATCAACATTAGATGAATTAAATGCATATAAATACTAGAGAGAAGATAAATTTAGAATTTGAAAATAAAAATGTGAAAACCCACAAAATGTCGAGAAACTTTATATCTTGTATTCATATTGACTTTGTGAATTTTCACTAAAATGAAACAACAAAACTATCTCTGAAATCCACAAAAGTGGAGAGAACCCCGAACAGTAAAACCCTCCCAAGGGAACCAAAAAAGAAGAACCTCTTACAATGAGCTTTGCACAAGTATTTATAGTTCATCTTGAGACTTGGAAATACAAATAGTCATTCCATCCAAAAGTCACAAGAGGAAAAAATATAAGAAATATGAAAAGTCATTTTAAATATTACAAGATTTACACAAAAATATCACACATTTTAGTTTTGCACATTACATATTAAATATTAAATATTAATTCACCCCAATGAAGATTGCCTTTGTTGGTATGCTTGAAATTTGCCAATTGTGCTCTTTACCAACTTAGCATCGAGACCATCATAGTGTACAAATCCAACATCTACCTAAATAAATCTCTCCATAATAAGATCATGAACCTATTTTTAATTAGCATCCTTCTCAAAATCCTTGTAGGAAACCCACATTCTTGATAATAGAAGAAGAATAAAAATTTATCCCACTAGGTGAATTTTCTTTCAACACTTCTTCAAACTATTCCTTAACATACTATACATATTTCAAAGTATTTTCTTCATCATATAGGACACATCCAATCATATTTGCAAAATGATTGATCTCTTTTAATGTGCATTTTATGAAATCATATGAAGACATCTATTTTCCACTAATCTAGTAACATATATTTTGTGGTTAAAAAGAATAATCTTGTTTTCTTTGTTTGGGGTTACTTCAAGGTGTATGCTCTCCCCTTGCACTTCATGTGATCTTGGGGATCAAAACATTGGTTTGATCTAATCTTTCTAATCTTTGTTTATCCTAAATTCCTTTGTGTGTATTCTCTCTCCTTGTGCTTCGTACGACCTTGGAGATCAAAAATACCTTGGATTCTTTCCTCTAGGGGCCCTACCTTGGATTTCATCATCAAGAAGATGACCTCAACCCTTGTGTTTTGATAGAGTATACAAATTTGAGACAAAATTAAAAGACTTTCCCATTAGGGTACATTTGTCGATTGGGTGAAGCTTGCAAGAATTTTATACCTTGCAACGTGAAGGAGGAGTGTGGGTTACCCTCTCACACCATGCCATTATACATACCCCTCATCTCACGAAGTTAGGCCTCATGCACCTTGAGTGTATCGAGGATATCCCCTAGAAGCCCATACATCATAGATTAAGACCCTTCAGTTGTATAAGATTGTATGGGCCCAGGAAGTTCTTCACTGCATAATCCACATTGAATTTATCGCTAAGTGCAAATTCACTCTAGAAATAGGTGTGCATGTTGTGTATGCTCTCCCCTCATGCCATAGAGTGATCTTGGATGATCAAAATCAGTTATTTATCCTCATCATGGGACTTGTGTGTTATGCCTAAATAAAGGTAGTGAGGTGGGATTATGATCTTATACACAACTATTTTACTAAATTAAAGGTTTGTTGTGCTTGGCATGTATTCATCATCAAAACCCATGCACCCCTTAATCCAAATAAAATCCAAATCATTTGCATCTTGTGCATGTATTGTATGATTTATAGATTTCAAGTTGCCTAAGGTCAAGCATCCATCAAGCCATCCCTAATCACCTCTTAATTATCCAATCTTCCCCCTAATCACCTAAATTGCACCCAGTTTAGTGTATCCATCTTTGTTTAAGCATATGTGTCACCTATTTTGGAGGATACATTTGACCCAAACAAAACTCACAGTCTGCCTAACTCCAATTTAGTGAATCTGTATCCATTTTGATGGTTTTGTTCTACTTTTTGGTGGATCCACTCTCACATCAACCTCCTTCCAAAATCTGTCTAACTCCATTTTAGCAGTTCCACCCTCATTTCGACTGATGTTGGTTAAGGAGTTAACCCCCTTCAACCCTCTCCAAATCTTAATCACAACCCATCTCCAAATCCATAATCATTTTCCTCCAAATCATCATCCAAAGCATCCTTAATCAATCGTCAAATCCAATACAATCCAACCATCAAAGGGCCTTTGGCCTAATCCAAATTAATCCCCATCAAAACCAATCCAATCATCTAAAGGTCCCTTTGCCTAATCCAAAATCAATCCCAATCAATCCAAATCTTATCAAGTCTCACATCGTTGGCCTTGATTAATCAAAATCAAATCAAATCCATCCTAGCATCAAGTGTCATATATCGTGACCTTGATCATCCAATCCCAATTAATCCAAATCAAAATCCAATACATCAAGTTATCTTACATCACATCATCCCAAATCCAAATCCAATCATGACTTCATATACTTTTGATGATGATGATACTCCTTTTGACCAAGCAAAAATCAAAATCCTTGATGAAATCATCACAAGCAAGCTTTTCATAAACCATCCTCACTCATCCATGCATAGCAATCACCTTAAGACCTATCCCTAGCCTAAATGATTTATTAATAATTTATTACTTCACCCCTCTAGTCTAACATTAGATAAATATTTCTATTTATCTAATTCCCTATCCCCTTTTCCTATCCCTAAATTAAATAAATATTTTTTCATATTTATTTAATTCTCCTATTTTGTCCACTTTTACTTAAATGGACTAAACCTACTTACCCATCTAATCACAAGGTTTCATATTCCTAACCTTGTTCAACTCATCCTAATCCCCTCACATTCTTCCAAATGTACAAAGGCATGACCTCTTGTACATGACCACATGGGCCTCTTACAAAAGTATGGCCAAGGTTCTTTGTACAAAGGTCCTCTTGTCCCTTATTATCCTCCTTTAATCCTATCCATCCCCTTTTTCCAACTCACTTTTCAACCATTGATTTGTCCTCATTCCAAGGACTGTTGGAAACAAGGCAGATAACTGAGAGGGGGGGTGAATCAGTTATCTTAAAACTTTTCTTAATTTCACTTTCTTAACATTTAGTGCCATATCAAAACATGAAAGAATAAGAAACTAAATGAACTGAAATGAAATTAACACACATAACACAAGGATTTTTTACGTGGAAACCCTGTTAAGGGAAAAACCATGGGGTGGCTAACCTAAGATTGTATTCTCTATTAAAAGAATAAGGAGTATAAATTTGGCACTTGCCAATTAGGGGTCACTGCCCGAGCACACTACTCACAAGAGGTTCACTGCCTACTAGAGACTTATAGATAATACCAATGTGTTTGAACTGATGAACAACATCTACATATGCAAAAATTTAGTTCCGGTTAGGCTCAGTATACTGATCTAGCACATTTCATTCTTCTTCTGCTTAGTATCACTTTTCTGTCACATTCTGAGCTTGGATTACTGTCTTCTCATTTTTCTCTGCTTTTCTTCGCACTTCTACCAAAAATCCATCACTTTATATCTTCACAAGCTTGAATGCATTGGGTATATATATCTGCATCAAGGTTTTCCAACAACCTTCTAGTCGATAATAGAAACACTTAGGATATTTGCAAGTTATTGTTCTGTCGGCTGAATCCATACTTGATTGATGATGCGCACCAAAAACTTAGGTATAGAAGTCATTAATCGTGTCAGCCAATAATGTATAATGCCACAAATTGCTTGATCAACACCTTTCATACATCCAGATTGAAGTCTGGTACTCTGTCAGTTAGTTCTTCCTCTGTCTGCTCTCCCTGACTGGGACCCAACACTCAGATGCTCATAAACTTTTCATGGTTTATCACCAAAGGCTAAATCTCTAGAATACAATAGTCATGATACCCCTTTTGATTTGTCTGAGTCTACAACTTACTGAGTTACACCGTCTAAGAGATCTGGATCTAATTATCGGATCATGTTGCATACTCTGTTCTTGTCTACCGGACCAAAACAATCTTCACTCTGACTTCTAGTATAGGCATATTATGTACTGCGGATGTGTAGAATAGACTTTGTTGCCATCAATGAAAACACTTATGAAGCCACACAGTGTCTCTTACAAAAGTATGGCCAAGGTTCTTTGTACAAAAGTCCTCTTGTCCCTTATTATCCTCCTTTAATCCTATCCATCCCCTTTTTCCAACTCACTTTTCAACCATTGATTTGTCCTCAATCCAAGAACATCTTGTATCCACCAACGACATCATGCAACTTGGCACTCTCTCAATTCTTGAGAGCTCTCAAGCATCGTCATCCATTGATCTCCAAAATCAATCATATCCATTCATCCACCATCCCAAAAATCTATAAATAGATCCTCAACCCAAGTCATTTTATAACATCACTCCCAAATTAACCATACATCATATATCAACTTAATATTACATTAAGCATCATAAACATATATACACCATTTGATTTCTACATCAAAGTGAGCTTACAAGATATCTAACAATTAAATGGTAAATGTACAAAAGATATCTTCACAACTTAATAGGAACATAAGTAATGAGGATGTAACACCAATCAATGATATACATGTTTTTTAACACATATCACTTATCATCAAATATTTCAATTCCAATATATCAAATTCAGAGTTATACAACACCAAATTCAAATCAGCTCATAAAGCAATCATGCTTTGCATATATTCACAATGTTGAATATTCAACATATATAATTAATTAGTTATATTAAATTTACAAGAATACATATGTTTATTAGATGTATCAAGTTCTCAAATGTGATGTGGCATCTCAGTGCAATCTCTTGCCCATAGCTCCTCCTTTGTGCCCCATAGTGGAGAGAGCATCCTAAAGGCAACATCCACCCTACCACAAAGCCAAAATCTTCCCTGTGCTACCAACACAGGCAGCCTGACCTGTCCCAGAGAAACTAGTTCCTCAAGGTCGTCATGCATGACAGTGAAATGAATTTAACTATTCATTCTACCCATTGCCCAATGAAAACATATAAAAATGAAACCATAAATTAAAGATGGCATCAACGATTTCAATCATTCGGAAATATTTCCGCTTGAAATCAACCATTCACATCAATCATGCATGTTGGCAAATAAATTAATAATCAATTTTAAAAAGTCCAAGGTATCATTGTTCTAGTCATTTTAATAATGATTTTTAAGAGTTTATCATCTATAGTTCTATGTCAAAAATTAATTTCTCTTTAAATTTAATAGATAAGGAATTTCCTCTTTCAAGCATTCTTGGGCTACATTCAAAATGAAATTTATTTCATCATATTTAACTCTTTCAACTTTCTAATGCTTATATAATATTTCTCAGCCTTTATTAAATTTAAAAGTAGTCTTTATTCCTTAATACAAATAGCTCTATCTAATTTGTTTATTCATTGCCTTATAAGGCATGTTTCCCTTTTTAATAGGAGATTAAAAGAGCATTTAGAAGAGTTTTATAAAAGCATTTAAATATGTTGAAGTAGAGAAAGTTTATAAGGTAAATAATAAAGTGAAGAGCAGATTTCTATTCTTTATTTTCTTTCCTGCAAAAATATAGAGGAGGCACCTCTAATGGAGGCATCTCTATTAGAGAGTGTGCCTCTCTGATGGAGATGTCTCCATTAGAGGGGTCGCCTCCCTTGCTTGGAGGCGTATCCTCTCAATGGATCACCTTAACTATGGCTGTCAACCCTCAACAAATATGGTGTATAAACACTTCAATGAATATATAGTTCTACAGTATACATTTATTTTTGCACACTATAGGAAGTTTATCTACATTCACTTCTCACAATTTTGATTTAACCCTCTCTGTGATTGTCAAAATTTATGCACAGCATTCAATAAGTATGTTTCTACAAAATTTGCTTTCCTTGATTCTGGTTAACTAGTTTTTGAATCCTTGTAGGTATTCTTATCAGGTAGCCATCAACAAGAGTTATCTAAATTCCATAGAAATTCTAAATTGGTGAAATTTCATACTGTAGCAAATGATTATATTATTTTGGCTATTTGCTAAAGGCTTAGAATTTCCAAGATCAAGAAGGAAATGCAACATATAGCTACTCAAAATTCTTTGATATTGAACAGAATAAAAGACGTCTATTGCTTTCTGTTAAATAGGCATGGTAAAGGGTTCCCTACTAATCTAAGATCAAATTTTACTGAACAAATTGGTAGAATTCTTACCTTAGAAACTTTCTTCAAATTCTAAAAATTTGTCCAATAACTATTAATTCTCTTTCCCAGCCAAATTCCTTCTTTCTCCTCTCTTTTCCCAATTTTCCCTCCTAAGTTTGACCATGCCCTCAAATTCAAAAAATCCCCTTTTGATAGGCCTTACATCCCTCTTTCTAAAGCTTCAAGTGTTGATTCACATGATATTTTATTGTTAGGTAAAACCTTAATAAATTCCTGGTGGTCTTGGCTCAGCAGCTCAGGTGGAGTATTTTGCAAGGTTTTCCCGTTATCAAATAGATGTCAAGCACGGAAACTACACTGTTTCATGAAACATTAAAATAGTCCAAACTATTTTCTCCTTTCCCTTGAAGTAATAAATATTATAAAAATAATTCTTCATCCCTTAGTTTTATTAAATTCTGCTGATAATAAAATAGTGAATCCTGCTGCATATAATAATAATTGCTTTTGCCAATTACTTGGCAATAAAAGCAATATTACCATTATTACTAAATCAACTCACATTTGTTCATTTATTTTTATTTTTATTTAAAAGATAAAATAAAGATATATTAAAATATCTCTATTAATTAACTTAATTATCTCTCTATATATTTATATATGTGTGTGTGTGTATTTGTGTATATATTTATTTGTGCTATATGTGTATTTGTGCACATATATATTTGTGCTATATGTGTTATATATACTTATATCATATATATGTATATACACCCATATATCCACACTTACAACATCTACACACATATATGTATATATACTTATATATGCATTATTACTTCCTGAAATTAATTAGTTGAAGTTGTTTACTAAGATGAAACCAAAAATAGTAGGAATCAAATCCAGAACTTACAAAAACTAACCACAAAACCCCCATTCTACATGCAACTATGCAATGATGATTTTATGTGTGTGTGTGTGCGAGTCATGCAGATGACCATAGAAGTACTAGGTTCCTCTCCTCTATGATACTATCCTGTCATAAGGGTTTTGGTGAATCCTATCATCTTCAGACATCAAATTGTAGTTATTCCACAACAATTGATAAAATATATATAACCTTGCAATATACAAATCAAATTATGCTACTACAACATAGTATATACATATCTACGCATTCTAACAATGCAGTTAAAATAGTCATCCAGTAGGAATATCATATGTCACCAATCAAAACATCATACATGTTTGTACAAGTCTAGGATAAACAACACTATGTCATGTAAGAAATCATCATACAAGTCTATACAAGTCTATAATCAACAACTTTGTGTTTGTAAAGGGTAAATTTTGGATAGTTGAGTTTTTGGTAGTTTTGTGTATGTATCCTCCTTTCACCCTTTCATTCAAGGACCTAGGGTCAAGTTGAAATGTACTATCATACCCTATCTCACTATAAGATGTAGGGAAGCTTGGATTTGTATGATTTGATTATCAATTATACTCACTTATGCTCAATTATACTTCAAAACCCTAATTATGTAAATACGACAGCAAACAGATGAATATTAGAAAATGTTGCTACAAAGAGATGTAAAATGACAAATGAAAGTGCACCTATTTTTAGAGTTTAGAGGCAGAAAAGTCAGGGACTAATGAGCGGGCACCTATGTCCAATGCCTTGCTTTTTTTATATATCTGCAAACAAGATCTGTAACCTGTTCCTATTGTATCAAAGGTTTTCCCATCACTAAACTTCAAGGATTAATGAGTGGGTGCCCTAGTCTAGGGTACTAATTTAAGCTTTGATCTGTGAATCTGACACTCTGAGATACCCTCCTGCAACTTCACTTTTCTTTCACCTTCGACCTGTAACCTGCAATCATGAAAACTTTGCGAGGGGGTTGTGGTGTTTAGAGGATTGCCTTAGTCAAGCCCCAGAGAGACATTCAAGTCTTTCGAACATCGTTGTCAAATAGAGTGCATGCCCTTGAGAGGCAAAGGCAAAAACCAAATGATAAATGCTCAAAAACACAAAGGATGTCACCTTGTAGTGAAGATCTCATGGGAGGAAGAAGCTCTTCATGCCATGAGGAGATGATTGCTCAAATCTGTAAATACAAACACATAGACAACACAAATCTACTCTTGCTACACAATGAAAGCCTTGAGTCACCTTTAGAATGTGAAATGCTCATCTAGTAATGCTCTAGTTTACAAATGAAATCCTAAACATGCTTTTATATGCAACTACATACACTCCCGCCAAGAATTTCATAATTCAAACTTACCGTGTCAGCATAGGACCTAAATAATGGTCACAAGATGACACTAAAAATTTGGGACTAACCCAAAATAGGGTAGGACTAGGGCACAGGCACCCAAGTCCTCCCCCTTATTTTGGTTAGGGTTAGGTTCAAGGGATCCCCCTAGGTCCCATTTGTCGTGAAACTTAGGGATCATTTCATCAGGATGTCAAAATATGATGCAAGATGTCCTAAATGCAGATAAAAGACCTAGGAGCTAAACCTTATGAGGGAAAAGCTCCCAAGGGGACATTTTTTGATGTTACATTTAGCCCCCACTTTAATGTATGTATAAATGTAAGGCCAATACATGCATTAAAGTATGGTCAACAAACACAGCAAACACACCAAGCATGGAGAAGACACGCCAGACACATTGAAGACAATGATAGGCATGCAAAACATGGAGAAGATAGTTACAGTCACGCAAAACACGGAGAAGACAGCATTGAATGCAGAGAAGACAGTAAATTCATAGAATACATGAATGATTTCTTTTCTTTTCTTTTTCTCATATATATGAAATGCAGATGCAAGCACAGGAAAGTAAACACACCTCCCATAATGTAGGAAGCACTCATCACACTAGTCTTTAAAATACATAAATGGGGCAACACACACACAAGACACACCAAACCTCCCAAAATTCAAGAAGCACTCATCGTACTGGTCTTTAGACTGCATATGGGGCAAAAAACATGCCAAACACACACACTTTGAAGACAGAGAAAACATGACAGACAAGTGATGGAGTGTTCCTACTTCTAGGGTCACCATCTCAGGCACATTATAGGCACACATCAACAATTGGGCTTTGTCACTACAATTGCCAAAGACATGCTTAAGGGTTGAGTTAGTCACAAAACTACTCCCCACCTCCGTAGAGGACTTTTTGAAAATGACAGGATGGGCACTCTTCGCAAGAGATACACCACTCCCACCTTCGTAGAGGGCTTAAGATGATTGATTGATTGATTGATTAATTGATTGCAAACAAACTCAGAGTGCAGGAGGGACTTATCGCCACCAGTCTTTAAACTACACATGAGGACAAGCACATTGCTAACATCTACAACAAATAGCTTACCTTATATATGCCCCCACCTTAAGGTGGTTGATATCACGCATCAATATCAAGCACGTTAAGGTAGGAAGAAAACACACAAGGGAACAAACTTTCACAAAGCCCATACCCCTCGAAGGTGACATGTAATTTACGATCGCCAAATGTTCCCACAAATACATCCCTCCAAGAAACATGTTACTGTCTACATAATCATGATAATGCATATGAAATCTGAGGTATGCGAGATTCAAGATAAACAAAGTGCATGGAGTAGTAGTATTGTTATGATTTGCACATGAGATAGCACACCATCAAAATCACTACGTAGAAAGCACGAGTGCTTCTACTAGCAAAGCGTCAGATAAGATATACAACCCCATCGTCATATTAAGAACTAAGTCCAATTTTTTATTTCTCGCTAAAGGGATGCTAGGTCTGCATCAGTATAAATGTTTTTTGTCATCCGTCTACTAAATAGAAACACGAGAGGAAGGGAAACAATAACTCAGAGAGGAGAAACAAGTGTCTTAGGGACAGTCACGTAGGAGGGTGCTGCCAAGTCACCAACAACAATGATATGTCCATAAGACACAACACACAATGATGAAATTAGAGAGAAAGGCAATATAGAAGAATGATGATACAAATAGAAGGTCACAATAGAGGTGGTCACCTGGTATCCTGAACCTTACAAGAGAATCAGGGGTCATCCCAGGAGGCCTAACCAACACATAACACATCACGGGGGAAGCGCATCATGAGAGAGATAAAGGGTTAGAGATACTTACCTGTAGGATCTTCATGCTAAGTCTCATCATCAAGTAAATCATCATCATCCTCCCACTCCTTAATGTTAGAGGAAAGTAGGACATAAGGTACCATAGCCCAATTCTTGTTCTTGTCTTTAGATTGTTCATTGTTAGGATCATCTTTGTTTGGTTCAAAGTTTTCTTGATGAGTTGTATGCATTATGCTCTTGAGAGATGGAAGAAGGAATTTGGTTTGAGTGATTTCAGTATCTATCCAAGATAGTTTTAATATAGGAGACCTTTCCTCATCCACTAGTGCTACATCTTTTGAGAAGAGAGCATCAGAATGAGGGGAAGGTGAGGTGTTGTGAGGACAATTATCATTGTTTGTATCTTTAGTGATGTTCAAAGAGGTAATTGATGTTTTCAAATCCTTAGTGGTGTCCAAATGACTTGAATATTTGATCAAAGGAGGGAGACTAAGGCTCTTCTTATCTGTAGTGATATCCAACGTGTGTGAACAATCAACTAAAGGAACAAGGTTGGCAGGATTATCCATAGAGGTTTCATACATTATGATAGAGTTTTTATTGTTGTTAGATGAAAGCTCATCGTCTACCCATGGAATGTTCTTTGTTGAAGGGAGTTCCTTATTCACTAATGCTTCCTCTTGGCTAGGGAGAGCATTGGAATGGAAAAGTGGTGATGGCTCTTCATTTGCTAATGCTTCATCTTGGCCAGAGTGAGCATTAGGATGAAGGTTTGGTGGTATGATGTTAAGAGATGTGTCAATGAAATCATCCTTTTGCATCAAAGTGTCCACATGAGGAGGAACAACCTTGGGAGAGGGATCATAAGGTAAACCGAAGTTATCATCACATGTTTTAGCAATAGGTGCCGTAGTGGAATTTTCCATAAAGTCATCTAAGTCTTCATCTAACATTTTGAGGTCATCACTAGTATATATACTATTGATCATGAATTTAGTGAGATCATATAATATCAAAGGATATATTCCCATGAGATTTTTGAAGCTATCAAAATCAGATATATAAAAAAGGATTTCATATGTGGAGCACATAGAGAGATCAACATCATGTATGTATGCTATTTGTTCCAGAACTTGAGGATGTTTATCAGTGAATTTAGAGAAATGATCAATGTCTACGATGTATGAAAATAAAGCTTCCAAAGAAGTAGCCATGATATATGTTTTCAAATCAATGCCGAATGAGATTTTAAAATATTTTCAAAAGGTATGCAAAAGACAAGTGCAAAACTATGTATGAAAGTGGCCTAAAATGCTTGATTTTTTGTACTTTTTCAATGCAAATATATGAAAGAAAAGGTGTTGTAAAGATTTTGATAAGGGAAAGAAAATATTATGTCTAATATCAGTCCAATACAGTAGTAATATCCATCACAACACACTTTTGATGCAAATCTAAGATGATGATAGGCCAAAACCTAGTAAAAATGCTCTAAAATATGCAATTTTTCACCGTTTTTCAATCCCAAGACCTAATGAAAGATATGTTGTAAGAAATTTTATGAGGTGTAGAAAATAATATCAATAATATCAGTCACCTAGAAGTATAAAATCTGTTACAACATGCTTATGGTGCAAACTAGGCCAAACCCTAGGGCAAAAATAGTAAAAATGTGCAAATTTTCACCAAATTTTCAATACAAGAGCTCAATAAAAAGGTGTTGTGAATATTTTTAGGATGGGAAGAAAATAATTACCCTTATAACAGCCAATTAATGTAAAAATATTCTTCACAACATGCATATGGTGCAAATTTTGAAAGTCGATAAGGCCAAATCTAGTGAAAATCAAGGTTTTTCAAGCCCTAGGTTTGAGATCTTGATGTAAAATGCTATATGAATGTTTTTCAAGCTGATGTATGATGAAAATTAAATTATCTCAGATCTAAAAATTATTTCCAAGCCCTAACATGCAAAATGCAAGTGCAAATCTAGTGAAAAAATCAATGAAAATGCTAGTTTTTGTTGAAATTTTCTATGTAAAAATGCAAATTTTTGAAATCTAAATGCAAATTTGCACTAAAATGCAACAATAAAGCCAAATGAAAATTTGAATGAGTGTCTAATATCAGTAGAAAAATTAGAAACAAGATTTTGCCTACAAACCCTAGTTTTTGAAATTACTAGGTTATATGAAAATGCAAATTTTCCAACAAAACCCTAGCAATTTTATGATGAAAATGCAATGCAAGCTATTGAATTTTTATAATTTTCTGCAATTTAGCTTATATCTGATGCATAAATCAAAAATCTGATGAAATTGAAATTAACTGATGCAAAATAGAAGCCCTAGAATGCAATTTTTCTAATTTTTCTATTTTTTTGTAAGTTTTCCAATGTAATAAGATCAATGATAATATGAATGAATGAAAATCAATGCAAATCTGAAGCAAAACACTTAGCAAGGTGCAAACAAGTCCAATAACATGGGTTCACTGAAATGTAAAGGGTAAATTTTGGATAATTAGTTTTTGGTAGTTTTGTGTGTGTATCCTCCTTTCACCCTTTCATTCAAGGACCTAGGGTCAAGTCACAATGTACTATCATACCCTAGGTCACTATGAGATGTAGGGAAGCTTGGATTTGTATGATTTGATTATCAATTATACTCACTTATGCTCAATTATACTTCAAAACCCCAATTATGCAAATACAACAACAAACAAATGAATATCAGAAAATGTTGCTATAGAGAGATGTAAAATGACAAATGAAAGTGCACTTGTTTTCAAAGTTCGGAGGCAAAAAAGTCAAGGACTAATGAGCGGGCGCCCAAGTCCAATGCCCTGCTTTTTGTTGGGATCTGCAACATGTTTCTCTTGTATCAAAGGTTTTCCCACCATGGAACTTCGAGGACTAATGAGTGGGTGCCCTAGTCCAGGGTGCTAATTTCAGCTTTGATCTATGAATCTGACGCTCTGAGATACCCTCTTGCAATGTCACTTTTCCTACACCTTTGACCTGTAACCTGCAATCATGAAAACTTTGGGAGGGGGTTGTGGTGTTTAGAGGCTTGCCTCAGTCAAGCCCCGGAGAGACATTCAAGTCTTCTGAACACTGTTGTTAGATAGAGAGTGTGTGCCCTTGAGAGGCAGAGGGAAAAACCAAATGATAAATGCTCAAAAACACAAATGATGTCACCTTGTAGTGAAGATCTCATGGGAGGAAGAAGCTCTTCATTCCATGAGGAGATGGTTGCTCAAATCTACAAATACAAACACATAGACAACACAAATCTGCTCTTGCTACACAATGAAAGCCCTGAATCACCTTCAGAATGTGAAATGCTCATCTAGTAATGCTCTAGTTTACAAATGAATTCCTAAACATGCTTTTATATGCAACTACAAACACTCTCGCCAAGAATTTCGTAATTCAAACTTATCATGTCGGCATAGGACCCAAATAATGGTCACAAGCCAACACTAAAAATTTGGGACTGACCCAAAATAGGGCAGGACTAGGGCACGGGTGTCCAAATCCTCCCCCCTATTTTTGTCAAGGTTAGGTTTAAGGGATCCCCCTAGGTCCCATTTGTCATGAAACTTAGGGATCATTTCATCGAGATGTCAAAATATGATGCAAGATGTCCTAAATGCAGATAAAAGACCTGGGAGCTAAACCTTATAAGGGAAAAGCCCCCAAGGGGACATTTTTGACGTTACAGTGTCATGTAAAAAATGGGCTATGGTATCCCTCCCCTCTAGGAGCTGTCATTGTCCCAATTATATCCAAGATGTATAAAGTAAAACTAAAAAAGATGAGGAAAGAGTCGTTGTGGATTTCTGCAACATCTTCCCAAGTAGCACTTTCTGCAAAGAATTGGTCCCACTACACCTTGCACTGGGCTACTTCTCTATTGCATAACTTAATCTTGCATTACTCAAGGATGCGCAGGGACTCTACCTGTACTAGTCGAGATCCTAAACCTGCAAAGCTTGCCAATCCAAAAGTTGAGTGGTGTCAGGATGGTAAGGTTTTAGTAAAGAAACATGAAAAACATCATGCAACTAAGAGAGAGATGGCGGTAAGGCCAATCTATAAGCTACAAGATTTATCACATCTAAAACATCAAAGGGTCCCATGTATCTAGGGGCTAGCTTGGCTGATTTGCCAAGAGATATGGAACTTTTATGCATTTTAACCTTGAGGAACACCTTGTCCCCTACTACAAACTAATGGAAACTCATGTTTTTATTAGCATAGCTCTTCTATCTATTAGAATCTTCATTCAGTCTTTCTCTAATCAGTTTCATTTTCTCCCCCATTTCTTTGAGCATTTCAGGGCCAACTATTACCATGTCTTATATTTTGTCCTAACTGAGAGGGCTACGACATTTCCTACCATAGAGGGCTTCAAAAGGAGTCATACCTATTGAATATTGGTGAGAATTGTTGTAGGAAAATTCAAGCAATGGAAGATATTCCTCCCATTTACTCTATTGGTCCATACGATACATTCAGAAAAAATCTTCAACAATTTGATTAACTTGTTTGGTTTGCCCATCTGTTTGTGAATTATATGTTGAACTAAAGTTAAGATGGGTGCCTAGGGAAGCATACAGAGTTTTCCAAAACCTAGATGTCATCCTCACATCTCGATCAGAAATAATGGTTTTTGGCACCCTGTGAAGTCTAAAAATTTCTTGCACAAATCTTTTGACCAAAGTCAATGATCCATCTATCAAATTCCTAGGTATAAAATGGGCAAACTTGGTTAATTTTTTAATCACAACCAAAATTACATCATGTTTGGATTTGGACATGGGTAACCCTTGTATGACTTCCATACTGATTACTTGCCACTTTTTTCGGTATATCATGTGGATATAGATATCATGTTGGGTGGACATGCTTAGTCTTAACTCGCTAGCACTCTAGACATCTGACCACATGGTTAGTCACTTATCTTTTCATACCAGACTAGAAGTATAATGGTTTTAAGTCAGCTACAAGCTTTGTTACTCCAGGGTGACCTGAGTAAGGAGCGTTATGAGTTTCCTCAAGAATTTTTTATCTCAACTCACCATGACTTGGTATATACATTTTGTTATGAAATCTGAGTAAACCATCTTGTTCAAGCTTGTATCCTTCAAACTGGCAGTTAGAAGTATCATTTTCTAAAGATGATCTAACCTTCACATAATGCTCATCATTCTGAAGTTGTTTTATTACTTGCTCTCTGAAAGTAGAGCAAAAAATTGTAATTGCCATAATGTGTTTTCTTCAGCTTAGATCATTAGCCACTCTTTTCTCTTTTCCTTTGATATAATCAATATCAAAGTCATATTCACTTAGAAATTCAAGCCATCTTCTTTGATGAGCATTTAGGTTGGATTGGGTGAAGATGTACTTAAGGCCTAAGTGGTCGGTCTTCAACTCAAAAGGTTTACCAATTAGATAGTGTCTCCACATCTATAGAGCATGCACTATCGCAACTAATTCTAGATCATGAGGTGCATAATAATCTCATAAGTCTTCAACTTCTGAGACTCATATGCCACAACTTGGCCATTTTGCATAAGAACCCCACCTAAACCACCTCCTAATGCATCTGTTATAACTGAGAATCTCTCGTTCGGATCTAGCACAATGAGAATAGGAGCGGAAGTGAGTTTATGTTTTAAAACCTAGAAGTCTTGCTCACATTTTTTTGACCACTCAAAATTCATCCCCTTTTTCTGAAGGGTAGTGATAGGGTTTGCTATTTTAGAAAACCCTTCAACAAATCTTCTATAATACCCTGCTAGGTCCATAAATCTATGGACTTATTGAGCGTTTGAGGGGGTTGGCCATGCTATTATTTCTTTGATCTTAGCTGGGTCGACTGATATACCTTCTATTGAGATGATGTGACCCAAGTAATGTACTTTCTTCTAATAAAAGGAGCATTTAGAAAATTTTCCAAATAAACGATGTTTCCTTAAGTGTTGAAGCACTAATCTCAAATGTTGTTCATGTTGGACTCCTCATTCTTGAAGTAGATGAGAATATCATCAATGAAAACTATGACAAAATCATCTAGGTAGTCTCTAAACACACTGTTCATTAAATTCATAAAGGCTGCAGGTGTATTGGTAAGGCCAAATGGAAGAACTGTAAACTCATAATGTCCATATCGAGTCCTAAAAATAGTTTTGTGTATATCTTCCTCCTTGATCCTTAACTAATGGTATCCAAATCTTAAATCAATTTTTGAGAACACAATTCCACCTCTCATTTGATCAAAAAGCTCACTAATTCTTGGCATAGGATACCTATTTTTAATAGTCACCTTGTTGATCATTCTATAGTCAATACACATTCAGAGAGTACCATCCTTCTTCTATACAAAGAGTACAGGTGCTCCCCACGATAATAGGCTTGGTCTTATCAAACCCTTGTCAGGCAATTCATGTAACTAAACCTTCATCTCATACAATTCAGAAGTAGTCATTTTATAGGGAGCCTTTGATTGTGGTTCAGTACCAGGTAGAAGATCAATGGAAAAGTCAAATTCCCTCTTCAGTGGTAGACTAGGTAACTCTTTTGGAAACACATCTCAGAATTCTTGAAGTACAAAAAATCATCAATAGAGGGTTCTTTCTCTTCTCCCAACCCCTCTATATGAATAGCATATAGAGTGCATCCCTCTCTTTACTTTCATGCCAGAGATCTATCTAAGGCTTATGCCCCTTTGAATGCCACACACCTTAGTTGGGTTCCCATAGTCATCTCTATAGGTTATAGTTTTCTCAAAGCAATTTACTATGGATTTGTGTTAAGTTAACCAATTTATTCCTAGAGGAGCCACATAAAGGTTTACTTGAGTTACAAAATTTGGTAATGTCAATTCACTACAAGCATTGGTCTACCTCTCATCTCAGTTACCATACATTACTATCTAGGAGTTGGCCATGAAACTAGCCTTCCTAGGTAGTCTTTCTACTACTCTAAGATCAATGAAACACTTAGTAGCACAACTATCTATAAGCACATTAACTAAAAGTCCATAGATCGTACCTATCAGCTCAATAAGAGTGGCTTGGAAGTCAGCTTGTCTATTATGTACTGTTGCATGGATGTGGTGTTGAAAGGGTTGATGTTGTCGATTCCTTTCTATTCTTTTAGCTGTCATCTGAGGGCATTTATTAGCATAATGCTTAACCCTACAATTAAAACACCCACCTCTCAGTCCTTCTTTGGGTTTTGGAAACTTTCCTTTGTCATCATTATCATTTTCCCCTTCACTGAAAGTTCTAGGTTTGGTATAGGGTTTATTTTGCTCACCCTCTTTTGCAAACTTATTCTTATTTTCTTGTCCCCAAATTGATTACCCTTTTTTATTGTTCTGTTTGGGAGAATTTGTAGGAGGCTGATTCTGGTAGTTCTTCCCAAGTTCTCTTTGTTTTCCCTTCTAAATTCTATAATACTATGAAGCTTTTGCTCCTATTTTATTTCCTTTTCAAAGGCTTCATCCATGGACTGTGGGCCATGCAAATCTACTTCTAAACCAATTTGGGGTTTTAACCCCAAAATAAACTTCCTTACATAGAAGCATTCATCCTGTTGGTAGAGGGGAACATATTTTAGAAATTGAATAAACTTCTCCTAGTATTGAGTTATCGAAAGATCTCCTTGTCTCAAATTTGAAACGCATTCATCTTCTTATCAAAGTAGTGTTGTGGAAGCCATCACTTCTGGAATAGGGATAAGAAAATATCCCATGTCAAGTTTTCTGATGATAGGTGTTTCTCAATCTTAGAATTATCCCACCAAGTGGTTGCTTCCCCTTTTAGTTAAAGGATGCCCAAACTTCTTTTGTTTCTTTAGAGAGGTTACGTAGTTCAAAATACCATCCCCTATAGCCTTGTCATCAAATTTGGGTGGTGAAATTTTCTTTAAATCCTTGGCCAATTCAATCTCAATCTTGGCCCTTTTACTTCCTGGTGTGGATTCAGTTTCATATTGGATCTGTTCAGATTGGTTTCCTTTGTTCACTAAGGTTTCCTATTGCTCATCTTGATTGGGTATGTACCTAGTAGCCCTAACCTCATGTTCTAGGGCATTCATTCTACCCCTGGTGTCTGTCAACATAGCTAGAATTTGATCTAATTTGTTTTCTTGAACCCTCTCATCCTTGGATTCATTCTGATTTGCATATAAATATGGTTCCATTATGTTCTTTCAATGTCAATTCTTGTAAGTTCATGAGTTGCTTTAGAAACAAGTAGACAAAATAGGCTCCAGAGTTTAACCTAAAGCTCTGATACCACATGTAACATCACTCCCAAATTAACCATAGATCATATATCATCTTAATACTACATTAAGCATCATAAACATATATACACCATTTGATTTCTACATCAAAGTGAGCTTACAAGATATCTAACAATTAAATGATAAATGTAAAAATGGCATCTTCACAACTTAATAGGAACATAAGTAATGAGGATGTAATGTCAATCAATGATATACATGTTCTTTAACACATATCACTTATCGTCAAATATTTCAATTCTAAAATATCAAATTCAGAGTTATACAACACCAAATTCAAATCATCTCATAAAGCAATTTCATGGTTCGCATATATTCACAACATTGAATACTCAACATATATATTAATTAGTTATATCAAGTTTACAAGAATACATATCTTTCTTAGAAGTAGCAAGTTCTCAAATGTGATGTGGCATCTCGGTGCAACCTCTCGCCCATAGCTCCTCCTTCGTACCCCAAAGTGGAGAGAGCATCATAGAGGTGACTTCCACCCTACCACGAAGCCAAAAGCTTCCCTGTGCTACCCACACAAGCAACCTGACCCGTCCCAAAGAAACTAGTTCCTCAAGTTTGTCACACATGACAATGAAATGAATTTAACTATGCATTCTACCCATTTCCCCATGCAAACATATAGAAATGCAATAATAAATTAAAGATGGCATCAACGATTTCAATCCTTTGGAAATATTTCCACTGAAAATCAACCATTCACATCAATCATGCATGTTGGAAAATAAATTAATAATTAATTTAAAATATCCAAGATATCATTAGACTAGTCATTTTAATAATGATTTTTAAGAGTATATCATCTATAGTTCTATGTCAGAAATTTAATTTCTTTAAATTTAATAGGTAATGAATTTCCTCTTTCAAGCATTCTTAGGCTATATTCAAAATGAAATTTATTTCATCATATTTAACTCTTTCAACTTTCTAAGCCTTCTATAATATTTCTTAGCCTTTATTAAATTTAAAAGTAGTATTTATTCCTTAATACAAATAACTCTATCTAATTTTTTTATTCGCTGCCTCATAAGGCATGTTTTCCTTTTTAACAACAGATTAAAAGAGCATTTAGAAGATTTTTATAAAAGCATTTAAATATGCTAAAGTAGAGAAAGTTTATAAGGTAAATAATAAAGTGAAGAGCATATTTCTATTCTTTATTTTTCTTTTCTATAGAAATATAGAGGAGGCGCCTCTAATGGAGGCGTCTCCATTAGAGAGTGTGCCTCTCAAATGGAGGCATCTCCATTAGAGGGGTCACCTCCCTTGCTTGGAGGCATATCCTCTCAATGGATCTCCTTAACTATGGCTACCAGCCCTCAACTTTTTTCCTTCTTTTTGCCCTAAAATATGGCATATATACACTTCAATAAATATACCATTCTACAGTATACATTTATTTATGCACACTATAGGAAGTTTATCTACATTTACTTCTCACAATTTTGATTTAACCCTCTTTGTGATTATCAAAATTTATGCAAAGCATTCACTAAGTAAGTATGTTTCTATAGAATTTGTTTTCCTTGATTATGGTTAACTAGTTTTTGAATTTTTGCAGGTATTCTTATTAGGTAGACATCAGCAAGAGTTACCTAAATTCCACAGAAATTCTAAATTGGTGAAATGTCATATTTTAGGAACTAATTATATTATTTCAGCTATTTGCTAAAGGCTCTGAATTTCTAAGAGCAAGAAGGAAATTCAACATACAACTACTCAAAATTCTTTGATATTGAACAGAAAAAAAGTTGTCTATTGCTTTCTGTTAAATAGGCATGGTAAAGGGTTCCCTGCTAATCTAAGATTAAATTTTACTGAACAAATTGGCAAAATCCTTACCTTAGAAACTTTCTTCAAATTCTGAAAATTTATCCAATAACTGTTAATTCTCTTTCCCAGCCAAATTCCTTATTTCTCCTCTCTTTTCCCAAATTTCCTTCTTCTGTCTGACCATGCCCTCAAACTCCAAAAATCTCTTTTTGATAGGCCTTACCTCCCTCTTTCCAAAGCTTCAGGTGTTGATTCACATGATATTTTATTGTCAGGTAAAACCTTGATAAATTCCCAGTGTTCTTGGCTCAACAACTCAGGTGGAGTATTTTGCAAGGTTTTCTTGTTATCAAACAGATATCAAGCATAGAAACTACAATGTTCCATGAAACATTAAAATAATCCAAACTATTTTCTCCTTTCCCTTGAAGTCATAAATATTATAAAAATAATACTTCATCCCTTAGTTTTATTAAATTATGTTGATAATAAAGTAGTGAATCCTGTTGCATATAATAATAATAATTTGCTTTTGTCAATTACTTTGCTGTAAAAGCAATATTACCTTTACTACTAAATCAACTCACATTTGATCATTTATTTTTATTTTTATTTAAAAGATAAAATAAAGATATATTACAATATCTCTATTAATTAACTTAATTATCTCTCTATATATTTATGTGTGTGTGTGTGTATTTGTGTATATATTTATTTGTGCTATATGTGTGTGTGTGTGTGTCTATAAATATATGCACACATCCATATATCCACACACATATGTTGTATATATATTTATATATGCATTATTACTTCTTGAAATTAATTAGTTGATGTTGTTTACTAAGATGAAACTGAAAACAGTAGGAATAAAATCCAGGACATACAAAAACCCCCATTCTATATGCAACTATGCAATGATGATTTAGTGTGTGCGAGTCATGTAGACAACCATAGAAGTACTAGGTTCCTCTCCTCTATTACACTCTCTCATCAAAAGGGTTATCGTGAATCCTGTCATACTCAGACATCAGATTGTAGTTAGTCCACAATAATTGATTGATGCAAGAGCATCCAGTGGTGTAAGGGCAATCTTGCATCACCCCAAAAAAAGATGTGTTTCAAAATTGTTGATGTTCTTTCCATTTCTTTTCAAAATTTGTGATTCTGGTTCCATAATCGCTTGAATAATGATGTAGAACTTTCAGTTTTTCCAAAATGTTAAAAATAGTAACCTGCTATTTTTAGAAAGTTTGCATTTGGGCACGGATTGAAGTGAAAATTTACAGGAAGTTACATAACAGAAATATAAGACATTTGGAGAAGGAATCACACAAAGATCATTTGCGAGCGGAAAGATATTAAAGTTTCTGTTTCCTGAAAAATACCTGAAAATTATTCAAACTCAGGTTTGAGGCATTAAACGACCCATACATGCCCAAAAATGGCTAGAACTAGTAGAGATAGTTCTTAGCACATAGAGTACTCCATGAGCTTTCTGACGCATAAAACAGTTCATCAATTGGACACCCAGATCAAAAGTTATGGCTCCCGGAAGTTGACCTATTTTTGGAGGGAGATGCAAATTTTGAAATTAAGATGTTGGCCACCAAAAAGGCTATTAATAAGCATTTTTGGGAACGTTGGGCAGGAGTAGAGTTAAGGGGGAAAGTGTAGAGTCAAGAATAGGTGGGAAAATAGAAACTCTAGCTGATTTGGGGTTACAGAAGGCTGATGATTCTAGAGTCTTGTGATAGGAAGCCATAATGTGTTGCAGCCTGTGGAGGGTTGATTCCTCTAATTGTATTCGAGCTTCTGTAATGTAATAAGTTGCCCAAATCAATAAAGAAACTTCTATTTTATGTGTACAATTTATATTGTTATGTGTTTTATGATTTACCCCCTTCATCAAGTGGTATCAGAGCGAGGGTTCCTAAGTGTGTAGATAGATTGCCGACCGTGAGGCAGTTTACACTAGGACCTGAGGTTGTGGGTTTGCTGTGGAGATCAAGATGCCTCCACAAAGAAATCATATTGGGAGGAATTCTTTGACGGAAGAGGGTTTTAGAGCCCTGCAAAGACAAATTGATGCATTGCAAGAGGAGCTGCGAAGAGGGTTTGAGCCAAGAAGAAGAGAGGAAAGTGAGGATGAAGCTGAAGAAGAGCTATCCGAGGAAGAACAAGAAGCTGGAGGAGATCCTGTAGAAGTTAGGTTTTTGAGGGCCATTTCAAAGATCAGAAAAAGGCCCAGGATCAAAGTTTCTACATATTCTGGAGATTTGAATCCGGAACAGCTTATTGATTGGATCAATGACATGGAGAAGTATTTTGAATATGAAGATGTGGAGGACCCAGATCGGGTCAAGTTTGTAAAAACAAAGTTGAAGGGCCACGCCAGTATTTGGTGGAAGGAGGTCCAATTAGAGAGGAATAGAAGAGGAAAAGGAAAGATCACCAGATGGGATCGGATGCTGGAGAAACTGAAGAAGCAGTTCATTCCTGTGGACTATAAGATGGAGTTTCTAAAGAAGCTGCAAGGATTGAAGCAAGGCAATAAGTCTGTTGAGGAGTATACAGAAGAGTTTTATAAAATTACTATCAGGACAGGCCATGTAGAGCCCAACAAGGAGAAGGTAGCCCATTACATTAATGGGTTAAGGCTGAGTACTCAAGAGGAGCTAAGCTTGGTCAGAATGACCACCATAAAAGATGCATACCAGTTTTCCCTAAAGGCGGAAGAGAAGCTGAATAAAAGATTTGACAGCAAGCAAAGGGGAAGAGGTCAAGGCAGAAGGACTGGTGGAAGACCCTATGGGAGCCGAAATGAAAATTTAAAGAAAAGTGAAGAAGCCAGCACTAGTCAAAATCAGAGAGGAGATAATAACTACCATCCTCGTGAATAGAACAATGGTGAGCAAAGAAGAAGAGGAAGAGGCAGACTTGGACAAGGACCTGGAAGAGGAGGTTTTAGAGGAACCTGTTTCCAATGTGGAGAAGGACATCAAGCATACAAGTGTCCACAACATCAAGGAAGGACAAATAGAAGACCTGAAGGTAATGCACAAGTTGCACATGTCCATGAAGATGTGCAATTTGAGTGCTTTGAAGATGCTGAAAAGGGAGAAACCCTAGTTGTTAGAAGAACTTTGTTGAATGAGGAAAAAGAACCAAATCAGAGGAAGAGTTTATTCCGCACAAGGTTCAAATGTGAAGGTAAGTGTTGTGATATTATTATTGACAGTGGAAGTACTGACAATCTTGTTTCAGAGGAGATGGTTGACAAGTTGAAGTTGACAAGAAGAAAGCATCCACATTCATATCAGATTGCATGGTTGCAGAAGGACCATAGAGCTTTGGTCAATGAGTAGTGTTTAGTGAAGTTCAAGATTAGGGACTACCATGATGAGGTGTTGTGTGATATCATACTGGTGGATGCATGTCATACGTTGTTGGGGAGGCCATGGTAGTATGATAGGAGTGCTATCCATGATGGCCGTGCAAACACATATTCCCTAACAAAGGATGGAGTTCGTCACAAGTTGAAGCCCTTGAAGGAGGTGGAAGAAAAGGTATGTAGTACTGCTAGAATTTGTTTGGTAGATGGTAGAAAATTTTTGAAGGGTATGAAGCATGAGTGTCATTGCTATGCATTGATTCCTAAGATTAGTCAAGAGAAATGTGATGTACCAGAGTCTTAGAGATGTTGGAAGAATTTCAAGATATTGTCTCTAATAATGTACCAGAAGGTTTACCACCAGTGAGGAAGATAAGTCATCAAATGGATTTGATACTAGGAGCTAGTTTGCCAAATAAGGCAGCCCATAGAATGACTCCAGTCAAGAGTGAAGAGTTGAACAAACAAGTTCAGGAGTTGTTGAGGAAGGGATTGATAAGAGAGAGCCTAAGTCCATGTGCGGTACCTGCAGTACTAGCACCAAAGAAAGATGGAGAGTGGAGAATGTGTACAGACTCTCAGGCCATAAATAAGATCACGATCAAGTACAGATTTCCAATGCCCAGAATGGATGACATAATGGACTGTTTGAGTGGAGCCAAGTACTTCACGAAGATTGACCTGAAGAGTGGGTATCACCAGATTCGAATCAGAGAAGGAGATGAATGGAAGATAGCCTTCAAGACCAAGGAGGGTTTATATGAGTGGTTAGTCATGCCATTTGGGCTAACCAATGCACTGAGCACATTCGGGTGGCTCATGAATGAGGTACTAAAAAAAAATTTTGGAAGTTTTGTTATTATCTATTTAGATGATATTTTGATTTTTAGTAAGACTTGGGATGAGCATCTGATGCATATCAGAAGAGTTTTAGAGAAGCTGAGGGAGGAGAAGTTGTTGATTAATCTAAAGAAATGTAGTTTTGCAAAGAAGGAGTTGGTATACCTAGGATTTGTTGTCTCAGAGGAAGGTCTTAAGATGGACCCAGAAAAGGTGAGGGCTATCATTGAATGGCCTATGCCGAGGAGTTCCATAGAGGTAAGATCTTTTCATGGTTTGGCAAGTTTTTACAGAAAGTTTATTAGGAATTTTAGTAGCATTTGTGCACCCCTAACTAAGACAATGAGAGGGGATAGAAAAGAGTTTAGATGGACTAAAGGAGCAAATAAGAGCTTTGATACATTGAAGCAAAAAGTCGTAGAACAACCTGTTTTGGCACTTCCAGATTTCAATAAGGTATTTCAGGTAGATTGTGATGCTAGTGGTAGTGGTATAGGAGTTGTTTTGAGTCAAGAAGGTAAGCCCATTGGCTATTTTAGTGAGAAGCTTAATGATGCCAAGAAAAAGTATTTTGTTTATGATTAGGAGTTTTATGCAATAGTTCAAGCTTTGAAGAAATGGAGACATTATTTGTTGCCAAAGGAGTTTGTTTTATATACTAATCACCAGGCTTTGTAGTATCTTAATAGTCAAGGAAAGTTGAACCAAAGGCACTTAAAATGGGTTAAGTTTTTGCAGAGCTATACTTTTGTTTTGAAGCACAGGAGTGGGAAGTCCAACAGAGTTTCAGATGCCTTGAGAAGAAGGCAAAATTTGTTGACAGAAATGAAGATAGAGGTTGTTGGGTTTGATGAGCTCAAAAGTTTGTATCCTAAAGATCCAAATTTTGTAGAGGCCTGGAAAGCTTGTTTAGAACCTGTTACTTTGGACATGACAAAATGGTTGGATTTCATAATCCAAGATGGCATGTTGTTTAGAGGAAGCCAGTTGTGCATTCCAAGGAGTTCCATAAGAGAGAACCTGATTAAGGAGAAGCATAGTGGAGGATTGGTTGGACACTTTTGTCAAGATAAAACCATTTCTATTGTTGGTGAAAATTATTATTGGCCACAGTTGTAGCAGGATGTGAGGAAATTTGTGCAGAGTTGTAGAGTATGTCAGATGGAGAAAGGAGCAAGTCAGAATACAGGTCTATATCAGTCACTACCTGTACCAGAGAAGCCATGGGATGATATTAGTATGGATTTTGTTCTTCATTTACCAAGGACATAGAGAGGACATGATTCCATTTTTGTGGTGGTGGACAGATTCTCGAAGATGGCACATTTTATTCCTTGCAAGAAGACTAATGATGCTGTTCATATTGCAGAGTTATTTTTCAAGGAGGTGGTGAGATTACATGGTCTACCAAAGAGCATAGTTTTAGATTGAGATACCAAGTTTCTTGGTTATTTTTGGAGGACATTGTGGAAGAAGTTGAAAATAGATTTGAAGTTCAGTTCTACACACCATCCATAGACTGATGGATAGATAGAAGTAGTGAATAGGAGTTTGGGTAACCTGCTACAATGCTTAGTAGGAGATAAGCCCAAGGGATGGGATTTGATTTTACTACAGGCAGAATTTGTTTACAATAATTATGTCAATAGGAGTACTGGTAAATCACCATTCTAGATTGTATATGGGAATAGTCCAAAAAACACTTTAGAGTTAAGGAATCTAGACAAAGGAGAAAAGACAAGTGCCGAGGCTGAAGACTTTGCAGAACATCTGAAGAATTTGCATGAAGAGGTGAGAAAGCATATTAATAAGATGAATATTTAGTACAAGGCTAAGACAGATCAGAAGAGGAGGTATAAGGAGTTCCAAGTAGGAGATGAAGTCATGGTTCACTTGAGAAAAGAAAGGTTCCCAATTGGAACAAACAATAAGTTGAAAATGAAGAAATTTGGACCATGCAGAATCCTGAAGAAGCATGATTCAGGAAATGCATATGAGGTAGAGCTTCTGAGTGGGATTAATATTTCCCCTATGTTCAACATTTCTGATTTAACATAATGTCATGAGGGTGGCACAGAGGATGGAACAACAGAAGAACAGTGGAGTATTTTGGCATCTACTTCAACAGAGGAGATAGAAGAGATTTTGGATAGCCATGTGGGAAGAAGTACTCAGAATAGGAAATATGAAGAAATCTGGTGAAATGGAAATAAAGACATGTTGAAGATTTTTCTTGGTTGTCTAAGGCAGAGGTTGACCATTTGGGTTTTCCTCACACAAACACCTGAGATGTGACAGGGTCACTTCTCAAATTACCCTGGGTGTCTGATGCAGGAGCATCTAGTGGTGTAAAGGCAATCTTGCATCACCCAAAAAAAAAGATGTTTTTCAAAATTGTTGATGTTCTTTCCATTTCTTTTCAAAATTTGTGGTTCTAGTTCCATAATCGCTTGAATAATGATGTAGAACTTTCAGTTTTTCCAAACTGCTAAAAATAGTAACCTGTTATTTTTAGAAAGTTTGCATTTGGGTACGGATTGAAGTGAAAATTTATAGGAAGGTACATAACAAAAATATAAGACCTTTGGCGAAGGAATCACGCAAAGATCATTTGTGAGATGAAAGATATTAAACTTTTTGTTTCCTAAAAAATGCCTAAAAATTATTCAAACTTAGGTTTGAGGCACTAAACAGCCTTGTACGAACCTAAAAATGGTCGGAACCAATAGAGCAAGTTCTTAGCGCGTAGAGAACTCTGTGATCTTTCTGACGCATAAAATGGTTCGTCAATCGGACACCCGGATCAAAAGTTATGGCTCTCGAAAGTTGACCTATTTTTGGAGGGAGATGCAAATTTTGAAATTAGGTTGTTAGCTGCCAAAAAGGCTATTAATAACCATTTTTGGGAACCCTAGGTAGGAGTAGAGTTAAGGGGGCAAGTGTAGAGTCAAGAATAGGCGGGAAAATAGAAACCCTAGCTGATTTGGGGTTACAAAAGGCTGATGATTCTAGAGTCTTGTGATAGGAAGTTGTAATGTGTTGCAGCCTGTGGAGGGTTGATTCCTCTAATTATATTTGAGCTTCTTTAATGTAATAAGTTGCCCAAATCAATAAAGAAAGTTCTATTTTATGTTTACAATTTTTGTTGTTGTGTGTTTTATGATTTACCCCCTTCATCATTGATAAAATATATAACCTTGCAATATATGAATCAAATTATGCTACTACAGTTCATAGTATATACATATCTACACATTCTAACAATGCAGTTAAAACAGTCATCTAGAAGGTTAGGAATATCATATGTCACCAATCAAAACATCATACATGTATGTATAAGTATAGGATAAACAACATTGTGTCATGTAACAAAACATCATACGGGTTTGTATAAGTCTATAATCAACAACTCTGTGTCATATAACAAAATGGGCTATGACACATTTTCAAGACTCCATTAATTACAAGTTATGCTACTATTTTAAGGAGCCACCTACATCAAATCATCTAAGGAGCACATCCACTTAAGGAAGGTTTGCATGGTAACTAGTCTTATTTAGTTTCCTTTCTTTATGCATTCCTTTATGCTCAATATGAGGTGTATTTGAAGGTGAATGAAGTAAGTTAATCTTGTTTTAGTCTATTTTTTGTGTTCATTTTCACGTGCATACACCTACTATTCAAGTTGCAAAGACAACAACAGAGGAATTAGAGGCCCTCAACCTTAAGGCTTATCTACCTAGAAAGGATTTTGATCTTGCTGGTAGACTTAAATTATTTCCTACCATGTCATTTCGTTATGAACATTCTCTAGAAGATTTTTGGGGTAATTTGAAAGATGATTTTGAAGTTAGGAGAAGAAGCTATTGCAGGTTAACTTCCTTCCAATTGAGAGAATTTGGCATAAGGGATGATGTTCCTAAGAAATTGTCTGATGATGGACAGGTTTTAAACCCAAAATATGATTTAAATAAGGTTAATAATGATCCCTTAACTAACATAGACTGGTCTACGCTCGGGAAGATGTTTCTTTAGATTTTGTTAGCCAAAAGGTTTTAGATTTTAGTAACTCATGGTTAGATGTCATGATTGTACAATTTGGGAAAGGAAGGGGTAAAAGAAAGGAGAGGCCTTCCACAAGTGAGTCTGCTTCTTCTAACCCTAGAGTATATAAAAGACAGAAAACCTTAGAAAAGCTCAAAACAAAGGAAAAAATAGAAACTTCCACTCCAGAGGAGATGGTCGGAAGGATTGGTGAATCTTATAGGAAAGCTTCAATTACTTATATGGCTGCATAAGTAGGTGTAGTAGCATGTCTAGGTGTACAACCTATAATTCAAGTTCTTTCAACAAGGCAAGCATTAGGCCAATTTTTAGGGGAAGGGAAAGAACTTGAGAAACCAATGTCACAAAAACATAAAGATGGAGTAACTAAGCCTTCAGGGCATATAGTTGACCTTCCTTCCTCTGCACAAAGAATAGAGGCATCACAAGAAAGAAAACCCAAGGAGGTTGTTGATAAAGAAGTTCATGATGAAGGAATTCCATCCCAAGGTAATGTAATTTATATCTTTGAAGATTCTCTAGAGAAAGACACTTTTTCACCTGCCAGGATAGAACAAGAAGAGGAGACTTCCCAAAAAGAAGATGAAGAGAAACATAGTCCTCAAACAAATCTACCAAAGGTAGGTACCCAACATGATGACACTCAGAAGCTTAAGGAGCAAACTTGACAAGGAAAGGAGGATAATCTTCCAGCAAATCTGTAGAGTGACCAAGGAGTTTAGGACATAGTACCTAATGTTCCTCAATAAGAGCTACATGAGGAACAAATCCATGAGAAGCAAAGTGATCAGGTAGATATAGGTCAGAGAAATCAAGAAGACATCTCTTTGTTACAGGATCATGTTCCAAGGGAAGATACCATAGAAGATATTCATGATGAAGAAGGAAGCTCTAAGGGAGAAGATATACAAGATCTGAAGGATCAAGATGAGCTTACAGATGATACAATGAAATATACTTTTTTTGGAGAAATCATAAGGACATTAGGAACAAATAGGTAAAGAGCAAGAAGAAGAGAAAGTATTAACCTATGAAGAACAGCATGAGTTAATTAACACCATTGAAAATCAAACTAAAGTTGTTGACACTTCTTTACCCTATGTTTCTACTAATGAGGAGAAGAGTAAAGAAGAGGCTCCACATAAAGAAGTTCCTGATAAAGAGAAACAATAGAGAATAGATCAAGAAATACTTGATCATTATAAGCAAGATGAAAAAAAACATGGTCAAGAACTACAAAAATATTCCACTACACCCACATGGCTAAAAGTCAATTTGGAGAAAAGGTAGCAGGTAACCATCAAGTCATTAAGTTTACAAGACATGGCTATAGAGGTAGAGAAGGAGAAACCAAGGAAGAAACCAAGAACTCTATCTACCATCAGAATAAATGAGTCTGGACAGAGAATTGATGACATTGCCACACCTGTGATGGACGAAGATGACATAGATCTTTTAGACTTTGATTACCATGTGTCTAGGGTCAATTTGGGAAAGCAAACCAAGGCCGAACATATAATATCTTTGGGATTAGCAGTCGATAAAGTGGTCACAAGGATACAGAAAGATAAACAGATATAAACAACTAGGGAAAATGAAAACATTTATAAAATAACTTCTCACCTATCTCCCAACAGGACCTGCCTTCAGAGACTCCAATTTTAATGACCAAACAAGAAGTGGATTCTTTACAGGTAATGAAGGAAAAGGTGAACATATTAGATAATCAGGTTTCTAAGTTTTTGAATGAGGTAAATGAAACTTTAGAAACAGACTACAAACATTATGAAGAGGCTTATAAGTTAGAGAAGCAAATATATTCTTTTACAAAGAATCTCATGGATGAAGAAAAGAGCTATGAGCAGAATTTGAAGCTTTTCAAGGAATTGGGAAAAATAAGCCCAAATGAGATAAAGGCAGCCAATGTTTTATAGGATGAGGAACCTGATTTTGTGGAGAAGTGTATAAGTATTTTGACTTTTAAAATTGAATTTATGGTGGAGTATAGGATGAATATTTTGAATCTTCATAAGGAATTGTATGAGAATTCTTCCAATTTTGAAATCTTTGTGACAAAAGTTATATAAATTCTGACCTCTTCTTGAAAGATAGGCACACGCTGGACACTTTGGATGCAGTCAAAGAAGCCTTAAAGAAGAAAATGGAAGAGGAATTGAAAATGTATTATAGTGCTAATGATGATAACGTAGATAGATATATGGATACTATGTCTGACTTCAACCTTATAGAGAATGATATACAAAAGCTTAAGAAGTTTAATGATTTTGTATCTAAGAGTTTTGAGAAGACAAAGTTTAGAATGGATTGGGTTAATGGCCCTGATGAAGACTGAGTCAATCAATGTTTGGTTAATCTTGCAAAATACAAACAGGATTAGAGATCCAAGGGTGTTGCAAGCTAGACTTTCTATTTTTAGAATAAGGAATACTCTTTCAAAGGATTATTTTATTCTTTGTAAGGTAAAAAGGGATTCACTATAATCATAAAGTGGTCCCTACCTTCTGCATGTATCTTTTTGCATGGGTCTTTTGCATGAACCTTTTGAGCGCCGAAGATATGCATGCTTTTAAAACTAAAAATAGGAAAATCTTTTTCTTTTTAGCGCTTGCATGAGAATAAGATCAGGTGTTGCATATGCTTTCTTTGAAAGTAGTTTACCTTTTTTGTGACTCTATTTAAAGGGAACTCTTGTCTAATTGAAAGGGTCCGCATGTTGAAGAATTAGGCCTTTGGTCTGTACTTAGAAGTTTTATAGCATTTCAATTAGCTTTTGCATTCAATTTCATAGCATTTTAGATTAGAGGGAGATAGCTTTTGGAAGATTGAACTAGAAACTCATGTGTAGCAATTTGCTAGACTTGTACCTGAATCAAAGAAGAAATTTAAATACAAAGATGGTTCTTGTTTCTCCAGATTCATCTTTTTGCATGTGGTGTAGTGCCTAATCTTGATCTTTATTTACTTGTTACTTGAGAAACATTGTTCTTAATTTGAAATTGTGAAGTTATTTCTGATTTGCGTGTGGAATACAGTAATTAGAAATCATATTCACTTTACTATTATAACTCCTTTGAATCTCGCACTGTTAGTATGAATGATAGAGTTAAATACTAATATTAATACTACAATTAATAGATTTCTCGGGTTATTAATTGAATAAGGATTGAGATAAATCACCCACATCACCTTCTTGCATTCTAAAAGTCTTTTGATCTTTTTTCACCATTGAGTAGAGTAGGTTTTAGAATGAAACATAGTTGAGTTTGATTTAGATACAAAATACCAGGCCCCTTGCATAAACAGTCCATATTGACCACTCATCTTAGACAGTACGGTTGTGACCCAACTCCCATGACCTTGGAAGGTGATTGATTTCAAAGTCAATTATCTTTTTTAGGAGAGGTAAGGTAATCTTCACCCTACCTACATTGCATGTGTCAATCTGGCCATCAACAGAACCCTTGTTACATGGTGCTTTCCTCAACATCTAGGACCCCTACCCTACTCCTCCCAAGGATCCAATCTTTTCTCTCAGTAGCCATAACTCCTTGGAAGATGTGATAGAGGTGGTGAACAAAATCATACACAAGATGGTAAATCTTCATGATCCCTCTAACACATAGCATAATTTAGCTAACAGGTTTTTTATCAAAATAAATAGGTTGAATTTTAAGCTCTCACTATTGGACAAAATATTCAAAGGGAAAATTTAGGTTCCATAGAAGGAGGAGGAAAAAAATTTTAATTGGGATGTTATTCTAGAGTATAATAGATTTGTAGCTGAACATTGTAAGCATGAGGACAAAATTGTTGGTTTAGATAAAGAACTTTAGTTTATTAAGGATAAACATGCTAACAAAATTGTTTCTTTAGAAAATTATTTGTAGAATATCAAGGATAAATTCAATAAATTTATTGACGTTAGAAAATGTATGATTAAAAATAGTGCAATGGGTATAAAAATCCTCAGTAACAAGCTTAAGGATTCTACTAAAGAATCATGGCATCTTAAAATCTAGATGGAAGAGAAGGGGAATATAGCAGGATTGAGCTCGAGGATGAGAAGCTACAAGAAAAAGAGTTAGGCCGAGGAGAGGAGGGAACTAAAGGACTTTGTAGATTTGCATGAGAGTTTCTACAAGGAAGAATTAGAGGTTGTAGAGACTCTACATAGGCTATAATGCTCTCTTGGGTTGGTCTTTGTTTTGTTTAGGGTTTTATAACTAGTGTTTCTATCAATTGTTGCAGCTACGCTACTATTTTGTTGTAGTTCAACTAATTCTATGATGAAATTTAGTTGTTTGTAACAAGGTTTCATGTCCCTTCAAAACTTGTTTTACCCCTTTATCAAAAACATATGTTATTATTATACTACCATATCATCACATTTACCATCACATTATATTCCAAGATCTTGATTATGTTTCACAATAGTAATGACATAATAATAAATATTGCATTACAATTGTACAGGCCACAAGGCATGGGAGGGGGGGAAATCTTGGATAGTGAATACAAAAATGTATGTGTGTGTATGTATGTTTGTAGGTATAAGTGTTGGAAACAATGCAGATAACTGAGAGGGGGGGTGAATCAGTTATATTATAATTTTTCTATTTTCTTTCTTTTTCTTAACTTATCATTTAATGTTATGCCAAAACAAGACAATCATAAGAGCTGAAAAAGGAATTAACACATGACACAAGGATTTTTACGTGGAAACCCTGTTAAGAGAAAAAACCATGGGGTGACTAACCCAAGATTGTATTCTCTGTTAAAAGAATAAAGAGTACAAATTTGGCACTTGCCAATTAGGGCTCACTGCCCGAGCACATTGCTCACAAGAGGCCCACTGCCTATAGGAGACTTATAGTCTACAAATGCTTACAAATCATACCAAGGTGTCTGAACTGATGAACAGCATCTATGCATGCAGGATTTCAGTTCTGGTTAGGTACAGTATACTAATCTGGCACATTTCATTCTTCCTCTGCTTAATATAACTTTTCTGTCACATTTCGGGCTTGAATTACTACCTTCGCACTTGTCTCTGCTTTTCTTTGTACTTAACCATACATATCCTCACTATCACATGCTTACAGGCTTGAATCCATCAGGTATATATATCCGCATCAAGGATTTCCAACAACTTCTTAGTTGACAACAATAACACCTAAGATATTTGTAAGTTATTAATCTATCGACTGAATCCATGCTTGATTAGTGATGCGCATCAAAAACATAGGCATAGAAATCATAAATCATGTCGGCTAACAATGTATAATATCACAGATTGCTTGATCAGGACCTTTTACACATTCGGATTGAAGTCTGATACTCTGTCGATCAGTTCTTCCTATGTCTACTCTGCCTGATTAGAACCCAACACTTAGATGCTCATATCTTTTTCTTGCTTTATCACTGGAGGCTAAATCTTTGGAATACAGTAGTCATGATACCCCTCTTGACTTGTCCAAGTCCACAACTTGCTGAGTTACACCATCTGAGAGATCCAGACCTGATTGTCAGACCTTGTTACATACTCCGTTCATGTTCACCGAAGCAAAATAATCTTCAATCTGACTTCTGATATAGGCATACTATGTACTGCGGATGTGTGGGATAGACCTTGTTGCCATCAATGACAACACTTATGAAGCCACACAGTGTCTCTTGCCAACAATCTCCCCCTTTGGCATTGATGGCAACACTTAGTGAAAAATGGCTAAGTGTCGCAATAACTCCCTCTTGGCTGATGCTCTGTCTTTTGCACTATTTTAGTAGAGCTCCCCCTTAGCTGGACTCCACATTTTTCACTACTCTTCACTCCCCCTTTGACATCAATGGCAAAGGGTGGAATCCACATACCAAAATTTTGCAAAAATTATTCTATACATGGCCGCATAAGTATATATAAATCATATGTTATACTTACATATACTTAAGTATATCTGCAAAGGTTGTCTTCAACTGGATGATTTATGTGGCCCAAATCCTCTTCATTCTATCCAAAATGGAGATGTATCCACTTAACAAAAATGCATATTCTTCTGCTCTCTTTAAGTCTGTTGAATCACTGATCCGGATTGTATTTTGTGCCTCTGTCAAGGCATCATGTATTGTCTCTAACTTAGGGATGATTATCCCTCTGAGCTCACTCATTCTATCCATTATGTTCTTTTTCTCCTTAACCAATTCTTTAATTTCATTTATTATAGCAATAGCTTGACATTCATGATTCACCAGAGAGGTAGTAAGGGGATCAAAATTCTGAGATAAACTTGACAGATTTCTCTAAGGATTCAAAATGAGTGTTAACAAAATTGACTAAGTTTTTTAGATTACCGTATGGAGAGGCAAAAGGATCCTTTTGATAGGTTGGCATAATCTTCTCCAGCATCCCAAATGCAATCTCCAATAGCTCACAATCCTCCATATGAGATTTTAGAAGTTTCTCTTTTGCTTTGTCCTGAGTAAAAGATGCTACCTTCATTATCTAGACCGGAGATAGAGAGTCAAAGTTTAGTGGCCTTTGAATTAGCTTAGGTTCATCCAGCTCCAATATTTCTTTGTCTAGGAAATTTTGTACTGTCTCTACAGTGTCTCTTGTAGACTTTACTTCCTTCCTTTTGAGGACATCCGAACTGAATTGCTTATTGATCTTTGTTTCTTCTTCCTGTCCTTCCTTTTCCAGAGCAGAGGAGTCTAGTGCCTCAGATGGCTCTTCATTATTTTTCTTTAATCCTTCGACATCCTTGTCAGAAAATGTTTCTTCTTTCTATCCTTCCTCTTCCGGAATAGAGGAATCTAATGCCTAAGATGACTCTTCATCATTTTTCTTTGATCCTTCAACATCCATGTTAGAGGGCTCTTCATCTATTTTGTCTATAATGGGAAGATTGAATCTCTTCAAGGCATTCCAAAGGATTTCTTTTATTTCATTGGCTATTTGTTCGGTCTCACCGAGCATGAGTTTGTTCATTCTAGATTTGCTCCGAAAATCATCTTTACACTCCTTGAAAATCATGTCCATTTGTTTTGGAGTGATGGAAGGATAAAGTTGAATTACTATCTGCTCCCGAATCTCTAAGTCTTCTACCATTGCATTCTCTTTTCTTAGCTCAAGTACCTTTTCTAGGCTCTTAGGAATTAATGATATAATTTCAATGAAAGCTTTATTGTAAATGTTCAAGTACCTGACAGTAGCCTCTTCTAGAATTCTCTTATCAGCATCACTATATGCATCATAGAACTCAGTCACTGGCTGCAGGTTCCCATCCACAGTAACTTCCTTGATGATGTTATCAATGGAAAGAGTCGGCTTTTCAACAAATTCCTCTACCTTCTCTTCCTCATTTCTGCTAGTAGAGAACTTCTCGGATGTTTTCTTCTTCTTCATTTTCTTGATTTCCTCATTAGATTTTGTTTCTTCATCATCTTTATGGCTTGTATATGTCCTTATGGCTTTGGTCTTCATCCTCTTTTCTCCTTTTCCAGATGTCTTGACTTCCAGTTTGATAGGCTTTGAGCTTTTGGAAGCAACAGGAGAAGAGCTTTTAGAGGATCTAGTCCGAGAGGAGGTTTGTACAGGAGCACTTTCTTTCTTTGCTTCTTGTCTTTCTTTCTCTACCCTCTCTATTTTCTCTCTATTAGCATCTACAGCCCCCTTTGATATGCCAAATCTTTTGGCAATTTCTTCAACTTCCTTTCTTACTTTCCTCTTCATCTCCAGCTGTTTTAACTCAACATGTATTTTTATACTTAGCTCTTTAAAGGTGCCAAACCTTTCTGCTTCAGTGTCCTTAGGTTGGCTCAGCATGTGTTGAATATGTACCTCCAAGATTTTTTCATCGACCTCATATCCCATAGGCATTGATCAATGTCAACCATGAAGCAGACTGTATCTTTGTATTTGTCAACTATTGTTTGTGGTATTCTTTCTCTGGCTTGCATTATGCTTTGGAAATTCTTTAAGTAACCCCAGAGGGCTATGTTTTGGGCTTGAGCATCACCAAGTCCATACATGTAATCTTTGATCTGAATTGCAACGGGTTTATCATTTTGCCAGACCCAACCATTTGATCTAGGTAGCTCATTCATATAATAGAAGAACAGACACAGTATCAGACTACCATATTTAAAGGAATTTTTCTTATCCTTTTTTATCTGTTGTAAGTTCTCCAACATTTAATTTAGAAGAAGCTCACACAGATCATAATCTGCATCTTCCCTCAACATCTGGTATGCAGCATAGATTGATGTACCAGAAACAGAATTCTCCATGCTCGAATGGTAGATTTTGTAGCCAATTATCATTGAAGCAAACTTGACATCTAGATCTATGATGTCATCTATAGTCATTGCTCTTTTATCAAATTTTGATCCGGTGCTTCAGTTATCGTTTGGTTCTTCACATATTTGAGTGAGAGTAACCCACCTGATGAATGCAGTCCGGTCACTGCCCTGATGGCATCTTTAGTTATCTTGAATGGCCTCATTAGCCACATAAAATTATCATGCATCCTACTTAGAACAAACCAGACCCAATCGTCTTCTGTAAAACATGGAAAATGTATGTCCGAAGTGTTTGTCCCAAAGGGCCTTGAATTCAGGTTTGAGTTCAAAATTCTCATCTATTAGTTGTTTGTGATAAATATCCATCAATTTTGAGTCTCCAAATTATTCGATGTTTGCATGGATATAAACCCTAACATCTTCTACATGCAATGAATGCTAGAAAATGCACCCAAGGGATCAACTTCTAGAGATTTGTAAGGGTATTTCTTGAATTTAGGTCTCGGCCTATCAGAAATATTGACAACCATTGGAGTAGCCATTTTGCAAGAGATCTGGAGAGAGTTTTCAAAAGGGAAGTACCTTTTCACACTTTAGGGTTTGAAGTAGAAATCAGAATGATTCTCTAGTTGAATTTGATCTTCAGTTGAACTTGAATGAATTGTAGGATCTTCTTCACAGAGCTCTTCTTTTCTTCTTCGTGAGTGCAAGTGTGTAAATAATGAGTGAAAGAACCCTTTTATCCTTGCGGAACCCTAATTTCCTTTTGTAATAAATGCACATTTTTTTAAGTCATCTGGTTACCCTGCTTCTCAAATGAGGTTTTCTTAGATTGTCTTGCAGATCTTCAAATCATTTGTTTATGAGGATTGACAACATATTTTCACCTTTTTTAAACATGCCATGAGTCCACATATTGAAATATTTCAATTTTGGATCATACCAAATCTATCTGTGAAATTTTGTTTTACCGAATAGCTGCCGAAACAGGATCTCCTCATAACTAGCTCAAATCTGCATGCAGATTTGTCAAATTTAGACTGGATGATCTTCAAGTGAGTCTCCTCAAACCTTTTAAACCGCAACCTCTTATTTTGACTCAAAGTGTCGAATTTAGGCACTCACTGACTGGTTGAGGGAAAGGGATCTTCTCTATAGCTCCCCCTGAACCAGAGCTAGTCTTTTAGTTTCTGGAAGGAATATCAGCACTGGATTATGGTGTGGATCAATCCCCAATATTCATTGTACTCCTTTTTACCCAAATCTTGCTCATTTCTTTTTGAACTTCATCCGCATTTACCTTACCTTTGCCTTTATCTTGTTCCTGATCATGTTCCACCAGATCTTTTCTATCCTGATTTCTGCTTCTGTAGAATTTGGCAATATGATCGGATCTATTGTAATTGTAACACACAACATTTCTTTGCTTATTTGAATGATATCCTCTTGATTTGCACTCATTAGCCATATGTCCAATTCTATTGCATACAAAGCATTTACCATTGAAAGAATTGTTCATTTGCATATTTACGCATTCATGAGATTTGTGACCATACCTTTTGCAACTGAAACATTGACCGGAGAAGGATGGATTGAATTGATTCATTTTGTTTTTGCACTGGATTGCTTTGTGACCGAACTTGTTGCAATTGAAGCAGTATCCATTGAAGGATAGATATCTTTGAGCATTTGGTTTCCTTACTAGAGGTCTTCTAGGCATGTTGCTTTGATTTCCTAATCCAAAGTTCTTCTGACCGGATCCAGAGCTTTCACCTTTCTCATATCCCAAGCCACGTTTATCATCTACCCTTTTTTGGCTTTCAAGAACTTCAAGTTGGGCTGAGCTTATCTTGAATTTTTCTTTGTATTCATTTGCAGTTTGAAGATCTTGTTTAAGAGTGTCTATCTGATTCTTAAGTTGTTCTTGATTGTCTCTAGCTTCTTCAAGATCAGATTCAAGATGCCTAATTATTCTGTCCATTTTGTGGTAGTCCTATATTTTCTCCTTGAGGGATTGTTTTAGATTATCTTCAATCTTTCTTTTTTCTTCAATTTCTTTGGTGAATCTCATAACCCCTGATTCCATTTCATGCCTTACCATAATGACTTCTTTTGACAACTTCTCACATAGCTTATCTTTCTCATTTAGATCTTCATTAGTATCATTAACTACACTCTGATTGGCTAATTTTTGAAGTAGTTCCTTTCTCTTTTTCACAAAGATACTAAGTTTTTCTTTTAGCTCATTTATGAAATCATTAGCTTGTTTGAGTCTTTCTCTCAAATTATTGACTTCAGAGTGGGATTGTTCAAGATCATCTAGGGTAGACTAAAGTTGTTCCTTCATACCATATGCATCCATTGAGATTCCCAGATCTTCCTCAAGCTGTTAGGCTTTGTTTAGAGGAACCTTGCTCTGATACCAATTGTTGGAAACAATGCAGATAATTGAGAGGGGGGTGAATCAGTTATATTATAATTTTTCTATTTTCTTTCTTTTTCTTAACTTATCATTTAATGTTATGCCAAAACAAGACAATCATAAGAGCTAAAAAAGGAATTAACATATGACACAAGGATTTTTACGTGGAAACCCTTTTAAGGGAAAAAACCACGGGGTGACTAACCCAAGATTGTATTCTTTGTTGAAAGAATAAAGAGTACAAATTTGGCACTTGCCAATTAGGGCTCACTACCTGAGCACACTACTCACAAGAGGCCCACTACCTACAGGAGACTTATAGTCTACAAATGCTTACAGATCATACCAAGGTGTCTGAACTGATGAACAGCATATATGCATCCAGGATTTTAATTCTAATTAGGTACAGTATACTGATCTAGCACATTTCATTCTTCCTCTGCTCAAAATAACTTTTATGTCACATTTGAATCTTGAATTACTACCTTCACACTTGTCTCTACTTTTCTTTGTACTTAACCATACATTCCCCACTATCACATGCTTATAGACTTGAATCCATCGGGTATATATATCCGCATCAAGGATTTCCAACAACTTCTTAGTCGGCAACAAGAACGCCTAAGATATTTGCAAGTTATTAATCTGTCAGCTGAATCCATGCTTGATTAGTGATGTGCATCAAAAACATAGGCATAGAAGTCATAAATCATGTCGGCTAACAATGTATAATATCACAGATTGCTTGATCAGGACCTTTTACACATCCGGATTGAAGTATGATACTATGTCGGTCAGTTCTTCCTCTGTTTTCTCTACCTAATTGGAACCCAACACTCAAATGCTCATATCTTTTTCTTGCTTTATCACCGGAGGCTAAATCTTTGGAATACAGTAGTCATGATACCCCTCTTGACTTCTCCAAGTCCAAAACTTACTGAGTTACACCATCTAAGAGATCCGGACCTAATTGTTGGACCTTGTTACATATTCTATTCTTGTTCACTAGACCAAAATAATCTTCAATCTAACTTCCAGTATAGGCATACTATGTACTACGGATGTGTGGGATAGACTTTGTTGCCATCAATGACAACACCTATGAAGCCACACAGTGTCTCTTGCCAACAATAAGAATATACATTATAATTTGGTAGGCCACAAGTTGTCAGAAAGGAGGAAAATCTTAAAAAGTGAAATTACAAAATATGTATGTATACATATTTGCAAACATAAATACATATGTGTGTATATGAGTATAAGCATTGGAATTTGACAAGCCACAAGATGTGGAAGAGAGGAAAAATCTTGGATAGTGAGCATATGAGAAGGGGAAAATCCTAAAAAGAGAACATAGGAGAGAGTGACAATTATGGTGAATAATCTTTCTATATTTATATTCCTTGTGTATATGAGTGTGAGGTGAATTTGGTAATATATATTCTTATTTTTGTTCAAACAAGGGTTTACATGACTGATGTTTTGTGCTTGGTGAGTGACCCTACATGGTTTCACATGATGGCTTGGAACTTCCCTTCATTGCTATTGCCCTACATAACTTTTGTTAATCATTTCTCATTAGATCCTTGATCTTAATAAGAAAATTATATCACTTTGTAGTTCATGTTCAAAAAAGTTTTCATTTCATTGTCCTTTAGATAAACTTATATTTTATTATCTACATTGTATCTCTAATCCTTTATCCAAGTTGACATGCTTGAACACAAGGGTGAGTTGATCTAACTCATTTAGACCTTCTTCATCTAATAGTTGTCTACATAGTTATATCCATAGAATCAAGATCACATATAGTTCTCCAAGCTAAGCATCTCACACATGCCACTAGTTTACTCATTCATGTTCTAGAAGGTTATATGAGCAATTATAGGCAATTAAAGTTTAATTGTCAATCAATTTTGGATCAAACCATGACTTATGGAATAAATTGTGGTCTCCATGACAGGCTACTAGACCATGGGTTTTAGCCCATTGTACCATAGACTTTACACACAAATTTGGTTTATCTACAGGTTCTTAGTCTTAGTGATATAAACTACAAATTCTCAAAAATTGTTGTCTTCCTTACCACAAGATGATAGGTTTTTGAAAATTGTGTGGTCTTCTCTATTAGAGAACCACAACTTTTCTAGAAGTACTTTTAGCAATTTTTTCTTTCAATCTTTTGCAATATATCTTCTTATTTTTTTCCTAGGTTAACTTTTAGGATCATTCATTCTCACAAAACTATTGGGAGACTCATACAATAAATATTTTCACAATTTTACACCCAAAAGCAAGCTTGTTTTCAAGACCATTACCAAGTTATTATTTAACAATGAAGGGTAAAACCACTAACTTGTTAAGTAGCAAATGGTAGACCATTCTAAGCAATCCAAAATGATTCCTTAGCACTAAATCCGCAATCCTTCTTGTACTTTCTCCTACAAATCCTCTTATTTTTCAAAACCTCTCATGTAAGAATTCTACCAAACCTTTCCTCTTGTATTTATAACCTTCATCCAATTCCACAAGGGAGTTCCATGAATCTCAAAAATCATATTTTAATTTCTTAAATATGAATTAAAAGTCATCCATAAATAAAAATCATGCAAAGTCATCCATTTTTGCAATGAGATGAGCTATTTATAAAGGCAACAATCAAATGACAATCAAACACCACATTTAACACTAGGGTTTATCCATCAAATTTAAGCTAATAGATTGGAACCTTTAATCAAATAAAAATTTAACACTTAAACCTACATTCCTTAAACTTTGTAAACAAAACCAAGTTCATTTAATATTTATTTTTATTCCAAAATTTTCCTTCTTCACGAGGAATATCACAGACCAATTCAGTAAAAGAAAGGCACGTAGTGAACTTCCTCACTAAGTCTTTATTTGACATCTTAAAGGATAACCCTTCTAAACCCCTCTCTAATCATAAATCAAATAGAAAACATCCAATCCCAACACTCCAAAATAGTCATTTGCTCATGATTAAATTTATTTTACCAAACATAATAAAATAAACCTTTTATATTCAAAATCCCTTCAAAGCTAATCATTGTCCTTTTAAAAGAAACCAAATCCTACCTCATTTTAAGTATTCTCATATTATAGAAAGTCTTTTCCAAATTTCTATAATTTATCTATAACTTAATCACCATCGAACAATACTAAATAAATAATAAATCCACATGATAAATCCAAGGTCATAAATGGAGGGTATTCCATGATTGGTTCATGTTTTCTATCATTGTTCCATATCATTGGCTTGGTAGCATAGGTTTGACCAAAGGAGAACAATCCTAGCCTAACATACTCTTCAACAGTGTTTATCAACAAAACCCCTTTTAGAAATAGGTTGTAGACGTCAAGGTGAACAAGTTCCAAACATCAAAATCAACAAAGTTCAAATCCACAAGTCCTAAGGCATTTGTTGATAGGTCATAATTTTTTAAATATCGATGAATGAATTAATAACATCTAGACAACAAGATCTTCATTAAACCTAAAACTAAGCATAAATTATAGTAAATTTTGAGAATTTATTATAATAACATAACCAAACCTAGTTCTTTATCCTAAATTAAATTACTTATCATTATAATTAATTTGATTTACCCTAACATGTTCATATAAGACCTATAATATTTTCTTAATTTTTCCTCTAAATTGATCTAGACATAAGTAAAAAAGAAAAAGCCCAAGGTAATTCTAACATTTGATCTTTGCACGTTCATCGTTCACAGGGCAAGCAAATCCACTCTCTCATCCCTCGCACGGGATTTACATTCTTTCAAAATAAGCTAATCAATATGTCTGCAAAATGTGGTAATTTGTGTTGATGTTTTAGCAGCGGGAGATATCCTTCTCCCAAATTTAAATAATGAAAAGTCACATATGAAGAGACACCAAAGCATATGAAGAGACGCCGACGCATATGGAGAGTCACCTTGATTTGTATATATACATCAATTCAATCACTTCATTTACACCTCTAGCAGAAGTTCGATCATTCCTTTAGCATCAGAGCAGATTTCAAGGGGAAGCATATTTATTTGAGAAGTGTCTCCATTCATTGTATATACTCAGCCTTGTGTAAGGCCTAATTCTGTAAACAGATTTCTGCTCCTTTTATTCTGATATATAAGAAGAGATCATTTGCTGGGTTTTTCTCCCTCGAGTAGGAGGGTTTTCCTAGGGTAAACATTGTGTTCATTGTCTTATGTGTTGCATTTTCTAATTGCTTACATTTCTGATCCTAAAAGTAACATGGTATCAGAGCGGGTCTAAGAAAAGATCTGATCATATTTGTTTAAGCAATCAAGTCAATTTTTTCATCTAAGGTTGCAAATTATTTCAGACCTAAGGGCAGATCTTTGAAGGAGAATTTGTGCAGAAAAAGAAAATGGTGAACGGTGTCAAGAGTAGTCATACTTGCATTTATTCAGCAAAAGATTTGGTGACAGAAAATGACCAAAGGTAGGTATTGAATGCAAGGCCATGGGTAGCCATTTTATGTGATTCAAACCCAGGTGTGTTCAGATTGTGGGTTTTCTTACCAAGAGCAGATGATTGGTTTGATTTGGGGAAGATGAGGAGTTTCGCTGAATTGTCACCCGCAAATAGTAGTTTTTTCATTACAGGCAATCTGAAAATAGTGAGCTTGACACACAACAATGGCAACGGTGGTGACAATAACATTACCAATGACTCGTACAATTTCAAGACCCAGTTCAATCCAGCCATCGCGATCGTCATCGTGGTGCTGCTGAGCGTCCTCTTCTTCATGGGGGTTTTCTCCATATACATCCAGCGTTGCATCATGGAGGACGATGGAGCAGGATCTTCTACATGGGTGGGTGTAAATATTGATAATGGCGAGGCGACTCAGGGCCTGGAGCGGACAGTCATCGAGAGCTTCCCAATTTTTAGCTACAATCTGGTGAAGGGCCTCAAAGTGGAGGTAAAGGGCTCCGAGTGCACCGTATGTTTGAGTGACTTCGAGGGCCAAGAAATGTTGCAGTTGCTTCCCAAATGCAGCCACGCCTTCCATCCGGAGTGCATCAATATGTGGCTCTGCTCACACACCACTTGTCTGCTCTACCGAACCAGCCTTCTACCCAACCCGGCAAGCGCAATCACCAAGATCACCTTAGTGGAAGCTTCCACACAGACTCCGTCGGAATAGGTGACGATTATGACAGAAACCAAGGCAGCCATTCAAATGAAGAAGGAGCTCCCCAGACGGACCATAATTCGGCACTAAATGGTCTTCCCTAATCTTGGGAGCCCTTTATCCAACGCATCAGTTGGAGATCCAAGTTGCCCAAGTTTGCTTGTCTTCGAGCTGATTGTATTCAAGAAGAGTCTAGGTTGGCAGCAAGAGGAATTGAGCGAAACTATCATGATGTAGAAAATCAAGTTCTTGCTTCACATACTTCTAGAGAAAGAGGCAAAGGAAGAAAGAAGAATAGAGATAGAGAATCAAATTTTGCTCCAGAACTGAAGAAGAAGAAGGATCTCTCTCACATTCAGTGTTTCAGGTGTGACAAGTATGGTCACTTTGCTCGAGATTGCAAATTAAGGTCTACACAACTTGTTTCTACTATGGAAATTGCCATGGGGACATCTCAGAAGGAGCCAAGCTCTAAAGTCGATTCAGAAGGTTTCTTATTCTAAAGTCGATCAGTTTCTTCGAAGAGGAGGAATTAACATTCAGAAGGAGTCTGACAAACCAACAGAGGCAACCTTGGACGAGGAGGTCAGGAGGTTGATGCTAGTACTTGGAGCTTCAAAGGGAGTCACATCATCATGAAGGTCCCTTGTAGTGTATATTTCTCTGAGACAGAGAAATATGAGGTGAAAGCCTTTGTAGTGTATATTTCTCTGAGACGAAGAAATATGAGGTGAAAGCCCTTGTAGTGTATATTTCTCTAAGATGGAGAAATATGAGGTGCGAGCCCTTGTTCATCTCTGAGATTGAGATGGGACGTCATGTTGAGAGACTCCATGACGACATCACGTTGAGAGACTCTGTGATGAATCCTTTGTACTTGTGTTTTTCCACACATGGGAGTAGCCATGGTGGACGTCATGTTGAGAGACTCCATGATGACATCACATTAAGAGACTCCGTGATGGGCACTTGTGCACATGTTTTTTTTCACACATGGGAGTAGCCATAGTGGACGTCATGTTGAGTTACTCCATGACGATATCACGTTGAGAAACTCCGTAATGAACTATTTCACAAGTGGGTGTAACCATTCTGGATGTTATGTTGAGAGACTCCATGACATAGATATCTGGAAGGATACCTCCTTAGCTAAGAAGGAGTGTTGATGTTTTAGTGGCGGGAGATATCCTTCTCCCAAATTTAAATAATGAAAAGTCACATATGAAGAGACACCAAAGCATATGAAGAGACGCCAACGCATACGAAGAGTCACCTTGATTTGTATATATACATCAATTCAATCACTTCATTTACAGCTCTAGCAGAAGTTTGGTCATTCTTTTATCAGCAGCGCAGATTTTAAGGGGAAGCATATTTATTTGAGAAGTGTCTCCATTCATTGTATATACTCAGCCTTGTGTAAGGCCTGATTCTGTAAATAGATTTCTGCTCCTTTTATTCTGATATATAAGAAGAGATTATTTGCTGGGTTTTTCTCCCTCAAGTAGGAGGGTTTTCCCAGGGTAAACATTGTGTTCATTGTCTTATGTGTTGCATTTTCTGATTGCTTACATTTCTGATCCTAAAAGTAACAATTTGGTGGGTGATTGTCAAGTTTTTTTATGACATGGCAGAATCAGACGTTTTCAAGCATTTTTCAGGCATTTAACTGTTTGAAAATATGCCTCAAAAAACATTGTCTCATAGACTCTAATGATTTCAGGATATGTGCAAAATGGGTTTGTTGAAAATGCCTAGGAGAGTGATAAGAAGATGAAATTGGCAGGTGTAAAGGAAAACTCTACAACCTTTTCCAGCATCCTCCTAGCCTGTCAAAATAGGAGTTTTGGAACAGGGTATGGAGTTACACCAAAGAATAATCCAAAGCGGATTTTTTTCAGATGTTGTGCTTGTAAACGCACTGATAGACATGTATGCAAAATGTGAAAGCATGCCAACTGTTTGACAAAATGTCTCAACAGATGCAATGACATGGTGCGATGATGGCAGAATATGCACAAGATGGGCTTGCTAAAAAAGCCCAAGGGGTTTTTAAACATAAGCAATTGGCAGGTGTACATCCGGACTCCACAACATTTGCCAGCATACTCCGTGTTTTTGCCAAAATGGGAGCTTTGGAAGAGGGTATGAACATCCATCAAATCATAATGGAAAGCAGATTTTTATTAGATGTCACCGTCGTGAATGCCCCAATAGACATGTATACAAAATGTGGAAGTTTACAGATGGCAAGGTATCTGTCTGACAAAATGCCTTGGAGAAATGTGGTTTCATGGATTGTGATGATTTCAGGATATGTACAGATGGTATTCTTGATGAGGCTCTAAGACTTTTCAAAGGAATGCCTTCCAGAAATGTGGTTACATGGACCGTGATGATTACAGGGTATGCACAAAATGGGTTTGTTGAAACTGCTTTGGAGACTTTCAAGCAACTGCAATTGGTAAGCATAAAACCGAACTCCGCAACCTTTGCAAGCATCCTCCCTGCCATTGCCAAAATGGTAGCTTTGGAAGAGGGTATGATGTTCCATCAAAGAATTATTGAAAGTGGGTTTTTATTAGATATCGCAGTTGTAAATGCCCTGATAGACATGCAAAATGTCTGAACAAAATGTGGTCTCATGGGATGTGATGATTGCAGGATATGCAAGGCATGGCTATGGCAAGGAGACTCTAAAAATCTTTGAACTAATGAAGGATTCTAGAACATACCCCAACTATGTAAGTTTCATTTGTGTTTTATTTGTGTTTTATTTGCATGGAATCATACAGGTTTAGTGGATGAGGATTGTAAATTCTTCTATGGCATGAGTCACTCTTATTGCATTATGCCTACAATGGATTAGTATGCATGTATGGTAAACCTTCTTGGTCATGCTAGCTATCTTGAAGAAGCTCAGAAGTTCATAATCAAAATGCCATTCAAACCTACAGTGGGTGGGTGGATGTGTTTGCTTGGGGTTTGTTGGTTGCATAAGAATTAAGAGCTAGGAGTATTTACAACAACTCTCCTTTTTTAACTGAACCCTACAAATGATGCAATGTACTTTCTTCTAGCGAATATCTAGATAGAAGTGAGCAGGTGGGATGACATTCAAAAGGTATGTGATCGATGAATGATAGAGGAATTAAAAAGATACCTGGATGTAGCTGGCTTCAAATCCATAAAGTGGTACATGTTTTTGTGTAGGAGATAGCTAACAACCACAAACACGAGATCTATACAATGCTGCAGAAACTGTCATTGAAGATTGAAAGCATCAGGGTGTTTGCCATATCAAAAACACGCCCTGAATGATGTAGAAGAGGAGGAAAAAGAATTATTCGTTTGCCACCATAGTGAGAAGTTGGCAATTGCATTTGGATTGTTAAACACATTGCGTGGGAAAACTATTAGAGTTGTCAAGAACCTTAGAGTATGTGTTGAGTGCCACAATGCAAAAGTTTATCTCTAAGATAGTTGTGAGCAATGTGAACCGGTTTCATCATTTGAATCAAGGGTGGTGTTCTTGTGGAGATTATTGGTGATGCTTAGTGAAAAAAGCTGGAAACACAGGCATACACTATAACTATAAAGTGTTTTGAGTGTTAGACCAAGCTGTTTGATTTCATTAAATCAGATATATGGTATGCATCAGTGCCCATTTATTGGGATGAAGTATTTGTTAAACTTTTTATATACCATGGAATGTCACAACATTAAACTACTTTCAGAAGCCTGCACATCTCTAGAATGAAATGGTTGAAGAGGTGGAGATTTTTTTTTTTTTTTTTTTTTTGAAAGGGGAATCTCATGGCATCTTGATCATGGTAGTTTAAGTGGTCCTACAAGTGCCTAAATCCTAAGGCCATTGTGGATGTATGCTTTTGAATTTGTGTATGGGTGTTTGAAATCAAAAGCTCCTTGAATTTAAAAATCATACCATCTAATAAAACAACAATATTTATGTTCTTTCATGGGTTATTTTTAAACATCACCCAGTTTAATGATCAAAGGTGAATTTTGGCCAATAAAAATAGGGCAATTATTTACCACATTTTAGTGTGGAGGAGATGTAAGATTACTATTGACTATTTAACTGTTGAAGCATATGATGTTTAAGTAGAGTGCTCCCATAGCTGATATAAAAATTTATATCTGAAATAATAAATACTAATACTGACAACAATACCTACAATAATAAAGTTAATGAATAACAATTGCATATGGATTGAATAAGAAAGGAGTGAAAAACAATATTCAACCAAAGATGCTAGTGCAATTGCTAGATTAAATGTTGCTCATATAGTTAATGAACCAATAGCTATAACAATTGCATATGGATTGGATAAGAAAGGAGGGGAGAAAAATATTCTTCTTGACCTTGGAGGTGGAACATTTGATATGAACATTCTCACCATTTACAATGGTGATTTCAAAGTGTTTTCAAAAGTGGAAATACTCATCTCAATGTAAAAATTAATCTATAATCTATTTGTAGACGTTCTCAAATTATTCCAGATATTGTTTCTTGTTGATTGATATTGTATCCTATTCATTCCATCTCTCACTCTCACTTCCACTTGTTAATGTTGTACTCTCTATAGCTAAACACAAATACTTGGATTTAGTTTCATTATTCATTATAACTAAAAATTAGGTTGATGTGTAAATTCAAGTGTATAAAGAAGAGCAAAGTCTAATAAAGGATTGCCTTTAGGCAAGTTTGATTTAGCAGGTATCCCGTCATTTCCTCAATCAGCATTGTAATATAAAATATATTTTGTTATATTGATGAGAAGGTGGTTGTTTTTATCTTAATTAACATTGAAGTTGTTGACTTACCATTATTTTTCACACATACTATTGTTATTATTATTTATAATATTGTGTTGGAGATTAAGGTTACTTTTGAGGTAGATGCCAGTGGAATTTTCAACATAAGAGAAAAGGATAAGGCCACCAAATATTCTAAAAATAATTACCATTACAAATGACAAAGGCAAACTGACTCAAGAAGTAGACCGCATGGTGAAGGAAGTAGAGGAGTTTGCAAAGGAAAAAAAATGTAAAAGAAAGAATTGGTGTAAGGAACAATATTGAAACACGTGTACAAGGACACACTGGGAGATACAGTTAATTTCGATGATAAAGAGAAAATTGAATTCACTCTCAAATAAGCTCTTGATTTGATTGATGGCAATCAAACAATTAAAAATGATGATTACATAGAGAAGTTGTAAGAGGTGGAAGCTATGTGCAATCCGGTTACTAAGCTAGTATATGAGAGAACTAGCAGACCCTTCAAAGGCAACGAAGAAGAAGATGACCGCACATGAGGAACTCTAAGTAATTGCTCATTTTTTGCTCTAGTTTATAGATAACACAGTTTGCCAAATATTTTGGAGGGAATGGGTGTGCTCAGATTGCCATTGAAATTCACTATATCATTTTTATGATGATGTGAGAAATTTAAATGGAGAATGGTGAAATTCAAAGAATGTTGATTGGGTATTCTATTACTTTTGAATTACTTAAGATATGATTACTAAATGATTTTGGATTTGACTATGTAAAATGATTTGACTTGGAATGTCTCTATTCGAGCCAACATCTTGAATGCAAAAAACTGCAAACAAATAATATAGAATTGTTTTCTATGTTTCTCATTTTTTTTTTATTTTGGAAGGGTTCTACTTAGAGTGCACAATGTATAATAATCAAATAAGAGTTGAATTTCATATTTGTTTAAAGGTAAACAAAAGGACTCAACATACAATTAAACATATATAATGTCTAAGTGTTTTTACAATTTATGTTTTCTTTATGTTTTGATCAAGACTCTTTTAATTTAATAGCCATTGAAATTCCCTATATCATTTTTATGATGAAATCAGAAATTTAAATGGAGAATGTTGATGGGGCATTATATTACTTTTGAATCAATTAATAGATGACTCTAAATGCTTTTGGATTTGAATATGTAGCATGATTTAGCTTCCAATATGTAATGTGTCGCACCCACGTTCAGATTTGCAACTTTAGTTTTATGCTATGCCGGACCAGCAACTGGGTATAGCCAGAATCACTCCCAGACTCCAAAGAGTACAAGACTTTAGCAAACAATTTATATCAGCAATAGTAATGTCCCTAGACGCCTCAAAATGCATAGATTCTTCTATTGTAAGCATGTAAAATGGTCTATGAGCAGACCCACGAACCTCCAAGCAAGGTGTACGGCCTGGTTGAGTGTTGGACAACACCCACAATGCAGAAACACCTTTGAAATAGGACTTTATTGGACTGTTTGTTGCAGAGAAAGCTGGGCAACCAAGTATAGGAGTGTTGTCTGCCTCAAAGGTCACACAAAATACATCCAAGGATGGTACAACTGGGCTGGTATGGTACGGCCAACCAAGAAGAATGTGCATCAGCTTCAAACCCACCACTAACTCACTCAAAATCTGTAGTTAATCTTTGATATCAGCTGAGCATAGCAATCGTCGAAAGATTTGAACATTAAACCCACGAAACTTCTCAAATAAACTCCATTAAAGCACATCTGTGAACACTGGATGTGTCAACCTCTATTGGCACCTTTGGATGGTATTGCATACCTATAGAATGTCGTTACTCGAGGAGTTTTTCGTCTCCAAGAGCCTCTGGTTCGAATCCTTCAAACCCTCACAGTCCAAAACCCTAGCAAAGCCAAGTAGAAGAAATATCATAAACATAGCATATGAAATGACTTCACTTTTTCCTCTTTTATTTCTTCCTTGAGGGCATTGGGATTTTAGGAGGGAATATTATAATTTAAAAACACTTTATTACCCTCCTAGAGATGGGCACCCAAGCTCATGACACAAGTGACTTTTAAATATTTCTTTTTCCTAAGTCACTACTGAATATTTATAAAGTCCCATTAATTAATTAATAAAGACTTTAAATAAATACCCAGATGATGTTAGAATATCATGATCTATAGCTCGTCAGAAAGGTCTTAATGAGACGAATCCATCCCCACTCTAAAATTCCCGATCCGGCACCGAACCTGAACTTACTAAAAACAGTAAGTATGCCACAAGGCATCCAAACCGCCACTGACAACTGCCAACTGGATCCAAACCATATCTACACCTCTAAATTGCCCATCCAAGGCCAAACCACCATGGTTCCCTATCCAAATTGTTAGTCTACGGGAACCCAATGATAGACTAACACTGTAGCTAGAAAGAGGACATTAGAGTCCGCCCTCCCTAAGATTGCTTGCCTCAAGCAATCTCAAATCAGGATGCTCTAATATCTACTCATTTTCCCAAGTAGCATCCTCCACTGGCAGATTTTTCCATTTTACCAGGTATTCTCTGATAGTCCTATTGAAATACACCGGACAACTGAGAGGGGGGGTGAATCAGTTATCACAAAAACTTATCTTCACATGCATATCAAACCATCAACAACTTAATTATTCATAATCAGATTTAACCATGAAAGCATGAAACCATTAACTTAATCATGATCACACATTCAACACAGTAGACACCAGATTTTTACATGGAAAACCCTAAAAGGGAAAAACCACGGTGGGTGTTAGCCCACAAAAATATATTTTTTATAGCAATACCAAAAAATAGAGGCTCACTACCCAAATTGCTCATTGCAAAGAAAGGCTCACTACCTATGGGTTGCTCACTGCCAAAGGGAGGCTCACTGCCAAATGGAGGCTCACTGCCAAAAGGTTGAACTGAGATAACAACATCTACTTCATGCCAAGGTTCAGTTCCATTGAAGCACAAACACCTCTGCTCTGCTCTTCTACCTTACTTCACTTTATCTTCGCATCTTCGCACTTGGATACATTTTCATGACTCAATTACAAGTATTTATACACTTCATCAACCTTGGAATGATCATCAAGGTTGGCATTATAATCATCGACCGTTGGAATAAACTCCAAGGTCGGCAAACATACGTTACATCATAATAGGTCTAGACCTAAACAGATTTACAAAAAGAATTGAATGTGGATCACGTCGCGTCTTAGCAAGGAATCAAACACAATCTTCCACGCTACAAAATGCTATCACAATCTTCAATACATCTCTACAGATGATGAATTCAACCAGGTCGGCCAAGACTGATGCTAACACAAGTATTCTCAAGAACACGCTTCATGCACGATCTGAATTACATCTTGCAGACCAATCCAAAGGTAGGAACATGATCAAGAGACATCCACAAGCACATTGTAATTACCAGGAACTACCACACAATCTCTAACAACTTTGTCAAGAAGATTCTTCAAAACGGAGCACAAGAACAACACTGCCAGCCACTGTCATGAGTAAAAGATAGCTTGCAGACCACCAAATCACGAACCATTACACTTGAAGGCATTTAACATCATCACAGACTTACTTCCAGAACCGCAGACCAAAATACTTCAATGCGGAGGAATGCAGAGCAAAATACTTTCTCCCTGTCACCACCAAACATACAGAAAAAACTATTTTCACTCTGGTGAACATAACTCTCTCAATTCTTCATACTGGAGGCTCAAACTCAGAATATAACATCTTCAGACAGGCTTCTAAATAACTTCCAATCTGCAAGCAAAGATATTTATTCTACAGGAAATGTGGAGCATTCTTCTGGACTGTTCTTCTTCATGTAATGCACTATTTCTACTACAACACATTTGTTATCACCGAAGGGGCTAATTTTCTCAATATCCTCAACAAAGTAAGAGCATAGTTGACATTAATGACAGCACAGATATGTTGACATCAATGACAACATTGATTAGGCACATACTTGTAACAATCTCCCGTTTGTCATTGATGGCAACATATGATGTGAAAAACTGAAAAAGACCACCATGACAAGATTCTCCCCCTTTCTCTTTACACATCTACATTATTTCTCCCCCTAAGTTTTTCACACAATTTCTCTCCCCCTTCGACATCAATGGAAAAGGGCACATACTTGCATGATGTTGCTCTGATCCACTTACTTTATCAGAAACATCTAGCTACTCGTCCTAAGAGGTAGCCTTTAAAACATCAATTCAGATCAAGAAATGACACTTTGAGCTCCACTGGATTGATGCAATCCTATGCATCTTAGTTCAGGGCAGAAGGGGTAATGGCCCCTAACTTTTCTCTGAGATACTCAAAGGCATCTTTAGGCAGAGGCTTAGTGAAGATGTCTGCAATCTGGTCCTTTGTGGACACATATTCCAACTTTACTTCATTCTCTACCACCTTCTTTCTCAAAAAGTGATATCTTATCGATATGTGCTTTGTTCTTGAGTGCATCACTGGATTATTTGAAATGTTTATGGCACTTGTATTGTCACAAAAGATTACAATTGGATCTTCATACACAACTCTTATATCCTTCAAAGTCTGCTTCATCCATAATACTTGAGTGCAACAACATGCTGCTGCAATATACTCTGCTTATGTAGTTGACAAAGAGATCGAATCTTGTTTCTTGCTCAACCATGAAACTAATCTATTACCCAAAAAGAAAGCACCTCCACTTGTGCTCTTTTTTGTCATCAACATCTCCGGCCCAACCTGCATCTGTATAAGCATTGAGAGTGAAGTCATTGTCCTTTGGATACCATAAGCCATGATCTTGAGTGCCTTTTAAATACCTCAGGATTCTCTTGACTGCCATCACATGTGATTCTCTTGGATCAGCTTGAAACCTTACAACAAGACAGACTGTATGCATAATATCAGGTTTGGTTTGAGTTAGATAAAGCAATCCTCCAATCATAGATCTGTATTTTTTCTGATTAGCCTTAGGTGATTCATCAATTTTTTCTCAACTTGCAGCTAGTCACCATGGGGGTACACACTAGTTTAGGGTCTTTCATCCCAAACTTCTTCAACAACTCTTTCACATACTTAGACTGAGATATGAAGATTCTTTTATCTGATTGATTGATTTGCAGACCTAAAAAGAAATTCATCTCACCAAACATGGACATCTCAAACTCTTTTTGCATTTCACCAACAAATTTCATACACATACCTTCATTGCCTCCAAAAATGATATCATCAACAAAGACTTCAACAATCAGTATTTGATCTTCATTAATCTTGAAATAAAGATTACTGTCAACAGTACCTTTATTGAACCCTAACTATAGTAATTACTAGTCCACTCTTGCATACGATGCTCTAGGGGCTTGCTTGAGTCCATACAAGGCTTTCTTCAATCTGCATACATCTCCTTGTGTTTATAATTTAAATCCTTTCGGTTGCTCAATGTAGACTTCCTCTTCTACCTCACCATTTAGGAATGCAGACTTTACATCCATCTGATACACTTTAAAATCTTTGTGGGCTGCAAATGCTAGGAACATTCTAATTGCTTCAATCCGAGCTACAAGAGCAAAAGTCTCTTCAAAATCTATTCCTTCAATCTGAGAGTATCCTTTGCATACAAGCCTTGCCTTATTCCTTACAACCTCTCTATTCTCATTCAGCTTATTCCTAAAAACTCATTTGGTTCCAATAACATTTTTGTCAGCAGGTTTGGGCACTAATTCCGAAGTATCATTCTTTTCTATTTGCATTAGTTCTTCCTCCATGACTTTTACCCAGCTTTCATCATTGCATGCTTCATTCACTGTCTTTGGTTCAACCTTTGAAAGCAAGCAATAATTCACTTGTTCTTCTACAGCTCTTCTCCTTGTCAGTACACCTTTGTTTTTGTCACCTACAATCTGGTCTTCAAAATGATTGATCCTTACATACCTGGGAGTCTTGAGAACACTTTCTGGAGTCTCTTCTTCATCATGACTGTCTACTTGCTCATCTTTTTCTTCATTTATTATAGTCACGGGTTCATCTGGTTCATAGCAATTCGGGTTTGATATTTTTTCATTGCCTTCATCTACCTTCACATTTATACTCTCAACAATTTTTTTTGAGTCTTTTTTTGTAGCACCAATAAGCTTTACTCTTGGTAGAGTATCCAAGGAAGATTCCTTCATCACACCTTGCATCAAACTTTCCTAGATCTTCATCTCTTCTGATATGGCATTTGCTTCCAAAGACTTTGAAATATTTTACCATAGGAATTTTTCCATACCATAATTCATACGGAGTTTGAGTACCATTACTTTTCACTTGAACTTTGTTTTAGATGTAAACAGCAGTATGAATAGCCTCTTTCCAAAACACTTCCAGCAGATCTACTTCCTTCATCATTGTCCTAGCAGCCTCTTGAACTGTCCTATTTCCTTTCCATAACTCCATTCTGCTGAGGAGTCCTAGGTGCAGATAGTTGTCTCTTTATCCCATGCTCTTCACAGAAAATGTTGAATTCATTTGATGTGAACTCACCTCCTCTATCAGACCTCAAGCATTTGATCTTCAAATCTATTTCATTCTCAACCATTGCCTTGAAAGATTTGAATTTCTCTAAGGCTTCTGATTTGTCTCTTAGAAAAGTAACCCAAATCATTTTGGAATAATCATCAATAAGCAACATGAAGTACCTGTCACCTTGTATACTTCTCACCCTTGTAGGACCATGGAGATCTGTATGCACTAGATCTAGTAAATTGGCAGAAAATTGTTCTTTGCTCTTTAAACTTGTCCTTGTCTGCTTTCCCAACTGACATTCCTTACAAATTGTATTGGAGGGTTTCACAAGTTTTGGTAAATCTCTCACAATCTGACCTAAACTTATCTTTACCAGATTGTCGAAGTTTATATGACACATCCTTCTATGCCATAGCCAACTTTCATCTGCCTGGGCCAGTAAACAGTAATCATTAGTTCCTCTTAATTGATAGATGTTACCTTTTGTCTTCTTACCGATGGCAATCACAGTTCCGGAGCTTTCCATGATCTTGCACCCATTGTCTTTGAATCTCAGATCATATCCTTTGTCATACATCTGACCAACACTCAAAAGATTATGATTCAAACCCTTCACATATAGAACATTGTCAATATTATGCTTCCCATCAAATGAAATAGATCATTTTCCACAAATCTTACCAGCTGCATTATCTCCAAATCAATAATCCATTCATCCTTATCTTTCTCAACCTGACAATTCAAAGCACTTTCTTCCACTAGTTTTTCTTCCTTCACACAGCTAGCAAAATTAGTAGACACGGGATCTTCTTTAATAGCAATAAACAAGCATTCATTTGCACGAGTACTAGCATCATCAGATTCATCATCAGTCACCCCTTCATCATCAAAATCTCTGACATAGTAGCATTTCTTTGGAACTCTAGGCCTGCTTTCATTTTTCTTCTTATTTCTTTCAATTCTTTCAAGACATCTGGAAGCATAATGACCTACTTTACCACAAGAGAAACATTTGAAAGGTAATTTACCTTTGAACTTACCAGAGCCTCTTTGTAGCCTGTCAACAAAGTTAGCTTCAATTTCATCAAAGTCATCATCTGCCTTGTATTTCTCAGCTCTAGAGATCTCTGCTAAAGTACTGGCTTTAAAAGCTGATTCAACTTTAGGCAGGGCATCACCAAATTCTCTCATCTCAAAGGCTGTAAGCTTTCCAAGTAACTGATCTCTGTCAATAGTTTTCACAGTCATGAATTATTCAATTGTAGCTACCTTGTGACTATATGACTTTGTAGTGATCTAAGAATTTTCAACACAACTTCCTTATCACCGAGAGTTCCTCCCATACCCTTTATTCTAGTGACAAGTTCATCAACTCACTACAACAAATCCCTGTGATTAGCTCCCTTTTTTGCTCCATTTTTTTCTTCCACCCACTGTTTTAATGTATTTTTCTCTATTTTTTTGAAAAAGTCGATGCTATTTATCAGGATGGCGTCGTTTTTGGCATTTTTGTGCCGACCAGAACAAGTCGATGCTAAATTAGGCATCAATTAGTGCCTAACTTAGCACCTACTTTAGCTCCTACTATAGCGCCTAATTTAGTGCCACATTTAATGCCTGGTTTAGCATTTGTTTAGCACCTACATTAATGCATTATTTAGCGCCTTATGGAGTGCCTAATTGATTATCTAATTTATGGTTACTTGGGTTTAGGAGTATTATTTAGGGTTTAGGGTTTAGGGTTTTGGGATTAGGGGTTAAGGCTTAGAGGTTTAGGGTTTAGGGTTTAGAGAGAGATAGAGGACCAATAGGGAGATATAGAGGAGACCGAGGGGAGAGATAGGGAGATAGAGAGTGAGGGACATGGCCAAAGACATAGGAGAGAGATTGAGAGGTAGAGGGATAAAGGTGATAGGGAGAGAGGGGAGAGATAGGGAGATATAGTTTTAGGGTTTAGGGGTTTAGGGTTTCTCAAGTTTAGAGGTTAAGGGTTAGGGTTTAGAGGCATTATTTAGGGATTAGGATTTATTGTTTAGGGGTTAGGGGTTCAGGTTTAGAGGTTTAGGGTTTAGGGTTTATGGAGAGAGATGAATGATAGGGAGATTATATAGAGGAGACTGTGGAGAGAGATAGGGAGATAGAGAGTGAGGCACATGCACATGGCCAAGGACATAGGGAGAGAGATTGAGAGGTAGAGGGGTGATAGAGATAGAGAGATAGGGGATAGATAGGGAGATAGAGGTTTAGAGTTGCTTGGATTTAGGGTTTAGGGGTTTGGGGTTTAGGGTTGCTCGAGTTTGGAGATAGCTAGATAGAGAGAGAGAGAGAGAGAGAGAGACAAATAGGGAGAGATATTATAGGCCGAGACATAGGGGAGAGATAGGGAGATAGATTACTAGAGTGAGCGAGATATATATCCTATAGAGAGATAGGGAGATATATAGGGGTTTAGGGTTTAGGCGTTAAGGTTTAGGAGCATTATTTAGGGTTTAGAGGTTTAGGGTTTAGTGTTTAGAGAGAAGACCAATAGATGGGAGATATAGAGAGTGAGGTACATGGCCAGAGACATAGCTGGAAGAGTATAAGGATATATATGGAGAGTGAGGGACATGGCCAGAGACACAGGGAGAGAGATTGAGAGGTAGAGGAATGATAGAGATAGAGAGATAGGGAGATAGACGTTTAGGGTTGCTTGGGTTTAGTGTTTAGGGTTTAGGGGTTTGGGGTTAAGGATTTAGGGGTTTAGGGTTTCTCAGGTTTAGGGTTTATGGGTTAGGGGTTAGGGGTTAAGGGTTAGGGGCATTATTTAGGTTTTATATATGTTTTAGGGGTTAGGGGTTAGGGTTTAGGTTTAAGAGCATTATTTAAGGTTTAGAGGTTTAGGGTTGCTCGAGTTTAGGGGCATTATTCAGGTTTTACGGTTGCATGTCAAAAGAAGTCTCTCTCTCTCTAAATCCCTCAACCCTAAATAATGTCCCTAATCCCTAACCCCTAAACCTGAGCAACCCTAAACCTCTATCTCCTTATAATCGCTCCCTTATCTCCCTCTCTCTAGCTATCATCCCTCTACCTCTCAATCTCTCTCCCTATCTCTCTAGACATCTCACTCACTCTCTATCTCCCTATCTCTCACTCGACTGTGATCTCCTCTATCTCTCCCAATCTATCTCGTCTCTCTCGATTCTACGTACCTATCTATCTCTCCCTATCACTTGTCTTTCTCTCTATCTCCCTATCTCTCTAGACATATCTCTAGTGATCACTCTCTATATCCCTATCTCTCCCCTTTGTCTCCTCTATCTCTCCCTATCTCTCTATCTCTTGCCTCTCTCCTGCTATCATTCCTATATCTTCCTATCTCTCCCTTCTATTAATTCTCCCTCTCCCTTATCAATGAAGGAATTAATGAACAAGCATGGAAAACTTATAGGACTCTCTCTCTCTCTCTCTCTCTCTCTCTCTCTCTCTCTCTCTCTCTCTCTCTCTCTCTCTCTCTCTCTCTCTCTCTCTCTCTCTCTCTCTCTCTCTCTCTCTCTCTTATCAACAAAGCAAATGGAAACAACAAAACTAGCTAGGACATGAAAAGAGGGATGAGGATATAATTTGGCAGTTGGATGAAATGGAAACAAGATGATAAAACTAAAGTTCATTGGATGGGAAGAATTATGAGAGGAGAGGTGGAAATAGTAAAATAGGAAAAATTGGTGGGATCTAAAGGGAAATTGGAAAGGAAAAGGAAAACTAGGAAAGCTAGGAAAAGGATTTAACTAGCTAGGAGCTAGTAGATAATATATAGGTCAGAGAGACAGAGACAGAGATAGAGAGTTGCTTGGGGTTAGCGGTCAAGGTTTAGGGGCATTATTTAGTGTTTATGACTTTAACATTGCTCAAGTTTAGGGTTTAGAGTTTACTAGGGTTTATGGTTTATGGGGTAGGGGCATTATTTAGAGTACTTTAGGGTTTATGATTTAGGGGTTAAGGTTTAGAGGTTTAGGGTTTAGTGTTTAGAGAGAGAGGACCAATAGGGAGATATAGAGAGTGAGGGACATGGCCAGAGACATAGGGAGAGATATTGAGAGGTAGAGGAATGATAGAGATAGGGCTAGATAGGGAGATAGGGAGATAGAGGTTTAGGGTTGCTTGGGTTTAGTACTATGTAGGGTTTAGGGGTTTGCGGTTTAGGATTTAGGGGTTTAGGGTTTATGGAAGGTTAGGGCCAAGTTAGGGCTTATAAGGAGCATTATATTTAGGGTTTATGGTTTAGGGGTTAGGGGTTAGGGTTAGGGTTATTAGGGGCATTATTCAGGGTTTACAGATCTTCAAGGATCTAGATAGTGTGGCTATACACATTGCTACACATGTTGGTGGCTAGTTAGACACATGGAACATCAACAACCACATGTTATGCTTCCATACACGTGTGCCACCTAATGACATTTGTACTGCAAATTAAAACATGATCATATAATTGGTACTGTATGCATTTGACACATGGTCATGATGTCCATGTACGCCACAATATGCCACAATGATCTACTAGTTGGCATGACCATTCAAGTTTGAGTACATTTGTTCTCATCCCATCCATATAAGAAATGCACCATACAATATGTTGGATATTTGTCAACATCTACATGTAGAATAACTGATGGTATTCTTGAACAAATGCCTACTTTGTACATTTTGTAGAGTAAAAGCGAGGTATATATAACAAATTTTCATCTTACCTCTATGTATATTTCCTTTGTTCATTTTGAATAGAAGTGACATATATGTTAGAACCCTTCTATATTTGAATGTGTTTTAGTTTACATATCTATTTTCCTCTATGTATTCTATGATCTTATTAATTACATTAATAGATAATATAAGATTGTCCCTCACTATTTCACCTTGGGAATTAGATGAAATAACATCTGAAGTTGATTATAAATTTTAACATGGTGAGCATTTTGTTGATTTTCTTGCTTATTTTCACCCTTTTAAAAACTGAATTTTCCTATCAATTGAAAATTTGAAGGATGATGAGATCGATATTTAAGTGCATTAGACTTAAGAATTTGATAGTGTATCAAAATCATCATTAGGAATTTGATAGTGTATCTTTGTTGATAAAGTTTGAAATCCAATAACATAATCATGATTGCACTCATTAATTTGATCCTTATTTGATGCTCTCCTATTCCTAATTCAATCTATCTTAATAGTGAAGGAAAATAAATACATGGGCAACCCATAGAGAAATTTGTCATCAATTTTGTTCCTCAAAATTGTCTCATGATATGGGGAAGGAAAAAATTACCAAAGATAAATTGTGATCATTATTCATCGACCCAAAAACTAATGCACTGTTAGAAATGTAGACACCTAAATCTTACCATGGCCTAACATCACACCAAATCTATCCCACATCTCCTCTTACAATGTTAATTAAATAAATCATATTTATTTAATTAACCACTTTGATCATTCCTCCTAATATCAATTTAATAAGTCACGCTATTTAATTAATAAATCTAACCATTCTTCTGACATTAATTAAATATTAACCTTCCTCTAAAGTCTCATCCTTAATTAAATAAATCCACATTTATTTAATTAAATCAATCACCCCCAACATTCCCCCACAACTAAATAAATACATATATATCATGGCCATTGTGAAACAATCTTGACTATTTTTTACTAAATGAGTGTTTTTGTTTATTACCATTGTCCCGCAGGTTAATTGATTATCTTTTGCAGTTATGCGGGAACAAGAGAAATGATATGGCACATACCGCATTCTCGCAGAGCATAAAAGAACAGTTTGCAGCTTAGTGGTAGGAAGCGGTTGATATGAAGAAGCTACTACTACCCCGTGGACAGTTCATCTGACGCTTGCGGCTTGGCGGTGTCCATCTCACGCTTGGCGGTGTTAGTCTCTTCCCGTAGTCCCGCGGAGGTTTGAAAAGTAACTTGCGGCATTGCGGTAATAACACTTACCACGTCCCCACAAGGGTTTCAACCGAGGCCTGCAGTAGAGCAGCAAGAGGAGAATGTAATGGGTTTTCGCCCCCACTATCCCGCGACAGTCATTCATAACATTTGCAGTTGAGTGGTAAATAGGACATCAGGTAATAATTTCCCGCGGTCCCGCAGGGGTAAATCTAAGCATTTGTGGTCTGGTGATAAGCATTTACGGTCTAGTGATAAAGGATGAAATAGAAGTGTAGTGGTTGTAAGCCACCACTATCCTGTGACTATCATTCATAACATTTGCAGGTGGGCAGTAGACAGATGGACATTAGGTAATAATCTCCTGCAGTCCCGCAGGGGTCAATCTAAGCATTTGCGGTCTGGCGGTAAAGGATGAAATAGAAGTGTAGTGGCTGTAAGTCCCCACTATCCCACAACTGGTCTGGGCGAGCCTTGCGGCGACGCGGTAAAAGAAATAAATGGTAAGCACATTCAATGCGGGGGCAGTTATCAAGAATTACTGTCAAATCTTGAGAAAGGAATTGAATGCTGAGATTTCATGAACTCGTGGCATGAACCAGAGTAATGGTGATATGATAAACTCCTTGGCTGAATAAGATTCAAAGATTTCTTGGCATTTTCTCATTTCAGAGAATTCACAACTTGGAGAAGGCGCAACTCAACTCAGTGTGTTTTCTGCAAATTGCAATTGACCGGGTAAGTTCATTCCTACACTCGCTGATTAGAAGTTGGCATTTATTTCACTCTATTTTTTAGTTGTTGGTACTAGGGGTTCTTGTAATTACATCTTTTGTTAATATAAAATTTCTCTTTTAAAAAAAGGTTGGGGCTAAGCTTTTGTGTTATACAGTAGGGGGGTTGTAGTCTGTTCTATCTCTACTAGTTGCAAAGTTCCCCAATTTGACTGTGATGTTGACCGAAGATACAAATCTTGTTCTTATCCATTCTTGAATGGGTTTATTTTTAATTTTAAATACTATTCTTTTATTCCTATGTCTACCTACATTAATTGGCCATGTCAAGTTCATTTGCTCTTTCACTCTATTTTTCAGTTGCTGGTACAGTAAGTTGAATTTTGAAAAACCCTAGCCTGTTCAAGTCATTAAACATGGCACCCAAGAGGTCTAAGTCTGCCAATAAAGGTGATGCGCCTATAGTTCCCAAGAATCCCCTATTTCTTGGATTCTTTGTTGAAGAAAAAGACCCTCTAAAGAGAATTGATGCAATCATTGATAATCTTGAAATTATTTATGGTAAATCTGAGAAGCAGTCTCCTAAGGCTACTAAACTTCCAGTGAAAAGGTCTACAGGGATTGAGATTCATGAGTATGCTCCTAATGTTATGTCAGTGCAAGATCCACAAGTCCCAGAATCACCACCAGCAAAGAAGTAGAGGACAGAGGAAGTATCTCCACTTGTCCCCTATGAAATGACTGAAGAGGTGGGGGATGCTAATGAGGTGACTAACATCTTGAGTCACATGGGAGATGAGCAAGAGGTTGATCAGCCATTGGTTGGTCAACCCACTGATGCACATAAGCTTGAGGCTAGGAAAGGTGAGCAAACCCAAGCTGAACCAGAGTTGGAGGAGGACGAAAGGATTATAGCATCCATGAGGTTCATAGAAGATGACGACTTCATCAAAACTCTAGAGTTTAAGGATTTTTGGCTAAAAATGAAAATGAAAGAATATAATGAAAAAGTTGCAATAACGAAAATGGGTGCTGATGAAACACAACATGATAAAATCATTACACAAACTTTCAAAGAATTGAAAGTAGATGAAATTGATGTGAGTCCAGAGGAAGCAAGAAAAATGGTGTTGAAAAGTAATATGCTCATCATCCCTGGCCTTGAATTGAAAAAGGTATTTTTGCTTGACCAAGTTAGAAGTCAGGATGATCCACAACTTGTTTCAGAATTTGATTATGAAGATGGCATAAGTGGATGTGGTTTTAATCCAAAGACAGAGACCCTTGCAATCTAGACTACTCAAAAGAATACAAGCAAACCAAGATTGCTTTATATTGTTCAAGAAATGAGGGGTATAGCTATGGTAAAGACTTTACAAGATACATCAGCAACAGAAGTAGTTGCTCTCAATGTTCATACTACTATGTTTACTCATGTTGTTGTGAAGAGATTAGAACAAAGGCTAACAGATTATGAGCAAACTTAGAAAGTAATGAATGATGAAGTAAACAAATTATATTTTGAAAATGTGAAATTAAAAAAATAATTGCAAGCTGTGAATTCTTCTCAAGGTCAAGCCATTGTACCCTATCAGCCCCCTGTGCCACGAACAACTAGTGATGTCACAATGTCTACTGAAGAATTTAATGCAACAAGATTGAAATTTGAAAAGGAAATTGAAAAATTGAATAAGCAAAATGAAATGACAAAGAATGAGGCAAAGATGAAAGTTTTTGAAATTTTTGAGAAAAATTTGGAGCATAGAGTAAAATTGGTTGTGGATAAGCTTGGGAGTGCACATGATTGCTACTCTTCTTTATCTCAGGCCATTGAGCAATTGAAGATAAACTTTTCTGTTTTGGATTTGTTGTTTAAAAAATGGCAACCCTGTCATCACAATTTGGTTATGATGTGCTTAGTAGTGCAAAGGAATCTTGATGCCCCTACAACTTTGAAGCCCACTGAGAAAATAGTCAAAATGATCATTGATGAATACTAGTATGTGAATGGGGAAAGCCAGAAGATGCAAGCAAAGGTTGAATCTTTTACTACATTCAAGCATAAATTTATTCCTTTCATACTGACAGAAGAAGAGAAAATCAAAAGTCTTTACACATGGAAGATGGAATTCAGCCAAACAGTATTCCAAGTTATGGATTTTTTGAAGAAGGATGGAGATGTCAGTATTCTCAATTTCAACATGATATTGGACCGAGTAATTGCGTTGGATACTGGGTATGCAAAATTTGTGATGGCTGTCAGAGCTTTGCTTGATAAAAGATGGAAAGATCACCAGGAGAACTTGCTTCAGATTCAGGGTTACCAATGGCCTAGTGATTTTACAATATATAAATGGGAGGAGAAATATCTTACAGATGAATCATCAACAACACAAGTTGAGGTGCAAAAGAGTAATGAGCCATATGATGGCGTTAAATAGCACCACCACATCTTGAATGCTCTCTTTTTGTCTCTTTATATTTTCTTCATGTTTTCAAAATGTATTCAAATATATTTGAAAATCTAAATTGGAATTATAAAAAAAATATATTGTAATATCAAGGGTTAGGAGTACAGCAAGCCATTTTGAATGTGAAAGGTCTGAAGCTTGTTGCTTCCTTTATAAAAGGAAACCAAGACCTTATGGCTTGGAATCTATCTAGGATTTTGATTTTTTGAAAGAGACATTGCATTGCCTGTACTTTGAAGCAAATCAATATAAAAGCTGCTATTCTCTGGTGGTCAACTTTTGGTTATCATTTGTTTGTTGAATTGGATTGCTAATAATTTATCTGGTTGTCTCCAATTTACTTTTTCTTTGTTATTGAAATCAAAAGACACCCCTGCATTCACATTACAAAAAAGGATAGGTGATATTTATCAAACTAAAATTATAAAGTAATAAGTTATATCTCAAAAGATGTTTATATTATTTAAAAATGAAGGAAGGATATTCTATTGTAGAACATTTTGACACCTTTAATATGATTTTGAGTCAAATAGTTTCAATAAATGTTAAACTTGATGAGGAAGACAAATGTATCTTCTCACTTTTTTCTTTACCCAAAAATTAGGAGAACATAATGCTTGTTGTAAATGGTATTGTTGCAAAGGTGACTATGGAATCCTTTATTATTACAATGCTCAATGGAGATATGAGGAGAAAGTTCAATGATGAAGGTTCTAAGGATGCCTTGCATGTTCCACAAAGGCCAAAGGACAAAAGTAGATCTAAAGGGGAATGGTATAAATATCAATCCAAGTCAAGAGGAAAATCTAGAATCCCTAGGAAGATAAGAGTAAAGTTTTGGAAATATGGAAAAAGAGGACAAGTGAAGAAGGAATGCAAAAAATCAGTTAATCACTGCCACAATCTCATGATCATTATTCTAGTAGAAAATCCTAGTTTTCATTCTTTTTTCATAATGCATTAGTTAATCACACACTTCACATTTGACATCATGCTAAAAAGATCAAATAAGTTTTGTATTTCTTCTCAACTATTTCATTTCTCTATCTTAATTACTTAATATCTCAATATTTTATTCTACTCTCAACTCCTTGTACTTCAAAGTTTAATTAAATCTAGGATTGGACTTAAATCTTCTATTATAGGGTATGATTTATTTCCCTACATTTTTTTAAACTCGCAATTTCCATGCCTATGTTTAGGATAAAAAATATTGATTTTTTATTTTGAGATTTTTGTGGTTTGCATTTGTTGGAAACAACCCAATGCCTTTAATTTTGCATTCCTAAGAAACATCTATGATCCTTATGTCCCCTTCAACAAAGTACTAGGTCAAACCCTCGCCTTGCAAACATGACTACCTCTTTCTCCTACTTCCTATGATGATCACATGTTGCATTCTAATGATGATGAAGAATATTATGATCATGATGTCTTTATTAAAAGTGTTGAAAATGAATAGAAACATGTGATCATTGATAAATTGAAATATTTGTGCAATCAATTAGCTAATATAGATGATAATATGTCCACTTCATATTTCATTGATGGTCTTACTCAAGTACTTATCACAAGATAACATGGCATAGATATAATTAAGGATATATATGAAAAATAATTAAAGATAAACAAATTCCTCATGTGGCAGGCACTAGTCTTTCTCTTTTGAAAATCATTCCTTTGTATATATTTTCAAAATCCAAATTTGTTTTTCTGTTTAGGAGCAGGGTTTAAAGATTTATAGAAAACATTAATCCAAATCATATGCCAGATTCGGTTAAGTGAAGTGGATGATTTAATTGACAAAATTACATAAGCTCCTTAATCTGTTATGAAGTCACCAGCAAACTTGAAAGTAAATTGTCATTAGTGAAACAAGGTAACACCCACTATTTAAGGAACTTGATGAGCTTATCCTTTGACCTATATCACTTAATACTTCCATCACATAAGGATTATCCATTAACAAGTTATGAAAAACATCAATCAATCCATTTAATTAACATTATTGCCAACAATTCATACCAAAGATTGAACAATTTAATGATATTGCAATAGGTAATTTGTCAGCAATTGAACAATCCATTTAATTAACATTATTGCCAACAATTTAATCATCCTTTTTTAAACATGGATTGCAAATAATTCTAAAAATTTAGAAGTCTTGGTCATTAACATAATTGTCTGCTACAATGTCATCTAGTGTATCATTGTCAATGTTCATATGTTCTTTCAAGTATTTAATATTATCATCATCATCATCTTGACCTCCATCATCTTCATCATCATTGAAATTTGACTGTCGACCATCTATATTGTTACCAGATGTATTTGGATCATCATTTTGTATACCATCCATATTGTTGTCTTCCATAACATCATCCAACTCTGGATTGTTGTCTTCTTGTGCTTGAACATAACCATCTTCAACATCATCATGGATGTCAATTTCTTCGATGTTCTCTAATCCCTCTCTCATTTTGTTGGCCATCATTGTTTTGCTCAGTATCCACTAATGCATCATCAAATACATGCCTTAATCTTGGATCATAATGTATGACAAATATCCATTTCGGGTCCAAAATATCTTCATAGAAAAATACTTGCACATGAACGACATACATATATTAGACGTGTGGTATAACAATTTTATTGATTAATAAACACATGTATATATTCACAATAAACTATGAATTAATAGATTAATGATCACTACCGCTTCTTGTTTGAGTTAAAGAAATACCTGCTCACAATGAATTGGTAGAACATAAGGCTCCTTATCCTTCAATAGGAAACATGAGGAATCTATAGAAAACAATCTACTATGGGTATCATGTCTTCGTGTCCTCTCAAATGCTTCATACCATCTACACTTAAAAATACAACATTTAAAAGAGTGGTAATCCAACTCAATAATTTCTTGTATTTTCCCAATATGTTGTAGATTCCCTTCAATTATATTCTTATCTTTTGAGCTTGATCAACTGGATTGCTTGAAGTCAACCATGATGCCACAATTGAAGGATCGTCTCTTTACATCTACACTTTCTACATGATAATGTCGACCATATGCCCACATTGCTGGATATTTCCTCACCTGTGAAAGACCATTTATTTTAGTGAAAACAAATATAATGATGAATATTAAAATAGTTAATAGTGTCAAAGTTGTAAAGAAACAATATTTTGTAAAATTTTAACTGTACCTTTCTTTCACATCCTCTAGACATGTTGATTTCATCTTTTGTTATGTTTGAATCTATACCTGCATCTTCTATTTGATTTTGAATTTGTTCAATAACCCATTCTAGTGTGTAATCTTTGCCCCATTCCCCAAGCAGATTAGTGGGAAGTGGAGTATTCCTTGGGTTTGATCTCTTAAATTATCTCCTTGCTTCTAACGCTTCTCTCTTTTTATCATACAGATCAATCCATTTGTTCATAAAGTCCATGTGGTACAGAATGAACTTGTCGAGTATAGCACTTTTGTCTACACCTATTACATGTCAACATGTTTATTTCAAACTCCAAATGTCATGATGTTAATTTGACAAATAAATTACAGAGTAAATTAATGATTGCAAGAAAAAAAACCATACTGATCATCAATTTACTTACTAATTTCTACTTGAACACCATTAGATTGTGGTTTTTCTCCGTCAATAATATTTGATGCTCGTTCTTCATCCCAGAAGTGTGGCCCATCTTCAAAATCCTTACCAAGGAATTCACATAGGAAGAAAAATGATTCATTCAATACATACCCTTCAGCCATGCAACCCTCTAGATGTGCCTTTTGTCGGACATATCTTTTTAGAGTTTTCATATACCTCTCAAAGAAAAACATCCACCTCGTTGATACGACACCCACCAGTTCAATGTCATCAACTAGGTGTATAAGTAAATGCACTTGTAGGTCCATGAAACTTGTAGGGAGCTCCTTCTCAAATACACATACAATTTCTACAATTTCATTCTTCCATTTTGGCACTTCACATTCATGGATCTCCTTGGAGGTCACCCACCTAATATAAGAATGGTAAATTAGTATGAACCTTTAGTCAAAAATTAAAATGCAATATAATATATCTATGTCTCTCACACATTAACCACATACCTTGTAAATGCTGACAATCGACTTATGGCATTCCTTAAGTCAACTATAAGACAGGAATCCCCCCTAATTGCCAATGGCATGATATGCTATGAAACACATTTATGAAAAGGTCATTAGTAATTTTTTCTCACACAACATAACGATATCAAAATATATTTAGTACTTAATCAATGTTACCGGTAAATGTTAAATGATGATATATAATACCTTCATAAAATTATGAAAATCATGTGTTTTAAATCTTGTGATATGTCCATCAACTGTAAAAGCTTTAGCCAATGATGACCCATAGCCAGTAGGTGTCCTTATTGAACGGATGACATTTTTTAGTTGGTCTAGCTCTTTTTTTTTCAAAATCCATGGAGCTTCTACATATGTTTCATTTTCCCCATTTGGCCACAAATGTTTTCTATCAATTTTGGTACACGAAAGAGCAATATCTCTCCTCGAAGACAAGGTGTCCTTCTCTTTGCCTGATATATGTCGAAATATAGAATCTAGGACCTTTTTGAAGACGTGCATAGGATCTAATAGGTGAGATATTAATAGATCCTTCTAGTAAGGGAGCTCATAAAATATGGATTTCCTTTTCATTCCTTCTGGCATATTAACTATAACTTGTTTTGGTTCTTCAATTGAATCACTCCGATCAAAAAAATCCTCTCAACCTTTCAATTCAGCATCTTCATACTTCTTAAGCCAATCACTTGGACCCATAATCATGGGAGTGCCTCTATTTTCAACTTTTCTATCAAATTGATTCTTCAAGCGATTTCTAAACTTATGATCTAGTGGTAGAAAATCCATGTTGTTTGTGTAAATAAATTTATGTAGATATTTAGAATACCACCCTTGAAATTGTTTTGCACATCTTGGACATGCAAATATCCCTTTTGTTTGAAGCCCTGCAGGACTTATTTGATGGGGGACGTGATATGTCATACATTCTTATGCCTTTCAATAGCAGTTTCATCTCATCAATAAAAGGTGCAAGATAAACATCCATGTTTTTAACTTGATGTTTTCCTGGAACAATGAGAGTCAGCATAAGGTGCTCCTTTCTAACACTCATCCATGGGGGAATATTGTATACTATCAATCCGACTGGCCAAACACTATAATTTGAGCTCAGGAAAGAGAATGGGCACACTCCATCAATTGCAAGACCAAACCTGATACTACGGGGTTCATCTTTGAATTTTCTTGGTCATTTTTTCTCTATGTGTTTCATTGCTTTGGAGTCGGCTAGAATTCACATGAATCCATCTTTACTCATGTTCTTTGCATGTCAGTCCATCAATTGTGCAAGTGACTTGCAACGAAACATTCGTTGAAATCTAGGTATAATTGGCATGTGACGTAAAACCTTCTTTGGAACTGTAGGACCTTGTACATCTGTATGATATCTCTTCTCTGCATACAGGGCATTCTACCTTATTTTGATATTCATCTCTATATAAAATGCAATCATTTTTACATGAATGAATTTGCTTATATTCAATCCCCAACTCAACCAACAACAGACGCACCTCTCTGCAAGTTGATGACAACACATTATCTTTAGGGAATATTTTAGTTTTTAGTACCCTGTAAGATTGCCAGAGATTAAATCAATTGAATGTTTGACTTATGACGAACATGTTTGATATGTCAATCTATACTAGGACTGTTTATATACAATATATGGTTTTAAAATCCCCTTAAATAAATATAAACGAAGTTGATGAATGTTTACGAATTATGTACACCAATTGACAATTGCAAAGTAAGAAATAGATTTAGACTCACTTTAGTAGGGTAGTGAATCCTTTGTTTGACCAACCAAATAGTGACTTGATTTCTAATAATATTAATTTGCATGCCATTTTTGATGTTCTACTTGCACCTGAATTGAACACGGGTGTCTTCGCTGCTTGCTTGATGGAGTCTTTCAGGTTGCTATCATCAACATTACATTGGTGGTAATTACCCTTGCTATCATCGTTACTGTCAACCATATGATCATTATTGTCATCATTGTTTTCATCCCCAAAGAAATCTGTAAGCATTTCATTCAATCCTTCTTCATACACTACATTTTCACTATCATGATCATCATCATTAAGGCTAGGTGGCATGTCATGAGTGTATGCAAATCTCATTAGCTCTTCAAATTTCTTAGCTGATAGTATTCTCTTCAATAATGCTCTTTTCACCCTGGTATTGTTTAAAGGATGGTTTGGATTATCCCATCCAAATCTTAATAACCCAATTGGATCTTGGGCATTAGTATGTGTTTCATCAACATCTTCTACCTATCAACAAACGCAAGCATTATTTAATGTTTGGCAACAATTGGATAAATCACAAATGTAGCAATTTCAAAGAAATATAATCAAATATGGCTTAAAAAATAAAAATATTGGTTGTATGAACATATATACATCAATTGAATAATGGAACATTATTTTATAGAGTACCTTTTTTATGCAATAATTTAAATAAAACACAATTTGGACAACATAGTTTATAAAACATCAGTCCACACTCATTTATTATTCTTTGGTTTTCTGCCCTTAAGAACATCCTTAGGGAGACCTTGTTCTTCCCTCTTCTTTCGCGTAGGAGTGCATTTTAAGAAGGGGTAATCAATCAATAACTCATCCCCAATGGTAAGGTCCATAATAGCCTCAACCATTATCAATCTATCAACCTCTATTTCCATATCTCCATCTTTATCATTTATAACCTCAACAAATTGACAATTCGGTCTTACAGTAGGGTCCCTTCCCTTACTACTATTTATAAATCCTGTAATATTTTTGTGTGTGTATGCACTTCCATCTATCTACATAAGATGACCTCTATTCATTTATTTTCCACTTTCCAATTGGAGACGATATGTATACATTTTCAAATTTAGACCATATGCTAACATGCTAAGCTTATATTCTGCTAGCCTTCTCCATTCACTACTGTAATATGATGGACCATAATATGGCATTAATCTCCTAGTGGTTTGTTCTGAATTGTTTCTATGTTTAGATCCCACATGTACATTTTGGACAATAAAGAGGCCTAGATTCACTCCATGAATATTGGAGGGTCGTATCATGTAGCTATATCCCCAAAATTGAAACACCTCGTACACTCTAGGTAGTTGTTGATCACTAGGCCAAGCGCAATATAGTCGACGATCAAATGTCTCTTTGTAACTTGATCTCAAACTCAAGGGAAAGTCATCATCTCCATCACATTCATTCTCATAGGGTATGTAGTCCACCTTCCCCTTGTCTTTAAGCAAATTATGCATCTTTAAACTGGTTCTTGTTCTGTTGCTTGTTTTCATCAATTCCTCATCTTCAGAGCTGGTATATTGGCACATATTTTTGTTAGTTGTATCATTTGATAAATGATCATTGCCCTCTAGGCTGGAAGTCGATGATCAAGGAAACTTTAAACTAAGAACTTTATCCTACAAGTATCCATTAAGAAAAAAATTAGTTATTTAAATAATATAAAACAATGTTTAAACGAAGTATACATGTTATTTATATCAATTTAGAAAATTCCTTATGACAATTCCTATTGGATTTGAATCGATTGTAGGAGGCATACTATCGAATGGAAGCTCATCATATATGTAATGTCTTTGTACAATCGCTTGTTTGAATTGTTTCTTTCCAAGACATACAAAGCATCCAAAAACAACAATTTTCTCAAAGTATTCATCCCATGTACTATAGTCCTGACCAACCTCTTGTTCAATGCAATCATTTGTTGTGTCTGCAGGATCCATTATCATATCCTCTTCCACCCACTGTCATCTACATGATTTAACAGTTTTAGGTCCACGTCCACGTACATATATTTTTTATTTTCTAATTGAATGCTCAGGCTCTGCATTTGCTCCAATCTCCATCTAAAATAATCAACAACATGCATTAATTTATGTCAAGATTAGATAATACATTATAAATTTCAATAATACTGTGAAAAAATATGGACGTATCACAAAATGCCATCAGATCATTTTTTCCTAAGGAAATTGGATTTGAGTACCTAATTTCCCACTTCATCCATTGTGTCCTCATTTAATATGACTCGATCTGTTGCCATGGCCTTGTCTGGCCCCTATAATACACAACATAGTAAATAATGTTTAGTACACCAATTATATCATTTCAACGAATATGCTATCCAACACAAAACCTCACTTTAGTCATATATTTGACATATTGATATCATGTTTTGGCCATCCTAATTTTCTAACTTTTCCCTTGATCATAGAATCACATTTAATCACCATTCCTGTGCATTTTCAACCAATAAGTTTGACCTCAGAGGCCTCATGGACAAAAAAATGACTTTATCTCCTCTATGTTGTGGCATTTATGAATTCATAAACACCTTCCTCCTTTGGTTGAGGTTGCTTTCTCTTCTTACCTCTATTGTATCTGCAGATTCCATTGTCATATCTATTTCCACCCACTTTCCTCTCTGCAATTTAGTAGTTCTATGCCATCCACGTCCTCTCTACATGGCCTCCTCTAGATCCTGTAATACACAATAATGACAATAGTCACATAACAGCTATGCACCAAGAGAATATTCTTGAATTTATCTTGTTAATATACTCACTTTTCATTAAGATGCACTATGAAAAACAAAATAGGACATTGCAACATTTTGCTCTTCAAAAAAAGTTTACACGTGGAATCTTGACAACTAGAGCTCAAATCTTATGATGACAAGATGACTACAAATTCACATCAAAAAGACATTTATTTCATATTTAACTCTCCTTTTTCTTTTATGGGTCATTTTAAGGCAATCTATATCTCTCCAAGTGGCCATGAAACCCTCAAAACTATCATAGAACCCTAAAACAATCTCAAAGAGTCTTTGGCACCAAAATTTTAAATTCTTGATGGAGGGAAGGATAATTTGGATGTTAATTTTGAAATCATGTTGTTAGATCTTTGTTAGGTTAATCCTAGCCATTGGATATTCTTTAATTATAGGGACATTATGTTATATTTCACCATTACCTTTCACTCCAAAATTAATGGTTTCCTTTGAAAATAAAACCCTCCATTAGCTATCATAACCCCAAATATCTATTGAAGTGAACTTAAACATTATGTGCAATTGTCATTGCTCATATTAAGCACCTACCTCCCTTCTTAGTGGTCCTACATGTGTGATGTATGTGAATGAGTCATATGGTACATGTGCTACATGTTTAAAGTTTGAATTTTGCTCATATTGTTGGAAAAAGGCCCAAAAAGACCTTTGATTTTTTAGTTTTATACTCTATAACATGCATCGCCTTGATCTTTTCATCTAATATATGACATATTGTCTTTGCATTTCAATGAGATCAATTCTTGAAAAATGACAATCTAGAGGTTAAAGAGACAAGTTGATACCTTACCTAAGTTGTCATGTTCTTGAAACCTTGTCACTATAAAGAGGAGATATCTAGAGAGTAATGTCACAAGGACATAACCAAGGCATGCACTATCATGAGCCATAGGGACAACTTACTACACCATCCAAAACTCCATTTGAACTAGCTACTATCAATAATTCACATTATTAGGGACTGTCATGAAGAAAACACCATGCATAGGATTGTCATAGTCAAAGTGGAGAGGATTGTCTAGTCATTGTATGACTGTCATAATAGCTAGTGGGTTAGTTACCATGCTTCAACCTAAAATAGGTTAATGAGAACATAGAAATGAAAATCACAATACCATAAGCACACTCCATAAGATGCCAATATAGTCCTAATATCATGTCATCATGACAATAAGAGAAGAGTTGTTTGGTTTTTCCAAAGCCATATCACTTGCATAAGGATTGTCACCAACCATATGTGTAAGGTCATGAAAAAGAAAGTCATTATTGAGCTAATCATAAGAGAAGCATGAAGTCAAAATACTATCATGGAAACAAGATATAGTTACTTATTATAAGGACAATCCAAATTTGTTGAGGTTACGTTTTTATCAACTTCCAAGCAAAATACATCATTTTGCACTGATTGGCGCTAAATTAGGTGCACTTTGCACTGCCTTTGGCACCCCAAATAGATTACATTTTGGCCTAAAAGTCAGCGCTAAAGTTGACGTTAACTGCTTGACTATAGCGCCGACTACTGGATCAAAAAAAATTAAAAAATTTGCGCCTGCACATACCCCAAAACAAAAAAAAAAAAAAAAACTTTATTGATTTTTGGTGTTCATTTTTTGTTTGGAGATCGAGCATTTGGGTTGGAGTCCCGCCTAAATTATATGAGAAATTTGATAATTACAGGGGAAAAATGCCATGCGAAGAGAGGAGAAAAAAGGGAAAAACAAGCAAGTAGATGAGAAATTTGATTTAGTTTGCGACACCATAGGTAAGGTTACAATTACAATAAAAAAATTTCATTCCCAAATATATTTTTGTTTCGATTAAATGGAGAGGATTGTGAAGAAAGGGTTGTGAATATTGTTTTGTTTACAGGAGAATCGTTCAAGTCTCATGTGGTTGCAAAGGAGGAGGGTAAAATTGTAGATATTACATTATTTCCTCTGCATCCGAGAGCAGTGAATACATTTTTCAAACCCCAATGCCCAAGTTCACTTATCATTACCATCAATACCTTTCTCTGAAGACAACTTTCTCGCTTCCTTCCTAAAAAAGTAGTCGAGTGCTTTAAGACAAGTCAATTGTGAGCAAACTAAAATTACGGCTTTTGAGACAAGAGTGAGCAAACTAAAACAGAGGTTGGTTGAGACAATACAAGGAGATAGGGCTTTTGAGACGAGGGTGAGAAAACTAAAATTAGGCCGGGAACTATAGATTCCCTCCCAAGGCACCAATTGATTCATAGGAAAACAGCTTCATGATTTGCTCTACAAAGTAAAGGTCAAAAACCTTGAGGAATATAGAAAAACTGGATGAAAACTTTCATACCTGGAAGTGTGTACTTTGTTTGCCTCCACAGACTGAACAAAAATAATTTGCCCTAGGTCACCTCAAAATGTCAAGCAATAGAGGGAAGAGAGCAAAGGGAGCAAACTCTGGCCACAATGAGGTAATTCATTGTCAATTTATAGATTTGTAAATGTTTCCATTATTTCTTTGATTTTTAGTTTTTAGTTTTTTCTTTGTAAATTTAAAAGAAGAAATTTATTTTACAGGAACATTAGACTGACAAAGATAAAGAGTCATTGGCTTCCATATTGGGGGTAGAGGCAGTGAACAAATTGGATGGTGTGGACTTGACAATGCTTGCCAAATACATAGAAAAATGATCTAGTAAAGCCCCTGAAACATTACAACCAGATCAACAATGTCAAAGGGAATCAATTGATTCCCCAACCAATCATGGATGAAGAAAAAGATCCAGAAGGAAATCAATAACAATAACCTCTAAGAATGTGGAACAGGGAATAGAGGCTTCCAATGTCCCACCCACTCCTAGGACATAGACTTCTTTGACCACCATGCCATGTTTTGCATCACCTACAATACCAAGAGAGAATACGATGTGGTTTCAAGGGATGTCCAAATGATGGATGCTGGAAAAATATTTGTGAATAGGTTGAAAGAATCATGCCTTCAACAGTTCAAATACCATCTACATTTTCCATTCTCAAAGATACCCATGCACCTGCAAAAAGCAGTTATCCAAGACATGGAGACTAAATTTGGCACAGGTTGGTCTGTAAAGAAGATAAAGTTACGGATGTCTCAAAACTGCAAGAGATTTCAGTGCAACCAAACAAAGAAGATAAAAAAACTCCCTCCCGAGTAAAGGCTCAAAAAAAGGCCAATTGATGTAAGTTTGAAAGTATGGAAAGAGCTTGTAAAAGCATATGAGAAGTCCGATGCACGAAGGAAGTCTGGTGAGGAGAGTATGTAGGTATTTGAATTTGCTCATAAGATTATATCAAATTTATTAAATGATTTTTAAATTTTATTTGTGCATAGTTAAATTGAATTAGTATATGTTTCAGGACAAGGCCTCCAAGGCTAGGCTTGACAAACTTCGTGCCACGAATCACAGTGACCAAAAAGGTTTACAGGCCTTGATTTGTACATTTGTAAGTATATTTAATAAGTTTAATGATTTTTTTTAATTTCCTAGGAAAAAGTAAATGATTGCATATTAATTAGTTTAACTAGTCCATGTGCCATGCTTTGATAGGAGGAGAAATATGGTCGGCATCCAAGTCAATTTCAAAAGGAAATGTTACAAAGCAAAAAGTGGACCGGTTTTGTAATCTGGATGGAGAACGAGGTATCAATAGTTGACTTTCAATAACTTAGTTGGATATTGTTGTGTTAATATGTCAATTTGAATTTCTTGTGTTGAGTTGTTTATTGATGCGTAGGATGAGTTCTAAAGTGCTTCTCTGTTGGCCCTAGAGCCCATAAATGTAAGATTTATCTTAGATGACAAATGATTACTCTTATATCTTTGGGGACCCTTCTTGGTGCCATTAGGATTATAATGAGTATACTAGTCTTGTGCTTGCTTACAAAAAGTGGTTGCAATTAACCTAATCTTGTGGTCATTATCCACAACATTTTGTGTGTGCCATGCTATCTCATATGCTTAAGTTTAACGGGCTAATAGTGAACAGAAAACCCTTGTTTGCCTGCCTCCAACTAATGGACTTGTTGGAACCTAAAATTGCCTACCATTTTTTGCAAAACATTTGGGTTCCCATGATGAAAAATATGATTGTAGCACTCAGAAATGCACCTATACAATATACTTCAATGGCCTACTTTGAAGGGTTATAATTTGAAGCCTATCCATTTTTATGTCAAACCACTTGGTAGGCATACGTATCTGTCATATGTGAGTGTACATGCTTGATTTCAACTTCCCACAATTAGATTGGACAAGGTTTTGCAGTGTCAAGTTAAAGGGTTCTGGTGGTATTTGGTGGTACCCACCTAGGGTTAAGGTTTTAAGTCGAGTCTGCAAGCCTATATTTTTATTCCTTTAAACCCCTTAAGGCCTTAAGTTTTCTTGTCCTTTGGCCTCTTGCACTTTATCTTTTAAAATTGCATTGACTTCCTCTATTAAAGGGCAATTGTCTTGAGGTCTTCTTAGAGGGGTGATATGTGACTAGGGTATGAAGACTAGGACTTTGTAATCTTAAGCCCTCCTTTTGGATTTGTTGGAAGCCTTCTTCACTAATACATAAGGACTGTCAAGACTCATATGATAGTGCATTAGAGAGGCATTGAAATCACATAGGAGATAAATGTTTAGGCCATCACCCAATGGAGAAGGGATTGTCATAAAGAGCATTACAGTATTACCTTGTCATAGTCACAAAGGGGATAGTCTTTGTGGTGGTAATTAAAGTCACTACGTTTACAGCCACCTTCCTAGGAACTGCAGAAATGCCTAAAGTTGAATATGCCTATTTTAAAGATCTTGCCATGAGTATTTTCCATGTTTTTACAAATGGAGACCTCCCCAATCCTCATCTCAAGTTTCAAATGCACAATGAAATGATGGAGGACAATCATAACTGTCATAATAGTACATTAGCATTTTTTGTCTCAAGGTGGCCCTTGAGACTGCCAAGGGGATGGATATAGAGTTGGGATTATGGTTTTTGTTTAAAAGCCTTGTGTCATTGACCTAATATTTATTTGTAGAAAGGATCCCAATAGTCTAAAGATTACAAATTGTTGTCAAGAAAGGATTGTCATAGTTAAGTGTGGTACAGTGATACAATTTCATCTTGGTTGAGTATTGTATAAATATCAAGCTATTTAGAATGCATGGGGTATTAGGGTGTGGTATCACTATATAGGTAACCATCAAGTGATTTCTTCAACCCAATCTTGGCCTATATAGTACCTAGTGTGAAGAGCAAGATAGTGTTGTCCAAGAACCTTGTTACAGTCACAAATGAGGGCAGTCTTAGCTATTGTAACCATAGTTGGAATCCCTTGTTGTTACCATAACATACATGACCTAAAACTATGACTCTATGAGTATGTGTTGTTTGAAAGCTAAACTCCACAACCTTTGCCACCATCCTCCCTGCCTGTGTCAAAATGGGAGCTTTGGAATAGGGTATGGGCATCCATCAATACATAAAGGATAGAGGAATTTTGTTAGATGTTGTAGTTGCAACTACCCTATTAGACATGTATGCAAAATGTGGAAGCATAGACAAGACACGTGACCTGTTTGACAGAATGCATCAAATAAATGTGGTCTCATGGACTATAATGACTGCAGGTTATGCACAAAATGGATTTGTTGAAAAGGCTTCAGAAATTTTAAAGCAAATGCAATTGGTTGGTGTAAAGCCAAATTCCACAACCTTTGCCAGCATCCTCCCTGCCTATGTCAAAATGGGAGCTTTGGAATAGGGTATGGACATCCATCAATACATAAAGGATAGAGGAATTTTGTCAGATGTTGTAGTTGCAACTGCCTTGTTAGACATGTATGCAAAATGTGGAAGCATAGACAAGGCACGTGAACTGTTTGACAGAATGCCTCAAAGAAATGTGGTCTCATGGACTGCAATGACTGCAGGATATGCACAAAATGGATTTGTTGAAAAGGCTTTAGAAATTTTAAAGCAAATGCAATTGGCTAGTGTAAAGCTAAATTCCACAACCTTTGCCAACATCCTCCCTGCCTGTGTCAAAATGGGAGCTTTGGAATAGGGTATGGACATCCATCAATACATAAAGGATAGAGGAATTTTATCAGATGTTGTAGTTGCAACTACCCTGTTAGACATGTATGCAAAATGTGGAAGCATGGACAAGGCACGTGAACTATTTGACAGAATGCCTCAAAGAAATGTGGTCTCATGGACTGCAATGACTACAAGATATGCACAAAATGGATTTGTTGAAAAGGATTCAGAAATTTTAAAGAAAATGTAATTAGCTGGTGTAAATCCAAATTCCACAACCTTTGCCAGCATCCTCCCTACCTGTGTCAAAATGGGAGCTTTGGAATAGGGTATGGACATCCATCAATACATAAAGGATAGAGGAATTTTGTCAGATGTTGTAGTTGCAAATGCCCTGTTAGACATGTATGCAAAATGTGGAAGCATAGACAAGGCACGTGAACTGTTTGATAGAATGCCTCAAAGAAATGTGGTCTCATGGACTGCAATGACTGCAGGATATGCACAAAATGGATTTGTTGAAAAGGCTTCAGAAATTTTAAAGCAAATGCAATTAGCTGGTGTAAAGCCAAATTCCACAACATTTGCCAACATCCTCCCTGCATGTGTCAAAATGGGAGCTTTGGAATAGGGTATGGACATCCATCAATACATAAAGGATAGAGGAATTTTGTCAGATGTTGTAGTTGCAACTGCCCTGTTAGACATGTATGCAAAATGTGGAAACATCGACAAGACACGTGAACTGTTTGATAGAATGCCTCAAAGAAATGTGGTCTCATGGACTTCAATGACTACAGGATATGCACAAAATGGATTTGTTGAAAAGCCTTTAGAAATTTTAAAGCAAATGCAATTGGCTGGTGTTAAGCCAAATTCCACAACCTTTTCCAACATCCTCCCTACCTGTGTCAAAATGGGAGCTTTGGAATAGGGTATGGACATCCATCAATACATAAAGGATAGAGGAATTTTGTTAGATGTTGTAGTTGCAACTGCCTTGTTAGACATGTATGCAAAATGTGGAAGCATAGACAAGGCACGTGAACTGTTTGACAGAATGCCTCAAAGAAATGTGGTCTCATGGACTGCAATGACTGCAGGATATGCACAAAATGGATTTGTTGAAAAGGCTTCAAAAATTTTAAAGCAAATGCAATTAGCTGGTGTAAAGCCAAATTCCACAACCTTTGCCAGCATCCTCCCTGCCTATGTCAAAATGGGAGCTTTCAACCAAGCAATTTGTAGCACTTAAGGTTATGTAATGGAATTTACAGTTGATGGTTAAATTTATAACAATTTTTTTTATGATCTTTACTAATGTTTATTAGAATTGTTTCATGTTTTACATCATTGGAATGACATATTAGCTATAACTTTTTTGAAATTTTATTATGGTATATGCACTTTGATATGATGTAATATGATTATGGTTTCGTTTCATATGTTGTAATATTAGATATATAACAGAAAAATAAATTATTGCATGAAATAAATAATAACTATTCATTTTAAATGTATTTTTTTGCAGAACACGGGTCTTCCAGAAGATCAAGATGATCCTCATGATAGAGATCCAAATTATGTTGGTTTTGGTACAGATTACATGTCAAAGGATGATGATGATGTAGATACAGAAGACACTGAGGCCGATGACGATGATGATGACGACGATGATGATCATGATGATGATGATCACAATGGCGATGATGATGATGATCACGATGGTGATGATGATGATAAGGCAGTTGCTCGTAGTAGCTAGTGACATTCATGATCATATAGACTGCATCATGGATCATTGTTGATATATCGTTATGATGCCTCTTTTCATAGTCGCTAGCTATCATATGTATCATTTTCATGGCCTCCAGTACCATATTAATGAGTTGTATCATAAATTTACGTATCATTTTGACTTATATCATTGGGACATGTATCATCATGACTTGTATCATTTTGAGTTACGTAATTTATCATTTGTACATGTATCATTTTGACATGTTATTGATCTATTGGCATATTTGACTTTCACTTGTTTTAGTTATATATGATGATGATCCTATCCATATTAACTTGTCAATTTATATATATTGAAACTGGTCAATGATTTTTGGATGGATATTTATTACGTATGATGATTTTAATTTACTGCTCAGGATGGATGTTGTCAAATTCAATTAAATTATATATATTTGACTCACTTGTTTTAATTATAGATGATGATCATGTTATAATAATTATCTTGTTATTTAATCATATGAGTTAAATAATTAAATTACTTACTCTATAATCATATGAGTTATTTAAGAGGCATGATATATTTAACTAATTAAATTGAAATAAAACATATTAAATTAATAAATGTAAGCAAAACAATAAGCATTTTTAGAAGCAACAAAAGACACAAAAATGGAAGCAAAATTGGAAGCAACAAGCGACGTTATATCAGAAGCAAAACTGGAAGCAAAATTGGAAGCAACAGTGGAAGAAAAAATGGAAGCAAAATCGGACGCAAAATTGGAAGCCAAACTGAAAGTAAAACCGGAAGCAAAACCAAAGCAAAATTGGAAGCGAAACTGGAAGCAAAATTTGAAGCAAAACTGGAAGCAAAATTGGAAGCAAAGGTGGAAGCAAAACTAGAAGCAAAACCGGAAGCAAAACTGGAAGCAAAACCAGAAGAAAAATTGGAAGCAAACCTGGAAGCAAAACCAGAAGCAAAACCAGAAGCAAAATTGGAAGAAAAACTGGAAGCAAAACTGGAAGCCAACCTGGAAGCAAAACCAGAAGCAAAATTGGAAGCAACAGTGGAAGCAAAACCGGAAGCAAAATTGGAAGCAAAACCGAAAGCCAAATTGGAAGCAAAACTAGAAGCAAAATTGGAAGTAAAATTGAAAGCAAAACCGGAAGCAAACTTGGAAGCAACACAAGAAGAAAAACTAGAAGCAAAATTGGAAGCCAAACTGGAAGCAACAAAATCTGGCACTAAATCTGACGTTAAACCTGGCACTAAACTCTGGCGCTAAACATGGCGCTAAACCCAGTGCTAAATCCGGTGCAATAGTGAGATGCTATTGGGCATTGAGTTTGGCACCGGCAGAAGTGTCCAATTCATAGACTCAAATGCACTAAATTCTAGCACTATTTTAGGCGCTAATTATCTATTCTGTTGTAGTGACTCTTTGCATAAAGGTTGTTATGTTTTCATCTTCAAACCCTCATATTTCACTTTTAGGCTTTGTAGCTTGGCTTCTTTTACAGAATCATCTCCTTCATATAGATTTTTTAGTCTAACTCATATTCTTTGATTTTATCTTCAGTTGTCAAACCATTTTGAGACATGGTATATTTTGTTTGATCTGCATCCTTCCATACTTTATAACCAAGACAAAGAAGATGGCTTTTCATTTGTACCTTCCATAGAGCATAATTTGTCCCATCAAAATACAGAGCTTCCTTCTTATAAGACATCCTGGATCTTCCTCAAGCTATTAGGCTTTCTTCAAAGGAACCTTGCTCCGATACCAATTATTGAAATACACCAAACAACTGAGAGGGGGGGTGAATTAGTTGTCACAAAAACTTATCTTCACATACACATCAAACCATCAACAACTTAATTATTCATAATTAGATTTAACCATGTAAGCATGAAACCATTAACTTAATCACAATCACACGTTCAACATAGTAGACACCAAATTTTTACATGGAAAACCCTAAAAGAGAAAAACCACAGTGGGTGTTAGCCGACAAAAATATATTTGTTGTAGCAATACCGAAAAATAGAGGCTCACTACCCAAATTGCTCACTACAAAGAAAGGCTCACTGCCTATGGGTAGGTCACTGCCAAAGGGAGGCTCACTGCCAAAAGGTTGAACTGAGATAATAGCATCTACTTCATGCCAAGGTTCAATTCCATTGAAGCACTAACACCTTTGCTCTGCTCTGCTACCTTACTTCACTTTATCTTCGCATCTTCACACTTGGATACATTTTCACGACTCACTTACAAGTATTTCTATACTTCATCAACCTTGGAATGATCATCAAGGTTGGCATTACAATCATCAACCGTTGGAATAAACTCCAAGGTCGGCAAACATACGTTACATCATAATAGGTCTGGACCTAAATAGATTTACAAAAAGAATTGAATGTGGATCATGTCGCACCTTAGCAGGGACTCAAACACAATCTTCCATGCTACAAAATGCTATCACAATCTTCAATGCATCTCCGTAGATGATGAATTTAACCAGGTCGGCCAAGACTGATGCTAACACAAGTAGTCTCAAGAACACGCTTCATGCATGATCTGAGCTACATCTTGCAGACCAATCCAAAGGTAGGAAAATGATCAGGAGACATTCACAAGCATGTTGTAATCACCAGGAACTACCGCACAATCTCTAACAACTTTGTCAAGAAGATTCTTCAAACCGGAGAACAAGAACAACACTGCCAGCCACTGTCATGAGTAAAAGATAGCTTGTGGACCACCAAATCATGAACCATTACACTTGAAGGCATTTAACATCATCACAAACTTACTTCCAGAACTGCAGACCAAAATACTTCAATGCGAAGGAATGCAGAGCAAAACACTTTCTCCCTGTCACCACCAAACATACAGCAAAAGTTGTTTTCACTCTGGTGAACATAACTCACTCAATTATTCATACTAGAGGCTCAGACTCATAATATAACATCTTTAGACAGCCTTCTAAATAACTTCCAATCCATAGGTAAAGATACTTATTCTACAGGAAATGTGGAGCATTCTTCTAGATTGTTCTTCTTCATGTAATGCACTGTTTCTACTGCAACACATTTGTTACAACCAGATGGGCTAATTTTCTCAATATCCTCAACAAAGTAAGAGCACAATTGACACCAATGACAACATAGATATGTTGACATCAATGATAACACCAATTAGGCACATACTTGCAACAAGTCCTCCTCAAGGTGCATTCCCTGGTATCAATAATAGCCTCAGGTGCCAAAATCAATTTCCCCTCTTCATCAAGAGGAGGTAACTCTGTTGAAGGTGTCACATTATGCCCCAATGCCTTCTTGAGGTGAGATACATGAAACACATTGTGTACCCTACTACATGCTAGCAACTCTACCTCATAAGCCACTTCTCCAATTTTCTTGGAGATCCTAAAAGGTCCATAGTACCATGGCTTAAGCTTCTCTACTCCACTCTTCTTAAGAGTGGACTGCCTGTAGAGCTACAGCATCAAGTATACCATGTCACCTATCTCAAATGATCACTCAATCCTCTGTTGATCAGCATACTACTTCTGTTGATTATGAGCCTTCTGTATATTCTCCCTCAAAGAGATCATGATATCCTAACTCTCTTGAAGAAGATCTTTGGCCTTGGGCACTCTGCTATCACCAAACATTAAATTAACAAATCTCGGTGCCTCATACCCATACAAAGCCATGAAGGGTGACATCTAGATGGACATGTGATAAGTGGAATTACAGCAATACTCAGCCATGTGTAGCCACTTAATCCATGTCTTTTGTTGTCTTACTACATAATTTCTGAGATATTATTCCACCCATTTATTGACAATCTATGTCTGGCCATCTGTCTGTGGGTGGTATCTCGTGCTAGGGGTGAGCTCTATCCCTGTCAACCTGAAGAGCTCATACCAAAAATTACTAAGGAACCTATTGTTCCTATCACTCATAATACTCTATGGCAACCCATGTAGACAGAGTACTTCTCTGAAAAATAATTCTACAACCTGAGCTACAGTGAAGGTGGTAGGAATGAGAAAGAAGTGAGCATACTTCGTTAGTCTATCTACTACCACATAAATGCAATCCCGACCCTGGATTTTGGGTAACCCTGTGATAAAGTCCATAGAAATACTATCCCATTTCCTCTCAGGAATGGGCAGGGGTTGCAATAAACCACCTGGAAAAGAGTGCTCTTATTTATTTTGTTGGCATGTCAGGCACTCTCTCACATATCTCAATACTTCTGTTTTGAGGCCTTTCCAAGTGAAACATTCTCTGACCTGCCTGTATGTTTTGAAGTAACCAGGGTGACCAGCCATAGGCAAATCATGGAAGGCTCTCAAAATCTTTTGTTTCATCTCTGATCCTGGCACTAAGAAAATCTTGTCTTTGTAAATAATCAAATCATTTACCACTATGTATCTATCATCTCTTATAGTGCCATCAATAATACTAGAAGCCCATTTATCTTTAGCATATTCTGTAGATATCAAGTCTCTCCAATCATCTGAAATAGCACCTAGAGTGCACAAATGGGGTCTCCAGGACAAGGTGTCAGTAACTATGTTTTTCTTGCCCTTGACATAAACAATGTCGAAGTTGTAGGCCTGGAGCTTGCTGACCCACTTCTGTTGCCTCTCATTCAGGTCCTTTTGTCCAAGGAAATGTTTCAAACTATTGTGATCTGTTTTCACCACAAACTTGCTCCCGACTAGATAATGTTTGAATTTAGCCAACGCATGCATGATGGCTAACATCTCCTTGTCATAAATGTTATAACTCCACTCTACACCCCTCAATTTCCTTCTATCATATGCTATGGGGTATTTATCCTGCATAATTACCACACCAATGCCTTCTCCAGAGGTATCACACTGTAACTCAAAAGGTTTGCTGAAATCTGGAATAGCCAACACAGGACAAGTGCTCATAATCCCCTTGAACTTATCAAAACACTCCTGTGTACCTCTTGTCCAACTGAATGCATCCTTTCGAGTCAAGTCTGTGAGGGAGGCAGCTGACTATGAAAACCCCTTCACAAATATGTGGTAATACCCACAAAGATCAAGGAATCCCTTCAGCTGAGAGATATTCTTTGGTGGCGGCCGGTCAATGATTGCCTGAATCTTCTCTGGGTCCACCCTCACACAACTAGCACTGATAATATGACCCAAGTATAGCAACTCGGTCATCCCAAACTCACACTTTGACATTTTTGCATACAATGACTCCCACTCTAAAATGCTCAAGACAATGTCAATGTGTTTCAGATGCTCCTCCCAAGTCCTGTTGTAAATTAATATTGTTAGACTTAGGGCACACAACTGAGAGGGGGAATGAATCAGTTGTGCAAAACTTTCTCCAATTTACACACTTAAATCTTCTTAGTGATTAGTAGTATATTAAACATGAAACATAATGCATTCAAATCAAAAGCAGAAACTCATCAACACATAAGACACCAAGATTTTGACGTGGAAAACCCAGTTAAGGGAAAAACCACGGGGTGATTAACCCAAGAATGTATTCTCTGTTAGAAGAATAGAAAGAACAAAATGGTACATGCCAATTAGGGCTCACTTCCCAAGCACACTGCTCACAAGAGGCTCACTGCCTACAAGAGACACACAGTCTACAAAGAATTAAGTATCACATACATGAACTAGAGAATAGCATCTTCACCATGCTTGAATCAGTTCCATTAAGCTCAATACTTCTGCTCTACCTTTCACTCTCCTCTTCACTACCACACTCTCATCTCCACACAAAAAGGCAAATTCAAACTGACTTCGCAATCCCTTATTTATACAAGGAATTAACTTAGGAATGATCATCTAAGTCGGCAAACATTCATAAGATCATTCGACATATGCATAACTCATCCGGTCGGCCTATCTCAAGAATAACACCATCATACAGAAGTTACTCTTCAATTGCAAGCTCCAACTTCAATGCGGACCACCAACACAAACTGGACATGATCCAAAGAGCTCCACAAGCTTTCCTGAATCACCAAGAACATCCACACTTCTTCTGCTTACTAAAATCCTTCTCTCCTTCATCCGGAACCTTAAGAACACAGTCTGTCATAACTGTTACAAAGGAATAGGTGCTTGCAAACCTTCAAACCATGCACCAATAGAGTTGATACACCACAAAGACTTCCTCAGAACTCCCTTAAATCTGCAGAACAGGAAACTTCATTTCTGGATCTCACCGGACCTTTCTTGTTACACACTCTCACCTCTGAACACCTACTGGAACCAGTTTTACTTGAGCGGCCACAACTTCTTCATATCTTCATGCAGATCTATGAAATCTCTACTGGATCACCTATAGACACATATCCACAAACCCTTTAATCCGCATCCTCTGAACATCATCCTATCTTGGACTTTTGTCTTACAGTCATCATTGTTCATCACTGTTCCTGATTGAGACTAATTTTCTCAATATCCTCAACTCACGGCTCATCCAAACCTTATCATTAATGCAACAGGAGTATGTTGACATCAATGACAACACCGGTTAGGCCCATACTTGCAACAATCTCCCGCTTTGTCATTGATGGCAACATATGATGTGAAAAACCATCAAGACAAGAACTTCTCCTTACTATCACAACTCCCCCTATCAACAGCTATCATTCACATGTCTTCTCTCCCTTTATTGCTCCCCCTTTGATCAGCAACCACTTGTTTTTCACATTTCTTCTCTCCCCCTTTGACATCAATGGCAAAGGGCATATATATGCAATTTCACCACTTCAGAATCATACCTACTACTCCCCCTGAGTAGCAGCTCCCCAACATCAATCCGGATCACAAGATGTGACTGTGATACCCACCAGACTGATGCACATTAGTGCACCTTAGTTCATCACTAGAGGGGCAATAACCCCTAACTTCTCCCTGAGATACTCAAAAGAGTCCTTAGGTAGAGGTTTAGTAAAGATATCTGCAATCTAATCCTTGGATGACACAAACTCCAATTTGACTTCATTCTTGTTCACTTGCTCTCTCAGAAAGTGAAACTTGATAGATATATGCTTAGTCTTTGAATGCAACACCGGATTCTTAGATATACTTATAGCACTTGAATTGTCACAGAAGATTGTGATAGGTTCCTCATACTCCACTTTGATATCTCTTAGCATCTGCTTCACCCACAAAACTTGAGTGCAACTACCTACTGCTGCAATATATTCTGCTTTAGTTGTAGACAGAGATATTGCCTCTTGTTTCTTGCTTAGCCAAGAGACCAATCTCTTCCCCAAAAAGAATGCTCCACCACTGGTACTCTTCCGGTCATCCACATCTCCTACCCAATCAACATCTATATGTGCATGAAGAGAGAAATCATGATCTCTAGGACACCATAGACCATACTCAACCATCCCTTTTAGGTATCTAAAAATCCTCTTGATTGCCATGACATGGGATTCTCTAGGATCGGCTTGGAATCTAGCAACAAGACCAACAGCTTGCATAATATCTGGTCTAGTTTGAGTGAGATACAACAATCCTCCAATCATTGATCTGTACTTTGTCTGATCTACCTTAGGAGAGTCATCATCTTTGCTCAACTTACATCCAGTTGCCATGGGAGTATTCATTGGCTTTGAATCTTCCATCCCAAATTTTTTCAACAATTCTTTCACATATTTGGTTTGAGAAATGAAGATTCCTTTCTTTGTTTAAGTAATTTATAGACCCAAGAAGAAATTCATTTCACCAAGCATAGACATCTCAAACTCACTTTTCATTTGATTTGCAAAAGCTTTACACATACTATCTCTTCCTCCAAAGATGATATCATCAACAAATACTTCAACAATCAAGATGTTTTCATGATCAATTTTGAAATATAAGTTACTGTCGGCAGTACCTTTGTTGAAACCAATCTTCAAAAGATGCTTATCCAATCTTTCATACCAGGCTCTTGGGGCTTGCTTTAATCCATACAGTGCCTTCTTCAACTTGCAGACCATATCACCATAATCAGACAACTAAAATCCATCCGGTTGCTCTATATACACTTCTTCTTCCAAGTCACCGTTTAGAAAGGCAAACTTGACATCCATCTGATATACCTTGAAATCCTTGAAGGCAGCAAAGGCAAGAAATAATCTAACTACTTCAATTCTTGCCACCAGAGCAAAAGTTTCTTCAAAATCAATTCCTTCTATTTGGGAGTAGCCCTTGTAGACCAATCCGGCTTTATTTCTGATTACTTCACCAACTTCATTTAGTTTGTTCTGGAAGACCCATTTGGTTCCAATCACATTCTTGTTTCTAGGTCTGGGAATAAGATCCCAAGTGTGAGTTTTCTCAATTTGCATCAACTCTTCCTCCATTACTTTGGTCCAATTTTTATTATTGCAGGCTTCATTTATTCTCTTAGGTTCAATCTTTGAAATCAGACAATATTCATCTGAATTTTGAGCAATTTTTCTTCTAGTTTGCACACCTTTACTTTTGTCACCTATGATCTAATCTTTAGAGTGGTTCAGTCTTACATACCTTGGAACTTTGGGAGTTTCTTGCACTTCTGCTTCTTGATCAAGCTCATTTAGACCTATCTCTTCTTCCTGATTTACCGGATCAGTTTGAATCTGACTTTCAGAGGAAGATTGAACTCCTTGAACCAGAACACCATTCTAATCATCTTCATCATATTCATAAAACCTTGAGGGTTTCTCTATTCCCTCATCAGCCTTCACATTTGTACTTTCTATCATCTTTCTTAGTCTCTTGTTATAACATCGGTATGCTTTACTTTGAGTAGAGTAACCCAAGAATATTCCTTCATCACTTCTAGCATCAAACTTGCCTAAATCTTCATCTCTTTTGATGTAACATTTGCTACCAAAGACTCTGAAATATCTTACAGTAGGAGTAATGTCAAACCAAAGTTCATAAGAGGTCTTACCGATATTGGTTCTGATTTGAACTCGATTGAGAGTATAGACTGCAGTGCTGACAGCTTCTTTCTAATAGATCTAAGGAACATTTGCTTCCATCATCATGGTCCTAGATGCTTCCTGGATGGTCTGGTTCTTTCTCTCCACTACTCCATTCTGTTGTGGAGTCCTAGGAGCAAACAACTGTCTCTTAATTCCATGTTTGTCACAGAACTCTATGAACTCACCGGATGTGAATTCTTCACCTCTATCAGACCTCAAACATTTCAACTTTAATCATGTTTCATTCTCTACCATAGCCTTGAATATTTTGAATTTCTCAAGAGCTTCTGATTTCTCCTTTAGAAAGGTTACCCACATCATCAGGGAATAGTCATCAATTAGCAGCATGAAGTATGTATCACCTTGAATACTCCTAATTCTTGTCGGACCACAAAGATCAGTGTGAACTAAGTCCAATAATCTGGTAGAAGACAGTTCCTTGCTTTTGAATGTGACTCTGCTCATCTTACCCAACTGACATTCCTTGCACAAGCTATTAGTAGGTTTCACCAATTTTGGAAGATCTCTTACAGACTGAGTATTGCTCATCTTGATGATATTATCAAAATTCACATGACACATCCTTCTATGCCATAACCAACTCTGATCAACTTGAACAAATAAGCAGCTTTTACCAGTACCAACCAAGTGGAAGATATTACCTTTAGTTTGAGTACCGAATGCAATCTCTGTTCTAAAACTTTCAAAGATTTTGCATTTTCTATCCTTGAATCGGAGATCATAGCCTTTGTCCACCAACTGTCCAACACTGAGAAGATTGTGCTTCAAACCTTCAACATACAGTACATTACCAGTTTTGTTTCTTCCATCAAAAGAAATAGTTCCTCTTCCTCTGATTCTACCAGCAGAATTGTCACCAAACTTTACCACTCCTCCTTCATACCTTTCTAAATCTACAAACTTATTTTTGTCACCTGTCATATGGTGAGAGCATCCACTGTCAATGACCCAATCATCCTTCTCTTCAATTTGGGCAGCCAGAACTTTTTCCACAGTCTTAAGATTGACAGATACAGAAGATATTGGATCTTCTTCCTTGATGGCAATGAACACCCATTCATTTCCAGATTTGTTTCCTATCTCTGATTCATCATCTGTTACTCCTTAATTATCATCATCTTCATGTACATAGTAACAGTTCTTTTGGAACCTTGGCTTGTTAGGATTTTGCCTTGAAAATCTTTCCGGACACCTTGAGGCAAAATGACCAATCTTATTGCAGTTAAAACACTTAAAAGGTAATTTTCCTTCATACTTACCAGATCCTCTTGGCAGCCTTTTTGCAATAAGGGCTTCAAGTTGAGCAGTTTCTACTTCTTCTTCTTCCAGATATTTTCTTGCTTTTTCATACCATGACAATTTCCTTGAAGAATTCTCTCCCGGATCAAGCCTTTGTTTAGCTTTATCAGAGGCACTCGCTTTGAATGTAGATTCAGTCTTGGGGGGGTCATCTCCAAACTCTGTCATTTCAAATGCAGCCAATTTCCCAGCCAATTGATCTCTTGTGATAGTTGTATGGGCTCTGAATTCTTCAATGGCAGCAGCCTTGATTTTGTAAGAAGCAGGAAGGGATCTGAGAATTTTACCAACAATCTCATTTTCATCCAAGACTCCACTAGCATTTCTAATTCCACAAACCAGCTCATTCACTCTTGGCATAAAAGTGGTAATATTTTCATCATCTCTCATCTTCAGTTTTTCAAATTTCCCTTTTAGACTCTGTAACCTTGCACATTTAACATACTGGTCTCCTTCATGCAAAAGTTCCAGTTTATTCCAAATCTCAAAGGCAGTTGGTAGTTCAATAACATTTGAGAGCTCTGAGTTAGATAATGCACTTAGAAGAGCCTCTTTGGTCCGCAGATTATTTTCAGCATCTGTGATTTCGTTTTGTAACCATGGACCAGTACGCCATTCCCATACACTGCAAGTGACATTTCATGCGACCTTTCCAAAGAGCAAAGTTGGTTCCATCAAACTTTAGACTATCCTTCTTGTAAGACGACATCCTAGATCTCCTCAAGTGGTTAAGCTCCTTTTAGAGGAACCTGGCTCTGATACCAATTGTTAGACTTAGGGCACACAACTGAGAGGGGGGGTGAATCAGTTCTGCAAAAATTTCTCTAATTTACACACTTAAATCTTCTTAGTGATTAGCAATATATTAAATATGAAACATAATGCATTCAATCAAAAGCAGAAACTCATCAACACATAAGACACCAAGATTTTGACGTGGAAAACCCGGTTAAGGGAAAAACCACAGGGTGATTAACCCAAGAATGTATTCTCTGTTAGAAGAATAGAAAGAACAAAATGGCACATGCCAATTAGGGCTCACTACCCAAGCACACTGCTCACAAGAGACTCACTACCTACAAGAGACACACTGTCTACAAAGAATTAAGTATCACATACATGAACTGGAGAATAGCATCTTTACCATACTTGAATCAGTTCCATTAAGCTCAATACTTCTGCTCTGCCTTTCACTCTCCTCTTCGCTACCACACTCTCATCTCCACACATAAAGGCAAATTCAAACTGACTTCGCAATCCCTTATTTATACAAGGCATCAACTTAGGAATGATCATCTAAGTCAGCAAACATTCATAAGATCATCTGATAGATGCATAACTCATCCGGTCAACCTGTCTCAAGAAGAACACCATCATACAAAAGTTACTCTTCAATTGCGAGCTCCAACTTCAATGCGGACCACCAACACGAACTGGACACGATCCAAAAACCTCCACAAGCTTGCCTAAATAACCAAGAACATCCACACTTCTTCTGCTTACTGAAATCCTTCTCTCCTTCATCCGGAACCTTAAGAACACAGTCTGTCATAACTGTCACAAAGGAATAGGTGCTTGCGGACCTTCAAACCACGCACCAATAGAGTTGATACACCACAAAGACTTCCTCAGAACTCCCTTAAATCTGCAGAACAGGAAACTTCATTTCCAGATCTCACCGAACCTTTCTTGTTACACACTCTCACCTCTAAACACCTACCGGAACCGATTTTACTTGAGCGGCCACAACTTCATATCTTCATGCGGACCTCTGAAATCTCTACTGGATCACCTATAGACACATATCTACAAACTCTTTAATCCGCATCCTCTGAACATCATCCTATCTTAGACTTTTCTCTTACAGTCATCATTGTTCCTAATTGAGACTAATTTTCTCAATATCCTCAGCTCACGGCTCATCCAAACCTTATCATTAATGCAATAGGAGTATGTTGACATCAATGACAACACCGGTTAGGCCCATACTTGCAACAAATATGTCATCAAAAAATATCAGCACGAATCTCCTTAGTTGCTCTCTGAACACCCTATTCATACAAGATTGGAAGGTGGCTAGTGCATTGGTCAAACCAAATGGCATGACCAAGAACTCAAAGTGCCCATAATGACACCTGAAAGTTGTCTTCTCCACATCTTCACCCCTGACCTGAATCTGGTGATATCCAGATCTCAAATCTATCTTGGAGAAGTAACATGCCTCATGCAACTCATCTATCAGCTCATCAATGCAGGGTATAGGGTACTTGTTCTTAATGGTCTTCTTATTGAGCTCCCTGTAGTCAATGCGCATTCGAAGAGTCCCATCCTTTTTCTTCACTAAGACCACTGATGATGTGAATGGGCTTTTACTTGGCCTGATGTGCCCCATCTTGAGAAGCTCTTTGATAGCCTTCTCAATCTCATCCTTATATCTCTTCGGGTGCCTGTAAGGTGTAGTAATCACTGGCTTAGCACCCTCCTCCAACTCAATAACGTGCTCAACACCCCTGTCAAGGGGTTTACTTGGTGGTATGTCACTAAACACTTTGGTGTGTTTAGTCAAGAGAGCCTGTATGTCAGGTGGATACTCCCGCTTCTGTTGTTCTAATGTTGCAGGCATCACCATCACCTCTGCTACCCACTGCACCTGATCATGTCGAATCAACCTCTCCATTCTCCTTAGTGAAACCACTCTCAATCCACCATCTGAAATGCCCCTAAGCACATGTCATATTCTGTTCACCTCAAACTTCATCTCCATCGTCCTCAAGTTGAGTGTGAACTCTCCAATGTCATGTAACCATCGCATGCCTAACACCACATCCATCTCGCCCATGCTAACAACATAGAAGTCTGATTGGCATGTATAATTGTTCAATAGTATGGTGAGATTAGGTATCCTCCTTGTGCAAGTGAGTACAAATCCATCAGCTACCCTCACCTTAAACTCTTCAAACTCCTTAGCCTTCAGCCCTCTCTTTGCCACCAAGCCCTCATCTATGAAATTATGAGTGGCGCCTGTATCAAGTAATGTGATCACTCTCTGTCCACCCAGTACTTCCCTCATCTGGAATGATCCCTCTCTTTGAATGCTAGAGAGATGTACTGTGGGTATGGTTGTCTCCTCCTCCTTATCTGATGCTTCAGATGCAACATCATTCACCAAGTCATTGTCTTCTTAATGTTGCTCTGAATGTGACTTAGATTCAACTGACTCATCTACTAAAAAATATTCTAATTGTTTTGCTTTTCCTTGGACAGCACACTTGTACTTAGGATCCCAAGGCTCTCGGCAGTGAAAATAGAGCTTCTTCCTCCCGAGGTCATTCAACTGGTCATTATCCAACCTAGAAGAACTCTTGTGCTACTGTCTGGAATCTCTCTGAAAATGTCTTATGTCTTTCTCCTTATCTCTCCTATGTTGAAAACCTTTAGACTGAAACTTATTTATCCAAACAGAAGACTCCATTTCACAGGCCTTCTTCATAGCCTCCTATAATGATGTAGGGTATAAACCCTTAATCCAGCCCCAAAGTGGATCTGACAACCCGTCAATGAAGAGCATGATCAATCTACGCTCTGAAATATCTGAAACCATCACTGAAAGGTCCTAGAACTCTGATATGTAAGAATCTACAGAGCCCACCTATTTTAACTGAGCCAACTCTTTGAATAATTGCATTTCAAGATCCTTCTTGTCAAATCTATCTATGAGTCTGGCTATGAACTCCACATAGGAGGTAATCTAATAATGTCCCAGAGTGACCTTACCGTTGCTCCACCACTTGTGCGTACTGCCCTCCAAATGTAAAGTGGCATAAGTAATAGCATCTTCTTTAGGCATGGGGCTAATCTATAGGTAACTGTCCAGTTTCTGGACCCATGCTCTTGCGGTGCTTTTACTAAAACCATCAAAATATGGGAGAGTCATCTTGCTAACCTTCTTCTGCAGTCCCTGGTTTTATGGTATGTTTCCCCTGCAGGGTCTATTTCTCATCCTGATGTTAGAATATTCACCGAATGTTATTTCAGCCCTAAATTCTGCATTGGATGCTCTCCAATCTCTCAGGATCTCGTCTTGGAACTCAAGTTGTGTGGGGTCCTATTCAGGAACATTATTCATGGGTGCAAATGTAGGGATACTAGGTCTATCACCAGCTGTCAGTTGGGTAGCTCTCCTATTCGTGACTAAGGCTTGACCTTCATCCTCTCTATCTCTGTGTCGATCTACATTATTCCTATCTTCATTGTTCATGTCACCCATATGCCTATCACCACCATTATTTGCTATGTTTCTTTCCCCAAAATTGTTCATGTTTCCTCCATTATTATTGTTGTTCCTATTGTTTCTATTTTCTGGAGGTACCAACTGGCCAAGGGTATGGTTCAGTTATGCCTGTGACTCTCTAAAAGTCTCCTCATCTATCTGCAAGAGGCCCCTCTCTATATTCTGTTGTCCCCTCGCGAATGAATTTAGAATATCCCACAAGCTGTGTTCCTCATTATCTCAATCACCTATCTCTTCAACCTGTGCTGGAACCACACTTAAAAAGGGATCTGTCCTCAGTACTTCAATATCTTCCTCACTGTAAATGACCACTGGTTGTTCCTTTGTAGTTACTACCTCTGTATCTGTATCAAAGGGATATGTCTGTTAAACCTATAAATCGGGCCTTGACCTATTCCTTCTAAGATAATACCTACTAGTACACGGTTGCATGTCTCATGCTTTCTTCTACATGTCTGAATCTGACCTCATAGGATGGCAGGAAGAGCTGTGCTCTGATACCACTATAATGTGCCGCACCCATGTTCAGATTTGTAACTTCAGTTTTATGCTATTGTCAAACCAACAACTCGGTATAGCTAGAATCACTCCCAGACTCCAAAGAATACAAGACTTTAGCAAACAATTTCTATTAGCAATAGTAATGTCCCTAGATGCCTCAAAATGCATACATTCTTGTATTGTAAGCACACAAAAATGGTCTATGAGCAGGCCCATGAACCTCCAGGCAAGGTGTACAACCTGGCTGAGTGTCGGACAACACCCACAATGCAGAAACACCTCTGAAATAGGACTGTATTGGACTGTTTGCTGCAGAGAAAGCTAGGCGACCAAGTATAGGAGTGTTATCTGCCTCAAAGCTCACACAAAATACATCAAAGGATGGTACAACTGGGTTGGTATGGTACGGCCAGCCAAGAAGAATGTGCAGTAGCTTCAAACCCACCACTAACTCACTCAAAATCTACAGTTAATCTTTGATATCAGCTAAGCATAACAATCTTCAAAGGATTTGAACATTAAACCTACAAAACTTCTCAAATAAACTCCATTGAAGCACATCTACGAACACTGGATGTATCCACCTCTATTGGCACCTTTGGATGGTATTGCACTCCTATAGAAAGCCGTTACTCAGGGAGGTTTTTGTCTCCAAGAGCCTCTAGTTCGAATCCTTCAAACCCTCACAGTCCAAAACCCTAGCAGAGCCAAGTAGAAGAAATATCATAAACATAGCATATGAAATGACTTCACTTTTTCCTCTTTTATTTCTTCCTTGAGGGTGTTGGGATTTTAGGAGGGAATATTATAATTTAAAAACACTTTATTACCCTCCTAGAGATGGGTGCCCAAGCTCATGACATAAGTGACTTTTAAATATTTCTTTTTTCTAAGTCACTGCTGAATATTTATAAAGTCCCATTAATTAATTAATATAACTTTCAGACTTTAAAATAAATACCCAGATGATGTCAAAATATCATGATCTATAGCTCATCGGAAAGGTCTCAACGAGACGAATCCATCCCCACTCTGAAATTTCCGATCTGGCACCAAACCCGAACTTACTAAAAATACTAAGTATGCCACAAGGCACCCAAACCACCACTGACAACTACCAACTAGATCCAAACCATATCTACACCTCTGAATTTCCCATCCAAGGCCAAGCCACCATGGTTCCCTAACCAAACTGTTAGTCTACAGGAACCCAATGATAGACTAACACTGTAGCTAGAAAGGGGACATTACACAATGTCTCTATTGGACCCAACATCTTGAATGTGATACACTGCAAAACAAACAATACATAATTATCTTCCATGTTACTCAATTTTTATTTTGGAAGGGTTCTACTTAGAGTGAATAGTGTACAATGATCAAATACAAGTTGAATTTCATATATGTTTAGAAGCAAACAAAAGGGCTTGACATACAATTAAACATATAAAATGTCTAAGTGTTTTTACAATGTAAGTTTTCTTTATGTTTTATGACTCTTTTAATTTAATGGCCATAGATTAATGACTATAAATAAAAGGACAATCATTCATGACAAGACCATTTTTTATTTTTTTAAGTTTAACTCGAGAATTATTTTTACTAAATTCTTATTATAAATGTAATTGCCTTTACTTACCATGGTGGATAATTTTGTTATTAATGTCATGATTTTAATTTAAAAAAGAGATTTCGTTATGAAGGGAAGGATGGTCTAACTCTTTTGTTTTACTAAAGAAATTTGAAATGGAATGTCTTCAAAGTTAACTTTTAAAAATAAAACTTTGTTGTATTATAATTTTCTCTATAATATTTTCTACTAGACAAATTACTTGGAAACCTAATATATTTTCTAAATTCTCTGAAAGTGCAATTGGAAATTAAAAGAGTTGTTTATAAAATTAACAATGTAAAAAGCCTAAACAAATTCAACTAAATTTTTAGCTTAATGTTGGAGTGTGATACTTGTGCTACCTATAACACATTGCAATGGTATAAAGTAGATTGTGATCATAAAAAATTATTAAACATTTAAAAATTTATTTAAAAAGTGAAGATGCATTTAATAATGTGCATAACACAAAAAATAGACAAGTCTATGATTTCTTTTCATTTTTAAAATTAATGCATTTTTAATGTTAGATTCTATGAGAAGCGAGAATCATAGCCAAGATCTGTTATCGGTAATAGATCAAACACATTCCAATTGACAAATTATCAAAGATCAAAATAGTGGAATGGAGAGATTATCCTAAAAGACAGAACTCAAGAGACAAACTGCAAGAGAATTTTAAAAATACTCACATTATTCTCACTGACAAACAAAGGTGAGAGGAGAGTGTTGTATATATAGAAACATAAAGGCAGATACATCCAAGAGATGTAATAACTCCAACTACCCAAAATAGGTGGAAGTTTTACCTACTTGGTAAATGTCAAATATTATGGTTGCACCTACTCAAATAAAGACAAATAAATGGTTATGAGAGGTGGCATAAAAGTCCACAAGAGGGTGTGAGACTCAACTACCCAAGTGTGGGTGAGAGTGAGACATGTAACTAATGCATAATGTCATGTGGTCTCATAATAGCCATGCCTAAATAACCTAAGAAAGCTTAATAATATGTGTAGGAAAAAATAATATCTCCTAACATAAGGAAAATAAAAAACTTACACTAACAGCCCCCTTAAGCGTAGCTTAGGTGGGTGAAAAGATATGGTCCTAACAAACGAAGCCTGATGAGGTACCCATGTACAATGAATTCCCTCCCAAAAAATAAGAAGCCCCCCACAAAGGAATACCCCCCCCCCAAAAAAAATAAATAAATAAATAAAGAGAGAAAATACCCCCCAAAGTAGAAAGAGTAAAAATGAAGGACTAAGAAGCCCCCCCAAAAGTAGACAATTGTCGCACCCCCAACAAAGCTCTCAAATGAAGGAACTTGCTCTTAGTGAAGGGTTTGGTGAAGATGTCTACAATTTGCTCTGATGTCTAAATGTACTTGAGATTAATGATATTTCCATAAATCAACTCCTGAATGTAGTGCATATGTATCTCAATGTGTTTAGTATGTTGGTGATGGACTAGATTCTTTGAGATCTGTATTGCACTTTGGTTATCACAAAAGATGACTGTGGGTTTTCTGAATGGAATGCCAAACTCAATGAGAATATTATGAAGCCAGATGGCCTCAGTGGTGGCATTAACTGTCCCTTGATACTCAACCTTTGTAGATGAAAGAGCAATTGCAGATTGTTTCTTGCTCGACCAACAAACTAGACTGGAACCAAGTGAGAAGCAATACCCTAAAGTAGACTTGCGATCTTGAGAATTGCATGCCTAATCTGAATCTGTGTATCCCACCAAGTCAATATCCACACCCATTGCATAGTGAATTCCATAACTATGAGTGCCCTAAACATAGTGGACTATCCGCTTAGCTGCTTTCTAATGCAACTCATGGGGCTCTTGCATGAACCAAAAGACCATGCCCATGACATATGAAATGTCAGGCCTCGTGTGAGTCAAATAGATGAGACTCCCAACAAGTTGTCGGTATAAAGTGTCATCAACTAAGGGTGAAGAACACTTAGCCTTGGGTTTGACCCTAAAAGAAATGGATTCAGTGTAGGATTACAATTAGTCATGCAAAATCTGGAGAGCATATCAAGTGCGTACTTGGGTCATGCAAGGAAGATGTCTGAAGAAGGCTGAGTGATATCAATCCCTAAGAAATAGTGCAAAAGCCCCAAGTTTGACATCAAAAATTGATCATGTAGAGTAGTTTTCACTGCCTTGATGGTGGATGAGTGACTCCCTGTGATCAACAAGTCATCGATATAGAGAACCAGAAATGTCAAAGTATCATCATGTTGCAGAATGTATATGTTCAAATTAGAATGGCATTAAGTAAACCCAACAAATAGAAGGAAGAAGTCTATCTTGGCATTCTAGGCTCGAGGAGCCTATTTAAGGCCAAAGAGAGACTTCCAAAGTCGGCAAACTAGTGAAGGATCTTAAACAAGCCCCTATGGCTGCTCCATGAAGAAAAGCACTCTTCACATCCATCTGATGAACTTCCCAATGATAGGCTACAGTTATAGCAAGGACAAGTCAAATGGAATTCATTTTGGCTACTAGTGCAAAAGTCTTAGAGTAGTCAACCCCAAGCACCTGGGAGAATCTTTTGGTGACCAAGAAAGCCTTATGCTTATCAACTGAGCTATCTACAACAAATTATGTCCAATAGATCCACTTGCATCAAACAAGTTTCCTTCCCTTAGGAAGAGGGACTAAATCCCATGTATAATTCCTTTCCAAGGAATTGAACTCTTCCTACATAGCAGCACCCCACTCAGGAACACCAAAAGTTTCCCAAAAGGTTTGTGGATCAAAAGTTGAATCCATGAAGAGATGTGGAGCTTGCTAAAATTGTGATCTCATTCTTCAAGTATCTGTATGATCACCAACCTAATCACCTGCTGATTGTAATGTCTGATGAGCCCAAAGAGGCCCAAAGGCAGGAGAATCATCAACCTCTGAATGATGACTAGGAGAGGAAGGTGGATCCTCATCATCACTATCACCATCTAAAGTGGAGGAAGAAGACTCCTCATCATGATTAGGAGGATTAAGATCCTTTGAAGAAATGTCATCATGCTGCAATGTATCCAATGTGATGGTTGATGGAGAAGTGGTGAGAGAAGAACTAGAAGAGTCCTCGAAATGAACACTCCTCCTGATGAACAAACCATGTGTGGTAGATTGGAGAAGCCTGTAGCCTTTGACATTATCTGGGTACCGAACAAATATGCAAGGCTTGCTCTACGAATCCATAGCCTTGCATTTCTCTGCTGGAATGCGGGCCCATGCAGGAGAACCAAACACTCAAAAGTACTTAATTGTGGGTTTTTGACCGGTCCAAGCTTCGAAAGGAGTTACCCGCTTCACAGCTTTGCGAGGAATGCGATTATGGATGTAACACACACAGTTGATGGCCTCCGCCCAGTACTGAGGTGCCATAAACCTAGAGTGAATCATACAGTTGGCCATATTTTTCAAGGACATGTTCTTTCGTTTTGTGATGCCATTCTACTATGGACTATAGGGAACTGTGTACTAAAAATCAATGCCCTCTAAGGCACAAAATTGTTCAAATTTGTGGTTGACATATTCCCCCATTATTTGTATGTAGAATCTTGATGTCCTTCCTAGATTGTTTCTCTACAAAAGTTTTGAAGTCCTGAAAAGACTCAAAGACCTTAGACTTCTGCTTGAGAAAAAAACACAAGTGTATTTGGAATTATCATCAATGAAAGTTAAGACATATTTGTTAAGTATGAAAAAGGGAATGAAGAAGACTAGCATGGACACTAGATCAAACCCTCTTCCACAATAACATTCAAGGACAAAACCGAGCCAAATCACTACCAAATGGAGGTGGACTTAGCTACAAATTTTGTACTCAAGAGTGCTATGGAAAGATCTGATTTTATCAAGCCTTTTTATCAAACTCTAGGTCAATCAATGCACTAAACCCTGGATTTGCAAAGATCTAATTATAACATGAGATGTGCAGCAGATAATCAGAAACTAAATTCACAAGAGTGACCAAGAAGATATCAGAACTTGTGTCCTAGAAGCTGGAATATCAGAGGATTATTTCAAAGGCGCCCAATTCCTGAAAGGTGAAATTTCCAGAAATTATAAACTGGAGAAATGATGTAGAGATTGTACTGATTCCAGATCTGATATTAGTTAAGGCAAAAGGACAGTTTCAAAAGTGCCCAAAGTCTTTCGCAGAGGAATATTCCTAAAATGTTGTCAAATCTTGAAACCCTTTTCCTTACTCAGTCTTCCTATGTCTTCACTTTTCTAGATCTCGCACCTGTAACCTGGACACAAGAAGAAAAGGGGTTTGGGGGTTAAGGTGTTTAGGGACTTGCCTCAGTCAAATCCCGTGATAGCATTCAAGCTTCTCAACACCGTTGTTTAATAGAAAGTGTGTGCCCTAGCAGGGAAGAGGCTAAACACAAATTAATATGATGAAATCAAATGATGATGAACACAAATGATATCACCTGTGTGATGAAACTCTTAGGAGAATGAATGGCCTTCAACTCATAAGGAGAGATAGATGATAACTTCAAAACCTGCAACAACACACAATGATAATACAAATCTTCTCTAGAATCACAATGAATGTTTTGAATGCTCTTTTCTCCAATGCTTCAAGTTAGATATCTCTATCTAAGTTCATAATGAATTCAAAAACACACTTATATATGCTTTCCTGCTAACATTCGTCAAATTAAACCAAAAAAGCTAACAAAGAGAAACCTTTTTAAAGGTCTTATGTCGACATACAATTAAATTTGCCCCGACCAATCAGGGAGGACTTGGTCGTGGGTGCCCAAGGCACCTTTTTGGTCCGGGGTAAGGTAAAGTATGGGCCCCTAGTTCCCAATTTACATTGGTTTCGGGAGATTTTGCATTGGGATGAATATTTAGAATGTATAATGTAATCACGGGGACCTAGGAGCTAAACAAGGAGGTAAAAAGGCAAGTGTCCACTTTTTACTCCATAACAATATCTAGCCCAGCTGAAAGATGGATGTGGAAATATAAGAATATTCCTTGCTGATGTGAGGAGGGATGACGTCATACTAACATCAACAAGGAATATTCTTATATTCTCACAGAATATTCTATATCATCAGAATATTCCAAAACCAACCTTGATTTTTTTCAAAACCACATTTTGGGGTCAAAACCACCCTTTTTAAAATAAAAACCACATGTTTTTTGGAGGGAAACCACTTTTCGGCAGTAAGTGGTTTTCTGGCAATTAACCATTAACATTTAGTGTAACTGGTAGCAGTTAGTGTAACTGGTAGTAGTTAGTGTAACTGCTAGAGGTTAATCGCTAGCAGTTAACTAACTCTGTGATTTTTTAATAAAAAATTTCATACCGTACGGCACTCCGTAAAGTCTGAGAGTGAAAAAAATTAACTCAAAAAATTTTGACTCTGATTTTGATGATTTGATAGTCAATCTCTAGGTTTTTGGGCCTTCTGAACGCAATGGCGAAGTCTGTTTGGTCTGAGAATGCACTGAAATATCAACTACCTTCTGGAACTACTCTGAAAACCTTTGTTGCAACTGCGTCCTCCGATCTCTGATTTTGATGAAATGAAAGTCAATCTTGACTTTCTTGAGCCTTCTAAACACTATGGAATGACTTGAAATGCCTCTAGGATTACCAAAAGGCTGCAATCACCCAAATCTCGCAAGAACAATGTATGCAAACCAGAGTAATACAGTTGCTTATTTCTCTTCTAAATTTTTATGATTCTCTAGATCATCGGAGGATACAAAGGAAGAGCATACTAGGTTTTTGAGAAAAATATTAGCAATGATTAGTCTCAAATCTCTCAAAAATAGAATAATGAAATGAACTTATACCATACAACCAGATTCTGATATCATGTTAAATTCTACAAGAAGCGAGAATCATAGTCAGTATCTGTTGTCAGTCATAGATCAAACACACTTCAATCGACAAATGATCGAAGATCAAAATAGTAGAATGGAGAGATTATCTTGAAAGAGAATTCAAGAGACAAACTGTAAGAGAATTTCGAGAATGCTCACATTACTCTCACTAACAAGCAAAGGTGAGAGGAGAGTGTTGTATATATAGCAAAATAAGGGTAGATACATCCAAGAGGTGTAATAACTCCAACCACCAAAATAGGTGGAAGTTTTACCTACTTGGTAAATGTCAAATTACATGGTTGCACCTACTCAGATAAAGACAAATAAATAGTTGTGGGAGGTGGCATAAAAATCCAAGAGAGGGTGTGAGACTCAACTACCCAAGTGTAGGCTAGAGCGACACATGTAAGTGATGGATAATGTCATATTGTCTCATAATAATCATGCTTAAATAAACTAAGCAAGCTTAATTATATGTGTAGGAAAAAGAAATATCCCCTTACATAAGGAAAATAAAAAACCTACACTAACATTTAACATGACTAATTATATAATGTATGCATTGTATTGAAACAACTATAGTATTATTGGAAAAAGCACACCTTTAAAAAAATATGAAATTGTCCCTATTATAGTTAATACTTCTTGTATCAACTCTTCCATATATCTTCGGAAATGAAGTTCTTAAAAATTAGTAACAACAGCTAAAATTGCTTTTGAATGGTCCATAGGCACAAATATTTATAGCCCCTATTGGCCAAATACTATATGAATGGCTCTACAGAAAACATAAATGTGCATTTTAACCAGCTATAAATATCTATGTGGATCAAGGTGTATAATGTGTACATTAAAGTGTGTGCATGTATGGGTATCATAAATGTACCATAATGTGTGAATATATCGATGAGGTAGGGGATAAGTGTATATGGATGTGTGTAATAGGTAGGTAAGTAGAATAGGGCAAAGGAGCCAAATTTGCACAAAACTAGGCCATTTGTTTATTTTTGGCACTACATCTCTAAATTGATGAAGATATAATTTATTATTTGACAAACAAAGAGGAAGGGATTAACACTTTGAAATTAGATCTTGTAGCATAATAGAGCAACTGCCATATAGCTCTACAAAGCTTTGAAATTAAATCTTGCATTGGCCTTCCTCTTATCAAAGCAATTTAAACAAGCTTAATATTTTAAAAATTAGATAAGTTTTACCCCAACCTTTGATGTTTTTCACTTCTTAAGTATAAAATGATGAAAGACAAAAAGATGTTAGCCATTGCTCATGTAAGAAGAGACTTGTCATCGGAAATCAGTGCAATTCTCACTTAAGTACGTATCTCAATGTTTTTTGTTGCACATCAAACTTTTTTTTGTTCATCTTTAGAAAGAAAGTTATCTGCCTCTTAATAAAAATGGGGAACAAAATTGTCAAATTATGTTAATAACAAGAACTAATGTACAAGATTCAATGCACTTTTGAAGATATTTAAGGAGATGCAGAGGGATGAACCTTGTTTGATCTCTTATATTCATTGTACTTGCAAGTCCTGATATTACTCAATGCACTCACAAAATATAAGTTTTTTGTGAAACATTTACAAATATCTTTGATAAAAATAAGGATATACATCTCTTTAACCTTTTCCTTTTTATATAATCAACAGAAAAGAAAACTATAATTAAATTATAAATTTGTCCTTTTATGGTTAATACTTATTGTGTCATTGTTATGATCCTTAATATTAATAAATTAAACTGCCTCGAAGTTGCTTCTTTCTTGTAAAATCATTAAAAGCTTGTTAGATCATCATATTCTTAAAATTCTTAAAGACTAGTAACACCTGAGAATGCAATCATCATCAATAAACACAAATATTTATAGCTTTTTTAATAAGCACTGCACAAAACGTAATACATTTCCAACAAAACATTAATTACCTTAAATCGTTTCCCCAATTAGCCATTACATGAATTGCCTCGAATTTCATATTCATTGCCTTCTGGTTAGCGAAAACAGAATGTTTATAAACTAAGAGAATAACTTTCCTCTATGCTAGAATAATGAATGATATTTATGTTCAAAGTAAGTATTTGATGAAGTATTTTGAGAACAGCTTCAATAACTGATATAAATGTCGTAAGTCAAAACCATTGGTCAAAACAGATGGATAATAACCCTTTAAAAATTACATTTACAGCACAGTGAGCATGGCCAAAGGATACTGCTAGAGCTCTATATCAAAGCAAACTCGAGAATGTCATTCCACATAGAATATTCGACAATATGTGTCAACAACTAATTCACTGTCCTTCACATACTAGGAAGAAATAATTGGAGGACTATTTAGCATATACGTTAGTTTTCAGATACAGAAACAAGATGAAATCCAATTGTAGTTACTATAATAGAAACAGACAATGTTGGGAGCTCCTAACATTCAAATGGCACTCAAATGAAGATTATAATACCTAACGTTTTATATCTTTAATATTTCTGTTTTCAATTTTGAGCGATGACCAATTGTTCTTTTTTAGTAATTTGTTATTAACAATAACATACGTTGTAAGAGTGATTATGGTACCCAATATGTTTGAGCTTCGGAGGTTGTCAACAGCGTATGTACACTGTACATTTAATTGATTTGAGATTTAAAGCATTCGCCTTAAAAACAATTCAATCAAACAGTACCAATTCTTAAAAAGCCAACATTTACAACTAAGGAGTTTCAACTAACACACCCAAAAGAGGACGTAAGCAATAGGAGATAAACTATTACCAAAAAGAAAATGTTCATAACTGAAAGCGACGGGTAGAATGTTCGTAATTATGATGTTTTATAATGATTTAAGTGCATATTTTTTGAGTTAAATTTATTGATCTATATTTTATAAGTAGTCGCTGTATGAATTTGTTTCTTATGAGCATTCTCATTTGCAAGCTAGGCAGTATTATCTAGGAAGAAAACTCTATGATTAAGAACGCTTGAGTGCAGTAGTACTGGGATAAATGACTTTCCGAGAAGTCCTAACACTTCACCTCTGTAAACATCATCTAGATGCAATGAGTGCTACATGAACCATTCATACTCATAAAAGAAGATTATGTAAACCACTACTCATAAAATATGGGTCAATAAATTTGACTCAAATTCCACAATTAAATCCTAATAAAATATCATAATTTGATACTGCAAAAAAATACCTCCTATTTACAATTAACCCCAAATACCATCACTTAGAAGTTCGATCAAATGGGGCTATAGCAATTAAAAAATGTGGTCATTGGGCGTAGCGAAATTCAGCATAAGTTCAACCCTTTTCTCTAGTCTATTGTCGATTTGCCTATTCACAAAAGGACTAAACTTGGACTCTTCAACTTGCCAGGTCTGACTAGCGACTATGTTTAGTTGCAGAGATGAACATATCATATAAATAACATTTTCTGCTTCCAAAAAGAAATTTAGACAAAAGGACCTCCGATTTCTATCGATGGTTTTCAAGTTGTAGAGAGTATTTTTGCAACACTTGCAACGCACGATGCAATTGTTTACTAATTACATCACTAATTATTCAGTTTCTCATAGTATAATACAAAAAGTCTTGGCTTCTTGTTGAGATTGGGGATCATGTCTAAGCACATTTATCATGAAAAGTTAAATTTAATTAGCAAGATAGCAACAAAACAGTTACTTGTAAAAGGTAAGCTTAAATTTTAGATTCCGTAAGGCTTTCTACTGAAAAATCAAAATTTATTATTAATACAATTGCCTTGCTTAACGTTGCAACCGTACCCGATGTTCCGATGGAACAGCCAGTTTGGATTTATTGTTCACTAATCTGCTATAAAGCGCAGACTAGAATCCATGAAAGGAGAAGATGGGATTCTTGAATCCAAAACAAGAACACATCTCAAGTAACAGAAAGACTGTCCAAATATGATTGCAAGTTGATAGCCAAAATTACATCAAACTTGACCTCATCAGGGATTGCCTTTGATTCAATAGCATAGGTGTGCTTGATGTTCCAGACTTCTGCAGTAGAAGTATGACAATGCACTGATGATCACTTTGCAAAAGGATGGTTCCATATCTGAAGTTCACTGATAGCTAAATAGCCATCAGATACAACAGTAATATTCTGTCAATCCTGCACTCATCTTCGGAAGTTTGTGGCCCCCTAGTGTTTCTGTTTCAAGACATGTCTAAGTTGGGATTTTTGGCTTTCCATCTTTGCTTCCAAAAGCCTTGCTTTCAGACTGTTCTTCTGGATTCCCTTAGGCCACTCTACACATCCCTTTATGCCTCTAGCAATATGGGGATTGCCTGCATCTGGTGAACTCCATGTTCCACCATTCGATGGACTGACCACCCCATTCACAGACTGTTGTCCAGGTGAGGTCATTGTTACCATGCTCTTAGTGTTTGACGGAAAATTGTTTTCAATGGAAATTGTTTTATAGAACTCTCCCTTCCCAGCATTTGGCCCCCAAAGCTGCCCTTTGGTCCTCAATTGCCCTGCTGTAGGAGAGTAGGCTTCAATTTCCGTGATGACAACAGCCGAATCTTTCTTCTCTTCCCAATCTGTTTCACTCTCTGAAAAGCTACCATCCACTTCACCTCCATTTAAAGAGGTTTTGCTCTCTTGAAAAGAATTGCTAGATCCTTCCTCATCCCCACTACTTGCATAGTCCCATTCAGTCTCTTCTTCATCACCATCTTCTCTTCTTTTTACTCCATCATCCTCTCCTCCTCTGACCTTTTTATCTTGGTGGCTTCTAATTAAATTTCTATTGAATCCATGGGTCTCAGGAGTTACTGTAAGAATCTTAGAGGTATGGCTCCTGGGGCTGTAACAACCATCCTCTGGATCCCATCCAGTCCTAGCATCAGATGAGTCATTGTTTCCTGTGTATTGTTGTAAATCTCCAAAGGCAGAGAAAACATCTTCTGAAGTTGGAGGCTGATATAAGAACTCCTTCATGTCTTGAATCTGTATTGAACAAGCAGCCTCCCTGAGCAATTTAGCATCTTGCACATCTGCAGCAGCATCAGATACAATGCCATTGCCTTGAGATGCCATTCTCGAATTTATGAAAGCCTCCAAATCTCCTCGCAGTTTATCTAAAGCTAAACTCTTATCTTGTAATGCAAGCTTTGCATCTACAAGTTTCATCTGAACCCTTTCTTCACGCCACACCTCGGCCATCTGCAACATTTTACGTTCTTCCTCAACTTCTTCCCTAACTTTTATACATTCACGTTTTAGTTGCTCTACTTCAGCTTTGTCTTCCCCAATCTCTCTTGCCAATTCGTCACAAACATCTTCCATGAGCTGCCTTGCCTTCCTTTCATTCTCAAGGTCTTCCAAAGATCTCATTATTGTCATTTTTGTCTCTGCAAGCTCCTTTGTCAGTTTTCCATTAACCACTTCCATCTTCCGATTTGCTTTCCTCTCATTGTTCAATTCTTCTTTCATTTTTTGTATTGTTGCCCTGATCCTTTCTTGTTCTTTATTCTGCCATATGGCCCTCTCATCTGCAATTTTTTTCAGAAAACGATCTACTTCTTTTCGGGAGGATTTCTCTGCATGCTCTAGCTCCTGCACTTGTAGACGAGTTTGTGCCAGCTCATTTTGCAGAGCCAAGACAAGAGACGCACTTGTAGTCTGTTGATCTTCCAGGGTTTTGATTTGGTGGTATGCTCTGAAAACATCTTCTGAAGTCTTTCTAACCCCCGAGTCCCATTTTGTGGCCTTCTCCAGCGTGGGATTTGAGATTACAGTAGCTTGCTTAACTGGATCGATCTAGAGAAAATTACAGCTGGGTCACAACCTATGAAAGCACTCAAGGAAATAGATGCAGCTTTGACACTTGATTATGAACATTTCCCTATGCATTAATGAAACCCCATACTAGAAGAATTTTAAAAAGGGTGGGTATATATAGGAAACAAACACCAGTACACAAGAAAAGAAATTGAAATACCTGCTGATAGCTCTTGTTGCTTAAAACAGCAGTTGATAGAGGAATCAATCCATTCTTTTTTTTTAAAGCTCCATGATTAGTCGACCTCATCAGAGCAAGCTTATACAGATATGAACTCTCTGCATAAGCATCCAGGGGCTGCAAAGTGACATAAGCAGTGTTAAAAGCAGAATATGAAACAGCAAGATCAGACTGCCTCGAATACATCTCTTGACCATGCAGAACATTGCACCTGAGAATTGGCATTATCCATGTTGCACAAAACTTCCTAGAAACTAAACAACACACCCTTAAAAGATTCATGGCTTGTATTTTTACAGCTGCTGAGACTCAAGGGCAATCTATATATGACAAAGAGCTGGATTTCCAGAAATCGTCAGCATTCACAAGTCATGACACTAAATATGTGGATTAAAATGTTCTTTATACTTCAACATTGTCAAAAATAAAGAGAGAGACTATATTTCCTAAATTCTCCACTATACACCCTTATAAGATGTACATGGCTTGTGTTTTTGCAGCTGCTGGAATCAATACTCAAGGGCTATATATGAGAAAGAACATGGTTTCCAGAAATCACCAGTACTTCCGAGTCAAGACACTATAGATGTAGTATAAAATTTTCTTTATGCTTCACCATTGGCAAAAATATTAATAGAAACTACATTTCCACTATCAAATAGAAGCATCAAGAAACAACACATTTTGCCAACTTACATGGCCAGATTTTGACTTCATTTCAAAAAGAATAAATTGCATGTACGGAAATCTTTAACTAAAACAGAGCTGTTCTGTTTCAAACACTCTGTCATGACAAAGCAGGAAGATAGCCAATGAAGAATCTAAACAACAAGGTTCAATACAATGCAACCTAACTTTAGCGGATAAATGCTATATTCTTAGCCAATGCAAAGAGATGATACGGCAAGAACTTCTGGGTAGAACTTAAGGATAAAAGTCAAGCCTTTCATAACAAAGAAAAACAAAAAATGTCATTTACTACCAAAATTGTATAACGATCAAGAAAAACAAGATATAATAAAACAAAGCAGTTTGGCAATAAAAACGATGTATGTGTCCAAAGACAATTTGGCTTTGACAAGAAATATATCGCTTGGAACAAAGAAAATATATTCCAACCTATATGTGTCAAAAGGACCTCTCCAATTCCCCCATGCGCCTAAAAACAGGGTAATGGAAAGCAAAAATTCAACTCTTCCTACAGGCCTTCCAAGTTGCCTTTTTTGCATTCTTGTTAAGTTGAATCCTGACTAAGCAAATGCAAAATCCACATTTTGACACGCTTTTTTAAAAACTTGGAAGGTACTATTAAAAAAGAGCATCTCTGATCATATTTTTACTTAAATGTGCAAATAACAAAATGAACAATAACATCTGGGCGAAACTTTCTTAAAATCTTTGTACGATTAGGGCAGAATCTTTGTACGATTAGGGCAGAAAACTATCCTTGTAGAAATCTACATATTAATGGCAATTCTATGGAATTTCAGTAAAACAAGTATTCAGGCACAAAAACTCTATATTCTTCTTAAAATATTGTTAAAAAACTCTTCCAGGCATCAGTGTTTGTAAATTTGACAACATTTAAAAGTGGCAGTAGTTTTCTAACACGGGCTTTTGTCTTCTTTAGAAATGAGCGTTGCAGACTTAACCCTTGAATCAAAAAATAAGAAAATATATCTGCGCTCAGATTTTCCCCAAATTTTCAAATAACAGGATTGGAGGAATAGTAGACCTAAACGCTAAGTTTACTGAAACCCTCGGAAATTTTTCTTCACATTTGACAAAACTGGCAATAATAAGCTCCAGATCCCCTCAATAAGCATAACTGCAAACTATTTTGCCAATAGGTGCAGCCAGAACTAGAAGATTGTCGCGGAAAAGAAAACCTAAGGTGAGATTTCAGGAAAAGCCCTTCTGCTCAGCCTACGTGAGTTGAAGACGTGCAAGTGAGAGTCGACATTGTTTGTCTTAGGCAAAATTAAGAGTATCAACAAAGATGTTAAGCCTGATGTCTCTTTAAGCAAAAGCACATAGTGCGTTGGCTTATTTTTAGGGAGAAAACTTAAACTATCTCGTAAGACTGCTGTAACCTTTCTGTTACTTGAAGTGGTATGAACTGGATTCCTGCGAATAAAAAAGTAAAAACCAACCAGAATCTTAAGATCTTTCGAAGGAAAAGTTGTCTGGTACTGAAAGTTTTCCGCTAAGTTTAACGACTTGTATAAAGATAAAACAAGTGAGCGCTGCTAAGATTGGACCTTGAATCAGGCAGATAGATTACCAAAATAAACAAAAAAACAAAAAATTATCTGTCCAAGCTCAAATTTGCCTCAAACTTCGCAACGATCCTCATCCGAACCAGCACAAAGACGTAGCTAAAGGTTTACCTAAATCCTCGGGAAGATACTAACAAAGATTTCCTAAAATAAGTAATAATAGACAGTAAAAACCTTTTAACACGCATGTTTTATACAGAATAGAAACATTTATCCCAAACTTTATGCATCCAGAGGCTAAATTTATTCTAAATCTGACTAGATAAGCCGAAATAAAAAGAAGACAGAAATGATTTAGACCTCAAAATCCTGCTGCTCACTGCCCCCTTGTTTTTGCAAGCGATGAATGATCGACGAGATCGAAGCACTATCACTTCTCCTCCGCGAATCTTGAGGCTGTTGAAGCGCCCACACACTGGCCGCCAGTTTTCGTGCAGAAACCACAACACAAGCATCATTACCACTACTATCTCTTCGCTTGCCACTATTACCGTTATTCGGAGCGTTCACTTTCCTAGCATTATTTTTCCCGCAACCACGGGCAAAGGCATCATAGGATCGATTCTCATAAAGCTTCCAGCAAGGCACAGGCGTTCCGGGCCCGCTCTTTTTACACAACCGAGGGCTGCGAAAGCGACCACCGTGCGCCTTATTTTTCTCCTCCCTTTCTCCCTTCAAATCTAGCACAGCCTCAAGCCTGTTCGATGCCAATGAATACTCCACTGCCGCCGGAACCTTCCGCGACTTCGCCATACCTGAATCTCTCTCTCTCTCTACACTCCAAACCCTACCATTTTCCAGCCAAAATATTTTCCATCTCAACCAGCCACTACTTCACCTCACTTCAGCACAAACAATGTCTCTCTCTCTTTACACTCCAAACCCTCGCATTACCATTTTCCAGCCAAAATATTTTCCATCTCAACCAAAATAATTTCCATCTCAACCAGCCATTACTTCACCTCACTTCAGCACAAACAATGTCTCTCTCTCTCTCTCTCTTTCTACACTCCAAACCCTCGCATTACCATTTTCCAGCCAAAATATTTTCCATCTCAACCAAAATATTGTCCATCTCAGCCAAAATATTTTCCATCTCAACCAGCCATTCCTTCACCTCACTTCAGCACAAACAATATCAGCACAAGACGTAAACAATGTGCATTCCCCAAGGTAGGGTAGTTGAGAGACACAACGGCCACATTAATATCATAAACCTCGACTCGATCCTTCAACTCAACGTTGATGTGAAACCTGTAAATAGACAGCAAGATAAGAAAAAACCAAAAACGCTATAACCTATACTTAAATCTCTACTTAAAGCAAATATTAATTGAACAAAACACATACATTTTAAGCCTTGCGCCCCCATTAAACACAAATTAAACCTGTAAATAGACAGCAAGATGAGAAAATCAAAAAACCAAAAACACTTTAGCCTATACTTAAATCTCTACTTAACCAAACATAAATTGAACAAAACACATACATTTTAAGCCTTGCGCCTCCATTAAACACAAATTAAACCGCACAGCTACAGAAAAAACACCTCAGTCTTCAAATTCCAAATCAAGTTACAAATTAAACTTGGTTTCCTGTTGCTGGGGAGACTCGAACCCCAGACCTCGATACTTTTCCCTTCTCCATCTTCCCCCTTCACAGTCCCTCCCAATCCTCTCTCTATCCAGCTAATCTAAATCTAAAAACCTCTAAATCCAGCGTAACCATTCATTAGTTGACTGGAATTTGTTTTAAATGCCGGGCTTATCGTCCACGATGTTTGCAGCGGCATCCGAGGGAGATCTGACACGCGGCTCGCATCCGCAGATCTTCGCCACGCCGGACGTTCGTATGCGACAGGGGACTTTTGCGTCTTCTCCGACGTTTAATCCGTGCAATGATGAACTTACCTGAAATAAAAAAGGCCAGGCCGCCCCCACACTAGGCGTACTTACTTTGGAGAAAGGGGTGTTTTTATCCGAGGGTTGAAACCACTCTTTCTGCGTGAGGATTATTATTGCGATTCCTTAAAGCTTGACGTATAATAAAACCTTATTCTGCTCTGCTAGAGGGGACACACCATGTTCGATTCAAATGGCGGTGTACAATTTTTAAATACACTTGTCGCCCGGGGGATTTCTCGCAGCTTGTTTCCGATTAAAAAATTGGGAAGTTTTCGCTGTTAGAATCTGAACCAGAGAGATTGAGCTAGCTAGGTTATGAATTGTTTAGAACAAAGGTGAGGAAAATGGGTGGCTACTAAACTAGACCACAATAATATGGCTCTATGATTACTAAATAAGCATCGTCCTTTTACTTTTCCTCTCACCGAGTCAACTGTGTTTTGCTCCATCGTAAATCTATTATGAGTTTGGACAAATTTGCGTCTCATTGTCCAATTATTATTATTATTCATTTGGCTATGTTTGATTAATGTTGTAATTTATTTTTTAAATATATTTATATTTTGGCTATGTTCGATTAATGTTGAATTTATTTTTTAAATATATTTATATTTTGGCTATGTTCGATTAATGTTGTAATTTTTTTAAAAAAAAATTTATTATTCATTTGGCTATGTTCGATTGATGTTGTAATTTATTTTTTTAAATATATTTATATTTTGTCGCGACGATATAATCGAGGCCGTCCTTCACGCGTTCAATTTCCAAATTTGTAAGGTGCAGATTTATTGCAGAGAGCTTGGAGTGCATTTACACCGTCCCGTACAATATTTTTGGCCGGCTATTTGAGCCAGTTTAGGTAATTCGAATTTAAATGAAATTTATAGATTTTAAAAATTTGTATCTATGTATATTTGTCAGGGGAAATGTGTAAAAAAAAAAAATTTAATTTTACATTTATTTTTCATCTTGTGAGAAATATATTGTCTTCATGTTTAATTTGTCTTATCTTTTTAACATTTATTTTTCATCTTGTGGGTCTTTTTTTTTTTCATCTTGATGGAAATATATTGTCTTCATGTTTAATTTGTCTTTTTTTTTTAACATTTATTTTTCATCTTATCCCAAATATATTGCCTTCGTGTTTAATTTGTCTTATTTTGTGTTTAATTTGTCTTATTTTTTTAACATTTATTTTTCATCGTCTCTTTTTTTTTACTTTTTCATCTTGTGGGAAATATATTGTCTTCATGTTTAATTTGTCTTTTTTTTAACACATTTTTCATCTTATCCCAAATATATTGCCTCCGTGTTTAATTTGTCTTATTTTTTTAACATTTATTTTTCATCTTGTACGTCTTTTTTTTTACTTTTTCATCTTGTGGGAAATATGTTGTCTTCATGTTTAATTTGTCTTTTTTTTTAACATTTATTTTTCATCTTATCCCAAATATATTGCCTTCGTGTTTAATTTGTCTTGTTTTTTTAACATTTATTTTTCATCTTGTCCATCTTTTTTTTTACTTTTTCATCTTGTGGGAAATATATTGTCTTCATGTTTAATTTATCTTTTTTTTCAACATTTATTTTTCATCTTATCCAAAATATATTGTCTTCATGTTTAATTTGTCTTATTTTTTTTTACATTTATTTTTAATTTTGTCCCAAATATATTGTCTTCGTGTTTAATTTGTCTTTTTTATTTCACATTTATTTTTCATATTATCCCAAATATATTGTCTTCATGTTTAATTTATCTTTTTTTTTTACATTTATTTTTAATTTTGTCAGAAATATATTGTCTTCATATTTAATTTGTCTTTTTTTTTAAACATTTATTTTTCATCTTATCAGAAATATATTGTCTTCATGTTTAATTTGTCTTTTTTTTTAACATTTATTTTTCATCTTATCCGAAATATATTGTCTTCATGTTTAACTTGTCTTATTCTTTTTAGCATTTATTTTTCATCTTATCCGAAATATATTGTCTTCGTGTTTAATTTGTCTTTTTATTTTTTACATTTATTTTTCATCTTATCGAAAATATATTGTCTTCATATTTAATTTATCTTATTTTATATATAAGTTAATTTAAATTTGGAGCCTATTATCCATCAATTTACTTTAGTACCAAATGCACGAACCAACTCTTTTTTAGTAACTTGGACTTGACTACAAGCGTGAATCTAATCTATCCCCTGGATAAGATTGTGTTTGTGGCCTTGTTCTCCTAATTAAAATGTTTTCTTGCCTTCCCAAGTCAATCCTTTCAAGTATTTTGATCATTACTCATTGGCTTGCACTGTAAATACTTCAAATTGAGCTCCTAGAATCTTGCATTTAAAGATAAACCATAGTCCATTGGTCCATCATCAACAAATTTAAAGAAAAGGGAGATGTTAATTCATTGTTAGAATAATTGACAACTACCAAGAGGGCCCCCAAGGAAATGATGGATGATTTCAATAACAAATTTCAGAGAACATGGCAAACAATCCCACTTAAAATGTGCCCCCATTGGGTTGGCCTATATTTGTTATTTAAAAGCAATGGATTTTGAGATTGCTATGATGGTGAAATTTAAAAGTGGAAGCACCCTTTTGGATGCTCATAATATAGCCATAGCTACGAAAAATGATATAATTGAAATTGATAGGTTGGCCCCTAGACCCCTAATGCATTTATTCCCAAACATGCATCCTTCCTACCAATCCCACCTCAATGCTCAACCAAAAACCCACCAACCATCTATTAATCCCATCCTAGCTCCAACTCCTAAGTCAACTCATAAATATCATTTTATTAAGCTATCAACCCCTAGTGAGCTTAATGAAATGAGGAACCTACTTAGAAATATGTCGAATGAGGTCACTACTCTCAAAAAAACAAAACTACCGAAGGCCCCTATTTTCAAATAATCAACAACCTCTAATGTTGCAATATAATGCCCAAGCAAATCAAGGTTATAGACCTTATCAACACAATCGGGGCTACTACCAAAGGCCTACTTTTCAAGCAAATATATGACCTACCTAACCTCAGAACCAATTGTTACCCATGGAGCAACTGCTACAAAAGACCCCTTTAGTCCCAATAGAGAGATCATTATTGTGCAAAATAATTATGCTAAGGAACCTTTCTTATGGTGCTATCTTATTTCAACCCCCATACTCCAACCACTTGTCCTCAAAATTATCAAACTCAAGCTATTTCCCTTCCCAACCAAGTTCAAAATAATAACCAATGTAGTCAAGTGCAAGAAACACCTATCGATCCTAAAGGATCATTTACCTAAGAACAAAACTTGGTTACCTAGAAAGATTATGAAACTTATACACTAAATGAACCAACCGCGAGCTTCTAAAGGCCATAGGTTTAATCTGATTACTACATTGAGGTGAAGAGAAGGGTGACATAAGAATAAACTCAGACAAAACAAGCTACACCAAACATGCAAAATGTAGAAGAGATTCCTCTCTTTAGCATGCTAGTTACATTCAATTCTAGACCTTCCTTCGTATGTGGAGTCAATTTAAATGATCTTGGGACAACTAGGCCACTTGAGGCCCCTCAAAATAGAAGGTGTGGCTTGTCCCTTGATTGAAAGGCCAAAGGTACATTGAGAACCTAATGTCAAAAAGTCAATTGAATCTATCAAAACTTTTAATGTTATGGGTCAATTAATGAAGTCTACAGTCAATGTGACTCTCTAAGAGGTTATCTCAATCATAGAACAAATGAAACTACTAAAGGAGGCCCTAAAGAAGCAAAAAGCATCAAGAAAATAGAAGCTTCAAGTTGTAGATATACTAGATGCCCCCTCAAATCAAACTCTCATTCTCCATATTACAGGAAATGAGGTAAGCCAACTTAAACCCAAGCCTTTCTACCTTACTCTCATATATATAAAGATAAGTTGATTCATAATTGCATGGTAGACTCTAGCTTAAGTACCTCTTTGATGCCCAAAAAGGTTGTTGATGCTTTAGGGTTAACTTATGAACCTACTACGAAAGGTGTGATCTAGTTAGACAGAACCCATGTTAATGCATTCAGGGGTAGTAAAGAACCTCCCACTATCCCTCTATGCTTGCCTTAATGTTGAAATCATCCAAGATATATCCATAATTGAGCTTCCTACTATCTTTGGCATATACCTCTAAAGAGATTTCATTACAAAGATTGGAGGTCATTTATCATTGGACTACAACCATATGTTCCTAAAAACCAAGTATGGAGCAAGGATAAAAATCCCTTCTAAACCCCTCAGTATGCACCACATAGAGACCAAGCCCATGATTCCAACTGAGCCAAATTGTTATTTTATAATTGAGGATGAACTTTCTTCCCTTAAAGTCTATGAAGAAGTCCATACCACCATACAAGTTCCAAACGAAGAATATGATCAATGGTGGGAAATGGAAAATGAAGAAAGCACCGTCTATGAATTATTTGAAGGACCCAACTTGGGAACATACATCATTAATAAAGAGGCCCCACTTATCCCATAAATATTTCAAAAAAAGAGTGACAACATTAGGATATGGAAGTTGTACTTCAACAGTACCAATTGTACACTAGTAGAAAAACATAAATAAATAACTAAAAAAACTACCAAAAATTGGTCATGTGATCAGTAGTTTGGTCACGTGACCATTGGTAGTTTATTGCCGGTCATTTATCTCGTGACCAAATTTATGACCAAAAAACTTTTAGTCACTAATTTGGTGGTAAAATTTGGTAGTATATTTAGTCATTAATTTGGTTGTATATTTAGTCATAAATTTGGTAGTATATTTAGTCATCAATTTGGTAGTATATTTAGTCACATGACCATTGGTAGTTTATTGCTGGTCATTTATCTCACAACCAAATTTATGACTAAACAAATTTTAGTCATTAATTTAGTCATTAATTTGGTAGTATATTTAGTCATCAATTTGGTAGTATATTTGGTAATTTGGTAGTATATTTAGTCATTTAGTCATCAATTCCTGTTAGTTGGTAGTATATTTAGTCAATTGGTAGTTTATTTAATTATTTTTGAGGTTTAAACATAAAACACAAAAAATATAATCACTCATTCATTTGCACATAATGAAACAACTATTAAGAAGGCAAAATACTGAAATTTTATTGAGAAAATGTGTTTTTGCAACAAATACAAGACTTAAATATGTCTTTGCTTTGAAAAATGTGTTACAAAGTGTGTTTCTCAGTGCTGTGACTGAGAAAACTGAGTCACAATGCTCTATTTTTTGCTTATACAACTCTAAAACATGAAAGAACTACTTGCAAAATGAAGCCTAAATATTTCATCATGGGCTTTTACATCTCAAAATTTGAATAAATGTATCAAAACTCGCATAATATTGCTAATTGTTGCATTACTTCTTCTTTGTTGCATCTCCCGCCTTGGTCTGCACAAACAAAACCCAACAATGCAATAAGTAAATTGCCCCTTTGTAACATAAAGCAAATAAGTAACTTACTTTAACATGTTCTTTGAAAGAATATTTACCTTCTTGACTCCACAGATCTTAGATCTGTTTAGACAGAGTAAGTCAAATTTATAAACAATCAGGTTTAGACAAACATTCTTGCAACCCCCATTCCTAGTAATTAATTTCTGAACTATGAATTTTCATTGATTATAGGTTTAGGAAGCTAGCAATCCCAACTCCAAACATGTGAAAGTTAAGATGAAACTTGAATAGAAAATTCAAATATGAAACATACTTTATTGGAAAATCAAAGCATAATGAAAGGGGATGTTTGACAAATATTATAGTTGTAAATGCTCTGGTAGAAATGTATGCAAAGTTTGGAATAATAGTCAAGGAACGGGAACTGTTTGACATAATGCCTCAAAGAGATGTCATCCCATGGACATTCTACAACCTTTGCCAGCATCCTCCCTACCTGTGCCAAAATGGGAGCTTTGGAATAGGGTATGGACATCCATCAAAACATAAAGGATAGAGAAATTTTGTCAAATGTTGTAGTTGCAACTGCCCTGTTAGACATGTATGCAAAATGTGGAAGCATAGACAAGGCATGTGAACTGTTTGATAGAATGCCTCAAAGAAATGTGGTCTCATGGACTGCAATGATTACAGGATATGCACAAAATGGATTTGTTGGAAAGGCTCTAGAAATTTTAAAGCAAATGCAATTTCAAATTTAAGAATTGAATTCTTAATATTACTGAGTGTTGAAAGATTTTCACAAAACTTACGGAAGAGCCCAAATAGTTTTAGATCCAATGCAATTGTCTTTCGGCTCACAAGTTTGTAGAAAAGAATCACTTGTTGTGGAGGCAAGCAAGAACGGTGTAACCTCAAACTGCAAAAAAAACACATATTAAAGTATTAGACACTGACGTGAGAAATTTTTTGATTAATATATCAATGCAAATTACATCCATTCACACAAATTCAAATCCACGGGAAGGTTGAGATCTACACTTGTGGAGATCAATTCCACAACGATACAAGTGAACTAGAATATCAAATATAGAATTGACAATGTTCGATTAATGTTGTTATTTATTTTTTTAAATATATTTTTATTATTCATTTGGCTATGTTGGATTGATGTTGTTATTTATTTTTTAAATATATTTTTATTATTCATTTGGCTATGTTCGATTGATGTTGTAATTTATTTTTTTAAATATATTTATATTTTGTCGCCGACGATATAATCGAGGCCGTCCTTCACGCGTTCAATTTCTTAATTTGTAAGGTACAGATTCATTGCGAGAGCTTGGAGTGCATTTACATCGTCCCGTACAATATTTTTGGCCGGCTATTTGAGCCAGTTTAGGTAATTCGAATTTAAATGAAATTTATAGATTTTAAAAATTTGTATCTATGTATATTTGTCACGAGAAATGTGTAATTTTTTTTTTTAATTTTACATTTATTTTTCATCTTGTGAGAAACATTTTGTCTTCATGTTTAATTTGTCTTATTTTTTTTTAACATTTATTTTTCATTTTGTGGGTATTCTTTTTTTTCATCTTGTCCGAAATATATTGTCTTCATGTTTAATTTGTTTTATTTTTTTAACATTTATTTTTCATCTTGTCCATCTTTTTTTTTACTTTTTCATCTTGTGGGAAATATATTGTCTTCATGTTTAATTTGTTTTTTAAAAACATTTATTTTTCATCTTATCCGGAACATATTGTCTTCATGTTTAATTTGTATATTGTCTTCATCTTTAATTTGTCTTTTTTTTTTTGACATTTATTTTTCATCTTATCTCAAATATATTGTCTTCATTTTTAATTTGTCTTTTTTTTTTTTAACATTTATTTTTCATCTTATCCTAAATATATTGTCTTCATGTTTAATTTGTCTAATTTTTTTTAACATTTATTTTTCATCTTATCCTAAATATATTGTCTTCATGTTTAATTTGTCTAATTTTTTTTAACATTTATTTTTCATCTTGCCGAAAATATATTGTCTTCATGTTTAATTTGTCTTCTTTTTTTTTTAACATTTATTTTTCATCTTATCCCAAATATATTGTCTTCATTTTGATTTGTCTTATTTTTTTAACATTTATTTTTCATTTTGTGGGAAATATATTGTCTTCATGTTTAATTTGTCTTATTTTATATATAAGTTAACTTAAATTTGAAGCTTATTGTCCATCAATTTACTTTAGTACCAAATGCACTAACCAACTCTTTTTTAGTTATTTTTATAACTTGGACTTGACTGCAAGTGTGAATCTAAGTTGTCCCCTAGATAAGATTGTGTATGTGGCCTTGTCTCCTAATTAAAACATTTTCTTGCCTTCTCAAGTCAATCCTTCCAAGTATTTTGATCATTACTCATTGGCTTGCACCTTAAATACTTCAAATTGAGCTCCTAGAATCTTGTATTTAAAGATAAACCCTAGTCCATTGGTCCATCATCAATAAGTTTAAGGAAAAGGGAGATGCTAATTCATATTGTTAGAACAATTAACTACTATCAAGAGGGCCCCCATGGAAATGATGGATGATTTCAATAACAAATTTTAGAAAACATGACAAACAATCCCACTTGAAATGTGCCCCCATTGGGTATGGCCTATATTTGTTATTTAAAAGCAATGGATTTGAGATTGCTTTGATGGTGAAATCTAAAAGTGGAAGCACCCTTTTGGATGCTCATAATATAGCTATAGCTACTAAAAATGATCTAATTAAAATTGGTAGGTTTGCCCCTAGACCCCTAATACACTTATTCCCAAACATACAACCTCCCTACCAATCCCACCTCAATGCTTAACCAGAAACCCACCAACGATCTATTAATCACACCCTAGCTCCAACTCCTAAGTCAAATCCAGAATATCATTTTGTTGAGCTATCAACCCCTAGTGAGCTTGATGAAATGATATGTCTAATGAGGTAACTACTCTCAAAAGAACAAAACTACCAAAGGCCCCTATTTTCAAAGAATCAACAACCTCCAATGTCACAATATAATGCCCAAGTAAATCAAGGTTATAGACCTTATCAACATAGTCAAGGCTACTACTAAAGGCCTACTTTTCAAGCAAATAGATGGCCTACCCAACCTCAAAACCAATTGGTACCTCTGGAGCAACTACTACAACAAGACCCCTTCAATCCTAATAGAGAGATCATTGTTTGCAAAGTAATTATGCTAAGTAACCTACCTTATGGTGCTATCTAATTTCAACCCCCATACTCCAACCGCTTGTCCTCAAAATTATCAAACTAAAGATATTTCCCTTCCCAACCAAGTTCAAAATAATAACCAATGTAGCCAAGTGCAAGAAACGCCTATCGATCAAGGATCCTTTGCCTAAGAACAAAACTCAGTTACCTAGGAAGATTGTGAAACTTATACATTAAATGAACCAACCACAAGCTTTGGAAGACCATAGGTTTAATCCAATTACTACATTAGGGTGAAGAGAAGGGTGAAATAAGAATAAACTCAAACAAGACAAGCTACACCAAACATGTATAATGTAGAAGAGATTCATCTCTTTAGCATGCTAGTTACATTCAATTCTAGGCCTTCCTTCGTAGGTGGGGCCAAGTTAAATGATCTTGGGACAACTAGGCCACTTGATGCCCCTCCAAAATAGAAGGTAGTCGCTTCTCCCTTGATTGAAAGGGCAGAGGTACATTAGGAACCTAATCTCAAACAACTAGTTGAATATGAAGGCTAGAGTCAGTGTGCCTCTCTAGGAGGTTATCTCAATCCTAGAACAAATGAAACTACTAGAGGAGGTCCTGAAGAAGCAAAAAGCATCAAGCAAATAAATGCTTCAAATTGTAGATACACTAGAGGCCCCTTCAAAGAAAATTGTCATTCTCCAAATTGCAAGAAATGGGGTAAGCCAAATTAAACCCAAGCCTTTCTACCTTACTCTCATATACAAAGATAAATTGATTCATAATTGCATGGTAGACTCTAGCTTAAGTACCTTTTTGATGCCCAAAAAGGCTGTTGATGCTTTCGGGCTAACTTATGAACCTATTACTAAGGTGTGATCTAGTTAGACAGAACACATGTTAATGCATTTGGGGGTAGTAAAGAACCTCCCACTATCTCTCTATGCTTGCCTTAATGTTGAAATCCTCCAAGATATATCCATAATTGAGCTTCATATTGTCTTTGGAATATACCTCTCTAGAGATTTCATTGCAAAGATTGGAGGTTATTTATCATTGGACTACAACCATATGTTCCTAAAAACTAAGTATGGAGCAAGGATAAAAATCCCTTCTAAACCCCTCAGTATGCACCACATAGAGACAAAGCCCATGATTCCAACTGAGCCAAATTGTTCTTTTTTAGTTAAGGATGAACTTTCTTCCCTTAAAGCCTATGAAGAAGTCCATACCACCATACAAGTTCCAAATGAAGAATATGATCAATGCTAGGCAATGTAAAATGAAGAAAGTGTTGGCAAGAGACACTGCTATGCATGAAAGGTGTTATCATTGATGGCAACTAAGTCTATCATACACATCTGCATTACTTAATTTATTCATACCGAAAGTCAGAGTGGAGATTTGTTTAAGTCCGGGTAATTAGAAACAGAGCATGTGACAGGGTCCAGTATCTGGGTCTGGATCTCTCCAGTGGTAAATCATAGTGTGCTGTGGATCTAAAGGAGTGATAAGGATTGTTAAGACTATCTAAATCCAGAAATTTAGCCTCTGGTGGTGAAGGATTCAAAAGTTATAAGCATCTGAGTATTGGGTTCTAGTTAGTCAGTACAGTCAGAAGAAGAACAGGCTGACCTAGCATTTGATCTTGGTCTGGATGAAGAAAAGATGTTGGTTAAGCAATTTGTGATAATCAGTGGTATTGGTCGACATGATTGATGATTTGAGAACACAAGTTTTTGGTCTGCATTGTTGATTGTCCATGGATTCAACCGACAAAGCAGAGTTCTTAACAAATGTTCTAAGTTTTCTTGAAGCTGACTACAGTTGATTGAATTTCTTGATGTGGATATATATAGCTGATGGATTCGAGTGTTTTGAGGTGTGTGTGTGAAGTTGTGATGGAATAAGTGTGAAAAAGGTAGAAAGAAGTGCGAAGATAAAGATCTAAGCTTAGATTATGGCCTAAGAGTGAAACAGTGCGGAATAAGGATGAAGTGTGTAAGATCAGTATTATGTGCTTAACTGAAACTAAATTTCTGCATTGGTAGATGCTATTCATTAGTTCAAACATTCTGTAATCTTCTTGTAATCATCTCTATAAGCAGTGAGCCTCTTGGAGCAGTGAGCTCTAGGCAGTGCACCCTGAAAGCATGTGCCTTCCCCATTTGTAATACTTTTAACAGAGTATAATTTCTTGTGGGTTAACCCCCACCGTGGTTTTTCCCTTAACTAGGTTTCCATGTAAAAATTCTCGTGTTATGTGTGTTGATTATGTTTCTGCTCTCGTGTTATGCTTTCATGATTATATCATTAATTTGTTAATAAGTGATAAACAAGATAAATTGATGTAAGTGTTAAAGTTTTGTGACAACTGATTCACCCCCTCTCAGTTGTCTGCCCTAATTTCAATAATTGGTATCAGAGCAAGGTTCCTTGGAAGAAGCTTAACAGCTTGAGGAAGATCTGGGAAGGAGTTTCAATGGGTTCACTCAGAGAACAACTTCAATTAGCTTTAGAAGATCTTGATTAGTCCAAAGCAGAAGTAAATGAACTGAAAGCGAACCTTAAAGATGATGATTGCATTGAGATGTTAAAAGAAAAACTAAAAAAATGTATGGGAAAGAGAAAGGAGCTACTTTAGTAGCTAGCTAATTCTACTGAAGAAAATGGCATGAATGAGGCTTTGGAAGAAAAGACAAAGGAATGTGAGAAGCTAACAAAAGAAGTTTTTGTTCTAAAACATGAGATGGAATCTGGGGTGATGATGCTAACCAAAGAAATTGAGGAAAGGAAGAAGATTGAAGAAAACCTGAATCAAACTCTGAAGGAAAGAACAAAAGAATGCTGCAGAATGGACAGAACAATTGGTCACCTAAAATCTGATCTACAAGAATGTAGATATAATGAGGAGGAACTTGAAAGGTAAATTGTCATTCTCAGACATGACCTAGAAGTTGCAAATGAATACAAGGAGAAGTTCAAGATAAGCTCAGCTAAAATTGAAGTGTTGCTTGAGAGTCAAAAGAAGGTTGATGATAAGCATGGTCTTGGGTATGAAAAAGGTGAAAGCTCCAGATCTGGACAAAGAAATTCTCAATCAAGGAATGGGAGAAACAGACCTAGAAGACCTCTGGTAAGACAACCTAATGCTCAAAGGTATCCATCTTTCAATGGAAATTGTTTCAATTGCGGGTGCTGCCACAATAATGGGTTACACTTTCTCAGACATCCTGATTTTTACTAAAATCCCATATTTTTATAAAATATAATGATTTAAGCCTTGAAAGGTTCCATTTAAAGGATTGTAATTAAGTAGGGTTTGATCAAACCCCCTTAAATCAAACCCCCTTGGATAGAACCCCACTAGTTTTAAACCATACATGTCATGGAGTCTCCTCTACACCTATCAAAATGCTGATAAAAAACCACTTTTGATTTACCTTTTGGGGGATCAAATGAATTCATTTAAAATTTTATATTTTGTAAGGATGTAGTCCTTATTATAAGCTTCCCAAAAAGTATAATTTTAAATATATTTAATTTGATTATTATATTCATTTTTTATTTCTTATGAATGTAGGTTTTTTAATAAACATCAAGGTCTATGTTTCATACATACGAAAATATAGGAAAATATAGAAAAAAATTCTAAAAAATACGTGTCCTCAAGGTATTGATGTTCTTATTCCAACAAAAAAAAATTGAATTCCGATACATACAAAAAAAGTTATGCTTTACATAGTGCACCTATGTCTAAATTGTAATTGGTTTGACTTCAAAAGTTAATTAAAATAAAAATATTCAATAAAACATTATTAAACCAAATGCATCCTCTAGATATCATAGTTAAAAATCTAAATTTGAAAAATTAGAATTTTATCCTTCATAGAAAAAAAGTTGTTTTACACAGTACACGTCACTCTTTAAAAATGTTGTTTACTGTTAGAAACTAGTTATTGAAGGAGATGGAAAAGGAAATATAATTTGATTCCAAAAAATTTAAAAATATATATATTTAGAATCTACAAACAAAATGTGACAAATCATTAGTTTACATCATCTTCAAATTCCTCATGGTTTAGCAACTATAGGTGTCTGAATGTGAAGATTTTTTTCAAAATGTTCATTTCAATGTCAACTTTGGCCAAAAAGTGTAACCCACTATTGTGGGATCACCCTTCAAGCAATAAATTTGGTCATAGAGCTACTCAGTGTAGAAGCAAAATAAATCAAAGTGGTCCATCCTTCTTTGGTCAATGCTTCAAGTGTAAGAGGTATGGTCATAGATCCAATGAATGCAGAGGTATGATAATGAATAACTCTAACAATATAGGAAATGGAAATTCCTTCAATGGCAAATGCTTTGCATGCAATAGATTTGGACATATGGCTAATCAGTGCAGATCAAGAGGAAATCAATCAAATGGGCAAAGAAATATTGTATGCTTCAATTGTAATCGATCTGGTCATATTGCAAGATTCTGCAGAAGCAGGAATAATGAAAGAAGAGGTCCAGTAAACAAAAAATTGGATGAGCAGAGTCAAGACAAAGACAAGGGCAAAATTGATGTAAATGAGATCTAGAAAGAAATGAATAAAACGTGGGTGAAGAAAGATACAAACAATGAAGGTGATGGATCCACACCAGAAACCGGTGCTGATAATTCCTCTGAGAATTGAATCAGGAGCTCTGGCTCAGGGGGAGCTACATTGAAAATCAAATTCCCCCAGCCAGTAAGTAGGTGCCTGAATCTGGCACGATGAGAGAAGATAATTTGAGTTATTACAGATCTTTTGAAAGGATTTTTGGAAGAAAAGAAGTGGATATGGTGATTTGCGGAGTGATTCATGAGAAACTGCATCAAGAAATAGAGTAACCAGATGAAGTTAGGGCAACACATTTATTACAATGGAGAATTGGGTTTTGTGGAGCATAAAACATCATCCATTCATCATTTGGATCACTTTGCATTCAAAGAGAGCAAGCAGAAGAGCACCTGAGCTAAGATTTCAAGGATTTGAAGTGCGACCGACAAATTCATCAACTAACCCTAATTCTATGAAAAAGGTATTTTTCTACGAAGCTTTGAACTTGTAATCTTTTGCAATGGATACACCTTTGGTTGTTGATATCACTAAAAGGCCCCGACCAAAATTCAAGAAGCATCCACACAATCAGTAGAAGTCGACCCGTTAGGTTCATTTTCAAGTGTTTTGTATGGTGTATTGCATGTTGAAGATATTAGGGTCTATATTCATGCGAGCATAGATGAATTTGGGGACTCAAGCTTTGTAATTTGTTCAAGAGTCATCTAAGGGATGAAATTCACGGTCCTAAACCTGAGTATAAGGCATTGCACGATAAACATTTCATTCAGATTATAGGGTTTCCATCCTTCGATGAAGATGAATGGGTCTAGTATGTGCTGAGCTGAATGCATGATGAATTTATATGGCTAATGAAACCCTTCAAGATCACCAAGGATGCCACCAAGGCTATGACAAGGTTAAACTCATCCGGTGGACTGCCAATGTTGAAAGCAGTAAAGAATCAAATAGTAACTGATGCTACCGGTTCAAGGTTTGACAAAAGGGCAATGACTATAAATGACATCATTGATCCAGATGTAAAATTTGCTTCAATGGTGATTGGATATAAGATTTATCATTCTAGCAAGGAGAATTCTGTATCCGGTACAACTATCTTGCAGCTTATAAGATGTTGAGAGAGAATGTTGATTATGACTTGTGTGAGTTGTTGCAGAACTAGCTGATGGAAAATTTGAATAAGGTAAAGAAGGATAAGAAGAACACCTTCAAATATGGTACACTAATCTTATGTTTGTTCTTCTATTTCATGAATGAGTTAGCCGACAAGAAAAGCATGTGTTGGAAAAATGACAAACCTATTGCTATACAGATAAGAGAACACTTGAACAACATTGGTGACTCTAAAGCACAAAAAACTGCAATCTGGGGTTACTTCAAGAATTTTTAGAGTATGATACATTCTAGGGAAAGAATTCCTAAATTGGTTGTTGAGAAATACAAGAATGAGATCTGCTTCATGGTGGATATTGATCAATGCTTAATGGAAGCAGTAGAACCTAGAACTGTTTGGATCATGCCCATGGAGTATGAGGTAGATGAGAAAATGTTGGATATGTATGCTCAACATCTCTTGAGCAAACCCAAGGATAATTCCATGGAGAGATTTGGGACATATAAGGAGCCTAGTTTGAAACTGCATGTTGAGCTCAGAAAACCTGAAATCAAGAGGAAAGTTCAAAAGCAAGTAGAAATGTATGTTGAAAGCATTGGCATAACTAAGGAAGTTGTGAAGTAAAACAAAGAAAGGATAGAAAAAGCTGAGAAGGAGATGCAGGATAAGAAACAAGGAAGTGCTCTGGAAGTCTCCACCAGCTAGCCTAGAAAAATAAGAAGCTGTGTTGCTGCCTCTGTTTACACAAAACCTGTCAGAATAGAGAAACCAGAAGACAAACCATCCAATAAAGATGGTAAAAGAATGAAGACTAAAGCATCCAAAACATATGAGAGCATTAAAGATGATGAGGAAACAGAATTAGATGAAGCAGTAAAGGAAATAAAGACAAAGAAAGCAGAAGCTTCAAAGACTGCAAAAGATAAGCCTTCTGGAAGTATGAAGGTAAGTAAAAGACAAAAGACTGAAACCTAAACTAGAAAATCCACTTTGTCTATAGAAGAAATTGTGAATGCTATGACAATTCATGGGAATTTGAAACCCATAATAAAATACTATGACACTTTTGATGATACAAACAAGAGAATTTTGGAGGATGCCACTGTAAAATACTTGAATACATTCAATAGAGCTCTTATGGAAATTTTATCTAAAATTCCTAAGAGTCTAAGTAACATTTTGGAAATGAGGAAAGAGGCCGCTAAAGCTAAAGATTTGGAGCTGAGGGAACATGTGTTATCTAGTTTGTGTCCAGTGATCTCCAACAAAGAAGCAGATAAAATTTTTAAAGAGGTCAAGAATGATTTCAGAAGCAAAACAAGGATGAATAAGCTGATGATTGGAGATATTGATGAAGTTGTTAAAGAAATAAAATAGATTTTGAAGAAAGCACTGGACAAGAACAAGTTCTATGTGGTTGCAGAAGAACCAGTTGATATTGAGGATGCATCAATTCTGAATGATGAAGAGCAGCACAGAGATGAGTAGCAAACTGAGATAGATGACTTCTCTGTTCTCGAAGAGGAATAAATAAACAAAGAAGATGAAAAGATGATTGATAAAACTAATGATGCAGGAGGTATTCAAACTCCTCTGAATCAATCTGGCAAAGAAGATACAAAAATGAATGTTGAAATAGATGCTCAAACTAAAGATGATTCATTGAAGAATAAAGAGCATGGAATAGAAGAAGCTAAGAATCAAGAAGCAGAAAAGGCCAAGGACAAAAATGAAAAGGAAGAAGAGATGACAAAGGTTGAGGAAGATCCCAAGCAGGACAATCCGGTTGACAGTACCAGTAAGGATCAAATAGATACATCAACATCTTGGGCAAGAGACATTGCAGAAGCAGTGCAAGAAATTTTGGAAAATGATAAACTAGTTACAAAAGAGTTGAAAGGTCCAATCAATTTGGACAGTCTTTCACCAGTTCAGAAGATAAAGTGGGCCTCTCTCGCACAAGCTAAGGCCAGAGAAGATATTTTGAAGTCTCACATAGAAGACAGTGAGCTACTTGGTCTAGCATCAGGGATTTTAGAGAAAATCATGTCAACTTACCAAAAGGACTCATAAGCTTCCCCCTCCGGTCAGTTGAAGAATTTGATAAATTTTGTAAGTACTCATTTTGAGTCCCTTGAAAAATCTGCAGAGGTCAAGGTTAAAAATGAATTCAATGATAAAAGATTTGATGCCCTGAAAGGGATGATTGCATTAGTAGAATTGTGCTGGATACCAGTGTTAAGTATATTCAAAATTCTCTTACAGAAGGAGGGAATGTATATAAATTTTGTTTATCTTGTCCTAAAGCTATCGAGGACATTGAAGATAAAATAAAGGAGTTTAAGCAAAAACTATCAAGTGTATCCAAATCTTTTGATCCTGTGATAGCATTTGTGGCAAGCAAGGAGTGTCAGGCAATCATCTTGATTGAAGAAATAAAGAAATTGACAAAAGAGAAGGAGAGCATTGAGGCAAGGATGAGTGAGCTCTGGGGACTAATTTCCCCCAAGTTGGAAGCAATGTTCAATACCATGACAGAAGCCCAAGCTGCTGCTAAGTCAAGTGATCCTACTGACTTGTGGAAAGTAGAGTCTCAAGCATTCTTATTCAGTGGTCACATCTCAGTTTTGAACAACATGAAGAAGAGTTGGGACAATGAGTTGGCGCTGTTAAAGAATGTCTTTGGTAATGTGTTCAAACTCGTGTAAATAAGTCATAGGGTTGTTTGTATATATGTCCATGTACATAAAATTTTTGGTCAATTTTGGAATGCAGATTTTGTCGAGTTTGATGCTCAATTATAGATATTGGAACTACTGGACCACAAGACAATATTCACTCCTGGCTATAAAGTTGTATTGCATATACACTTCATTGTGGAGGAATGTGAGACTATGGAATTGTTACATCCAAAAAGTCCATCCTTTGCCATTGATGTCAAAGGGGGAGTGAAGAACAATGAAAAATGAGGAATCTAGAAAAGGGGGAGCACTGGAGAACAGTGAAAAGCATAAGTGTACAAAGTAAGGGGGAGTTGTTCCGACACTTAGTCATTTTTCACTAAGTGTTGCCATCAATGCCAAAGGCGGAGATTGTTGGCAAGAGACACTGCTATGCATGACAAGTGTTGTCATTGATCATAACTAAGTCTATCCTACACATCCGCATTACTTAATTTGTTCATACCGGAAGTCGGAGTGAAGATTTGTCTAAGTCTGGGTAATCAGAAACAGAGTATGTGACAGGGTCCAATATCTGGGTCCAGATCTCTCCGGTGGTAAATCACAGTGTGTTGTGGATTTGAAGGAGTGATAAAGATTGTCAGGACTATCTAAATCCATAAATTTAGCCTCCGGTAATGAAGAATTCAAAAGTTATAAGCATCTGAGTATCAAGTTCTAGTTAGTCAATACAGTCAGAAGAAGAACATGCTGACCTAGCATTTGATCTTGGTCCGGATGAAGAAAAGTTGTTGGTAATTAGTGGCATTGGCCGATATGATTGATGATTTGAGAACACAAGTTTTTGGTCTGCGTTGTTGATTGTGCATGGATTCAGCCGACAGAGCAAAGTTCTTAACAAATGTTCTAAGTTTTCTTGAAGCTGACTACAGTTGATTAAATTTCTTGCTGCGGATATATATAGCCGATGGATTTGAGTGTTTTGAGGTGTGTGTGTGTGTGTGAAGTTGTGATGGAATAAGTGTGAAAAAGGTAGAAAGAAGTGCGAAGATAAAGATCTAAGCTCGGATTATGGCCTAAGAGTGAAACAAGGTAGAATAAGGATGAAGTGTGTAAGATCAGTATCTGTGCTTAACCAGAACTAAATTTCCACATTGGTAGATGCTATTCATCAGTTTAAACATTTTGTAATCTTCTTGTAATCATCTCTATAGGTAGTGAGCCTCTTGGAGCAGTGAGCTCTGGGCAGTGCGCCCTGAAGGCATGTGCCTTCCCCATTTGTAATACTTTTAACAGAGTATAATTTCTTGTGGGTTAACCCCCACTGTGGTTTTTCCCTTAACCAGGTTTCCACATAAAAATCTTGGTGTTATGTGTGTTGATTATGTTTCTGCTCTTGTGTTATGCTTTCATGATTATATCATTAATTTGTTAATAAGTGATAAAGAAGATAAATTGTTGTAAGTGTTAAAGTTTTGTGACCACTGATTCACACCCCCCCTCTCAGTTGTCTACCCTAGTTTGAACAGAAAGCGCTGTCTATGAACTATTTGAAGGAACCAACTTGGGAACATACATCATCAATAAAGAGGCCCCACTTATCCCATATATATTTTTAAAAAAGAGTGACAACATTAGGATATGGAAGTTGTACTCCAACAACGCCAATTGTAGGATTGGGGCCAGAGATGATGTATGTATAATTTCACCCCAAGAGAGAGAAGTACCAACAATCATACCAAATGTAATTCAGTTACACTAGAAACATTGTTGAATATGAGGCACTAATCCATGGCCTACTATATGCAGAGAAGATAAATGTCAAACTGTTGCAAGTATATGGCAACTATGAGTTGATAATTAAACAACTAAGATCACAATGCTTGGAAAAGAGTTATCTAATGAAGGAATATAAGCACCATGTGTGGGATCTATTGGAATCCTTTGATGCTCTCAACTTTTAAGCTATTCCTTGAAAGAAGAATAAGATGCAAATAGAATGGCTTTGATTGACACAATTTATTATGATGAATGACTTGTTAAAAAACAAAGATGGTGTCAGATTCATAACTAGATTTGCAGTGCTAGATAACAAATCTCATTCGATGGTGTTTCAAAATGATGAGAATATTGCTCACTTTATCCAACAAACTAATGAGTTTGAGGAAGAGTTAGCACCAAAAGTTAAAGAAGCATATGGAGACTAGATTCTCAAGTTGAAAGGAAATAGATTGCCCAAGGGAATGATTACTCTAGAAATTATATTCAACCTAGATGACTCATGCAGGGATAGAAGAAAGATAGAATCTAGTAAGAAGGACTACAAAGATGTTGAAATAGCCCCCAGAAAGGTGGTGAAACTAGCTAAGGTATGTACAACTACAAAAAAAGGAATGCCTAGTTAACCTTTGTGCCACATATGACCAAGTCATGGTTTGAGATTATGAGAGTTTAAAATGGTATAGAAAAGAGGTTATGCAACATACAACTAAACTGTAATTAGAGATAAAATCAATAAGATAAAAATAAAATCCAATAAATCCAAAAATACAGCGAATTATGAAACAAGAGTTGCCTAAGCTGATCAATTCAAAGATAATTTATCCTATCAAACAATTAACTTAGGTTTCCAACTTGGTCCTTGTCAAGAAAAAGAATGGAGAGATCTAGTTTTGTGTAAATTTCAGAGATCTTGATAGAGCCTCTCTCAAGGATCACTACCTGCTACCATCAATGGACCAAATTTTACAAACTATGGTTAGGTCTGATAGGTTTTCAATGTTTGATAGCTTCTTAGGCTTTAATCAAACACTAGTAAAAGAGGAAGACTAGCACAAGATGGAATTCACCATTAAATGGAGTACTTTTGCCTATCAAAAGATGCCTTTTGGTCTATCCAATGCTAGAGGAATGTTTCAAAGAGCAATGAATATTACTTTCAAAGATCTCATTAATGAGGTTATCCTAATTTATCTAGATGATCTAACTATGTTCTCAAAAGATAAAGAGGATCGCTTTGATCACTTGGAGAAAGTATTCCAAACATGTCAGTAGTTTGGGATCTCTCTCAACCCCAAAAATGTATATTTAGTGCCCCTCAAGGGAAACTATTGGGGACCACATTGTTTCTAAAATAGGTATAGAAATTGATCCTAAAAGGGTCCAGGCTATCCTTGAACTCTCACTTCCCTAACTCAAGAAGAGCCTACAGTCTTTTCTAAGAAAGATAAACTTTGTGAGAAAACTCATAACTAACTTTGTAGGCATTGTGTGACCCATAACTCTCATGCTTGAAAAGAATCAATAGTTCAGATAGACAAAGGAGGGGAAGTAGGCATTTGAATAGATTAAAGAGGCTATTTCAAAGGCTCTAGCATTAATAAACCCTAAATTTTCCAAATATTATTCTCATATGTGTATGGTGGTCAAGGCAACATTACTACAATACTCACATAAAAGAATGGAAAGAATGGCTCAAATGAACACCATGTTGTTTTTTTTATCCAAATATTGAAGGACACTAAGGTAAAATATAATTTTATAGAAAAATAAACATATGCCTTGGTAAAAGGACTAAATAAATTTAGACATCTAGTCTCTTATAACAAAATTATTTCCATGGGCATCCACGCAAGCATAAGAGAATACATTCTTAATGGAGAAATCAATAAGAAAGGAGTTAGTTGGATTACAAAGATTCTTGAATATGACGTAGATGTAAATCCCACAAAGTTGGTAAAATGAAGATCTCTTTGCCAACACTTAGTGGAAGATATTCTTATCCCAAAGGATGTAGAATAAATACAAGAGCAACAAGGAGAAACTTGCCTAGCCAATGAAACAGAGCATGAAGTAAGATGGGTGGAAGACAAGATCAATTTTCTACAAATAGGGTAATACCTTAGCAATCTAAATCCAACCAAGATGAGAGCATACAGAATGCAAACAACACATTATAGATTGATCAGGAATGTCCTCTTTAGAAGAAATTTTGATGAAGTACTATTAAGATGTGTAGAGAAAGAATGTACCCCAATACTTCTCAAAGCATTTCACCAAGCCCTTTTAGACAGGCATTACTCAGCTTAAACCACAACAACAAAGATCATGCAAGATGGATACTACTAGCCCTAGATGTTTTTTATGTGCTCACAAGTGGATAAGAAACTGTCACAACTATCAATTCTCCACTAGCAAAAAAAAGAAAAGGACCACTTCCCTTGAAACCCATATCTATAATCAACCTTTTATTCTATAGGGATTAAATTTCATAGGAATAATAATCCTTTGTCAAGTGTAGGTCACAAGTTCATAATAATTATTACTAACTATTTTACTAGGTTCATTGAATCTATAACATTGAAACAATTAACTAAGGCAATGATCATTGACTTCTTAGAGGGGATAGTCACCAAGTTTGATATCCCTGAGACCATAATTACAAACAATGCCAAGGCATTTGTTGGAGAGAGCATAACTCAATTTTGCTCAGAGTATGAAATCTATTTGAAAGCTTCAGCAAACTATCATCCACAAGGTAATGGACTCATAGAGTCAACCAATAAGAACTTATTGAGAATCATCAAAATAATTGGTTCAGAGCACAAAAGACATTGGTGCATACACTTGAAAAGGCCATATGGGTAGACAATATTACAAATAAGCAATATTTGGGGTCTTCCCCTTTTGTACACTTATTTATGGTAAAGAGGAGAGACTACCTATTTTAATTGAGCTACCAGCCCTAGAAATCATTCACTAGCTAGAAATTGATGAAAATGATGTAATGTTTGTAAGGCTAGGTGAGCTACTACAATTGGAGGAACACATAAATGATACCTAAGACCAAATGAGAAAGCATCAAGAGACAATCAAATGATGGTTTTATAAGCAAACCATAGTGCAAGCTTTCAAAATTGGTGATCTCATTCTCAAATGGGATGATGATAGAGCAAAACCTAGATGACATAGTAAATTTGATTTATTATTGAGTGACCGATATGCTATTGCATCTTGCAAGCATGCTGACTCATTTGAGCTATCAACTCTTAGCAAAATTGTGTTGCCAATCCCAATTAATAGGATCCATCTCAAGTCATATGCATAACTTTTATTTTTCTTGTATTTAGTTCTCCTTGTTCTTGTTTATCCATGTTCCTTTGTCTCCACTTCTATAATTATCCATTATTAACCATCATTATGTTCATGTTATATACTTTATATCCCCATCACATCCAAATTTCAATCTAAAATTATCTTCACAAAATTACAAAGGCAAGCCAGTTGAGTTATCTCATGTTGAAATCCTTCTCCACTTAGAAATCTTTTGGTTATAAGCCTTGTGGGTAAAATTATATACAAAATACATCATCCCTCAAAATAAAATGAGTTCCATGTGTGATTTTATGCTAAAATGGAGTACAAACCATCTAATCATGTTGCATTTGTTTGATCTTAAGGCTCCCACTAATCCTAAATATTTCTATAATGTGTTAGTGTGCAAAGCCTTGACAACGATATGATATGTTTCAACATCTTTATCTAGACTGTCAAATTAAAAGGTGCATGCCATGTCAAAAAATAATAAATGGTTCATCTTCCTCATTAATAGTCATGTGCCATCATCATGAAAAGTTTTACTAAAAGAAAAAAATGTAAGAAGACAAAGGCCCAACGATTGTCAAATGCATTCCAAAGATATAATTTGAGTTGTCAAAAAAATGTTTTCAACAAAAGGAGGAAAGGGTATCTCACTTGTCATATTAGGATGTCATGTGTCATTACCATGGGGAGTTTTATGAAGGAGGGAAATAATATAACTCGTGCTTACACCATTGTGACACATCATCCCCAATGGCCAATTAAATACAACCATTTGAAATTTTCAAAAGTTGGCACAATTCAACTACCTCCATAGATAATAATGTAGGTTTAATTAGGAATTTATCTATTGCTACTCTTGAGACTATAAATATAGAAATACATGGCCATTTTCTCATTTGGCAAGCACATTACTTAATCCTATAGTGCAAGAAAACAAGTTTTGATTGTAGGGTGTGATATTTTGTCTTCATCTACCATATTCCCTACAAAAGATATTTCAAAATACCTAGTGTGATTAAAGATACAAGTGTTACAATAATGAATAAGGGTAGAAAGGGCAAGGGACCCCTATAGCCACCACTCATACTAGCATCACCGACTAAGAAGGGAAAGGTCTCCATCCCAAAATTGGACCTGGCATATTCATCCTTCATAGCTATGCACCCCAATGAGGTGGTTGCAAAACCATGTAACCTTGTTCAATTCACCCATACAATTAGAGATAATATTATATAGGATGATGTTGGTTTAATATGTGATCCTATGCTTTCTACAACCACAACTTCCCATAGGGAAAGCACCTATTGGCATAGGAAGGTAGCCCTTGAGAAATACCCTCTAGATGCAAAAGATAGTTATGCAAATAAAATATGGACATCCTTCTTAGCATGGTACCTTATCCCTATTGTCCATCCTAGCCCAGAGATTATCATGGAATGTGTCCAACAATACAACCTATCCACCCAAAATATCAAGGGGAAGGGAAGAGGCTCCACCTTTAAATTCTAAATCACTATAGAGACCATAAAAAAAAATTGGGTATCCCCTTGGGTTATTCCACTTCTTTGCACACACCCTTGTATCTTTTGGAATGAGTTGCCAAATCAAGTCACCTTTCTAAGAGGCCTCTACATTAAATAACCCCTCAATGTACCTCTCAAATTCCCTATGCAATTTGTTTGATGGAAAAGGGAGACTTAGCTTAAAACCCTAAGCTAGGTCCAACCCTCTTCCATCAACATTGGAACACAAAGCGAGCTTGGCTTCTACCTTTGAAGGAGAGACAAACTACAAGGGTTTTGTCTCTTTGATGTATAAAGGAGTGCTAACCAAATCCAACTAATCAAACTAGGGTAAATTAGGAAACCCTAATTGAGCAAGATCAGTGAATAGATGACTGATAGAGACTGTTACAAAAAATCTGAGACAATAGCAGAGATCAGGGGACATAGAGGAACTAGAACCTGGGTTTGAGGGTAGAGAACCAAGGCACTGGGCACCCTAGACCTAGATTAGGGTTCTGCAAAATATTCTGATCTGGATGTCTTCACTTTTCTGCCTTCCTACTTCCTGTTACATGTTGTCGTCTGACTCCGCCGAATGTGACCTGCACACAAACAAGAAGAGAAAGGATTGTGTTGTTTTTAGGGGCTTGCCTTAGTCAAACCCTGTGTTGGTGTTTCTGCCTCCACTACAACAATTATTAGAGATCAAAGAGTGTATGCCCTAGGAGGGCAGAGGCAAGATCTGCTATAAATTATGAAAGAATGAATATAAATGGTAAATGTTACCACAAGATATGAAACCCTAGTTGGAGTAGGTGACTCAAGACTATGCACTAACAAGGAGATAGAGTGTGAAGACTTGAACTTCCATCAAGACCTACAAACAAGCATCATAATATCCACATCCAAAGAGCTATTCTAATCATGAAAAATACTTGAGTAGAGGAGAGCAATTCTAACATTCTAATCTTCTCTAGTTATCTAAAATGAATAATAAGACTCCTTATATGCATTCCCGCTCACTATCGGTGAATAAAACCAATTGAGGCCAACAAGTGTAAACCAAAGGAGTGTCCTAAGCCGACACCACCAAATTAAGCTCAAGGCTAATAGTCGGGCCCAGGGCGTTGGGCGCCCTAGTCCTTTATCCCCACAAACTCCGAGGAGTGCTTAATGGGGTGAGCTTAGTCCAACCCTAAGTTTATTTGTCAGGGTTTATTTATCAGCATCAAGAATTGATTGTTTATTGTTCCATTAGGTGTCAAAATGGGTCCAAATTATCAAGGGTAAACATTTTACTCCTTACCATTTAGCCCCCACTTTAGCGTGGGTACGAACTTATGTTCATATCCACACTAAAGTAAGGAGAAGACAAATTTCAAGCATGAAAACATATAATGCAAATAATTCCTCCGAGTTGTGGACCATAGTAGCCCACAAGCTTAGAATTATAAGGTTGTAAAACTGTTACCTAATTTCACTACTAGCCCAATCAGGTAGAGCTTTTCAAGTTTTAAAGAAGAGAAAGGTACATTTTATTTCTGCTGCTACATTACATGCATGTGTATAAATGGAATCATAAGGTTACGCACAAATATTTTCAGAAAGAGTAATCTTTATTGATAATATAAATGTATAAGGTCTCACACAAGCCGTGAGACTAACTGTTTCATTGCAAATAAAAAGAGAAACTATACATTTATAGAAAACTAAAGAGATAAATATGCATATGAGATAGGGTGACTCGTCATTGCCTAAATGATGAGTCTTGGTCCTGCTTGTGTTGTCTTGTGTCATCCTGCGTTGTCCACTTGTCATGCACTCAGCTGCTATCTCTCTATTGCCCCTAGTTACCTACATAAATTTTGAAAACTAATGTTAGAGCAATGACGAGGCATCATACATCATATGATATACATCTACAAATATACAATTTGACTTTTAGATGCAGTAAACCAATTATTATCATGTGGACCTTCGAGAAAGCAACAAGATAATCAAGAAATATCAATCACATGTCCATCATTTTTCTTAACATGTTTGTTTCATGTGCAGATATAGGTGTCATTTAATACTCATTTCATTTTAGCATGTGGGGAAAATGTGGCTCCCACGAGGGTTGAGCCTAGCATGTCTAATAGAGAGCCATTAATGCTTTCAAACAATATAAAAGAAAGAGATACAGGATATACAATGCAAATCATTGCAGTCCTCACTGAATAAAGTTAGTACTATGAGTATAGTCACAGTTAACAAGTTGATAGCTTATTGAGGGATAGTGATCATGGAATTAATGGTGATAGTTAGCTGAGGGTGATTGTCATAACACCCATGAAGAGTGGTGACAGTTAATATGACATTGCTTTCAAAACAATGAATAGTCCATCAACATTCAGATGGAAAAGAAGCATTGAAGGATAGAGATCACCATCAAAACATGAAGTTGTTTCTCAAACTAAGCATTGATAGTAAATAATACAAAGGCACAGTGAGCTTTCACACTATGATGATTACATGCCATAGCCAATGTCACCAAGAAACAAATGCTTAAGCTACAGAGTACTTCATTGACCAAATGTAAAGAAAATCTGTTACTATCCATGAGAATGCATTAGTATGTTCTTATTCACTGGAAGGACACAATGATTTTTTACTGTCAAGGACTGGAAGAAATCAAAAGATATGAATGATATATTACTATTATACAAACGGAGATAGATGCATCATGTGAAAGCACTTTATACCATCAGTTAAACCTTCTATAGATCATATATGTGACTGTATATAAGATTTGCAGAAGTAGTGAGAGATCTGAATGATGACAGTCTTCATAGAATTACCAAAGGACAGTCATAAAAGATGGCTATCACATCAGTTTGATATCAAGAAAAGAAGGTTGTAATGAGCAGAGAAATAAATAGTCATAACAAAAGGGAGTCTGAGATATCTTCAAGAATAAGAAGCAATAGTCATTAGAGAGCTCTACATCACTACAAAAAGAATACTGTCAGCATCAAGAGGATCCTATATGGAGATAGAGATACTAAGAATGGTGAATAGCTTAGTTGGGTGACAATAAGAAGTGAAGAGTTCAAAGTAGCAGTCACATCAATGGTAAAGAATGCAGTTAAGACAATCACCTACACCAGAGGTTGAAGGATAGTCAATAAAGAACAAGCCAAGAAGCCATTGGAGAAGCAATGAAGCTTAAGATAACTCTATTGGATGTTATGAAGAGCACAATGTCTTACCAAATATCTATGATCTACTAATAGTTGAGAAGCCTGTCAAACCTTATTGAATCCTGCATAGAAGAAAGTGAGGACAATGACAATAAATGAAGACAATGAAGTGTCATAAAGAGCTCAAACACTGCTTAGGCACATGTATGCAGAGGTCTCAGTCTTGAAACAGTGAAGAGGTATTCACCTTGAATGCAATAATGATGACTGTCATAGCATGCTACAGATGACAGTCAACAATCAATGAAGATAACATGAAGGAGATAGTCCTCATAGTCATGGTTATGAGACATTTAGGGATCTGTCAGAGATTTTGAACTCATTATCACCTGCATAGTCAGCATGAGGTTAAGAATAGTGATGCAATTTGAGGATTGCCATAACAATCATTTCTCGTACTGAGCAGTAGAATATAAAAGATAAAGAGTAGCTACAACTAGCAAACAAGTATAAGCAGGCATTTATCTTCTGTCAGAGGCAATGTCTCAATCATGTTGAACAAGACAAAAGAGATGGTGAAATGAGTAAGGTCAGTCATGATGAACATCAAGGATAGTGAGTAATAACATAACATCAGTTTTAGTCATTGAATGCTCCTGTAACAGTAAATAGGGTCAACCATAGCACATCAGCCATGAAGCTTTTCATATTTTGCATTTTGAAATACCCATATAGCCCGTGTTTAGTGATATCATGGAGAAGATCATAAAAGCTATTTACAGTAAAGGATTTGTAGCACAAAACCCTTGTAAAGGTGACAATAAAAGAAATGTCAAGCACAACAATAATGCAACTTTTCATTTTCTTGCACTTCTACTAGTTTATCAAAGAATATGAAGTACCCATACAACTATGGTGATTTTAAGAGCCATATACAGTGATAGGGTTTGTTTATGCAAAAACCCTAATGAAGACAACCCTTGTTTCTCAGTTTTTCCAATAGTAGAGGATGACTGTGTGTGTTCAAATCATAATAATACCAAACAGAGGAGTATTTTTATAGAAATAACAAATCTTTCTGCTTCTGTAGCTTTTTCACCAAGAAATTCAGTCATTCATGCATACAATACAGCATATGTCACCACAAGTATGGAAAAAGTGGAATATGTATCTTATTTTGCTCAGAATATGAAAGAAGATCAATAAAAGAGCATTCAAACATGACTAAGCTTACCAGGTCACACAACTGTGTGTGAAGAATATAGTCATAAATGCCTTTGAAATGCAGTGAGAAACCCTTCAAAATACAGAGAAGTATCTACATGAAGCCTTCAGAAACCCTCCATGGCGGCGAGCAAAAATGCAAGAATGAAAAGTAAAGTTGAAATGTGCCTTTTTGTCTTTTTAGGGTTTGTACCCTAGAAACCCGATGGGTTTTTTATTGCAATTTTAAAACTTTTACATTTTTTTTCATAATGTAGTTCGTGGTCAAGACTTAAGGTATTTTGTGCCTAGTATGTGTTTATTGCCTTGTGATATGCTATGATGTGGCATATAAGTCTTTTAATACTTTTGTGTTACTTTGTCCTTTATGCATTTGGACCAGCACGTAGGTGCTTGGCTTTTTTGTTTCTTTTTTGCATAAATACTAGATGTAAAACATTTAAACTTAAATGGTGGAATTATAAACCATTTAAAGTTTATTGTTATCCTTAAATGCAAAGGAGGTTGTAAAGACACATGTAAAGTGTTAAGTGTTTTGTCATGCCTTGGTACATGCCAAGCATCTAGGAGGAAGTTGTATGAGTTGTCCAACACATGCAGGAGATTTAGGAGAAGGTTGTTTGGGTTTCATTGACTTTGGAGGGAAATTACGAGCTATTTGTGGATAGTTTTATATGCCATCATGCTAGACTAAGTCATGTTAGACTTTTTCACTCATTGTGACCTCTTTTGGAGTAGATTTAGGTGCTAGATTTGGGGCTTTTCTGTTGTATTCGACCCTAATTATTTTCAGTTCCTCTTTTGATGGATTTTAGGAAGGAGCTGATGGATATAGTCAATATTTTGAGTCATTTGTATTTAGTTCTGATTATGCAACTTTTGGAGACTTGTGATTTTGCAATCCTTGCTCAAATTTTGACAATTTGTAACTCATTTTACCAGTTTACTTGATATGGAATACAGTGGAGACCTTGAATACCATTGATTGGAGATTGTGCCTACTTATCTTATGCATCTTTGTGCTTATCAACTGATTTGATAGAGTTATCTGTGAAGTAAGTTTTATTTTCTCTTAGCTTTTGTCTCAGGATTTAGAGCCTTTTATGTAGGAAATACTAATGCAGGTTGCAAGTTGTGTTTTAAAGTGTGTTTTATCTTTAAGTGTGAAATCATCTTTTCCTCTTAAGAATTCTGCATACATAAACCTACTTGTGAAATATTTATGCAGAAGTATAAGTGATAGGTTGTGCAAGAAATCTTTCAGTCATTTTAACAAGTGTTTGAATCTAGTATTTTCATGTTCCTCATTAAGTTAGGTGTATCACCCTTTAGAGTTAATTTTAGTTTCAGTGCATATCTTTCTTACCCGTTTCCTTGTCAAAGCTATAGAATAGTTAGTCTTAAGTGATATAAAGTTAGGAAGTCGGCCTTCTCTGGAGATTCACTCAAATTTCTAGTTGACCCACAGCCATAGGAGTGTTTCCATGTTCCTCTAAAGTACCAATTTTTTGCAAATTGGTAGGGTGCAACTTTCAGAGATAATAGTTTTATGCCCGGTGAGACAAGAACTAATTTTTAGTTCTTTTTGTACATCATTTCACTATTATTTGGTGTGTACAGCAGCTGATTTCTGCCTTTTGAGGTGTTTTAAATACATATCTGGCAACTCTGAAGCTTTGGTTTAGTGAAAACTAGTGTAGAACAGTTCATGCATTACTGATATTGGTGTGTATGTCAGCAAAACCTGCCTTGGGAGGCAAGGCAAACACACACCTAGCGACTTTGGAAAGAAATATCCACTGATTTGAAGAAGACAAGTGCTGGTATGTACTTATTTTACTAAAAAATTAGACTTGATTTTTATTGTGAAGTTTTCAATGAGTTTTCAGCTCATATAAATGCTGCAATATGTCTTCATTTCAAAGAAATATGTCTTACTTTCCACCATTTCATGAAAATCCTATTCATACACCATCTTATGAGCCGTATCATAGTGGTCACATAGCTAGTTTTAGTCCAAACAATCCATTAACAGTTGATAACCAACAAGTCTGTCATGCTTTCCACCCTCCCACCCATGCACAAACTCCATGGCAGCCAGTGTATGCCCATGACCAGCCTCAAGAATCCTATTTTATGCCAAACCAGCAATACTTTTTTCCCAATCAACAAGAGCATCATAGCCCATACTTTCAACCTTCTGAGCTTGTTATCATCCACCTTTACAAAGGAGGACCTTCGATTTATGACAGCAAGTGGTTTGCTAAGGAAAATGAGGTATTAGGGGAATCCATGAATGAGAAAAATTAGTCAAACCAGTTCGTTAATCCTCAGTTTCAGTCATATCAAGAGCTTGAAACAAATCATCAAAGTATTGAACAGCCATGGCAGCCTTCTTGGACTAGGTATCCTGATTATAAAATGCCAAATCTTGTTAAGGCTACCCCTTCCATACCAGTCCAAGATCAAGAAGATGAGAAATCAAATTTTTTACCAAGAGGTAAGTATGAACATGAAACTCTATGGCAAGAGGAGCAGTCGGTTGCTGCTGTTTGTACCATTTCCCCAGCTAAATATGAGCATAATGCATGTGAAGAGGATGTAGGATCAGGCCTGTCACTGAATCCCTTACATTTCCATTCATTTGAAGAGTTTTCTAACGCTGTTTATAAAATGATTGAAAGCATCGTACAAAGGTTGCAAGGTAAAGGTCTTCAGTTGCAACGACAGAATGCCTAAGTTTCATTGGAGAAGGCACCACATGAAGAGGAGAAATTGGTCTTTTGTTTGATCAACTACCTGCTTTTGTTGAACAAGATGAGGAAAGCATTCAAGTACCCAACTTACCAGCAATTTCAGACCAACAAGAAGATGCTCAACAATATGAGGAGTTGCTAATTAAAACTAAGCAGTCTAACAGTGGGTTCTCAGATCAAGTAAAAGAGTGTGAAAGTAAACCTTTCTTGGAACCTACACAACTAGCTGAGAGCTGTTATGAAGTAGAAAACAATCATCCTCCATCAGAATCTCATGAAGAGTGTGAGGAAGATTCATTTTGGGATGACCTTGAAGTTTTTGTCTCTAAACTGGATGACAAAGGATTAAACCTGCTGGAAGAATTTGCCAACCATGCTAAATCAAGACAACAAGTTCACAAGTTTGAACAAGAGCAGGAACAACCTATAGAGGAGATAAGTGAACATGAGGGACTTGGTGGAAAAGAGGCTGATATGTTTTGGTATGATGGGCTACCTTCATTTGTTGAACAAAATGAAGAGGATATGACTATGATAACACAAGACTTGGGACAACTACAAGATGTTAAACATTGTAATGAGTTGCTAGTTCGTGAAAGTCAATATGAGAATGAAGAGTTGGCTCATGAGGTAGTTTCATTTTGGGATGATCTAAAGTCTGTTTTGACTCCAGAGGAAGCCTCTTTTTTCCTAACTTTGGATGTTGAACCAGCACCATTTGAGGCAGAATATCAGAAACAAGATGAAGAACAACTTGATTTGGAACAAGGAACCAACATGGAGAGTTCTGAATTTACTTTTTCTAGAGGATGCCCAATTAGGCATCTACTCAGAATGGAGGCCAACAAGAGTATTCCTATCTTTCTTGCACCCAAGCATGAATATATAGCTATGGAAGAGCAGATTTAAGTCACTTTTCTACCTCAGGACAGGAATGTTTACATTCCATATGAAAAGGTTAGTGAACTTGCGTATGTTCTTCAAGAGGTATTGCTGCTCTTTGTTGAATTTATATTCATGTTTCATCTCTTTCTAGTTGTCCTCAAGCATGGCAAACATTGTAAATTATGTAAAAATGGTAGCTACTTTACCCACCCAGTGAATGGTTTCATTTGAGTTGGTGTCTTTCTTGGTTAATGTAGAGTAGGTTTAGTAACTGAGTAGTTCTTTTCCTCCAAGTGTTGTTTTGCATAGTTAGTCAGTTTGACCTGAGTTCTATTAGGTAGAGTAGGGTTTTCAAGGTATCATGTTTTGTTTCGCTGAGTTGCAGAAGTTAGAAATCTGTTTGTCTAAGTGTTTTAGAAGTCTCTAAGTGACCCCATGCCCAATGGATAAGCTTTAGGCAACTCGTTTGATGTTTAGCAGGCAAACATATAGTAGATGTCACCAAAAATGTTACTTAATTTCACTACTAGCTCAATCAGGTAGAGCTTTTCAAGTTTTAAAGAAGAGAAAGGTACATTTTATTTCTGTTGCTACATTACATGCATGTGCATAAATGAAATCAAAAGGTTACGCACAAATCTTTTTAGAAAGAGTAATCTTTGTTGATGATATAAATGTATAAGGTCTCACACAAGCCATGAGACTAACTATTTCATTGCAAATGAAAAGAGAAACTATACATTTATAGAAAACTAAAGAGATAAATATGCATATGAGATAGGGTGACTCGTCATTGCCTAAATGATGAGTCTTGGTCTTTCTTGTGTTGTCTTGTGTCATACCACATTGTCCACTTGTCATGCACTCAGTTGCTGTCTCTCCGTTGCCCCTAGTTACCTGCATAAAATTTTGAAAACTAATGTTAGAGCAATGACGAGGCATCATACATCATATGATATACATCTACAGATATACAATTTGACTTTCAGATGCAGTAAACCAGTTAATATCACGTGGACCTTCGAGAAAGCAACAAGATAATCAAGAAATATCAATCACATGTCCATCATTTTTCTTAACATGTTTGTTTCATGTGCAGATACAGGTGTCATTTAATAATCATTTCATTTTAGCATGTGGGGAAAATGTGGCTTGCACAAGGGTTGAGCCCAACATGTCTAACAGAGAGCCATTAATGCTTTCAAACAGTATAAAAGAAAGAGATACAGGTTATGCAATGCAAATAATTATAGTCCTCACTGAATGAAGTCAGTATTGTGAGTACAGTCACAGTTAACAAGTTGATAGCTTATTAAGGGACAGTGATCATGGAATTAATTGTGACAGTCAGCTGAGGGTGACTATCATAACACCCATGAAGAGTGGTGATAGTTAATATGACATTACTTTCAAAACTATGAACAGTCCATCAGCATTCAAATACAAAAGAAGCATTGAAGGATAGAGATCACCATAAAAATATGAAGTTGTTTCTCAAACTAAGCATTGATAGTAAATAAAACAAAGGCATAGTGAGCTTTCACACATTGATGATTATATGCCACAGCCAATGTCACTAAGAAACAAATGCTTAGGCTACAGAGTACTTCATTGACCAAATGTAAAGCAAATCTATTACTATCCATGAGAATGCATTAGTATGTTCTTATTCACTGGAAGGACACAGTGATTTTTTACTGTCAAGGACTGGAAGAAATCAAAAGATAAGAATGATATATTGCTATTATACAAAAGGAGACAGATGCATCGTGTGAAAGCACTTTATACCATCAGTTAAACCTTCTATAGATCATATATGTAACTGTATATAAGATTTGTAGAAGTAGTGAGAGATCTGAATGATGACAGTCTTCATAGAATTACCAAAGGATAGTCATAAAAGATGGCAGTCACATCAGTTTGATATCAAGAAAAGAAGGTTGTAATGAGCAGAGAAATAAACAGTCATAACAAAAGGGAGTCTGAGATATCTTCAAGAATAAGAAGCAATAGTCATTAGAGAGCTCTACATCACTGCAAAAAGAGGACTGTCAGCATCAAGAGGATCCTATATGGAGATAGAGATACTAAGAACAGTGAATAGCTTAGTTGGGTGACAATAAGAAGTGAAGAGTTCAAAGTAGTAGTCACATCAATGGAAAAGAATGCAGTTAAGACAATCACCTACACCAGAGTTTGAAGGACAGTCAATAAAGAACAAGCCAAGAAGCCATTGGAGAAGCAATGAAGCCTTAAATAACTCTATTGGATGTTATGAAGAGCACAATGTCTTACCAAATATCTATGATCTATTAATAGTTGAGAAGCATGTCAGACCTTATTGAATCCTGCACAGAAGGAAGTGAGGACAATGACAGTAAATGAAGACAATGAAGTGTCATAAAGAGCTCAAACACTACTTAGGCACATGTATGCAGAGGTCTCAGTCTTGAAACAGTGAAGAGGTATTCACCTTGATTGCAATAATGATGACTGTCATAGCATGCTACAGATGACAGCCAACAATCAATGAAGATAACATGAAGGAGATAGTCCTTATAGTCATGGTTATGAGACATTTAGGGATATGTCAAAGATTTTGAACTCATTATCACCTGCATAGTCAGCATTAGGTTAAGAATAGTGATGCAATCTGTGACTGCCATAACAGTCATTTCTTGTGCTGAGTAGTAGAATATAAAAGATAAAGAGTAGCTACAACGAACAAACAAGTATAAGTAGGCATTTATCTTCTGTCAGAGGCAATGTCTCAATCATACTGAACATGACAAAAGAGATGGTGAAATGAGTAAGGTCAGTCATGATGAACATCAAGGATAGTGAGCAATAACATAACATCAGTTTTAGTCATTGAATGCTCATGTAACAGTAAACAGGGTCAACCATAGCACAACAACCATGAAGCTTTTCATATTTTGCATTTTGAAATACCCATATAGCCCGTGTTCAGTGATATCATGGAGAAGATCATAAAAGCTATATACAGTAAAGGATTTGTAGCACAAAACCCTTGTAAAGGTGACAATAAAAGAAATGTCAAGCACAAAAATAATGCAACTTTTCATTTTCTTGCACTTCTACCAGTTTATCAAAGAATATGAAGTACCCATATAGCTATGGTGATTTTAAGAGCTATATACAGTGATAGGGTTTGTTTATGCAAAAACCCTAATGAAGACAACCCTTGTTTCTCAGTTTTTCCAACACTAGACATCGACTGTGTGTGTTCAAATCATGATAATACCAGATAGAGGAGCATTTTTATAGAAATAACAAATCTTTCTACTTCTGTAGCTTTTTCACCAAGAAATTCAGTCATTCATGCATACAATACAACATATGTGGCCGCATGTATAGAAAAAGTGGAATATGTATCTTATTTTGCTTAGAATATGAAAGAAGATCAATAAACGAGCATTCAAACATGACTAAGCTTACTAGGTCACAAGACTATGTGTGAAGAATACAATCATAAATGCCTTTGAAATGCAGTGAGAAACCCTTCAAAATAAAGAGATGTATCTACAGGAAGCCTTCAGAAACCCTCCATGGCGGTGAGCAAAAATGCAAAAATGCAAGAATGAAAAGTAAAGTTGAAATGTGCCTTTTTGTCTTTTTAGGGTTTGTACCCTAGAAACCCGATGGTTTTTTTATTGCAATTTTAAAACTTTTGCATTTTTTTTCATAATGTAGTTCGTGGTCAAGACTTAAGGTATTTTGTGCCTAGTATGTGTTTATTGCCTCGTGATATGCTATGATGTGGCATATAAGTCTTTTAAGTCTTTTGTGTTACTTTGTCCTTTATGCATTTGGATGAGCACGTAGGTGCTTGGCTTTTTTGTTTCTTTTTTGCATAAATACCAGATGTAAAACATTTAAACTTAAATGGTGGAGTTATAAACCATTTAAAGTTTATTGTTATCCTTAAATGCAAAGGAGGTTGTAAAGACATATGCAAAGTGTTAAGTGTTTTGTCATGCCTTGGTACATGCCAAGCATCTAGGGGATTGGAGAAGGTGGATAGACACATGCCAAGCATCTAGGAGGAAGTTGTATGAGTTGTCCAAAAGATGCAAAAGATTTAGGAGAAGGTTGTTTGGGTTTCATTGACTTTGGAGGGCAATTAGGAGCCATTTTTGGATAGTTTTATATGCCATCATGTTAGACTAAGTCATGTCGGACTTTTTCACTCATTTTGACCTCTTTTGGAGCAAATTTAGGTGCTAGATTTGGGGCTTTTCTGTTGTATCCGACCCCAATTGTTTTCAGTTCCTCTTTTGATGGATTTTAGGAAGGAGTTGATGGATATAGTCAATCTTTTGACTCATTTGTACTTAGTTATGATTATGCAACTTTTGGAGACTTGTGATTTTGTAATCCTTGCTCAAATTTTGACAATTTGTAACTCATTTTACCAGTTTACTTGATATGGAATACAGTGGAGACCTTGAATACCATTGATTGGAGATTGTGCCTACTTGTCTTATGCATCTTTGTGCTTATCAATTGATTTGATAGAGTTATTTCTGAAGTAAGTTTTATTTCCTCTTAGCTTTTGTCTCAGGATTTAGAGCCTTTTATGCAGGAAATACTAATGCATGTTGCAAGTTGTGTTTAAAGTGTGTTTTATCTTTAAGTGTGAAATCATCTTTTCCTCTTAAGAATTCTACATACATAAATCTACTTGTGAAATATTTATGCAGAAGTATAAGTGATAGGTTGTGCAAGGAATCTTTCGGTCATTTTAACAAGTGTTTGGATCTGGTATTTTCATGTTCCTCATTAAGTCAGGTGTATCACCCTTTAGAGTTAATTTTAGTTTTAGTGCGTATCTTTCTTACCCTTTTCCTTGTCAAAGCTATAGAATAGTCAGTCTTAGGTGATATAAAGGTAGGAAGTTGGCCTTCTCTAGAGATTCACTCCAATTTCTAGGTGACCCACAGCCATAGGTGTGTTTCCATGTTCCTCTAGAGTACCAATTTTCTGCAAATTGGTAGGTGCAACTTTCAGAGATAACAAAAACATAGGCAAAGAAATTTCAAACACGAAAGGCATTGTAACATATTTCACACATACTTGGAGTACTACAAGCATATATAAGGAATGCACACAAGAGACACGCAATACACAAAGGTAATACACACCATACACAATGCATACATGCTTGACACGAAGCATACACACAAGGCATAAAGTATACATGGAATACACATGGAAAATATGATGAAGACACACAAAACATTATGCTAGGTAAACATAAAGAATACATGGAATCATTAAGGGAATATGAGTTGAAGCAATAAATCACACAAAAAAACATGGAAACAAACACACAAACAACATGACTCTGACACTAGCTTGCTCTGTTGCTAGGGGTCATGTGAAGAGAAGTGGTCTCATGGATCACGAACTAGTAAGAACTACTGAATTACTAGGTGACCATGACAAGTCACATGAAGCACACGGGCTAGCAAACCTCGTTATACTAGGTGGGTCATGGACCAACAATAAAATGGAAACATCATGGGCTTAGTGAGGATCATTGAATCGCTAGGTGAGTTCCATGTCAAGTGAATGAATCACAGGCTAGTAAGGACCACCGAATCAATAGGTGAGGTTCACATCAATCATAATCAACAAGTGTATAATCAAAAGAGCATAGCACGATGTATGCCCCCACCTTAAATTGATTTCTTACTTCCTCAGATAGCAATTGCTTTAAGGTAGAATAAAATACAAGACAATCATGAGAACTTTTTGGAAGCACATGCCCACATGATACGTGTTCCTAAAATCTACATCACAACAAGGGGTTGCCCTTAGGAAAGGCAAATAGAGGCAATGTTGTGAGCATGATACACAATGGCTTGTGTATTCATGGTATGATGCTAAGCATAGCAACAAGGTGCCACATAAATCAAATCATACAAGTAACTATCATGTTAGAGTGAATAATATAAAGTAATAAAACAAAGGGATCTACCTAACTGGCATCAGTATATGAATGGTTGTATAATAGGAGAGGTCTCGTGATTATAAATATTTGGAACTATCATCATCTGCTAGCCAGTAGAACTATGGAGACAAAGCAAGGAATATCACATGAAAGCAAATATAAAAATTTGGGTCAACAATGAAGGATGTTAAATCATCCTACACTATGCATCATCCCCAAAGGAAACAAAAATGATAAAATGCAATTTACAACATATAGAGGGATGATGATACAAATAGAGAGAATGTCACAACAAATTTTAGTCCCTTTGTATCCTTGCACCAACGAGGGTGTCAAGGGTCATCCAAAGAGAGCTTAATAAACATAAATAACACATCAAGAAACACAACACAAGGAAAAATAATCAAATGCACTCATGACACAAGAGAGAGGGGCCACACTCGCGAGTAGGCCTAAAGCAAAAAATCCACCTCCCAGTCTTTCTCATCACCGTTTAGGGATGGCAGACAAGATGCAAGAGGAACTACAACAAGTGTGGTGCAAGTAGCAAGAACCATACATGTATCGTTATTACCAACTCCAATGTGTTATTTTTATCAAGGCATCATATTCATCTTTTATTACTTTTCTCCACACATCAAGATTTTCTTCTTGTTTGAAGGAAGTTGGTTTTGAATCAAAAGCAATATTTATTTCATCTTTAGAATGCTCTTCTAAGGTAAGCTTTACGAGCTTATATCTTGTATGTTTTCTATAGACTTTTCTTCTTGTTGTTTGGATTTTGTATGCAATTCTAGTGCCTATTTTTCCAACTTCATTAGGTTTGACTTATTTGAGAGTCTGTGTGGCCTATTTTATCATCTTTTTCTATGTTACTTCTGGAGCAACTAGTGTCTCATTTTCTTCATTTGAAACTCCTTTATCTATTGGTTGTTTCTCTAGAAGCTAGTTTCTTCTTCTGATGAAGTTTCAAATTCTTCTTTAGAAGAAGTTTCACATTCAACTTCTAGAGACAAAATGGGTTGAACAAATTTCAAATAGTGTGTCCCCCCCTTAGTGTTTGGAATCTCCATACATTTTCTTTGAGAACACCAAATTTTGTAAATTTATCAAGCTCGTGTGGTTGTTGATCAATGTTGGTTGAGTCCTTTATGGTTTCACAAAAAACATCTCTTGCAATGAGAATTATTTTATTTTTCTCATCATACAGTCTATAGCCCTTTGAGGATTTTGAATATCCCAAAAAGATGCATTTATGACTCTTGTGGTCCAAATTGTTTATTTTCTCATTAGGAATAAATGCATAGCATGTGGATCTGAAAACCTGAAGATATCACACTAATGGAGTCTTCATTTAAAGAGTTATTGAAGGTGACTTGTTGTGGAGATAAATAGTTGTTTGAGCTTCTTCTACCCAAAATTATAATTTTACTCCTTTGAAATACAACAATGCCTAAACCATATTCATCACAATTTGTTCATCCTTTCTGTAACATCAGAGAATGTCCCCTTGGGGGCTTTTCCCTCATAAGGTTTAGCTCTCGGGTCTTTAGCATGCCTTTAGGACACCTTAGTTCATATTTTGGCATCCCGATGGAATGAGGCCTAGGTTTCATGGCAAAGTGGACCTAGGAGGACCCCTTGACCTTAACCCTGCCCAAAATAGGGGGGGAGGACTTGGGTGCCCACACCCTAGTCCTACCCTATTCTGGGTTAGGCCCACAATTTAAGTGTCAGTTTATGACCGTTATTTGGTCCTTTTGCTAACACGGTAAGTTTTGATTTTCAAAATCTTGGCGAGAGTGCTTGTAGTTGCATATATAAGCACATTTAGGTATTCATTTGTAAACTAGATGGCAATGCTGATGTTCAAGTGTTCTCAAGGTGATTCAAGGCTTTCATTGTGTTGCAAGAGCAAACTTGTGTGTTTTGTGTGTTGATATTTGTAGATTTGAGAATCAATTTCCTCATGGAATGAAGAGCATCTTCCTCCCATGAGAGCTTCACTACAAGGTGACATTATATTGTGTTTTCATCATTGATTCCTTTGGTTTTTGCCTCTACCTCACAAGGGCACACACTCTTTATCTGACAACGATGTTTGGAGACTTAAGTGTCCTTTGAGGCTTGACTGAGGCAAGCCTCTAAACACCACAACCACCAAACCAAATCTTGTGATTGCAGGTTACAGGTGTCGCATTTGGGAAAAGTTAAGTTGAAAGAAGGATTGGTAGGCATCAAGGATTTAGGATCTGAAGAGAAGCAGGACACCGAAGCATTTCCAGGACTTGGGCACTCACTCTAGTGTCCTCTGCAGACAAATTTCCAAAAATAGAAGTTACAGGGCTGATTAGTGTCTGAAGGAGGTTCAGATCCTACAAAGAAACGAGTACCTTGGACTAGGGTGCCTGCTCCAGTGTCCTCGACTGTTCCGCTTTGGAGCCCCAAAAATAGGTTTTTTGTGATTTGGTATTTTACTCCTGTCTGCAAGAGCTTTTTCTGTTATTCGTCAATTTGTTGCCGTATTTGCATAATTAGGGTTTTAATGGTCAATTGAGCACAGGAGAAGGAAAATTGATAATTAAATTCCCTAATCCAAGTTTCCCTACATCTCACAAGTGACCTAGGGTATGATAGTGCTCGCCACTCAACCCTAGATCCTTGAATGTATAGTGGAAAGGAGGATTTAAACATCAAAACACTAAAACATTAACAAATCCAATTTCCCCTAAACACTTTCAACTACTCCATTTTGTTGAGGAGTGTAAGAAATAGTGAGATGATGCTTGATCCCATTTTTCTTGAGATAGTCCTCAAACATCTTTGATGTGAATTCACTACCGTTATTGATCCTTAGTGTAGCAATAGTATGAAATTTTTGGAATGTTTCAAAAGCTTTTGATTTTTACTTCAAAAAATAGATCCAGGTCATTCTATTGTAGTCATCAATGAACAAAATAAAGTATTTATTACCACCAATAGAAGGAACTAGAATGGGACCAGACAAATCAGAGTGAATCAATTATAATTTCCTTTCAACTCTCCAGTTTGACTTTTGAAAAGGCTCTCTTTCTTGTTTAGCTAATATGCATGCATCACATTTTTCAATCTTTTGGGTAGACTTGGCAAACCTACAACAACATTCTTTTGCATTGTGTGAATGTTGTCATAGTTTGTATGCCCAAATATTGCATGCCACAACATACTTGTTGACATTCATATTGACCTATTTTTTTCCCTTAGGCTCAAAGAGCCCATCTTTTAAAAAATTACAAAATATTGTCAAAACCCATCAAAAAGCCCCTGGATGTATCCCTTGCATCTCATAGTGTGGTTTTGCCTTTAGAAAATTTGAAAACTATTGAAATTTGACTAATTTATAGCCCATCAGAGTTTTGGGGGCAACCATAAACAAATTAGAGATTTCCTAGTTCCTAGGAACTAGGAAATCTGTGACAGGTTCCCAATTCCCTCGAAATCCTTGATGGGCTCTTGGGTTCTTCTTTGTTGAAGAGTTCCTGCTCATTGGGAACTCCCTAACAAAGTAGAACAAGCTGACAAAGGGCTGAAAGGCACAAGGTAGGGAAGAACGAAAGGTGGCTTTAGAGATTTGAAGGTTCCCAGGAATGGGAGTTGGTTGATGAGTTCTCATTCCTAGGGAAAAGTCTAATGGGAATGTGACTGGTTCCATAAGTCAAGACCAGGTAGGCTGGCAAGTAGAGAAGAGAAAGCAAGGGCATGGCAGAGTTGGGGGGTTTCCAGAAACAAGGAACTCACCAATGAGTTCTTGTTCCTGGTGAAATCCTTGATAGGCTCAAAGGAACAAAAGTAAAGGTGGAGGAACTGGCCAAACTAGTAAAGATTGGCTAACTCGGTAAACCTGATGGGAAAGAAGCATGAAGATTTGTCTAAGGCATGATGCTGAAAGAAAAAAAGTTAGAAGCAAAGACAAAGGCCCGTCAAAGATTGGAGAGTTCCCAGGAACTAGGAACTCATTAATGAGTTCCTGTTCTAGGTCAAAAGCCTAACGTGGAGAATAGGAAAAAATGGCTAAGTCCCAAGGATTTTCAATAGAGGAAAGAATGAAGAAAGAGAAAGAACAACCCATCAACAAGTTTCCAGTCAGTGGGAAATTGTCGATGGAATGCAACAAGGAGAAAAATGATAGAGACAAGTTGTTAGTGAGTTCCCAGTTAGTGGTAAATCACCCATGGAATGGAACAGGACGTGAAGAAAATGAGCCTGAATGTTAGTCGACAATTTCCAAGTGAATTGGAGATCACCGACCAGGTGCCCGAAAGGTGTTTTAAGTGCTAGAAACAAAAAAATGAAGAGTTTAAAGTGTTGTAAAAGCGGGAAAACATGTTTTTTTCATGGGTTAACCCATGAAATGCATTGTTCATCATCCAAAATTGCCATTAATGAAAAAATAGACAAATATTTAGATGGATGGGATTGTTGGGCAGATTTATTGCTATAAGTACCAAAATTTAATGAAGATGATGGGTTCTTTCAGTGACCCATGTTGTTTCAGGTCTTTCTATGACCAAATTGGTGCACTAGGGCATGGGTGACACTCAAGCTTGCCGTTTTTCTCTAATAGGGCCATAGGGGCATGATGTATTGCAACATGGGTGACTGGAAAAGTGTGTTGAGTCATCTTACCCACATCCATGGCTGCAACAATGATTTTGTAAAGCTATATTTGCATGAAAAAAGATGTATTTTGGTTGGTTAGTGGTTGGGTCATTATCCAAGAAGAAGCATTTTTTTGTAGGTTTGGGCCTTGTGTCTTTTCCAAGAGTTGGATGGATCTAATGGACTAAGTTCTCTTCTGAGCCTCTCATGTCTCCATTATCAGTTTGACTATGAGTGGAAGTCACCATTTGTTACCTATCCTTACCTATATTGGATCATTTCTTCTTTTGTAATGGTTGTTTAGCCTTCATGATCAATAAAATTAACCGATATTTTACCTCTCTCTATACTTTTACACTATGTTTTCTTTGATATTTGTATGCTTATCCTTTGGATGAATGATCCCTCTTGTAGTTGCAATTTTCTATTCAAGCCTTTGTTGATGTTTTATGAGTTTGTGTGAGTTTCTTTGAGTCTTTGAGGTCATTGTTGTGTTATATCAGGTGTAGCTAAACACACTACATCTAGCATGTCACCATTTTTTTTAAGTATTTCTCTCTTTCCCTTTTTCTTGATGACTATTAACATTGGTTTAGTCAAAATTTATTCTCTGAGCCTTAAGATCAGAAAGAGTAACTAGCCTTCTCTGGAGGTATGATCTCATCTGCAAGGTCCCTCACCTTAAGATTAGTTTAATGTTTCATTGGATTGTTGCAGCAAAATGCTTTAACAAAGGGTGCAAATCCAAGTGACAACAATTTTTGGCATGCCTGGTGGGACCAGTTTAATGATCCCTACATCATCTATTGAAGGATTTAGTTTGTTCTTTAGTGCATCTTGCCATTTAGGACAGTTTCTCCAACACCATGGTGACTCTTCTAGTATGAGCTTATTTCTCTAGGTAGCAGACTTGATTGCTCTCATATCTAAATGAATTTATGGATTCTTTCATGCTCTAATGTGTCAAACTATTATGGGAAATATGTCTATTCCCCTCCACTTTATCAAAATATAGTCTTTATGCCTCCCTACCACCCATATCAAATTGAAAATGCTTCTAGTTTTACCCCAAACACCCTTGCTGCAGAAAGGTATCAACATTCTCATAATGTTTACCTCTCTCCCACCCTTGTACAATCTTCTTGGCAGCCTTCTCATGCTTATAATCAGCCTCAAGAGGCTTATTTTGCTCCAAACTAGCACAACTTCCCTACTAATCAACCTCAAAATATTAACAACATGAGTATCAGGGATATCATGTTAATTTTTCAAAGGGAGTGAAATGATATTAGCAGAGAGCAAGAGTACAACCAAAAACAAAAAAAGCTTGTTCATCAAGCTCATCTTCACCAATAGGTGATGGAGGCACAAGAAAGGTTTGAACAAGAACATATTGCTATGCAGGTCATAGCCAAAGAGGAGCAGATGAGGCAATTGCTTTCCCAAATCTAGAAAATGGAGGCCCAATCAACCTCCCACACTCTCAGTTTTAGACATACTCCTCCCACAACTATGAATCAACCTATGGTAGAGAATGCTTCTAGATCCAAAATCCTAAGATTCAAGCAAGGTATGCCTTATGAATCTTCCAAGCAACCTCCTCACTTTAAAATCCCAAGTTTCAAAAATCTTCATCTTGTAAAAGGGCATGTTCTTGTGCAAAGTCAACCTATTACTCCCTAGGAGAAGCCCTCTCAAAACCCTTTCCTTCTTCCTAAAGTTCAAAAAACATTCCCAACCCCCATTCCATGTCATCCTTCTTGTCCCAACACCATTTCACTTTGCAAAGGTGGACCAATTGTTCGGCGGGCTATTCAGTCGAAGGAGCAAAAGAAGAAGGCATTTGAAACTAAAAAGGAAGAACAATTTGTTGTTTGTGAGCCCACAAAAGCAAAAGATTATTAGCCTCATGTACATGTAGAAGATCTTGATTCACACACAAAGTTAAATCCTCTGAATTATAGTTCATTTGAAAGTTTTCTCATGTTTTTGGCAAAATCAATGAAATTAAAATGCAAAGCTTGCGTGTTGAGGAGATCTACTCACAAAGGTAGCTTGCACAAGAGGAGTAAGGAAGAAAAAAGTGAGGAGTGTTCTGGTAATGATGATTGCTTTACTATTCTTGAGGGTAAAAGATACTTGTAGAATGAAGATGAAGGCCTCATTTCTCCTCTTGAGGATGAGGTTGTAATAGAAATTATTGCAGATGTTTTAGAGAGTAGTGGCACGAACCTATTTGAGGAGCTTCCACTTTTCATGGAGGATGGCGTTATGGAGACTAAACATGAAGGAGAACTAATTGAAGATTTGTTCTCAATTATCCAGTAGAGATATCAACTTCTTAGTGATGGAGATTTGACCATTGAGCACTTTCAAGGCTTCTTAGAGCCTATTTCAGATAGCCATCATGAGCAACATGTGCATGAGGTGGAAATGAGCCTCCAAGGCTAGAGTATCCCAACCAACAGAGTGATGAGGAATTAGAGCCTAAGCATGGAGTTTGCATTGATTATTTGAGCACTATTTCAAGGGGATTTCCTATCAGACATCTAGCTTAGTTGGAGATCAATGAAAAGGAGTCACCACTTGTCATGCTTACTTTTGAGAATGAAGTTAAGCATCAAGACGAACAAAATCAACCCACCTATCTATTCTAGAACAACTACACTCATAATCGGTTCAAGGGGGTAGATGAGTTTGATTTTATTCTCATAGTGGCATTTCATCAGTATGTTGTATGGCCACCCTTTTCCCACCTCTCAGTGGATGCCCATAAACATGAAAACCATGTTAAATTGATTAGAAATGGTAGTTTTTTTGAAAAAATAGTTAATGGCTTTGTTTGAGTCTTCTTCTAGTTGCTTAGTTTAGGTTTATATCAGGTTTGTGTAGGTTTTCCTTTCCTCCAAGTGCTATTGCACATGATGCACCCTCATTAGAAGAGTGCATGATTTGTTGTTTTGCATTTTGCCTTGTGTTTTTTTGTTGTTGGAGGTAATGTTCAATTGTTTGGTCTAGCCCAAATCTCTTCAAGATGTTTAATGTTGTCCCCTTTGACTCAAGTTCCCAATGGATTGTATAAGGCCATTGGATTCTTATGTTTAGCAGGCAAACACCCTTGCAATGTCACCAAAATGTTGATCTATTTTTGCCCTCAGGCTCAAATATCACATCTTTCAAAAATTTACAAAATGTTGTCAAAACCCCTCAAAAAGCCCTTGGATGTGTCCCTTGCATCTCATAGTGTGGTTTTGCCTTTAGAAATTTTGAAAGATGTTGAAATTTGACTATGTTATAGTGCATCGAAGTTTTGGGGGCAACAAAGAACAAATCAGAGATTTCCTAGTTCCTAGGAACTAGGAAATCCCTGATGGGTTCCTAGTTCCTTTGAAATCCCTAACGAACTCTTAGGTTCTTCTTTTTCAGATAGTTCCCGCTCATCGAGAACTCCCTGACGAAGCATAACAGGTTGACAGAGGGCTCAAAGGCACAAGGCAGGGAAGAAGCAAAGGCGATGTCAGAGATTTGAAGGTTCCTAGAAACTGGGAACTCACTGATGAGTTCTCGTTCCTAGGGAAAAGTTCAATGGGAATGTGACTGGTTCCACCAGTCGGGATCGGCTAGGCTGGAAAGCAGAGAAGACAAAGCAAGGGCCCAATAGAGTTTGGGGGGTTCCCAGGAACAAGGAACTCACCGATGAGTTCCTATTCCTAGTGAAATCCTTGACAGGATCAAAGGAACAAAAGTAAAGGTGGAGGAACCAACCAAACTAGTAAAGATTGGCTAAATTGGTAAACCCGATGGGAAAGAAGTGCGAAGATTTGTCTAAGGCATGAGGTCGAAAGAAAAAATGTTAGAAGCAAAGACAAAGGCCTGTCAGAGATCAGAGAGTTCCCAGGAACTAACTCACCGATGAGTTCCTATTCTTGGTCAAAAGCCTAATGGGGAGAATAGGAAAAAAATGGCTAAGTCCCAAGGATTTTGAAAAGAGGAAAGAATGAAGAAAGAGAAAGAACAAATCCATCGACGAGTTCCCAGTCAGTGGGAAATTGTCGATGGAATGGAACAAGGAGAAAAGTGATAGAGATGAGCCATCAATGAGTTCCCAGTCAGTGGGAAATCACTAACAAAATGGAACAAGATGAAGAAAACAAGCCTCAATGCTCATTGAAAATTTCTAACTGACCTAGAAATCACTGACTAGGTGCTTGAAAGGTGTTTTAAGTACTAGAAATAACAAATTGAATAGTTTAAAGTGTTGTAAAAGTAGGAAAATGCATTTTTTTTGGTGTTGACCTAGGAAAGGCAATGTTCATCATCCAAAATCACCATTAATGCAAAATTAGACAAATATTCAGATGAATGGGATTGTTGGGAAGATTTATTATCGTAACCGTAATTTAATGAAGATGATGGGTTCTTTTAGTGACCCATGTTGTTGTAGGTCCTTCTATGACTAGATTGGTATGCTAGGGCATAGGCGACGCTTAGGCTTGTAGGTTTTCTCTGACAAGGCCATAGGGATGTGATGTATTGCAACATGGGTGACTAGAAAAGTGTGTTGACTCTTCTTACCCACGTCCATGGCTATAACAATGATTTTTTAAAGCTATATATTCATGAAAGAAGATGTATTTTGGTTGGTTGGTGGCTGAGTCATTATCCAGGAAGAATGATTTATTTGCATGTTTGAGCCTTGTGTCTTTTCCAAGAGTTGGATTGATCTAATGGACTTTGTTCTCTTCTGAGTCTCTCATGTCTCCATTAAAAGTTTGACTATGAGTGGAAGTTGCCATTTTGTGGCTATAATGACATGTATTGAATTTTTTTTTTTTTGTAATGGCTATTTAGCCTTCATGATTAGTAAATTAACTAATATTTTGCTCTCTATACTTTTACACTATGTTTTCTTTAAGATCTACATGCTTATCATATGGATGAATGATCCTTCTTGTAGTTGCAGTTATCTATTCAAGCCTCTGTTGAAGTTTTATGAGTTTATGTGAATTTATTTCAGTCTTTGAAGTCATTGTTATGTTATATTAGGTGTAGCTAAACACACTAAATCTGGTGCATCACTATTTTATTTTAAGTATTTCTCTCTTTCCCTTTTCCCTGGTGACTATTAGCATAGGTTTAGTTGCAATTTATTCTCTCAGCCTTAAGCTCAGAAAGAGGAACCAGCCTTCTCTGGAGGTTTGATCTCATCTGCAAGGTCCCACACCTTGATCAGTCCAATGTTTCACTAGATTGTTGTAGCAATAGACTTCAAAAAAGGATGTATATCCAAGTGACAATAATTCCTCCTTTAATGAGGTGAGAAAAGTTTCTTGAAATTGAAGACTCACCTTTGACTTTCAACAAATTTCCTTCCTCAAATCCATTCAAGGCAATTGTATTATCACTTTTCCTTTTGATTATAACCTTTTCAACATCCAACAAAATGTAGTGGTCTTGTTGTCGAATGAGCACCAAGGAAAACAAGTTTCTTTTCAACTGAGGAAGGTATAGGACATTGTTAAGAATAAAATCTAGAAGTCTAGGTGATTTGAGTCAAATTATCCCTTTCCCTTGAAGTTACAAACTTGTTTTATCTATCAAGTACATAGGTCCATAGCTTTCCTCATGAAACTCTTCAAAGAAGTCTCTTTTGAAAGTAATGTGTTGTGTGGCATTCGTTTCTAGGACCCAATCATCAAACTAGGTTGAATTTATGGAGACACAATTGACATCATCTGATATGGAAAGAACATATTCACTTACAAACTAAGTCAAGTTTGATTTTGAGTTTTTCTTCTTACCCTTGTTTGCTTCCTTCTATTTTTGATAGGCCTCAATCTTTTCCCATGGTGTCTTGCATTCGTGGGCTTCATGACTTCCCTTTTTTCCATATTTTTTGCAAAACAAATTGTCTATCATTTTATTTTTCATGATGTTGACTATTAATTTTTCCAATTCTGTGTCCTCTTCCTCTATAGCCTCCTTTCACTCTTTCATTTCATTTTTTTTGGAAGATGAACCCTTATTGGAGTATTTGTCTTTTTAATGAGCATAACAAATATCCTCTCCTATGGATTCTATTTTTCTTCCAAATGCCTTTTCTCTTTAAGCCAAATTTTCAATTAAATTGATCAAAAGTGAGTGATTTCATTTGATTGTTTGCTTATAAAGACTCTAGGTAGGTTGAATATGTGGGAAATCAATTTTATGAAAGAAGTCATATATATATCAACTTTTACTCCATTAGCTTCAACATCATGCTTGATTGCTCAAAGTTTAGAAGTGAGATGCATTACATCACCATCCTTCAACTCAAGTTTGAACAACTTTAGCTACAATTATATGTGTTGCACTCTTGAATGTGATGAAAAACTTTTCCATCGATTGAAGCCTTGTTGTCCTATTTTGCTCCCCAGCCAAATAGCCCAAATCCATGAAATCTCTAAGTGTTTTCTCCTTTAAGAATGCAAGGAAAAACCCTCCCAAATTGACTAAGTCCAAAAATCTTGAGTTTTCCTTGTATTTTTTAACCTTTTCAGAGTTTCAGAGTTCAGAGTTCTCCCCTTCGTCATGTCATTCTAATCGGCTCCAAACTCCACTTTGTTCCTTGCAAAAAATCCTCTAAGTGTTCAAAGTTCTTCGGATGTCGGGGGTCAGACCTCCTTTCTTTCTTCCTTCCTTTTCTTTTGGATGGAGAAAGGCAGAAGACCTAAAGTCTGAACTCCAAGTCTTTCCCTTTGAAATCTTGGCTAAGTGTTTTGGAGGGTCAGACTTCGGACTTTTCTTCTTCCTTCTTCCTTTTATTTTGGAAGGAAGAAGACGGAAGGCCCGAAGCTTAAATTCTGATGAGTGTTAATTCTTTCTAAGGCATTCCACCATTGCGTTGAGCCTTTTGGGTGAACACACAGTAAGCTTGCAGAACCGTGGGAAGAAGACATGTGGCAAGGTTCGACAGTTGATCATCCAAGCAGGAAGTTGCCAAGTGGTCGTGACGTCATCCAAGTTAACGTTTTTGAGGAGGGCATAAGACGGAAGGCCAAGGCCTGAACTCCATCAAAACTTTCAAAAAATGGCTAAGTCTTTAGACTTGTGGGGCTCAGACTTTCTTTCTTCCTCCTTCTTTGGGAAGGCATAAGATGGAAGGCCTGAGGCCCGAAGTCCACCGATATTGTGATCTTCCTTTGTATAGCAGAGGTCAAGGGTAGGGTTTTCTACCGTTTTCTTTCTCTCTTGGAAGGTGGAACGTTGAGGGCCAGAGGCCTGATCTTTGATGACTTTTGTGACCTTCAGAAACAAAGGGAAAAGAGGCAGAATCCAGGATCCGCCATGGTTAATTATGATGAAATATTGCTGATAGGGTAGAATATAGGCCAGATTGAAAGTCTAACATCCAGCTCCAGCTAGAATTTGTTGTTGGGAATTTATTGTTGTAGGTAGAGGAAGATGCAAGGTTTCAATGCAGATATTTGTTTAGCTACTTCAGAGAAGATATTTTCTTTATGTCAAAGACAAAAAGATATTTTCAGACATTCCTTTTGTAAAATATCTTCTGATAGGCCCATAGGGCAAATTTATTATAATAGGTGATGGTGCCTCATTTCTAAAAAATGCTATAAAATGCATGAAATTGAATGTATTATGTTGGTTGTTGGTCTAAAAAACCACATCTTGCATCAACTGTAACCGTGTCTCTTTGATAAGAAATAATAGATTTTTACCTTTTCATGCGAGTCTTTTGCGTTGTGTAATACTTTTTTTTTGAATATCCATTTGTGAATGCTTCTTTCCTTGTGGATTTCAATTAGTTTCTTTTACGTCTACAAGTGTTTTATGAATTGTGTATGCTGGTCTATTATTTGGTATTATTCTGTGCACAAGTAGTTGATCCAAGGGCTGAACATTCAAACCTAGTGTATCACCTTTTCCCTTTTAGTTTCTCATTCTTCCCCTTTTCTCTTCCAGTGATAGATTAGGTTTAGTCTTAGCACACTCTGAATCTTATATTCAGAAAAGGAACCAGCCTTCTCTAGAGGTTTGATTTCCTTGTAGGGTCCCACACCTGGAAATCACTCCAATGTTTCACTAGATTGTTGTAGCACATCACTTCAACTCAAGGTACAAATCCAAGTGCCAACAATTTTTAGCACGCTCAGTGGGATAATTTTAATTTGAATTAAGAATTAGGATGAGAATTTGGTGTTGTTCTCAGTATTCTACAGTTTGCGTGTTATTCTCAGTATTCTACAGTTTGGTAGACACTTTCATGCACCTAGCGACTCTATAGACTCATGGTTCAAATCAGTCCAAAGTTATATGCCTGTGCAGACACAAGCTTCTTCAAGAGGTAATAATTATCAGTTTGTTGAATTACCCATTGATGCTTCAAGGAGAAGAACTAGGTTATCTAGGTCTCTTGCAAGAAGGAATAAAGTGTTATTCCTCCTCACCCAAGAGCTCAATCTACACCTCCCCCTGTTAGGTTTCAGTACTCAAGAAGAGGCTTGCACATACTTAGGATAAATTTGAATATTCCCAGTATGGAAAGAAATATGCCTTTTGTGTCCTTCAATGGAGGTACCCCTTTAGACCTGGCTACACATAATGATATACCTACTTCAGCCCTAAAGAGTATTTTATCCTTTACGGGTGATGGTTCTACTACACCTGCTAAACATATCAAAGACATATCAAATGTATGTTCAGTCCATATATTTAGCATGAAGATGTGGCTGTTAGGCTCATGGTTTCATCCTTCAAGGGGAGAGATCTGCAATGGTTCAAGAGTTTGACCCCTGCTTCAATACATGATTAGGATGAGCTAGGAGAGGAACTCTACAAGCAGTTTGGAGAAAGCACAAACAATGTTTCACTACTGGAACAACTGGCAACAATAAAGAGAGCTCCCAGCGAGATGATGACAGACTTCAATTTCAGATTTCAGAGGATGTGGGAAAGGATTCCAACTCTCCTCAGACCATCTCCACAAGGTGCCTTTTTATATTTTCTAAGAGCTTTAAATTTTGATATTGTTGCTATGATGCAATCTATGGGTGTTGTTATCTTACTAGATGCATATGAAATTGCTTTAAGAGAAGAAAATTGTTTAATACAGGCTGGGAAAATTTCTCCCAGCCCCCCCTGTACCCATTTTCCTAGAATTGTATTCACAGTTACAACAACCTACTATTGCTCCCATCCTAGAGCCTAAAGTTGTCATGCCCACATTTCCCATGCGGTCATGACATGCATCACATGTCATGTCCACATTTGTCATGTGGTCATGACACGAAATATCAAAAAATTTCCCACGCTTCCCTAGAAACCCCCTCGCATGCGTAAGCGTGCTCGGTGGTGTTACACTTAAGGCATAAACAATACAGTTGAATGCGGGGTAATGCGTTCATGGGCGCATACCAAATACACAATGAAGGCCATCAAGGGGGTAGAAACGACGTAATTAATGTTGCCAAAAGGGTTAAATTCCACTAACCTAGCTAAACCCTAAATTCTAGAAAAATCTGGCAGCATAACGCCTCACAGGCGTGATTAGGGTTTATTGTACTAAAACTAATTTGATCAAAAGGTTTACTGATTTGGTTTAATAAATTACTTACATCTCACTAGTTGAATTGGTAAAATAGTTGATTAAGTTAACGGGACATTTTTCAACAAAGTCCGATCAATTTGTTCTTCTTCACGTTTTTTATAATTTAAAACTTTTTCAACAAAGCTCGATCGATCTATTCTTCTTCGTGTTTTCGATCAATCAGAGTTATCTCTGCATCATTTACATTATTCCTAATTTCTTGGTAGATCGGATCTCGGAAATAGGTTTTACTAACTTCGTTTAAACGGTTTACTAGGTTTCCGCGTCGGATTTAAATCATCGTCTAATTTTAATTTCGTTAATTAAATTGGCCCAAAAGGATTAAAAAGAATATTTAATTTTGGTTAAAACACGTGTGGTTTAAAACGTCCTCGTAGAGTTAGATTTCCTAACCTGATTGTTTAAAAATATCTACCTCTCAATATTTTAATTATATAAAATTTAATTGCTACAAATAAATCCTTTTCTCTCGAAAATTTAAATTAAAAATCAATAAATTATAAATCCATCTAATCATGATTAAATCAATTTATTTACATCCACTAACAAATAAAAATAATAATATTTTAAAAAGAATAAAGTTTTACCCTTTAAATAATTATCTCAAATTCCCTATATAATTTCCAAACTTAAAGCAATGAACAAAAATAATAACAAGAGGGGAATTTAAATTTTAAAAAGAATATTTAATTCCTCTTTGCCCTAAATACCTCCTACATTAAAATATTATTTTCTTTATGGCAAAAACCCTAGCCCTATTTTTTTAAACTCATGTTTTTTCTCCTCTTTGTTTTCACTTTTATCTTTCTTTCTCTTTCTCTCTCATTTTGATTTGTTTTTGTTGCAGGTTAAATGGCCACATATGAAATGCATATGATGGCATTTGAATATATATATATATATATATATATATATATATATATATATATATATATATATTCATTGTGTTTTTTAAACTGGATTTCCTTTTAAAAATATATATATATATATTTTGGTTAAAATACTAAAAACCCTAAGTGTAATTGTGGCAAGTCTGTGGGGATGTGGAGGAGGAAAGGTGGATCTCATGAGGGCCCCTGTGTTTAAGGCCAGTGGTAGGATTCAAAGACCGGTGGTGGGGGTGAGGTGATGGCGGCGGAGATTGAAGGATGGCCGTAGATCCGACGGAGGTCACTGAGAGGCGAGCGGAGGAAACGGTGGCCGCAGAGAGTCTGTCGTGGGGCAGAGGTGGAGCGGAGGGCAGTTCTATCGGCGGCAGTGTCCAGTGTTTACCGCGGGGTCTGGGGATAGTGGGGAGTGTGGGGAGGAGGGGAGCCCCCACCCACATCCCATACGATGGGGTGTGGGTGGGGGCTCTGCCCCCCTCCCCACACCCAAACAAAAAAAGAAACACAGCGGAGGGGGGGTTTGAACCCCCCTCACCATTCTCAGTATTTTTTTTATTCACTGTTCTCCTTCCAGTGACTGCAATACGCAGTCCACTTAACACTCAACATTTTTTATCAAGTTTTAATTTTATAATATATATATATATATATATAGACACACACACAGCAACTCAAATATATATATATATAAATTTAAAATCACAGTTTATGGTATATTAAAATATATATACAGAATATATATATATATATGTATATATATAATGTGTATATTTAATATAGTCAATTAATTTTATTTGGCAGAAATAATAAAAATAATAATTTATATTTAAATTCATATAATGCATACATTCATATACACATAATATATATAATTAAAATTTCCTTTTCTTCCATTCACCTACAATTTTCCTTTCTTTTTTTTTTCAAACAAATACACAAAGATATTTATCTATCCTTTTTAAAAAAAAATCTTCTACAAGACAAGGAACTCATTCTAAAGTATATTCATTGCATGATTAATATTTCTATTTTTTAAGAAAGAACTTATGCAAATAATTAAATACCTCTAATACATAACCACAACTAATTTTCTTTCTTCAAGAGTACAATTTACAAAATTTCATATTTTATCCCAATAATAAATCCACAACTTTACCAATTGATATTTTAATTTAAAATGAAATAAACATACAATGAAATAGCTTAAAACCCAATTTTCTTCCTTCTACTTTTTTTTAAAAGGTAACAATAAAATCAACAAATGTTAAATCTTTATTTCAGAAGTAAATAACTTACACACACAAATAAAAAGGAAATACATTTTTACAACAAGAGAGAGAGCAATGCTCTTCTCTTGGACAACTAACAAATGATAAAATCTCCTAAGTAGGCCAAGCTCTCTCTCAAGAGCTAAAAGAGTAAAGGAAAATAAAATATCAACTCCAAGAACAAGGTGTTTTCTCCAACTTCACAACTTAGCTCCAATGAACCTGCATATCACAACAAGAGGAAATAAAACCACACATCTTGCTCTCCTCCCTACCATAGACCTGCAAGAGGGTCACCCTTGAGCTAGGGAGGTCATTCACACACTTGGGAACTCATTCCACTTCACAACAAGGCATTCAAACAACCAAACACAATTTTTTTACACCCAAGGATAGCACAACACAAGAACTCAACCAAGATGAGTTCAAAAGGGTAGGGGAGTGGACTCACTCAACTCAAGAGTGCCACTCCTTCAAATATCCCAAAACAAATACCTCATAAGGCCTCTAGCCAACACATTTAAACACAATATCCACAAAGCTTCCATTTTGGTTCTCAAGCCATTTCTCATTTTGCTCAAAAATCTCATATATTGCCCTCAAGGCTTGCAACACCAAAAAACAAGGTAATGACCCCAAGGAGGTTCACTCCTCCCCCACCCCACACTTGTTGAACATCTTCTCTCAAGTGAGAGAGGCTCTACAACACCCTACAAATTTTTCCCACAATAACAATAAAAACTCAAGAAAATAGATCTCACATAGCATCATGCAAGCAAACAAAAATACAAAGGGAAGGCCTTAGCCTTGAAGCCAACCTTTAAAAGCCCAATTATGGAAGATGGTTGATGTAGAGCTTCTCCAAATCCTCCTCCAACATAAGCCACAAAACTCTCTCTAACTTTTTCCCCAAAGTAAAAATTCCAACAATAATCTTTTTCCAAAAAAATTCAACAACCCATAACCTTCTCCAAGTGGGATTAAAATAAGCTCAACCCATGATCTTTGAGGAATGGGGAGGTTACACTTTTCACCTCCTCACTCTTCCTCCCCACTACCAAAAAGACCCATGGGATGGGTGATGACACATGTCACTCACCCATCCCCAAGTCTCTCTCGCCCCTCCACTTGTCCTCTCTCAAACATGTGGGAGAGAAAAGTGGAGCTTAAGAGGGCATGGGTGACACATGTGTCCCCTTCCTTTCCTCCCAAGAGGGATCACACAACTCCAAGGTACCCTCACTAATTGTGAGAGAGACTTGGAGTAAAGTCCTCCTCAATTGGGGGGTCTTGGAGACATCTCCAACCTTGGTAAGTGGAAGGGATGGGGTTGAGTGTTGGACCCACTCATCCTTTCCCTCCCATGCGTCCAATTTCGTCACTTAACTTTAGGGTGAAGTTAAGGTGACCAAATAGAGGTTCACCAAGGGTTACCCAAGTCAAAAAGGTCCCTAGACCCAAGGGGTACAACCCAGGGTCAAGTTTAGCCTAGTTTGAACACCCAGAGTTGAGTTAAAGCACATGAAAAGAGGTCTCAAAATTTATAACTTAAAAAATGAAATTCAAAAGCCAAAATTCTTACAACACCAATTAGAATTTAAAATAAAAGAGGGGTAGACTTAGCCTGACTAACAACTTGCAATTAACATTACAGAATTTCATCATGCACAAAGTTGATCTTGGTTCCTCGTGGAACTAGATCGACTTCACAAGGGATAACAACATTGTGTGTGGGATGATCTCTAATTTCTGTGGCTTGTTAGAAATACCTGCACACTCAATTACAAAGTTAATTCCACACACACACACACATATAATAGCCAAAGCAAATTAAAACATACACTCGCATAAAATATCACAAGTTCACATAAGCATCAAGGAAGTCACATTACAATTTAGATTCTAAATATTGCATTTCAAACATCCATTTCCAAGATTGAATCACATAAAAATTTTCTAACTAACATCACCCAATTAGTTTTCCCATAACATCATAATATAAACCATCTATATAACATCATCAGTAAAGCAATATCCAGGTCTAAACACATCGTAAACATACTATGCATAACAAATCCACATACAACATAAAGTCTAATAGTCTAGAAATTCAGGATCAACAGTCCCACAAGTCTAAATGTATCAGCAACAGTAAAGTAAATAGTCTAATGTAAGGGAATGAAAAAGTAGGCCTCACATCCTCCCCCCTAAGATTGTACTTCCTCCTGGAAGTCATTAAAGAGGTGAGGATAACGGTCCCTCAATCTCACTACATCCTCCCATGTCACCATGACCTCATCGTACATGTCCCACTGGACTCTAACTTGGTCCAGCTCTCGACCTCGAAGGCCCAGCATCTGATGAGCCAATATATGAATTGGCTCCAAAGCCAGCTGACTGTCTGCCTCTACCTGAAGAGCAATCCAATCCAATACGTGAGACAAATCAGAAATGTAACGTCGTAAGACTGAAACATGAAAAACATCATGGATACATGACAGGTTGGGTGGCAAGGCTAGACGATAGGCTACAGGTCCTATCCACTCCAAGATCTCAAAAGGTCCTACAAATCATGGTGTGAGCTTAGAGCGCTTTCCATAACGGGTTGGACTCTTGTGCGGTCGCACTCTCAAGAATACTGTGTCACCCACTGAGAAGCTCTGATCTACCCTCTTAGCATCGACATACTTCTTCTGTCTATCTTGTGCCTCCTGAAGTCTCTACCTAATCAACGTCACCTGCTGCTCCATATCCTAAACTATCTCTGGACCAATGCCAACCTTGTCCTCTATCTGATCCCAACTCAATGGTGTCCTGCATGGTCTGCCGTATAAAGCCTGAAAAGGAGGCATACCCAACGAGCTGTGATGCCCATTATTGTAGGCAAACTCAACTAGATACAGATACTCCTCCCATCTAGACTGATGATCCATGACATGCATGTGGAGCATATCCTCCAAAACCTAATTAACCCTCTTTGTCTATCCATCGGTCTCAGGATGATAAGCGGAATTGAAGTTGAGCTGTGTGCCCAACGCCTGCTGAAAGGCTCTCCAAAAGGTTGATGTAAACACTGAATCTTTGTTAGAAATGATACGGAAAGGTACTCCATGTAATCTAACAATCTAATCCAAGAATACTCTCACCATAGATGGTGCATTGTACGTCATGCGTACAGGCAAGAGATGTGCCACCTTGGTCAACTTGTCAACTGTCACCATGATGGCATCATGGTGGTGTGATGACATAGGAAGACCAACAATAAAATCCATGGAAATGGTGTCCCATTTCCACTTAGGTATCTCGTGAGGGTATAACAGTCCTGCTAGATGTTGATGCTCGGTCTTGACCCTCTGGTACTCAAGGCAACAAGCAACATATTCTGTAATGTCTCGTCTCATACCTGCCCAATGGTATAACTGTCGCAAGTCGGTATGCATCTTCTTCACCCCTGGGTCTGCTACATAAGGGGCTCTATGAGCCTCTGAAAGAATCATTGCATGAAGATCACCCACACGGGGTACATAGATGCACTGTCGATGTCTAAGCAAACTATTTGACTCAAGAGGGAATCCTACGAATCTACCCTTAAGGGCCCTCTATTTCTGGATCTCCTGCTGCACCTCAAGAAACCACTCATCCTCAGGTAGATGCTGTAATATGTGCTCTCTCAAGTCCACACTGAAGGTCAAGGTCAAGATCTCGTGGCGCCTCCGACTCAAGGCATCGGTGACCACGTTCTCCTTCCCTTTGATGTAGTGGACATCAAAGTCGTACTCACATAAAAACTCCATCCAACATTGCTGACAAGCATTCAAATTTGGTTGTGTGAATATGTACTGCAAGCTATGGTGATCTAAATAGAGCTCAAAGCGATGACCCAAAAGAAAGTGTCTCTAATGAACAAGAGCATGTACTACTATTACAAGCTCTAAATCATGAGTAGGGTAGTTCAACTCATGTGTCTTGAGCTTACGTGACTCATATGCTATCTCCCTATCACCCTGCATGAGTACGACTTCCAAACCCTTAAGTGATGCATCTGTGCAAACAATAAAATCCTCTATAGGATCTGGAACTGCTAAGATGGGAGCACTGATAAGACACTCCTTGAGGACCCCAAAGGCCCTCTCACACTACTCGGCCCAAGTGAAACTCTTCCCTTTTTGCTGAAGGGAAGTGATGGGATGTGCTATTCTGGAAAAGCCCTCAACAAATCTGCGGTAATAACCGGCTAATCCCATGAAACTCCTAACCTCTATCACACTGGTGGGCACTGGCCAATCCTGAATAGCTCTAATCTTCGATGGATCTACGTAGATGCCATCGCCTGATAGGATGTGCCCCAAATACTGTACCTCTGTCCTAAAGAAGGCACACTTCTCCAGGTTGCCATAAAGCTGCTACTCTTGCAAGAACTACAAAACCTGACATAGATGATCCACATGCTCCTCCTTGGTCCGTGAATAGATCAAAATGTCATTGAGAAATATGATCACGAACCGATCCAAGTGCGGAACACCCCGTTCATGAGACTCATGAACATTGCAAGGGCGTTCGTCAAACCGAAGGGCACCACTATGAAATCGTAATAGCCATATCTGGTTTGAAAAGCAGTCTTATGAATATCTACCTTTGTGATGTGCAATTGGTGATACCCAGATTTTAGATCAATTTTCAAGAACACTCTGGTTCCCTGCATCTAGTCAAAAAGGTCATCAATCCTAGGCAGTGGGTAATGGTTCTTCAACGTCACCTTGTTCAACTTCCTGTAATCCATGCACAAGTGACGAGACCCATCCTTCTTCTTTACGAAGATAACCAATGCACCCCATGGTGAAACGCTAGGTCAGATGTGCCCCTTCTCAAGTAGCTCCTCTATCTATAGTTTGAGCTCCGTGAGCTCATGCATAGTCATCTTGTAGGGTGCACAAGACACTAGCTCTGCACTTGGCACTAGATCGATGTGGAAATCTACCTCTCTACATGGAGGCATACCTAGTAATTCCAGCGGAAATACGTTAGCAAACTCTCTCAGGATAGGGTGGTCATCCAATGAAGCCTCAAGCTCATCCTTTGATTTGTCACTGACTGTGATAGCAAACATCTGACATCCCTTCCGCATGTAGCGCTTAAGCTGCTGAGCAAATATCATACAAATAGCCGTGGGCTTCTGAATGCCCACTATCTCAACTAGTGAACCATGATCGTCTAAGCAGCTAATCACTCTTCGGCGACAATCTAGCTTGGCTCTATGAGCTGCAAGCTAGTACATACCCAAAACTACACCATAGGTTCCTAGTGGCATAACTCTAAGGTCACATGAGGTAGTGAAGGAACCCAAGGAAATCTCACAATCTTGAACCAAGGTATCTACTGACATCCTAGCCCCAGAGGCCAACTCAACCTCCCACCTAATGTCCTACCTAGAAGCCACCAGCCTGCAACATTCTACTAACGATGTAGACAGAAAAGAATCGGTAGCTCTAGAGTAAAAAAGAATAGAGATGGGGGCATCCCCGATGGTACCTGATGTCTCAATCACAGATGCCTGATAGTTGGCCTAGCGGTTATCAACCGTTGCAAACATGCGGTGGGACTTGCCCACATCTCCTACGGTGTGCTCTGACCCTCCTAAACGTGGCTGTCCCCCTACTATGAAACCCTATGGACACTCTTTGGCCAAATGCCCTACCCCACCACATACATAACATGGGCCCCTAGCCTGTAACTGCCCTGACTGAGTCCTACCTGACTGTTGTTGTCCAGTCCATCCTGTGGACCCCTATGAACCTCTATACAACTGCTATGACCTCGTGGGTCCTGCAAATGATCCCTGCTGTCTCTGATCCCTACGCAGGCCCTGCTACTGCCAACCATGGTTCTGTCCTCCCTGAGCCCTCTGCTGGGGTCTAGACCTCTGCTGATGTTGCTGCTGCTGCTGTGGAAGCCTAAGAGGTAATGATGAAGAATTAAATCCTCCTCTTTGTGGTGTTTGTTGTGGTCTATGAAAGTTCTACAGCTGCTGGTGATTACGGTCCTAACACTACAGGCGTGAATTATGCCCTCATCTCTGAATCTCCTCTACAATATAAGCCTTCTCGACAACCTCACTCATAGTCTGGGGGTCTGCCATACGCACTGGCCCTGCTATTCCTTGATTCAAACCCCTGATGAATTTGGGCACTAGGAATTTCTCATCGTGGAGATACTTTGCATAACGTGAAAGCTCAATAAATCAGCTCTCATACTTTGCAACCATGAGTCCTCTCTGCTGTAAGTCATGGAACTCATCTATCCGGTGCTATCTATAATGATCTGATAAGTAACACTCATTAAAGCGCTCTATGAAAGTGTCCCATGTGAGTGTGTCTAATGATAACCGGCGCTTGCACTCCTCAGTGCACCACCAAGTAGCTGTTGCATCTCTCAGAAGGTGTACTACCACTCGTACTTTTATGTTGCTCCCATAAGGTCGCAACGCGAAGCACTTGTCTAGACTGATGAGCCAAGCCTCAGCCTCAGCTCCCTCTGTAGCTCCTGCGAAGGTAGGTGGATTAAGCCTAAGTAGGTCTCTAATAGGATCTCCTCTGTTTCTAAGTCCTATAACTGGCTCATCCATACCATACTCATAAGGTCCATGATGTACCTGCTCTACCCTCACAGTCTCATCTCATCTCAGATGTCGCGGAGGACTCCTACTCCGTGCTCTGTAAGTTGACCCTACCTCCTCCACTGTAGTATCAGGTATCTCTACAAAAGGCTCCATACGTGGCATCTCTTGCGGATCGACGCGGGACTCTACATGTGGCTCAGCTCACGACTTAGTATGCAGTTCCTCACGTGGCTCCTCTTGCGAATCAACACGAGGCTCGTCACGTGGACTTGGTATAACTGGCGGTAGCCTCTCTAACATGGCCTGTAATGCTTGTAAAATCTGAGGACCTATATCAAGTACTGGTGGTGCCTGTGCTAGTGACAGATCTACTAAGGCTGCAGGTACCTATCCCTCTGTAGAGGAATCACTATACACCTCAACGGACATAGTGTTACGCGATCACGCTCGTCGAATATGTCGGGGAGGCATCCTACAAAACAAGGTAGGCACTAATTAATCAAAGTTGTGGAATAAGTAACGTGCCCAAATACGCCCAGTGTTTAAACTTGGGCTCTGATACCAAATGTCATGCCCTCACCCCCACCACCAGTCTTTGAATCCCGTCACCGGCCTTAAACACAATGGCCCTCATGAGATCCGCCGCTCCTCCTCCACATCCCCACAACCCTGCCACAATTACACTTAGGGTTTTTAGTATTTTAATAGAAAAATAAAATAAATATTTTTAAAAGGAAATCCAGTTTAAAAAACATAATATATATATTCAAATGCCATCATATGCATTTCATATGTGGCCATTTAACCTGCAACAAAAACAAATCAAAATGAGAGAGAGAAAGAGAAAGAAAGATAAAAGTGAAAACAAAGGGGAGAAAAATCATGAGTTTCAGAAAATAGGGCTAGGGTTTTTGCCATAAAGAAAATAATATTTTAATGTAGGAGGTATTTAGGGCAAAGAGGAATTAAATATTCTTTTTAAAATTTAAATTCCCCTCTTGTTATTATTTTTGTTCATTGCTTTAAGTTTGGAAATTATATAGGGAATTTGAGATAATTATTTAAAGGGTAAAACTTTATTCTTTTTAAAATATTTTTATTTTTATTTGTTAGTGGATGTAAATAAATTGATTTAATCACGATTAGATGGATTTATAATTTATTGATTTTTAATTTAAAATTTTCAGGAGAAAAGGATTTATTTGTAGTAATTAAATTTTATACAATTAAAATATTGAGAGGTAGATATTTTTAAACAATCGGGTTAGGAAATCTAACTCTACGAGGACATTTTAAACCACACATTTTTTAACCAAAATTTCATATTCTTTTTAATCCTTTTGGGCCAATTTAATTAACGGAATTAAAATTAGACAATGATTTAAATCTGACGCGGAAACCTAGTAAACTGTTTAAATGAAGTTAGTAAAGCCTATTTATGAGATCCAATCTACCAAGAAATTAGGAATAATGTAAATGATGCAGAGATAACTCTGATTGATCAAAAACGTGAAGAAGAACAGATCGATCGAGCTTTGTTGAAAAAGTTTTAATTTATAGAAAATGTGAAGAACAAATTGATCAGACTTTGTTGAAAAATGTCCCATTAACTTAATCAACTGTTTTACCAATTCAACTAGTGAGACGTAAGTAATTTATTAAACCAAATCAGTAAACCTTTCGATCAAATTAGTTTTAGTACAATAAACCCTAATCATGCCCGTGAGGCATTATGCTACCAGATTTTTCTAGAATTTAGGCTTTAGCTAGGTTAGTGGAATTTAACCCTTTTGGCGATGTTAACCGCATCATTTCAACCCCCTTGATGGCCTTCGTTGCATATTTGGTATGCTCCCATGAATGCATTACCCCGCATTCAACTGTATTGTTTATGCCTTAAGCATAACGCCACGAAGCATGCTTACGTGTGCGAGGGGGTTTCTAGGGAAGTGTGGGAAATTTTTTGATATTTCATGTCATGACCGCATGACAAATGTGGACATGACACGTGTGATGCGTGTCATGACCGCATGGGAAATGTGGGCATGACAAAAGCCTCCACATCTTCTCTTTCCCAAGAAGAAAATGACCTCAAAACCCTAGTGACCAATCTGATCAACAAGGTCAATATCATAGCTATTCAAACTATCCCTAAACACCATCAAAATTATAACCAGGGGTAGTCTTCAAATCAAAATTAGAATTAGGGTTATAATTCCAATAGAAATCAAAACTAAAACCAGGGTTACCAGCCAAATAGGTACCAAAATAATAACCCTTCTCAGCCTTTGCAAATAGTTAGACTTATCCAACAAATACTAGCTGTGAATCCAGTTAGGGCTTTGGTTCCTACCCAAAACAATCTAGCACAAGAGGCAAATTGGTGTTATCCTTGCAACCAACCTCACAATCAGTCCACTTGTGCATTTGGAGCACCAGAGCGAGCCCTAATGGTGCAAAATTTTCACACACAACAAGCATCATTGGTGGAAGCAACCAACAACAACCTTGAGGTACCAAATGAGGTTGCTTCTGATTCCAATTTGATACTATGGATTCCTAAGGATTTTTGTGTTGTCAATTAGCCTATGGACAATGTGATCATGCTTGTTAGTAGTGTTGTAAGCAACATAAGGTCCAAAAAGAGACAGTTGGAGAATAACCCTATGCTTACTGTATTACAGAAAGAACCTATGTCAAAGGCAAATGGGGCCAGTTTTGCAAATTCAATTCAGAGTAGCAGACTTGCTACTGCAAAAGAGGTTCCATCATCTCCAAAAGCCCCTGAACAAGCTACAGAATATTCAAAGAAAGGAACATGGATTCCTTCTATGCACGAGACAACAACTTTTCCATAAACCTTGTGGAACAAATGAAAAAGACAAACATAAATGTGTCAATGTGGGAGGTAATGTCAATCCCCTCTCAAAGGGATTTGTTACAAGACGCCTTAAGGTATTTCCCAACAGCTGAATTAGTAGCCCAGAAAGGGAAAAGACCCAACCAGTCTTGTACAACCAAGTGAAGAATAGGGGGGTCCAACAAAGAAGCCATCCCCATTTTACTTGTCTCGAATCATTGGGAAATTCATGGTGCACAATTGCATGATTGATTCAGGGGCTAGTATTTTAGTTATGCCAAAGAAGGTAGCAGATGCATTGGGCATCAAATATACCCCTATTTCATCAGGTGTGTTGCAGCTAGATGGTACATCTGTCAACACTGTTGGGGTGATCAAAGGACTGGATTTAACCTTACATGCTTGTCCAAACTTGACTATTAGTCAAGATATTGTGGTCATTGATCTTCCCCCTTTCTTTGCTATCTATTTGTCAAGAGATTTCATAGCTAAGGTAGGTGGCTACCTTTCTTCTGACCAGTCTCACATGCTGCTAAGGATGAGATATGGCACAAGGTTCACCATTAAGGTTGAACCAGTTTCAAATTATCATGTAGAGAATTATGATCATAGCCTGGCGAACCCTCATTGTATGATTCAGGGGGAGAAGTGCATGATTCAGGATCTCTTGAGATAGTATCTTCAGCCCTTCCATCCCTATATCTTTTCCTTGATTAATGGGCAAAGGAGCACTTTGATTTTGATCCTTATGACGCCACTGAGGTAACTGGATTGGGCACCTACATGATTCGTGAGAAGAATTCCTCAGTCTCCTCTATACTTAAACCAGATGATGATTCTGATGGCCCATGGAAAATGTTCTTTGATGGTGCAAAGAGTAGAATGGAGCTATTGCAGGGGTCCTACTCATCTCTTTGATGGGTAAGAAACTACATTTTGCTCATAGATTGCATTTTTATTGCACAAATAATGTTGCAGAATATGAAGCATTGGTCCATGGCCTATTGATAGCAGAAAAGAAGAAAATCAGGCATCTGGAAATCTTTGGAGACACTGAGTTGGTGGTCAACCAGGTCAGGGAAAGATGTACAATGAAGAATCAGCTCCTAAGAGCTTATAGGCACAATGTTTGGGGCCTGTTTGAGAGTTTTGATGCTCTCAACCTATAGGTGATCCGAAGGAAATTAAATGCTGAGGCAGACCAATTGGCCACCACTGGTGCTCAATTTTCTCCTCCTACAGACCTCTTTCAAGGCCCTAATCAGCATGTCAAAATAGTGGTCAGGCCCTCAGTTCCTGATAATGATGTAAACTGACAAATTTTTGATAGCAATGAACGAATTGTGAGCCTCATCTAGAATGAAGCCGAGTTCTCATCAATGTCAAAGTCTAGGCTACAAGAAGGGTATGTCGACCAGATCATGCAATTGAAAAAAAACAAGTTGCCCAAAGGTTTGGTCACTCTTGAGGCTATTTTTAGCTATGACTATGAATTCAAGGGTGAGAAGAAGAACATCACATTCAAAAGGGAGGACTATCAGAATGTTTTTATCGCCCAAGGCAAAGATTTATTGTTGGGAAAGGTATGTTGTGACACTGAACAACAAGATTTTATTCACCTTTCTCATAAATACAGTAATGTTTTTGCATGGAGTTATGAAGATCTAAAGGGTTTTGAACCTAATATTGCCCAACACGCCTTAGATCTAGATCCATGGCATAGCTCGTCTGCCAAAAACAATAGCCCATAAACCCCAAAATCAAACCTTTGATGAGGAAGGAGCTTGCAAAGCTCATTCAGGCCAGAATTATTTTCCTTATCAAGTATTCCACCTGGTTAGCTAACTTAGTACTAGTGAGGAAGAAAAATGGTGAGATAAGGTTATGTGTGGATTTTTAGGACCTGAATCGTGTCTCTCTAAAAGACCATTATCTACTGTCATCCATGGACCAAATCTTGCAAACTGTTGCAGGGGTAGAAAGGTTTTCATTGCTTGATGGTTTTTTTGGTTATAACTAGATATTTGTCAAAGAGGAGGACAGATTCAAGACGACATTCACCACTAAGTGGGGAACCATGGCGTATGCAAAAATGCCATTTGGGCTCTCCAATGCTGGTGCCATCTTTCAGAGGGCAATGGACATTACTTTCAAAGGATTTATTAACAAGTTCATCCTGATTTATTTGGATGATATCACAATATTCTCCAAGAGAGGAGAAAATCACATGTTGCATTTGGAGAAGGTTTTCAAAAGATGCAGAGAGTTTGGGGTGTCTTTGAACCCTAAAAAGTATATTTTTGCTGTTGTTCAAGGCAAGAGGAGAGGGCAACATTGTAGCTGTCCCGATGCAACAAAATGACCAAGGTATGGAACAACCCCTAGCCTTTTTAGTAAAACTTTGAAAGATTATGAGGTTAGGTATAGTCCCATGGACAAACAGGTATTTGCCATTGTAAGAGCATTAAAAAAGTTTAGATATATGTTGGCAAATAACCATATCAAAGTCTTAGTTTCTCATCCTAGTGTGAGGGACTATATAATGGGAATTGAAATCGGTGAAAAGAGAGCAAGCTGGGTCACTAAGATCCTAGAATATGATGTTATTATCAAAGCCACTAAGCTAATTAGAGGCAGAGGATTATGTGAACAGTTGACTCAAACTACTGTGGTTGAAGTGAAATCATCCTATCACTTGAATGAGGTAGAACCTATAGTTGACCCAACAACTGTGAGTTCTTGGACAATAGACATGGCCAGGTTCCTATCCACTGGTAAGTACCCTTATGGATTGGATAGAACCAAGAGAAGTCATTTTAGGTTGCAGTCCATTGCTTATGCTTTGGAAGATGGGGTTCTCTTTAAGACAAATCTGGATGGAGTCTTGCTGAGATGCATAGAAAAAGACCAAGTGGATAGACTGCTCAGTGAGTTTCATGTCAGTCCAGCTGGAGGTTACTTCTCTGCAAGAGCTACGACAATGAAAATAATGAGGACAAGCTACTTTTGGTCCACATTATTCAATGATGCCCATGTATGGATAAGAAAGTGCAAAGAGTGTGCTCTCTTTGCTAGGAAGAAGAGGTTGACAATCCTTCCACTTCATCCTATTTAGGCATATCAACCTTTCTCACAGTGGGGCCTAGATTTTATTGGCATGATCAACCCTACATCTAGTGCTAGCCACAAATGGGTTTTAACTGCAATAGACTACTTCACCAGGTGGGTTGAAGAAGTCTCACTCAAAGAAGCTATTGAGTTAGCAATCATGGATTTATTCGAAGAAATCATGACAAGGTTTGGAGCTCCTCACGCTATCATATCTGATAATGCAAGAGCTTTTACTAGTTTTAGGATAGCTGATTGGGCTTTGAAGTATAATGTGTTCTTGAAGACTTCATCTAACTATTGCCCCCAAGGTAATGGATTAGTTGAATCTACTAATAAGAACCTGATCAGAATCCTTAAGAAGACCATGGAAAAAAATCAAAGACAATGGCATAACAAGATCAGATTGGCTCTCTGGGCTAATAGGATCACCTACAAGAGAGCCATTGGTAATTCTCCTTTTATTCTTGTATATGGAAGAGAGGCTAGATTGCCCATATCTTTGGAGCTTCCTTCATTGGAATTATTTCAATAGTTGGAATTGGAAGGAGAAGATGCTAGATCTATACAGATAGCTGAGTTAATTGACTTAGAAGGATTGAGATAGTTAGCCATGGCTACCTTGGAAGAACACTAGAGGCAGACCAAGAAATATTTTGACAAGAAGGCAAGAGATCAAGTTTTCAAAGAGGGAGGTCTTGTTTTAAAGTGGGATATTGACAGAGCTAAGCCTAGAGGCCATACTAAATTTGATGCAATCTAGAGTGGCCCATATGTTATCACCAGCTGTAAGCAAGCCAATGGCTTCAATCTTTCAAAGCTAGATGGTGAAGTTCTACCGATCTCAGTCAATGGGATCCATCTCAAACCTTATTCCTAAGGTTGGTCTAAGATTTTGTATATATTGTTTATTTTGTTTCTACTTTAAGTTTTCCTTTTCCCTAAGTGCTCTTGCACAAGCTGCACTCTCATTAGGAGAATGCATGCCTTGTTTTCCTTTTGTGGTGTTGTTTTGAGGTAGGGTTTGAGTTGTTCCAACATGCTTCAACCCTTTTGATGCAGAGCTTGAAGGATTGAAATAAACAACTCTCACATGAAATCTCACACACACATAGGCTGAAATAAAACTTCTTTCACTACATAAAATATTTGCACAGTTAATTGCAAATCTGGTTTGCAATTTGCAACCAGTCTTTCATATCATTCAATTTAATAAAATAAAATTACAGCAATCCAAAAAGAATAATGGGGCTGTAATAAACCCTTACAAAGCTGCAAAAATCAACAACAAAGTAGTTTGCTACAACAAACACAATTTTCACAAATCTAGACTTCCATCTCCTGCAAAATCACAACAAACAACTATGCAACTGCATTGGTTCATCTGGAATACCCAATGGCTGCACAAACAGCTCCAAATCTGTAACAACACCTTTCTAAAACCCTCTTGGAGGTCATCCATGCCTCCCCTCTATCTCTCCTTCAACCTGGGAAAACTCCCTTTGAAAATGAACTACCATTCCTTTTTGTATCTTCTCCCTTTTTTGCATGAAATGTAATTTTTCCTTTATTTTAATTTCATCTCAATGAATTTATCATGCCAACTCAAAAATTCATGTCCCCCTCTTGGAAAATAGTCAATTTCATTTATTTTAATCAATTAAATTGACTAAAATAAGTTATTCAAACTTCATGACTTGCCATGCTTTGTGGTGGTGCTATTTTTAGCTTTCTTGCTTTTATGCATTAAAGCAAAATCTGATTTCCACTCTCTCCACCCCAATTTTTTAGGAATTTTGAATGATGCATTGAATTTCATATTTTAGAATTATTAAATCTCCAACAACCTCTCCAAATCCACTTCCAACAAATTTTCTAAGAATAACAAACTTTCAAGATTCCTACTCCTAGAAAATAGGGACCCAAATAGAAAAGTAACTGCCAACTCAACTTGGTTGCCTATTCTTTTGCAAATTTTTAGGAGCAATAATGGGTTTTCAAAAGTTGAAACTCCCAAAATCCACTGCCCTCTTTTGCCTTTTTATAATATTTTTTTAATAAAAAATGAGGATGGAATGCCACCTAGGCTAGACTACACACCAAAATTACAATATAGAGGCTAATTATTTATAACATTTTGGCCTAATATTACATTTATTTTTAACATCTAATTAATCTATCCTAAGGAAACCAAATTAAAATAAATTAAAACACAGATATTTTTGTTGATGCTGATTGCCAATTTGCCATGGATGCTCTTGCATCAGACTCCCCACCAAAAGAAAATCCAAGCTCTCTTGGATTGAGGGTAGTAACAGGTCTTCATCCTTTGAATGCTCCTCCTTGATGTCCTCTATGCTCTGCCTCTTGTCCTCTTTGAAACAACTCCAATTGTTCTTCATTTTCACTTTAGGTTTTCCCAACTTCTTGTTAAGGTTCTTAGGTCTGTCAAATGGAAACAACTTCTTATCTAATGCTTTGAATACCTGCACCTGAATAATGACAACTTCATTCATCAAAACACCTTGGTCAGTACCAACAATGTATTCTTTACTTTGCTTCTCATACTCCTTTGGTGATCCCTACAATATAACAACATCCAACTGCAAGAACTTGGTCTGTAACTCTATAATAGCAACCCTATTAGCAACTTCATTATCAACTTTTTCAGCAACATTAACAGTAATATGCCCTTCTACTTGTTCAACTTGCTCTTGAGACTCAAACAACTGAAAATGAAATGAAGGCTCATCCACAACCATGTCTACTTTGTCTTCTTCAATGCTTGATGTCAAAATAATATTCACTATTTCATTGCTTACCTCTTCCTTTGTCTGAGATTTCTTTTGTTCTTCCTCTATTGATGTTGCCTTTATTTGTCTTCTTCTTCTTTGGACAATTTTCTTGATGGGCCATGTAACCTTCCTCTTCACTGATAAGTGCCAACTTTGCAACTGCTGGAACTCCTGAACTATTCTTTTCATATCTTTTTCCATCTCTTCCATAGCTTGCCTCAGTTCTCTTATCTCTTTCTCAACCTCTATTTACCTCATCTTTTCCTCTTTCCTCTTCTTCTCTTTTTCTTCTTGCTTCTTCTTTTGTGAACCCCCAGCCTGCAAGTACCTTCTAAACAAATCCATCTTCTCTTCAAGTAAGTCCCTTTAACCTTACTTCCTCTTGTCTTTGCCTCACCTAGGTCTCTTTTTTTTTTTCTCTACCTAATCTTTTGGCAACCAGGTTCTCTCTTCAACCTGCACAAATATAAACACACAAACACCAAACTCTCTTGCCCAAACCTTCTGAGCTCTGATACCAATTGATACAGAGCTTGGAGGATTGTAATAAACAAATCTCACATGAAATATCACACACACATAGGCTGAAAAAAACTTCTTTCACTACATAAAATATTTACACAGTTAATTGCAAATCTGGTTTGCAACTTGCAACCAGTCTTTCATACATTCATTCAATTTAATAAAATAAAATTACATCAATCCAAATAGGATAATGGGGTTGTAATAAACCCTTACAAAGCTGCAAAAATCAACAACAAATTAGTTTTCTACAACAAACACAAATTTCACAAAACTAGACTTCCATCTCCTGCAAAATCACAACAAACAACTATGCAACTGCACTGGTTCATTTGTAATACCCAATGGCTACACAAAATAGCTCCAAATATATAACAACACCTTTCTAAAACCCTCTTGGAGGTCATCCATGCCTCCCCTCTATTTCTCCTTCAACCTGGAAAAACTCCCTTTAAAAATGAACTACCATTCCTTTTTGTATCTTCTCCTCTTTTTGCATGAAATGTAATTTTTCCTTTATTTTAATTTCATCTCAATAAATTTATCATGCCAACTCAAAAATGCATGTCCCCCTCTTGGAAAATAGCTATTTTAATTTATTTTAATCAATTAAATTGACTAAAATAAGTTTTTCAAACTTCGTGACTTGCCATGCTTTGTGGTGGTGGTATTTTTAGCTTTCTTGCTTTTATGCATTAAAGCAAAATCTGATTTCCACTCTCTCCACCCCAATATTTTAGGAATTTTGAATGATGCATTGAATTTCATATTTTAGAATTATTAAATCTCTAACAACCTCTCCAAATCCACTTCCAACAAATTTTCCAAGAATAACAAACTTTCAAGATTCCCACTCCTAGAAAATAGGGACCCAAATAGAAAAGTAACTGCCAACTCAACTTGGTTGCCCATATTCTTTTGCAACTTTTTAGGAGCAATAATGAGTTTTCAAAAGTTGAAAATCCCAAAATCCACCACCTTCTTTTGCCTTTTTATAATATTTTTTTAATAAAAAATGAGGATGGAATGCCACCTAGGCTAGACTACACACTAAAATTACAATATTGAGGCCAATAATTATTTATAACATTTTGGCCTAATATTACATTTATTTTTAACATCTAATTAATCTATCCTAAGGAAACCAAATTAAAATAAACTAAATGACAGATATTTTTGGTGATGTTGATTGCCAATTTGCCATGGATGCTCCTGCATCACCTTTTGACTCTATGCCCAATGAATGCTTAAGGATACTGGTTCCCTTTTGTTTAGTAGGCGAACACCCTTGATAAGTCACCAAAATGTTGTCCTATTTTGATCCCTAGCAAAATGGCCCAAATCCATGAAATCTCTAAGTGTTTTCCCCGTTAGGAATGCAAGGAAAAACCCTCCCAAATCAACTAAGTCCAAAAATCTTGAGTTTTCTTTGTGTTTTTTTAAGCTTTTCAGAGTTCAGAGTTCTCCCCTTCATCATGCCATCCTAATTGGCTTCGAACTCCACTTTGTTCCTTGCAAAAATCCTCTAAGTGTTCAAAGTTATTTGGATGTTAGGGGTCAGACCTCCTTTCTTTCTTCCTTCCTTTTCTTTTAGAAGGAGAAAGGCGAAAGGTTTGAACTCCGAACTCTGAGTCTTTCCCTTTGAAATTTTGGCTAAGTATTTCTTTAGACTTTTCTTCTCCCCTCTTCCTTTTCTTTTGGAAAGCAAAAGATGGAAGGCACGAAGCCCGACTTCTGACGGGTGTTAATTCTTTCTAAGGCATTCCGCTATTCCGTTGAGCCTTTTGGGTGGACCCACAACAGGCTTGCAGAATTGTGGAAAGAAGACATGTGGCAAGGTTCGATAGTTGATCATCCAAGCGGGAAGCTGCCAAGTGGTCATGACATCATCTGGGTTAACTTTTTCGAGGAAGGTGTAAGATGGAAGGTCCGAGGCCTGAACTCTGTTGAAACTTTCAAAAAATGGCTAAGTCTTTAGACGTGTAGGGCTCAGACTTTCTTTCTTCCTCCTTCTCTGGGAAGGCATAAGATGGAAGGTCTGAGGCCCAAAGTCTGCCAATATTGTGATCTTCCTTTGTATAGCGGAGCTTGGGGGGTTGGGTTTTCTCCTTTTTTCTTTCTCTCTTAGAAGGCGAAACGCCAAGGGCCTGTTGTGATGTTCACAACATGCCCCATTTTACTCCTTAGCAAAATGAGGACCCCTGCTATGGCTTGCTCCCTTGCTTTTGTGTTCTGGGCGATAATGGTAAAACAACATCAGTCAGTATGTATATGCTTAATGTCAGGTGTATCTATGATCTTGAAGTCTGGACCCAAATTCCAAAGTCTAAATCTTTCCTTAGGAAGCCTGCCATGTGAAAGAGTGTAAAATTCTAGGTAGGTTTGCCTTTTACATCACCCTAAAATTCAACCAAATGAGAAAGTTATGACAAGTCAAATTTTTGGTCAGACTTGATATAAAAGGGGGGGGTCATTCATTCAAAATCTAACCTGTAACAATTTCATGTAAGAGATCGGATTACTGAGACTAATGAAGACTAAACTGTTGAAACATCAAGGTTCTTTCTTTAGATCATTGTAAATGTACTTGTTCTAAAGCATACTGAATGAAGGTGAAGCTTGAAATTACATCTTGATTGTAAACCTTAAGTAATCTTCAAGTTGACTTTTGGATATGTACTGGTGAATGCTGTGTTCAATAGAAGCGCTTTCATTTCATTGCATGTTGTTGTCAACTTTTCCTTGAAGATTTGCACTGAATCATGCGGATTTGTGGAATGTCCTGGTGAAGTATGATTTTAGTTTCCTTCTCTTCATTGCTGTATCGGAGCATGTATGTGGATCAGTGATCTTAGTAAAGTAATTTTGGGAATCTCATTCTTTAAACCCTATCTTTGTTATTATTATTATTATTTTTATTTCATTGAAATCACCTCCACAATTGCAAATCATGGTAAATCATAAGCAAAACAGAGAAATATGTTGACATCCTATAGATAACTGAATATCATTAGCATACTTGAGCCAAAAATGCATGTAGTATTGAAAATATCATGCATGGACTTGCAAATAATTGCAGAAATCATGTAAATATCCATCTGTAGATGCATTATTTGAGTAAGTTCATAGTGTAAAGGCAGAAATTACTGATAAACGTAAGGCCCCTGAATGATTAACAGTAACACACATCAACCACTAAGTAACGTCAGTAGATTATGAACTAATCAATGGAGACTTGGGATCATGAATTCTATGAATTAATCGTATCTTTCAAGATAAATAAAGGTTGTTGTGTAACTTTTGTTTAGTGTTTGTGTGTGACTAACATCACCATCAACAGAAAACTGGCACTAGAAGGAGGGCCTCTCATCATGAGTAAGTTTTTCCCTGATTTGATAATGCAGACAAAAAGGTAACACTCAAGCATCTCTGTATTTCAAGATGTTATATGAAAGGATTTGCTATTTTAAGTTTATGCATGCTAATCATTTGTGAAGTTTTCAAATTAAGCATAAATATAGCCTTGGCTAGGGAGTTTCAACTAATCTTTATAGTAAACCAGCCAATCTTCCTTAAATTTGAGAAATCCTGGCTCCCAAGCCAAATACCAAGTCTAGATCTAGTGGACTCTTTGAAGAATTACCTATTAGGGGATTTAGATCTAGAACTGTGGACATTCATCACTCTCCCAACTCTAGTGCGTCAAAAGCTTCACCAGAACGTGCTCCTATAACTCCTCTCAGGTTTCAAACACCTACAGGACCACCTGTCACACCTCAGGTCCAGCCTCAACTTGTCATACCTCATGTTCAACCCCCACCAGTTCCAATGTCATTCTTTGCTACAAAATCACCTCTAACTTTCCTAGCATATCATGCTTTGCCTCAGAATCCTGATAAAATTTGTCCTAAGTATCATCCATATCAGGATGCTGATGATCATATCAGAACATTCAAGGAAGCTTGTGATAGGGCTAGAATTCAGCATGAAGATGTGGTATGCAGGTTATTTCCATTTTCCTTAGGGGAAGTGGCCTATAACTGGTATATTAGTCTTGGTCAGGGTTCGGTCGGTTCATGGGATGTCTTAGAAAAGGCCTTTAAGGATAGGTTCAGAACACCTATAGATCCTTCAATGAATTATCATTTGTTTGCCACAATCAAGAGATTTGAAGGAGAACCTATTGCTAACTTCAATGCAAGATTCCAAAAGATGCTCTCAAAGGTAGTAGCACCTTACGTCGTAGCAGATGAAGTTGCTAGGAGCATTTATTACTCAGCTTTAGATCCCTTGACTTCCATGTTTATCAGGAGAGCACATCCTGGTGTAACAACTTTAGCAGGGGCTTTTGAAGAAACTATCGAGGTTAGTCAGCAATTGGCTCTTGCCCTCACACCAAATATTGCCTTCCCTACATTTCCTGGTTATCCTACATATCCAGTTCACCAACAAACCAATGGAGCCATGATACCTCCAACTGTGATGCCAACCCCTTTGCAGATACCTCCACTCAGTATCATGCCACCACCAAATGGAAATGGCCAGATGTTACAATATCCAGGAGAAGCACAAGTACCTCAGGTTGTGGAACAATCCAACAATAACAATGGATCTTCCTTTTTCAAGCCTCAGATAGAGAATGTAGTGGCCAAGGTTCAGGAAGAGAAAGAAGAAATAAAGGAGATATCAACATAGTTAAGGAAACTCACCACTGAGGTCACTCATCTAAGGAACCAAAACTTCTACTCTCAACCAAATCAGAACAAAGGTTATGCCAATGACAGACCTAATTATCCTGATAGGGGGTACAACAATAATTACAATAACAATAGCAATAATAATCCTCCTAGACAGCCTAGAGTGTGGAACACTAGGCCGAATAATGGTTCCTTGCCATCCCCCCTAGACAACCAGCCTCCTAGTGAACCTAAACAGACCACTAGAGTAAACCTTCCAGAGGCAGCACTTACCAACTAGTGTAGGATACATAACACCAATGCTCATGCAGAGCTAGACTGTCCTCAATTCAGGATTGCTGCAAGTATTTTCCAAGCTGAAGTGTCCAATACTTCAGGAAATCCACCTTATGTAGAGGGAAATGAAATTGTCCCCTATGAATATGATTCTGCCTTAGTGCTAGACAGCTTCATGCATCATCCTTATCAGCAGATAATTTCTTCTCATCAGGATTACACCTCAACATGTGAGGAATCAGCCATGGCTTTTGAATCTAACTATGTTTTTCCATTTGAGGATGAGAATGAGCCATCAATTGAGCATGAGGAAGTCAATGCTTATCAACAGCAGCCTCAGAGTAGGCATAATTACAATGTGAGAAATAACTCAAATAGATCTGCTGATCCTTTGACCACATCCTTGCCTCCAAACAATTTCAACACCCCACCTGATCCCAAGGCAAGTAATAACCATGGATTTCCCAAAGTTAATGCTCAATATTTAGCACCACAGAATATAGCACCAAAAGCTGGTAATCTACCTCCTGAATCTAAAAAATTGGTTACATATCTGGCAGATGAAATGAAAAAGGTTAAAATCAACCTGTCATTGTTAGAGCTGCTTAAAACCCCTGCTATCAAGAAAGCCTTCATGAAGTCATTAGATGATCCTTCTCAAAAGGAAGATGGTCATACCTCAGGCTAGTTTGGAAATAAAGATCATGCCGCTAGGGATGTTAATGTTAAACATAAAGTGCCAGCCATTGTTCAAGCTGCAGAAACTTCCCACATGACCCTATACAAAGACAAGAGTGAGTCACCTCCTTTCCTCCTTACCATAAGAATGTTTGGTAAAAATTTGCACAACTGCTTAGTAGACTCAGGAGCATCCACCAATGTAATGCTTCTATCCATATGCAATGCTTTAGGATTGCATCCTGCTAAATCATTAAAGAAAGTAACACAATTAGACAAAACAAAGGTGAGTGTGGTAGGAGAACTAACCCACATTCACATGCAGTTAGCATCAGATCCCAGAAATCAACACTATATTGATATTCAGGTAGTTGATATACCTGATACATATGGGATGTTACTCAACAGAGATTGGTCAAAAACCCTTAATGGATACATGTCAACTGATTTTAGTCATATGTGGTTGCCCTGGAGAGGGATACCAAATCAAATAAGGATAGATGCTGAACCCCGCATGAAGCACATGATCATTGAATATAATAAAACTAATGAAATCATGTATGTGGATATAGAACCCAGAGTTTACTCCATCAAGCCCCAGACCGTCAGCATAGAGGAGATCCTGATGTTTGACTTTCATAGTCATGATGATGACCCTCAAGATGATAGAATAACTTTAGAATCTGATTGTAGCCCTGAAAATGAAATAGAGATAGATCATTTCAAGAATTTTGAGATGCATTTGTTTAAAGGGGTGCAACGATGTCAGTTGCTAAAGATGCATGTTCATGATATTCTAATTGATGGATAGTGTAGGTTGCATGATGAGGCACATTCTGAAAGGACTTGTGGTGCTTGTTTAGACATGTTGGCGTTGGAACAGGCATATAGTGAAGCATCTTCATCATCATCTGTGATGAGTTTTGTAGATAATGATAGTGAAACTAATTTTTGTTTGTCTTCTGTAGGAAAAGGAGAATGAACTTATCAAGATGAAGGTTCTGTTCAAACAACAGAAGAGATACTGGTGTGCAACAAGGGTAATGCTAAAAGCAAGAAGAAAATCACCCTAGGGAGTGATTGTTTAGTAGAATCAGATTATGAGTTGTTTGATGAGGATAGGGGCAGCAATCTGTCCAAGTTTGAAGAGTTTCTATCAAAAGAGATCCAAAAGATGACACAACAACAAAGATCTTCAGAGGATGTTTTGATTGAGGGATGGTGCAGGTTACATGAAGCACCTCATTCAGAAACTACCTGTTCATTGTGTCTGCATATTCTGGAGAGGAAAATATTGCCTAGTTTAGAAGTTTTACCTTCTGATGACAAAAGAAAAGAAGAGATATCAGCCTCACATAAGGTGGATAAGGTGAAGTCTGATGAAGCTAAGACACCAAAATTGAAATGGATATCAAATAGTACAACTGCCAGACCCAAAAGGAAGAAAGAAGCCCCAACCAAACCTTTAATTAAAGACAAACCATGGACCCTCAGGTTTGATGGATCCAAGTCAAAACAAGGGGCTGGAGTAGGGATAGATCTCATTGATCCATCTAGAAAATCCTACTTAGTAGCATACAGATTGCAGTTCCCATGTACGAACAATGTGACAGAGTATGAAGCTTTAATTCATGGGATGCTGTTTGCACTTAGGAAGAAGGTGAAAATTCTGCATGTCTATGGAGACTCAGAATTAGTTGTGAGACAGGTAAGAGGTATATATTCTTGCAATTATAAAAGGCTATCTAATTACAGACATAGGGTGTGGGACTTAATAGAGGATTTTGATGCATTCAACATCATGCATGTACCCAGAGAGCAAAATCACAGGGCGGATGCCTTGCCCCGGGCTGCGAGTACTCTGGAACCTCTGTCCATATCCGGTTTAAAAAGATTCTCAGTGGAATTAGTATGAATACCTTCTATGCCTGACAATGTAACTAATCTTCAAGTATTTGATGATGATCAGCATATATTGGATTTCATTTCTAGCAGAGATGTCTTTGAAGCACAGATCATAGATGAAATAAATATGGAAGATCATGTCTGGGAAGAAGAGGAAATCCTAGAGTTGCCTAGCAATAAGATTCCTAAGGGAATGACAGAGCTGGAAAGAGCATTTGATTTGGATAACATGCTAAAATAGAGGGATCTTCCAGAGGCTGATGGAGGACAGTACTCATAGGTTAATATTGGACAGGGTGATAAAAGAAGAAACATTCTGATTGGGAAGGTCTATATAGAGAAGGAGTTGGAAGGGATAACCCAAGCTCTCAAAGACTATATTCACATCATTTCCAGGACGTATGATGAGCTGAAAACTTACGACACATCAGTCATCACTCATACAATACCTTTGAAGCCAGATGCCAAGCCTTTTTGACAGAAACAAAGATCCATCAACACTTTACTAGAGCCCATCATTTTCAAAGAGGTCAAAAGGCTGCTTGAGGCCAGGATCATATTTCCTATGAGACATTCCACATGGGTGGCAAACCTGGTCCCAATAAGGAAAAAGAATGGTGACATCAGGTTGTGCGTGGACTTCAGAAACTTAAATCAAGCTTCTAAAAAGGATAATTATCCTTTGCCTTCTCTGGATGAAGTCCTGCAAATTGTAAATGGTGCCAGGATGATGTCATTCTTGGACGGTTTCTCTAGTTATAACCAGGTGATGGTGGACAAAATTGACAGGCTAAAAACTGCGTTCACCACAAAGTGGGGGATCTTCGCCTATAGGTGCATGCCATTTGGGTTAATAAATGTTGGAACCACTTTTTAGTGAGCAATGGACATAGCCTTCAGAGGCTTGATTGGTAATGCATAGTCATATACATGGATGACTTAATAGTTTTCTCTAAAGATAGAGGAAACCAGGTAGAGGACCTGAGAAAGGTGCTGAAGAAGTGTGAGAAATATGGGATATCCCTGAACCCTAAAAAATGTATATTCGGGGTAACAACAGGGAAGTTATTGGCCCACCTAATAACAGAAAATGGGGTCATCATCGATCCTGACAGAGTGGAGTCCATCATGAAGATACAGCTTCTTGGAAGCAAAAGGGAGCTCAAATCTTACTTTGGTAAGATTAATTTTGTTAGGAAATTTATTACTGGCTTTGCAGAAATTGTCAGACCCTTGAACGCCATGCTCAAGAAGGATGCTAAAATTGAGTGGATGCCTGAAGCTAGAGTAGCTTTTGAAGATATTAAAAAGGCCATATCAAATGCTCCAGTTCTGATCAGTCCAGATTATACCAAGGACTTTTACATTTACTCATTTGCTTCAGAGCATACTTCTGCAGCAATGTCGACACAGAGAAATAAAGAAAAGGAGGAAAAGCCTATAGCCTTCATGAGCTGCCCCTTCAGAGATGCAAAGCTTAGATACATGGACGTTGAAAGACATGCGCTTGCTTTAGTTTGAGCAGTTAAGAAATTCAGGCATTACATTCTGAGAAGTAAAGTGATTGCTGTAGTACCTGATGCAGCAGTAAAGATGTTATTAATGCAATGCGAACCAGGTGAGAAAAGAGATAAATGGATCATTGTCCTCCAAGAGTATGATATGACATTACACCCATGAAGTTAGTGAGAGGACAAGCATTGAGCCAGATGATATTAGAGATTGATCCTAATATTATGAGCCAGCAGTATGTTGTAAATGCAAAGGAAGATGGAGAATGGTACTCAGACATCAGACACATCCTGATTACTGGAAGGTGTCCTTCAAGACTGTGGGCCTCACAGAGGAGAGCCTTGAAGATAAGGTCATAAAAATACATGATAAAAGGAGGAGTCCTTTTCAAGAAAAACTATGAGGGGATATACCTAAGGTGCCTGGAAAAATCAGAAGCAGATAAGGTGCTGGCAAAATTGCATGATAAATTTGGGACTGCACATGGATCACCCTTAGCTACCACTCATGCTATCCTCAGGGCAGGGTATTATTGGCCCACTATTTTTAAAGATATTGCTGAACACATCAAATATTGTCATATGTGTCAAGTTGCTGCAAACAGAGAAAGATATGCTGCTCAACCTTTGCAACCAGTGATGGAGATGCGCCCATTTGCTCAATGGGGAATGGACTTCATAGGACCTATCAATCCTCCATCATCTTCATGCCACATGTATGTTTTAACTATTACAGATTACTGTACTAGGTGGACTGAAGCTGTCAGCAGTAAAACATGTAATGCTGAGGATGTCATCAGTTTTTTGGAAAGCAATATAGTGACCAGGTATGGAGTTCCATATGCTTTAGTATGTGATAACGGATTTGCTTTCACTTCAATTAAACTATCAAGCTGGGCTTTTGATTATGGGATCATATTGAAATTCTCCTCAAACTACTATCCCCAAGGGAATGGATTAGTAGAATCCACAAACAAGAACCTATTGAATATCATAAAGAAATTGATAGAAAAGAACCCTAGGGAGTGGAATACTTTATTGAAATATGCCTTATGGGTAGATAGAGCCAGGAATAAGACTGCATTAGGAAATTCTCCTTTTCATCTAGTATATGGGGTGGATCCTATCCTTCCTGTTAACCTAAGGATTCCTACATTGCAGTTTGCACAAGAATACCTGGGTATAGATAATAAACAAGAGGTCAAGTTGCTTCAATTGATGAACCTAGAAGAAAAAAGAAGTGATGCAATTGAACAATTTGCAAAACATCAGGCTGTTGTCAAACATTGGTTTGACAAAAGAGCTAGAATTAAGGCTTTCAGGATCTCAGATTTGGTCCTGATATGGGACAAAGCACATGAGAGGAAAGAGGATCATGGTAAGTTTGATAAACTCTAGATAGGTCCCTTTCAAATTTTTGAAATTTTAGGAGACAACATCTATAGGCTTAGGACATTTACTGGTGAGGATGTTCCATTACCAGTCAATGGACAATTTCTCAAAAATTACTTTCAAGCCTGAAGCAGTGCCATGACAGCCATGTGTATCATAGTCTACATATTTGTATTGTTGTTTGTACAGTCTGCTTGTTTTGTTTGTTTTGTTGTTTCCTCAGCAAGGATATTTGTTTTGCTTTAGAGTATGAAGGAGCAGACTAACAACCATTGAAAACAATATGGAATTCAGAACATTCAGGTTAACTATTTGAAGTTTATGCATAACTTGTTGTGACTGTCATGAATGTAGAAAGTTGTTTAACTTTGTGAAATTTTGTATTCAATAACTGTGGGTTGAGTATTCAAGGAATGTTTCTTATGATGACACACCTAAAATCCTTGGGTTTGTTGAACATACCAGTGTAGCTATTAGGTGAAAAATCAGAGGTCACCCTTGCTACCATTACAATTCTCAGCTTAATTTCAGCAAGTGACCACTCCTTGCATCATGAAGTTACAAATGTTATATCTTATGAAGTTCTATCAAAATACAAAAAATATAAAATAATAAAATAGATTATACTAAAAATCTAGATTAAGCCATCTAAGTAACTCTATCGGGGCTATAGACGCTCGTTGGTAGTGGGACTCTATTTAGGAGAATTGTAACGATAACCTTGTCAGGACTATGAATGCCTGCTGGCAGCAAGGCTCTATCTGGTTGGCTATGAGGGAATGTCCTCACCTACATAGGCTAATATCAGTCATTGGTTTGTTCAACTAATTTTCAAGATGAGGATTATTAATCACATGCACCCACTTAAACTGAAAGGAAAATTCATGCACCTTATTGAATAAATTGTCAAGTCGAATGATGATTTGCAGAAAAGATAGTTGGAAGTTATGAATTTATTTCATTTAGTTTTCTTTAATGGTTTGAATTTGATTGTTTTGTTTGGTTGCTAGTTGTTGTGATGTTCACAACACGTCCCATTTTACTCCTTAGCAAAATAAGGACCCATGCTATGGCTTGCTCCCTTGCTTTTGTGTTCTGGGCGGTAATGGTAAAACAACATCAGTCAGTATGTATATGCTTAATTCCAGGTGTGTCTATGATCTTGAAATCTAGACCTAAATTCCAAATTCTGAATCTTTCCTCAGGAAGCCTGCCATGTGAAAGAGTGTAAAATTCTAGGCAGGTTTGCCTTTTACATCACCCTGAAATTTGGCCAAATGAGAAAGTTATGACAAGTCAAATTTCTAGTCAGACCTGATATAAAAGGGGGGGGTCATTCATTCAAAATCTGACCTATAACAATTTCATGTAAGAGATCAGATTACTGAGACTAATGAAGACTAAACTGTTGAAACATCAAGGTTCTTTCTTTAGATCATTGTAAATGTACTTGTTCTAAAGCATACTGAATGAAGGTGAAGCTTCAGATACATCTTAATTGTAAACCTTAAGTAATCTTCAAGTTGACTTCTAGATATGTACTGGTGAATGCTGTGTTCAATAGAAGCGCTTTCATTTCATTGCATGTTGTTGTCAACTTTTCCTTGAAGATTTGCACTGAATCATGCGGATTTGTGGAATGTCCTGGTGAAGTATGATTTTAGTTTCCTTATCTTCATTGCTGTATCAGAGCATGTATGCGGATCAATGATCTCAGTGAAGTAATTTTGGGAATCTCATTCTTTAAACCCTATCTCTGTTATTTTTCCTTTTTTTTAATTTCATTGAAATCACTTCCACAATTGTAAATCATGGTAAATCATAAGCAAAACAAAGAAATATGCTGACATCCCATAGATAACTGAATATCATTAGTATATTTGAGCCAAAAATGCATGTAGTATTGAAAATATCATGCATGGACTTGCAAATAATGGCAGAAATCATGCAAATATCCATCTGTAGATGCATTATTTGAGTAAGTTCATAGTGTAAAGGCAGAAATTACTGATAAACGTAAGGCCCCTGAATGATTAACATCAACACACATCAACCACTGAGTAACGTCAGTAGATTATGAACTAATCAACGGAGACTTGGGATCATGAATTCTTTGAATTCATCGTATCTTTCAAGATAAATAAAGGTTGTTGTGTAACTTTTGTTTAGTGTTTGTGTGTGACTAACATCACTATCAACAGGGCCCAAAGCCTGATCTCTAACGGCTTCCATGACCTTTAGAAACAAAGGGAAAATAGGTGGAATCTAGGATTCTCCATGGTTAATTATGATGGAATCTTGTTGATAGAATAGAATGCAGGCCAGATTGAAAGTCAAACATCCAGCTCTAGATGGAATTTGTTGTTGGGCATATATTGTTGCAGGTAGAGGAAGATGGAAGGTTTCAATGCAGATATTTGTTCAGCTACTTCAGAGAAGATATTTTCTACATTTATTTCAAAGACAAAAAGATATTTTTAGACATTCCTTTTGTAAAATATCTTCTGATAGGCCCATAGGGCAAATTTATTATAGTAGGTGATGGTGCCTCATTGTAAAAATCTTATAAAATGAATGAAATCGAATGTATTATGTGTTGAATGCACACGACAATTAAGAGGTGGGGTGAATAAGTTGTAACTTATAATTCCAAAACCCTCAAACACATTTAGATCCTTAGTAATTCAATTAACCCTTAAACTATTATGATGATTAAGCATGAAAGCATATAATAGAAACTAAATCAAATGAACATCAAGCACAAGAGAACACCAGATTTACGTGGAAAACCCAAGAAGGGAAAAACCATGATGAAGATTAGCTCACAGTATAAAGTAATATCAACACTGAAAAACAATAGGCTCACTACCCAAAAGAAAGGCTCACTGACAGAATAGAGAAGAAGATAGAGAAGATTGTTACAAGGAGAAAATTATCTCAATGCAACAGAGAAGTCCACCACAACTCCATCATCACCTCCGCAGTCTCACTAAGGAATTGTAGACACCTTCTGCTCACTGCATCCAGTAATCTAACACATGAAAGTTTGCACTGCACTCGCACAAATTCACACTCTATGATTTAGAAATTCGCACCACACACATGATTCTCATCTTTCTTAACATCCTTCAACAACTTAACACTTATTTATATCATCTTCAAACTTAAGAACATTCTCCAATGTCAACAAGGCTTTCTTAATTTCATAATTTCAAACTAGGTTAGACCTAAAACATTCCCACAGTGGAAGGGAATGAAGGCAAACCACAACACACCTTAGCTTAGACCTAAATTCATCCAAGCATGCTACTCCATGCTTCCACAATCACCGAAGCAACTCTAGGTCATCCCACAATAATGGGTTACACTTTTTGGCCAAACTTGATATTGAAATCAGTATTTTGAACTAGATCTTCACTTTCTAACACCTTTAGCTGCTAAACTGTTAGGAATTTGAAGATGATGTGAACTAGTGATTTGTGAGATTTTGTCTGTAGATTCTAAATCTATTTTCTTAAAAAAAATTGGAGTTAAATTGTAATATTTTTTTGTGTCTCCTTTGATAACTAGTTTTTAATAGTAAACAACATTTTTTTAAAGTGATTTGTATTCTGTAGCACATAACTTTTTTTCTACAAAGGATAAAATTATGATTCTTTTGAATTTAGATTGGTAACACCGATATCTAGGGCATGCATTTGGTTTCATAATGTTTTGTTGAATATTTTTTTAATTAAGTTTTGAAGTCAAACCAATTATAATTTAGACATAGGCGTATTCCGTAAAACATAACTTTTTCTGTATGTATTGAAATTCAATTTTTTTTCTTGTTGAAACAAGGACATCAATACCTAGGACATATATATTTTTCAGAATTTTTTTTCTCTATTTTCCTATTTTTTTGTATGTGTGAAACAAAGACCTTGATGTTCATTGAAAAACCTACATTCACAAGAAATAAAAAATAAATATAATAATCAAGTTAAATATATTTAAAATTATACTTTTTGGGAAGCTTATAATAAGGGCTACATACTTACAAAACATAAATTTTAAATGAATTCATTTGATCCCCCAAAAGGTAAATCAAAAGTGTTTTTTATCAGCATTTTGATAGGTGTAGAGGAGACTCCATTATAGGTATGGTTTAAAACTAGCGGGGTTCTATCCAAGGGGGTTTGAATCTAAGGGGGTTTGATCAAACCCTCTTCAATTAAAATCCTTTAAATGGAACCTTTCAAGGCTTAAATCATTATATGTTCTAAAAATATGTGCTTTCAGTAAAAATCAGGATGTCCCAAAAAGTGTAACCCATTATTGTGGCAGCACCCCTCCGCAATTAGTGTAAACACCCAAGGTCGGCCAAACCTGTGTTAACACAATGAACTTTTAAGTACATGCTTCCTCAAGAAAAAATACAACTTTGTGGACTATTTACCAAGCTTTAACACAATCTAGAGCATTCCACAAACATCCTGAAACATCCTAAAATCCAACAAGTTCCTCTGTAACAACTTTCACCTGCCGCACAACCTTATCTTGTTTATCTAGTATGCTTAACTATCTCTGTCATGCACTGTATCTCTAGAAATCAACTTCCATAGCAACAAACCATGAAAAACTTTAATAGAAGAAAGATATGAACCCTATAAGCACACTTCCAGAACTGCAAGACCTAAAACCAATTTGTGGAGAAATACGGAGCAAAGACATTTCTCCTAGACACCTCCTCAAACCTCTGCAAAACATAGTCTTCATACTGGTGAACACACCTCCCTCTACACAACAATATAGCATGTCAAATCTTGAATGTAGCATCTATAAACACCTCTAAACAACATATTCAAACCGCATGAATAGATCTTCAGTATATAAGAAATGCAGAGCAAAAATAGAACACTACTCTTCAACACAGAACATCCTTACAACACACTGTTTCCTTTATTAATCAAATTTTCTCAAAAGCACTTGGAAGCCAAGCATCAGAAGCATATTATCACCAACTTCAACACTTCCTCAACATTAGAGACATCATCTACTTAGCACCAACTACTCATACTCGTGCACCACCAACTACTCATACTCTTGCACCATTTCTTACTCATATAGTTGACACCAATGCCAACACAAGCTTGTTGACATCAATGACAACATTGATTGCACATACTTGCAACAATCTCCCCCTTTGTCATTAATGGCAACACATAATGTGAAAAATCATCAACACAACAACATCCCCAATACTTTGCTTCATATCAATTCTTTTGTTTTCTCTTTCTCTCCCCCTCAGCTTTCTACTCTCTTTTTGACAACTGACTCTTTCCTTTTTCATATTGCTCTCTCTCCCCTTTTGACATCAATGGCAAAGGGCTACACATCTCTCTTTCACTCTCATACTTGTACCTGCCCACTACTACTTTGTCACAACTTTTCTTTTACTGCTCTTCATACTCCCTTTGACTGCAACAATCAACATGACCACTACCTACTCCCCCTGAGAGGTAGCCTCCAACATCAGTCCAGAATAAGAAATGAGTCTTGAAATTCACTGGACTGATGCATCTTATGCATCTAGTTCAAAGGAGGGGGAATAACCCCTAACTTCTCCTAGAGATACTCAAATGTATCCTTAGGAAGAGCCTTAGTGAATATATCAGCAACTTGATCCTTTGTAGGCACATACTCAAGCTTCACTTCATTCTTTGCAACCTTCTCTCTCAAAAAGTGATACCGAATTGAGATGTGTTTAGTCCTTAAATGCATCACTAGATTCTTTGAAATGTTAATAACACTTGTATTATCACAAAAGATAGGAATTGGTTCATTATATACAACTCTGATATCCTTCAAGGTTTGTTTCATCCACAACACCTGTGTACAACAAGATGCTACTGCAATATATTCTACCTTTGCAGTAGACAAAGATACTGAATCCTGCTTCTTACTTAACCATGACAACACTCTGCCTCCAAGAAAGAATGCACCACCACTTGTACTTTTCCTGTCATCTACACAACCAACCCAATCTACATCTGTATAAGCACCTAGAGCAAAGTCATTATCCTTTGGATACCACAAGCCATGATTCAGAGTGCCCTTTAAATATCTGAATATCCTCTTCACTGCTGGAACATGTGACTCTCTAGGATCTTCTTGAAATCTAGCCACAAGACAAACTGCATGCATAATATCCAGTCTAGTAGCATTTAAATATAGCAATCCTCTAATCATTGATCTATACCTACTCTGATCAGCCTTAAGAGATTCATCATTCTTGCTTATCTTGCAACCAGTTGTTAGAGGGCTGCATATTGGTTTAGAGTCTTCCATTCCAAACTTCTTCAAGATCTCCTTGACATACTTTGATTGTGAAATGAAAATACCTTTATCTGTTTGATTGATTTGTAGCCCAAGGAAGAAGTTCATTTCCCCACACATTGACATTTCAAATTCTTTTTGCATTTCATCTGCAAAACTATTACACATACCTTCATTTCCACCAAAGATTATATCATCTACATACACTTCCACAATGAGAATTTGATCTTCTCTTACTTTGATGTACATATTACTATCTACGGTACCTTTATTGAATCCTTTCTATAATAAGTACCTATCTAACCTTGCATACCAAGCTCTGGGGGCTTGCTTCAATCCATACATTGCCTTCTTCAACCTGCAAACCATATTTGGTTTATCTGATAACTGAAATCCATCTGGTTGTTCAATGTATACTTCTTTCAATTCACCATTCAAGAAAGCAGACTTCACATCCATTTGATATACTTTGAAATCCTTATGTGTTGCAAAAGCCAAAAACATCCTAATGGCCTCCATTCTTGCCACCGGAGCATAAGTTTCCTCATAGTCTATTCCTTCTACTTGTGAGTAACCTTTACACACAAGCCTCGCCTTGTTTCTTACCACTTCTCTATTCTCATTCAGTTTGTTCTAGAATACCCACTTAGTTCCAATCACATTTTTGTTTGCTAGTCTTGAGACAGGTCCCCAAGTTTGATTCTTTTCAATCTGCATTAGTTCTTCTTCCATATCCTTGATCCAATACTCATCCTTGCATGCTTCAATTACTATTTTAGGTTCAACTTTTGAGAGTAAACATAGATTTACCTATTCTTTAACAACTTCCCTTCTTGTTAGCACACCTTTGTTCTTGTCACCAATGATTTGATCTTCAAAATGATGCTTCTGCACATACTTGGGAGTTTTAGGAGTCTTTTCTAGAGCTTCTTCCTCTTCAACATGCACTTCCTTTTCCTTAGCATTTTCTTATTCTTCACAAGAAGATTCATCTGATTCATATCCATTTACTTGTGGTTATTTTTGTAGATCTTCATCAACTTTGACATTGAATGCTTTGAATTTATCTAGGGCTTCTAATTTTTCTTTGAGAAAAGTAACCCATGTCATTCTAGAATAATCATCAATTAGTAGCATGAAATACCTATCACCTTAAAAACTCCTTACCTTGGTAGGACCACAAAGATCTATATGCATCAATTCCAACAGTTTGTAGAAGATTGATCCTTGACTTTGAAACCACTTCTTGCTTGCTTTCCAATTTGACATTCCTTACAAATAGCATTGATAGGCTTTGTAATCTTTGGGAGATATCTCATAGCTTGAACTGAACTTATTCTTACCAGGCTATCAAAATTTATGTGACACAATCTCCTATGCCATAGCTAACTTTCAGTTATCTGAGTCATGAAGCAATAACCATCACCACCTTTGAGTTGATAAACATTTCTATCTATCCTCTTTCCAGTAGCTATCATAGTTCCAAAATCTTTTCTGATCTCACAGCCACCATCCTAAAACACAAGATTGTATCCTTTGCTACACATTGTCCAACACTCAAAAGGTTATGCTTTAAACCCTTAACATAAAGAACATCATCAATATTATGCTTGCCATCAAAAATAATTGAACCTCTTCCACATATCTTAGCAGATGTATCATCACCAAATCTAACTAGTCTTCCATCATATTTTTCAAGTTTAACAAACTTACTCTTATCGCCGGTCATATGATTTGAGCATCCATTATCAATGATCCAGTAGTTCTTTTCCTATCTGGTATGAAAAGCATATATCAAGGTGCCTTTAGTATTAAGACTTACTTTCAGAGCCCTTTCCTTCACATATTTCTCAGAGTTAGTAGAAATAGTATCATCTTTTGAAGCTATGAACAAACATTCATTATCCTCATCATTTTCATAATCAGATTCATCATCAGACATACTTGCATCTTCTCTAACATAGTAGCTTTTCTTAGGCACTCTACTTTTGTTCTCCCTATTCTTGCTTCTCAAAATTCTTTCCAGACATCTTTAAGCATAATGACCTATCTTGCCACAACTGAAACACTTGAAAAGTAACCTACCAATGTACTTACTAGTACCCAATTTCATTTTTCTCACAAAGTTAGCTTCCACATCATCAGACTCCTCCTAATATGATTCCACAGACTTCTCAGATTTACCAGCCTTGAAGGTGGTCTCAGTCTTTGCACTACTTGTACCAAATTCTCTCATTTCAAAAGTAGTTAAGGTACCAAGCAACTGATCTTTGGTAAATTGATTCATATTTTGTAATTCTTCAATAGCAGAATATTTATGACTGTAAGCTTTAGGAAGAGTTCTAATTACCTTCAATACTACCTCTTTTTCTTCCACATCTCCACCAAGTCCTTTGATGCCATTGATAACTTCATCCACCTTCTGTAAGTAGCTTGTAATGTTTTTATCTTTAGACATTCGCATGGTCTCAAACATGAGCTTCAAGTTCTGCATTTTAGCTTTCTTGACCTTATCATCTCCATAAATACTTTTTAACTTTTTCCAGATTTCTTTAGCAGTTTTCAGATTCATAATTTTTACCAATTCAGAATTAGTAAGACCATTTAAAAGAGCATACCTTGCTTTACCATTGGTTTCATAGGCCTTGATCTCATTTGCAGTACTTGAACCATTTTCTGGTATAGTGTATTCAGTCTCAATAGATTTCCAGATCTCATATCCAAGAGAAATCAGATAACCTTCCATCCTTATTTTCCATAATGCATAATATGTTCCATCAACTAGAGGAACATCCTTCTTGTGTGCCATCCTAGATCTAGCTCAAGTAGTTAAGCTCTCTTCCAAGGAACCTTGCTATAATACCAATTGTTGAATGCACAACTGAGAGGGGGGTGAATCAGTTGTAACTTATAATTCCAAAACCCTCAAACACATTTAGATCCTCATTAATTCAATTAACCCTTAAACTGTTATGATGATTAAGCATGAAAGTAAATAATAAAAACTGAATCAAATGAACATCAAACATAAGAGAACACCAGATTTACGTGGAAAACCCAAGAAGGGAAAAACCATGGTGAGGATTAGCTCATAGTATAAAGTAATATTAACATTGAAAAATAATAGGCTCACTGCCCAAAAAAAAGGCTCACTCCCAAAGGCTCACTGCTAGAAAAGAGAAGATAGAGAAGATTGTTACAAGGAGAAAACTATCTCAATTCAATAGAGAAGTCCACCACAATGTCATCATCACCTCTGCAGTCTCACTAAGGAATTGTTGACACCTTCTGCTCACTGCATCTAATAATCTAACACATGAAAGTTCACACTGCACTCACACAAATTTGCACTCTATGATTCAATAATTTGCACCACACACATGATTCACATCTTTCCTAACATCCTTCAACAACTTAACACTTATTATATCATCTTCAATCTTAAGAACATTCTCCAATGTGGACAAGGCTTTCTTAATTTCACAATTTCAAATTAGGTTGAAACTAAAAAATTCTCGCAGTGGAAGGGAATGAAAGTGAACCACAACACACCTTAGCTTGGACCTAAATTCATCCAAGCACACTATTCCATGCTTCCACAATCACTGAAGCAACTCCGCAATTAGTGTAAACACCCAAGGTCGACCAAACCTTTGTTAAAACAATGAACTTTTAAGTACATGCTTCCTCAAGACAAAATACAACTTCGTGGACCATATACCAAGCTTCAACACAATCTAGAGTATTCCACAAACATCTTGAAACATCCTAAAATCTAACAAATTCCTCCGCAACAACTTTCACCTGCCGCACAAGCTTATCCTATTTATCTAGTATGCTTAACTATCTCTGTCATGCACTATATCTCTAGAAATCAACTTCCAGAGCAATAAACCATGAACAACTTCAATAGAAGAAAGATATGAACCTTATAAGCACACTTCCAGAACCACAAGACCTAAAACTACTTTGTAGAGAAATGCAGAGCAAAGACATTTCTCCCAGATACCTCTGCAAACCTCTGCAAAACATAATCTTCATACTAGTGAACACACCTCCCTCTACACAACAATATAGCTTTCCAAATCCTGAATGTAGCATCTATAAACACCTCTAAACAACATATTCAAACCACATGAACATATCTTCAGTATATAAGAAATGTGGAGCAAAAACAAAACACTACTCTTCAACACAGAACATCTTTACAACACAATGTTTCCTTTATTAATCAAATTTTCTCAAAAGCACTTGGAAGCCAAGAATTAGAAGCATATTATCACCAACTTCAGCACTTCCTCAACATCAGAGACAACATCTACTCATCACCAACTACTCATACTCTTGTACCACCAACTACTCATACTCTTGCACCATTTCTTACTCATATAGTTGACACCAATGACAACACAAGCTTGTTGACATCAATGACAACACCGACTGCACATACTTGCAACATTATGTTGGTTGTTGGTCTAAAAAACCACATCTTGCATCAACTGTAACTGTGCCTCTTTGATAAGAAATAATAGATTTTTACCTTTTCATGTGAGTCTTCTACCCTGTGTAATACGTCTGTTTGAATATCCATTTGTGAATGCTTCTTTCCTTGTGGATTTCAATTAGTTTCTTTTACCTCCGCAAGTGTTTTATGAATTGTGTATCTTGGTCTATTATTTGGTATTATTCTATGCATAAGTAGTTGATCCAAGGGCTAAACATTCAAACTTGGTGTATCACATTTTCCCTTTCAGTTTCTTCTTCTCCCCCTTTTCTCTATCAGTGATAGATTAGGTTTAGTCTTGGCACACTCTAAATCTTATATTGAAAAAAGGAACCAAACTTCTCTGGAGGTTTGATTTCCTTGCAGGGCCCCACACCTGGAAATCACTCCAATGTTTCACTGGATTGTTGCAGCACAACACTTCAACTTAGGGTGCAAATCCAAGTGACAACAAGCCATTATCAAAGCCAATGGCTTATAATTTTTATGCTTCCAGATTTGTTTTTTTGTAGCTACTATGGGTTTAGTTGGTTGTGAGTCTCCATCACAAATATTGAACCACAACTCATTGAAGATGAGAGTGTTGTCAATTTGCCTTGACCATTTTGACTAGGTTTCTTTTCCAATCAGTGTTGTACCAAAAATTAATGTGATAGAATATATTTTATTGTTAAAGCGAGATGGATTGGTTCCTTATCACTCCAAATGATTACCTTTTATTTATACTACCAAACCGATATACCAAATCTCTCGTTATGCTTGCCCTTCCATTATACCTGTCAGTATGCGAAAGAAGCCCATCCTTTCTTTATACCTATTGGTACTTGAAAGAAACATTAAAGAATGTGAGAGAAGAGTATTATGTGGCACTTAAGTAGTACATGAAAATGATTCACCCTATCAATGACACCTTCTTATAAAGAAATGAAAATTTCTTTCAGTTAGGATTTATCTCTTACGATAGCGACGAATGGGTAATGGAGGGAAATGAAAAATAAAAAATGTGTCCTTATTTCTCCTTGGCAATTTATAGTGATAATGTCATAGATGTCATTGTTGTAGCTATATTAGGTAGTGGCTATAGTAGCCATACACGTGAGTTAGAGGTACTACAAATACCGAACACTATGATTGTTTTTGGTTTACAATTTTTTTTGTTTGCTTAGAGTTTGAAAAAATGACTTATTTTGCTATACTTTTAAATAAGTCATCATATTTGAAATATCCTCCAAATTGAATTTTCACATAAAATAAATTATCAAAACTTGAAAAAAACTTATTATTTTTTGAAGACTTTTGGTGTTCCCTCAAAAGCTTTTCCTCCAAAAATTCAAAAAATTAACTATATTTTGGAAAACAAAACTTATCTAATTCCTTAGGCCACTTGATTTTTGTAGGTCATGAATGCTAGGGCATGGGTTTTATAGGTTACAAATCTACAATTTTATGAAAAAATTTGCAGACCAATTATGACCTTCCTTTCTCTGACTTCTGTAGCTAAAAAGAAAACAAGAGTGCAAGCTGCAAGCTGCAAGCAAATAGGCGCAGATTAGGGCTGCTATGGTGCATTATTTGCACAGGATTTGCATGAAATTTGCATGGGATTTATGAAAATTTAATGCTAGAGCACATGACTATATTTATAGGGTGAAATTAAATGTAGAATACCAAGGAATGAAAAGGAATGATGTGATTTGTAGGTAAGCACACAAAATGAACTCAAATTTGAGGATATGGTTTGGTTTTCTATGCACACAACATATCTATAGATGCTTAGAAGATGGATAGAGAGACAACTTATAATTTCCTATGGATTGCTCATGTGGATTTAATGCATTACCAAGGGTTTGTTGTAATGGATGCAGGTATATGCAATGGAATGAACACGTTTTGTGGAATACAGGCACAAATGGATGCTGGAATATCATAAACACCTCAAAAATACATATGAAAAGAGGTGACTATGATTTTGGATACATTTGATTAGATATCAAGATTTCTCCCAACATCATATACAAACCTTATGAATTGAGTCTCTGCCATATATCTAAAATTGGATTTGAATTTGATGGAGGAAAAATTAAAAACACTGTAATAGTAAATAGTGATAAGGAATATAGAGGAGCATGGAGGATTATTGAAAAATTGGCTATGCTCTGATCCTAATGTCAAGCTAGGAATGGACTAAAATGAAAAAAGGAATTATTAAGAATGCAAACCCAAAATATTATTTCATTCAATGAAACAACTATACATAAATAGGTCATCAAAGCGACCTTATAGTTCTTAACAAAGAGACTGTTCATTTCATCTTCAAGATGAGTGTTCAGATTCTATCGAGAAAACCCAAAGATTATTTACATAATATTACACCCCCACATCCAAAATGTAAGAGAATCTATAATACATAAGAGAGTTGTAAAAGAGAGTTACACATGTTGACCAAGAACATCCACCAACCTATGACATATCATTATGAATTTCATAAAGAATCTTTGGAGTGTTTGAATAAGACAAATTAGAGTGCCCAAGTTGAGAGGATAACTATGGCATGTTATAACATATTCATATGACAATTGTAAGGAATATACTATATTTAACATGAGGACTCTTCTTGGGATTTGGGTGTTGGAATTTGATGGGGATTTCTGATGCAGAGTGGAACGCAACGGAGGCTTACTGACAGGAAGGAGTAGCCAACAATACAAACAGCATGATAAAATTCCCTATCGGCTGAACAGCATCATCATATTTCCTAACAACACCAACAGCATCATCACATTCCAACAGCATCATCATATTTCGGGTGATCGCAAATATCCTCCTGTCGACTACTATTTACCTCCTCCGCTTGTCGCCTATCATCATCATCATGATAATCAACGGGCGCAAACATCCTCCGGTTGCACTGTTCATCGGGTGCCAAATACAAGCGGCATCATCATGATGTTCAATATCACCTTCGTCAGCAGGATATCCAAATATCCGGTAGCTTCTAATATCCTGATGACGTTGCACTTCAATAACTTGCCTTCGACGCTCCACTGCCCGACGATACAAGCAACAGCATCATGATATTATTTATCTGGTTCTTCGAAACCTCCTGATGATGCTAATGCAACTTCCTGCCTACGCCGATACTTAACCACTTAGCGAAAATAGGATAAACTCGCATTGAGGGATTACTTAATATCCTGATGACGATGACGTCATATCCTGATGATGATGACGTCACACATCATTCTGATGAACTCTTCAACACTTAGCCAAAAAAACTTAACTTTCACACCCGCATCCGTTAGCGATACGCGGATGATGAACTTCCCCGAGAGATGATCCTGACTGCGATATATACACTGAGTATATATCCAACTCAAAACATCATGATGCACTTGCAACATGCAAACTTCAACAACTTCATGACCCGATCCTGACGGCGATGGATTCGCAGATGACGATGCGGCTCGTTCCGACTGGAAACGCACATGCAGACTCCTGTGTATCCTTCCACTGCATGTAAGCACCCCGAACTGCTCTATTTCACAAAGATCATGTGACGATCGGGCCGGATCACCTTCAAACCAAAATCTAACAACTTATCTTCTAGACCTAGCACATGAGGATGCTAGGCTGATTTACAGCATGCTCCTAACAGATCTCCTGAACAATGCAATGCATAAACAGAAAACACAAATGCAACCTAAGTTATGATACAGGACCATTCCACCGATTTGCAGGATCAACCGGTGGAAGGGTTGAAAGTGCCCATTAACTTACAAAACAGAAATGAAATCAAAACAGATACAACTGATACAACCAGATAATGCAAAAGATGAGATCTTATTCAATTGAAATTCAAAAGTCCTGAATACAGCTTCACAATGACTGAACTGCCTTCCTGAATCTCAGCTCAACACAACACATCTAACAACATCAATATGAACTATCAATATCAACTGCTTCTAAACCCTAACAGATCGAAGGTATATATAACAAATCCTTCGAGTACTACCAACTTCACTTCCCAGCGGCTGGGAGCTTCCAAGCGTTTGGGAGAGAGGACAGCTCAGACAATCTTATCTCGATCTCTAACTGCCTACACATACTCCTATGCTGAGCTAATACATAGCATCGGTCCAATGGACCTTATTACATGACAAAGTCAAACATACTAAAAATAGACTATCCTGTCATCATGCTGATAACTATCCTATATCCTGATCATGTATGTCATCATGCGGACCTATATCCTGATCATGTGCGGGTGCTCCTGCACCATACTCCCCAAAAGAAGAAATCTCAAGTCCACTTGAGATGAGAGTATCAAGGTCGGCACCATGCTTCTGTATCTGTTCTGCAGTCATCCAGACTGCTTCAGAGTTCGGTTGTCCCTTCCAAGAGACGAGGTACTCCAAGTACTTCTTGTTCCTGGTCTGTTTGACCACTCGAGTGTCCAAAATCTGCTGTATCTGTGGAGGATCATGTTGAGGAATGTCTTCAGCAACTGTATCCTGTAGGATATCCTGATCTGCATCTGGATTAGCCTTGTATGGAGTTAAGTCACATACATTGAAGATAGGAGATAAACCAAGATCAGGTGGGAGTTGGATTTTATAAGCATTCTGTCCATGTTTTTGCAAAATCTGACATGGTCCAACTTTCTTTTGCATGAGCTTAGTATACTTCCCTTTAGGAAGCCGGTCTTTCTTCAAGTGAACCCAAACCAAATCTCCAACAGCAAATTGAACATCCTTCTTCTTCTTGTCAGCATACTCCTTATACTTTAAGGTGGTTTGCTGGAGTTGGGTCTTAACCTGATCATGAACTTCTTTGATTGCTTCAGCAAAAGCTTCTCCATCTGCACTAACAGGATCTGCTGTAGGTAGCTCTCGCAACTCTAAAATACCTCTGGGATGCATTCCATACACTACCTGAAAAGGCGATTTTCCTGTGCTCCTGTTGACAGTATCATTGTATGAAAACTCAGCTTGAGACAGAATATTGTCCCACTTCTCTCCATGCTGTTTTGTCAAGCATCTAAGTAGATTCCCCAAGGAACGGTTCACTACCTCAGTTTGTCCATCCGTTTGAGGATGATATGCAGAGGAAAAAGATAAATTGGTTCCCAGTTTCCTCCAAAGGGTTCTCCAGAAGTGACCCACAAACTTCACATCTCTGTCTGAAACTATGCTCAAAGGCAACCCATGAATTCTTACAATTTCCCTGAAGAATAAATCTGCAATATATGAGGCATCAGCAGTGGTTTTGCATGGCAAGAAATGTGCCATCTTACTGAATCGATCCACTACAACAAAGACACTGTCAAAGCCTCTCCTGGTCCTTGGTAAACCTAAAACAAAATCCATACTGATACTTTCCCATGGTCTGGAGGGAATGGGTAAGGGCTGATATAACCCTGCATTAGTTGACCTGCCTTTAGCCTTTTGACAAATTACACAGGTTTCTACAAATTTCCTGACATCTGACTGCAACTTAGGCCAGAAATAATGCCTCCTGACCAGATCAAGAGTCTTGTCTAGACCAAAATGACCTGCCATTGCTCCACAATGTTTCTCCTTGATTATATTCAACCTCATAGAACACCTTGGGATACACAACTGTCCACCCTTGAACAACAATCCATCTTGGATCAGAAAGTCAGAGAACTCAGCATGGTATTTCTCCCCAAAAGAAGTACAGACCTGATATATTTCTCCAAAATCAGCATCAGACTCATACATAGTCTGGAGTGAATCAATACCAACACTCTCTAACTGAATCTGATTTACTGTGAGAACTCTTCTGCTCAAAGCATCTGCAACTTTGTTCTTAACCCCTTTCTTATGCTTCAAGGTAAAAGTGAAAGCCTGTAAGGTCTCTACCCACTTCATATGTCTGTGGTTCAGCTTCTCCTGGCTGTTGATGAAACTCAAAGCCTGGTTGTCTGTGAAAACTATGAACTCCTTTGGCAGCAGGTAATGCCTCCATTTCTTTAGGGACTGAACTAAAGCATACATTTCCAGATCATATGATGAATACCTTTTTTTAGCATCATTGAGCTTTTCACTGAAAAATGCAATTGGTCTACCCTCTTGACTGAGTACAGCTCCAATGGCCATGTGACTGGCATCACACTCTACCTGAAAGATCTTATTGAAATCCGGAAGTGCAAGGACTGGCTGTTGTGCCACCTTCCTCTTCAATGCCTCAAAGGAATCATCTGCTCCTTGAGTCCAAACAAACCTGCACTTTTGTCCTCCTTTGATGGTATCCAGCATGGGTGCACAAATATGACTGAACCCTCTGATGAACTTTCTGTAGAAGGTTGCTAACCCATGGAAACTTCTGACTTCATTCATGGTCTGTGGAGTTGGCCAATTTAATATGGCACTCACCTTCTCCTTATCCATCTGCAGCTTTCCTTGTGAAATGACAAAACCTAAATAGGTGATCTCCTGTTTCATGAACAGACACTTGTCCAAGTTTATCATCAGCTTCTCTTCATGTAGCCTCTTGAGAACCAGCTCTATATGCCTGAGGTGTTCTTCTCTGGTGTTACTAAAAATCAGAATGTCATCTAAATAAACTATGACAAACTTACCAATGAATTCCTTCAGAACCTCATTCATCAGCCTCATGAAAGTACTAGGGGCATTAGACAAACCAAATGGCATAACCTTCCATTCATACAATCCTTCATTTGTTTTGAATGCTGTCTTCCACTCATCACCTGGTCTAATCCTGATCTGATGGTATCCACTCTTCAAGTCTATTTTTGTAAAGTACTTAGCATTTCCCAAACAATCAAGCAAATCCTCAATTCTGGGGATTGGAAACCTATACCTGATTGTGATCTTGTTGATGGCTCTGGAATCGGTGCAAAGCCTCCAAGTGCCTTCCTTCTTTGGTGCTAGTACAGCTGGTACTGCACATGGGCTCAAACTCTTTCCAATCAGACCTGAATTCATCAATTCTTCAATCTGCCTGGCTACTTCTGCATTCTGTTCTGGGGTAAGCTTATAAGCTGCTTTATTTGGAAGTGTAGACCCTGGAATCAAGTCTATGCAATGACTGATATCTCTGACAGGTGGTAGGGATCTTGGCATTCCCTCTGAGATAACACCTTTGTATTTATCCAATAACTCTTGGACAGCTGGGTCTATCAACCTTGGCTTCTTCTCTTTCTTGGCTTCTTGCTGTTGTTTCTTATTCACACTCAGACATGGGATTAGGGCATATGCAACTGCACCTTCTGCTGCTACTTCTTTCATGAACTGTTTTCCTTCCATCAGCATGACCTTCACTTCTGTGCCTTTAGACTTCTCCTCTTGCTCCTTCAATGGGAATAACGTTACTTCTTTACCATCTTTAGTGATTTTATAGGTGTTTTTAACACCATCATGCTGTGCCTTCAGATCATATTGCCATGGTCTACCAAACAAAAGATTGCAAGCATCCATCTTGGTGATATCAAACAACAACTTATCCTTATATCCACCAATCTGAAACTCGACCCAAGCCTGCTCTTCTACAGTTGTCTGCTGACCTTGAGTAAGCCATGAGACTTTATATGGAGATGGGTGAGGCAATCTCTTAAGCTTCAGCTTTATCACCATTTCTTCAGACACAAAGTTCTCAGTAGAACCAAAATCAATCAAAACTTTACAAGCCTTACCTCCTGCTTTGCAAGTGGTTCTGAAAAGGGACTTTCTCTGGGGGGCTTCTTTATCAGGTACCTTCATGGTAGTCACTGTTCTTCTCATCATCAGGGACTCTCCACTTTCTGGATATCCAAAATTCTCAGGACCATTCACACTCTGAAATTCATTAGAGCTTGTCCTGCTTTGATTATCAGGTTCATTGACCAGATTTGTCCTCCTTTCTCCTGCTGAGCTTGTGGCCTTGTCTGGACATCTGCTGGCTATATGGCCTTCTTTGTTACAGTTGTAGCATCTGATGGATCCTCTGCCCTGGGATCTTCCTCTGTAAGGTCTTCTACCTCTGAAGTTTCCTTGCTGACTGTAATTCTCTCTCTGATTCTGACTATTGTTGCCCTTGCTATTGTCCTGACTGGATTCTCCTTGATATCCCTGTCCATGTCCTCTGCCTCTGAAAGGACTTCTTCCACCTCTTTGTTGTCTTCCTCTTCCTCTATTGTTTTGATCTTGTTTTCTCTTCAGCTTTTCTTCCACTTTCAATGCCAACTGAAAACTTTTCTGCACTGTATCTGGGTTATGTAGACTCAGATCTTCCTGAATATTAAACCTCAGTCCATTAAGGTATCTGGCTACCTTTTCTTCTTCACTTTCTTTCACCTTTGTCTTCATACAGAGTTTCATGAACTCTTCTGTATATGAGCTGACATCTAGCTCCTTCTGCTTCAGGTTCTCCTTCCTCTTGTGTAACTGGATACTGTAATCCAAAGGAATATAAGCCTCCTTTACCAATTCCATCATCTTCTTCCATGTGGCAACTCTACGTTTTCCCTCCTGCACTCTATCATCCTGAACAAAGTTCCACCATGTCAAGGCAGCTTCTTTCATCTTTGACTGTGCTATCTTCACTCTCTGCTGTTCTGGTATCTCCTCTGTCACAAAGAAATTGTTCAGACAATCTATCCATTCCATTACTGAATCAGGGTCCATCTTACCTGTAAATACTGGCAAATCCAGCTTCACATCCATGGTTCTCCTCTCCATGGCCTTAAGGGCGTTCAACAGCGGCCTCTGGTCTGCAGGAACGACCTCCTCGCTCCAATTAGGGATATCCTCTTCTTCCCTATCATCTTCTCTACCAGAACCTACTCTGCTCCTCAACTTTGCTAACTCATCTTTCAACTCCTGATTCTGAGCCTTCACGGCCTTACTTTCCATAATCTGTTTCTTCACCAGAACTGCCAACTCAGCGTTGGTCATTTTTGCTGGAACCTCAGATGTTCCTTCTCCGTCTGACATCCTGCCTATTTTTTCCAAAAGATCCTAAACCTTCGCTCTGATACCACTATGATGCAGAGTGGAACGCAACGGAGGCTTACTGACAGGAAGGAGTAGCCAACAATACAAACAGCATGATAAAATTCCCTATCGGCTGAACAGCATCATCATATTTCCTAACAACACCAACAGCATCATCACATTCCAACAGCATCATCATATTTCGGGTGATCGCAAATATCCTCCTGTCGACTACTATTTACCTCCTCCGCTTGTCGCCTATCATCATCATCATGATAATCAACGGGCGCAAACATCCTCCGGTTGCACTGTTCATCGGGTGCCAAATACAAGCGGCATCATCATGATGTTCAATATCACCTTCGTCAGCAGGATATCCAAATATCTGGTAGCTTCTAATATCCTGATGACGTTGCACTTCAATAACTTGCCTTCGACGCTCCACTGCCCGACGATACAAGCAACAGCATCATGATATTATTTATCCGGTTCTTCGAAACCTCCTGATGATGCTAATGCAACTTCCTGCCTACGCCGATACTTAACCACTTAGCGAAAACAGGATAAACTCGCATTGAGGGATTACTTAATATCCTGATGACGATGACGTCATATCCTGATGACGATGACGTCACACATCATCCTGATGAACTCTTCAACACTTAGCCAAAAAAACTTAACTTTCACACCCGCATCTGTTAGCGATACGCGGATGATGAACTTCCCCGAGAGATGATCCTGACTGCGATATATACACTGAGTATATATCCAACTCAAAACATCATGATGCACTTGCAACATGCAAACTTCAACAACTTCATGACCCGATCCTGATGGCGATGGATTCGCAGATGACGATGCGGCTCGTTCCGACTGGAAACGCACATGCAGACTCCTGTGTATCCTTCCACTGCATGTAAGCACCCCGAACTGCTCTATTTCACAAAGATCATGTGACGATCGGGCCGGATCACCTTCAAACCAAAATCTAACAACTTATCTTCTAGACCTAGCACATGAGGATGCTAGGCTGATTTACAGCATGCTCCTAACAGATCTCCTGAACAATGCAATGCATAAACAGAAAACACAAATGCAACCTAAGTTATGATACAGGACCATTCCACCGATTTGCAGGATCAACCGGTGGAAGGGTTGAAAGTGCCCATTAACTTACAAAACAGAAATGAAATCAAAACAGATACAACTGATACAACCAGATAATGCAAAAGATGAGATCTTATTCAATTGAAATTCAAAAGTCCTGAATACAGCTTCACAATGACTGAACTGCCTTCCTGAATCTCAGCTCAACACAACACATCTAACAACATCAATATGAACTATCAATATCAACTGCTTCTAAACCCTAACAGATCGAAGGTATATATAACAAATCCTTCGAGTACTACCAACTTCACTTCCCAGCGGCTGGGAGCTTCCAAGCGTCTGGGAGAGAGGACAGCTCAGATAATCTTATCTCGATCTCTAACTGCCTACACATACTCCTATGCTGAGCTAATACATAGCATCGGTCCAATGGACCTTATTACATGACAAAGTCAAACATACTAAAAATAGACTATCCTGTCATCATGCTGATAACTATCCTATATCCTGATCATGTATGTCATCATGCGGACCTATATCCTGATCATGTGCGGGTGCTCCTGCACCAATTTCAGTGCCACTTTTGGGTGGTATTAGCTCATGGTTTTGTGATTCTCCTTCAATGGTTTCATATATTGGTTTCTCTATTTATTGGGTGCTTGTGATGGAGTGTGCATAATATATTTGCAAGTATCGTTATTCCATTAGTATTATTCCAGATCTGAGTGTTGGTGTTGTCTCATGTGAAGGCTCTGTGTTTGGATTATATTGTAACTGATATTGTTGTTGATTAATACATTGGTTCAATGTTTGGAGGCTATGCTTTTCCTAAAAGGGTTTTCCCAGGATACACCATTGTGTTATAGTGAATGATTTTATTGTGTTGTTTCTTTCCTAGAAATTATTTTAGATTATTTTTTAAGTTCATCTCTCCTCTTAGATTAGTGTAGGAAGTGTTTGTAACACACCTTAAATTCCTTTTCATATGGTATCATAACCTAATCAACTTAGGTATTAGGTGGTAGGAACAATGATTTTTGTACTAATGTTGGTTTGAGTGAAACTGTGAGTAGAGAAGATCTTTATTTTAGGGAAGATGGCAAGAATGTCTAGACTAGAGATGGACAAATTTAGTGGCACTAACTTTGAGCTATGGAAACTCAAGATGGAGGATTTTCTCCTAGATCAACATCTATGGGCTATAGTATTTGGATCCAAACCAAGTGCAATGTCATCAAATGATTTGGTAGTGTTAGATAGAAAGGAAAGAATCATTATATTTTTCTTGGTGGATTCTATATTATTGAATGTCTTTGAAGAATTCACTATAAAAAACCTCTAGAAAAAGTTGGGGAACTTGTACCAAGCTAAATCCTTAATTAATAAGTTTTTCTATAGAAGAAGTTGTACACTTTGAGGATGGGTAAATATGATTCTATAGCTAAGAAATTGAATGAATTTAACATGATTATAACCAAGTTACAATCCATGAGTGTGAAGATGGAAGAGGAAAATTTATGCACGACCCCTTTGTGTTCTTTGCTAGACTTATGGGATAATTTGGTAATGGCTATTAGAAGCACTATCTCTAAACTGGTGCTTGAGGAGTTTGTGGGTGCTCTGCTCGCTAATGAGATGAAGAGAAAGACTATCAAATTCACAAAGAAGGCCTTGGATAATTATGAGTAGTTTAAATTAAAAGGGTAGGAAGAAGGACAAGAAGAAGGACAAGAAGAAAGACAAGAACATATCTAAGTTTTGGGGGAGATCCAAGTCTCTTGGAAATTCCAAGGAAAAATGTTGGAATTTTGGTAAGACTAACCACTTTAGAAGAGATTGTAAGGCGGAGAAATAGAAGAAAATGGTTGAATTTGATGATGATTATGATAAAATATTTTTAGGAGGATGTAGGAGATGATTTTGGTATAACCTTGGCTATGCATGCATGCATGATCGACTTTGGAGCATCCCACATGATTTCCCATTAGGAGTAGTTTTTAGGCTATGAGAGTTTTGATGGTGGGAAGATATATCTTCGTGAAAAATCTTAAATCAATATTGTTAGTCATGGAAGAGTCATGATTTGATTCATTGATGGAAGGATTAAGGGTAGTTTTGGAGTTTTACACATTCTGGGTTTGACACTGAACTTGTTATCTATTAGTAAATGAATAATATAGGTGTGTAGGTGGTCTTTGATAATGGAGGTTGTAAGATGGTTCAAGGAGATATGGTGCTTGCAAAGGGGGTTTGAGTTGGTAATCTCTTTCAGTTTGATGCATGCACTTATATTTAGTACAATAGTTATTTGGTACATGTAGTGAAGATATCTATAGAGTCTATCTCATTCATTAGAACATATAGTGAAGAGATCTATTGTATCTAGTTTTAATGGCCGTGCATTCTAGGTACCCAAGCATGCAATTACCTCAGAGAGCAATTTATCTATTGAGAAGACAATGTCATGGCACTAACACATGAGACATATTGGTGAGAAAAATCTATGAACCTTGAAAAATAAAAGTATTTTAGAAGGGCTTCTTGATTGCTCTTGAATTTGATTTTTGTGAGCATTGTATTTATGAAAAAAAAAACCATATTTAGTTTTACTCTAATTATCATAAATCTTCTAGGTTGTTGGATCATATTTATTATGTTGTATTTGATCTTGTAGATGTTCCTTCCTTGTCAAATTCTTTGTATTATGCATTGTTTATTAATGACTATTGTAGGACTTGGGTATATTATGTTAAGAGTAAATTTACTGTCTTTAGTCAGTTTAGGGAGTTTAAGGCTCTCTTGGAAAACTAGACTAGTAGAAAGATTAAGGTGTTGAGAACTAACAATGGTGGTCAACATTATTCAGTAGATTTTGTAAGGAGAATGACATTATAACATCACTATCCATAATGCTCAAGATTTAACTTAAACATTCATCTTAATCAAGAGATTAGTTAACAACATGATTATGTAAATCAATTCTTAACCATAAAGAATCATTATCTTTTCATCAATTAAGCATGTCATTCTAATCAGAATATAAGAAAGATTACAATACAATAATCATTTACAAAGCTTTAGTGAGTAGCCATCACTAATCATGTACAAGTTATGCCCAAGGCATCATAAATCAATTCATATATTACAATAGACCATCTGGTCATAAATGCGAACACTGTATCTGGAACCAATGACATTTGTCTCCATAAGCCTCAGCTTGTCTCATGCTTGGGAAGGAGAGCATCATCCTGGTGCTTTTCCACCAACCACAGACCTACGGTCCCCCACTCAACTTCCAAACTGGAAGTGGCCCTACCCTTCACCGAAAGGTTAGATATGAGGAACCCTTAGGTTAGCCATCTAAGTATCTGGTGTTGTGTCCTTCCTAATGTCTCACGGTCACACAACTATAGATCCACTCTAACTATGTATGACACTACTGGAGACATTAGGCCATCTGGAGCACTATTGACTGACAATGCATGTAGAGATGGATGCATTACTTTGGCTAAAGATTTTACATACATAAACGTTACGCATTGAATGTTGTCGTATGTCCACCACCCTAACTTGACTTATAAGCTGTCATGTCCTATAGTAAGTTCAAGTTGACCTTTCTCACTAGGTCTAGAATAAATAAGATCAATTTGATTCATTTCCCATATCAAGACATTCGACTCCCATCATGTTTTGGTTACGACTAAAAAGGTTATTTTCATAACGTGGAACTTGTGACTCCTCGCCACCTTGTTCCACTATGCAAGTCATATCAAAATCAACCATTCTTGGTCTAGTATAATTAGTATTTAATGCATTTAAGTCCAATCCTTGGACACTGGATTGTTATTTCAAAAACCGTACTTAGGTTCTTGGTTTCATAATCACTCGGTTACTAGTGACTCCACGTCACATTTTCCCATTTTCTAGAATAATGAATACAATCTTGTTTTCAACACTCACCCTACTTGGTCAATGTTCACTTTGCTTTCCTATTGTTATGGTTAATAGAAACCAGTCCATAATAAAAGAGAAGGCACAAATCATAGTATCTTTTCAAAGTTCATAAAGAGTCATAGAGTCAAACCCCTCTAAGTTCTTTTCTAGAATCTTTCATTAAGTCAATATAAAAACATAACTTCCATTTATATAGTCAGCATTCATCTCATATAAAACCACTAGCTTATAATAAAACTAGGTTAGATTCTAATATCGAAAGGTATATCAAGATTTTACTTCATAAAGAAGGAAAGATTGAAGTCTCGACTGTCATGATAGCATTATTATGATAGTGTAAGAATAGTATTAAAACTCTCCTCGAAGAGTTATCATGTTCACATAACATGTATTTTTATTGATAGCCATTCAATTTTTATTATCTTTTCTATCGAATTGGCAAAATAAGGTGTCGAGTGCAGCAACACGACCCATTTTATCTTGGGTTTACTGTGTTTAAAGTAATCATGATTGTGGCCATTAGAAATAATGGTGTGGACTGTTCAATAGGTCGATACCACCGTTATTCATTCATTATAGAATGTTTCCCTATTGAGCTCATAAGCATATTCAGATTTGCAAGAGTTAACAACTGGTAATGATAAAGATATAAGACATCATTAAAGATGCATGGCACATAGGAATAGTTAAAACTTGCAGGTGCTTATGCATGCAATCCCACTAGGGTTTATGACCTCAAGCTAGCCCAGTGCCACAAGAAAGCAATAGTTTCAAAGTATCATGAATTATATTTCATTTTAGGCTCCAAGAGCCTTCAACTACTCTTAACATTCATCGATATGCATAATTAAATATACAGTCTCAACTCTGTGCATTAAAAACAATATATTTTTTAGCCTTTATAGTCAGCAATGCCAATGTTACTTTCAAATGAAAGGATGTTAACTATATTGCAGTCAATATATCATATGAGCCGAGGGCTCTAGATAAAAGATACCTGAATATATTTCATAGAGTTAAAGATACAGCTCACAAAGCTTTAGAACTCTTTTGGCTACTCTAGTCATTCTCACTGACACTAATTCTCTACAACTAGAGAATGTAGCTCCTCCATGTTCGCCACCCACACACCCTTCTCTCTTGAAGTCTATCACCAGAAATTAGCAACTAGCACTCCCAGACTCCAACTGAGTCCTTCGATAAGACCTCCAAGATGGCGTTCAGTACCTAACCAAAGCATACTCTGTGCTTGCGATTTGGGCTTGCCACCTAGCGGGATCTTTTGATCCATGCTGCCCACTCAGCCTATCCTCTCTCCTTTTCCACTCCTTGTGGGTTTAAGGATATCGATGAGGTAAGAATAAGATAAGATAAGATAGTTATTCGCATAGTCAAGAGTTATTAACATTGACCTCTAAAGAGGTCCGCATATTTATATAAATACCCTCGACTAATAACATGGGTCAAAGAACTATTATAATATTCAAAATCATCATAGAGATGAAAGCAAAAGATATCACACCAAAATCTTAGGGCAATTGGGGTCGAGTAATACTCCCCCATCATCGACGGTAAATTTTAGTCAATGACTAGAAAATAAAGAAATAATATCCCTATTTAAGAATAGGGTAATGAGAGATCTTATCGACTCATAACTTGACTATCATACAACTCGAGACATTTCAAGAACGTCGTCTAGTTGTTAAAGCACCATCGACAAAATGACTCACAAGAATAGAATTACAAAGAAGGAAGACATGAATCGTGACAACTTACAAGGGATTCAGAAGGACATGGAAACTGATACTTAGATGACTAATCAACCTTGTTTTCTAGACATCTAACCATTCCTCTAGGATAATACCCTCCTTCTTCGAAGGTCGTTAACTTTTCCTATTCACATTCAGGATCACAAAATCATGATCAGTGCATCATAATCATATCTCATAATATAAAGTAATTAATGTTCAAAACTAATTAACATTAATCATCAACATCATTAACAATGATCAACCAAAATTAATTTGCTTTACCATTATCAACATTATCCAGTTCTATATGTTCTAGCATGAAGGGGAGTGGGCACGCACGAGGACAGAGCCAGAGTTTTTTATAGGGTAGTAGCAGATCACTTATGTAGGGAGAGGATGATGATGGAGGATCTGATGCATGGCATCTCTTTGTGGAAGAAGAAGAGGAGGAAACTCTCTTGGATATCTGGTTGGAGGTGTAGCGGTCTGTGGTGCAGAAGGGGCCTTCTGTGGCTCCTTCAAATTCTGATTATTTTGGGCTTTGTGGGGTGTTAAAGAAGGGTTTCCTTTCTCCTTTAATGGCCCCTACAAAGGATGCTAGGGTTTATGCTAAGGGAAATGTGTCTGGAGCGTTGGCCTCTTGCCCTGTTTTGCCTATTTCCAGTCAGGTAAATCTGAATGACTGTGTTTCACCTTTGGATTTGGTGAGCCCTGCTAGGGTGTTGTCACTTTGCATGTTGCAAGGTTTTCCTGGAGAGGGTACTCCTACTTTGGGTCCCCTTTCTAAGCAAGTTTTGCAGGATCTGAACCTACAAATTGACTCTTCAGCTTATATAGATCAGTTTGGGGATCCCTTGGCTCAACTATTGGTGGGGGATTCCTCTTCTTCTTTGCATGCTTCTGACATCTATTCATGTGTTTCTCCAAATGGTTTAGATGGTTCTTGCATCTTGCTATAGGTCCCTGATGAGGATGTTGACAAAGCTTTTGCCTACATGGAGAATGCCCTTATTGGGAGATTCTCGTGCTTTCACCCAAATATTGATGTGGTTAGAAGATGGGCTCAAAAAAGATGGGGTGAGTCTGATCAGATCAGTGTGGCTGCCGTGTCTAATGGATTTTTCCTTTTCTCTTTTGGATCTCTTGCAGAAAGCAAGATTGTCCTACAGGGAGGTCCTTAGTTCCTTGGTAAGTCAAATTTGCTATTGAAAAGATGGTCTCCTGGTTTTGATGTAGCCGAGGAAAATTTCAATAGGGTTTCTATTTGGGTTAGACTCCCAGGACTTCCTTTAGAGTACTGGATTGAAGCCATAATTTGAGGTATAGCAAATGTTATAGGTTAGTTTTTATCTATTGACCATGTTATAAATCTATGAAGCATCTTGTCTTTGCTAGAGTTTGTGTGAGTGTTGATCTTGATAAGGTATTTCCTGAAGTCATTAAATTGTACTCCAAATTTGGTATTTGGGAGTAGAAAATTATTTACATGAGACATCTTCATAGGTTTCTCTACTTTGTCATAAAGCTGGGAACTTCTCCAATTCCTGTAACCAAACTCATGAGCATGGGAAGGAGTGTGAGAATAATGATAATAAATGTTATGCTACAAGGAATGAAAGAAAAGATAAGGATATTGTTATGGCTGGTCTTGGTGGAAATGAGCAGGTGACTCCTTTGAAGGATAAGAATAGGTGTCCTTTGGTTGAGCTTGGTTCAACTTCTACAAAAGGTAAGAAAACTCAATTTCCTCATCAGAGTTCTTTGGTGAGGTTTGGTTTTAAACCACCATGATTTTGTTTAGGGTTGCCATTTTGTTGCGGCCTTGCTGTGTTTAAGGTTTGCTTCTTTGTTGTTTCTTGTCTCATGTTGTAGTTGGTTCTTTCTTGATTCATGTGGTTGTACAAGGTTTTGGGGCCCTTTCAAAACCCTTTTCGGTTCATAGCTCCAGTTAAAAGTGCTTATAATAATAAAAAACAATGATCAATTTAGATATTTCCACAATATCAAATCAGTTAACTATGACTAATCCTCCTGATTATCATGCAAAGTTAATGATTAAGTCTAATTGTAAGTTGGGGATTTAACATATCTCCCCCATAAGAATCATCGTCTTCAATAATTAATTGTCTTAAAAGTTAATCAACATAATAAGAAAATTTTTCAAGAGCATAATCAATAAATGTTTCAGAAAAGATGAGGAAATCTAGCATGAAAGTCATCATAATTTTAGCAAGTGGTATTTTCCTCTACATGTTGGTCCCACTGGACCTTGCACTGTGTTATTTCCTTGTTGCGTAAGCGTAGCTTACACATTTCGAGCACCTTGATGGCCTCGATCACCACCACTCCTAGGTCTTTCACCTGTAGAGTATTTCAATCAGGCATAGGAATTTGATTATCAGCAGAATTAAACTTTTTCAAATATGAAACATGAAACACATTATGCATCATTCAGGGCTGGTGGTAGAGCAATTCTGTATGCCATTGGGTTGACTTCCTCAAGAACTTCGAAAGGGCCCATGTATCTTGGTACCAGTTTGGACATATTTCCAAATTTGATGGAGCTTTTTTGAGGTTTTACCCTTAGGAGAACTTTATCTCCCACAGTGAAATGCCTTTTAATACATTTTGCATTTGCATAACTCTTTTGCCTATCATTGGCTTTCTCTAGCCTTCTTTTTATCAGATGGAATTGCTCTTCAATTTCTGATAGCATTTCTGGACCAAGGCTAACCCTATCTTCGAGCTTATCCTAGCTTATAGGGGTTCGGCACTTCCGTCCATATAATGCCTCAAATGGAGCCATCTTAATAGTTGAGTGATAGGAATTATTGTAGGTGAATTCCACTAGAGGAAGATAATCCTCCCACTTGTACTGTTGATCCATGCAGTACATTCTCAACAAATCCTCCAACACGTGGTTCACCCTCTCAGTTTGTCCATCCGTCTCAGGATGATAAGTAGAACTTATGTTCAATTGAGTACCAAGTGAAGAGAATAAGGTTTGCTAAAACCTCAATGTCATCCATGCATCCCTATCTGAGATAATCTTCTCAAGAATGCCATGCAATCTAAAAATCTCTTTAACAAATCTTCGTACAATGACAAGTGCCCCATCTGTCAAGTTTCTAGGTATAAAATGAGCGGCTTTGGTGAGTCTATCCACCACAACCAAGATAGCATTGTGCCTGTTCCTTGACATTGGAAACCCTTGCACAAAGTCCATGCTTATAATTTGCCATTTCCATTCAAGAATTTCGTGAGGGTACAAGAGCCCTATCGGGTGACGGTGTTCTGCCTTCACCCTCTAGCATTCAATACATGTAGCTACAAAATTTACAGCACCTGTCACATCTCAAACTTTGATACTATCTATGGTTACTTTTTGTGGAAATAATCTATGGACAATTATGTGTGTTAGATAGATAATTTATTATTTTGAAAGATGAATGATTATTTTAATATGGAAAGATGTAATGAAATGAATGCAATATTCATGTTATTAATGCTTCGGCTATGCTTCGTCTATTTGGTTACTAACCTATTAGTGGGAAATTGGAGTTTATTATGAATTGCAGGTTGTCGAAGACAAGGGTGTGGTTGAGGTAAAGGAGGTTAGCAGCCTGACAGGGTTAAGATGGAGGGGATATGTCTCACACACTTCACATAGAGTCATGTAGATGCATTTGTTTGCATATTAAATGATTTTATTTTATAGTTTAGTTTAATTGCATTTTAAATTAGATGATTTTATTATATAATTTAGTTATTTGTGTTTTAATTAGATTATTAATTGTTACTTAAATATTGTGTGTGCATAGAAAAATATAATAAATGATTTAGTTATTTATTTAATTTTATTTGAAGAATGATTATATTTTATTATTTGTTTTATAGAGAATTGTGATAATCATGGTAATTATTTTAATATTATTTTTGATAAAATTGAGAATAGAAATAGAAATTAAAACAAGATTTCTAGAAATAAAACAAGAAAGAAAGAAAACAAGAAAACAAGAAAACAAGAAAAAACAATAGAAAAATTAGAAAAACAAACTTAATTTAGGAAATAAAAGCTCAAAGAAAGCAAAAACCCAAGAGGAAAGAAAATAATAAAAGAAGAATTAAAATTCATTCTCACACACAGAAAAATTTATTCTCATCTTGCATTCTCAAAATTTGTTTCTTCATCTCTGAAATTGAAAACCAAACGAAAGAATTTTTGTTGGATTTTGGGCAAAAAGGAAGAATGACTTGGATCAGAGGAGCTTCTGGAAAACTTTGTGATTCAAGCATTTGATTGGGGTAGAGAACGAATTTTAGGTTCTTATTTAATCTTTGATCTTGTATTGTGATTGTGTGTGGATATTTCGTGTGGGCAAATCTATGTTCTATCATTAGGAAAGATATGTATTTTTGAATTCTTAATTGTGAATTTACCTGTATGATTGTGTACTGTTGTGTATATATATATGAGGAATGAGATCTTATTATATATATATATATATATATATATATGTATGTATATATATTTATATAGAAACTATATAATATATATATAGACATATATATACTTATATATATGAAAGTATAACCATAGTGAATCGTATCCATTGATGGATTGCCTATACATTACAAAAATTATAGTAGAGAAATCATTTTTTTAAACCTTTTATTTAGTATTGAGAATATTGAAATGGGACTGTGGAATTTTATTATGTAATCTTGTTTTAACGGCCAAGGGCTGAGTGTCTTATCGGCCTTAGAAGGGATATTCTGGCACTCCATATGTGCCGCAGTCTCCATTGGGGATTGCGACCCATATGGAGGGCTGATGGCTTTTTATTTACTTTTTCTATTGAAATTTCCTTGTAACTATAATCCAAGCAAACTGTTGTTCGCTAGTCTGTGAACTGTTGTTCGCTAGTCTGCGAACTATGTAATGGCTGTATTTATAAGTGATTTACTTAGGATACTTTCTATGCATCACGCCCCAAATATAAATTCATTGATGAAAAATGCATATATATATATGCGCATGGTTGTTGTATTGTCTGTTGTATATTAAAACCCTGAAATGGGTACTTTTGATGAGAATATTTCTAATTTTCAAACATTATATCATACTTCAATATGAGTGCTGCCATAAAATTGAATCTCTGAGATAATATTTACTGTATAACAGTCAATCTGGGCACTGCCCTTAACTTTGTTTTTCATTGATTATCATTTATAATAAAATATATATATGTATTTCATTGCTAATCTCTCTAACTTGATCGGTAACTGTAATAGCATACTGCAGTTTGCAATTCTCTGTATGAATGAATACTGTTGATAGTTATATATATATATACATTTAATGTATCTAATATCTTTACTGAGGACAACAAATAATGCATATTATTTTATTCTGATGTGAATGGTATAAAATCTCTATTATACAGACTTTTACATGAATGATGTATTGAGCTTTCTTTTTATCAAATTGGCATCAAAACAATGAAACAACACAATAGAAAACTGATAGAAACATTTGATTTCAAAATGGACAAAACCATTGTATTTAGCAAAATATTTAACATGAAAGTGGGAATAAAGATTGGAAGGTTGAAGACCTAGTTAAAACTTAAACTGGATGAATAGAATAACAAAACTGTGAATGTATTATGAAATGGATAAACTTGTTTATGGACAAATGAGCTTAGAAAACTGTGCTTTGTATGTATTTTGGTAAAGTATGAACTTTCAGCATAGGATGCCGAATGTGGGCTCCCAAAGACGATAGTTTTACTTTTTATAAAACTATCATTTTGTTTATTTGCTTGGCCAAGCTACTGTACCATTGAAATAGATGGATTGTTTAAAAAGCCTAGATTATGTTATTTATGTCTCTGCCGCATCCTACTTACAAGAGTTATGTCATTCTTGGTTAGGATGCATATAGGCAACATGAACGCATCGAGTGATTCCCTCATGCTTACACCGTTCTAGGTTGCTAGGCTCCTTGTGCAGGGTCGGTGCTTTCTTCAAGTTAGTAAGAAACTTAGGGAAGTCTAGTACTTCGTGGTTGGGTGGAAAAAGTGCAACCACACTCTTGGTCTTGGCTTACAAATGATCGGAGGATCGAGGCAATCAAGTTTAGATATTATTATTGACGTATGGATATTTGCTTCATATTATTCTTTGTATGGCTAGCATAGCCAATTTGTATATGTAACATGATTCATTGATATGTTGATGTATTACTTCCTTTTGTAACATTGAAACAGATGTTTTGTAACACCAAGTTGGGTGTATGTAACTAGATTTGTAACTCATTCTAGTATATGGATATTTCTATTCTAATTCATGGATTCTTGCCATTCTTTATTTAGTTATGGATAATTAGAAACTGTTAATAATGAATTATTATCTATCTTTGGATTATGCATTACTTTTTGAGTGCTATGTTTAGCTCATAATTTTCGGCACCTTACATTTGGTATATAAGCACTAGGTTCAACGCTTGGACATATGTCTAACGATGCTTTAATGAAATGTTTTTAGAGTAATCCAGATGGATACCAGATTCACTTACTAGTGTGGAGATGGATCTCATGGTGATCTGTATGAGTGACTGGATCAGATTGTTGTCATGTTGAATCGACAAGAGGCTAGAATGGATGGAATAGAATAGGAAATGCAAACGGGCTAGCCTAGGGTGAATATAGGATTGAATGAGGAGAATAGGGATGAGGCTCATGCAAAAAACCCTGAGATAGAAAGAAACCCTAGTAAACAAGAGAAAGTGGTTGAAGAATTGGGCAAAGACCTCAAGAAGGTTACCCAACCAAAATTTGATGGAAAAATAATTGGAGATGGAGCAGAAGCCTGGATAATCGAGATGGAGAAGTATTTCTCTATGAGGAATTTGTCTAGTGAGACAAAGGCTATTTGGGGATCGTACCAACTCACCGGTGAGGCTGCCACTTGGTGGGATAACGAGAAGGCTAAGAAGCGGTTGTTGCCTGGTAAGGTGACATGGGAGCATTTTTTGTAGATATTCAAAAAAAAGTGGCTACCGCAGTTATATTTTGATAAGAAAATGACAGAATTCTAGAATCTCACACAAGGTGATATGACAGTAACATAGTATTGGGAGAAATTTTCCCACTTGCTTAAGTACGTGCCTTAGTATCAGCAGGATGAGAGGTTTAAGATTCATAAATTCATCATGGGGCTTAGGCCTCAAATTGGATTTGATGTGGATATACATAACCCTTCCACTATGGATGAGGTTTTTGAAAAAGCTATCAAACAAGAACATAAATTACAGTAGGTGGCTAACTACAGGAAAAGTAGCGATGCAAAATATGGTAATAAGAAGCCTCAAGGAAACAACTAGAATCAAAATAACTAGGGAAATAATAATAAGTAGATCAGATATCTTAAGAGAGGGAATAATTTTCAAGAAGGAAATCAGAACAACAACAAGATGGCAAACAATAACAACAACAACATTAATAACATGAGGGATTTCTCAGATAGACCCAGAGCACCGTGCGGTGGCTGCTATAGATGCGGTGGTGAGCATTATGCCAGTGTGTGTCCTCAGAGGGGACTAATCAGAAAAATAGAAACCATCACCACATTCATGTGGTGGTAGGTAATTGCCAAGCTAATTTTTAGGCTACGCCAATCTAGATCTCAGGTAAGCTTTTTGGATGCCCTATTTCAATTTTAATTGATACCAGTGCCACTGAATGCTTTGTAGATCCTAGTGTTATATCTAAGTTGTTAGTTAAACTGGGATTTATGGCTAATTCATGGAAAGTACAATATGGAAATTGGGTAGAGAAAATGGTAGAGCATTGTCTTGCATGTAATGAACTTGGCCTTCCAAGTTTTGAGACACATGTCAATTTGTATGTTGCACCCCTAGGATCATATGATGTAATTCTGGGAATAAACTGGCTTACAGAGCATAAGTCTATGGTAGATTATGAAGAGAAAATAGTAAAATGTTTAGATGATCATGGTAATCGGGTTGAGATACATGGTTTCAAAAGACCCTTAGAGCTCAGGCAGATTTCAGCCATGCAGCTGAAGAAGGCCAATAGAAAAGGGTGTGCTATTTACACAGTAAAGGTCAAGGACCTGGATAGCTTAGAGTCGTCAGCTTTTGACCATCCTATTTTGAAGGAGTTCAAAGATGTCTTTGCTGATGAACTCACTAAGTTACCTCTAAAATGAGAATTTTATTTCTCTATTGGATTGTTACTTGGTATTGATCCTTTGTCAAAAGCACCATACAGAATGAACACAATTGAATTATATGAGCTTAAGGCACAATTACAAGAATTGCTTAACCAAGGTTTCATTAGACCAAGTGTGTCTCCATGGGGAGCACCTGTCATATTTGTAAAGAAGGATGACACTTTGAGATTATGTATTGATTATAGAATGTTGAATAAGGCCACCATCAAAAATAAGTATCCGCTCCCTAGAATTGATGAGTTGTTTGACCAGATGAAAGGAGCAAAGATATTCTCAAAAATTGATTTGAAATCAGGATACCACCAGCCGAGAATAAAAGATGAAGATATTTCAAAGACTGCCTTCAGGACTAGATATGGACACTACGATTTCACAGTGTTACCGTTTGGGCTAACTAATGCCCCGACAACTTTCATGAATTTGATGAAAAGTATTTTTTAGGATTGTTTAGATGACTTTGTACTTGCTTTTCTAGATGATATACTAATATACTCCAAGTCAGAGGAAGAGCATGAAAAACATCTAAGGATAGTATTGTAGTGATTGCAGGATCATAAGCTCTATGGAAAGATATCTAAATGTACTTTTTACTAGACTAAGGTTCACTATTTGGGCCATGTTATTTCAGCTGAGGGGATAGCAGTGACAGAATGTGTCAGAAGTCCAAAACTTTATGGGGCTTGCTGGCTATTATCATAAATTTGTGAAGGGATTCTCAACAATTGCATCACCCATCGTAGCACTCCAGAGAAAAGGAAAGAAGTTTGAATGGACTAATAGATGCGAGCAGGCATTTCAGTTGTTGAAAGAGAAACTTACTTCTGCACCCATCTTGATTGTGTTGGATCCAAATGGGAACTTTACAGCTATTACAGATGCTTCGGGGGAAGGTGTAGGAGCAGTTCTTATGCAGGAAGGTCAAGTAGTGGCTTATGAGTCTCAGAAATTGAAGCAGCATGAACTAAATTATGCACCACACGATTTGGAGTTGGCTGCCATAGTGCACACACTTTAGATGTGGAGGCACTATTTGTTGGGGAAGCCTTTCGACCTAACGATAGACCATTTGGGATTACAATACATATTTACTCAGCCTAACCTAAATGCTTGACAAAGAAGATGGTTGGAGTTCTTGAGCGAATATGATTTTGGCATTGAATATATAAAAGGAAAAGAAAATAGAGTAGAGGATGCCCTAAGCAGAAGGAGACATCTCGTAACCATGGTAACAGTAAGGTCAACTTTTAGACAACATGTGATGCAGGATTTACCTAATGATGAGTTTTATGATAGGGTGAAACAAGCCCTAGAACAGGATCCTTCGGATCATAGATATGATGGATATGTATTCGAGTCTGATGTAACCTTGAGATTTTAAGGGATGAATGTATGTTCCAAATGCAACAGGAATGAGGGAACTTGTGCTAGAAGAATTTCATAATGCACTTTATTCTAGGCACCCCGGTGTAACAAAGATGATAGAAGGACTCAAACCATTGTATTTTTGGCCTAGACTTAGGAGAGATGTTACTTCTGTTGTAGCCCGATGCTTAGAATGCCAGCGAGTTAAGGCTGAGCATGTACATCTGGCAGGACTTCTTTACCCACATAGGGTGCCAGAATACAAATGGCAGGTAATCACTATGGATTTCATTTAGGGGTTGCCTATGACCAAGACTCGACATGCTATCATCTTAGTAGTAGTTGATAAATTGACTAAGGTTGCCCATTTCATTTCTAGGAATCTTAAGGATGGCTCTTTGATTTTGGCAAAGAAGTTTGTGTAGGAGATTTTCTATTTGCACGAAGTACCTGAAACGACCATCTCTGATCGTGATACATAGATGACCTCTAGATTTTGGACCACTTTGTATGCTTCTTTGGGAACAAAACTGAAATTTAGTTCAACGTATAATCCTCAGACCGATGGTCAGACAGAGAGGGTGAACCAGGTAGTAGAGGATCTCCTCAAAATGTACTGTATGGATCAGTAGCATAAGTGGGAGGAGTACTTGCCTCTAGTTGAATTTACTTATAATAACTCCTTTCACGCCTCTTTGGGTATGGCACCTTTCGAGGCTTTGTATGGTCGTAAGTGTCAGACACCTATCAGCTAGGATAGAGTGGAAGACAGGAGTGTTGTAGGACCAGAGATGTTGAGAGAAATGGAAGATCAAATGAAGCTCATTAAGGAAAAGTCAAAGAAAGCTTTAGATCGATAGAAGAGCTTTGCGGATAGAAACATGACCTCTAGACAGTTCTCGGTGGGAGACAAGGTTTTCTTGAGGGTTTGACCACAGAAGAGTTCAATATCTTTTGGGAAGGGGTCAAAGCTCGCCCTTAGATATGTTTGACCGTTTGATATCTTGGAGGTTATTAATTCAATTTCTTATAGGCTTGCTCTAGCACCGACTCTTTCCTAAATACATAATGTTTTCCATGTTTATGTACTTAAGCCATACCATCTAGATGCATCTCATATTCTTTATTGGTATGCATTGCAGGTTCAGGACCCAGGGGTGGTGCTAGTGGAGCCCACCAAGATTCTAGAGAGGTGCAACGTTAAGTTGTGGAACCACAATGTGGTGCAGTATAGGGTCCGGTGGGACCAATATTCGGTGGACAGTGCCACCTGGGAAAATGCAGAGGACATTGATAGATCATTTCCTCATTTGAGAGTCTAGTTTATTTTTATGCATATGATGACACTTATTTTATTATTGATACTTAATGTGTAAGACTCTTTATGTAGATGTTTTGTTATAAGACATCGAGACGATGTCTCTTCCAAGTGGGGAAGGATGTCACATCTCAAACTTTGATACTATATGTGGTTACATTTTGTGGAAATAATCTATGGACAATTATGTGTGTTAGATAGATAATTTATTATTTTCAAAGATGAATAATTATTTTAATATGGAAAGATGTAATTAAATGAATGTAATATTCATGTTATTAATGCTTCAGCTATTTGCTTACTAACCCATTAATGGGAAATTGGAGTTTATTATGAATTGCAGGTTGTCGAAGACAAGGGTGTGGCTAAGGTAAAGGAGGTTAGTAGCCTGGCATGGTTAAGATGGAGGGGATATCTCTCACACACTTCACATAGATACATGTAGATGCATTTGTTTGCATATTAAATGATTTTATTTTATAGTTTAGTTTAATTACATTTTATATTAGATGATTTTATTATATAGTTTAGTTATTTGTGTTTTAATTAGATTATTTATTGTTACTTAAATATTGTGTGTGCATAGAAAAATAGAATAAATGATTTAGTTATTTATTTGATTTTATTTGAAGAATGATTATATTTTATTATTTGTTTTATAGAGAATTGTGATAATCATCTTAATTATTTTAATATTATTTTTGATAAAATTGAGAATAAAAATAGAAATTAAAACAAGATTTTTAGAAATAAAACAAGAAAGAAAGAAAACAAGAAAACAAGAAAAAACAATAGAAAAATTAGAAAAACAAACTTAATTTAGGAAATAAAAGCTCAAAGAAAGCAAAAACCTAGGAGGAAAGAAAATAATAGAAGAAGAATTGAAATTCATTCTCACACACAGAAAAACTTATTCTCATCTTGCATTCTCAAAATTTGTTTCTTCATCTTTGAAATTGAAAACCAAACAGAAGAATTGTTGGAGGATTTTGGGCAAAAAGGAAGAATGACTTGGATCGGAGGGGCTTCTGGAAAACTGTGTGATTCAAGCATTTGATTGGGGTAGAGAGTGAATTTTAGGTTCTTATTTAATCTTTGATCTTGTATTGTGATTGTGTGTGTGGATATTTTCTGTGGGAAAATCTATGTTCTATCTTTAGGAAAGATATGTATTTTTGTATTCCTAATTGTGAATTTACCTGTATGATTGTGTACTGCTATGTATATATATATCTGAGGAATGAGATCTTATTTTATATATATATATATATATAGAAACTGTATAATATAGACACACATATATACTTATATATATGAAAGTATAACCATAGTGAATCATATCCATTGATGGATTGCATGTACATTACAAAAATTATAGTATAGAAATCATTTTTTTAAACCTTTTATTTTGTATTGAGAATATCAAAATGGGACTGTGGAATTTTATTATGTAAGCTTGTTTTAACGGCCAAAGGCCGAGTGTCTTATCGGCCTTAGAAGGGATGTTCTGGCACTCCATATGTGCCATAGTCCCCATTGGTGACTACGACCCATATGGAGGGCCGATGGATTTTTATTTATGCTTTCTATTGAAATTTCCTTGTAACTATAATCCAAGCGAACTGTTGTTCGCTGGTCTGCGAACTATGTAATGGCTCTATTTATATGTGATTTACTTAGGATGCTTTCTGTGCATCACACCCCAAATATAAATTCACTGATGGAAAATGCACACACACACACACATATATGCGCATGGTTGTTGTATTGTTTGTTGTATATTAAAAACCTGAAATGGGTACTTTCAATGAGAATATTTCTGATTTTTATACACTGTATCATACTTCAATATGAGCACTGCCATAAAATCGAATCTCTGAGATAATATTTACTGTATAACATTCAATCTGGGCACTTCCCTTAACTTCATTTTTCATTGATTATCATTTATAATAAAATATATATATGTATTTCATTACTAATCTCTGTAACTTGATTGGTAACTGTAATAGTATACTGCAGTTTGTAATTCTTTGTATGAATGAATACTACTGATAGTTTTTTTTATATATATATACTTATATATATATATATTTATACATTTAATGTATCTAATATCTTTACTGAGGACAGTAAATGATGTATATTGTTTTATTCTAATGTGAATGGTATAAAATCTCTATTATACAAACTTATTTACATGAATGATGTATTGAGCTTTCTTTTTATCAAATTGGCATCAAAACAATGAAACAACACAATAGAAAACTGATAGAAACATTTGATTTCAAAACGGATAAAACCATTGTATTTAGCAAAATATTTAACATGAAAGTGGGAATAAACATTGGAAGGTTGAAGATCTAGTTAACGCTCAAACTGGATGAATAGAATAACGGAACTGTAAATGTATTATGAAATGGATAAACTTGTTTATGGACAAATGAGCTTAGAAAACTGTGCTTTGTATGTATTTTGGTAAAGTATGAACTTTCGAGATAGGGTGTTGAATGTGGGCTCCCAGAGATGATAGTTTTACTTTTTCTAAAACTATCATTTTGTTTATTTTCTTGTCCAACTACTGTACCATTGGAATAGATGGATTGTTTAAAAAGCCTAGATTATGTTATTTATGTCTCTGCCACATCCTGCTTGCAAGAGTTATGTCATTCTAGGTTAGGATGCATACAGGCAACATGCACGCATCGAGTGATTCCCTCCTGCTTACACCATTCCAGGTTGCTAGGCTCCTTGTACAGGGTCGGCACTTTCTTCGAGTTAGGAAGAAACCTGTGGAAGTCAAGTACTTCATGGTTGGGTGGAAAAAGTGCTTCAACCACACTCTTGGTCTTGGCTTGCAGATGATCGGAGGATCGAGGCAGTCAAGTTCAGATATTATTATTGACATATGGATATTTGCTTCATATTATTCATTGTATGGCTAGCATAGCCAAGTTGTATATGTAACATGATTCATTGATATATTGATGTATTACTTCCTTTTGTAACATTGAAACAAATGTTTTGTAACACCAAGTTGGGTGTATGTACCTGGATTTGTAACTCATTCTAGTATATGGATATTTCTATTCTAATTCATGGATTCTTGCCATTCTTTATTTAGTTATGGATAATTAGAAACTGTTAATAATGAATTATTATCTATCTTTGTTTTATGCATTGCTTTATGAGTGCTATGTTTAGTTCATACTTTTCCACACCTTACAACATCCCTCTTCATTCTTTTCAAAAATATAAGGGTTTCACATCAGCAAGTAACTTGGTTACTCCAGGATGCCTAGACTATGGTGCAGAATGTACCTCCTTCCCTACCATATTCCTTAACTCTGCTGAGTTAGGTACATACATCCTTCCTTTGAATCTTAGTAACCCATCTAGTTCTAGGTTGAATCCCTCATATTTCAGATTCTGGGGGTTTTCCTCAAGGGCATGTTTTACCTGCTCATAAAACTCATCTCCCTTAGATTTTTGTAACACTTGATTTCTAAAATCAGAGTGTATGGAGATCATGGAGGAGATGTGTCTTCTCCTATTCAGAGCATCTGCCACTTGATTTTCTTTTCCTTGTATATATTTAATCTCAAAATCATAATCCGAGATGAATTCCAACCACCTTTGACGAGCATTAAGATGGGGTTGAGTGAATAGATATTTGAGTCCCTAGTGATCTGTTTTCAACTCAAAAGATTTCCCAAGCAGATAGTGCCTCCACATTTCAAGTGCGTGAATGACTGTTGCAAGTTCCAAATCATGTGGGGCATAATTTTGTTAATAGTTTTTCAGCTCACACAATTCATATGTGATAACTTGTCCATCCTGGACTAGTACACTAGCTAAGCCTTCTCTTGAGGCATCGATAATGACTACAAATTAACCCTCTAGGTCAGGTACTTTCAAAATTGGTGTTGAAGTCAATTTTTCCTTCAGAAGGTCAAACACTAGTAGAAATATGGAAAATAAATGACTAGATGACTAAAACTTTTAGTCACGTGACTAAACTTTTAATCACGTGACAAACTTTTTGCAACACAGCTATAAATGACTAATTTGGTCATCGATTGAAATGACTAAATAAATGACTAATTTGGTCATCGAGAAAAAAACACAACTAAATAATTGGTTAGACAAATAAAATTGACTAAATAAAGGATTAAATAAATTCCTCTATTCTTTTTTCTTTCACTTTAGTTTTGGAGGGAATTAATGGAGGGATTGTGCATTTATGAATTTTGAACAAAAGGTGAAACCTGTGAAGAAGCAAAGATTGTGCGTTTAGTAGGAGAAGATTGTTCATGGCCATCGAGAATAGGGTATGCAGAGTAGTCGAATAGGAGAAGATTATTCATGGCCACCAAGAATAGGGTATGAGTAGTCGAACAAGAGAAGATTGTTCAAGGCCACCAAGAATAGGGTATGAGTAGTCGAACAGGAGAAGATTGTTCATGGCTGTAGTTCTTTGAGTTTGGAAATAGTTTTGAGATCATCGTGTGAATGAAGAAAGGAGGGAATTTTGGGCTTTCTAGCTATAGATGACAGATATCAAAGGAGCAGATAGATGTCAGAAAACAAATTGTTTTATGAAGCAGAGGTAGGGTTTTCCACATACCTCTATTCTTCTCTTAGCCTACTCTAAAGTTTTGTATCTTTGAAAGCTTGGTGCTCTGTCATTAGGGACTGTTCTACCTCTTTCAATGACTGTATGAAGAGGTCTCATGGTTCTTTATTGATAAAGTTCTAATTTATCCATTCATGATTTTTACTTAGAATACCTTGGCATGAAGGAATTTGATGGTCTTCAACCTATGACTTTGACACTGCCCCTGTGTGTGTGATCCAACATTTGAAAGATGATTGTATTTTCAAAATGACTGTCAGAAAATAGAGAATGAAAGCTTATTGTTGAGAATGGAAGACTATTCCATGATTTGTTTCATTCCTTAAATCTACTCTTCACTATCTTTACTATCTCTTACTGCTATCTTGATAGTAACCTTTGTCATGAAAACCTTGTTCATTGCTTCATACATGAACTGATCTTTATTGTCCTATCACAAACTTGTCTACAAAATCCTTAATACAAAGATATCATTGATGATGACTGTCCTTTGTATGCAAAAATCTGTCACAGTCACATTCCCTTTGTCCATCTACTGCTATGACTATCATATAGCTTATTAGCTTGATTTTGATAAACTTGAAGATTCTATTCATAGACTTTTGACTGTAAAAAATCCTTTGTTACTTTTGTTATTGATATATGACATAGATTTCACATAATTCACATTTGGATGCAAAAAGACTGTCAACATTCCACTGTCTTTTCTCTACTGTTGTAGCCCACTTTGGTGACTGTGATTAGGGCATCTCTTTGAATGGATAGTGATCTCTTTTCTTTTGTGGTGTTGTGTATTACTCTTTTTGATGACTGATTTCAATGTTAGTTTGATGACATGACTGTCATCACTTTCAAAGGCACTTGTATCATTGTTTTAGCATCTATATAATGACTATCTTTGCCTGATAAATCTTCAAGGATCAGTTAACTAATTAGTTAAGGGTTTGTATTTTGACAAAAGTGTTTGGCTTCATGGACTTTATATTTTCATCTTTTCAATGCTGCTACGGAGTGTAATATCTGCCCCCTCCTTTACAATCAAAGGCATGACTGTATTCTCTATGCTATTTTTCCTATTGTCATGATTGTCATTTGAAATAGTTGACATCTTGAGTCCTTTACATGGTGACTTTGCCTATGATTTTGGCAAGTGATTTGCTGCTATGAATACTTCATCACAATAGTTATTTAATTGGGGGTTTAAAGTGTAATCTTGATAAATTATTTAGTATTTCTTCTAAATGCTATTTATCTATTGGTTTACATAGCTTGTCTATATTTCTAAGTCAGACAACTTGTAAAATGTATAATTGTCAGCATGGGAATGAAATTGAATTGCTATTGATGTTTGTTATTTTCATGGACACGTATTGAAGCACTTACTCTATCTGATGGGTGTACCTAAAAAAATGTTTTAGGTGCATATAAGTGTAGCAGCTACTTGCATGGGTGATAAAGATTGTTTAGAGAGGACTGGGAGACTTTTGAAAAGGTAGGCAAGGAATTCAAAGTTTGCTATAATGAATTTGAAGTCGGTGAGGCCCTCTACAACAAAGTCAAATTTGGGGACACACTCTGCAGCAAATTCAAAGGTAATTCAAAATCCTCATTGCCAAAAGTGAACTGATATTTTCATGATATTTGGGGAAGATGCTTGTGGGTGCCCACCAGGAGATATTTTCATGATTGAAGCTTGAAAACTCAAAATAAAATGTTATCTTCAGTATTTGTGAAGTTGATCCTTAACTGATCCTTGAACTCAAATAAAACCACACCTCTACTTTGCATGATCTCCTTGCATGATGACTATCCCAAACTGAAGGAAAGGTTATCCTAGCTTGACCATATGCATGATTGAAGGTTACCTTTTAAGATTTTATATTTAAAGGCCCTCTAGGTGTAGGTTAGCTTATTATACTAAATTAATACTAGAATGCACAATATTATAGATGGATCAGCGTCGACGATTGACTACAGATCAATATCATGCATATGATGAGAGAGTAGCAAAGAGAGGGACATGGAAAAATATCCATGTCTATGTAATGATTGTCTTGGTGGAAAGGTGAAAAAAATAAATGTGATTTATCGACATATGATAAGATATGGGCATAGTGGTATAAGTCCTTGGGCTTACAATTATTATAAAGATATGATAGAATTGTAGACTGTGAGAGATGAAGAGGCAATAAACATAGATGAAGTGGCACCAAACATAGATGAAGAGGTAGAAATGCTAGACGAAGGGTTTGAATTTGAAAGAATGTTGAATGAGGGTCTAAACAATGATTGGCCCAAGTCAATGGAGGATGCTTTAAACCCTGTGTATGCTAATTGCAAGTTAAGTCATTTGACAACAATCCTTCAAATTCTTAACTTACAAGTGGTGCATGGTTGGACAAATGAGAGTGTAGATCAGTTATTGGCATTATTAAGTTTGTTGTTACCAGCTGACTCCATATTGCCAACAAAACAAAGTCATTGTAAAAAGTAGATCAGTAAGCTCGGCTTGGGGTATGAAAACATCCACACATGTGTTAATGGTTGTGTATTATTTCACAAAAATCTTGCAAGTGAGAGTGAATGTCTGAAATATCATGAAGCAAGGTATAGACAAGGGTTGAAATTAGCTATGGTTCCTAGAAAGGTTCTTCGCCACTTTCTGATAATCCCATGATTACTCTGAATGTTTAGGTACAGAGACATTGTTGAACTTATGTAGTGGCATGCCCAAAATAAGAGCATTGATGGAAAACAACGACATGTGCCTGATTCTAAGACGTGGATGGAATTTGATAACAGATGGCCTAATTTTTCTCAAGATCCTCATAATATAAGGTTGGGTTTGGCTCTAGATGGGGTGAACCCATTCTAAGATCAAAGTACTAAATGGTCAACTTGGCCAGTGTTTTTAATAAATTATAACTTGCCTCCATGGTTAGCAACTAAACGATTTTTCTTAATGCTATCATTGATTATACCAGGAAAGAAAAGTGTGACTTCAGATACAATAGATGCCTATCTAGAGCCATTATATGATGAGCTAATGGAATTATGGAAAGGAATTGAAGCAATTCAATCTTTAAGTGATTGTCATTCAATCAAATTCACTTTAAGAGCTTCCTTATTGGTTACGATTCATGATCTTCCTACATATGGTACATTATCTGGTCTCACTGTTCATGGATACCATGGCTATCCTACTTGCAACTTTATGGATTTTGCAAGGCACTCAAGAAGTTTGCGTAAGTGTATTTATTGTGGACATCGTGCTTACCTTAAAGTGGGTCATCCATATCATCGACAAAAAACACATTTCAATGGTTAAGAAGAGAATCATGAAGCACCTTTGCTAATAACGGGTGATTACATTATTGAGAATGGACAAAAAAGAATGTCATTTATTGAAAATGGTGGGATTGCTAGTAATAGATATGATCCATGTAATGAAAGTGGTGTAAAATGGTTGTGCATATTCTATAAGTTGCCATACTTTAAGGATATAGTCATTAGGCATATTATTGATTTTATGCATACTGAGAAAAATATAGCCTATGCTATTATAGAAACTCTTTTTGGTGCTTTTGATACTATCTCATCACATGAAGACTTTTCAGAACTAAAGATTCGTTGAAATCTTTGGGTTGAAAAATATGATGATGCAAAATATAGAAAACCTAGTGCTCCTTATGTCTGGACAAAGGAACAACGTGCACAATTCTTATAGTTGATGTCTCAAACTCACTTTCCCACTAGATATGTAAGTAGTGCTATGAGAAGCCAAATTGACATTAATAGCTTAAGAGGCCTAAAGACCCATGACTATCATGTTATAATCGAGAATATTTTACCTATTGTGGTAAATATATCAGGTTTGGCAAAGGGGCCAAGATTGGCAATTATAAGGTTGGGCCTAATATTAAAGAGAATGAGTTCACATGTATTAGATCCTTCTAACTTTGATAGTTTGAGGGAGGAGGTTGTTGAAGTCCTTTGTCTATTGGAATAAGAATTTCCAGCAACAATCTTTAACATTTCTATGCATCTTTTGATACATCTAGAATGTGAACTAGAGCATTGTGGTCCAATAAGAACAAGATGGATGTATCCTATAGAATGATATATGAAGGTTTTGGAAAAAATTGTTCGTACTAGGGAAAAACCAGAAGGCAACATGTCTAAGGGATATTCAATGCAAGAGGCCATTGGATTTTGCATAGAATATATGAAGGACTAAAAATGTCACTCGACATGTATGGGATGATGATGAAGATGAGAGAGTTGCAGGTGAAGTATTAGAAGGCAATGGATGTCACTTCAAGCTATCACATCAAGAAAGAAGTGCGATACATGCCTTTATTCTTCAAAACACATCTCCGTTCGATAAGTGGCACAAGTTAAAAAAATTTACACAATTATTTATCTACACATTTATATTATTAATCTTACTCAATTGCATTTACACATTTATATTATTAATCTTACTATTTGTACATTAATATTCTATGTCGAAAATATGAAGAAGAGAATCAAAGTTGGATGGAACATCAACCTCAAAAGCGCAGATGTCATGATTTGGTTGGAGGTGATTCTTTTCCAAAATTTGAAGAATGGATTGCTAATGCAGTTAGTGATGCAAAAGAAGAAGGTCAAGATATAACAATGGAGGAAAGTGAGCTTTCACAACCTCCACATTTATGGGCTTTGCGTTTTAGTGGAATGTGGGCCTATGGTAACCATTTAAGAGTGGAGGAAAAAGACAAAGGAAAGACAAATTGTGATTGTGTTGTAAGTGCCAAATTTCTTCACGAAATTGAGAAGAAATTCTATGCTGGATTCATCCAAGAAATTATTCAAGTGGATTTTGGTGAAAACAGTCCTATATTATTAAAATGTAAGTGGATCCGACCATCCGCAGTATATTTTGATGAGTATGGATTTGTACATGCAAATACAGGACAATTTTTATCAGAGAGGGATGAGCCCTGTGTTTTCCCTTTTCAAATTAACCAATCATTTCTAATTGATGATGTAAGAAGCCTAGGATGGTCATATGTCATTCAAACAGAGTCTCGTTCGAAATGAAAATTCATGGAAACTGTTGATATAATGCCTAATGGGCAATATGTTAATTTACAAGAAACATTCAAAGTAGTGGATGAAGATGATGATGGAGTGTTTGGAGAAGATATTTTGATTACCAATGAAGAGATTGGGAGAGAGAATGTATTGCATGACACAGATGAGGATGAGGAAGAAAATCAAGTAGATGCAGACATGAGTAATTAGGATTATGATCTTGCTGGTAATGTAGATGATTAGTGAAGGCATCAAGAAAATAGTGAGCTTGTAAAATGTAGTAGAGAAGCAGCAAGATAAGAAAGGGCATTAGTGTACAGGAATTTCTTCCACTTTGGGTTTTTTAGGGTAATCTCTTGTGTTGAGCTCTACTTTTTGTTGTTTTTCTAGTTCTTGTCTTGTTACAGGTCATGCATATAACTAGATATATTTGTTCCAAAAATAAATTACTCATTTTTAAAGTACATATTGACTGTTTTGTTTACTTACATTTGTGTGTTCAGAATTTCTATAGAATTATATAAGTAGAAATAATGATGATTCACACTATTAGAAAGGCAATTAGTTTCTTCTCAAATAGAAGGATAAACAAATAGAGTTTCCCTTGGGTTTCAATCTGTGTGCCACATTTACTTACTAAATTTTTGCTCCTCCATATAATGCATCTTATATGCTATCAGCCTATGACATGTCACTTGTCATAGACTGTATCCTCTAATTTCTAAGAATGCATCTTATATGCTCTGTGAATGTATTTCATATGGGGACTATCCTTATATACTGTATCATTCAAATGGAAATGAAATCATTATATACTATGACTGCATTTGTTTATAGCTCTAGTTGACTGAAAATAATGGCATTGTTTATATTCCACTCTTGTTCTATTGATTCAAGTTGTTGATTTATATATTATTGTTTATTTGGACTTCAGAAAATGAGGAAAAAGACTTTGAGGCACAATTTAGATGATAGTGATCATGTTGCTGAAGTTCCACTGATAGATTATGAGTTCTTTCATAAAGAACGTGTGGCAAAGAATAGTGAATATTTATCACATCTTGGTTTGACAAATAGGCAAGTTGTAAATCCACTAAGTAGTATTTATTTGTTTAGTTGTGTTTATGAAATTTTATAGGTAAGAGGTTTATGTATATAAGACATAATATGATATTTTTTTGTTTTATAGGAAAGGAAAAGAGTGCAAAAAAAATGCAGAGAGAAAACAAAAGGAAAGTAAAGATACAGTGCTGCCAACTCATAGAAGCCAATGCATTTGGGATTCAAGTACAAATGCAGTTGGTGAAAAGAATAGTTGTGATGATGTGTAGCCCGATATAACACATAGTGATGTGCAACCTAATATAGCACATGGTGATGTGTAGCCTGATATAGCACATGGTGATGTGCAACGTCATGATGATCTCTTAGCATAGAGTCTACGAGAGATTATTGAAAATAATGAGAGGAAAGGAACAGTAAGTGATCTGCAGATGATTTATTCAAGATTAAAGGATGTGTTTGAAGTGAAATCTATAGAGACTAGTATGGATCTACCTACTCACGACACACCTACTCATGACACACCTGATGTGGTGAAGGACAATAAAGTTTTGGTTAATGAAAGTCATGAAGAGAGACCACTTACATCTGATGTGTCTGCTACAACTTTTGATGGAACTAGTGGATCAGCCATAAATATTGCTAGTGGTTTAATAGAAGATGTGCCTACTTTTGTCAAAAGAAAAAGATTGAGTCAAGATTTATACAGATCTACAGAGAGGAATGCAAAAGAAAGAAAATTAGGAGGCAAGAAGCCATTCTTGGTTGAGGTATTGAGAGATGGTGAGCCCATTGGGAAAAATGCTTCAAGGTGGGCCTCTGAGTTGGGTGTGAGATGTAGGGCCCATTCGGATATTTGCAAATTAAATTTTGTAGAGCAAGATCTGCGAAGTGTGGAAAATGTTATACAAAAAATGGAAAATGCTTTTGAGACTACTGGTGGACAAATCTCTAGAAGATATTACAAGCAAAAGATGAGACTTTTGATGAACAATTTTAGATACAATTGTAGAAAAACAATCTTGGAGGGAAAAGAGAGGTTAGAATCCCCTCTATCTCCCAAACAATGGGAGGCATTGAAAGAAAATGTGTTTTAAAGAATATTTGACAAAGAGTTGTAAAGGAAAGAGGGCAAGAGATAATGTGGTAGCTGGATATACATTTGGCCAAGGCGGGTTGCAGGCCAAAATGGACAAACTTGGAGTAAGGGTATGGATTTTTGGTTCAATTTACGTTGGTTATTTATTTTGATTTTTTATTGAACTGACTATATGTTGATATTGACATTGTATTTTAGGTGGAAAACAGTAATAGAGAAGTAGGTGTGGAAGATATGCTTGATTATATGGTAGCACTAGATCCTAGTAAATCTAACGGTAGTATGAAATGGAAATCTATTTCATCAATAGAGATTTCATAGCCATCTGTTAGACACCCAATAAGAGCCTCTGCAGATCATGTCAACTCAAATGAAGGGTACCAACATATAATGAGTTGCTTACACGGTCTCACTGAGAAATTGTCGTAGTTGGCTTCCTCCATTAAGCCTATAGTTTCTGCATGGAATGACCATAATATTATGGATGCAGATGAGGTAAGAGGGTCTATTACACTATCCTTTCATTTCATGTGCTTGTTATTGGGTAAAATTGTACCATGTTTTTGTTATACTTCCTTGTGATTGCATTTTTTGGATACTTAAATAGTTATCATAGCTCTTGGATATTGTAAACAAAGAATGAACCTACCCTCAATGTGTAATACTGTAATTCTAGCCATTATAACCTTAGCATTGATGCTTTACATAAATGCGTTATCATGAATTGTCTCACTGTTCTACTTACAGAACCAAAAGAAACACACAATACTGTAATTTACTAGGTTCTACTTCAAACCATTTTGCTTGAGTATTCACTTCATTATTGTTGTCCTTGTCATGTTTATGGCATGCTCCTATGCTACATTATGACATTTAACTCTATCATTCTAGACAGTCACTTTGAGTATGTCTTAGTAAAGCTCTTAATCACTGATCCTAAAGTCAAGGCTGTAATATTTTCTTTGTTGCTATCATTCCAAGGGTTCTTGGTCACTGTCTAATGGTTTTGACAGTGTCTTTATCTCTTCTCTATGTTTGGTAAAACCCTACTAGCTGTTGCATCTCTTTATCTTCTCTTATACCTTCCATGCTATGGACTGTCTTAAGACAAAGATATGGATTGCCATCTTACAACTTTTACTGTTTTCCTTATCATATTAAGGACTGGGACTGTCCCTTCTTGTTGAAAATCTTATGCTCATGACTATAAGAATCCTCCTATAAACTGGAATCTATTGCTTACAATAAAGGAAGAATCTCACAACATACCTTGACTTAGTCATTTAAGAGTGGAAGAAAAATATTATTTTGAACAAAAAATTATAGTTTTTGCATTCTTTACTTGACTTATATTAGTTTTTGCATGATGATTAAACTGCATGCAGAGAAATTATATGAAAGTAGAATGAAAAGAAAAAGGCCCTGTCAATAGAACTCCGTACAAAGCTGCACAACTTGAGGACAATGATGATAGTGATTATGTTGAATGTCTTGATGAGAATCTGCATGATATTCAAAGTAGTAGGACTGGTGCTAGAATTGAGCTGAGTGCTATTTTTTTTTTATGTCTTTCATGGTAGTCATTGTTGTTTTAACACACACATGCAAGTAAGTACTATTCAAGTAAGTTGTTTTAATTCTATTTGAAGGAAAACCCACTAGTATGATTTACTTTAAAGGATTTAACTCTAGAGAGAGACCAATACATGTAAGTCACTTAAAGGGAATTACATCAACTTCTAGTAGAAACCAATTAAAAGCATCCACACAATGACAGCAAATGTGCCTTGATAAATCTATTGATTTGAATAACTAGAAATAGCCAACATGGAGACAATCAAACAACTTATGAACTTGACTATTAACAGAAAATTAGAACACCATACATATCCACAAATTTAACCATCCCTGCCCATTATAATATTAACTTATCATAGAAGTGTAATGTCTTGAATTTGAAATATGATTTGGAATATATAAATTGTCTTGCTGAAAGATGATGATTGTCTAGGTCTTGGTTTCCCTTATAAATATGGGAAGCAACAAGATTTCGGCCTGAACCAACACAACTGTTCATAAATCACATCCTCTTGTAACTAAAAATGTTTAATAAAGAGAAATTAAAGGCATAAGTAAGTTAACCAAGATTTGAATTTGTTAGTCATCATAGAGCACTCGTGACCTCAGGCCTGAGAAGGTACTCATCTCCATGTTGCAGTATCTGTTAAGTGTGTTGTGCCCCTGTCTATTATCACAAAAAAGTGTCAAAATTTGTCCTTGTTCTTCATGTTGACGCCAATAAAACTGCTCGTTGCTCTTGCACCTGAACTTGTAGCTGCACATCAATCTTTCAAGTATGTCTACTCCCACTTATAGACTATAAGGTTACTGGGCCATTTGAATTCTTGAATTTGGAGTAGATTGGTCTGATGGTCCTTCCATCTTTTATCCAACATAGCTTTAACATCAATTATAAATTTTCCATATCTTGCATCTAGGGCTACGACCCTATCCAAAATCACGTTAAAGCTCAAAGTATCTATATCCTACTCCTTTTTCAAGAATTCCATAACCATAGACACTGTTGTTCTAAATTTTGCCTTCCAAGTATCAAGGCCTTTAACTAGTTTGTTTTCCTCTATCATAATAGAGGGGATAAATTGATGCTTGAAAGTAGAAAAAGATTCAAGTTTGGCCTACATCCTTTTATCTTCACTGCTGGCATATTGATGTTCTTTAATGATCATATTCACCATCTGCTCTGTGGGCTTCAATTCAGTAGGAACATCAGAATTTCTTTGAAGTATCCTGCAAAGTATGACTAAATTGTGTAAGGAAGGCTGCCATTTTTGGTATAATGGCTCCAAAATAGAAAAGTTTGCTTGCAATTATTTAATGGCCTGAGATAACATGGAGTAGGAATCATGCACATCCCCAAGTTTATCCACAACCAACTTTATCCTATATTCCAGAATATTCTCAAAGACTTCAAGGACCTTGATCCTGCCTCATTTTTTGTTTCCTCATTTTGCTTCTTGAGGTCCTCAACTTCTTTTTCAAATTTTGTTCTCAAAGCATTAAACTCTTGCATTGTCACTGTGACATCACCAGTTGTTGGTGGCATAGAAGGTTGATATGGAACTATTGCCAAACTTTGGGGAGAACCCACATCTTGCAATTGCTTTTTCAATTGCATATTTTCAACAAACAACCTATTCACTTCATCATTCATGTCTTGTTGTGTTTTCTCATAATCCTACAAATTTTTTTACAACTTTTTACAATTGCATGGGTGAACATGGCAGAATGGACTGTAAGAGCAGAGGCCTTAGTTGCTGAAGTATCTCAAAAGGTTTTCACCATAGTAGATCCTCTCATTTCCTGAATAACATCTAGCAACCTTGGTTTACTAGTGTTCTTCTATTTTGTCCATATGGCATGAATCTCTATCTTTGGGTTGAAACCACATCCACGGATTCCATCCTCATAATCAAATTCAGACACAAGATTAGTGTCATCTTGACTCCTAACTTAGTCAAGCAAGAATGCCTTTTTCAATTCAAGACCTAGGATGATCAGCATGTTACTCTTCAAGACCATTTGTCTTGCTTCCTCAGGAGTCACATTGATTTTGTCAACTTTTAGTTCTTGGAATGTTCAGGTGGTTATTTGATCATACTGAGACTCATCAGCACCCATCTTATTGATTTCCACCTTTTCATCAAATTCCTTCATCTTTATTTTAACCAAAATCTTAAATCTCTAGAGTCTTGATGAAATCATCATCTTGAATAAATCTCAATTATGCCACCACCCTTTCATCTTCCTATAGATTTGGCTCAATTTGGGCTTGTTCTTCCATCCTAGCCTTGGGCTTGTGTGCATCAGTTTCTTGACCAACTAATAGTTGATCAACTTCCTCTCTATCATGCAATTGTGTCAAAATATTTGCAACTTCATCAGTATCCCCCACACCCTCAGACATCTCATATGGGACTAGAGGAGACATGCCTTCAATTCTCTGCCTTTTATGTGGTGGTGATTTAGGGATCTGTGGATCTTGAACTGACATGACATTAGGGGTAGGCTCATGAATCTCAATTCATGCAGACCTCTTCACTGGAAGTTTGGTAGCCTTGGTAGGCTGTACTTTAGATTTAGCATAAATACTTTCAAAATTTTCAATCATTGTATTAATCCTCTTTAGAGGATCTTTCTCTTCAGCAAAAAATCCTTCAAAAATTGGATTCTTTTCCTTTTTGTCATCTTCAATTTTCTTGAGGATCTCCCATTTCCTCTTCCTATCATACACTTCATCAAAAGTAACCAGGTTCCTTATCAACTCCTCAACATAAAGAATTTGATGGGAGATGCCCATCTTAGTCAAGAGCACTTGTCTCACAAAGTTCATATGACCTTCAGGGTCACAAACTCTTTCAACACCAGATTCCAAAGAGTACTTGGCCTTCAAATAGGCCTGCATCTCCTCCAGAGTGTCTGAACCAATTGACCAATCTCCAAAGACAGTGGTATCAGGCAAAAAGGTGCCTTTCTTCTAATTTTTCATCACTTCCTTTTCCCTCTACATCATTTGCCACATGAATTCCAAGGATGTAATTCTGTCATAAACAAACTTTGGCAATTTGTGAGGTGGTTGGGGGCAATCATATACCTTGATTATTGTGTGCTCTGGTAGGAAGAACCAATCAACATAATTAAAAGTATGACCTTGCTCTAGTTTATGTGCAAGAGGTCTTAGAAGTACCCTAATTTTTGGTGACAATCTGGGTGCCCAATTACCAAAAGAATTCATTATTTTCATAGAAAATTCATTATGAAATATAGTATAGTTACCAGTCTGGAAATGAGAATCCCACATGTAACACCAACATTGAGTAGGCATTCTTTGCCTTGTCCTATCAATCATGCTGATCTCCATTTTACTTGACCATTTACTCCTCTTTTGATATAGGATTAGGTGGCAAACCAAAGAATAAAACTTGAAGTTCACGGGTTCTTATCTTCCTTCACACTGATGAATCCATCATGTATTTTCTTTTCAAGATATGAGGCAAAATCATACTCAATGTTCACCTTTGAATTTTGTATCTTCATAGCCATCATCATCAAATTAACTGGCATCCTCTGATCAGCATCAATTCCCAGTACTTGGCACAATGCATAATAGGTCCATTTGAAATAGACTACAAAATCTTCCACAGGGAATGGTTCGACTACATTGGAAGCAATATCAACTATCATGTTGTTTGCACCTCTTCTCATAAATATCAGCAGCTCATCACTTCTGAGTGTTCTTCTCAAACTTTTGTAATATTGTTCAATCTTTTGTAGGTCAATTTCGATGATAGCTTGTTTGTTCAACATAAAACAATCAATTATAGCATTTCTGTCAATTCTCAACAGAGAAGATCCATTTGGCAACCTTACTATTTTAGTGGCCAAATGATAGTGCAGTTCCAGAGTATGAATTAGTTCCACATCTGGATGAATACATTTGAAACAATTAGCTTGGCCAAATCTAGCTTCCATGGATTGCCTACCAGTCCCTGACCATCCTTCTTCTGACAGAAGTACCAAAACAGTTTCTAGCTAGAAATGGGAATTATGGTATCCCTACAACCCTCATCAACATCCCTAAATACTTTCTTTTGACCTTTGTCAATTGAATTGGGTAAAACATCTAGCAAAGATTGTTGCAGTGATCTTTTCTTAGGGACAAGATTAGGCTTATTGGTCTTACTTGTAGATTTAGACTTCTTGGGTGCCATTATACAAACTAGGGTTTTGCAATTCAAGCAAATGCACGGAGAATTGAAATAGAGCAAAGATTCTTCAAACTTTCTTGCAGAGAATGTAGAGATGGACTTACTTGAACAATTCGAAGCTTGCTAAGAACAGACCAAACTGGGCGCCTTCTCCAAGCCAATATGTAATCTCTAAACTGAGCAAATGCTGAGAGATTTCCAAATTTTATTGAGCCAGAATGTTCATCATTCCACCATTATTTTTGGTTCATGCCACGAGATTATAAAATCTCAGCATTCAATTCACTTCAAATATAAGCCCTTGATCAAATTTGATCCAATGATCAGATGAAATGACAAGATCTTTCAAATTTCTTGGTAATCGCACACCCGCATTGAGTATGTTTACACATTTATATCATTACCGCACTATCACAGAGCTTGTTTAAATTGGTCATGGGATGGCGATAAGATTCAATGCCTTTTGTTCACTTTTGTTGATTACCACCAACCCTCTGCCCTTATGATCAAACAAAGCGAGATCGTGGGGCTTATAGCCCCCTTTATTCCATTTTCTTCCATTATCGTCAACCCGCAAGTGCCTATTCTCATTACTACGGGGTGATTATGTTGCCAAATTTTATTGCTTATCGCCTTGCTGCAAACGTTCTTTGAAAGCCATCGTAGGAGCCCAGGAACTTGGACACTTACTACCACCATGGCGTGAACAACTTGCTGGACCAATGCGGGACCATGGGATTAGTTTATATTGAACTCTCTTTGTTATCACCAAGCCGCAACCAAGTGGTGAGACCTTCGAGGGACCGCGGTATACATGGTTGACCGAGCCCTTCCTATCACCATGCCATGAACAACTTGTATGTTTCCAGCAAGAGTGCGGTATACATGATTCTTGTTGCTCTAGTTCCCGCACTACTGCCAAGACAATGAGGATGACCTGCGAGATTGCGATAAACTGGCAAAACACAGAAATGATTAAGAATAACTGTATACTCCTCAAAATGACCATGTTATGTGACCCTAGGAAATAAATGGCATAAAATTTTGGCATGAAAGTCTTTTAAGAAATGGTCATATACAAGTGAAAAGATCAAGTAGGATGGAAATGTGCAAAATTTTTGAGAGGTCCTAACAGGTGAGACATTAGAATAGTTTATTTGGAATAATGATGGGAATTAATAAAATTTTAGGGTTTTAAAATTTTGTTCCAGCATAAGTAATGGTTGTTTTATTATGTAAATATGGGTAATCCTTACCTATGTAATAATTATTATGTATTTCAATATAATGTGTATTTTTTTTTTGTTTTTGCAGAAATGTATTGATAAACTCCAAGAAGGGGATAAAGTTAGGGTGTTGGATCAGTTTGATGGTGTTGCTATGGGCATTGGGTGGATTCACTCACTATCTATTGTACATGAAGTCAACTTGGAAGGAACATGAGATGCAAATGTAAATATTTTAAAGGTCACAAGTAATGTACCCCTTGCTTATGATGACAAAATAGACGGAGTAGTCTATCTAAAAGAGAAAGAAGGAACCTTCACATGGTGGCGACTAAAATATTTGCAAAAAATGGCATAGTTGATGTTTATCATGTACTAGTTGTTAGACATCTTGGCCCACTACTTTATGTAGTATTTTGAATGTGTTGTTTAGGGATCTTAATTTTCATGGTGTATTTGAAAGAGTTGGAAACTCTTAGACAACTATGACATTTTTTATTATATTTATATATATATACTCTTAGATAGTTTTGATATCTTATAACTTGATATATATATATTTACATTATATTTTTTTTATTGCAGATTACCTTCTTTATCATGATGTTGAATCAATCTTTTAATTCTAACATGTTGTAGCTTGTTCGTATATGTAATTTAAAAAAAAAAAGTGCACTGAAAACATTACCTGCCTTTAGAATCGTCATAGAAACTTCTTCAAAATGCCACGTCTATCCTGGAGTCATCGAGGTTCATACCTCAATGATTCCACACCGTTTCAGGCCCAAAAAATCCCAACCGTGCCCAATTCCATAGGCGATTCAATTCTGAATCTAATTCTAGGACGAATAGTACCTGGAATTGCCTAGTTTTTTTGCCAATTAGGTAACTTAACAAATAATAAATGTTATATCCCAAAACTTGCACTGGAACTCTGGTAAAAGCTTACCATACTATAGCATCATCAAGTCAACCTTGGATATAGAAATTGTTCAAAATAGAAAATAGTTTGTAAATGTTGAATGGTCAGATAGTATGAGAAATTATAGGCACCAGGAATTACCTTTTGAAACATTAGGACATAGGGCAGATAAAATTGATATTATATGGTGTAAAAGCCAAGGGATTGCCTTTTGGTTTCAAGATCCAAGTGACTTTGACCCTGATTCAAAATGTTCCTTACAAGTGGTCCATTGTGGTAACCTACATAGTGGTGTGTATTCTTGGAAGCCTTATGGTGCCATATTATTTAATGGAGTATATGTGGAGTTAAAAAATTGAAATGCTCTTTTATAGTAAAGGAGAATGGGTGGTATTTTTGATATACTATGCTAGAATACAATAATCTACACCTCAAATTTAGATTACTCAAACCATGTCACATTGATCATATTGTTAAAATAATATAATATATTCCATAGCTTAAGATGTTTTTTGGTTTTAGGGATCTTATCAACATCATAAGGAGTTGAAGGCTACACAGGAAATCAAGATAACCACACAAGTATCAAATTTTAGGCTAATAATTTTATGTATATGAGCATAAATTTATCAAATATATGTGGACAATGAAATTTAGCTGCAATTTCTTGATTTCAGGGTCTTGAGCATGCCACAACAGGAACTCAGTTATATGTTGTTGGACCTGATGATGATTTAGAGGATATTAAGGAAGAAGCAATGCAAGATATCAATAATGTAATGTCTTAGATTGACAAGAGTGGGGAAGGAGTTTATGTTCAATCTTCAACTCTTGGATCTTTAGAGCTTTACTTGAGTTCTTGAAGACCCCAACTGTAAGCATCCCGATTAGTGCAATTGGTATTGGGCCTGTGCATAAAAAAGATGTCATGTGTGCGAGTGTAATGCTTGAGAAAAAGAAGAAAGAGTATACTGCAATTTTGGCATTTGATGTCAAAATTATTCTTGAAGCTCGGGAGCTTGCAGATGAAGTTGGTGTCAAGATATTTGCAGTGGACATTATTTATCATCTGTTTGACCAGTTTAAAGCATATATGGACAATCTTAAGGAAGAAAGGAAAAATGAGGCTGCAAAAGATGTTGTTTTCCCTTGTGTACTGAGCATTTTGCCAAATTGTATTTTTAACGAGAATCCTATAATTATTGGTGTTGATATTCTTGAAGGCATTGCAAGGGTCAGTATCTAAACTTATTATTTTCAGTGTTATGACTTATGCATGTAAAAGATTGTTGTATCATTTTTGGTTCGTATAAAGCCATATGTGGTGATTGCATCTACAAATTGGCATGCCATTATGTGTTCCCACAAAAGATTTCATAGATATTGGCAAAATAGCCTCAATTGAGATCAATCATAAAGCTGTTGAAATGGCTAAGAAGGGTGAAAAAGTGGCAATGAAGGTATTTTGAGAAGCTATCTTTGTTGTTAATAGTTTTATATGATTTTGGATGCTATTTTTTGAAATGTTTTTGTTAATGAATTATCATACGAACTTTACAGATTATTGGGAGCAACACTGATGAAGCACATTAAATATTTGGTAGACATTTTGAAATGGAGGATGAATTTGTGAGTCATCTCACCAGAAGATCCATAGATATATTGAAAGAAAACTACAGGGTAAGGCTCTTTGATATCCACATTACGTAATTTTATAGTGTATTTACTATTATACATTTTATACTAATTGAACATTTGTGCTTTTCATTTTTGGCTGATAAAACAACTTTTTAATGTCTAAAATGGAATATTCTTCTTATTTTTTCAGGATGATTTGTCTAATGATAATTGGAAACTTTCTGTGAAATTGAAAACGCTGTTAAAAATTCCTTGATCTACTACTAATGATGCATTGTGCAATGGAACTTTGGATTGGAGAAAAACTTTCTGATGAAAATGGAAAAATGCACCCTACAACATTACAAACACCACAATCAGGATAACAAATGGTGAACTTTGTTGATACCAGAACAGTAGCTTCTGGATCATAAGCTTCTTCTATATGTTTTGCTATGTGGTGTACATGCTGCACCTCTGGCTATAATAAGACAGTAGTGAACTTCAGATCCTATCCATGCAGGAGGTCATTTGAATGTCTGTTGTTTAGCTCATTTTCTGAAATTTAATAGTTTGAACGGGCAAGTGCAGTATTGACATGTGAGAAAGGGAAGAGATTGATTCCAAGAGTACAAATTTTGTGTAATGATCTATTTTATGATTTCTTGAGGTAATGAAGAAAATATCATGAAAATGTTGTTTTAAATAAATTCATATTTTACTGCAATTGTACGAAACCAAAAACATTTTTGTGTTGTCATCTTCAGCATGTTGTTGACTAGTTGGATTTCATTGTTTCAAGTGCCACTTTTGCTTTAGCTATTTGGGACTATGTTATGGAAGGTTATTGGGAACGGTGTGTTTTCTTGTTACTACAAGGTCACTACTACAGGGGCCTCTAAATATCATTCGTAGGTTGTTATTCAGATATTGTTCACAGTGGTTCAGGGTTTTTTGAATACACAGGTAACACCTTAATGGCTTGTGTGAAGGAGAATATGGAATGCACCAAGGCTGTAGCCAAAGCACCTGAACTGGTTAACAGAATTCCAAAAGAAATGATGTCTCATGGAATGCTCAGTGGCAACATCTCTTTTCTAAGTGTCAAAAGATGTGAAGGGCTTCATCGGTCTGACCTACCTTTCCATTGTTTTGCTATTGTATCTAATGTGGCTACTGAACTGGTTTTTTCTTCAGCTAGTCCTTGTAGTTTGTTGTACATGATAGAGTTGAACTAGTTTTTTCTAGTTATGGCAGCCTTGTGCTGCTTTTTTATTATTTTTAATTCTTTTCCTACATTGTTCCAATACAAAAAAATATTTATTGCCATTTTTCTTTGTCTTGTTTCATTTTCTTATTGGCCGATTCTCAAATAGAAAGTGTTGGCTCAAATTTATCAATCTTTACTTGGCAGCATCATAAAATATATAGCTTTCCAAATTTATTTGCATTTATGTTTTAATTCAAATTTAATAATATGTTTTTTCTGCATTATAAAATTTATGGTATTTAATAAATTATTCATATCATGGTTAAATTTACTACCAATTAATGGAAACCAGTAAATAAAAATGACTACCATGACTAAATAAATGACCAATTAACAATAATCAATGACTAAATGATTACAGTGACTAAATATATGTACTACCAAATTGATGACTAAATATACTACCAAATTACCAATATACTACCAAATTGTTGACTAAATATACTACCAAATTAATGACTAAAATTTGTTTAGTCATAAATTTGGTCCCGAGATAAATGACCAACAATAAACTACCAATGGTCACGTGACTAAATATACTACCAAATTGATGACTAAATATACAACCAAATTACCAAATATACTACCAAATTGATGACTAAATATACTACCAAATTGATGACTAAATATACAACCAAATTTATAAGTAAATATACTACCAAATTAATGACTAAATATACTACCAAATTAATGACTAAAATTTGTTTGGTCATAAATTTGGTTGCAAGATAAATGACCAGCAATAAACTACCAATGGTCACGTGACCAAACTACTGATCATATGACCAATTTTTGGTATTTTTTTAGTCATTTATTTCTATTTTTCTACTAGTGAAAGGCCTCCTGGTACTTTATTGACCATTCAAACTTCTTGCCCTTTCTCTGCAAGGAAGTTATAGGATATGCAATTTTAGAGAAGTTCTTCACGAACTTCCTGTAATATCTAGCAAGGCCCATGAAACTTCAGACCTCATGAACATTCTTTGGTTCCAACCATTCTAAAATAGCTTTAATCTTAGCTGGGTCCACAACTATTCCCTTAGCTGAAATTATGTGGCCCAAATATTGTACTTCCTTATGAAAGAAAGTACACTTCAAGAGCTTGCCGTATAGTTTATGCTCTCTCAACCTTTGGAGAAAAATTCTTAAATGCTATAAATGCTCTTCCTCATTTTTAGAATAAATCAAAATGTCATCAAGAAACACTAGAACAAACCTGTCTAGACAGTCCCTGAACACACTATTTATAAGATTCATAAACATCGTTGGCACATTCGTTAATCCAAAAGGTAGGACAATGAATTCATAGTGTCCATATCTGGTTTTAAAAGCTGTCTTATGGATGTACTCATCCTTCAACCTCAACTGGTGATATCCAGACCGAAGATCGATCTTGGAAAATACTGTGGCACCCCTCATCTAGTCAAAAAGATCATTGATGTGAGGTAAAGGGTATTTATTCTTAATGGTTTCTTTGTTCAAAATGCTGTAATCAATGTACAATTGCAAAGTGCCATCTTTCTTTTTCACAAAAATGACTGGCGCTCCCCATGGTGACACACTGGGTCTAATCAACCCTTTTTCTAACAACTCTTGTAGTTGAGCCTTTAACTCCATTAGTTCTGTTGTGGTCATTCTATAGGGGGCTTTAGAAATATGTTTTGATCTAGGAATAATATCAATGGCAAAATCAAAGGCTCTTTTAGGAGGTAACCCCAGTTGTTCATCCGGGAATACATCCTTAAAGTCCCTGAGGAAAGGATACCTATCCATATCTGATCTTTCTTGACCTATGGACTCCTTAATCCCAACTTCATTAAGTTTTTGGGATTCGTAAAACATTACGTCATCTTGGAATTAGGTTTCCTTAGTCTCATTTAGTTTTTCCATTTTGATAGCAAAAAGCTGACATCCTTTCCTTTGAGCTCTTTTCATTTACAAAGTTGAAATTTGCCTTAGTTTAACTTCCCTAGGTTTCCCTTGGAGAAAAACTTTGTTTCCTAAATCATCTAGACATTCTACTATTTTGGCATAACAATCCACTTTGGCTCGATGTCTCCATAACCAATTTATCTTTAGGATAACATCATATGAGCCTAGTGGGGCTACATAAAGATTTACTTCTGTGGAAAAGCTTAGGAGTTCATGTGAGGCTTATTTATTTCACTCCCTTATTTTTCTTATTTCATATTTACAGTTGATGACATTTCGACATTTGGGGACTATTGATCCCGATACGCAGATTCTCTAGACTATATTCTTTTATTTTAGTTAGCTATGTTTAGTAAGTTGTGATGTGACTATATCCTGATTTTGATTCACTGATGATGATAAGACATGTGATATGCATTTTGATGATATTGGAGATGTTAGTTGTGAAATCATTATATGGAATTGCTATGCGATTTTGATCTTGAGATAGTATATAGAAATGCAATTATGAATCTCATTTATGATGTGATTTTTATAATATTTTAAATGATTATGCGATGGCACGAGTGTATGCATTTCCTTGCTTCGGCTATGATATATATATGTTGGATTAATCTGTTTGTTCAAGTGTGCAGGTGATTTTCCAGGCCACAGAAAATTGGAGATTGAGCTCACACCTAATGTTTTTCCCATGTTAGACCGATCTAGTCCCAGGGGGACCAAGATCACGTGTGAAATTGTATGATGCTTTCGTAAATGTCAGCATTTTATTATTGGCTTAGATTTCATCCTTTTATATTATTTAATTGAAGTGTTGTAAAAATATGTGTTTTAATTTACACCACTTGGTGTCTTTTATTTTAGTGGCTATTTTATGTGATTTTCTACCTCCTAAAGTGTTTATTATGGGCTAAAATTAATCCTAGGTGGTAGCCCTAGAGTATAGGACCCATTTGAGCATGCCAAACCCTAGGGTTACCTCTATCTAGTCACCTTAACTTTAGCTTAAAGTAAAGTGACGAAAATTCAAATTTGAATTGGAGTGGGAGATGAGTCATGCCTTGAAACAAGACCCATTTCCCTTTTCCAAGGCATGGAATCCCATCACCTTGAAGACTTGGGGAGTCTTCAAGGCCCCCAAGTGTGTGGAACCTTCCTCCAATGCTCTCACACATGTGTGAGAGCATCTTGGAGTGAAGGGGCTCTCTTTAGAGAATAAGGTGATGACATGTGTCATCCCTTATCCTCTTGGAGCCCATTTGGAGAGATGCTATCTCTCCACATTTGCTCTCACATATGTGGAGAGCGTGAGGTTGGAATGGATGGGAAAGTGACATGTCACCCCCACATTCCATATTCCTTGCAAGTGGCTTGGGAAGAGGAAGGAGAAGGTGACATGTGTCACCTTCTCATTCTTTAAGGCTTTGGAATGAAGCCTATATTATTTTCTCATTGTGAGAGGAAAGGGGTTCTTTCTTTTTCTTGTTTTTAGCTATCTTTGGAGGATTTTTGGTGAGAGAGTTGGAGTTCTTGAGAGGTGGCTTGAAGGAGAAAGTGGATAGCTCTTCTACAACCCTCTTCCATTATTAGGATTTTAAAGGTAAGCCTCAAGGCATTGAGCCTTCCTCATGTATTTTCAATTTCTTGTGTGAATGGTTTTGTGTGTTTTACATTTTTGTTGTGTTGGACTTTATGGGTGTATTGAATGAGACTACCATTCTTGGTGTGTCCATTCATGTGAGGGGTGGGAGAGGAGTGAACCTCCTTGAGGTCACCCTCTTTGCATTGGTATAATTGTGGCCTTGAGGACATTTGGAAAGAGATTTTTGGTGATCATATTATTGGCATGAGTGCCTTGGTGTATTATTATTATCATGGAGTATTTTTAGGCTTGAGGCTTGTTATGGATTCATGAGAGTTGGTTGGAGTGAACCTCTTGAGTAGAGAGAGTCCACTCTCCTACCCCCTCAAATCCATTTTTATGGATTTTGTGTTGTTTAAGCCTTATGGTGTTCTTCTTGTTATTGTGTGGTTTGCTTATTGTTGTGTTGTGGTATGAGACCCGTGTGAAGATCAACCTCCAAGCTTGGGGGTGACCCACTTGCGGGTCTATGGTAGGGAGGAGAGCATTTTGGTGGATTGGATGTTCCTCCATTGTTTTTAGTTTCTTGCAGGTTGTTTGGTGACCTTTGGAGCTTGGGTGAAGTCTCATTTTGTTGGTGTTCTAATGTTATGTTTGGCTACTTGAGAGCCATGGCCAAAGAATGGCCTATTTGTAGTTGGACAAAAAGAAAAGAGAGAAAATACTCTCTTAATGTGCATTTGTTTAAATGATATTTAATGTTGTATCCCACCATTCTTGTGGTTGCAAAAAAAAATGTAATATGTGTTGCTGTTTTTATTTCAAAATGTTGCTGTGTGAAATAAATTAATTCTATGCATTTAAGAATAAGGAAAAAGTATGCATCTATGTTGTTGTGAGAAAGTTTTGTAATAGAATAAAAATATGTTTCCTGGTTTACAAGGTTACTGTGAGAAAATCTATGTATTAATGTGATTAGAAACCATTCGAAGTAAAACAATGAAGTTGCTGATTTCTTTCAAAAAATATGTACAGCTGTGTGTTTATTTTGTTAGTTCAATACCAAAAGAAAAGAAAAGGGAAAAAGGCAAAAATAGGGTCTGCTGTATGTATTTCAAGAAAAAAAAAAAAGATAGTTTAAATATACCCTTATTTTGCAAAGGAAAGGTCTGATTTAAATTTTGTCATCTTATTTCTTCATGATAGCAAGTGGAAAAAAAGAGATTAGAGATAAATTTGTTTATATTGTTAGTAAGGAAAAGCATATATGTGTGAATATTTAAATATATACATATATTTAAATATACATACATTTATATCTCTTGCAAATATATATATATATATTTATCTAACTATATTTTTTTTATCTTACAAAATTTCTGTGTGGCTGAGAGAATAATATATATATATTAAATATACATTTATTATTATGCTGGGAGAATGTTCTTTTTTAAAGGAAATACAAATGTGACAGAGAAGAAACTGTGTGTGTGTGTATATATATATAAACTCCCATTATACTTTTGTAATTTAAATAACAAAATAATAAATAAACACCAACTGTTACACAATATAACCCTCACGACAGTCCAAGGAAACATTGTTTTTTTAAAATTATTTGGAAGCTTTCACTGTTAAGACAAAAGAATGGGGGCGACGGCCTAGCCGCCCTCCCCACAGTCTTTAAACTCTTGAACAAGGGGTGGGGGATGGATCCCCCACCCACTCCCCACTGTATGGTGGGGGGTGGGTGGGAGGTCTACCCCCCACCATATGCATGCCTTAACAATAATCGCTGCCGTTGAGATTTTCAACGCCCTTTTCCCTGAGCCATCAGCCGCTCCTTAATACAGTCTAGCCATTCAACCATTAGACTTGCCCTAATCATTTATATTACAATGCAGATTTATATGTATTAATACACACACACACACACACTCTTCTATGTATCCTTCATTGGCTGCCATAAAACTTGTAATTTGCAGCATATACCCATTTAAAATATAAATACAAGAACTATATATATTCCACAAAAAAAGAAACACGGATGGGTATATACATATTGAATATACCTCCATTTTTAATGGTGGCCATGGCTGCCATACTTTCAGACCTGCAAAAACAAAAACAAAATAGAAGAGAAAATGAGAGGAGAGAAAAATAAAATGGGAGAATAGAATAGGGTTAGGGCTTAATTTGGGAGAAATGATATTTTATTCTTTTAGGGTTGGAGATTATTTTATTGTATGAAACTTTTAGGTTATGGTGACTGGGAAAATAAATTATTTTAGGAATTTGAAATTTCATGTAACTCGGGTGCACGTGAATCTAAATTTCTCCCCATCCCCTCTTTAGATTTTTGACTTATAAGTGCTTTTTTATTCCTTGGGGTAATTTTAATATAGGGGTGTAAATTTTATCTCTATGTTTTTTTAGTCTAAATTATTAAGGGGGAATTTAATTCAAACCTTATGTTGAATGTGTTTAAGGGAGAGGAAATTTAATTGTGGGTGTTGAAGGGAGGATATTTAATTATTTATAAGGAACTTTTTATAAAATTTTAATAGTGGCATTGGTATATTGATTAGGCCTTGGAATCATACTATTTATTTAAATTTAAACCTTGTTGATGAAGTTGGTTTACTTAAATTTATTTTAATCTAGGTAATTATTTATAGAGATTAATGGGGTGATTATTAATCAATCAAGGATAGTTTAAAAATTTAATTAATTCTAATTTAATTTTGGAGGGACTCTTGGTACGAAATTTAGTTTTAAAATAATTCTCTTGTATGCCCTAGAGGCGTTATGCTGTCAAATTTTTCTGGGAATTAGGAATAATTGTTTAATTAATTTAATCTTTGCATTGATTAATACTTAATGTTTTTTTCGCATATAATTGTGTGTAGTTGATTTTGTTAATTAATCTTTGTAAGCTTTAGCATTAGGGTTTTGATTTCGACGCATGTCAAAATTACGTCACTCATTAGGCAGCTTAGGGTTTGGGTCAAATTGATCCTAACCTTAATGGCGACGCTCATTGCATCACATAACCCCCTAGTCGGCTATCATCATGTAGGGGATTGCGAATGTGATTGCACTACCTAAGATTTGATTGACATGTTTACGCCTTATGCGTATTGCCACCGAGCATGCTAACGCATGCGATTGGGTTTCTAGGGATGCGTGGAAAAGTTTTTGATATTTCGTGTCATGACCACATGACAAATGTGGACATGACACAAATGTTGCGTGTTGTGACCGCATGGGAAATGTGGGCATGACAGTTCAACCCTAGCCTCAAATAGGCATTGCTCTACCTAAGCCTTGGTTTGATTTGCATATTCTACAGACCAAGTGTTTGCCATGAATCCTGCCTTTCTAGGAATTTTATTTACAATTTTAGAGGAAACAAAGCATTCCATAGCATCAATATCGATTAAAACTAAAATTGAAACTCCAGATAAAGTACTTGTTATCTCAATAGGAGTTATTTGGTACTCAGCTTGTCGGTTGTCCAAGGCTGCATGGATACATTGCTGGAATGCCACTTACCGAGAGGGTAGAGGGTTTCCTCTTGGTTGTGCTCCCTATGATTTGTTGGGACATTGATTGGTGTAGTGATCTCCGCCACAAGTGTAGCATCCACCTACTGGTCCTTGCCTCTCCTGAGGTTTGCCAGAATTGTCTCCATTCTTCCTAGAGTGGTTATTCCCCTTTTTCTCTCCCATGGACTCAGCTTGTTTATTTTTGGCCCCTTTGTTATTTTTCTCAGTATATTCCTATTTCTTCCCCTTTTTCTTAAAGGATTGAGAAGATTGAGAGCAATTATATCTCTTTTGATTTCTTTCTCTATAGGCCAACATAGCCTTCAATTTCTGTTCTTGCTTGATGGCCTTCTCATAGACCTAATCCATAGTAGTAGGATCGTGAACATCAACCTCACCCCCAATTTGGGCGTTCAACCCCATTATAAACTTTCGAATGCAGAATTTCTCATCCTGTTGATACTGTAGCACATACTTCAACAATCAGGTTAATTTTTCCCAATATTCATTTACAGACATATCAACCTATTTCAGGTTTTGAAAGTCTATAAGTTTTTGATCACAGAACAGTTGAGGCAACCATCTTTGCCTAAAAAGTTCTACGAACCCATCCCATGTAAGGCTTGTAGACCTCAAGCCTAGGTCCATCTTTTTGTTCATCCACCATGTGGATGCTTCACCTGCTAGCTAGAATGCTCCCCACACAACTTTAGTAACCTCATTATAGTTTATGATTTTAAAATACTTCTCCATTTCCATAAGCCATGCCTCTGCGGCATCTCTGCTTACGGATCTGTCAAATTTAGGTGGCATGACATTTTTCATGTCACGAGATAGTTCCATAGCCATAAGGCTCCTCTTATCCCCTTCCTATCTAGCTGTGGAGTTATTTTCTTCCTGTTCACTTTGGGTGGTGTCATTATGGCATTCCTCACCATCACCCCCATCATAAGCATCCCGTCGGGCTTCCCGCTGACCTCTTACTTCCTATTTGAGAGTTTCTACCCTTGTCCTCATTTCTTTCAACAAAGTCAATATCTGGTCTAACTTAAACTTGGATTGCCTTGAAGGTGCTCCTTCATCTTGGCTATCTGCCATTCTGGTTCTAATCTGAACCTTTGCTACAATCTACTTCTTCCTAAAGTTTGCAAGTTAATCACGGATTAGTTTTTCCATGCCATTAAATTCATTCATTTTACAAATCTATTCACATTCATGTAACCTTTAACAAGAAAGGAAAGATTGTCAAAAATTTCCATTGCATTGCAATTTTCTTTGGATTACATATAATCCACCAAAATTAAAAAATTGTATTTACACCTTGATACTGCAAGTCATTTACAATTTGGGATAACTTCCCATATTCATAGTTTCTTTTCAGTCTTAGGAGGTGAGGATACACACTGGTACTCCTTCACAATCTCCTTAAGTACATTATAATCCTTAGGGTTATTTCCCTTAGTTGGTGCTTTAGGGGTAGAGGGTCCATCTAATGCATCAGTAGAGTTAGGGGCAGCCATCCTTTCTGCTTTCCTTAACTCATGCTTGATGCGTTTATGGCATCAACGAAGGTTTCCTCATCAGATAACCATGCTCCTACAAGGTAGCCAGTTTGTTCAATTTTCTTCATCCTTAAGGCTCGTGCCTTTAGGATCTTTTGCTGACATAGGTAACTATACGCTCAAAATTGTGACTCTAGTTGCCTGGCGCTGTCAAGTCTAATTTCGGTACGCACACAGACGCTTCCCTCCTTGCCATGGGGCAATCCGCCATGTCACTCTCACTCACATGGAAGTAGCGCGTCAAGAGGAGACAAGACACGGTGGGGTTCTGGCTCGTTGGAGAGATGGACTTTGTGGAGAGGGGTCGGCAAGTTCTGTGGCCTTTGTTGTTGTGTGCTAAGTTGAATGTTTCATTCGATTGTAGTTGTTGTTAAGATTGTTGCAAGTATGGGTCTAACCGGTGTTGTCATTGATGTCAACATACTCATGTTGCATTGATGAGAAGGATTGGATGAGCAGAGAGGAGCAATGGAGACAGTGAAGTGGAGATCCCAGCTAAGATGTAGATCAGAGGCTACGGTTCAAAGGGTTTGTAGTTATGAGTCTTGAGATGATCCAAAAATATTTTCAGAGGTCCGCATGAAGATCTAAAGAAGTTATGGCCACTCAAGTAGAACTGGTTCTGACAGGTGTTCAGAGGTGATAAAGTGACACAGATAGGTCTGGTGAGATCCAAAAATGCATTATCCCATTCTACGGATTTGAAGGAGTGTTGAGGATGTCCTTGTGAAGTATCAAATCTATTGGTTTGTGGTTTGAAGGTCTGGAAGCACCTATTCCTTTGTGACAGTAATGACAGACTATGTTCTTAAGGCTCCAAATGAAGGAGAGAAGAATTCCAGCAAGCAGATGAAGTGTGGATGTTATTGGTGATTTAGGAAAGGTTGTGGTGATCTTTGGATTGTGTCCAGTTCATGTTGGTGGTCTGAATTGAAGTTAGAGTGCACATTTGAAGAATAACCACTGGATGATGGTGTTCTTCCTGAGACTAGCCGACTGGATGTATTACACGTCTTGCAGATGTTCTTGTAGATGTTTGCCAACTTAGATGATTATTCCTAAGTCGATGCCTTGTATAAATAAGGGATTGTGAAGTCTTTCCAAAGGGTGTCTTGTTATGATGAGAGTGTGGTAGTGAAGAAGAGAGTGAAAGGCAGAGCAAAAGTTTTTTGGGCTTAAATGGAACTGATCCAAGCATGGTAAAGATGCTATTCTCTAGTTCAAGTTTGTAATACTTGTTACTTTCTAGATAGTGTGTCTCTTGTAGGTAGTGAACCTCTTGTGAGCAGTGTGCTCAGGCAGTGAGCCCTAATTGGCATGTGCCATTTTGTTCTTTCTATTCTTCTAACAGAGAATACAATCTTGGGTTAATCACCTCGTGGTTTTTCCCTTAACTGGGTTTTCCACGTCAAAATCTTGGTGTCTTATGTGTTGATGAGTTTCTTCTTGCTACTTAATTGCATTATGTTTCATGATTGATATACTGCTAATCACTACGAAGATTTAAGTGTGAAATTGGAGAAAGTTTTAGACAACTGATTCACCCCCCCTCTCAGTTGTGTGCCCTAAGTCTAACAATTGGTATCAGAGCTAAGTTCCTCTAAAAAGAGCTTAACCACTTGAGGAGATCCAGGATGTCGTGTTACAAGAAGGATAGTCTGAAGTTTGATGGAACCAACTTTAATCTGTGGAAAGGTCGCATGAAATGTCACTTACAATGTATGGGAATGGCATACTGGACCATGACTACAACACAGTATACACCTCCACAGGGTGGTCCGAAAGCTGCAAATGAAATTACAGATGCTAAAAACAATCTGTGGACTATTGAAGCTCTTCTAAGTGCATTATCTGATTCAGAGCTCTCAAATGTTATTGACCTACCAACTTCTTTTGAGATTTGGCAAAAACTGGAACTTTTGCATGAAGGAGACAAGTATGTCAAAAGTGCAAGGTTACAAAGTCTGAAAGGAAAATTCAAAACCCTGAAGATGAGAGAAGATGAAAACATCACTACTTTTGTGCCAAGAGTAAATGAACTTGTTTGTGGAATTAGAAATGCTGGTGGAGTCTTGGAAGAAGATGAGATTGTTGGCAAAATTCTCAGATCCCTTCCTGCTTCTTACAAAATCAAGGCTACTGCCATTGAAGAATTCAGAGCCCATACCACTGTCATAAGAGATCAATTGGCTAGAAAATTGGCTGCATTTGAAATGACAGAGTTTGGAGATGACCCCCCCAAGACTGAATCTACATTCAAAGCTAGTGCCTCTGTTAAAGGTAAACAAAGGTTTGATCCGGGAGAGAATTCATCAAGGAAGCTGTCATGGTATGAAAAAGCAAGAAAAGATCTGGAGGAAGAAGAAGTAGAAACTGCTCAACTTGAATCCCTTATTGCAAAGAGGCTGCCAAGAGGATCCGGTAAGTATGAATGAAAATTGCCTTTTAAGTGTTTCAACTGCAATAAGACTGGTCATTTTGCCTCAAAGTGTCCAGAAAGATTTTCAAGGCCAAATCCTAACAGATCAAGGTTCCAAAAGAATTACTACTATGTTCATGAAGAAGATGATAATGAAGGAGTAACAGATGATGAATCAGAGACAGGAAACAAATCTGGAAGTGATTGGGTGTTTATTGCCATCAAGGAAGAAGAACCAATTTCCTCTGAATCTATCAATCATAAAATTATAGAAAGAGCTCTGGCTGCTCAAATTGAAGAAAAGGATGACTGGGTCATTGATAGTGGTTACTCTCACCATATGACAGGTGACAAAAATAAGTTCATAGATTTGGAAAGGTATGAAGGAGGAGTGGTAAAGTTTGGTGATAATTCTGCTGGTAGAATCAGAGGAAGAGGAACTATTTCTTTTGATGGAAGGAACAAAACTGGTAATGTACTATATGTTGAAGGTTTGAAGCACAATCTTCTCAGTATTGGATAGTTGGTGGACAAAGGCTATGATCTCCGGTTCAAGAATGGAAAATGCAAGATCTTTCAAAGTTTCAAAATAGAGATTGCATCTGGTACCCAAACTAAAGGTAATATCTTCCACTTGGTTGGTACTGGTAAAAGTTGGTTATGGCATAGGAGAATGTGTCATGTGAATTTTGATAATATCACCAAGATAATCAATACTCAAGTTGTAAGAGATCTTCCAAAATTGGTGAAACCTACAAATAGCTTGTGTAAAGAATGTCAGTTGGGTAAGCTGAGCAGAGTCACATTCAAGAGTAAGGAACTGTCTTCTACTAGATTATTGGACTTAGTTCATACTGATCTTTGTGGCCTGGCAAGAACCAGGAGTGTGCAAGGTGATAGATACTTCATGTTCCTAATTGATGACTATTCCCTGATGATGTGGGTAACCTTTCTGAAAGAAAAATCAGAAGCTCTTGAGAAATTCAAAATATTCAAGGCTATGGTAGAGAATGGAACTGGATTAAAACTGAAATGTTTGAGGTTTGATAGGGGTGGGGAATTCACATCCGGTGAGTTCTTAAAGTTTTGTGAGAAACATGGAATAAAGAGACAGTTATCTACTCCTAGGACTCCACAACAGAATGGAGTAGTGGAAAGAAAGAACCGGACCATCCAGGAAGCTTCTAGGACCATGACGATGGAAGCAAATGTTCCTCAGATCTATTGGAAAGAAGCTGTCAGCACTGCAGTCTATACTCTCAATTGAGTTCAAATCAGAAGTAATACCAGTAAGACTCCTTATGAACTTTGGTTTGGCATCACTCCTATTGTGAGGTGTTTCAGAGTTTTTGGTAGCAAATGTTACATTAAAAGAGATGAAGATCTAGGAAAGTTTGATGCTAGAAGTGATGAAGAAATATTCTTGGGTTACTCTACTCAAAGCAAAGCATACTGGTGTTATAACAAAAGACTAAGAAAGATAATAGAAAGTACAAATGTGAAGGTTGATGAGGGAATTGAGAAACTCTCAAGGTTTTATGAATATGATGAAGATGATCAGAATGGTGTTCTAATTCAAGAAGTCCAAACCTCTTCTGAAAGTTAGATTCAAACTGATCTGGTAAATCAGGAAGAAGAGACAAGTCTGAATGAGCCTGACCAAGAAGCAGAAGTGCAAGAAACTCCCAAAGTTCCAAGGTATGTAAGATTGAACCAATCTGAAGATCAGATCATAGGTGACAAAAGAAAAGGTGTGCAAACTAGAAGGAAAATTTGTCAAAATTCAGATGAGTATTGTCTGATTTCAAAGATTAAACCTAAGACAATAAATGAAGCCTGCAATGATGAAAACTGGACCAAAGCAATGGAGGAAGAGTTGATGCAAATTGAGAAAAATCACACTTGGGATCCTGTTCCCAGATCTAGAAAAAAGAATGTGATTGGAACCAAATGGGTCTTTCGGAACAAAATAAATGAAGTTGGTGAAGTAATCAGAAATAAAGCTAGATTGGTCTGCAAGGGATATTCTCAAATAAGAGTTGATTTTGAAGAAACTTTTGCTCCGGTGGCAAGAATTGAAGTAGTTAGATTGTTTCTTGCATTTGTTGCCTTCAAAGATTTCAAAGTATATCAGATGGATGTCAACTTCGCCTTCCTAAATGGTGACTTGGAAGAAGAAGTGTACATTGAGCAACTGGATGGATTTCAATTGTCTGATCATGATAATATGGTCTGCAAGTTGAAGAAGGCACTATATGGACTGAAGCAAGCACCAAGAGCCTAGTATGAAAGATTGGATAAACATCTTTTGAAGATTGGTTTCAACAAAGGTACTGCTGACAATAATTTGTACTTCAAAATTGATCATGGAAACATCTTGATTGTTGAAGTGTTTGTTGATGATATCATTTTTGGAGGAAGAGATAGTATGTGTAAAAATTTTGCAAATCAAATGAAAAGTGAATTTGAGATGTCCATGCTTGGTGAAATGAATTTCTTCTTGGGTCTACAAATCACTCAAACAAAAAGGGGAATCTTCATTTCTCAGACCAAATATGTGAAAGAATTATTGAAGAAATTTGGGATGGAAGACTCAAAACCAATGAACACTCCCATGGCAACCGGATGTAAATTGAGCAAAGATGATGATTCTCCTAAGGTTGATCAGACAAAGTATAGGTCAATGATTGGAGGGCTGTTGTATCTCACTCAAACTAGACCAGACATAATGCAGGCTGTTGGTCTTGTTGCTAGATTCTAGGCTGATCCCAGAGAATCTTATGTCATGGAATTCAAGAGGATTTTTAGATATCTAAAAGGAACAGTTAAGTATGGTTTGTGGTATCCTAGAGATCATGATTTCTCTCTTCATGCATATATAGACGTAGATTGGGCAGGAGATGTGGATGACCGGAAGAGTACCAGTGGTGGAGCATTCTTTTTGGGAAAGAGATTGGTTTCTTGGCTAAGCAAGAAACAAGAGGCAATATCCCTATCTACAACTGAAGCAGAATACATTGTAGCAGCAGGTAGTTGCACTCAAATTTTGTGGATGAAGCAGATGCTAAGAGATACTAAAGTAGAGTATGAGGAGCCTATCATAATCTTCTGTGATAATTCAAGTGCAATAAATCTATCTAAGAATCTGGTGTTGCATTCTAAGACTAAGCATATATCTATCAAGTTTCACTTTCTGAGAGAGCAAGTGAACAAGAATGAAGTCAGATTGGAGTTTGTGTCTTCCAAGGATCAGATTGCAGACATCTTTACCAAACCTCTTCCTAAGGACTCTTTTGAGTATCTCAGGGAGACGTTAGGGGTTATTGCACCTCTGGTGATGAACTAAGGTGCACTGATGTGCATCAGTTTGGTGGATATCATAGTCATATCTTGTGATCCGGATTGGTGATGGGGAGCTGCTACTCAGGGGGAGAAGCTGGTATGATTATGAAGTGTTGGTGGTATCAGATCCCTTTGCCATTGATGTCAAAGGGGGGAGAGAAGACATGTGAAAAACAAGTGGTTGATGATCAAAGGGGGAGCAATAAAGGAAGAGAAGACATGTGAATGGTTGTTGCTGATAGGGGGAGTTGTGACATTATGGATAAGTTCTTGTCTTGATGTTTTTTCACATCATATGTTGCCATCAATGACAAAGGGGGAGATTGTTGCAAGTATGGGTCTAACCGGTGTTGTCATTGATGTCAACATACTCATGTTGCATTGATGAGAAGGATTGGATGAGCAGAGAGGAGCAATGGAGACAGTGAAGTGGAGATCCCAGCTAAGATGCATATCAGAGGCTGCGGTTCAAAGGGTTTGTAGATATGAGTCTTGAGATGATCCAGAAAAGTTTTTAGAGGTCTACATGAAGATCTAAAGAAGTTATGGCTGCTCAAGTAGAACCGGTTCTGACAGGTGTTCAGAGGTGATAGAGTGACACAGATAGGTCCGGTGAGATCCAGAAATGCATTATCCCATTCTATGGATTTGAAGGAGTGTTGAGGATGTCCTTGTGAAGTATCAAATCTATTGGTTCATGGTTTGAAGGTCCAGAAGTGCCTATTCCTTTGTGACAGTAATGACAGACTATGTTCTTAAAGCTCCAGATGAAGGAGAGAAGAATTCCAGCAAGTAGATAAAGTGTGGATGTTATTGGTGATTCGAGAAAGGTTGTGGTGATCTTTGGATCGTGTCCAGTTCATGTTGGTGGTCTGCATTGAAGTTATAGTGCACATTTGAAGAATAACCACCGGATGATGGTGTTCTTCCTGAGATTGGCTGACTGGATGTATTACACGTCTTGCGGATGTTCTTGTAGATGTTTGTCGACTTAGATGATTATTCCTAAGTCGATGCCTTGTATAAATAAGGGATTGTGAAGTCTTTCCAAAGGGTGTCTTGTTGTGATGAGAGTGTGGTAGTGAAGAAGAGAGCGAAAGGTAGAGTAGAAGTTTTTTGGGCTTAAATGGAACTGATCCAAGCATGGTAAAGATGCTATTCTCCAGTTCAAGTTTGTAATACTTGTTACTTTGTAGACAGTGTGTCTCTTGTAGGCAGTGAGCCTCTTGTGAGCAGTGTGCTCAGGTAGTGAGCCCTAATTGGCATGTGCCATTTTGTTCTTTCTATTCTTCTAACAGAGAATACAATCTTGGGTTAATCACCTCGTGGTTTTTCCCTTAACTGGGTTTTCCACGTCAAAATCTTGGTGTCTTATGTGTTGATGAGTTTCTGCTTGCTACTTAATTGTATTATGTTTCATGATTGATATACTATTAATCACTAAGAAGATTTAAGTGTGAAATTGGAGAAAGTTTTAGACAACTGATTCACCCCCCCTCTCAGTTGTGTGCCCTAAGTCTAACAAAGATAACCCTATGACTCGAAGGGTCACTAGTTTCTCTTCTCCTGTTGGGGTTTCTTCTATTCCACCTCTGTGTGGGTAAGTGATTACTTTCATTTATAACTTGTTGTCTTTCAAGTTGTCTAATGAATGCCTATTGTAGCAAATGTTGTCTGTGTTCTTCTATCCATAAGAGGACAAATGGGTCTTGTTGTGGTAGAGTAAAGGTCTCTTGTTGTTGTCGTGGATTGATTTACTCAATCTCGTTGAGGATAGCCCTCACCCACTCACTTTTCACTCCTAGGCACATTCAAGAGCCAAGATAGACGTAAGTATGTGATGACAAACCTTAACTAGATTTAGGGGTTTTTACCTAGGGTTTGGCTATGTTTTGACTTGTTTTTACCTTGTGATGTGATCAAGGGTTTGACTAAATTGTGAACCATGGTTTACCTCATGATGGAATCAAGGGTTTTGCAATTTTGTCTATTTCTAGGGTTTCTATATGCATGCAAAGATAAATGATATGCAAACACATTTTTGTACTTTTTTTAGTATTTTGGAAATGAAAAGTGCTATTAATCTATGAAAGGGAAATATGGATGCAAGCTAATATGAATTTTCCTAATGCAAGTTTAATCTATGTTTTTGGGTTTTCGATTGTTTTGAAGTAATCTAATCTAAAAAGGGAAATTACTTCTTCAAATAATCTAGATCTAAGAATATGAAAACAATTATTCTATCATGCAAGATCTAACTATCAAGGAAAAAGTAAAGTTTTACTATTCCCAAGAGCAAATTTGGTTCTCTAATTACTATGAATTGAATAAAGTAATGAAGGAACCTGAAAGAAATGAAGATTTGTGTGCCTCCACTACCCTCAGAAATCCTTGATATTAGCAACCTGGAGTCCTTTTGAAGCAGCAGGAGATCCTCTTGATGACAAAATGACACAAAGAAGCAAAAAAAAGCTTGCTGAAACATGAAAGAGCTCAATGAGAGATTTGGTTGAGTAGAATAGCATTGAATGAAGCAGTGTAATGATGCTTGGTTGAACAATGAATAAAGCAAAAGGCACCTTCATCCTATAAAAGCATTTGAATGCTAAGTTAGAAAGCAAAAACTGGCAAGAGCTGTGTGCATAATGAATTTGCCTCCCTTTATGCTTGAGGGAGGGGGGTATTTATAGGTTTGAAGAATGGGATTGATTGAGAGGTTAACTCATTTGATTGATGAATTAACAAGGATTGATTGGGGAGTTAACAAGGTTGATTACCCCATGAACTCAGCTAACTATGGAGTGATAAAGCAATAATAGCTTATCACTGGAGAGGAAATGGAGATGTAAGGATGCATGAGATTGATTGAAGAGTTAATTTTAGATCAAATGGAGTTAATTATGCATGTGTGGGTGCATGAAATAGTCAACTCCATATTAGGTATTAAAAATCATGTGAACTCAAAGAAAAATAGGCAAAAACAGAGCTAAAATGAGTGAGAAACTCAAGTTTTTCCATGGCTGGAAACACGATAGGGTCACCCCTTTTGCAAGTAGGGTCACCTAAGGGAGATTCGGGCTAGACAAGGTTTTCTGAAGAACTGTAGGGGGGAATGAAAGAAGAGAAGAAAAGGAGGGGTTCTGCCTCTAGAAATAGGTCAGTCATGTACAAGAATCTAAATCTCCACTTGCACCTGCAGGATCTCCTAGGGGAGATCTAGAAATAATAGGGGGAGATTTGGATTGGTTGAGCGGAATTAAAAACTGAAAGCGGGAGGTGGATAGGGGGACCTCTAGAAGGCTTCTAGCAGGTACAGAAGATGAAAAACATGGGAGAGAGGTGAAAACTCACCTATAATACGCTTACAAGGCTTAGGAGCAAGGTCAAAAGTCCAGAAGATGCAAATCGACAAGTGTCACAAAAGTTTCAAAAAGCACTGCAAGTGACGAGAAAAGAAAATCGATAAGGAGGAAATAACACAAGACAAGAAAGAGGACACATCATCAAGAAGTTTTCTGCTTAAAGGACATTATTTCATGTTTACATGTACGTGACAAGGATTTGAATCATCATAGGGGTCCTCGTGGAGGCTGTGCGTGATTTTTGTGCTTACAATAACGTCCATGTTCCGTTACCTCCTTTTGAGGTGTTGTTCTAATTGTAACCATTCTGGCATAGAACATCCAAACATTAGCATACTTAATGTTGGACACCAATAGTCATCAGTAGTGAGCTCATAGGTCCATGTATTGAACCTGGTAGCTCTGATACCATATGTAACATCACTATCCATAATGCTCAAGATTTAACTTAAACATTTATCTTAATCAAGAGATTAGTTAACAACATGATTATGCAAATCAATTCTTAACCATAAAGAATCATTATCTTTTCATCAATTTAGCATGTCATTCTAATTAGAATATAACAAAGCTTACAATACAATAATCATTTACAAAGCTTTAGTGAGTAGCCATCACTAATCATGTACAAGTTATACTCAAGGCATCATAAATCAATTCATATATTACAATAGACCATCTGGTCATAAATGTGAACACTGTATTTGGAACCAATGACATCTGTCTCCATAAGCCTCAGCTTGTCTCATGCTTGGGAAGGAGAGCATCATCCTAGTGCTTTTCCACCAACCACGGACCTATGGTCCCCTGCTCAACTTCCAAACTGGAAGTGACCCTACCCTTCATAGAAATGTTAGATATGAGGAACCCTTGGGTTAGCCATCTGAGTATCTAGTGTTGTGTCCTTCCTAATGTCTCATAGTCACACAACTATAGATCCACTCTAACTATGTATGACACTACTGGAGACACTAGGCCATGTAGAGCACTGCAGATTGACAATGCATGCAGAGATGAATGCATTACTTTGGCCAAAGATTTTACTTACATAAATGTTATGCATTGAATGTTGTCATATGTCCACCACCATGACTTGACTTATAAGTTGTCATGTCCTGCAGTAAGTTCAAATCAAACTTTCTCACTAGGTCTAGAATAAACAGGATCAATTCGATTCATTGCCCATATTAGGACATTCAACTCCCATAATGGTTTGTTTATGACTAAAAAGATTATTTTCATAACGTGGAACTTGTGACTCCTCCCCACCTTGTTCCACTATGCAAGTCATATCAAAATTGTGTTGGCAAGAGACACTATATGGATTCATGGTTGTTGTCATTGATGGCAACAAAGGTCATCCCACATATCCGCAAGTCATGATGTGTCTCTACCGGAAGTCAGAATAAAGAATGTTGTGGTCCGGTGAAGAAGAACAGAGCATGTGGCAAGGTCCGACAGATTGGTCCGGATCTCTCAGAGGAAGTGTCTTGGTGCAGTACAGATTTGGGAAAGTCAAGAGGACTACCTTGAGTGGTATATTCCAAGGATTTAGCCTCCGGTGATGGACAAGGAAAAAGATATGAATGGTTGAGTACCGGATTCCTGAGAGACAGTGAAAACAGAGGAAGAACTGACTGGCAGAGTATCAGACTGCTTTCCGGATGTGTTACTGTTGATAACAGAGGTTGTGAAGGCATGAATCATGTTTGGCCGACATGATTAATGATATCTACAAGTATATGCTTGATCCGCATTGCTTGGTGAGGAAGGATTCAGCCGACAGAATGAGGTTTGTAAGAAACTAGACTGTTCCGGATGCCGACTAGAAAAGTGATGAAATTACTTATGCGGATATATATAGAGGATGGATTTAGTTGTGAAGGGTGTGATTGTGTGAAGATATATGCGAATAAGTCCAGAACAGAGCAGAGGTAGCAAAAAGATCCGGTATGTGAAAGATAGCAGAATAAAGAACAGAGGAAAGATGAAGTGCAGCAGATCAGTGTATTGAGCCTAACCGGAACTGAACTCCAGCATATGCAGATGCTTCCAATCAGTTCAAGACTGTGATTCTTATCACTTTGTAGACAGTGTGTCTTCTTGTAGGCAGTGGGCCTCTTGTGAGCAGTGTGCTCGGGCAGTGAGCCCTAATTGGCAAGTGCCATTTTTGTAATTTCCTATTCTTCTAACAGAGAATAATTTTGGGTTAATCACCCCGTGGTTTTCTCCCTTAACAGGGTTTCCACGTCAAAAATATTGTGTCATGTGTTTCTTATTTCATGATTAATGTTTTGTGTTTGATTCTATACTGCATCAATTAAAAAGAAAGTTCAATAAAGAAAATAATTAGGATAACTGATTCACCCCCCCTCTCAGTTATCAACAATTGGTATCAGAGCTAAGTTCCTCCTAATAGAGCCTAACAGCTTGAGGAAGATCTGGGATTTCAAATGGATGCATATGGTTTAAGGGAGCAACTCAAGACTGCTCTTGAGGATCTTGAACAGTCAAATTCTGAAGTTAGTGAATTAAAGGAAAGACTCAAACAGGCTGATGAATTCATGAGAGAATTAAAAGACAAATTAAGTCTCTCTATGAAAAAGAGAAAGGAGCTGCTTCAACAGTTGGCAAGACAAAGTGAAGAAAGCAATACAAATGAAGAATTGACTGAGCAAACCAAGTTATGTGAAAAGTTATCAAAAGAAGTCATTATGTTAAGACATGAAATGGAATCAGGAACTATAAAGTTTACTCAAGAGATTGAAGAAAAAAGAAAGGCTGAAGACAATCTAAGACAATCTCTTAAAGAAAAATCAGAAGAATGCCACCAGATGGACAGGATTATCAGACATCTTGAATCTGATCTTGAAGATGCCAAAGATAATGAAGGAAAACTTGAGGATCAAATTGCCTCTCTCAAAAGAGACCTTCAAACAGCAAATGAATATAAAGAGAAATTCAAGATAAGTTCTGCTCAACTTGAAGTTCTTCTTGGAAGTCAAAAGAGGACAGATGACAAGTATGGTTTGGGATATGAGAAAGGAGAAAGCTCCGGATCCGGTCAGAAGAATCTTGGTTCAGAAAATCCAAGGAGCAGAAGACCTCCGGTAAGACAGCCAAATGCTCAAAGATATCCATCCTTCAATGGATATTGCCACAGCTGCAACCACTTTGGTCACAAAGCTAATCAGTGCAGAATGAGAATGAATCAGATTAATTCATCCTTCTCCGGACAGTGCTTCAACTGCAAAAGGTATGGACACAAATCCCATGAATGCAGAATTATGCAAGTAAACAAATCATTCAAAGGTAGATGCTTCACATGCAATAGAGTAGGTCATATGGCTAATCAATGCAGATCAAGAGGATATCAGTCAAATATGCAAAGAAATGTTATTTGCCAAATCTGCAATAGGTCCGGTCATAATGCTAAAGTCTGCAGAAACAAGAATCAGGACAAAAGAGGTCCGGTGTATAATCAGAATCAAGACAAGGGTAAACAAAAGATGAGTGCGGATGAGGTTAGGAATCAGATGAGCAAGATTTGGGTGAAGAAAAGTTCAGAGAATGTAGAGGTTGGATCCGCACCAGACTCTGGTGCTGATATCTCTTCCGGAAATTAAAAAGTGAGCTCAGGCTCAGGGGGAGACTCAAAGAAAATCTTGTTCCCCCAGCCAAACAAGTGGTGCCGGATGTGGCACAAGATGTGGATCAAAGGGTTTGTAGATATGAGTCTTGAGATACTTCAGTCAAGTTTTCAGAGGTCCGCATGGAGTTATGAAGAAGCTGTGATCGATCAAATAAGACCTGTTCAGGGAGATGCTCCGGTATGATAAAGGATTACAAAAAAGTCCGGAAAGATCCGGAAATGCACTATCTTGTTCTGCGGATTGGACAGAGTGTTTGGGATGTTCTTGTAATATGTTACCTCGATTTATTCATGATTGAAAGATCCGGATGATATCCACAGATCAGGACTAATCCGGGATACTCCAAGCTATCCAGACAAGGCAAACCGGAATGATGTAGGTGAAGCATTTATTGCAGACAGATATTAGGGTTCGCGGAGCAATTTAAGGGATTTCTCAAAGGTCATTTGCTCATTCTGCACTCGAGAAGAAGCGAAAAGTGGAGCTCTGCAACAAGGTTCATCAAGCACACCAAGGATCTCCTGCCGAAGTTATTGCATAAAGAAATCAATCCAACCACTCCGTGAAAACCGAAGGCGCATAAGGTATTCTCTGTTTTTCATTACCTCACTACAAATCTTTGAAGAATGGCTACTCCAAACATAGTTAAGATCTCTGATAGACCTCGCCCCTCATTCAAGAAACATCCCTACAAATCATTGGAGGTAGGTCCACTAGGAGCCTTCTCTAGTGTTCCTCACGGAGTTTTACATACCGAAGACATTAGGGTTTACATACATGCAAGCATTGAGGAATTTGGGGAATTCAAATTAAGAGACCTCTATCACAAGCAACTGATAGACAATGCTTTTGAGCTTAAACCAGAGTATAAGGATATCCAGAAGAAACAATTTGAGCAATTTATTCATTTCCCCTGCTTTGAAGAAGATGAATGGGTCCGGTATGTACTGAGCAGGATGCATGACAACTTTCTATGGCTAGATAGACCCTGCAAGATCACAAAAGAGGCAATTAGAGCAGTAACTGGTCTATACTCTTCCGGAGGGATACCTATCCTCAAATCTGTCAAGAACAACATTGTAACTGAGGCCACCGGATCAAAATTTGATAAGAGGGCAATGACCATTGAAGATATTTTGGATCCGGATATCAAATATGCATCAATGATAATAGGATACAAGATCTATCACTCCAGCAGGGAGAATTCTGTATCCGGAACTGCAGTATACACTGCCTATGAAATGCTAAGAAAGAATGCAAAATATGATCTCTGCGAACTACTGCTAAGCCAATTAATGGAAAATATACAGAAAATCAAGAAGGATAAGAAGAATTCCTTTAAGTATGGTACTCTTATTGTATGTCTATTCTTCTACTTCATGAATGAGCTACCCGGATCAAGTGGATGGGTATGGCAGAATGACAAACCTGTTGCAGTCCAGATAAGAGACTATTTGCATGGACTTGGGGATGCAAAAGTGAGAAATTCAGCTCTATGGGGATACTTCAAAAACTTTCAGAGCATGATGCAAGCAAGAGAGAGAATTCCCCAGTCTCTTGTTGAAAAATACAAAGACTCAGTGTGCTTTATGGTTGACACTGATCAGTGCCTAATGGAGGCAGTAGAGCCAAGGACTGTCTGGATCATGCCCATGGGGTATGAAGTGGATGAACAGATAGTGGAGCTGCATGTTCAACACATGCTAAGTCAGCCCAAAGATCCTAAGGCAGAAAGGTTTGGAACCTTTGAGGAGCTGAGTGTAAAAATACATGTAGAACTCAGGGAACCTGAGATTAAAAGAAAGGTGAGAAAAGAAGTAGAGCACATTGCTCAAGGCCTAGGCATCTCAAAGGAGGCACTTGATGCCAGCCGGGAAAAGAGGAGGAAGGCCGAGGAAGAAGAGAAAAGTAAAGAAAGTGCTCCGGTTGAAGCTCCCACCCGGACCAGATCATCAAAGAGATCTGCACCTCCCACAACCAAAAGTTCAAAACTGGAAGTCCAGGCATCCGGTAAGAGATCCAAGACAAAAGCCACAAGGGCTTATGGAAGCCAAAAGGATGAAGAGGAAACAGAGTCAGATGAGGGAGTAAAAGAAATGAAGAAACAGAAGAAGAAAGGATCCGGTAAGCCCTCCACAGGCCAAGACAAGGATGAAATGACAGAGGTATCTGTTGAAAAGCCCACTCTGTCTCTAGAGAGCATAATCAAGTCGGTCACGGTGGATGGAAACCTTCAACCAATGACTGAATCCTATGATGACTTCAGTGTGGCTGACCAAAAGACTCTGCAGGAAGCCACAGTTAAATATCTGAACATATATAATAAGGCTTTCATTGAAATCATATCTCTTATTCCTAAAAGCCTAGAAAAGGAACTGGAAGTAAGAAAGAATAATGCTCATGCTAAAGATCTTGAGATCCGGGAGCAGATAGCTATTCAGCTATATCCTCAAATTGATCCCAAGACAATGAACATTATCTTCAAGGACTGCAAAGATGAGTTCAGAAGCAAAGCCAGGATGAATCAACTCATGCTTGGTGAGACTGACAAAGTGGCCCAAGAAATAGAAGAGATCCTCCGGAAGGCCTTCAAAAGGTTCAATCTTCCTGTTGTAGAGGACCTAGGTACAGAAACAGCTGAGGACTTGGAACCCTCTGTTCCAGAAGAAGTGGACCCTGAGCATACAAGCATCTCTCCTCCGGTTTCCCCTACAGTCTCCGGATCCAAAGAAGAAGAGCAATTACAGGAGAAGGAAGCAGTGGTGAAAGACAAAGAGGTTGACAGTTCCAAGACTGCAGAAGAAAAGAAACATTTGTCTCCGGGAAGAGACACTGCACAAACTGTTCAACAATTTTTGAGCAAAGAAACTTTAGAGATTGATGAACCGGAGCTCCTAAAAGGCCCATTCGACTTTGACTCTCTCTCTCCGGTACAAACAATGAAGATAGCTTCATTTGCAAATGCCAAGGCAAATGAAAAACTCCTGAAGTCTCATATGGAAGACTGTGAGTTGATAGAGGCTGCTTCCGGAGTACTTGTAAAGATTATGCCATCAATCCAAATAGATCCGACAGCCTCCACTTCCGGTAATCTAAAAACCTTAGTCAGCAGTGTTGATACACATTTTGATTCTCTAGAAAAATCAGCTGAAGAAAAGGTCCGGAAGGAATTTTTGGATAAGAGATTTTCAGAAATATTAGAATTAATCTCTAAAGATAGGAAGATTGTAAGCATTGGAATAAAGAGCTTAGAGAATGCTCTTAAGGATGGCGGTGACATCTATAAATTTTGTATATCCTGGTCAAAGGCAACAGCAGCATTTGACAAGAAAATAAAAGAGGAACAGGATAAGCTACAAAGCTTATCTCAAAGTTTTGATCCTCTCTCTTCCTCTATAATAAATCAAGAATGTCAGACTATTGCAGTCTTGAATGAAATAAAGAATCTTGAGAAGGAAAGAAAGAACATCACTAACCGGATGGGAGAACTTAGAAGGATTATAATCCCTAAGTTGGAAACTATGCATGAGGCCATCAGTGATGCTCAGACCACCGCCCAAACAAAAGATCCGACAGATCTCAAGCGGGCAGAAGCTTTTGCATTTTTGTTAAGTGGTCACATTTCAATTTTGGATAGAATGAAGCAAAGTTGGGCTACAGAAATGATCCAATTGCAGACATCCTTTGCAGACATTCTTCAGTACATGTGAGTATGTAAATATGCGGCTATATATAGGAAATTTTTGAAAATTTTGGTGTGCGGACCCTACCCTTTGCCATTGATGTCAAAGGGGGAGTGAGGAGCAGTGAAAAATGAGGAATCCAACTAAGGGGGAGTTCCGGAAATTGTATATAAAGACAGAGCATCAGCAAAGGGGGAGCATAGTAAAAACACTTAGTCATTTTTCACTAAGTGTTGCCATCAATGCCAAAGGGGGAGATTGTTGGCAAGAGACACTATATGGATTCATGGTTGTTGTCATTGATGGCAACAAAGGTCATCCCACATATCCGCAAGTCATGATGTGTCTCTACCGGAAGTCAGAATAAAGAATGTTGTGGTCCGGTGAAGAAGAACAGAGCATGTGGCAAGGTCCGACAGATTGGTCCGGATCTCTCAGAGGAAGTGTCTTGGTGCAGTGTGGATTTGGGAAAGTCAAGAGGACTACCTTGACTGGTATATTCCAAGGATTTAGCCTCCGGTGATGGACAAGGAAAAAGATATGAATGGTTGAGTACCGGATTCCTGAGAGACAGTGAAAACAGAGGAAGAACTGACTGGCAGAGTATCAGACTGCTTTCCGGATGTGTTACTGTTGATAACAGAGGTTGTGAAGGCATGAATCATGTTTGGCCGACATGATTAATGATATCTACAAGTATATGCTTGATCCGCATTGCTTGGTGAGGAAGGATTCAGCCGACAGAATGAGAGTTTGTAAGAAACTAGACTGTTCCGGATGCCGACTAGAAAAGTAATGAAATTACTTATGCGGATATATATAGAGGATGGATTTAGTTGTGAAGGGTGTGATTGTGTGAAGATATATGCGAATAAGTCCAGAACAGAGCAGAGGTAGCAAAAAGATCCGGTATGTGAAAGATAGCAGAATAAAGAACAGAGGAAAGATGAAGTGCAGCAGATCAGTGTATTGAGCCTAACCGGAACTGAACTCCAGCATATGCAGATGCTTCCAATCAGTTCAAGACTGTGATTCTTATCACTTTGTAGACAGTGTGTCTTCTTGTAGGCAGTGGGCCTCTTGTGAGCAGTGTGCTCGGGCAGTGAGCCCTAATTGGCAAGTGCCATTTTTGTAATTTCCTATTCTTCTAACAGAGAATAATTTTGGGTTAATCACCCCGTGGTTTTCTCCCTTAACAGGGTTTCCACGTCAAAAATATTGTGTCATGTGTTTCTTATTTCATGATTAATGTTTTGTGTTTGATTCTATACTGCATCAATTAAAAAGAAAGTTCAATAAAGAAAATAATTAGGATAACTGATTCACCCCCCCCCCCCCCCCTCTCAGTTATCAACAAATTGACCATTCTTGGTCTAGTATAATTAGTATTTAATGCATTTAAGTCCAATCCTTGGACACTGGATTGTTATTTCAAAAACCATACTTAGATTCTTGGTTTCATAATCACTCAGTTACTAGTGACTCCACGTCACATTTTCCCATTTTCTAGAATAATGAATACAATCTTGTTTTCAACACTCACCCTACTTGGTCAATGTTTACTTTGCTTTCCTATTATCATGGTTAATAGAAACTGGTCCATAATAAAAGAGAAGGCACAAATCATAGTATCTCTTAAAAGTTCATAAAGACTCATAGAGTCGAACCCCTCTAAGTTCTTTTCTAGAATCTTTCATAAAGTCAATATAAAAACATAACTACCATTTATATAGTTGGCATTCATCTCAAATAAAACCATTAGCTTATAATAAAACTAGGGTAGATTCCAATATCGAAAGGTATATAAAGATTTTACTTCATAAAGAAGGCAAGATTGAAGTCTCGACTGTCATGATAGCATTATTATGACAGTGTAAGAATAGTATATAACTCTCCTCGAAGAGTTATTATGTTCACATAACATATATTTTTATTGATAGCCATTCAATTCTTATTATCCTTTCTATCGAATTAGCAAAATAAGGTGTTGAGTGCAGCAACACGACCCATTTTATCTTGGGTTTACTATGTTTAAAGTAATCATGGTTGCGGTCATCAGAAATAATGGTGTGGACAGTTTAATAGGTTGATACCACCGTTATTCATTCATTATAGAATGTTTCCCTATCAAGCTCATAAGCATATTCAGATTTGCAAGAGTTAACAACTGGTAATCATAAAGATATAAGACATCATTAAAGATGTATGGTGCATAATGCATGGCGCATAGGAACAACAAAAACTTGCGAGTGCTCATGCATGCAATCCCACGTGGGGTTTATGACCTCAAGCTGACTGAGTGCCAAAAGAAAGCAATAGTTTCAAAGTATCATGAATTATATTTCATTTTAGGCTCCAAGATCCTTTGACTACTCTTAACATTCATCAATATGCATAATTAAATATACAGTCTCAACTCTGTGCATTAAAAGAAATATATTTCTTAGTCTTTATAGTCAGCAATGCCAACATTACTTTCAAATGAAAGAATGTTAACTGTATTGCAGTTATATATCATATGAGCCGAGGGCTCTAGATAAAAGATACTTGAATATATTTCACAGAGTTAAAGATGCAGCTCATAGAGCTCAAACTATTCTGGCTACTTTAGTCATTCTCACCGACAGTAATTCTCTGCAACTAGAGAATGTAGCTCCTATGTGTTCACCACTCACACACCCCACTTCTCTCTCGAAGTCTATCACCAGAAATTAGGAACTAGTACTCCCAGACTGCAACTAAGTCGTTCGATAAGACCTCCAAGATGGTGTTTGATAACTAACCAAATAATACTCTGTGCATGTGATCTGGACTTGCCACCTAGCAGGATCTTTTGATCCACGTTGCCCACTTAGCCTATCCTCTCTCCTTTCCCACTCCTCGTGGGTTTAAGGATATCGATGAGGTATGACTAAGATAAGATAAGATAGTTATTCGCATAGTCAAGAGTTATTAACATTGACCTCTAAAGAGGTCCACACACACACATATATATAAACACCCTTGACTAATAAAATGGGTCAAAGAACTATTATAATAGTCAAAATCATCATAGAGATGAAAGCAAAAGATATCACACTAAAATCTTAGGGCAATCGGGGTCAAGTAATACTCCCCCATCATCAATGGTAAATTTTAGTCGATGACTAGAAAATAAAGAAATAATATCCCTATTTAATAATAGGGTAATGAGAGATCTCATCGACTCATAACTCGACTATCATACGACTTGAGATGTTGTTCCAAGAATGTCATCTAGTCGTTAAAGAACCATCGATAAAATGACTCACAAGAATAGAATTACAAAGAAGGAAGACATGACTCATGACAACTTACAAGGGATTCAAAAGGACATGGAAACTGATACTCAGATGATTAATCAACCTTTTTTTCTTGACATCTAACCATTCCTCCAGGATGATACCCTCCTTCGTTCTTTAAAGGTCGTTAATTTTTGTTGTTCACACTCAGGACCACAAAATTATGATCAGTGCATCATAATTGTTGATGTGTAAAATTGCACAGGTTCCAACACCAACATGGGAAGTTTCAAGAATGTGGAGCTTACTAGTTGAAACAACCTCCAGATTTTAGAGAAGTTGGCTCTTCCTACTTCAATGGGGTTTTGGGAAAAGAGAGAAGGAATAAATAGGATTACAGATACAATAAGTAAAATTCTAACTTTATGGTGATGCACCTAAATGAAATGTATTTCCTTAACTAGCATAGTGAACCAATTCTCAAGATTCAGCTATATTAAAGAGCAAATGTTGCATGATCAATATAGACAGATTGTAAATGAATTAATAGATCAAAGGCTAATCTCAAATGATTTATGCAAAGACATAGATAATATCACTAGTGGCACAAAACACAGCTTCTTTCATTAACAATTTAGCAAATACAAAAGGCACAATGACATGCACAGTTATATCAGTTTTCTTATCAAAATAGCTAGGCTAAGGCAAAAGGATACAATCTGGTTGCCACAAGATCTCTGAAACATTCTTAATATCTTTTCTTTGAATCATAATATCTTCTACATATATAGCCACAAAATTTGGCTCAAGATGTAACTGCCTAGATCCCAATGACATTAAAACAATTGGAATTAACTGGGACTTAATCTGACACCAAGATCTCTCTGAATCTGCAACCATCTTCCCCTGTACACTCATTGGCTGAGCAAAAAAATATGTGGCACATTAATTGTATTTCTGTTGAGACACTTGACAGCAATCCACAGACTTTAAATGGCTTCAAAATATAACACGCGGTAGCATCCGCATAACACTTAACTTTTTTCCCTTCGAAACAAGGCACACAAAATAGTGCCACTTGTCGTTGTCCGCCATACTTTGAAACTTAATATGTGGCGGCTTCCGCTGTTACTTAAACTTTCTACCTTTATGCCCTGAGAACCTATGGCTATGACACTTGGCACCTTCCGACACATTAAAAATTGTGACATTATTTATATGGGACCTGCCACATACCTCTTTAATTCCCACTCAGAGAAATAATATTGTGACACATGGGGCCTCCTGCTTAAAGAAAAATTAGAAATGTGGCGCCCTCTGGCAAAAACAAAAGCTTTATGAAGAGATCCTGTGGAGATGACACCTATCACACTCTGAAAGTAGTTGGGAATTACAAGAAAATATACGTGTCTTCACCTGAGAGCATCAAAATGAGAGTAGTTGAACCCTCTGCTTATGCCATGTGGCACACTCTACAGTAACTATGAAACTATGTCGTAATATTGTGGGCCCACCATAAATGTCATTATTAACAAAGCTTATCAAAAAGAGAAACATGTGACAGCATCCAGACATATTTCAAAAGGACACTCAGCAACACCTGCAAGCACACTGCATCAAAAGAAACTTTGTCATGGCCTCCAGCATCAACACGTGGCACACTCCACAACAAGCAAGAAACTTCAATAAAAGAAACCATCCCATAGATATGTGGCACATTCCAGAACAACTAGAATATAAAAGAAACACATGGTAGCTTCTTCGGAACATGGAGACACTTTTCCCTTGTTACTCTGTATTGACACATGGAGCGATTCGCGTATAGAAACATAAAGCCACAAAAAGAGAAATAATAACTATAACAAATCCTGAGACAGAAACCATGCTGAAACAAAATATAGAGTTTTTAGCTCTACAGTTCATGGTGACCATAAGGACTTCTGGGCCTACCCAAAAAGAACTCCAAAAAAGTGAAACAAAAATGTACTGCCACTGTCAGTGAAACCTCAATCATAAATTTTGCAATAGAGCCTGGTATATAGACCACTCTGAATCTGATAATCCTTGTCTGCTCTGCAAATCTTGGAAAGAAAAATCCAAATTGATAATATCTTTGTGGGAAAAAGATTGCAAAATCTAAACTACAGCATGTAATTGAAACTCGAGCTGAACCATTAGAACCAATACAACTTCTACTTCTCCCACATTGGAAGAATCACTTAGATCTTGAAAAATAGTCTGATCATTTTGTTTTGTCAATAACAAAGCCTTTATTTCATCAATCATCAACACTATATTATTATCAGGAAAAGGTGAAGGCAGACCCAATTGCACTAAATCCTCAATATGTTTCTTCATATTCCTGACTTATTCTTTGAGTACATCCAAAAGTTCCTTACAATTCACAGCAGCAGAGTTATAGCTCAACACTTCATTCACTCTTTTGGCAGCCACCATTCTATCACTTATACCAGCTACAGATAGAGTCTCCTCAAATGTGTCATATAGTTTCTATAACAGAAGCTAAAAATCTGAAACCCTCAATGAAACAATAGACAAAGTTGCTTGCACAGAAGACTCTACTTTCTCACATAGTTGCTTGGCATTTAGTAGAAAGGTAAGGGATGGCTTAAGCTATACAATCTCCTTAGAGATTCTCTTCCATATGAAGGCATATAGCTCTTTCACCAAATTCAAAACCCCTATAGTCTGTGGCCTTTGTGCCAACTCAATTGTCAATTGCTTTGTCTTTTGTTGCTCAGCCATAAACTGTGCTTGAGCTGCACTATTCAGATTCTGCTCCTTCAAAAGTGTCTGCTGTAGTTGTGATGCCTCTTACAACTTGTCTTGATACCTTTTCTCTACAATGGCCTTCTCTTGCCTCAATGTAGCAACAACAACTTTTTCCTGTGACAACTCAACCTTTAAGGATGCAATTTGAGCCTGTGCTGCTTGATGAATTTGTAGAGAAATAGTAGATTGCAACTCTTTATTCAAAGTGTCAATTTATTTTACTTTGGCCTGTATCTCCCAAGTGAAGTTACTACTATTATCTTTTTCTTGTGTCAACTCAACTTCAACCTTTTGTAACCTTTTGAACACCTTCAAGTAATTAGTGGCAACTGCTGATGCAGTTTGATTCATTAATTCAACTCGGTCTTGTGGCCTAAAAAGAGACATATCCATAGCCACTGCATTCATTGAATAGTCCTATGGCTACATTTGCTCATTAGGTTTGATCACATTGGGAGCCAAATGTGTAAACGTCAAAGACTATTGAATAAGATCAAACAAAGATTTTATATGAGACACAACAAGGCTCTTATTCTCTTTCTTTCTTTTCTTCTCCATCCGAGCTTCTCTATCTTTTCTTGCTGTGTCAGCATGGGCTTGGAAAGTAGGAGGTGATGCAATATAGCCTCCAGCAAACGGATGACCTTGAGGCAGACCATAAGGGATGGTAGTTGTTTTCTGGGAAGGATCAAATTGTGGCAAGGCCTTCTTGGGCATGGATGTGGAAAATAGAGGTAAGGAAATGGCCTGTGAAGACATGGCTAGTGAACTGGCAACTAGGGAAAAAGTTTGCAAAGGCGCCGTAGAAGTGGCAGGAGATGCAGAAAATTGGGTAGATCAGGTTGCCACTCCTAAATACGAAGAAATAGAGGTAGGGGAAAAGAGAGAAGAAGTACTTACCTGAGCCACTGATGAGATGATAGGAACTTGTTGTTGTTGGGGCATTAATACTTCTTCCTCTGTGTCTTCTTTTGGTAATATCAACCTATGTATCTTCTTCTGAGGCCTATCTGATTCCTCCTCTGGGTCTTCTTCTTCAACATTAATTGATGTTTGTTGCAAAGGTGCCTCTTTGAGACCCCCAGATGTTGAAGCTATTTGGATCTTGAGAGATGGCAATGATACAATTTCCTTTTGTTTTTGTAAGGTGCTAAGAGATGGAGGCCATGGGGCTCTAGAAGCTAAAATTAATGCTTGCCCTATTTCTTGAACATCTTGCTCCTTCTCTGCTCGTTCTTCCATTTCTACTACTTCTAGAGAATCTCTCAGAATATTACTTATGTTCAAATTAGAAACTGAGGTCATATGAAAATCATCCCATACAATTTCCCATTCTACATCAGTTTCAACATTCCTGAAAGTATGAGTAATTTCAGCTATCTCTTGTCTGTATTTCCAATAAGCTACAATTTTCTCTACACTCTAGTCCTTCTTCTTCAGGGTAGCTCTAAGGCCTATAGTCATGGACCTTTTAGGGTCATATTCTTGTACCTTCTTATAAAAGGTTTCCCAGGGCCTGGGACCCTCATATGGCAAGTCCTTTAATTCAACATAAATTGTAGGATTATCCTACTTAGGTGATCTTCTTTTCTCCCAGAAGGGATGTTTTTCATGAACAAATTTTGTAGAAACCCTATTAATGACAATCCATGAAGCTAAGAAGCTATTTGGATCATATTTCCATTTATCTTCGACAATCAAGAAACCATAAGCACCCAGCTTCCGCAATAGAAGATTTTTAGTTTCTCTTACTTGAATTGTTACTTTTTCCCTAATCCAGGGGACAACATACATTTTCTTTTTCCTCTTCTTATGTCCAAAATTATTATCAATAACTGATACCTGACAAGCTACTTCTAAAAACGTAACCCTAGGGGTTAATACTTTTGGCAACAGAATGGGCTCACCAGCAAAACCATGGACTCTAATAATAGTTGTTTAGACACCAAAGAAATAATCACAAGGGGTTGGCAAGTTGGTTAAGAAACTCTGAGGCTCTGTATCATCCTATTCTCTACAGGCTCAGGACTTAAATGATTAAAAGAAGGAGCAACAAAACATTCTGCGAACTCATAAGGGTCTGAGGTATTTGACAGAACATGGGTCCATGCGGACATCAGAATTGTTCTGTTGCTACCAAACTCAGGGTCATACATATTTAAAGGCATGTGTTGCTGAAAGAGACCAAAATTTTGATATAGCATCAAATGAAATAGGTATGCTGAATACCTAAAAACACAATTCTGATGAAAGTTTGCAAGCTGATCCACCATGGCAGTAGAGATTTGTTCTACGAAATCAAGTCAGTACTCTTGGGACTTGTCCACAATTTTCAATCTCAATATCATTGCAATCTGCCAATCATGTACTGCAGAATCATAATACTGACCAAAGATGAAAGCCAACATAGCCAGGGCGTCTTAGACATCAGGATTGAACTGAGTGCGGCCTGTGGGTAGTGGAGGCAACAGGGTATTTTCATCGCCTAAATGCATCTCAGTTTTTAGAAACTTCACCTTACTGTGAATATTTGCCTAGGTGCCTTGCAATTTAGGAATAGTAGAAAATGTGGCCGTTCTGTCATGCTATAAGGCCAACATATCCCTAATTGCCTTAGGGGTAATCTGAACCATGAAGGGGCCATGTTGAATAGAAGAAGATGGTGGGTGAAACAATTCTGCACATCAGTCAATCAATTCTGGACACAAGTGAACATTAGGAACTACAAACTATGCTAATTGGGACGTCCATACTCTCATCCCAAAAGTTTCCCACTGCCCCTTTGATGCATGGACAAGACACCTTTGGTGAGCTCCCTCTCAGAGATTCTTAGTGTTCTTTTGCATATGTGTATCGAAGACACCATCTACATAATCTATTACCTGTGCTGAGTCCGCACACACCCCTATTTCAGGGAACCTTGTTCTTGGGTAGTTTTTACTTGGTTGTGCAGGTGCAGAAGCATAAGATTTGTTGTTCATTAATTTGTCAGATTGTTCAAAGAGCCCTAGCCCTTCCTGTGGTGATTATGGCTCTGACATTTTGGTATCTACTCTCAAGGCCCTAGACACTCTTGACACAGAAAGTAAGAAACTAAACCTAGCTATAATGGCAGGTGCAAAACAAGGTTTAGATATAGAAAGTAGAGCTCAGAGGATGCAGAGTGAACATGACAACAAAATGCAACAATCTAAGAGTTTTAACACTTATCTCAATGGGGCTTAATGAAACATTTAATGACACATCATGTCTTATTAATGGCATTAATGCCAAAAGATAGTAGTGTATCTCTCGAAAATCCATATTGGACGGAGTGTCAGATCCATATCAAAAGTGGTGATCTTCTGAAAAGAAGGCACTCTTTTCTTGCAATTTAAGGAACTGCTAGAACGACCTTCATAAATGCAACTGCTAATGAAAGGGACCTCTGTGCTGAAGACATGTGTTCTTGGAACACTTATTTAAAAAGGGAAATAGCAGGAAAGCAAGACAAAAGCAGGAAAGGAAATAAAAGCAACTAACTAACTATGATACATGGTGAGTCTCAAGACTTAGGTAAAATGTTTCAAGAACATCCCATTTACTGGAATCTCTTCAGGCTCTTCGTCCATAGTCTCTAGCTCAAACACATTTTGCTGCATACAAGAACAGATCTTAAAGGGACCTATCCATAATGAATCAAACTTGCTGTGTCGGCCTGGCTTGGCAGCTCTCTCATCCCATTTCAGCACTAAAGACCCAACTTCAAAATTTGGATTAGAAGTCTTTGTATCAATCCAATTCTTCACAATTTGCTGATGTTTTAATAGTGACTCATGTGCCTTTTCTCTCTTCTCCTGAACCTCTAGTAATTCAACAAGTCTGACCTGCATTGGGCCATTTTCTTCAATTTCCAACTATTTCAACAACTGTAAGGTGGGAATCTCTATACTCGATGGCATTACTGCATGTTTTCCATAGACTAACTCATATGGAGACATCCTAGTCACTTGCTTTGGTGTGACTCTATCAGCCCATAGTGTTGTATTAAGAGATTTATGCCAGTCTCTCTGATGATCAGCTCCCATTCTTTTTGAGTCTAATCAAATTCTTATTGGTAGACTCTGCCAAGCCATTGCCTTGTGGATAGTAATTAGAAGAAGTTTTCAGATATATTCCATTTCTTAGAGAAAATTCAAACAATCTGGTTCCTAAGAATGCCTTAGCATTATTTGATATGATAGTGCAAGGAGGGCCAAACCGAGTAGTTATCCATTCTAGAAACTCTAAGATTACTTTTTCAGTAGCTTCCTTGAGTGGCACTACTTCACTCCACCTTGTAAAGTAATCTGTTGTAGTGAGAATCCACTTGTATCCCATATTTGATAGTAGATTGATCATGCCAATAAAATCCAAACCCCACTGAGCAAAGGGTTCATCCACTATTATGGGACTTAGAGGCAATGCTGCATTTCTTCCTTCCGAGTATAGAACTGGCAAGCCTGACACTCTTTGACCATCTAATAGCAATTTGCAAATAGTGTAGGCCAGAAATAGCCAGCCTATGTCACTTTAATTGCAGTAGTTCTTGCTAAAAAATGTCCCCTTGAGGTTCCATAATGAAACTCATGTAGTATCCTTTGGGCTTCATCTTTCTCTACACATCTTAAAAGTTTTCCATCAATATTCTTTCTAAATAACATATGATCAATCAATACAAAATAAACTCCCTACTACCTATAGTATCTTTTCTTATTAGGGGAGAGTTCATTTGGGAAAATACCAGTTCTCATGAATTGTATTCTATCACTTACCCAAGAGTCTTGGTCAATCTCTTGGAGTCTCAATACTATTTCAATTTTGGCTTCCTCAGGCATTGATTCTTTTATGTCTTGAGTCATCTATTGGCATAGTCCCTTGCCTCTGACCAATTTGGTAGGCCTTACCTCTACATCATATTCTAAAATCTTAGTTATCCAATTAGCCCTCTTTTCAGTAATCTCACCCTCCATGATATATTCCCTTACACTAGGGTGGGCTACTAATATCAGGATCTTATTCCCTGTTACCAAATGCCTAAATTTCTTAAGAGCTTTTACAATAGCATAAGCTTGTTTTTCAACAAAATTATACCTTGATTCATACTCCCTTAGTGTCCTAGAGAATAATGCGATTGGATGCTCTCCTTCTTCTTTGTCATCTTTCTAGGTTAGAACAACTGCCACACTGTGTTCTCCTCCATATACATACATTATAAAGGGCTTAGAGAAATATGGATTTCTTAGCATAGGTACAATGGAAATAGCCTTTTTTACTTCTTCAAAAGCTTGTCTCCCTTCAGTAGTCCATTTCAAAGCTAAATATTTCTTTAGTAATAGAGTAATAGGTCTAACTAGCCCTACAAAATTAGATATGAAGCGACTACCAAAATTGATCTTCCCCAAAAAGGACTGGACTGCCTTCTTGTTGACTGGCAAAGATAGATTCAATATGGATATGACTCACTCTGGGTCTATGGAGATCCCATCTTTTGAAACAATGTGTCCTAGAAGTTTCCCTTGAGGCACAACAAAGATACACTTCTTAGGATTTAGGGAAATCCCAAACTCCTGACATTTCTAAAAAATAGCTTCCAGGTGCTCAAAGTGATCTTTAGCATCTTTGGTATATATAGTCAGGTCATCTAAATAGATCAAGATGATCTTATTTATAAGGTCTCCAAATGCAATGTCCATGGCATGCTGAAAAGTAGCTCCAGCATTTGAAAGACCAAATGATATTTTGGCATATGCGAAAGTTCCCCATTTTGTAGTAAATGTTGTCTTATGTTGATCTTCATCAGCCAACCAAATTTGATTGTATTCTGAAAAACCATCAAGCAAGGAAAACCTTTTTGATCCAGCTACTATTTGCAAAGTTTGTTCCATGGACGACAAGGGGTAATGATCTTTCAATGATGCTTTATTTAGGTCTCTGAAATCTACATAGAGTCTTATATCTCCATTCTTTTTCCTTACGAGTACTAAATTAGACACCCAGGTTGAATGTTTAATTGTAAAAATGATCTTAGATTCTAAAATCTTTTGCAGTTCTACCATTAAGTGCTCAATTCTAGGATTCACTGGTCTTTGTTTCTGGCAGACTGGTTTTGACCCTTCAACAAGTTCTTCCTATGTTGAATGATGTCCCTCTTATAGCCATGAAGGTATTTATAGGTCTAAGCAATCACTCTATCATACTTATTACACAAAGAAACCAACTTATCTTTTTCCTCCCAGGTAGAAGCATTGCCTACCTTTAACTTTCTTCCTTCATTGACTTGAATCATAGAGTAATCATCTTTGTTTGCCTTAAACTTCATCTTATACAGGCTTACATCATCAGGGTCAAATAGATTTTCTAGTGTGAATAATTCTTTTGGGAGCTTATTAGACTTTAGTTGGATAATTTGATCACCATAAGCTTCTTCAATCTTGGGTTGTAATTGATCAGCAAACTCTCCTGACTGCTACAAAAACAAGAGTACCTAGAGACCATTATCAAAGACTTGCCAGTTCTGGTCATTGGTTGGGATTGTAGGTCTCACTATCACTTTTACTGCCTCACTGTTAATGAGCAGGTCACTTGCTGGATCAAATTGGGAACCAATTTGTGCCATTCTGTCTACTTCAGTGTTTTGGGTTCTAGGGACAACTTTTGTATTAAAAGCATCAAACCATCTATTAGATCCCAAATTCTATGACGATAAGACCTCATTCTTACATTCTTTTCCACAGCTTTCTCTCTGATTTGTTTCACAACCAGTTCTAAATCTCCCTTGACTACCAAACTCTTAATTCCTTTCTTCTTGGCCAGCATAAGACCAAGAACCAAAGATTCATACTCAACATCATTATTAGTGCAAACAAACTGAAAACGTATGGCTCTAAGAATCTTCTCACCCTTTGGGGAAGTGAGACATATACCTGCTCCAGCACCATTTTTTGCTCCTAGCCCCATCAAAATTTAAAGTCTAGATTTCTGAGCTTCTATCAGGTTCTTCTTTTTTAGATACTTCTTTTCTCATAACATTTGGTATTTCTTGGCCTTCTTCAAAAATGACATAAGTACCCAAACCAGTACATTTGTAATTTCTATAAGGATCACTTTGCATCATGGTCATCAATTGACTATTTTCTTCTTCTTGCTGATCATGTTTAGTCCAGTCACCTAGTCCTTCAACAAAGACTCTCTCCTCCTTATTCATCATGGCATGGGATGCTTCAATCCTTGGGGCTGGTTCATCAGTGATATGATCTTTGGACAAGGGTTCAAACAATACCTTCATCTTTGTTCCATATTTGGTTCTCAAAATTAGATGCGACCAACCTAGTGACATGTATCCTCTTGTCTTAGCCGTGAAATCTCTAAATAAGCATAAACCAAAGATGAGAATATCTATGACCACTACATCCTATTTGACAGTTATGTTTGGGCAGGTATATAACTGTAATGGGAGTTGTTTAATCCTTCCTATGGTTTGGACATATTTCCCATCTAATTGCATGACTCCTCTAGCAAGTGGCTCATATTTTATCTTTAAAGCATCCGCTATCTGTTTTGGCATGACTGTAGTACTCGCTCCAAAATCTATTATTGAGTTATGCAATAATTTCTTCCCCACTATTAAAGTTAGATAAAATGGGTATGGCTTAGATTTTCTTACCTCTGGTGTAGTATTCAATAGAGCTGATGTCTACAAGGGTGGAGTGTCCTTATTTTGAGCCTTTCCTTTGTTTGCAACTCCTTCTTTTGTACTGACATGTTTAGGATCAACCTGAATCTGCAGTGCTTCTTGTAACATCGTCTTTTGCTCTGGAATGGCCAGCATATCCCATATTGATAAATGAGCAGGAGTCTTTTTTAGCTGTTCTACCACGTTCATGGGTCCTAGTGTTTGTGCCTTTGGGTAGTAAGGATACCTTGCTCTTTCTAACACTTGGCCAGAGGCTACTTGGTTCTGGGCTGGCTGAGGCACTTCTTGCCTTGAAGCTGAATTATAAGGAGTTTGGAAAGGAGGAACTCTGACAATCTCATTGTTGGTGACCTCAGGATGCTCCATCATCCTTCTCTTTGATTTGGTATAATAATTAGACTGTACTAAGGATTTCTTGGAAGTAGATACTTCATTCAAGAACACTAAATCTTCATCTTCAATCCATGAAAATAAGGCATGTTCAGGGGAAATTTCTTCTTCTTGCTGAATAGACATTCCTTGTATCTGAGCCACCATTACTGCATTCAGGACACCAGGTGACTCGTATGGAGGAATATTAGACACCATAACTTGACCTTCTACCCTTCTCTGTTCTGCTATCTTTTGTTGTAAATTGCCTCTAGGACAATCTCTGGGCATATGGGCACTGTTGCAAGGAAAGCACCAAGCATTGGCATCTTCTGCTAAATTATTTTGCCTAGGAACTATTTCTTTATTTGGGTTATGAGGGACAGCTTGCGTAATTTTTGTGCTTACAGTAACATCCATGTTCCGTTACCTCCTTTCAAGATTTTGTTCTAATTATAACCATTCTAGCATAGAACATCCAAACATTAGCATACTTAATGTTGGACACCAATAATCATTAGTAGTGAGCTCATAGGTCTATGTATTGAACCTGGTAGCTTTGATACCATATGTAACATCACTATCCATAATGCTCATGATTTAACTTAAACATTCATCTTAATCAAGAGATTAGTTAACAACATGATTATGCAAATCAATTCTTAACCATAAAGAATCATTATCTTTTCATCAATTAAGCATGACATTCTAATCAAAATATAACAAAGCTTACAATACAATAATCATTTACAAAGCTTGAGTGAGTAGCCATCACTAATCCTGTACAAGTTATACTCAAGGCATCATAAATCAATTCATATATTACAATAGACCATCTAGTCATAAATGTGAACACTGTATCTGGAACCAATGACATCTGTCTCCATAAGCCTCGACTTATCTCATGCTTGGGAAGGAGAGCATCATCCTAGTGCTTTTCCACCAACCACGGACCTGTGATCCCCCACTCAACTTCCAAACTAGAAGTGGCCCTACTCTTCATGAAAAATGTTAGATATGAGGAACACTTAGGTTAGCCATCTGAGTATTTGGTGTTGTGTCCTTCCTAATGTCTCACAATCACACAACTATAGATCCACTCTAACTATGTATGACACTACTGGAGACACTAAGCCATGTAGAGCACTTTGGACCGACAATGCATGCAGAGATGGATGCATTACTTTGGCCAAAGATTTTACATACATAAATGTTATGCATTGAATGTTGTCATATGTCCACCACCCTGACTTGACTTATAAGCTGTCATGTCCTACAGTAAGTTCAAATCGACCTTTCTCACTAGGTCTAGAATAAACGGGATCAATTTGATTCATTGCCCATATTAGGACATTCAACTCCCATCATGGTTTGGTTATGACTAAAAAGGATATTTTCATAATGTGGAACTTGTGACTCCTCACCACCTTGTTCCACTATGCAAGTCATATCAAAATCGATCATTCTTGGTCTGGTATAATTAGTATTTAATGCATTTAAGTCCAATCCTTGGACACTGGATTATTATTTCAAAAAACATACTTAGGTTCTTGGTTTCATAATCACTTAGTTACTAGTGACTCCACGTCACATTTTCCCATTTTCTAGAATAATGATTACAATCTTGTTTTTAACACTCACCCTACTCGGTCAATGTTTACATTGCTTTCCTATTATCATGGTTAATAGAAACCAGTCCATAATAAAAGAGAAGGCACAAATCATAGTATCTCTTAAAAGTTCATAAAGACTCATAGAGTCGAACCCCTCTAAGTTCTTTTCTAGAATCTTTCATAAAGTCAATATAAAAATATAACTGCCATTTATATAATTGACATTCATCTCATATAAAACCACTAGCTTATAATAAAACTAGGGTAGATTCTAATATCGAAAGGTATATCAAGATTTTACTTCATAAAGAAGGCAAGATTGAAGTCTCGACTGTCATGATAGCATTATTATGACAGTGTAAGAATAGTATATAACTCTCCTCGAAGAGTTATCATGTTCACATAACATGTATTTTTATTGATAGCCATTTAATTCTAATTATCTTTTCTATCAAATTGGCAAAATAAGGTGTTGAGTGCAGCAACATGACCCATTTTATCTTGGGTTTACTGTGTTTAAAGTAATCATGGTTGCGGTCATCAGAAATAATGGTGTGGACAGTTCAATAGGTCGATACCACTATTATTCATTCATTATAGAATGTTGCCCTATCAGGCTCATAAGCATATTTAGATTTGCAAGAGTTAACAACTGGTAATCATAAAGATATAAGACATCATTAAAGATGTATGGCGCATAATGCATGGTGCATAGGAACAACAAAAACTTGTGGGTGCTCATGCATGCAATCCCACGTAATGTTTATGACCTCAAGCTGGCCAAGCGCCAAAAGAAAGCAATAGTTTCAAAGTATCATGAATTATATTTCATTTCAGGCTCCAAGATCCTTCAACTACTCTTAACATTCATCGATGTGCATAATTAAATATATAGTCTCAACTTTGTGCATTAAAAGCAATATATTTCTTAGTCTTTATAGTCGGCAATGCCGACGTTACTTTCAAAGGAAAGGATGGTAACTATATTGCAGTCAATATATCATGTGAGCTGAGGGCTCTAGATAAAAGATACCTAAATATATTTCACAGAGTTAAAGATACAACTTACAGAGCTTGAACTCTTCCGGCTACTTTAGTCGTTCTCACCGACAATAATTCTCTGCAACCAGAGAATGTAGCTCCTCTGTGTTCACCACCCGCACACCCCACTTCTCTCTCAAAGTCTATCACCAGAAATCAATAACTATCACTCCCAGACTCCAACTAAGTCCTTTGATAAGACCTCCAAGATGGCGTTCAATAACTAACCAATGCATACTCTGTGCTTGCAATTTGGGCTTGCCACCTAGCGGGATCTTTTGATCCATGCTGCCCACTCAGCCTATCCTCTCTCCTTTCCCACTCCTCGTGGGTTTAAGGATATTGATGAGGTAAGAATAAGATAAGATAAGATAGTTATTTGCATAGTCAAGAGCTATTAACATTGACCTCTAAAGAGGTCCACACACACACACACACATATATATATATATAATGTATGAATGTATGTATGTATAAACACCCTCGACTAATAACATGGATCAAAGAACTATTATAATATTCAAAATCATCATAGAGATGAAAGTAAAAAGATATCACACTAAAATCTTAGGGCAATTGGGGTCGAGTAATACTCCCGCATCATCAACGGTAAATTTTAGTCGATGACTAGAAAATAAAGAAATAATATCCCTATTTAATAATAGGGTAATGAGAGATCTCATCGACTCATAACTCGACTATCATACGACTTGAGATGTTGTTCCAAGAATGTCATCTAGTTGTTAAAGAACCATCGACAAAATGACTCACAAGAATATAATTACAAAGAAGGAAGACATGACTCATGACAACTTACAAGGGATTCAGAAGGACATGGAAACCGATGCTCAGATGACGAATCAACCTTGTTTTCTCGACATCTAACCATTCCTCCAGGATGATACCCTCCTTCATTCTTTGAAGGTCGTTAACTTTTCTTGTTCACACTTAGGACCACAAAATCATGATCAGTGCATCATAATTGTTGATGTGTAAAATTGCGCGGGTTCCAACACCAACATGGGAAGTTTCAAGAATTTGGGACTTACGACATGAAACAACCTCTAGATTTTAGAGAAGCTAGCTCTTCCTACTTCAATGGGGTTTTGGGAAAAGAGAGAAGGAATAAATAGGATTACAAATACAATAAGTAAAATCCTAACTTTATGGTGATGCGCCTAAACAAAATGTATTTCCTTAACTAGCACAGTGAACCAATTCTCAAGATTCAGCTATATTAAAGAGCAAATGTTGCATGATCAATATAGATAGATTGTAAATGAATTAAAAGATTAAAGGCTAAACTCAAAATATTTATGCAAAGACAGATAATATCACCAGTGGCACAAAACACAGCTTCTTTCATTAACAATTTAGCAAATACAAAAGGCATAGTGACATGCACAGTTATATCAGTTTTCTTATCAAAATAGGTAGGCTAAGGCAAAATTATACAATCTGGTCGCCACAAGATCTCTAAAACTTTCTTAATATCTTTTCTTTGAATCATAATATCTCATGCATATATAGCCACAAAATTTGGCTCAAGATCGCCAGTAACAGCCTAGATCCCAATGACATTAACATAACTAGAATTAATTGGGACTTAATCTGACACCAAGATCTCTCTGAATCTGCAACCGTCTTCCCCTACGCGCTCATTGGCTGAGCAAAAAAATATGTGGCACATTAACTGTATTTTTGTTGAGACACTTGGTAGTAATTCGTGGACTTTAAATGGCTTCAAAATATAACACACAGCAGCATCCACATAGAACTAAACTTTTTTCCCTTTGAAACAAGGCACAAAATAGTGCCACTTGTTACTGTCCACCAGACTTTAAAAATTAATAAATGGTGGCTTCCACTGTTACTTAAACTTTCTACCTTTATGCCCCAAGTACCTACGGCTATGACACTTGGCGCCTTCCAGTGCATTAAAAGCTACAAAATTTTTTATATGGGACCTGCCACATACCTCTTTAATTCCTTCTCAGAGAAATAATATTGTGACACATGGCACCTCCTGTTTAAAGCAAAATTAGAAACGTGGTGCCCTTTGGAAAAAACAAAAGATTTATGAAGAGATCTTGTGGAGATGACACCTGTCGCACTCCGAAAGCAGTCAAAATTACAAGAAAATATATGTGTCTTCACCTGAGAGCATCAAAATGAGAGTAGTTGAACCCTTCGCTTACACCATGTGGCACACTCTGCAGCAACTATGAAACTATGTCATAATATTGTGGGCCCACCATAAATGTCAGTATTAACAAAGCTTATCAAAAAGAGAAATATGTGGCAACATCTGCACATATTTCAAAAGGACATTCGGAAACACCTGCGAGCACACTGCATCAAAAGAAACTTTGTCACGGCCTCCGACATCAATACGTGGCACACTCTGCAGCAAGCAAGAAACTTCAATAAAAGAAACCATGCCATAGATACGTGACAAATTCTGGAACAACTGGAATATAAAAGAAACACGTGGCAACTTCCACATAACACTTAGACACTTTCCCCTTGTTACTCTGTATTGACACATGGCGTGATCCATGCATAGAAACATAAAGCCATAGAAAGAGAAACAGCAACTGTAACAAACACTGAGATAGAAACCATGTTGAAACAAAATGTAGAGTTTTTAGCTCTACAATAATCATCTCATAATATAAAGTAATTAATGTTCAAAACTAATTAACATCAATCATTAACATCATTAACAATGATCAATTCAGATATTTCCACAATATCAAATTAGTTAACTATGACTAATCCTCCCAATTATCATGCAAAGTTAATGATTATGTCTAATTGTAAGTTGGGGACGTAACAAACATAGAAAGGTATATGACAACTCCATACACCCCTCAATAGAATAGATTTCTATAACACATGAACACATCATTGATGGAGAGTGCTAGGAGTATGCTTAGTGGGTCTAGCCTAGAACAAAATTTCTAGGTAGAAATGGTCACTAGTGCATGTTAGCTAATCAATAGGTGTCCTACACTAGCCCTTGTGGAGAAAACCCCCATGGAGGTTTGGATAGACAAGAATTGCTCACTTTGACATCTTTCTATATTTGGATTTGTGGTATATGCTTGTGTGTCTAGGCAAAAGTAGTTAAAGTTAGATAATAAGGTTATGAAATGTACCTTCATTATCCATGACATCAATGTGAAAGGGTACATGCTTTATGATCTTTTGAATAAAAAGTTTTTCTATAGTTAGAATGAGATTTTTAGGGAGATCAAACCTTCCACTATAATTCAAAAACCAAAGGAGGATGGGAAGTCAATTGTGTAGCTACAACCAAAGATCAAGAAGGCTACACTAGAAACTGAACTAGAGGTTTATCTTGCACTAGATGAAGATGTAAAGTTATAGAGAGCTTAGAGAGTTTGGAAGAATAAGAAGAAACACCACCTTAGCTTTTAAGGATGTCCACTTGGTAGAGGAAGAAACAAGAAAGTTATATCCCACTTGATTTTAAATATATGTTTGCTTTGTTGAATAACATTGATGAGCCTAGAACAATTAAAGATGTAATGATAATGGATGATTGTGGGTCCTAGAAATTTGACCATGAATGAGGAGATGGTTTCATTGAGGAAGAATGATACATGGCACTTGATATAGTTGAATGATGGAAAAAAATCGTTGATTATAAATGTGCATTAAAAAAGAAGTTAGGATATGATGATAATGTTGAGAAGTGCAAAGCATGATTGGTTGCTAAAGGTTAGTCCCAAGTTGGGTGAATAGATTTCAATGAGATTTTCTCCCCCATTACAACTTAGTTGACATTTATTAGAATGCTATTAGCTTGTGCCATTATTTTTTATCTTTAGGTTGAGAAGATGGATGTGAAGACAACTTTCTTTCACAATGATCTAGATGAGGAGATCTACATGTCACAACCAAAGATCTACATTGAGAAGGGTAAGGCAAAATTTGTTTGTTAGTTGAAGAAATTCCTCTATAGTTTAAAATAGTCTTCTAGAATGTGGTATAAAAAGTTTGATTCATATATTTTAGGTTTGGGGTTTATCAAGTCTAAGTTAGATCATTATGTTTAGTATAAAAATAATTGTGATCATTTTATCATTATCACTTTGTATGTTGATGGTATGTTGTTATTTGGTAATGGTAAGTGTTAAATGTGAAAATGAGAAGAGGGGAAATGATGTTAAAGTGTATCAAATCAAAACCCTCCTTTCACAATAACATTCAAGGACAAAACCGAGCCAAGTCACTACAAAATGGATGAGGACTCAACTGCTGATTTTGTGCTCAGGAATGATATGGAAAGAATAGATTAGATCGAGAGATTTACCAAACCCTAGATCAAATAGGCCTCAAACCCTAATTATAATGCAATCGGCTATAAACAGACATAATGCTACTAAAAACCAGACAAGAAAGTACTCAGCTAGGATCAGAAACATACCAAAAATTGAGTTTCCAGAAATGAAACCCTAGCGGACTAAAAGGCTAGACTATGGGGCAGCTGCCCAAGTCTAATAGGGCATAATTTTTGGAGATTCTGAACAAAGAGAAGTAGTAGACTGTATCCTGATCTCGAGTTTTGATCCAAACTTGTCAGGACGACTACGAGGTGGGCGCCCTAGTCCAGGAGGGAGGAATATCCATAAGATTCTTCAAGATCTTGAAAGCTTATCCTTCAAACTTCTTCTCTGCACCTATACTTTTCCAACTCCCTCACTTGTAACCCGCAAACACAAAGAAAGAGGTTTGGTGGTTGTGGTGTTTAGGAGCTTGCCTCGGTCAAGCCCCAGAATGATATTCAAGTCTTCCAACACTGTTGTTAGATAGAGTGCATGCCCAAGGAGGGCAGAGGCCAAATCCAATGAAGAAATGAAATGATTGAAACATAAATTGATGTCACCTTAGAGGTGAAGCCCTCACGGAGATGAAGATCTTTCACACCATGAGGAGATGGATTGATGAAGCCAAATCTACAACAAACAAACACAATAACAACACAATTATGCTTTGAAACACAATGAAGGCTTTGAATGCTCTTTGCTCAATATCACAAGTTTGTGTTATCCATCTATATCAAAAATGGATTCACAAACCTATTTAAATACGTTTTCCTACTAACATTTGTAAATTAAATCAAGAGAGTCGATAAAGGGAAACCTTTTGAGAGGGCCCAAGCCAACATGCATTAATTTTTATCCTGGCAAATTAGGCTAGACTTGGGTGCGGGCACCCAAGTCCCAAGGCACTTTTTGATCATGTTTAAGTGTTTAGAATGGGCCCCTTAGTCCCATTTGACATGGGTTTTAGGGGAAATTGCTCCGAGATGAGTATTTAACTTGCAAAGCATTAACATAGGGACCTAGGAGCTAAACTAGGAGGTAAAAAGGCATAGGGAAACTTTTTACTCCATAAAATTTAGCCCCCACTTTAATGTATGTATGATCTTACAATTCCATACATGCATTAAAGTACGGTTGAAGCACATCAAACACATGAGGCACATAGAGCTAAAGCATACCCAAAGGTTGGAGGACTATTTCTAGCCCCCAATCTCAGGTAAGCACTAGAAAACACATGAAAGTCACACAAGACACAAGGAAGACAGTGAGAATCATGCAAGACATGAAGAATATAGTGAAGCACACAATACACGAAGAAGACATGAGAGTAGTCATGTAATACACGAAGTATACATTGATTTAACAACTAAACAAATCCTAAACTAGGGGGTAGAGGGAGCTCATCGCTACGCGCCTTTAGACCACCAAAAACACACAAAAAAACCTAAAGTGTGGAGGGAGCTCATCGCTATGCGCCTTTAGACCATACTCAGGGGAAGATACAACAAACACATAAAGAAGACACACGGAATACACGAGCGCCACATAGTATGTCATCGACATACTATATGTCTTATACATGACAAACACGGGTGATGGGAAGGAGCTTATTGCTAAGTCCTACCATCTAAAACACATTTCAGACACACCTGATAGTTGAGCTATGCTATTACAACCGCCAAAGACACGCTTAAGGGTGTATAACTCAAGATCCAACCCACCTCTGCAGAGGACTTTGTATAAAAGGACGTGCACTAGCTCAAGAGATACACCATCCCGCCTTCCATAGAAGGGTTTTGTATAAAAAGATGCACACTAGCTCAAGAAATACGCCATCCCTCCTTGCGATGAGGGATTCTTGCTTTAAAAGGATGTGCACTAGCTCAAGAGATACACCATCCCACCTCATGATGAGGGCTTTCAAACACACTTTGTCAGTGTAAAAGTAATCAGACAGATACCATTATATATGCCCCCACCTTAAGGTGGTTCATCCCGCTTGCTGATATCAAGCACATTAAGGTAGAGTGAAAACACTTAAGGGAACAAGAGCTTTCACAAAGCCCATGCCCCCAATGGTGACATGTGCCATGATCGCCGAATGTTCCCATAAACACATTGATATTAAGTTTTGCTAAGATAATTAACAAGATATAATCTTTGGTTTAGAAAATCTTACTATAAGCTAATAACCAAATCAAATCATGAAAGCTATGCATAAATCAAATATTAGATCATATCAAATACCAAGGCTACACTTGTAGGTTCAGAATTGAGTATAGCTATTGGTTTATACTGTAGGTATCTCGAAACTAAGTGTAGCAACAAGGTGAGATACAAAACCATCTAAAGTGCATTGAAGTAGATTAAGTATATTACAAAGGTTTGTTACAACAGATATCACAACACAATACATCACATAGAGTGATTCTACTAGTCAAGTGTCAGATATATATATCAACCCCATCTTCATATATGGACTAGGTCCATTTTTTCTTTTCTTGTTGAAGGGACACATGATCCTTATCAGTATTTGTTTGTTTTTTTCATTTGCCAACTAGGCAAAATCACTGAAGAATGGAAACAGTAAAAAGGAGAGAGAAGACAAGAGTGAATTGGGAACACCATGTAGGAGGATGCCCCCAAAAACACCCTCTGTAATGCTATGCCCCCAAGGCACAACACACAACACAAAAATAGAGGAGAGAAAATGTAGAAGAATGGTGACAACAGAGGCGGTCTCCTGGTATCCTTGACCTTACAAGAGTATCAAGGGTCATCCAAAGAGACCTAAACAACATATAACACAATACAAGGGAACACAACATGACACAATATCATAATATATATATCTAAGAGGAGGCCAAGCTTGTAAGCATCTTAGAAAGGTGCTCCATCAAGTGTGGTAAAACGTGTGAGAAGCTCATACCTGTTCGATTGTCATTGCCAAAATAGTTATGCAGTGTATTCTTCCCAATACCCTATATGTTTGAACTCTTGTGATGCTTATGAGGAGGGGAATCATTACCTGTTCCTATGGATGATGCCTGCCTTGTTCTTTTCTGATTCTTTACTTTCTTGTTTTGATTTTCTTGATGAAGGAGTCTTTCATGATGAAATGGGATACTTTCCATCATGACAACTTTTTCTTGCTTAATGTTATCCTGTCGATGTTGCTCAATTCGCATATCTGGTGCATTTCGGTTGTCTCCCAATCCTTGAAGGGATAGCGGTGAAGGAAACTCAACATAGATACCTTTCCCTCATGGATGAGGTGAGTCTTCAAACTTTTCCTTATCCACTTCTATCATGCCAATTATTCATCATAGTCAAGGTAGTTATCATCCTGCTCCATTGTATTTTGTTCTATTTATTCTACCATATTGTTGTCATTATGCTTAGGGAAAGGATTGGTGAAGATCTATAAATTTTGATTTAGAGGGGCAACTGACTTATTCCCATTGTTGTTCACACCAGTTATCTGTATTATATTAGAATCAATGAGGTCTTGAATTTCATGTTCAAGACACATACATCATTTGGTGTCATGTCCTTGTGAGTAGTGATAGTGACAGTAAGCATTGACATCAAATAAATGTCCTTGAATCTTGTTGCTATTGAATGGTTCAGCAAGAGGAATCTTCAAAATATTGTTGCTTATTGCTTGATTCATAATTGATTGAAGAGAGTTGGATAATGGAGTAAACTATTGATGTTATTATCTGAATTGGAATGGTGCTCATTTAGGATTACTGATAGTGGACACTTGTGCCAGAAAATTATGTTGCCCATTAATCTTGATGAAACTCTTATTGTTCCTCTTAAAGTTTTTTTGAGATGTTCTAGCTATGGATTGACCAAATTGAGCCAATGAGTTTTGATTCTCATACTAACTAGATGAAAGCTGGTAATCACGAAGAGCTGTGCATAAATGTTGAAAAGGGCTATACTTCATCAAGAGGATTTTATCATAGATGTTAGGTTGTAAATTCGTAATGAATATCTTCTGAACATCGTCATCTATAATTGGATATTGTATTTATGCGAAAAGAACTTTATATCGATTGATAAAATCAATTAACTTTTCTTTCTGACCTTGTTTACAACTGACTATATCAATCAAGGAGACCGGAGGTCCAATATTTGCTTGGAAATGTTGCAAGAATTGATCAACAAGCTATGAGAAAGAGTGTATTGAATTCAGAGGTAATGAGAAAAACCATTCCAAAGCGGTATCTTTGAGGGATCACGGGAAGAGTTTTACTAGCAAGTCCTTTTCGAAGAAGAAATCACTACACATAGCCGTGAATGCTACCACATGGGTGTTAGGATCACCTTTACCACTGTACTTTTCAAAGCGGGGAGTCTCAAACTTATCAGGCATTTGAGCTCTTAGGATTGTAAAAGATAAAGGACTACGAGCATGGTATGTTGGTATATTAGGTTGAGAAGAAGCATTGGTCAAATTTATCACTTTCTGCTGTAAGGAGGTCATACTTTGCAATAGTTGGTTTAAGATGGCATCATTGGGTGATGCGGTTTGTGGGTTAGAAGTATTGGAAGCTGTAGTCACTAAATTTAAAGGTGATCGGGTATGAGTTGTGTTGACATGTGGTTGAGAACAATTGTAAATGAAAGGTGCTTGAGAATAAGTGGAATGGAGAGGTGGTTGAGAATGATTATTCATATAGGAAGACACCTTAGGTGCTAGGTTTTGATAATTAAATCCCACAACCTTGTAATTCTATGAATTAATGCCATTAGATATTCCCATGCTAGTAGTAGCATTACTACAAGCTTGTGCATTAGTAGTGAGAATTGATGATGTGAAAGTGGACATTTTGGTAGTCGGTATAGGTGTCGTTACCTGTGTATGAATTAGTGATGAAACATTGTTAATGATATTTGTGCAGTTAGCCACTGACATAATGTTGTTATCCACTATACAGGTACGACTTCTTCAACTAGCCTTTCTTTTTCCACAAATGCTTGAAAATCAACGAGTTCTCTATCAAGTTTGTGGATTTGATCATCAGGTACATGTTTTATCACTTTGATTCCATCTTCATAATCATGAAATGTTTGTTCTTCCGTCATATTTAAGTTGTTGTTTGGATAAGATATTGTTTCACTAGGTGTGAAGTAGTGAGAGTAGATTTTTTGATCTTGGTACACCATTGCTATCAGGAGCACTAGAACCCATCAATCTACAACTTCTTCTCACTAAGGTGTTTGTGTTAGGGTAGTGGGTTACAACACTCATGCAAAATTTTATAACACACAATGCACTAATGAAAGAAGTAATTAATGATATTACTAAGATATGTATGTTGAAATACACAATGGGTAATTGCAAAAGCTGAAAGTGCCAAAGCAAGGATGCAAAAGTATGCAAGATGATCCAACACTATACTTTCAAAATTAGATTTGAATGAGTGTTTAAAGTAGCAGCAAAAAATGAAATAAGATTTTGACTACAAATCCTAGCTTTTGGAATTACTAGGTTATATGAAAAATACAACTTTTAAAGCAAAACCCTAGCAAATGAAACCTTCAAATGCAAGATTTGATATGAATTAAAGATGAATTACGTAATAAGGATCAGATCTGATGCAAATATCATAAAATTGAATCTTTTTATCATATGCAATGCAAATTATGCAAAACTAGGCCTTAATCCAAGCCTAGAATGCTTGTTTTTTTTCAATTTTTCCAAATGTATGTAAGATTTTTCAATGCAAGATAGTAAATATAATATGAATGAATGTAAGAACTGATTACAATAGTCAGAAAGATGCAAAATGCTCATTGTTCTAGGTTCACCAAAATGTTAAATGTGAAAATGAGAAGAGGGGAAATGATGTTAAAGTGTATCAAATCAAAACCCTCCTTTCACAATAACATTTGAGGACAAAACTGAGCCAAGTCACTACAAGATGGATGAAGACTCAACTACTAATTTTGTGCTCAGGAATGATATGGAAAGAATAGATTAGATTGAGAGATTTACCAAACCCTAGATCAAATAGGCCTTAATCCCTAATTATAATGCAATTAGGTATAAATAGACATTATGCTACTGAAAACCAGACAAAAAGTACTCAGGTAGGATTAGAAACATACAAGAAATTGAGTTTCTAGAAATGAAACCCTAAAGGACTACGTGGCGGCCGCCCAAGTCTAATAGGGAAGAATTTCTGGAGATTCCAAACAAAGAGAAGTAGTAGACTGTTTCCTGATCCTGAGCTCAGAGCCAAACTTGTCGGGAGGACTATGGGGCGGGCACCCTAGTCCAGGAGGGAGGAATATCCGCAAGATTTTTCAAGATCCTGAAAGCTTATCCTTCAAACTACTTCTCTGCACTTGTACTTTTCCAACTCCCTCACCTGTAACCTACAAACACAAAGAAAGGGGTTTGGGGGTTGTGGTGTTTAGGAGCTTGCCTCGGTCAAGCTCCGAAATGACATTCAAGTCTTCCAACATCGTTGTTAGATAGAGTGTATGCCCAAGGAGGGAAGATGCCAAATCTAATGACGAAATGAAATGATTGAAACACAAATTGATGTCACCTTATAGGTGAAGCCCTCACTGAGATGAAGATCTTTCACACCATAAGGAGATGGATTGATGAAGCCAAATCTACAACAAACAAAGACAATAACAACACAATTCTACTCTGAAACATAATGAAGGCTTTGAATGCTCTTTGCTCAATATCACAAGTTTGCATTATCCATCTATATCACAAATAAATTCATAATACTATTTAAATATGCTTTCCTGCTAATATTCGTAAATTAAATCAAGAGAGCTAACAAAGGGAAACCTTTTGAGAGGGCCCAAGCCAACATGCATTAATTTTTATCCCAGCAAATTAGGCTGGACTTGGACGTGGGTGCCCAAGTCCCAAGGCCCTTTTCGATCATGTTTAAGTGTTTAGAATGGGCCCCTTAGTCCCATTTGACATGGGTTTCGGGGGAAATTGCTCCGAGATGAGTATTTAACTTGCAAAGTGTTAACACGGGGACCTAGGAGCTAAATTAGGAGGTAAAAAGGCATAGGGAAAATTTTTACTCCATAACAGTAAGGAAATGACTAGGGACTTGAAATCTCAACTTTCATTACAATTTGAAATGAAAGACTTAGGGGATATTAAGGACATCCTTGGGATGAAAATTAGACAGGATAGGGCTAATAGAAAACTTTGGATTTGTTAAAGGAAGTATATTGAGTCTATTTTGCAGCATTTTAGTATGGTCGACCACAAACTAGTGATTGTTCCTATTTCTATGGGAACTAAGCTTTTAGTTGAGTAGTGTCCTACAAGATCTCTAATGGAGGAGATGAGTTCAATGCCCTATACTAGTTTAATTGTGAGTCTTATGTATGCTATAGTCTACACCAGACCGAACATTACCCAAGCAATGGGAGTCTTGAGTTGTTACATGGCTAATCCTAGATAGAAACATTGGGTTGTAATGAAGAGGGTTTTTAGGTTTTTGTGAGGCACTTTTGAGTATTCCATTTGTTATCATTAATAATATTTTAGAGGGACAACACTTAGTGGATATTTAGAGTAATGTAGATTTTGATTGGGTGGGGGATGTCAACAATAGAAGGTCTACCAATGGCTATGTGTTTAGCTTATTTGATGGTCCAATGAGTTTGATTAGTGATAAGGTATGGTCACTTTATCCATAATAGAGGAAAAGTACATGGTAGCTGCCAATGCCTATAAGGTGTCCATTTAACTTCTGAGATTGTGTTCAAATATTGGGTTGTGTTTGTTAGGCACCACCCAAAATTTGAACTTCCTCTCATCTCCTAGGTTATAGAGAAACACGTATTGATCCTCCAAATAGTAAGTTTGTGCCATGTGTTTGACTGCCATATATGTTCATGTGGACCCAAGGTATGAATCTTTTAACCTATATCTTAAAAATAACATGTGGACCCATAACATTGAGCTTTTAGCTTGTATTTTAAAATGCTATGTTCATACTTTAAGGCTTGGCCCACACATTTCTAAGAGGGGTGTTATATCTTCCCATGTCTCCCTTCCAATGCATTTCTAAAAGGATTAAGTTTGAAATTAAAGATTATTCTCAAAATGGTGCCCCTCCTTTACCTCTTCTCTCTAGCACTAAGGACAAATAAAAAAAGTTTAAAATTCATTTTTGGGGATAATTTTGCAGCTCATGAGTGTAGCATTTGATTTCATCTATACTTGGCGCCAAAATTGGAGATAAAAAATTCAACATAAGAAGGTGAAAATGTCTCGCTCAATGCGTAACACTAAGGGAGCTCTATATGCAAGATTTCCACTTAGTGTTATACGATGGCTTGGCACAATCCTACATGTGCATGGTTGTCTTATTTGCTAGTATATGGAAAGGCTTACGTAAGAAATTTGTAAACGTCATCTTTAAGCATTTTTAAGGCTTATGTAGCATTCCATGAATATTTTAAAATCCTTAAAACCTTTGGGTTGAATTATATGAACGGGGGCCACATTTTTAAAGGAAAGGAGGTGCCCATTTCCTTATGTTTTTTCCAATGAAGAAAATTGAAGAGGGAAATGGGTCTTTTATGTTATGTGGGATATGGAACAAGCGGCAAGGGAATGAAGCAATGTGCAACATTGACAATAAAGTGTTTGTAGTGTTGAATGTGGGCCTCCAATATGGCAAGAGGGGTTGCGTATAATGTTTCATCTTGTTTTGACTTATCTCTTTTTCTAGCATAGAGGAGAATCTCTCTCATGATGTCTCTTTTCTAACTTTTGCTACTTCCTTTTTCCTATTTTGACAGTGTGTGTAGAGTGGTGGCCATAAGGGTTATATATGAGCATTATGGATGTTGCAGGGTTCTATTTTTCTTTGTAGAGGGCTGCATTCTATTTTTATGCATTCATCCATTATTTTAATGCAAGTCCAAGTTTATTTATGTTAAAATATAACATGGGCTTGAATTTGAGCTTAGCATCCATTTTGGTATAAGGGCTACCTTGAGGAGTTTTATTGCTGCAAGTTAGAGGGTGTTAGGGTTAGCCAGCAGAACATATCAATTAAATGCAAATAAAGATTAAACAGAGGAATGAAAAATACACAGAAATAATAATCAGCGAGAGACAAGTTTTAACGTGGTTCACCCAAATTCGGGCTACATCCACCAACAGAGAGTCCAATATTATTATCCAGTAAATCAAACCGATTACAACTAGCAATCCCTGCAACTCAATACCCTTGCAAATGCTATAATACATCATCAAAAAACCTAACCCTTAGCCACTGTTATCAAGCCTTATGTCGGTTAGAAAATAGGGTTTTTTTATGTCAATCAATAAAAAAATTGATGGCGACTGATTGTCATTGATGTCAAAAAGGTGTAGTATAGTTTGCCATTTCTCATCAGGAGTTTGGCAAGATGATATCACAAATTTGGATGCTATTGTTGCAGGATGTTCTTGATGTCTGGTATCTTATTTTTTTTATAGGACTTGTTTGATCCTTGATATTGATACTACTTGATTGTATTGGAGTTACTTTCTTCATACTCCAATAGGAGGCATCACTTAGAGAAGATGGTTTAGAAATGTCCAAGCCTTATTCTGTCAATAATAATAATCAATAGCTGCTTCATACAAGGATCTCAGTTTGGTATGGTAATCATGATTGAGTTGTGCTTCATGATTATAGATGCCATGAGTTATTATGGTAAGTTGGTTTGTTTATGTATAAGATGATGTTTCACTCATTTTTCATGATATTCATTTTTGGTGGCACAAGAAAGTGTTGTTTATCAAAGGTTTTTGGGTTTGATACTCCTTATCATTATTATGAGCTTCAAGATAGATCTTTATAACATCACAGACATCTACTTAGTGGATGAAGCCTTTGAATGGAGAGTATCCTTTGAATTGAGAGTTTTTAGTGGATTGGTTTAATTGTTCATTACAAGTGTTTTTTCTAAGATGTTTTGAGGCAAAAATCCAATGGAATCTTCTCCCTACTTTAATAGTGATCAGTTAGAATTAGACTATATCTAATGGAGCTACCTTGAGCACTTTTTAATGTTCTCATCATATATTATGTTTAGGGCTTAATGTTTCTCTTCATATTTAAAGAAGGAAACTCTATTGACTAACCCATCAAGCTCTTTTTGTCTATTCCATCGCTGACCTGTTAGTGCAGGTTGTAAGTGACTTTAGTCACAACCTAAGGGCATTAGGGTTGTGGTCTGACTGGCCCCTTTCTCTAAGATGACCAGTGTCATCGGTGATGTGGTGAGCGCATGGGCGCCAAAACTTGAATCTAAGGATTGGTTTAAATTTGCGAAGGGCACGAATAATCTATCCAACGGTTGTAGTTTAAAACCTTGTGCTCGACTCCTACCTTCATGTTTGACGTTCCTGTGAATGTTTTTACTTCTTAATGCATTGAACTATGTTTTTAGAAAGTTTCCTTCAAGGTGGAGTTTGAACCCGATTGCAAAGGAATTCTATGGAGTTGTTATTAGATGTTTTTGGAGTTTAGTGGATTTGTTAGAAGTTTTTAGAAGAGTTTCTTTTCTTTTTCAAACACTCTCTTCCGGGTTTTTGGAGTTTTTAAAAAAAGATTTTTTTTGCAGAGAAGGAGAATGATTTTTTGAAGGAATATGAAAAGACTTATGCAAAGAAATATTGATTTTATTTGCAGATAAATTGATTGAAGATTGACAAAAATTGTGTAGAGTGTTTCTACAGATTGAAGTTGAAAAAGATTTTTTTTAAGAACATAGAACATGAAGAGTTGGAAGAAAATTAGTTGGAATTTTGTTGAAGAAATTCAACTTAATGAAGATGAAATATTTATGAAAGGGAAATTGAATAAGAATGTGAATGGTTTTGGGGATTAGATATATGTTTTTATTTTTGCAGCTGACTTGATAAGATGCATTGTTTTTGAAGACATGAAAGGAGAAGATGAAAGGACAAAATGATCTTCAGTGAGAGCAAATGAAGATGACTGTGCAGAATGTGAAAGGTCATCTAATATTTAATGACATCACAGGTGCTTTGATGAATGTTGTTTTTGTATGCAGATCAATGATGAAATAATACAGTTGAAATGGATGTGAATCCAAATGAAAATTTTAAGACAATTTGAATGACACTGACATGATCAAATACAGATATAGAGATTGACAAGATCATCAGAAAGATAATATGCAATTGATTGCATCAAGTGAATTCTTATGCAAAAATAATCAGGTGTATTGATAATCAAGTGAATTGTTTATGCGGAGAGATAATCTGGACCAGTGTGAATTAATTGTGTATCAGGGGAATTGATTGTGCAGAGATCATGAGATTAATATGCAGATCAGATTGAGTGTAATTGAATAGAGATATGCAAAAGGGAAGACAAGTAATATAATGGTGCAAATCTGATTGGGTGGCAGTCACTTTTCTTGCACACTTTGCAGTTTGTTCTGTATTAGGGGTTGGTGCTCCTTGAAGTTGGTGCTTCTAAATGAATTAGGGGTTGGTGCTTCTAAACATTGTAATCGGTGAGATTTTTAATAAAGCCAGTGAGGCAGTTTTGGAGTGGTTTTTCTACCCCTGGAGGGTTTTCCACTCGTGCAAATCTTGTGTCATAATGTATATTGATTTTCTATGTGTATGTATGATTTACTCATGAGTTTTTGTTTTTCATTCTCAGTCATGTGCATATGTGTTTGACAAATCAATGATAGCTTTCTCTCCTTGTGTTTTGAAAGTTAAAGTTTGTAAAAGATTTGAAAATTCACACAACACTGATTCACCCCCCCTCTCAGTGTTGTCCTTGACTCCTACAAAAATAACTCCCGACACCTTTATAAAATAATAAAAAACCGTGTGAGGTTTTGGGGGCACTGCCCCTCGACCCTGCTTTGTATAGCAACAGGGAGCACGCCAAGGGCACTGCCCCTAGACCTTGCAAGGGGCACTGCCCCTTGAGCCTGTAGGAATTTGGGGGGAAACTATGTTGATAAAAGTGGGGTAAATTTAATCTCCGAGTCTGATTAGGCTCCATGTAACAACAGAGGGTTTTTGATATTTTGATAAAGGAAGGATATCATGGTACATTGTTTATTGCTGAAATCTATAGTTGGACAAAACATAGATGATATAGAGCCCAAGGATGGATGCATATAGGTGTTACTAGCTACCTTGCAAGCCTACATGACTAAATATATTCATTTGCATGATTATGGAAACTTCTCCTATCTAGTTTTCAAGTACCTCAAGCTAATTCAAATTAATTTTTCCCTAATTTATGCAAGTGCAATTTCTATTATCTGTAAGTGTGTGCTAATGGTGATAAAGCTTGATTATTTTGTTTATGTTCAAATATTTGTCTTTACCCTATGGTTGAAGAAGTTAAAGGCTACATATGTATTGATTATTGATCTATTGTAGGTCTGTCTCTAAGCCATTCATGTACATGGAGGGCTTAAGTATTTTCTTGGGTATCAATTGATGTAAGTGTAGTTTTGTAAGGGCTGTGAGTTTTGAGTATGGGTCTTGGGAATGTGTAGTCTACTAGGGGTAGCATATAGTCAAATGCCTCCTTGATTAACATAGGATTTTAGGGAGTTTCATGAGTGTGCCATGGGATTCTTCTAGCCACACTCATTGGCTTGAATGCGTTAAGGACTTGTTGGTGTATCAACACTATAAAGGATTGTAAAGCTTTTGTAATTGTCTCTTCTAGAATACAAATGGGATATTTATGATTAATTATGGATCTTTAAAGTAGATATGCTATGCGTTTGTTTTCTACTTTTAATGATTTGCATGCCTATGCAAGTTGGTATCTGCTACTAATTCATGGATATGCACTGGTCTTAGTGGTGAAAGACCAAAAGATTAAATCCTAAACATCTTTCTAGTTCCTTACTAGTATAGGAATAGATTAGTTTCTTCCTTCTCTAATGATTTGGAATTATATTATGTACTACATCTCTTGTGATCTTAGCTAACTTATAAATGGTTAGAAAGTCATGTGAGAATGGTTTACAAGTTATGCATGTGTAATCTAAGTTAAGGGGACTCATATTAAGAAATATAAATATGTTTCCATCTTTAGTTGCATGAATAGTCTTATCTTCATCTCCTTTGTATGAGGTCTCTTAGGTGTACTTGTGACTGCCATTAGGGAATTCTAGCCAAGGCCTAGCTATTGTAATGTTTTATTTCTCTTTAATTACCATGTGAAACCATAGGGAAATGCCCTCCTATATTTTGTAGAGCTTGAAGAAGAAGAGGAGGTTACCTCTTCTATCACTTGGCCTTAATTGTCCTTTCTTTATGGGTGATTCTTGCCTCCATGCTTATGTAGTCTTGTCCCACTTGCATTGGCATCGAGTGTCTTTCCTAGGAGAAATGAGCTATAGTTTTGAGAGCCAACAAAATCAAAAAGTAGTTAGAGTTTATTATAATAATTAGAGTGCCATTAGTGTTACATTTTATTAGGGTTTGGATCCACTCTTGTTTGGTTTCATTATCACATGTTGATTAGGGTTTGAGCTATCATTATGTCCTATCTATTTGATCCCACACACATACCCTTAGATTATACAATTTTTCTAGATCATTTATCATAGATTCTCATAGTTCATTACCCTTAGTTGATCTACGTGCATGCCTTATTATAATGTGTTTCTATCTTTTGTGGCCTTTGATCCTCACATCCTTGATGCCTTCATATCTTTTTATGCTATTGATGGGGATGTGTTTTCTATGGAGATATTGTTTTACCATGTATATGATTTACACTCCATAAATGTTGGTTATTGTTTATCCTTCTTTTAGATATACTCATTTCACTTGTCCATGAGGTTCATGTTGACTCTACCTCTTCTATGGCTTATGATTGTGATGATTAGAACCTAGTGAGACTTTACCTTATGTTATTGATACAACTTTTGTGATGGATATTTTTGAGGTTACACCTTCCTTTCATGATATTAACGATCCTTGTGATGCTACTCTTCATACATGTCATGATAGCCATATCTTATCCCCATAGATTCATGTTCTTTTATGATGCACCTTGCAAAGAATATAATGATAATGATTTATATGAGCTACCTTGTTCTATACATGATGGTATGCCTTGTGATGATTATTCTTTTACATCTCGTGATAGTATTTTTCCTAGTAATACATTACATGATGATAACATGCATTATGGTGTTAGGTCATTGTATTCTAATGTATATTTCATTCATGCTTCATAACCTCCTTGTTTATTACATGATGATATTATTTCTCGTAGTGAGGAGTTATTATGTGACAACTTTGATGGTTTTGGTGCCTTACATGTCAAGTCTTCCTTGCTTGATAATTACATGTATTTAGATAGTGATATCTTATTGATTAGTGATTTTATATTTTATTTTAGTAAAACATTATAATGGTTTGATTAATCTTTCTTATTCTATCATTCATTTATAGAATTGGCACATGCTTTTATTGATCATTTCTCTTTTCCTAATATGCTAAAGGATAGTATATACTTACTTGAGCCTTCTCCTCATGATTTATCTTTTAATTCTTGTCTACCCTCTTCCCCTACTATCCATATGGATTATATATCTTCTTGTCCTACCTTTTATCTCAATTCATCTTCTTATAGGCATATGCCTAATTTTCATGCTAAGATGCCTAATATAGGAAGAAAATGAAACTAGAAATCCCCAAGACAAGAAACATACCTATGCCAAAACTATCTAAGAGTCTCCTAGTAGCATTCTTATCCAATAAACAACACCATGCAATATAAAGACAAATAACATACCCATCCATGAGCAAGTTCCATCATGTGAAGATTTTGTCAATCCCAAGTCTTTTATATGTGAACAAGATCCTTCTAGTGTCATGCCTATCTATCCAACACCATTATACAATCCTATGTTCATCCAATCTATGAAAGAGTCTCATGTTAACAATGAACCATTATCATTTCTTATCAAACCTATTCAAGAGTCCCTTACCATAAGCCTAAGTTATAATCCATTGTGAAACCATGGTGTCGATGATCCAAATCCTGTCAAGTCTATTCAAGAAACCTCCGTGTTCGTCCAAACTCAAGAGTTATGTCAAGAATCAAATCTAAAGCAAGATCAAACATGTATTCAACTAAATCAAGATCAGGTTATTCAAGCTACTCAAGATCAAGTTATCCAAGTTATCCAAGATCAAACTAGCCAAGCTACTCCCATTTATGATCATGATCCTAGCTGCGATCTAGAAAACTAAATTGATCCCCTTCTTGAACTTTATGATATCCACACTCATAAAATCCAAGTTAATCCTCTTCTTAAACTTTATGATATCTATGATCACAAAAGCCAAGTTGAGCCTCTCCTTGAACTTTATGATATCCATGATCATAAAATCTAAAATAATCCTATCACATATCCAACTAGCCCTATCAAATATCCAACTACAACATCCAAATCCTATGATGAGACACTTGGTCCCCAAGGCAACATAAACAGTAAAAAAAATCACTTGGATCATGTAATACCCCTCCATTCTCATCTTGGATGTGCAAATGGTCTAGCTAAGGAGCATGAAGATGAAGGTAAAATAATAGGAATATTTAGGGTATGTTAGACAGTTGATGTTGTACATTATACAATGTTGGTAGATGCTACATTCATGTTGATGACATTCCTGATTATGCTCATGTGTGGTTTCATATGACAGTTAGTATGTTTTATCGATAATCTTTGTTGCGACACTGATAATTTATATGCTCTGACATTGTTTTACATTCAGGTGATTATGATGTTGATCTTACTATGATTATCATATGTTAGAATTGATTTTTATGCGACTGATTCTGTATCATAGGATGTTATGTTGTGATGTTTTGTGTGGATTAATCTTATTATGTGTGTCATGCAATTATCTGATGATGGTTCTTATTTAGTCATTTAGTAACTGATTGCTATGTGTGTTGTGATTACGTGTTTGATGTGATGGTGAGAGGGATAATGTCGCATTACTCATGCGTGAGTACCTTGCTACGCTGCAATTCCCTTTCACGGTGTATTTGACTATATGATTATATATATATGTCTATTTGTTTGACTGTTTGGTTGCTGCAGGATGCAAGTACCAGGCATCGACTCCACCTGAATTGACAGGTCTGAGCATGCCTTAAACCTAGTGGAAACTATTGAACAGAGATAACATGTGGTCCCCTAGTTAGCCATCATCCTTGAAAATGATGAGTATCCAGTTTTGCACCCAGTCAGTGTTGTCTATATGGGCGTAATGGTTAGTCACTGTCATTGTGGTCATGCTTTCAATCGTGCATTGTGTCAGGTATTGTTTGACATTTGGGTTATTTTGTTTGGAATTGTTTGATTAATGTTTTAGTTAATGGCTTCATTAAAATAAAATTATTAAGTCAAGAGGGCACTTTGATAAATAAATATAGATGCTTTTATGTAAATTAAAGTTGTGAGAAAATATGTATTATTATGTCTGAAAAAGATTCTCTTTCCTTATTATTGCCTTGAGTAATTATTTTCTATTTTGGTCACATGGAAGAAGTGGCAGTTACGCACCTCAAGAGGGAATCTTAGAAATATTTGTTTCTTTTGTGTAAGAGACTAATTTTAGAAAAGTAGAAAGAAACAATTATTGTTTGGTTGTAAATGAAATAAATAGCAAATTCTAAAATAAATAAAATTAGAAAGAAATTATTGTTTTGTTAAAAATAGCAAATTGTAAGAAATTAATAAAGGAGAATCTTCTAGAAGAAATTATGGGGGTTGTTATGCATGCTCAACTTTTTTTTGAAATCTTAAGACATAATTTGGGGAGAAGTGTGCATTCGAAAGAGGGAATATGTTTTATGTTTTGGGGATCTCTCTCTCAGGAGGTTTTCATTTTTCCTTTGGCACCATAAACCATAGTTTCCAAAAGAAAAGACTTGGGGAAAAATGGATGCGAGCTAGGAATTTTGTGAAGATGTGATAGAAGTAATATTCCAGGTATGGACTGAGATATGAATCTAATTTATTGTTGCATTAGATTTACTAAAATATTATTTGAATTCTCTTCTACATTTTCTGAACCTAGTCTAGTGCGTTACCCATAACTTTATTTTTATGAACTTTCTCTAATTTTTTTATATATGATGCATATCTGAAAATTAGCCATACCCAGTTTGTCATTTTTGAGATATGAATATTTTGTGACTATCTAGATCTCACTCATTTCGTCTCTGTTTTAGTAGTCTATTATGTTAGCCATAACGTTATTTTTACGAACTGGGTTTCTCTAATTTTTTTATATATGGTGCACAGCCTGGACATCTAAATTATATCTGAAAATTAGCCATACCCAATTTGTCCTTTTTGAAATATGAATATTTTGTGATTGTCTACCTCTCACATATTTTGTCTTTGTTTTAGTAGTCTGTTACGTTAGATATAACTTTATTTTTACGAATGGGGTTTCTCTAATTTTTTTATATATGGTGCATGGCTTGGATATCTAAATCATATCCAAAAATTAGCCATACCTATTTTGTTGTTTCTGAGATATGAATATTTTGTGACTATCTACCTCTCACCCATTTCGTCTCTGTTAAAACAGTTAGATGCGTCACCAATAACTCTATATTTTTAAATTAGGTTTCTCTGAGATTTTTCAAAAAATTTATTTTGTGCATATTCTATGATTATTACTTTCCATCATATGACTATTCTACCAATCAGTCTGCGTGCTCTGTCTATGCTTTCACTGCATTGTTGGTAGCTTCTAAAGCCTTCTCAACAAATTCATTTTTTGTTAATCCTATCATGTGCATGTGGTTAAAAGTGTGGTAGATTTGATGAAGATATTAGATCTATAGGAATGTTTTGTTGTTCTATATTCCTTTCCTCTCAAGCTAACCTTAGAACAAAGTTCTTTTATTGTAGCTTCAGGTTTTGTATCTTGTGATTCTAACTAGTGTAAGATATTTATAGCAGTCTAATATTATAGGCTTTTAGCATTGTTTAGACAGTTATATTTAATAGTATTTATAAAATTAACTAGATTATTAATGAAATCTACATCAGTGTAAATAGTGTAAATAATTGTTGTGTTTAATTTGTATGCCTTAGAGTTATTTGCAGTTTGTTCGCAATCATTTTAATTAAATGAAATTAAAATAAGTCTTGAGAATTATTAGTTAAAATATTGATACTCATGGACACTTATATCTTATGATCATATTATAATTGCTACTGGTGATTAAAAAGTTATAGTTTTGTATTGATGAGATAGATTCACTTTATAATTGTTAGATGATTGATCATGCTTGGATTAATGTTACATTCCTTAAAAATATTGTTGAAGGGTATTAGTTTATGATGTGCTTTGAGAGTGAATGTGATGTGAAACCATTGTGTTTTTAATGGTGTCAAGTGTTGTGTCATTTGAGGAAGTTGTGTCCAGAGGCCTAGGAGGGTGTGATCGTGTGGGGGTTGGCTATGTGTGCATCATGTAAGTTGAATGAAACGTATTCTTGAAATATTATCTCCTATTCATGTTAGTATGATACATGTGCAAGATGGATAATGCCTTGCTCAGTGTACCTATTCATGTGGTTATGATGACTGTGCAAGATGGATAATGCCTTGCTCAGTGTACCTATTCATGTGGTTATGATAACTATGCAAGATGGGTAATGCCTTGCTCTGTGTAATGTGAAATTATGTATATTTTGTGTTGTAAATGTATCATGATGAGAAATGTGATAGCTCATTCTTGGGTTTTGTTTTGGGTTTTGAGAATCTAGATGCATTGAAGGGGGAGTGGCTTTCAATGTGGGGCCAGCGCCCAAAGTGGCTTGTCAGGGTAACCCATTGGAAGTTGTTAATCTAGTGATAACTTAATAATAAATTTAGAGGGTTGAGTAGTTTTCACACTAATCAAGATAATTGGATGCCTCACTCATGCTTGTAGTGCTCGTTCAGGCTAACGATGAGATGAGAAGGCTGCGGTTGGTAAAATAAACTTCCTTGTCCTCATGAAAGGAATGTTGGTTTCACATGTGTCACCCTATGGGGCTAGTGCCTAGTGGGAGACTGTCAGGGTAACCATAGATGGGGGCCGACACCTAGTGAGAGACTGTTAGGGTAACCCATGGATGGGGACCGATGCCTAGTGAGAGACTGTTAGGGTAACCCATGGATGGGGGCCAACGCCTAGCTAGAGACTGTCAGGGTAACCCATGCTAGGACCATGCGATGACAATCATCTCTACTATAGTCTAGCATTCTCTAGTTGTGTTCTCCCCTTTGTTTTGTGAATGCCTCTGGAAGTGTTGTTTGATTTACTTGTGATGTTCTTCTTGACCCGTGTTGTATTGAAGTCTTGTGTAGTCCTTGCACCTATTAGTCTACTATCTTTCTTGATTGTTTTCTTAGTGGGACCTTATTGTTATCTCCTAGCACGGGGGGTGGACCTTAGGGTTCCACATGGTCAGGTGATTGTGTTTTTATCTCTATTGGTTTCCCTTGTTGTTGTTCGTGCACAAGGATGTACCTTGTATGGCAGATTTCAGATCTTGCTTTAGCTTGAGGAGACAGATACTTATGATCATGTTCTAGTCTTGTATATCAATTGAATCATGTACTGTTATCTTGATGTATGTACTTCGATGTAATCTAGATAGTGATATTGTAAACAATCTAATGTTGTACTCTCTTGTAAAGGAACTTATTTATGTACTCCTGATCCTATTGCAGGATCCTGATGTTACTTATCTAATGATATAATATGGAATTGTATGTGTTTATTTATCTGATGTAATTAGACTTAGAATGAATTGTGTTTGTTAGTTAATTCATAATGTTGGTTAGATCTTGTATTAGTTTGTTAGTAATGCAGTCGTGGAACCTGAGAAGATAAAGCTTAATTTAAATGTTATGAATAAATATATGATTGTTCTTATTTCTCTCATTTAAAAAAAAATGTTTGACCTTTTTGTAAGCTTATTTGTGTTATCCTCTGGGTTCCTTGGCGGGGCATTACATTTGGTATCAGAGCCTAGGTTGAAACACTGGGATCTCTAGATTGTTGTTGTTTCTCTAGGTTAAGCATTTTTCTCCTTGTGGTGAGTTGGTAATAATACCTCTCACCTATGTGCCTTAGTATGACGTTAGAAAGTTGATGAATTTACATACTTGTTCTTTGATTATGGAAGAAATAAATTCTTTATGTCTGGTTTTACTTATGTGTCTACTATGTGTTCTCTCTCCTTTTCTGAAAATGTGATGTTATATCTGACAATATGTGTTTCTTGAATGGTAGTGCTTGCTGATTTGTTAAGGCCTTGAGTCCCTCTTGTGGTCTCTAGTGCTTTAGAAGAAAGAGGCATGATTACTATTAGTGCAAGTGACTAGGAGTGTGGTATATGCCCCCTCTAGTGATGTGAATATCCTGTACCCATTTTGTGTGGGGTGTTGTGAAAGGCCAGTGGTGTTTTTTGTTCACTTGTTTTGTGAAGTAATCATACTTGGGGGTTCTGTTTAGCTATGGGTGTAGAAGCATCATACCATCTTTATGTTAATTGCATTATATGTGTAAGTATTGAAATGATTTAATCACTCGGTGGCATCATGCATCGCAAGTCATGTGGATTATGTGGTGTTGTCGTGTGTGGGGTATCTTTGCATGGTTTCTTGATAATCGGATATCTATTTCTTAATTGGCCATGACCTCATGTGGAAGTTTTATTGTGATTTATGAAAGTTATCATTGTGTATGCCTATGTAAGAAACATGTGTAGGAGATCAAATTGGAGCCTATGTTGGACCCAGGAGATCATGAATGTGATACTATAAGTCAATTAGAGTTTTGAAGTATTCTTGTGTGTGACATCATACATTTCCTCTGTGAATATCTTCTTGCATAAGGAAGTAATTGCATATGTTCATAGCTTGGTAAAAAGAAATTGTACTGCATTAAAGATAGAAAATTGTTTTGTATATAAGTAGTGACTGTGTTGCCTTAAATTCTTGTACAAAAGTTGCTTAGATATGAAGATGTAGAAAACTTAGTTGTCCATGTGTTTGGTGTACATTCTCTAATGCATTCTGGACTTTGAGTTCTGGGGTGTTGTGTAGTGGATACCCCCTTTTGTGGCTAAAATTAGTCACATCGTGATGTGGATTTGTTTGTAATATTGGTTGTTTTGGAATTTTTGATAGTTGTTTTATGTGTTGTGGGTGGGCTAACAATGAATTTATTTTCTTTGAACTCTTTTATGATAGGAGTGGTCACCAAAATTCTTTTCTTTATACTTGATTTATTGTTGAAAATTGCTGACATTTTGTGACTTAAGATTAAATTTGATTATTTCCCCACTTGGGTTTGCATTTTTTAAAATTTCTATGGTGGCCATTCCGAATGTTTGTTTCTATTGGCTCTGTTTCATGTTAAGTGTTGTTTCTATCATGTTCATTTCGAACCTTTGATAGTGTGTTCAAGGGAGGACTCCGTGGAGGATTGTACTTTGCATGTTCGGTAATAAGTGGGAACCATAGTGGAAATAAGAGATGAGATATATTTTTCTTTGTTAATATGTGAATACAATTCCCTAAATCATTTGTAATTCTTAAAATATGTGTGATTGGATTATAAGTGGATCACATGATACATCTTAATAGTGAGGAATTGATGCTCTTCTTGTCTTTATTGAACGATTGCGCCTATCTTATGAACAATTGCTTAAAATGGATGTTTATGTTGGCAATAGAAAATTGCAGTACTAATATGCTATGTTTCCACCCTAGTCTGTGACTTCTAGGAGTAAGTCAAGTCTTAGGGGGGGAGGATGTAATGCCCCTCCATTCTCATCTTGGATGTGCAAATGGTCTAGCTAAGGAGCATGAAGATGAAGGTAAAATAATAGAAATATTTAGGGTATGTTAGATAATTGATGTTGTACATTATAAGATGTTGGTAGATGCTACATTCATGTTGATGACATTCCTGATTATGCTCATGTGTGGTTTCATATGATAGTTAGTGTATTTTATTGATAATCTTTGTTGTGACACTGATAATTTATATGCTCTGACACTGTTTTACATTCAGGTGATTATGATGTTGATCTTACTATGATTGCCATATGTTAGAATTGATTTGTATACGACTGATTCTATTGTAGACACCTAAAAATGTCTTCTACCATCAAACTAACTCCTGACAACCCTAAACACACCAATTTCCCTTCTAACCAATTAATTAAATTTTTATTTAATTAATTACCCCTTTTATTTTCTAAATTCACACCATTTTATCCCCAAAATTGAATTAATTTCATTAATTCAATAGTCCAAACCTTCGCCAATTAATTTAATAAATATGCAATATTTATTAAATCAATTTCCCCCTTTTCACTAAATCTAATTAATTAGTTAAAACCATGTTAACTAATTAATCCAGCCTATAATTAACCTATCCCTACCCTAGACAATTAAATAGCTATTATTTAATTGACTACCCTAGCCTACCTCATCATAGCCCTAGGATTAATTAAATAAAACCTCTGTTTAATTAGTCCTAACCCCTTCGTTTGGGTGGTCAAACCTTGTTTAACACCCTTCCCCACATTCTCCAAATAAAAAGTTGAATTAAATCCACATAAGTCAATTTTTTATTTAAAAACATCCCACATCACATTTATTTCTTGTTACAAACCCATACTCATTTATTTCTACTCTTCCCCAAATAAATTTTTAATTCATTTACATTCCCCCATATGAATCTTTAATTCCAAAATAATCCTTCATCCCCATGCTCATTAAATAACCCCTTTTCCCAAAATGAATAAAAGAATCACTTTTATTTCTAGCCCTCCATTCATTCAAGATTCAATCTAGTCCCTCCACATCACTTTTATCCTCCACCACTGATCTTCCAAATCAATCTCCACCATTGGATCAAAATCCCTTCCAAAAGTCTATAAATAGAACCTCTCACAATCCATTTTCATGATCCAAGTTTATGCAAAGTTACCATGTCAAAATCACTTTTGAGCTAGAATAAGTGAGTTGCAAACTAGAGTAGCATTTCATATTCAAATCCATTGTCTAGGGATTATCTTTGTCTAGGAGCTTGTTTTGGGTGCAAAGGCCCCTTCCTCCCTTGATGGGATTGGGTTTGCATGTGAGGTATAACTTTGTGTTTATTGCATTTTGTTTAGTATTTCTACCTTATTTGCATATCTAATCGATATTGGCACGCCCGGTGGGACCCACAAGGTCCAAGTCTAACTTGTGTTGTGAGTTTTTGGTGTGAGATACATGCTTTTATAGGTCTAGCGCCATCATACTTGCGCAGCGACGCCATCACAGGCTCCTTTTAGCGCCATTTCCTGTTTTAGCGCTATTCTGCGCAACATATTCTTCTTCCAAAACTCCTTCACATTTATCTTCCCCCAAATGATCTTCCTACTATTTTTATGACTTGATTGCTCTCTATTTTTATAGGAATATCACTTGAACAAGGGGAGGTTATGCCAAAATTTTTGCATAAAATCTAACATGCATCATAGTGTTTATTTTGGTTTGTTTTTTTGTTTGCTAATGACTAACAAGACTAACCAAGACTTCCACTTTGCTGTCTGACCCTTTGTGTTGATCAGAAAGAACCACTTTTTGCAGGTCGGATGTGTTCAGTGCCGTATCAGCACTATCCCCCAGATTGGCGCCATCTGCAGGTGTAACAGACTCGCTTGAAAATTTGCGCAGTGGCGCATTCATATACCTATATAAGCGCTATCATCCATTTTTACGCTTTCCACATGATGTATTAGCACTAAATACTTTATTAGCACCTTAATTTTAATATTATAGCACTATCGTCTATTTTGCCACTCTCATGGTCTTTTATTAGCGCTATATTTTGAATTAGCGCCATCGGTATAAGTGTCGGGTTGTTCTGCCCACAATGGCGCTATCATATATCTATTTTAGTGCTATTTTGAAAACTAACTTTGCTGTCTGTGTAGGTACTGACAAGTGTTTTTCCAGGTCTTTGCTGTCATTTTGGAGATACTAACTAACTTTTTGCAGGGTGATTTCATTTCTGTTTTAACAAAAAGACACTTCAATTAGCAACTTGAAATGAACCCTTTGCATGCTAGTTAGTCAAACACTTCAATTTGGTGCAATTAAAATTGAACAAACAAACAATCAAACAAACTTTTGTGTGTGTGTGTGTGCCCAAACATTTAAATTTGGTGTCCTAAAATTTACAAAATTGTGTACCAACAACAACAATCCAAACACTTCAATTTGGGCTTTAAAAAGAACCACAAATTGCATCAATCAAGTCATTGGGTTAAAAAGAACAACAATTTGCATTTCTCATGCATGTAATCAAGAAGACCAAAATTGTGTGAAGTGTTTTGTGATCTTTTCCTTGTGGTGTGAAAAAAGTGTATGCTCTTCCCTTGCACCATTTTTGGTGACCTTGGGAATCAAAAGCTTCTCACTAAACTTGCTTTAATCACCCCCAATCTAAACCCAAAGAAATAAAATGAACCATGTTTAGTGTGATGCAAATACAAATAATACGTATGCTCTCCCCTCGCATCTTTGTATGAACTTGGGGATCAAAAGTATTTTTGTGTTTGTATTGCTTTTGTTAATCCTTAAAGGGCCTGCCACCTCACTTCGAAAGGTGGGAACGACCCAAGCGGCATCAAGCTAAAGCCAAGCTCTTCCAAGCCGCTATATAAAATAAGGCGTTTGGGATGAAAGTCTCAAGCGACAGGTGTTGTTGTGTTATACTGACAGCCAACCTCACTCAAAACCCTCCAAGGCGTAACCCTTGGAGGCTGGGAGAGTCCATAATGGAGAGTAGCGCTGCCGCATGTATAACCACCTGAATGGATGCCCTTACTACGAACCATTGTTTAGCAAGCCAAAATCATTCTATTTATTGACGCAGAAGGGAAACCTTTGTAGCGGCCCTGATTCATGCGGTTCTTAACCAAGGTAGCAGGGATAATCTAAAGGTTTGGTGAGGGACAAGCCTTATAAGAAACCTAGATCTTGGTATCCGTGAGAAGTGTGTGCAATTGTAAGGAGGAGCCGATGCTACCAAGATCCTGGAGCTACCTGCTTTGAATAGGCGCAGCTAGGGGATTCAACAAATATTGTTACATCCTCACCTTAGGTTGTTCAAAGTGCTTGTTAAATAAAATCACACATCTTTTTACAAAACAAAAGCAAAATCTTGATTATTGTGTGATTATTGTGCTTGAATTGTTTGCAACAACATTGCCAAGAGACAAACCAAATCATTTGATCACATTCCAAGCAATGAAAATCCAAAATTGCTATAAAAAATCTATCTTTTTAGGACCTCGACAAACACTATTTTGTTTTAGCGCCATATCTATTTGATTTTGGTGCCATTTCACCTATGGATTGGTGCTATTCTTAGATTAACTTGCCTAAAATAGAGACCTATCTAGTTGTGATCTTCACCATCTGCTCTGCCATAATCCAAATTCACATCCCAAAAAAATCTGATAACAGTACATCCATTTTCTTCAAAATTTTCCAAAATCACACCTTCTCTTTGACCTCAGAGGATTAATCACCACCATTGTTGGACCCCTTTGCTACATCAACCCTACCTCATTTTCATATCCACCTCATCTTTACTAATATTCACATACCTTTTGGACCAAACCAAGATCCTTGTCATAAGAAAATCATTCCCAAAAATCCCCAAAATCTCCCAAAGTCAAAACATCATCAAAATCTGTCATCCTTTTTGAGCTAAAGTTAGATCTAGATTTCATCCTTCACATCATATCTTGCTTGGAAATTCAATAGTCTACCTTCCAAGTGAAATCATTATCCCTCTTTGCGTAAGGTCATTAGTCTACCCCAAACAAAGAAAAACATCCATTTGTGTAACCACAAATCTAGGTCCTACCTAAGCTCAATTTGTTGACTATCAAAATCATCCATAACAAACATCAAAATCAAACATCAACATCTCTTCAAAACAAAACGTCATCCATCACCTATCTCTTTGGTCCAAAATTTGTGCAAAAAAATCAATACCACCCATCCATATCACCCTTAGGTTAAAACCTTTAGAAAGACAAATCAATTTTCCACCACATCCTCTCCTCTACTCCATCTCACTACCACATCCATCTTTGGGTCCAACACAATCAATCAAATTCTCTAAGGTCTCCATCCCCATCTCACTCTTCATCTAGAAATCAACCCCATACGTGAGCATGCCCACCACGAGGTTACAACACAAAAAGAATCAAGAAATGGCAGAACATTTGCAATTTAGCATGGCTAACACCGATAGCAACAACATACCCATCGCCCAAACATTCAACCCACCTACGTATTCTTACCTCCCCCCATACGGTCCCAATGAAAATCCCTTCAGTTACTTACAACAATGACCACCACCAGCACCACCACCACAAAATGTCCCCGTCCTATCGCAAGATGACCTAGATGTCTTGAGCTTTACACAAGACACTGATAACATGGACCTACTTGATAAAATCCTAAGGTCGGACCCAAATAGATATCTTGATCATCTTCTCAAAATTGGTGCTCAACTCCCCCCATCACGACATCATCACAACCATCCATCTCTACAATCGTTCCTACCCCATCAAATACCCAAGCATCTACATCACATACCCAACCTACCATCTCTCAAATGTCAACACCTACCGTAGCTACCACCTCCACAAGCTCAATCGCTACCACATCTACAATTCCCACATGTACCGCCATCCCTACCATCTCCCAACCCATCATCACTTCTACTACCACAACTACCATAAAGCCCTCCACTCCACAAATCACCATGGGCATACAAGGCAACATCATGCAAGAAAGTACCTCCACGAGTGTGCCCCCACCCAACTCTCAAACCATTGCATACCTATGACAGTTATTCTCACAAACACCTCACAACGCATCCAATGTCCACATACCCAATGTCAATCCATCTAATGTCACGTACCCACATAATCCCATAAATCAACATAATCCCAAACCCCAAATACCACCACATGTTCTCCAACAACTCTACGCACATCGACAACATCAGGCACCAATCAACCCAAACACCAACCCACAATACCAACACCTCAATCAAACACATCCCCAACATTAAATCCCACCCCATCTCCAACATCTCACCAACCAATAGGCGTACATACAACAACCACAACAACCACAGGATATCACAACTATTGTACAGACCTTGATCCAAAAGGTAGATGACCTACAAACTGGGGGCAAGAGAAAGTACTATTTGTTTGAGGATATTTGCCCCTAACCATTTGATCACACTTTGTACATGCCCCCTTTCCCCAAGAACTTTGAGACACCCAAATTCGACAAATACAAGGGAAAGGGAGACCCTAGAGATCACCTTAGGGAGTTCTACATCGCTTGCTTAGAAGTCTCTAATAACGATACCTATCTAATGAGACTATTTCCATGAAGCCTCGACAGTCAAGCTGTTGAATGGTTCGCACATCTTCCCCTAGGCATTAGGACTTTCCCTGAGCTTGTGGAGAAATTTGTAAACCACTTCTCCTACAATTTTAAGCACGAAATGTCTATGACAAACCTTTGCAACACCAAACAAAAGAACAGAGAAGCCTTCTCTTCATTCTTGCAAAGGTGGAGAGGCTTGCAAGCAAACTCCCATGGCCCATTCCTGAGAAACAACTCGTCACCATGTTCATGGCCAACCTCAATCAGGAATTAGGGTTTCACCTAGAAATCCTTTGTGCATCTACCTTTGAAGAGGTCATCAACAAAGGCACCACCATCGAACGAGCCCTCATTGCCAAGGGCTCCATCAAACTGTATGACCACAAATCCAATAACAACACCCCCAATACAAACAACAACGCCAACACATAATCAAACGATAAATCACGCTATTGGGGGAAGAACAAGAACAATCTGAATGACGGTGTCATGGATGTGAAAGCCATCCAACATATATAAAACCAAACACCTACGCATACGTATGCAACAAATGTAAATAACTAGAGGGGCCCAACTAAACCACACAAACCACGCATATAATTCACACCCTTAGGGGAACCTGTCGAAGACATCCTTGACATATGTCTCAAGAAAAATTTGATCATGCTCCCACCCATTAGACCCCGTCAAGAGAATGAACTAAAAGCCGCGGGGTACAATGAGAACGACTACTGTGAATACCATTGCGTTGCGGGTCATAAAACAACTGACTGCATGCAACTAAAACATTGCATCCAAGACCTTATAGAACAAAATCTAGTCAACCTCAATCACAGTGCCCAACCATCACCAAACGCCAACCTCAGAGCTTACAAGGATCCCCTACCTAATCATAACAAAGCCTCCTCGTCCAACCAAGCATACAATGTCACCCCACCACCTGTGTCCTATGACTCTATCGTAGGACGGATAGAACCTTCATCCCATCATGTCAACACAGTCACCATTCGGGCACAAGCACCCGATTGCATTGTTACAACCTGCCGTGGCCATGTATCCATCCGCACAACCCCTCCCACTGAACAAATGCTTGCATCCACATCATATCCCCTACCTTCTCATCCAACCACATGTCCATCACCTACCCACCAGTATAACCTCCTAGAACACCTAGGAAAGACACCCGCACAAATCTCCATCCTCGAGTTGCTCCGCACATCACCACTTCACAAGGACGTCCTCGACAAAGCGCTCTTGCAAACACAAGTCCCTACCAAATTGAATGTAACTCAATTCCAAGCCATGGTAGGACACATCGCCGCACCCAACCACCTCAGCTTCTCAGAAAAAGACCTACCCGCCTGGTGCAGGAGCACCTACCTAACAGCTGGCCTCCATGAGGCAGTTAGTTTGTTTTAGTTCTGGTTAATGTTTCCAAGAAGGTCTGATAAGACCAATGCATGTAATAAGGTCATGTTGACCATACTTTACTATTTTTAGATAGTTTGTTTGGACAGCTGTTTAGGTTGTTAGTTCGGTTGGATCCTCCCAGCCGCTTGGAAGCTCCCAGCCGCTGGGAATCGAGTGGTAGTACTCGCAGGAGATCCTATTTATGCAATAGGATCGGTTGGTTTTAGGCAGTATTGCAGATCATCGATCAGACTTTGCAGGGAGTGAGACAGAGAGAGGAGAGACAGAGTATTGTAATTGCATCTTTTGAAATCAATAAAGAGATCCTGTTTGTGTTCATTCTCTGTTGAATTCCATTGTTTAATCGTGTGGCTATTCTGGTGGTTGCATGGATTCACTGATCCATTCCACCGATTGATTCGTCGAATCGGTGGAATGGCTATGTACCATAGTTTAGGGTTTAGCTTACATTTTCTATTTGTTCGCATGTATGTTTGCAGGATCGCAATCAAGAGGTGTTGAGAACCCTAGCATGGGTATGTGCTAGGTCGTGCTGATAGATCGAGTCTGGAAGATCACCCTGAAAGCAGATCGGGTCACCTCAGGAGGTTCAGCGGATTGGAACGGTGAAAATCCGCTAAGGTTGGGATATCCATCGCAAGTGCATCATCAGGATATTTCTGTGTATATCCTGCAGTTACTTCGGGCGTCATCTGAGTAGATGGAGGTGAGCATGATGCAATAGTTTGCATAAGGTGAATGCGTTTCGGGGTGATCATCATCAGGTGTTGCCGAGGAGGAGCGTATCGGCATAAGGTAGAAGATCGGGTTGATAAAACCATCGCGGGCCAATAATGTTATGTTTGGCCGACAGCATGATATTGAAGGAACTGCATGTGACGTCATCGTCATCAGGATATCGGGGTGACGTAAGCATCGAAGGAAAGGTGCGTGAAGTGTCGTCATCAGGATATATGGAGGGAACCGGATATTTTATATCCTGCTGATGAACATGATGTTGAACATCATGATGCTGCAGAAAGCGTTTGGTGGTAAGATGAACAGTGAACATCAAGAGGATGTTTGCGCTTGCCGAATGTGATGATGCTGCCGATAGCCGGATATGATGATGCTGCTGACAGGCGAGAGGGTGAAGGTTTGTCTGCAGGAGGATATCGGTCAGCAGAGAAAATATGATGATGCTGACAGTGTTAAGGGAAATATGATGATGATGATGATGGGTTGTAGACATACATGCTGTATGTCAAGGTTTTAGTGTGGATGCCTCTGCATCATAGTGGTATCAGAGCTCAGCAAAAGGTCTGGGCTGTTGTGTGTTGATTCTGTCACTAAAAAGACAGAGGTAGAGGAGTGAGAGGTTGACAAAATGCCTCCGAAAGTTAATGGTACTGCAAGGGAATTGCAGGAGATGAAGGAAAAACATGCCAGAGAGATGAGGAAGATGAAGGAGCTTGCTAAAGCACTTCAAGCTAGGCTTGTAGCCTTGGAGAAGAACAAAAAGAGGGAAGTGGACGACAGTGAATCAGAAGAAGATGAAGATGCTGTTGAAGAGTATGAAGATGTAGCTGAAGATCTGGATGCTGAAGACCAGAGATTTGCAAAACTGTTAAAGGCAGTGCAGAGTGGTAAACCTAAGGTAAAGGTTGATGTTTCCAAGTATAATGGAAGTTTGAATGAAGATGAGTTACTGGATTGGATTGCTGCACTTGATAATCACTTTGAATGTGAAGATGTTGCTGAGGATCAGAAGGTAAAGATTGCAAAGACCAAGTTAGGAGGTCATGCTTTGGTATGGTGGGATTATGTACAATCCGAGAGAAGGAAACAAGGAAGGTCAAAGATCACTTCATGGGATAAAATGGTAGCAAGGATCAAAGGTAAATTCTTGCCCAAGGATTATGAAATTCAGATGTTTAAGAAGCTGCAATTTTTAAGGCATAAGGAAATGGATGTGAAGGCATATACTGAGGAGTTTTATAAGTTGAGTATGAGATCTGGTCATCATGAGAATGAGGTAGAAAAGGTGGCTAGGTACTTGGCTGGCTTAAGATTGAACATACAGGATGAGTTAGTTTTAGCTAACCCTAAGAATGTGGAGGATTGTTATCAAATGGCAATCAGGATTGAAGAAAAGATGAATAGGAGACAAGATAAGTCCATGAGAGGAAGAGGCAGCAATATGAGGGGAAGAGGAGCAGCCCCTACAACAAGGCAAACCAATGAGGGTCAAGAAGACACTGGTAAAGGACAGGGACAGTCTGATTTCAGAGGTGGATGGAAAGGTAATAGAGGCAGATTTGGAGGTGGTAGAGGTTCTACTACATTTTCAGGAAAGTGTTACACCTATGGTGAGTTTGGTCATCCATTTTTCAAATGTCCAGAAAGCAAAGGTTCATCATCTAGAGATGATAGAACGAATGACAAGAGAGTACAACTTGTGCAAGAAGAGAAAGTAGAGCAAAGTGTGCAGAGTTCAAACACTTATCAAGGAGATAGAGTTCCTGACAATTATGGATATCCTGAGGAGGGAGAAGCATTGATGCTTAGGAGAATTAGTTTGCAGGCATCAAAGGATATGATGCAAAGAAGAGCTCTTTTCAAGACCACATGCAAGAGCAAAGGTAAAGTATGTAAGGTTGTCATTGATACTGGTTCAACAGACAACATGGTATCTCAGGAAATGGTGGATAAACTAAATTTGGAAAGGATTCCACACCAACACCCTTACAAGGCATCTTGGGTGAGTGATAGTCAATCACTTTTTGTATATGAACAGGCATATGTGGATTTTCAGATTGGAGCATATCAGGATAGAGTTTTGTGTGATATTTTGCCCATGGAATGTTGTCACCTACTGTTGGGTAGACCATGGCAATTTGACAGGAGGGTACTGTATGATGGGTATGCTAATACCTACACCATCAAGAAAGATGGGAAGACTATTATGTTGATGCCATTGCAGGAAGATGCTGCAGCACAGGGGGCAGCCAAAATCATTTTAGTGGGAAAGAAGGAATTTGTGCAGAAGCCTATAGCAGCAGGCATAAAGGCAGTTGAGGATATTGCAAGGAAAGAAGTTGTTAAGGACAACAGGTTGAAGACAGTTTCAGTTTTGACTGACAGAGGTCAGCAGCAGGTTCAGAAACAGGTTTGCAAACAGCAACCAGTTGAGAGGAATGACAAGGATGTTGTCATAGTTGGGACTATTGTTTGTCCTATAAGAGTTGAAAGGAAGATAGGATTGAACATTTCAGAAGTTCAAGAGGTAGGTATTTAGACAGAGGTTCTGGTCAGACAACCTAACAAACACAAGGTATGTGAGAGAAAGGCCTACATTGACAGGCATGAGGATTTACTTGCAAGAAGGCAAGTTACAGTTCAGAAGTCTTGGAGCAGCTGAGAGCCACCAGAGGACAAAGCTGGAACAGGTCAGAACACTGACATGACAAAGTGTAAAGGTGGAGGACTTCCACAACCTAACTCATGGGACATGAGTTCTTTTCTGTTGGGGAGTATGGTGCAGGAGCACCTACCTGACAGCTGGCCTCCATGAGGCAGTTAGTTTGTTTTAGGTCTGGTTAATGTTTCCAAGAAGGTCTGATAAGACCAATGCATGTAATAAGGTCATGTTGACCATACTTTACTATTTTTAGATAGTTTGTTTGGACAGCTGTTTAGGTTGTTAGTTCGGTTGGATCCTCCCAGCCGCTTGGAAGCTCCCAGCCGCTGGGAATCGAGTGGTAGTACTTGCAGGAGATCCTATTTATGCAATAGGATCGGTTGGTTTTAGGCAGTATTGCAGATCATCGATCAGACTTTGCAGGGAGTGAGACAGAGAGAGGAGAGACAGAGTATTGTAATTGCATCTTTTGAAATCAATAAAGAGATCCTGTTTGTGTTCATTCTCTATTGAATTCCATTGTTTAATCGTGTGGTTGTTCTGGTGGTTGCATGGATTCGCTGATCCATTCCACCGGTTGATTCGTCGAATCGGTGGAATGGCTATGTACCATAGTTTAGGGTTTAGCTTGCATTTTCTATTTGTTTGCATGTATGTTTGCAGGATCGCAATCAAGAGGTGTTGAGAACCCTAGCATGGGTATGTGCTAGGTCGTGCTGATAGTTTGAGTCTGGAAGATCGCCCTGAAAGTAGATCGGGTCACCTCAGGAGGTTCGGCGGATCAGAACGGTGAAAATCTGCTAAGGTTGGGATATCCATCGCAAGTGCATCATCAGGATATTTCTGTGTATATCCTGCAGTTACTTCGGGCGTCATCCGAGTAGATGGAGGTGAGCATGATGCAATCATTTGCATAAGGTGAATGCGTTTTGGGGTGATCATCATCAGGTGTTGCCGAGGAGGAGCGTATCGGCATAAGGTAGAAGATCAGGTTGATAAAACCATCACGGGCCAATAATGTTATGTTTGGCCGATAGCAGGATATTGAAGGAACTGCATGTGACGTCATCGTCATCAGGATAATCGTCATCAGGATATCGGGGTGTCGTAAGCATCGAAGGAAAGGTGCGTGAAGTGTTGTCATCAGGATATATGGAGGGAACCGGATATTTTATATCCTGCTGATGAACATGATGTTGAACATCATGATGCTGCAGAAAGCGTTTGGCGGTAAGATGAACAGTGAACATCAGGAGGATGTTTGCGCTTGCCGAATGTGATGATGCTGCCGATAGCCGGATATGATGATGCTGCTGACAGGTGAGAGGGCGAAGGTTTGTCTGCAGGAGGATATCGGTCGGTAGAGAAAATATGATGATGCTGATAGTGTTAAGGGAAATATGATGATGATGATGGGTTGTAGACATACATGCTGTATGTCAAGGTTTTAGTGTGGATGCCTCTGCATCACCGCCTCCGAACACATACATAACGACACCCTACACATGGAAGTCTGTATCCACAAGCACACCATTAAAAGAATCTTAATAGATGGTGGCTCCGGCCTCAACATATGCACTCTAAAACTACTAAAACACTTGGGGTACTTTGATGTGGTTGTCGACACCAGCGAGTGCATCACGATCAAAGGCTATGATGACACTAAACGGCTCTCTAAAGGCACTATCAAGCTTCCCATACAATTGGGACACAAAATATTGGAAACTAAATGTCAGGTTCTTGATCTCAACCTCCCCTACAACATCCTTCTCGGCAGACCATGGATTCATGCCATGCAAGCCATCCCATCCACCTTCCATCAATGCATCAAATTCCCTCACAACGGCACAGAAGTCACAGTCTATGCCGACCCTCATCCCTTCCAATACTGCAGTTTTCTAGAAGGCCACAACCAAACATTCTGCCCATATAATAAAGCCATCGCTGAAGCCAATCCAATAGCATCAAACTCATATGTCGACCCCGTAAACATTGCCTCCACTTCATCCCAAGCATATCCACCACCCGATGTCCAGATCAAGCTAACTGACATGGGATATGGGGAATATGACCTGCACGGCACCTTTTGTGTGGGCACGTTACCCAATCCTAAGACATTCAGCATCCCAAAAATAGAGGCAGCCAATACAGTCATCATCAAGTGCAAACCCTTGCCCATCTTCAAGAAGAAGCACCTCCTGGATCAGGATGTACTCGAAGATATCTCAGCTTGGCTTTACAAGGATGAAGAGCCTGAGCAAGAAGCCCCCACAATCCCAACATAAATCTACGGCAAAGGCTTTGAAATTGTCCAAAGCATGGGCTATAAAGGACAAGGCGGTATAGGCCTTCATGAACAGGGAATTGTAGAACCACTGCAAGCAACAAAGAATCGCTATACTCAAGGGTTAGGGTATAGTCAACCACAACGCATCCTCACTACCGGTGAGTGTATCTTGGCCGAGGTCGCTATGGTCTCCTTAGACATCGACAATGTTAACGAAACGGGCCTTTAAGACTCCTTTAGTGACTTTGCTGACTTCTTCGACTCATCCATTTGTACCATCTACTCAGTCACCACTCTCGCTTCACCCTCTAATGACTTGCCACTAGTTTACCCTGACCTCATTGATTGGGACCAATGGGGACCTCCTGTCTTCGACATCACACCTAACGATGAGGCCATCACCAAAATGATGGGGGTAAGAGATCACTTCCCTTTGGGAGATCATCAAGTAGGATACATAATGGAACTCAATTCGGATGCCTATTTCGGGGAGACAACCCCTGCTTCCAGTCACAAAAACACAAAAATAAAAAATGGATTTGATGGTGAAAACTATTCTACGGTAGTATCAGATCCCAAAATAGTAAAAACAAAAGACGTATCTCTTGGTGAAAACCTCCACAAGGTGCCAGGAGATGGAAGCATGGGCCTCCCTGAGATAGACAAAGACTATCCAGATGGATCACCCATCTTGGTCGAACCAACTTAGGAAATGAATCTTGGGACAGAGGAAGAGCCAAAAATCACATACAGAGCAGAGTCTCTCAGCATATAGGAACAGGAGAACTTCTTGTCCTTCTTCACACGCAGAAATCATAATTTTGCGTGGACCTATACAGACATGCCAGGGATAGATCCCGCTTTGGTGGTTCATCACCTTGTAGTATGCCTTGATGCAAAACTAGTCAAACATAAGCTTAGAAAAATGAATCCTTAGGTGGCTCTCCTCGTCAAAGTAGAGCTAAAGAAATTACTGGATGTTGGGTTCATTCGCCCAATTGATTATCTTGAATGGGTTTCAAACCTGGTACCAGTTGCTAAACCGGAAGGCCGAATCCACTGTTGTACCGATTTCAGAGACCTCAACAAGGCCTGCCTGAAAGATGACTTCCCACTGCCAAACATCGACATGATAGTGGATCTCACGGTAGGACATGAAATGTTATCCCTCATGGATGGTTTCTCAGGATATAACCAAATAAAAATCATTGAAGAGGATCAGCACAAAACAACCTTCATATGTCCATGGGGAACATACTACTGGGTGGTAATGCCATTTGGCCTGAAAAATGCAGGAGCTACCTATCAAAGAGCTATGACCATCATCTTCCATGACCTCTTCCACCACATCATGGAAGACTATGTGGACAATTTGCTAGGAAATCAAAGACCAGAGAAGAACACTTAGATGTGTTGGCCAAGATCTTCGATAGGTTAGAGCAATACAATGTCTGTTTGAATCCAAAGAAATGCGTCTTCGGTGTCACCTCAGGAAAACTTTTGCGATATATAGTCTCAAGAAGAGGAATCGAAGTTGATCCTACAAAGGTTAAGGCCATCACCGAAATGCCACCTCCAAAAACAGTGAAACAACTGTGAAGCCTGCAGGGAAAACTCCAGTCTATCCGACAATTCATTGCCCAACTTGCTGATAAGTGCCAACCATTCTAGCATCTACTCTAAAAAGACAGCTTTCGTCTGGAACACTTAGTGTCAGGATGCCTTTGACCAACTAAAAAAATACCTGGCTAATCCTCCTATGCTAACTCTGCCAAGGCAAGGCAAACCCCTCCTTCTTTACATCTTCGCAACAGAGATAGCTATCAGAGCCTTGCTAGCACAACTCAATGAGCAGGGGAAAGAAAGAGCCATCTACTACATCAGCCACACCTTGATCTCATATGAGCTCAACTACACACAAATTGAACGAGCATGTCTAGCCCTTGTCTTTACGTCACATAAGTTAAGACACTATATGCTCAATCATAAGACCAAGCTCATCACCAAGATCGACCCACTGAAGTACCTGCTAAATAGAGCTACTCTTACTGGGAGAATGGCTAAATGGGTCATGATTCTCATGGAGTTTGATATAGAATACACTGAGAGAAAGGCCATCAAAGGGCAAGTTATAGCAGATCAACTGGCTAAAGCACCTATTCTAGCAGAACATCCTACAATAGCGAAGTTTCCTGACGAAGCTATCTTGACAGTCACACCAGCCACAGACACATGGAAGATGTATTTTGATGGATCATACACTCATAGAGGCTCGGGGGCAAGCATCCTATTTGTTACCCCTCAAGGTGACACAATTCCTAAATCCTTCAAGATCACATTTCCATGCACCAACAACGTAGCAGAGTATGAGGCCCTTATCATAGGTCTCTGAATGGCCATCCAATGGAAAATTGAAAAGCTAATTGTGTATGGCAACTCTCAACTAGTCATCAGGCAGGTCAATAATGAATACAAAACCAAGGATGACAAGCTCCTTCCCTATAAGAAGATGGTCGATGATTTCAAAGACTACTTCAAAGACATCCATTTCGAGCAAATCCCAAGACTCAATAACAAAGCAGCAGATGCCATGGCAACTATCGGATCTCTGGTAGACATGAAGAAGGACAACAAGAAATGTGAGTTCCTGATCGAAGAACTCCCCATCCCAGCATACGATGTTCCTCAATTTGAACTAGTGTGCGAAGTCATTGGTCCCTTATCACCATGGTAGCAAGAAACATACTTATACCTCCACGACAACATTCTCCCCTTAATCTATCCACCTCACAAAGAAAATCGTTCATCCGTCGAGCATCTCGTTTCATCCTTGTAGGCGATACCTTGTACAAAAGAAGTCTTGATGGCACACTTCTACGATGTTTAGACTCTAGGGAAGCCGAAGTAGTCTTGGGAGAGGTACACACAGGCATCTGTGGGGTGCATTCAAGTGGACCCACTCTTTCTAAAAAGATCCTCAGGACTGGATATTATTGGCCAACAATGGAACAAGATTCCTACAGGTTTATCAAGAAATGCCTCCCATGTCAACAGCATGGCGATCTCATCCACGCACTAGCATAGGAGTTGTAACTGATCACAACGTTGTGGCCTTTCTCATAGTGGGGACTCGACCTCGTAGGGAAAATACATCCTCCATCCTCTAATGGCCACAAGTTCATTATCACTGCTACCGAATACTTCACCAAGTGGGTGGAAGCAATACCACTCACCTTCACCACAGGCATCCAAATCTCAAAATTCATGCTCCACTACATCATCTGCCAATATGGTATCCCCCATTCCATCATCACCGACAATGGAAAGCCCTTCAAAAACCAAGAAGTTCGCACCTTGTGCAAAAAATTTGAAATCAAACACCATTTCTCCACACCGTATTACCCTCAAGGAAATGGTCAAGCAGAGGCTTCTAATAAAATCATCCTCTGCATTCTCAAGAAGATAGTCAATGAAGCTGGCCATGACTGGCACCTCCAACTCAACCCTGCCCTATGGGCCTACCGCACAAGCATCTGCACTCCTACAGGAGCCACTCCATTCTCACTAGTATTCGGATCTGAAGCCATTTTACCTATAGAGGTTGAGCTCCCATCTCTCTGAGTGTCCTTGCAAAACGTTATCTTTGATGAGGAATACTGCGTCGCAAGGTTACATCAACTAGAACTACTGGATGAGAAATGCCTGAATGCGTTGAATCACCTACAGGCATATCAAAACTGCCTCAGAAGAAGCTACAACAAAAGGATCAGAAACCAAAATTTGAGGTAGGTGACCTTGTCCTAATGGAAAATCAAAAGAACCTGCAAGAACGTCCTAAGCAAGGAAAGTTTGAACCCAACTGGCTAGGACCTTATGTTGTCACAGCCGATTATGGGTCAGGAGCATATCAGCTTACAACACCTAAGGGGTAGCCTCTAGATGAGCCGATGAACATCCTGCATCTCAAGAAATTCAATGCATAACACATCTAGTACCCCAAGTCAAAAAAAATCAAAAAAATTAAAAAATCAAAAACACCAAAAAATTAGAAAATTAAGAAAAATCAGAGTGCAATAAAAACATCGAATGGTGAAAATCACTTCGGTGACACCTTGGATAAGTACCATGGTGAAAACCTATTTCAGGCGCCATGCATAGTGGCCGGTTCTACCATCTAATAAGTCCTCTTTCCGTCACATCACTCCATATCTCATGCATCCCATGGCTTGGAATTTTGAAACATCAAGTCCTATTGCCCAACCCATCCTATCCCATCCCAAGGCCAACTCACGGAACGAGGATCCTTGTAAGCTCCCTTTGTACATACAAAATCGAAAAATCCAAAAAACAATAGATAATACATAAAATCCAAAAAACAACACATCTCTTCGCAATCATCAAACACACATCAATCTTCATCACATCACACCCATCCCAAACCATTCCCACATCATCAAGTCTTGCCAGAACTACATATTCATTTTGCCTGCATCTTAAAAGTACCTTGATCCTGTGGACACAGGGCCTGTAGGCAGTCTGGAATACGAAGGATGTTTCCAGTACTCGGGTATATAAGATGTACCCATCCAACCCATTTGGATGGTCCCCATTCACTGAGCTTTTTGGATCTAATAAATGATACACATGCTGTGTATACGCTTGAAACATGCTCCCTAGCGAAAAAATCATCAATCAACATACCAACCATAATCCTACACATGGCCAGACTGTTCTTTTTCCCATCTTCCAAAAATTTTCCAATCAAACACCAACTGATCTGCGTCCTAGGATATATCTTTCCTACAATGGACAAAAATCTATCATTCTATCATCACGTCTCTTGGCAAGAGCACACAAAGGCTATTTGTATCTTTTCATTGGTCTTTTTGATTATTGATTTTTATCTTTTTGTCTCACTCTAAGTCATCTCCAAAGCTACCTTGATCTCATTATATCATGGTAAATAGCGGATAGCACCTGGAGTAGACATAGTCATTGTTTTTGCATGCTTTGCTTGTGGGTTGGTTTCATTACTCCAAGAATAGTATTCATATCTTGAAGTCTAGGTCGGTTCTAGCATGATGTGTCCTATTTGCATATACAGGCATCAAAACCTTATATGCATTATTCGCACTTATCGCTATGAGTCCCCTTCCTAGGCTAGACAAGATTATACTACCTTGGGCATGCATGAAATCAACCTATTATTTGTGGGTCTAGTCCATGCAATCATAGTATATACATCATCACCTAGGTCATTTCATATCTTTGTGAATTGTATCCTACATTGCTATAGTAAACTAAGAAATGCTCTCAATTCATCTTTTGCAACTACTATTACTAGCTCAAAATCATCATCCTAATCACTCAGTCAACTATCCCATCTCGGCCTAGATTTGATAATCACTTTCCCCCCACCCCCCACCAATCTAATCCCCTCACTATCCCATTCCCCCACCATATTTCTACTCAACACATCCTGAACCGAAGTAAATCCCCCCTCAATGACGTGGTGTCTTATGACCTAAACAATCCTCTCGTCCTCCCATCACCATTCTCTAGACGCTCCCAATCCTATCCGTACCCCATCAAAACACCCCTATCATTCCACCAACCTAATCCCCTCTCCCATAGTCTCACCACTCAGAGTCAAACAAAGAACATCATGCGTATCAGGACTTGATCATCCCACCTATCACCTAGCATGCATCCCGCGTATTGCCTAACTACATATCATAATCAGTTAATCTCATTTAGATTCATTATAAATCCCTTTGCATATCAATTAGATTCATTTAGATCACTTAAATTGCATGTCACTTAGGTCCATTTTAATCCATTTTAATTGCATATCAATTAGATTCATTTGGATTAGTTTAAATTGCATGTCACTTAGGTCCATTTTAATCCATTTTAATTGCATATCAATTAGATTCATTTAGATCAGTTTAAATTGCATGTCACTTAGGTCCATTTTAATCCATTTTAATTGCATATCAATTAGATTCATTTAGACCATTTAAATTGCATGTCATCTAGATTCATTTTAATCCATTTAAATTGCATATCAATTAGGCTCATTTATCCATTTAAGTTGCATATCAATTAGGTTCATCCATTTTATTTGCATATCACTTAGGTCCATTTTAATCCATTTAAGTTTGCATAATAATTAAGTTCATTCTAAAATCATTTAGTTGCACATTATACATCACATTGAACGTCACTCGTTAACATTTAGTTATATTACATCATCACAAATCATCATCATTGAAACTGCATTTAAATCATCTAGCGGCATATACATATTTTCATACATAAACATACATTTCCATAATAAATGTTTTTGAAATATTCATTTACATTAGACATCATATAGTCCATAAGATCACAAACCCATCATAAATGCATCCATAAAGTCAAAAACATCATTGCATAAACATAACACATCCATAGCATATAAAATCCATAAAGAAATACTGCATCCATCACATAAGGCATCATCATAATAGAGCATCATAATCATAAGCATCATAAACCATCAAAAAGCATCGCATCATATATAATCACCGCAAAAAATGTACTTCGCTCATGTATACAAAAATAAAGTGTCCTGATACAAAATGCCTTCAAGGGCTAACATGATATGACTATCACATGGAGGATCCTCTCTCTGAAGGAGTGGGAGACTCTGACCCTGGTCGAGGCTATGATCCTATCGGTGGCTATGGCTATGACTTTGGTTGTACCTGCACCTGGGGACCCTACTGGGGCATGTGCGAGGGAGGAGGCATAGTCTGCTGAACTGAATGAATAGATCTCGATCTATGTGATCTTGATGCCCCCGATCTGCTGACCTGGCTATAGCTCGGTGCTCGCTGCTCTACTGGCACAGCCGCATAATACAAGCCCCTATAGTACTCCATCTGCCTACTACTCTCTATCAACTCCCCCTGAACCTAGCTCAATTGCCCCTGCAGTTGATATGACTGTGACTATGCCTAAGACAACTGTGTTTGCATCACTGCCAACACCGGGGCAAGTCCACCGCCTGAAGCCTATAGGCTACCCAATGAAGTCTCTGCCTATTGGGCCCTAATGAGTGCTGCATCTCACTCCCCTGTCAGAGTGACTATGTCACCCTGAGCCTGTGCTAATTCTACCTCGCGGCTCTGCAATACCTCCTACAGGCTCGCCACCTGTGCTCTCAGGGTCTCCATCTCCTCCTCCTCATCCCATCGCCTCTGACGAGGGGTAAGCCTCTCACCCTCGGCCTCTCCAGCTGTCCCTGAGGGACCTGCCTGCTGCCTTGCTGCCTACTGTCCTCCCCCAACTGCCTGCTGCTGCACTACCTGTGGTGGGGGTAGATCACCCCTATCCGCCCTCGACTGTCCCCCACGCTGCTGAGATCCTCTAGGTTGTCACCCTAACCCAACCTACACCTTCTCAACAGGAACCTGCTGCACAGGTGTTGGTCATGATGTTAGTCATAAACAAGCATAGAATAAAAGTATACATTAACCTTTATTCATCTTGAAAGATACGATGAATTCAGGGAATTCATGATCCCAAGTCTCTGATGATTAGATCTTAATCTTCTGACGTTACTCAGAGGTTAATGTGAGTTGCTGTTTCCATTTTGGGGCCTTACGTGAAAGTTTATCATCATCATGATTCTCCTGCATAAATTCTTTACAGAGAGGTCATACTGTACCATTATTAGATGAAATAATGCAGAAATACTTCAATCTTTGCATGATATTTTCAATTGTGCATGCTTTGTATTCAAATATGCTAAATATTTGCAAGTTATCTACGAGATGTTCACATATTTGTGTTATTTGCTTAAGATCGTCAATTGTTTGCAATTATGAGGATGAAATGCTCTGAAATTTAAAAGAAACTGAAGAAATGCTTCTAATTAAAGTTGAACCTTTAGCTTTTGAACCACATGTATATTAGATACTGTCATGAAGAGAAGAAAACCAAACCATATTTTCACCAGGACATTCCACAGCTAGATATAGTTGATGCTAACTTCAAAGGGAAATTTGTACAAAGACAACATATGTAAGTAGACATGCACTCCAAGGGACGCAACAGATCACCACATATGTCTAGAATTCATACACCAATTACTCAAGATTTACTATGAATTGTAATCAACACAGTCTTCTCATTCATTAAGCATGAAAAAATATAGATGTTTACAAAAACTTTGAAATGAGCTCTGAATGTTTCAGCAGATGAATTTCAATTAAGTTTTGAATATTTACAATAAGGCATTCCATCACCTTTTATAGAATAAGGTGAGGAATCTGTTACAAAAGATCCACGATCTTGATTTACCAATGCACATCTACGGTCATCATTCTTCTTGACTTTGTCAAACTTTACAAAATGGCACAAGTTGCCAACTGGCAACTATCTGGATTACTCACGCTGTCCCCTTATGATGTGTCTTCATCATGCTCTTCATCCGATTCATGTGGATCATCATCATGTGCATCACTTCCTGAACTTTCATTATCCTGATGATGATGATGTCGCATATGTGGCTGCATGGTGCTCCGGACTTGCTCATATGACTGCATAATTGGGTCTATTGCTCCACCATCCTAAGTTTTTGCTTAGATGATGGCATGTTTGTGTGCCTCATATTTATCTCTGCTGCTATCCAGCTTGTCTTTCCTGTCCTGCAGTGTCTCATTATATTTCTCCATCTTGACCTTGATCCTCATTATTTTATCTATAAGTTCTTCTGTCAAGTGGACAAGTGGACCATCTGCCTCTGATTGGAAGTTGCTATGTAGAGCTTTGATGGCAGACTCTTCATCTTGATTTTCTATTTTTCCTTCCACCTTTCCTTCTAATATTTCTAATATTTCTGCCTCTTCAGCCATCAAATCATGTAACTTCATGCTGATATCTCTCAGCTTATTATTGCATCTTCTGAGCACTCCACATTCAAACTGATTGTCTTTATACCAGATGTCCACCAGTAATGTGGTATGGCTGTTCAATACCTGCTTACTGATAAGCAGTTGAGGATTTATCCTCTTTATTTCTCCCAGGATGCTTAGGACCTTTTCTAGTTTGTAAGACCTTTTCCCAGTCTGCATTTGCAATTTATCCACATTGGTCCTGGAGTCACTCAGAATGCTCCACCTCTTCAAAGAGGCCTTTACTATTTCTTCTGCATCATCCAATGTGGATGACATCCATTTTCTTATCACAGATGCCTCATATTTCATGAGGTCTAACTTATTTACCTCCTCTTGAGAAATAGCAGTCAATGGGACTGCATGTTCAGTTGAAGTATCATCAGGATTAATCAGCCTCCTTATGTAGGCATGCAACTGAGCAATGTGCTCTTTATGTTGCTTATTTTTCTCCTCTTCTCTTTTCACCTTTTGAATCAAAGAATCAATAATGTCCTTGCCCTCTTGACCTTCTTGGTCCTCATTGGCAAAACTGAGATCCACTGTGCTAATCTGAAATTCATCCAGGGTGATTTTACCTTTTTCTTTCTCCATAGTAGGTACTGCAATTTGCATAGTCCTTCTTCCAGTCGTTGGATCTCTCTTGATGGCCGAGGTCATTCTAGCCTTCCTTTTAGGTTTTATTATGTCCCCGGAGAACAAGGTGGAGACATCAAATTCTTGGATTTCCAATTCTTCTTCTTCATATATCTCTTTCTCCAGCCACGGAGGCACCTGATCATGTTTCTCGGCATCATCATGATGTTCACCCGTATCTCCTGTTCTATCAGCAGATGTGGTGGAGATGGTGATTTTCTCATTTCTTCTTCCTGATGCTCACCTTGTTGTTGATCCTGTGGCACATCCTCCTGCTGAGGAATTTCCTTCTCCGGAGGAGCATCTTCTTGGTGTGGGGAATCTTGCGGTGCATCTATATGTTGATCATGATGATCATGATCTTTCTCTATCATTATTTCATCTAATTTCAACTCTTCCCCTTGTTGTGTATCCATTGCACTGGATACTGTGGATTCTGCCCGAGGTGCTGCCGTTTGTTCTGAAGCCATTATTTGTTCTGCACCTGTACTATCAACCTCCTGGGCTTTGGTATCAGGATCTTCTGATACATCCCTTTCATCAGCCCTCGTTTTGTGGACCTCTGCTATAGCAGGTTTTGCTGATGTATCCTGTGGACTTTGTTGGCCCAATTCTGGAATATGGCCTTCCAATTCTGTCATCTTTATTTCTTCTGCTGGGTGTCCCCTATCAGTTGATCCTGCTGGATGTTTAGGACTTGCGTCTTGTTTCCCTGTTAAGTCCACTACTGCAGGACTTGTCACCTCTATAATTAATGTATCTAGCCCTATTTCCTGAGCTACCTGCTCTGGGCTCTTTTCTAGTTCTGCCTCCGCTTGTTTCATCTCCTCCAGTACAATTTGAACTAGTGGAGGCTTGTGAGGGGTCATGCTTGTACCGGCAGCAAGTGTCTCCATCTTTTGTGCAGCCACCTCTTGCACAACTTCATCATCAGACAAATTTATTGTCTCGTCAAGCGAGACATGCCCTGCTTGCGTCTGTGAAGTTTCTTTCATCTGCTCCTCGGCAAGTTCAGCTTTAAACTTGACAATGGTAGGAAGTGGAACATCATGCTGAAGTTCCTTAGGTACTTCACTACCTGCCCCTTGTAACAATGCAGGGGGTTGTCTTATTTCAACTCTCATAGAGGTTCTTTGTTTCTTAGGTGGGGTGGATACCAGCACCTGCGGAGCTTTTCTTTTCCTCTTTATTATTAATGGAGCCTCTTCTCTTGGTTTTCTTGAGGATTGACCCTCTTCTAGGGTCTTAGTGATTCCAGCCTCTGATGTCTGACTCTTCTTGGAGGGGATACTGATTCTGATCCAGATCCTGATGCTGCTGCCTCCTCAGCTAAAAATACTATCCTTTCAATAATAACCCCTTTGGGTTCTTTATCCACCTTCTTGCCCCTTGGGGGTCTTTTGCTCTGTTATTGTGGTGGAGGGAGTCTATCTCCCTTAGTCTTCCTCTTTTCATTAAGGAAGTCATCATACTCATCCCCGAGAACATCCTGCCCCTTCTTCTTGTTGTCCATCGTAATGGCAACACCTTTCTTCTTCAGCGCCTCTACCTACCCATCAACCCAAGCTTGGGTTAGTTGTATGGTCCTGGCAATGAAGGGGTCCAAGGATATGTCCTCCTACATGGTGAGGTCAGGTGCAGAGATAGTATCGTTATAGATTTTCTTCTGCTCATACTCATCTGCAATTATCCTGCCATCATCCTTCTTCAATTGTTGGGGGATGGGGATGCAATCAAAGGTTCTAATTTGGTTTAGAGTTAACCTTTGATACCTTCTTCTTCTTGCCTCTGCTTCATCCTCACAGTCAGTCCAGAAGTCCTCTAGGTGCCTCTGATGAATAAGCTTTCCTAGTATTTTCTGCATTCTACCGTAAGGATCATATGGTCTGATTAATGGAAATGGCTACAGGCTCATTTTATTTAAGGTGACCATCACCTTCTTTATATGTTCAGAATCTGGGCACATATAGCAGCCAATGCTGACTGGAAATAAAATTGGTGGCAGCTTCTTAGCATCTTTGTATGCTTTTATCATAGTGGAGCCCTGCCTGATGAACTCCATAAGTACCACTGCATCAGTGGGATACCTAGGTAGCATGAGGGGAGGTCCTTCAAAACCCTCAACCCTTATGTAAGAGAAGGTGGCAAACTATATGTACTAGGCTCCATGCCTATAAACTATTTCTTGAGCCTCCATGGTCCTCACTAGATGCATGGAAAATGCATCATTGACCAGTTTGTAGTCTTGGAGGTAGTTGGCTCTTTACAGCTGGGGATGATGATCCCAGATATGCACAGCATTTGTACCTGTGAGCTTTCCATCGGTAATTAGTGCATCAAATGTGCCTTGGTATGCACAGGAATAGACAATATAAGATGTCATGTAGAAAGCACAATTTGAACCTCCTAGGTTCATCAGCTGCTCATGCAGAGCATCACCTATTAATTGGCCCCACAATGGCTTGATGTCTGAATATATGCACATCATTATTATACCATACATCCAATCCTTAAAGCTACCAGCATCAAGCTGGCCTGTTACTCTGTTTAGCAAGGCAATCATATACTGATATTCATCAGCAAAATCATACTTAAACAAGTGGATAGGAAGTTTGGCAGCGGCTGAATACGTGCTGTTCTCAGCCCTCCAATGGTACATGTTCTTCCTAGCTTGTTTTTTGTTATTCTCATACTCTTTCTCTGATTTCTTCAGGTCTACACTCTTGACCTTTTTACCCAATGGCAGCCCAAATGTTCTAGAAAGACCTTTGATGGACAGGTCTGCATATACCCTCCCATGCTTCATTACCTGCCTGGTCTCTGGATTATAATTCTTAGCACACTCGATGACTAGCTCCAGAGACTCCATGGAGTACGGGAAACCGGCGGCATTCCACATCCCGGATATGAAAACTGCATCCAGCACAGGACTTCTATTTTTCCCGTCATTCATTTTAGCTGACCAGGCCTCCAGATTAGTATCCCCCTGATCAGTATCTGTAATGGCGCCATATTTGAATAGGACGCCCCTCTGGGATGAGAACATAAGCTTACTGAATTCTTCCTGACACTTAATTAACCTCTTGTCAGCCATGATTTCCTGCAATCAACAAAATCCTATCTCACAATGGGTATACACATACATGCATATTGCAATTAACTTTATAAATCACCATGCCTACTATATCTGTTCAACATTACTTAATCATATGGATGCAAAAACCAGAACTTCAGCTTGGCCACCCATACCTGACTATTACAGACACAACAGGATGAGGGTTTCATTTACATACCTGGTTATGCAGACCTCTTTTATACCAGTGAACTACTAACAACACTCTTAATTCAGCTGATGATCACTTCCTTCCTTCTGTCTATGAGTTCAAATCATGCAACTATCGCCTGTATGAGGATATGGAAGCTGGTGCTCTATAAAAACAATTTTATCACAAGATAAATGTAAAAATGATGGTTGAATTACCTTTTAACCTTGTAATTAGGGTAAATTTAGGGCAACTCTGACAGATTGGATTTTATTCATTGATTATCTGCACGAAAACGTAGGATCTCACTAGGTGTTTCATTGGGTTCTGAGGTCGATGGGAACCACCTACCATGTCTGCGCGCATTAAATGATAATGGCGGCAACGGGAGTGGGGGGATATCCATATGACAGGATATCATGAAGGCAGGATGATATTCGCAAATATCGGGTCGAGTTTCAATGTCATCCTCCTCTATCAAATTAGAATAGTTATCGCGACAAGATTTAGGTGACAAAAGCACCTTTTGGTTATGTTTAGTACCTCAGGAGGATATTTCGATGTATCGGGTGATGTTTCAAATATGATGATGACAAGACAAACTTACATGTCTCTCTTTTGGAATATTAGGATGACGTCATCCTGATATTCGTTCTTTGTATCGGAAAGGCATCATGACGTCATTGTCATGTTATGCGAACATGATCATGTTTAGAAAATATCTTGCCGAGAGGTAAATATGATGATGATGTTATCGTCATGTTTATTTCTTCGTTTATTAGACTCGGATGACATCATTAGGATATTGGCTTAGGGTGATATTTCGCAGCAGGAGGATATTAAGAAATATCGGGTTACATTTGGAAATATGATGCTCGCGATATATAAGACTGTTTGACGGGGAAGATTTACTACCACTTAAAGTTGACGTCTGGATATTTGGACCGCATGACTTATCAGGTTTGGCCAAGATCAGGATGATCTTTGACAACATGACTGAGGGTATAAAAAAATATGATCCTCCTCTTGCGAATATCAGGTTTGACCAAAACTTTGACTGTTCATAACTTTCACATCCTGATGAATATCAGGGTGATGTAAAAGGCAAACCTGCATGGAATTCAACGCTCTTTCCAAATATAAGGTCATGGAAATGTAATACGAATTTTGACAAATTGACCGCATGATGATGACTTACCTCATCCTGACTCTAGCATGATGATGCACATGACTTACTTTTACCAAACCGCCAGAAAGCAGACAACACAAGCCAAGCCAAAAAGTTGGGTCCCTGTTTTGCCAAGTCAAAATGGGGCGTGTTGTGTAACCACACAACAACAGGTACATGCTGCCCCACCTGCCCCTGTCCTACTGCCACTGTCGCTAGCACATCTATTGGCTGGCCATCCCTGCCAACTAACCTCTCCTCTCCATCATCTCCAATCTCCATAAGAACATCCTCAATAATCTCCTCTCCTCCCCCAAATGGTCATCCCCATTAGAGTCGTCTCCATCACCATTTGAATCGTCCCCCCTGAACCTGCTACCTCCCCCGCTGGATCCGTCAACTGAGTAGGCCGATGCATATGCCACCATATATCATACGCAGCCGTATTCTCTGCATCTCTAACGATGCTCTTCCAATCCCACTGCACTGGCCGTAAAGTTGCAAAATCAGCTAGGGTGACCTGTGGTTGTATGGCTGCAGGCCAATAGGCCTCATCTCGAGGTGTCCACATGAATATCACCATCTGCTGCGGAGTGTCCTGTACCAAACCAGACTGTCGCATGACCCACAAGGATAGATACATATATATAGTATGGCCTCCTCGACCCATAAGGTGCCGCTACTGAAATGCAAAAGGGAGATGAATGCCATCATATGGCCATGGCTCTACACTGATATATGGTTGCAGGGTCACACTAATAACATCATCTAGCATCCTCCTCCAATGCCGCACTTGCCCAGTATATGTGTACTCTGTATCCCGATATAAAAACACAAAAGCATCAAATGGCCGCTGATAATACCCACATGTCGGCCTGGTAATTGGTATGTGCTCCCAAATCCATACATGAAGCAAAGTGACTTCGGCTGACAATGCTCTATCATGTAGGTAGGCGACTGTATGCATCTCATGGTATAACTGCCCCAACATCACTGGTCCCTAGGCATAAACAGTCTCATGCCCCACCATCCCCTCTATCATCCCGCCCCAGCCAACCGAAAAACCCCTGCCTTGCTTGTCAGGCATCACGACCCCTCCAATCAAAGCAGATAGGAATAAGACAAAGGGATCTGCACCCGTAGCCAGTGTCCCCTCATAGTCCATCTCTCTCCCGTCCGTAGAGAGCACAATGTGGTCTGCTCCAAACACTCTGATCAGGGCATTCCACCCCATCCTCGTGTTATATCGAACCCGCTGACCTCGAATAGGTAGCTTGAGGATGCGATAGACATCCTCAAGTGTAACGGTCATCTCACCAGTCAGCAACAGAAAGCCATAGGTCTCAGAGAGATACCGCTCCACAATCACTGTCATCAGAGCTCTATGAGCTCGTAGAACTAGCATCGACGACACCATCAAAAGACCTAATCTCGCCAACCACGCTCGCATAGCATCATCAAAATCATCGAATAGTGCCATCACAGAGGGAACTTATCGCTCTCGTGACTGCAATATAAATCGCTGTGTATCCTGCATACACATCATTATGGTTAGATGTCAACCTATCTATTTCTAAACCAACCTTTTTCTTTTAAATGTTTAAAAAGCCAGCATCATGTGGCACGAAAACAGATAACTCCTTGTGCCATTTTTACAATGGTGCTAAAATTTCCTCTAAATGGCACTAATACAGAAAACTGTGCCACTGTGCAGACCTCTTTGCGCTAATCCAAACCATAGTGCCACTGCGCACTATACATGGCACCATTTTGCCCAATGGCGTCACTATACCTTTTGTGTTAATTCACACAATAGCACCAATAAACCAACAAGCACCAAATCAGTAAATAGTGCTAATTCAAAAAATAGTGCTAAAATGCAACATAACGCTATTCCCCAGGATGACACTATACCAGAGAATAGCGCCACTTTCACCCCAATTTGGCGCTAAAATGCCAAATTCTATTCTTCTGCAAATTGTGATAATCTGGAGGATAGCGCTAAAAAACCTACCTAATGGGGACAAACCACCCTAACCTACCCTGGTGGATAGCGCCAATCTAGAGGATGGCGCTAGTCTGCCTTGCTGTTGGTGCTACACGCTCCAACCACAAATTCCAAACCCCCAAAATGCATGTAAAATAAAAAAATTACAAAGACAGGGTTAGGCCCTACCGGGGGTCCAGCGTCTAGTACCTGGCCAAACTCTCGGAACCGCTCAGAGATGTGTCGAAGTCGCGGGAATTAGGGGTTGTGGTTAGCCATCTCTCCTTCGTCCTTTCTTCTCCAAAGTCAAAAGTGTGCAAATGTGGCACTCTAAGGGCCCACTTTGCCTAATATAGTGGGCCATGTCATACTTCCACCCCCTCCTTTTCCCTCCAGGGTGCAGATCTCAACCTTTTTTCTCTGTTTTTCTTCTTGTCATCCTCTTTTCCCATCACCTATCCAACTTTCACTCTCGTCGCATCCTTTCCGAGAACTCACCCAGAAAATTTTTATTTTCCCGCCGACCTCTCGAGGGCGCATCCCTTATCCATCTTACTCCTTCTTAGCAGCTAGGGAATATTTTTCTTCGACCTGACGCCACTTCCCTCCTAGGTCCAGACGCCACGTCAAAGAGGGGCAAATGTAGACACCTAAAAATGTCTTCTACCATCAAACTGACTCCTGACAACTCTAAATGCACCATTTTCCCTTCTAACCAATTAATTAAATTTTTATTTAATTAATTACCCCTTTCATTTTCTAAATTCACACCATTTTATCCCTAAAATTGAATTAATTTCATTAATTCAATAGTCCAAACCTTAGCTAATTAATTTAATAAATATGCAATATTTATTAAATCAATTTCCCCCTTTTCACTAAATCTAATTAATTAGTTAAAACCATGTTAACTAATTAATCCAGCCTATAATTGACCCATCCCTACCCTAGACAATTAAATAGCTATTATTTAATTGACTACCCTAGCCTACCTCATCATAGCCCTAGGATTAATTAAATAAAACCTTTGTTTAATTAGTCTTAACCCCTTCATTTGGGTGGTCAAACCTTGTTTAACACCCTTCCCCACATCCTCCAAATAAAAAATTGAATTAAATCTACATAAATCAATTTTTAATCTAAAAACATCCCACATCATATTTATGTCTCCTTACAAACCCATACTCATTTATTTCCTCTCTTCCCCAAATAAATTTTTAATTCATTTAAATTCTCCAATATGAATCCTTAATTCCAAAATAATCCTTCACCCCCATGCTCATTAAATAACCCCTTTTCCTAAAATGAATAAAAGAATCACTTTTATTCCTAGCCCTCCATTCATTCAAAATTCAATCTAGGCCCTCCACATCACTTTTATCCTCCACCATTGATCTTCCAAATCAATCTCCACCATTGGATCAAAATCCCTTCCAAAAAACTATAAATAGAACCTCTTACAATCCATTTTCATGATCCAAGTTTATGCAAAGTTACCATGTCAAAATCACTTTTGAGCTAGAATAAGTGAGTTGCAAATTAGAGTAGCATTTCACATTCAAATCCATTGTCTAGGGATTATTTTTGTTTAGGAGCTTGTTTTGGGTGCAAAGGCCCCTTCCTCCCTTGATGGGATTGGGTTTGTATGTGAGGTATAACTTTGTGTTTATTGCATTTTGTTTAGTATTTCTACCTTATTTGCATATCTAATCTACATCTGTATCATAGGATGTTATGTTGTGATGTTTTGTGTAGATTAATCTTATTATGTGTATCATGAGATTATTTGATGATGGTTCTTATTTAGTCGTTCAATAATTGATTGCTATGTGTGTTGTGATTACGTGTTTGATGTGATGGTGAAAGGGACAGTGTCGCATTACTCATGCGTGAGTACTCTGTTATGCTGCAATTCCCTTTCACAGTGTATTTGACTATATGATTATATATATATATATATGTCTATTTGTTCGACTGTTTGGTTGCTGTAGGATGCGGGTACGAGGCATTGACTCCACCTAAATTGACAGGTCTGAGTGTGCCTTAAACCCAGTGGAAACTATTGAATGGAGATAACATGTGGTCCCCTAGTTAGCCATCATCCTTGAAAAGGATGATAATCCAGTTTTGCACCTAGTAAATGTTGTGTGTATGGGCATAATGGTCAGTCACTGTCATTGCAGTCATGCTTTTGATCGTGCATTGTGTCAGATATTGTTTGGCATTTGGGTTATTTTGTTTGGAATTGTTTGATTAATGTTTTGGTTAATGACTTCATTAAAATAAAATTATTAAGTCAAGAGGGCACTTTGATAAATAAATATAGATGCTTTTATGTAAATTATAGTTGTGGGGAAATATGTATTATTATCTTTGAAAAATATTCTCTTTCTTTATTATTATTGCCTTGAGTAATTATTTTCTATTTTGGCCACTTGGAAAAAGTGGTAGTTACGCACCTCAAGAGGGAATCTTAGAAATAATTGTTTCTGTTGTGTAAGAGACTAATTTTAGAAAAGTAGAAAGAAACTATTTTTGTTTGGTTGTAAATGAAATAAATAGCAAATTCTAAAATAAATAAAATCAGAGAGAAATTATTGTTTGGTTAAAATAGAAAATTGTAAGAAAGTAATAAAGCATAATCTTCTGGAAGAAATTATGGGGGTGGTTATGCATGCTCAATTTTATTTTGAAATCTTAAGACATAATTTGGGGAGGAGTGTGCATTTGAAAGAGGGAATATGTTTTATGTTTTGGGGATCTCTCTTTCAGGAGGTTTTCATTTTTCCTTTGGCACCATAAACCATATTTTCTAGAAGAAAAGACTTGGGGAAAAATGGATGCGAGCTACAAATTTTGTGAAGATGTGGTAGAAGTAATATTCCAAGTATGGACTGAGATATGAATCTGATTTATTGTTGCATTCGATTTAGTAAAATATTATGTGAATTCTCTTCTACATTTTCTGAACCTAGTCTAGTATGTTAGCTATAACTTTATTTTTATGAATTGGGTTTCTCTAATGTTTTTATATATTGTGCACAGCCTCGATATCGAAATCATATCCAAAGCTCAGCCATACCTAATTTTTTATTTTTGAGATATGAATATTTTGTGACTATCTACCTCTCACCCATTTCGTCTCTGTTTTACAAGTATGTTGCGTTAGCCATAACTTTGTTTTTACAAACTGATTTTCTCTAATTTTTTTATATATGGTGCATGGCCTAGACATCTAAATCATAGCTGAAAATAAGCCATACCCAGTTTGTCATTTTTGAGATATGAATATTTTGTGACTGTCTACCTCTCATCTACTTCGTCTTTGTTTTAGCAGTCTGTTGCATTAGAAATAACTTTATTTTTACAAACTGGGTTTCTCTAATTTTTTTATATATAGTGTATGGCCTAGATGTCTAAATCATATCATAAAATCAACCATACCCAGTTTGTCATTTTTGAGATATGAATATTTTGTGACTGTCTACCTCTCACCTGTTTCGTCTTTGTTAAAACAGTTAGTTGCGTCACCAATAACTCTATTTTCAAACTGGGTTTCTCTGAGATTTTTCAACAAATTTGTTTTGTGCATATCCTATGATCATTGATTTCCATCATATGACTATTCTATAGATCACTCTGCGTGCTTTGTCTATGCTTTCACATTTTGCATTGTTGGTAGCTTCTAAAGCCTTCTCAACAAATTCATTTGGTGTTGATCCTATCATATGCATGTGTTTAAAAGTGTGGTTGATTTGATGAAGATGTTAGATCTATAGGAATGTTTTGTTGTTCTGTATTGCTTTCCTCTCAAGCTAACCTTAGAACAAGGTTCTTTCATTGTAGCTTCGGGTTTTGTATCTTGTGATTCGAACTAGTGTAAGATATTTATAGCATTCTAATATTATAGGCTTTTAGCCTTGCTTATACAGTTATATTTAATAGTATTTATAAAATTGTCTAGAATATTAATGAAATCTACATCAGTGTAAATAGTGTAAATAATTGTTGTGTTTAATTTGTATGCCTTAGAATTATTTGCAGTTTGTTCGCAATCATTTTAATTAAATGAAATTAAAGTAAGTCTTGAGAATTATTAGTTAAAATATTGATACTCATGGACACTTATATCTTATGATCATATTATAACTGTTACTGGTGATTAGAAAGTTATAGTTCTGTATTGATGAGATAAATTCACTTTATAATTGTTAGATGATTGATCATGCTTGGATTAATGTTACATTCCTTAAAAATATTTTTGAAGGGTATTAGTTTATGATGTTCTTTGAGAGTGAATGTGATGTGAAACCATTGTATTTTTAATGGTGTCAAGTGTTGTGTCATTGGAAGAAGTTGTGTCCAGAGGCCTAGGAGGGTGTGATCGTGTGGGGTTGGCTATGTGTGCATCATGTGAGTTGAATGAAATGCATTCTTGAAATATTGTCTCCTATTCATGTTAGTATGATACATGTGCAAGATGGATAATGCCTTTCTCAGTGTATCTATTCATGTGGTTATGATGACTGTGCAAGATGGATAATGCCTTGCTTGGTGTACCTATTCATGTGGTTATGATAACTATGCAAGATGGGTAATGCCTTGCTTTGTGTAATGTGAAATGATGTATATTTTGTGTTGTAAATTTATCATGATGAGAAATGTGATAGCTCATGCTTGGGTTTTGTTTTAGGTTTTGAGAATCTATATGCAGTGAAGGGGGAGTGGATTTCAATGTGGGGCCAGTGCCCAAAGTGGCTTGTCAGGGTAACCCATTAGAAGTTGTTAATCTAGTGATAACTTAATAATAAATTTAGAGGGTTGGATAGTTTACACACTAATCAAGATAATTGGATGCCTCACTCATGCATGTAGTGCTCGTTCAGGCTAAGGATGAGATGAGAAGGCCGTGGTTGGAAAAATCAACTTCCTTCTCCTCATGAAAAGAATGTTGGTTCCGCATGTGTCACCCTATGGGGCTGGCGCCTAGTGAGAGACTGTTAGGGTAACTATAGATGGGGGCCAGTGCCTAGCGAGAGACTGTCAGGTAACCCATGGATGGGGGCCAACATCTAGCTAGAGACTGTCAGGGTAACCCATGCTAGGACCATGCGATGACGCTCATCCCTACTGCAGTCTAGCATTCTCTAGTTGTGTTCTCCACTTTGTTTTGTGAATGCCTCTGGAAGTGTTGTTTGATTTACTTGTGATGTTCTTCTTGACTCATGTTGTATTGAAGTCTTGTGTAGTCCTTGCATCTATTAGTCTACTGTCTTTCTTGATTGTTCTCTTAGTGGGACTTTATTGTTATCTCCTAGCACGGGGGTGGACCTTAGGGTTCCACATGGTCGGGTGGTTGTGCTTTTATCTCCATTGGTTTCCCTTGTTGTTGTTCGTGCACAAGAAGGATGTACCTTGTATGACAGATTTCAAATCTTGGTTTAGATTGAGGAGATAGATAATTATGATCATGTTCCATTCTTGTATATCAGTTGAATCATGTACTGTTATCTTGATGTATGTACTCTAATGTAATCTAGATAGCAATATTGTAAACAAAGTAATGTTGTACTCTCTTATAAATGAACTTGTTTATGTACTCATGATCCTATTGCAAGATCCTGATGTTACTTATCTGATGATATAAAATTGGAATTGTATGTGTTTATTTATCTGATGCAATTAGACTTAGAATGAACTGTGTTTGTTAGTTAATTCGTAATGTTGGTTAGATTTTGTTTTAGTTCATTAGTAATGTAGCCATGGAACCCTAGAGGATAAAGCTTAATTTAAATGTTATGAATAAATATATGATTGTTGTTATTTCTCTCATTTCAAAAAAAATATTTGACCTTTTTGTAAACTTAGTTGTGTTATCCTCTGGGTTCCTTGGCAAGGCATTACAGATCATATCACAATGGATCCCAATGAGCATAGTGGTAGTCAATATCCTACTTATATCAAGTATGAAGAAAAGAAAGTCATAGAAGATATCATTGAGCATTCATATGATCAAGGAATGACTATAGAAAACAATGATCTTGAAACTACAAGTATACACAATGATCAAGGGACAATGAGTCTACATGATGAGCTAGTACAAGAATCCCATCAAACAAGATCTACTATCTTTATCAAGACAAATTTACTCATAGAAGAGACAATAGTAAATTCAAATTAGTCTCAACAAAATACTAAGGAGTTAGCATCATGTTTCAAAGATGACAAATATCCCATCATGAATAAGATATGTCAAAGCATGGATTATCATGGAAAGGGATTGGGCCTTTATGAACAAGGAATCCTAGATCCTATCCCAATCCACATCATACATAGTCTAAGTATTGGCACATAATTATCTAAGGAATCTAATGATGTTAGTGATACTTCCAAGATCACTAAGGAAACCTTGTCCAATGAGAGCATCGAGATAGGGACCATTTGTAGCCCTTGCACTAAACTTGTTGTCAATAATCTCAATAATCCTTCCACTTCATCTTCCACCATCACTTATCTTCCAATTCTTCCACTTGTTGATTAGGACCAACAAAATCATAGAACATACAAAGTAAAAGCTTCAAATCAAATGTCAAAAGTGTTAGAAGTGAACAATCAAGGAAAGCATATCAAAGCAATATGGGTCCCAAAACAAAATGGACCAAGCATGTCAAATAAAGTAAATCTTCCAAATACCATGAGCTATGAAAGGTATCAAAATCAAAACACGCCTTGCATATAATAGGTTCCCACAACCTTATAATCTATACAAGAGTGTTGGTCCTAATTACCATCCTAGTTCCATATCTCCACTTCATAATTTCAAATTGAAATTCCATAATCCACCAACGTAAGTTTGATGAGTCAAAAATCTATCAAACCCATTTACATCTCCAACATATCCCACTAAAGAGAATATGTCACAATCACCTAATCTTGCATCCAATATCCCCCACATACATACAAAATCACATCTCAAACCTAAGAAATCTAATTCCCAAATCTGTCATGTTGTGGCAGCAACACTTCACTATAAGGGCTATGATGGTTCCTGATCGAAATGTAATCATTTGAACAAGGCCAACTTAGTTATCGATGAAGATCACACAAACATTAAAAGATTGTACACGGGCACTTTAATCCTCACAAAGCAGTTACTTCAAGCAGGACATTATTGGCATGTTATGGCAATGACATCTACATCGGCTAAATCCAATAAACAGGGACATTGCAGACCATTTTGAGTATCAAGTTATCAATTCTATCCAATTAGCACACAAAAAAAAGAACATTAAAATAGGAAAGAGAAATCATTCATCCAATGGTGAAAACCATTTCCATGGCACCTTGGATAAGTACCATGATGAAAACCCGTTTGTGGGCGTCATGTGTAAATTGATTGTCAATGAACTTTGCACTTGGGGGCAAGTTGTCTTATCTATCCCATACCAGTGTATCATTTACTTATCATCATAACCCATCATATCCATATTTCCTTGTTACCATTCCCCTTCATCATTCCTTCTACTCAACTTAGATCTTGATAACAACATTGAGCTTGATAAAGTTGAGGCATGATTTTGATACATGCTTTGATAAATGCTTGACATAGCCAATCTTTTTGGAACATATATTCCAACCATCCTATTATATCATATGTAATTCACTATATCCTTTAGTCCAACATCTAAATGAAAGTTGCAGAGTAGGGGCATCTTATTCCTTTGAGAGATAGTCCTTAGAGGTTACATCTTACCTCTTTCCATTTATCTTTCCTATTCATCTCCTTTCACTAATCCCTTCACCCATCCATCTATTAACAATCTTCCTTTCCATTCATTATCTCTTACATCATCCATCCACTCCAATAAGTTCATTAGCCTAAATCAACCAACTTTCCCATCCTTATTTCTACACTTAGTGCTCCCTTGTCACTAGTTATCATATGGAGACCACAATCCTATCCAGATGTAGTGTAATCCCATCGAAAGCAATCCGTTGCAATTATCCAAAGCAATCCAAGAAAAGCCTCATTCCAAGCACTCCAACGCAATAATCCCAATCTTGATCTTAAAGAAGTTAATCCATCACAAGCGATCCGAATCCATATACATCTTGCAAAGAAATCTATCCTATTATCCCAAAGCACTCCATTGGTCTTGTTTCTAGCCTTGCTATAAATCCTAATCAACTTAATCCAATCAATGATCATCATCCTCAAGATATATCATTCCCCCTCATTTTATTCTCGGGATATATCATTCCCACATCAACAATGCTATCATCATCATCATCAATCCATCATCGATTTTCAACTTGACTAGGGGCAAAATTGTGTTTGTCTTTGTATTTGAATGATTTTTTGCATGCATGCTTGCTTGTGTGTGTATGTTATCATTTTTCCTCTGCATAAGTCCTTGCAACATACCTACCACAACGTCATCATGGTCTTTCATATCATGGTGCCATCGGCATATGCTTGCTTGTGACTTTAATCCTTTTATGCATTTGACACATCGTCACCTTGATCTTTATATCATGGTGCATAACATTAGGTGCTATATCAAACATTAGGTTGCTCATACCGGCTCAACATGAAAATCCTTTTTTCCATCATTTTCATTCTATCCCTTAGCCTCATCTTTCCTTTCTATCCATTTCGAGAGCCTACCCATGTTTTTCATACCCACCTATCCTCTCAAGGGGGCATCGTCCCATCCTCCTTTTTTATAAGCCCCATCCTTTTTCCACCATCTATATTTTATTCTTCTTTGAAATGACCTTGCTTTTTTGCAACATTGTCTCAAAGAGGGGCAAAATGTAGACACCTATAATTGACCACTTTATCGCAAAACCTATTTCACTCACAATCAAGTCCTAATTCCCTAAATTGACCATTTATCCCCTATTTTTGATCAATTATTGATGGGGAGCCTCATACACTAACTTAGTATATGCTTGGTGTGATTTGCTAATACCGGTGGCAATACTCTAATTCACCATTACGCCCGGTCAACATTTGTATCTAACGAAAGATACATTATCAATGTACATTCCCCCACATGCATTTGCGATATACATTCGCTATATACATTCAAAACTTACACTAATGCTAGTGTCTTCGGCGGGACTCTTGTCATCGGTGAATGATCATACATTTAGGCCGATGCGCCGATGGAACCACCCCTCGTCAGTGTGACGAATGCCTTCGGCCAAACCCTCAGATCTCTTGCTACCAGCCGTTTCCTCCCGATGGATCTCTAACTCCTTCACTCAAACCCTAGCACATGGAGATGCTAGGTGATCTATTGTGCACAACCTGTGATTTGGAACATTTGCACTATCGAACAGGAAAACAAAACAAGAAGCAGACGGATATGGTATATTGAAGCCATTCCATTGATTTCGACAGAAATCTCACCAGTGGAATGCTTCACATCGACATTCTGCAACAACAGAAATATAGAAAGGAAAGGAAATCTACAGTTATGCAATTTCGTATTTACAGAGAATGGAAACAAATAGACACCACAGAAAAGATTGATTTCTCCTTCACAATGCTCGGTTACATACACACAATTGCATTTAGTTACAATGAATATGATATCTCCATTTGGTTCAATCCTCTGGGTTTATAAAATTGCCCAAAGTAGTACCAAACTGACTCCAAGCAGCTGGGAGATCAATCCAAGCGGTTGGGAGACAACTGTTTTTAAATAGCCTCCAACTGCCCTACTGCCTATTTTTGGCATTATGTAGTTACAATTTGACAAAAGTGCCCTAAGTCACTTGGGACTTACAAAATAAACCTAAACACAAACTGGAATGACATGCATTGGTCAAATAGACATTATTACAACACAAAACATGATTTTCTAAATAAAACATGATTCAAATGCCTCATGGAGGCCACCTAGTGTTAGGTGCTCCTGCACCATACACCCCACCTAGAAAAGAACTCATGTCCCATGAGTTGAGTCTGTGTCTTGCTCCCCCTATATCCTTTGCTGCATCATGCCTTCCCCATGATGTCTGGACTGCAACTTGCTGCCATGGAATAAAAAATTTAGGCCTAGCATTGTAGGCTTTACTCACACCTTGCCATGAGTGAGTACTTGCAATCAAACTTGGATGTTGCATGCCATGATTGCTTACTGTCATCTTTGCTTGAACACCTACATTAAAAACCTTGTTTGATGCTTCTTGTACTGCTGCTATGGTAGAATATGTTTGCCTTGCAACTCTTATTGGCTCTAGAGGACAAATAATGGTCCCTACTATGATAGTATCCTCTTTGTTCCAATCAACTTGTGACTGCTTGCAGACTTGCTCTTTGACCTTTTACTGATCCATCTCAGACATTACTATCTGATCTCCATCATTCAAAACTGAAATCACCTTCAAACTATGATCTTTGGTATCCTCACTCCTTGAGGTATCCTTAACTTTCCTTGTTTCTTCTTCATTGTTGTTTACAAACTCTTTCTTACCCACCAAAATAATCTTGGCTGCCTTCTTTGCTTCAGTATCCTCCTGTAATGGTGTCATCACAAAAGTCTTTCCATCCTTCTTGATGGTGTATGTGTTAGCATATCCATCATACAATGCTTGCCTATCAAATTGCCATGGCCTACCTAAAAGTAGGTGACAACACTCCATGGGCAAAATGTCACATAAAATTCTCTCCTTGTATTCTCTAATCTGAAAATCAACATATGCTTGTTCACTTACCAAAAGTGATTGACTATCACTTACCCAAGATGCCTTGTAAGGGGTTTGATGAGGAATCCTTTCTATGTTTAATTTATCCACCATTTCCCTAGACACCATATTATTGATTGAACCAGAATCTATGACTACCTTGCATATTTTACCTTTGCTTTTGCAATTGATCCTAAAAAGAGCTCTCCTCTGTGATGGTTCAGTCTTCACTGGTTCTTTGAGCAACGTCCTCTTGATCATTAGACTTTCTCCCACTTCTGATGCCAAATTTATTTCAGGAGATGTCACACTCCTTGCATCTTCTTGAATTAAAGTGGTTCTCTTCTCACCACCATGAGAAGTTGAGGTCTTCTCTAGACACTTGTATGCCAAATGCCCTATCTGATTGCAGTTATAACATCTCATGTTGGAGAACTTGGATCCTCTGTCTGATCCATTTGCCCCACCTCTTTCATTTGGCCTTCTTCCTCGGTAGCCTCCTCTGCTACTTGAGTCTCCAACTTGCTCTTCTTGGCTAGACTCACCACTAGGCCTCTGGTTAGGACTTCTACCTCCAAAACTGCCTCTAAAATTTTTGTCACCTCTTCCTCTACCATCTTGCTCATTCTTCCTCTTTATCTTCTCTTCAGCCTTTAAGGCCATTTGGAAACACTTGTTCACTGTTTCTGGTGCTAAAATGTTGATCTCATCTTGGATGTTCATCCTTAGGCCATTCAAGTACCTGGCCACCTTCTTTGACTCTTCTTCTTGTCTCTTTGATCTAAGACTGAGTTTATGAAACTCTTGTGTGTATGCATTCACATCAAGGTCTCTCTATCTGAGATTCTACAATTTCTTATACATCTGCACATCATAGTCCAGGGGTAAGAATTATGTCTTGAGTTTGGTCTTCATCCTTCCCCAGGAGGTTATCATATTCTTCCCCTCCTTGACTCTCTCTCCTTGTTCATAATTCCACCATGCAAGAGCAGATCCCTACAATCTTGCCTTTGCCAACTTAACCCTCTTATCATCAGGGACTTCTTTATATTCGAAATGATTGTTCAATGCCTCAATCCAGTCAATCACCTCTTCAGCTTCCATACTTCCACTATACATAGGTAACCCATCTATGGTGTCCCTATTGACTAACTTTAATGCATTTAAAAATGCCCTCTGGACTGCTGGTATCTCCTCTGTCTTTTTACTAGTTTCCCCAATTTATGTATTGCCAAGTTCATCATTGTCACTTTCATCTTCCCTATCTTTGCCTTTGGACTGCTTGAACTCTCCCAACTTGGATGCAAGCATCTCCTCGATTAGCTTTTTAACGGCATCCTGTGACATACTTTTGGAAGGCATCCTCTCTGCCTCTGTCTCGCTTTCTTTGTCTGACATAAACATTCACAAATGGCACCCAACACCAATACTCCTGCAAATCCTCAATTCAATTTGCCGCCCAAATCTTTTTGGGCTCTAATACCAATATGATGGGGAGCCTCATACACTAACTTAGTATATGCTTGGCGTGACTTGCTAATACTGGTGGCAATACTCTGATTCACCATTACGCCTAGTCAACATTTGTATCTGACAAAAGATACATTCTCAATGTACATTCCCCCACATGCATTTGTGATATACATTCGAAACTTACGCCGATGCTAGTGTCTTCGGCGGGACTCTTGTCATCGGTGAACGCTCATACATTTAGGCCAATGCACCGATGGAACCACCCCTCGTCGGTGTGACAAATGCCTTCAACCAAACCCTTAGATCTCTCACCGCCAGCCGTTTCCTCCTGATGGATCTCTAACTCCTTCACTCAAACCCTAGCACATGGAGATGCTAGGCGATCTACTGTGCACAACCCACGATCTAGAACATCTGCACTATCGAATAGGAAAACAAAACAGGAAGCAGATAGATATGGTACATTGAAGCCATTCCACTGATTTCGACAGAAATCTCACTAGTGGAATGCTTCACATCGACATTCTGCAACAACAGAAATATAAAAAGGAAAGGAAATCTACAATTATGCAATTTCGTATTTACAAAGAATGGAAACAAATAGACAACACAGAAAAGATGGATTTCTCCTTCACAATGCTCGATTACATACACATAATTGCATTTAGTTACAATGAATATGATATCTCCATTTGGTTCAATCCTCTGGGTTTATAAACTTGCCCAGAGTAGTACCAAACTGACTCCAAGCGGCTGGGAGATCAATCCAAGTAGCTGGGAGACAACCATTTTTAAATAGCCTCCAACTGCCCTACTGCCCATTTTTGGCATTATGCAGTTACAATTTGACAAAAGTGCCCTAAGTCACTTGGGACTTACAAAATAAACCTAAACACAAACTGAAATGACATGCATTGGTCAAATAGACCTTATTACAACACAAAACACAATTTTCTAAACAAAACATGATTCAAATGCCTCATGGAGGCCACATGGTGTTAGGTGCTCCTGCACCAATTATCCCCTAATTATCATGATTTCTCATATTTACCTAATTGACCCAATTATCAGGACCTAAGGCTATCATTGTCCCTAATTTATCCCTACATTTTAATCGTTTTCCCTAGGCCATAAATCATTTCCCTAAGTCATAAATACCATTTCCCACACATGATTTAATTAGATTTATTAATTAATTCCCTCTTAAACTACCAAAAATGAATAAAAGAAATATAAAAATTCTTTAATTTCAACCTAACTAATTCATAACCATCTCCCAAAAATATTAAAAATCAAATAATAATTCCTTTAATCCTCCACCATCGATCTCATAATTTCCTAACTATTGTGTGGTCTCACAATATGCCCCATTTTGCCTTAGCAAAATAGGGACCCAACCTTTTTGCTTTTGTTTTGCTTGTGTGTTTTCCCTTTTTGGGCGGTATAGTAAAATTTCATGTCCTCATCCTTTCAAAATTCAAGGTCTAAATTTTTCCTTGCAAAAGTCACCAATAGATAAAGAATGAAATTTTGAGTAACTTTGCCTTTTATATCACATCAAAATTCAACAAGGTGAAAAAGTTAGGCACGATCAAAGTTTTGGTCAATAGGATGGACATTTGGACATGGATATTTCACATTCACTGAATATCCATATCCATTCCAAATATCCATATCCATTGTACGGGTCTTAGCTGGTACCTATACTACACTTTAGACACCTAAGTCATAGGTTCGGACCTGAAACAATTATTAAATCAAATTAAATCAATAGTCATCCATGGGCTGGTATTAGTCTTATTAAGTATTCAAATATCCATGTCCCCTTTGGCTATCAAATTTATCAAGATAAGTTGTGAAGCTGTCAACTGGATGGATATTTCAACACAGACATTTTGCATTCATCGAATATCCATATCCCTATGACGCCTATCAAATTGGTTCCCATGGAAATATTTTGAGGTTTGGACATTTTCTACCTGATATTTGTCACATGGATATTTAATTTCAAATATCCATTTGTGAGATATCCATATCCCTGCTTTGTATTAAAACTCGATCCCGTTACCTTCGAACCCTTTAAACGTTGACTATTCAAAGGGATATTTTTGACATGGATATTTTGACATGGACATTTTGCATTAACCAAATATCCATGTCCCTACAAAATATCCATATCCATAGAAATGTCCACATCCATACCCATAGCAAGGACCTTGCGCCACATGTCCTTACTGTTGACTTTTCAACAGGAATATTCTGCATAGGGACATTTTCACCACGGGTATTTTATATATCCCAATTTTAAAGATGAATTAAGTCTTGATACTTATTCCCTCAGTCAATGGTGTTTGACCATGATCCCTGCTGACATCATATGGATATTTTCATATGGACATTTCGAACGGGATGCTAAAACACTAAATATCCATGTCTAGATCTTCCCGCATTTAATGTTACACATGGAAGCCATTGGCCTTTTGAATTCAAAAGCGTGCTTTTCAACATCTATTATCTTCTCCCATGTCCACACTGGAAAATCCTAGCTAACTGTGGGGAGGGTAATTAATTTGCCCTAATTCACAGATTTCTAAGGATAAAAGATAAATTTACCCAGCATTGTTAATTACAAAAGTATTCGAAAGCTAAAATTGTAGAGAGCTCATAGCAATTCAAGGTAATTTACAATCAATTCAAAGGAGAATATAGGTAGTTTTACAACTAATAGAGAATGGATAATGGAGAATGAGAACAAGTGTGCTCAGTTGAATGACAGTCATATATGCATTTGTATAATCAAGTTTAAAATTTCATTTGCCAGGTATGAATAAGACAAAACTTCCTTATCAATCTTTTTACAGTTACACTTATAATTACCTATGGTAAATCATATGGAGTGAAGGTATTTTCCTTAGGGTAAATCCAAATTTACATGTGGGTATGATAGATGTAGAAATATACAATGGGATTTAAGGTTAATTTACGTGTTTAGGCACCTAAACCCTAGGATTAAACCTTGGATGCTTATGATTCATAGGTCAAGATGCAGAATCAAAAAGACCGAAGGGACACCGAGTTCAAGGCAGACTTGTTTCCCATCCCAAGAGCCATATGCCATAAGTATGGATGTGCCAGCGATACACATTATGGGAACACAAATATGGATGATTTTAGGGCACATATTGTAACATCCAAGTTCTAAAACAAGTCTAAACATATATATTTACCAGGAGATAAATCATGCAATGTAAAAATGATGGTAAAATTTTTTATTTTATTTATCTTTAAAAATCAAGTTACAACAAATTGCATAATTTCTTTTCATAAATAAACATGATATCAATATGACATATTATCTTTTACAAGTACAAGTATCTGCAATAGAAAATCATTTACATAGCCTTTTAATACACAAGTCACAAGAGTTGGTGCATCTAAAAATCTGACATCTTTATCACACTTGCCTTGGCATGTTTTCTGCTAGAGAGAGAGAGTATCTTCCTAGTGTTTTACCTCCATCCACAGATCAACGGTCTCCCACACATCTTCCACATAGGAAGTGGCCCTACCCTTCACAAGGTATATAGACTAAAGGTGACTAGTGGTAATTTGCCTTCCAAGTACATAGTGTTGTATCCTACATAACTCTATCAATCATACAACCCTAGATAGCCTCTAGCTAAGTATGATTTTTCCAATAGGTTATGTAATCTAGATACGATGAACCAACAATGCATGCAGAAAATGAATGCATTACTTTGGCCAAAGTTTTATTATAAATAGACATTCACAATGAACATAGTTGTAATGTTCACCCACCCCAACTCGACTTGGATACTATCATATTCCTACAATTTTGACTTGGTCAACTATGTTTTACCATGTAGTCTTGACAACTTCAATATTCTAGTCTTCCTGACTTAGACATATTTTTAAACACTGTCATTGTTTCATAGATCTCATGGATTTACTTTTATATAAGGATATCCCTTTGCATCCTTGCATTATCTAGGTTCCTTGACTTATCGACACTTGTTTAAACTTAAGTCGATTTGTAAACAATCTAATAGGTTATCAACCAAGGATAAACATTATCAATAAGGTTACGTCATCCTTTCGACAAGTAAATAAAATGAACATTATTATTTAGGGTACTTGACCTTCTTTGTTGACCCATATAGAAATAGCTAAAAGAAGTTGTAACCTAAAAAGGTACATTTAATAACTTAACCCTACTTGGTCAATCTAGGGTTTGCTTTTCCTTTTCCATGATAATGGAATATCAAACAATCGATTCTAGAAAGATTAGTGTTTAAGTAAATGATTTTCCTTTAGTCTTCTTTCAACTTAAAGGTCGTTTCAAACTTCCAAACAAGTCTACTTTAAAATATAAGAGAATACCTCAATAACAATAAAGCCAAATGATTTGACTCCAAGTCTAAGCTTATCCCAAGTTTAGTTGGACTCTAACTAGTTGATAGTCCAATCCCATTTGGTATCCATTTGAACTCATGTTTTAAGTTCTTCCCTTTTTGCATACTGAACTATAAAGAGTAAAAAATAAATGAGTGTTTTCATCTAAGTTGATGTAGGGAAATTCACTCACTTTGAACATCCCTAAAGCAAAGTATTCTCCTAATGATATTAATATCCATTTGAAACTAAAGTTTTCTAAGACTAAGAGAATACTATTTTCGAGACATCATAAGACTTGCAAATTCTTCTCTATCGAGTAAGAATAAACATTCAAAGTAAGGGTACTTGCCCCTTTGTTGTCGATCTATTTGGTGATCACGAAGGTTTAGTATATAAAATTTCCCTATTGGGTCAAGTTTAGGTTTTATCCTTCCTATACCATCATAATGGAATAAAAAACATATATTCCCATAAAGTAATAATTTAATAAGCAAAAGGATTAACCCCTAGGTCTTATTCTGACTACAAGGTCATTTCTAATATCTCCACTTTTGACTAACTAGAAATTTTTTTTCCAAAGTTATGATTACTAAAATCAATCAATATTTATAACAAGGTTATTTTTCCTCGCTAGAATAAAACCTTATTTACTTCAAACCATTGAGTTCCATATAAGTTTAGAATGATGACTTAGGTTTGATTTACTAACTAGAAATGATCAAAAAATAGTTTAGGTTATTGCCAACCTAGATAATTGACTAATTCAAGTTAATAAAAGAACTAATCAAGACGCTATTATCATAAGTTTAAATAACCAATATTGCTCTTTTAAAATAGATATGTAATATATTTGGAATTCTTGTCATCATTGGAGCAAAATTTGACTATTCTTTTGAGTATCAAAAAGGTTAAATAATGAGCCACTCGACTTGACAATATATAGTCATCACATGCTTTACATGAGCTTAAAAAATGTTAAATCATATACCGATCACTAATAATCTTCTGGTTCATAAAAGAATAATATCAACTAACCCTATGTTTTACTAAAAACTGAGAAATCTAATTGCTCTACTCCATAATGATATTCGTAGTACACAAGGGGTATATGACAACATAAGTATTATATAACATACGAACTAGGTCATAAGTATTATATACCATACGAGCATGAGTGCATGGAACACATCAAACCCTTTCACAATCTACAAGCTATGTCACTAATATGTGTATGCATAGATATATAAGTAACAATTTCACTATCTTAAAAGACACAAAGTTCTCGACTCTGAATTATTCATAGAAATGAAATAGATTAAGACTTCGACAACATTCTAAGATATGCATAAGACTGCCAACATAACATATTATAATTATGATATCACAAAGAGAAAGAACCTAGTTATACACTTTGACAATCTGGAAACGTCTTCGGAAGGTTTTCTTTCCTTCACTGCTACCTGCAATACTAAACCTCTGTGACAACTTGTATCCTTTTGAAGAATCGACTCTAGCTTTTCGGTTTAAGACTCTCAGCCTACTATGTATCCTGACGGCTTTCTTATCTTAGCTAAGATATTGTTTCTTTGCTTCAGCTAAAAGAAACAAACTCTACTTTCCTATTTTCATAGAAAACTTCCTTTTCAAGACCATTTCCTATTCGCTACTGCCCACACCAAATCTCCCAAGCATAATACTCACCGTTTGGACTCATACAGAGTTGTTCTCCTTTTAAGACTCTCCCATGACTCTTAATGAGTCCTCTTATCATTAATCCCCCACGATTACAGTTAGAGACACAATGAACACATGTATAGTCCACATATACTTCGGTTACAACTGAATCCTCATAAAATGCAAGGTTTAACATATGTCGATGGGAAAATGTCTCACGTAGAGAGTGTAACGAATGTGGTTTGTAACACCACTAATTCCTCTCAAAGAGGCCGACATAACAATAATACTATTGTTTGATCATTTAGTGATCACATTGAATTGTTCGATCCACCACTAAGATAAAAGAAAAGCATTCTTATATACATTCCTATGGTTGCTCCATGTTTGAGCAAGCAGTTAATAATTATGAGGTGTTAGCCTCAAATTGATGTATATATATATTTATATATTTAAGTAATGGTTTAACATGACAACTACCTTACTTGATCATTTAAGCTTTGATTAAAATAGGATAATAATAATAATAAGTTGAAAGGCTTACGAATAATGTGAAAGGGTCGATCTTGTCTCTCCTTCACAGACTCTTGTTAAATCACATCAACTTGACTTGATAAGATCATCATATGACATTTAATGTCGACAATTTAACCTTCTATGAATTAATGATGCTAACACAACAATTTTGTGACAATGTCGATGTAAGATTACGTTAGTCATAAATGGACAACATTCTACTTAGAAGACATCATTTTCTTTTACGAATGACAATGTCGACACACAAAACTAGCCCAGAAAAGAATCAAAAGATATCGACTACTTGCTGAATAGATCCAAGAGTTATACTGACAAAATATGACTCACCTCAATCAATATCAATTCACAATTTGTTAAACACTTATACTCAGTTGGCAAATGAACACTCATAACCCGAGGTCTATACTCCTCTCCTTGAAAGATACTCTCTCTCTCTTTTCTTTGAGAGACATCCATAATCTACAATCCTATATAAAACTTGAAATTAACAGACTATGATCAGTGCATCATTATTCAAACGATAAACCAAATTCTCATAATGCAAATTATTAAATCGATATAACATATGCATATCCATAATTTCATAAATGACATTCAATAGAATCTATGTTTTTCCTTGATATTAATTTAAACATCAAATTTTTATCCCATTGATTCACTTTTATCCATGTAAAAGTAAAAATTAAAAACAAGCCAAAATTAGGGATGTAACACGGATTCTAGATGGAGAGGACAACCTGATCCTGAAGAGCATAGTACAAATGGGAATGTTCCATGCTACAGGTTTTCCTTATGCAGCTGAGGCATTGAAACTCATGATAGAGTGTGCCAACAACTACAATGTGGTTGCTAGGAGAGTTGAGAAATAGGGCATAGTGTATGCCAATTTCCTGGTGCAGGGCATTACAGAGACGTTCAAACTACCCACTTCCCAGGGGATGTACAAGATCAATATTGAGGCCTTAGTTGTTGAATACCATAAAGGCACAACATATTGTAAGAAAATTATATTTTCTACTTGGAGATCTCCTAACAAAGCTAAAGCAGTGGAAAATATGCTCTAGCATCTATTTAAATATGACTTTAGCCCAGAGATTGAGTATATGATTATTTTACTAAGTAGGATGGTGGGCAAGGAAGACTCAGGCACATTTGAACCATGGATGTTTGGCCTGATAAGGATGATAAAATATAGGGACCAAGTAGTGCAATGGGCTAGGCTGATCTATGATAACCTCCATGATGGTATGGTCTAGTGGAGGAAGAAGATAAGATTGTTGTACATGACCTCTTATGTTGTCTATGCATGTGCGTATAGGTCAACGTTTAAAGCATTGCAAATAGTGGGAAGGATTGGATGCCTCCCAAATGAACAAATGGTGTGGGAACACTACCCATAGTTGGAGAGATGGATGTCTATCCAACATTATAAAATGGTTAATGATTGCTGCATTATGCACTTGGTCCGATTGATGGAAGATGATAGAGCAAAGAGGCTGTCAAAAGAAGCCCAGGAACTAATTCAGTACAATGGGTCATGGTTCATCCAGTTCCCAACTTACACGTACATCAGGATGGAAGGCTTCCAAGGTAATCCATTCATGTTACCTAAATACCCTACATATAAGGTTATATTGTTAGAGGTCACTAGGCAAATTGTGCCATCATATGAGGCCTACAAGAAGAAGAATGGAAAAGGAAATGTAAGATTTCCAATGCATATATATTGGTATGCATGTGGCTTAATTAAAGGAGCCAAGAAGTTGAAAGTAGGGCTTCATGCGCTACATTTACAACTATTTCCACTAGTAAGATATTATGATCCTCACCACAGAATGGAGAGGTTTGTTAACAAAAAATTACAACATGAAATCCGCCTTGAAGACTACTAGGAAGATTGTGTTGATGACAAGGAGGTGAGGAAAAGAAGCTATCAAAGACTCACTTTGAACTAGATCTGGACATTGGGATGCCTGGAGGTCCCCCCTCAACTAAAGTCTTATGATGGGAATCTTTTGGATGTAGAATATGAAGAAAAACAAATATACAAAGAACCATTACCTTCCCTAGACTGGACAAAAGAAGAAGAGACATCTATAGATGTCATAACTACCAAGGTAATGACTATCACCAAGAATTGGGTAAATAAGAAGGTAGGAGAGCTAAAGGCTAAGGGTGTAGCCATCACCCAAGATAAGAAGAGGAATCAGAAAGAGAGAGATGATACATAATTTGATGATTTTCTTATTTGCAAAAGACAAATCGTGGAGGCCAAGATGGCACAAGTAGGACCTTTAGGGTATGAAGAAGAATTTGCAATAGAGGATATCACTATTGCCACAGTTCCATCACCTCCTAGGGAGGTGCCCCTAATGGCCATTCCTATTAAGAATACAGATACAAGAGAAATGGAATATGTAGATGTATTGAGAGGAGTGGACATACCCAAGTAAAAAGGAACCCAAATGACGGTGCCAAGGGCTTCAACCTCTAGGATTACGGATGTCCAAATGGAAGAAGCATAAGGGTTGGCTGAGATGGAATAGATATTTCCTCAAGGGAAATATTTGGCACAAGTAGCCTCAATGTTTGCTATACTTCAGGAGCACATGGTTAGGCAGGTAAAATCTCACCTTACTCCTATGATAGAAGTAGCAAGGGTGTTGCAACATAATGTGCCAGTGCCTGAGATAATAAAGGTGAAAAATGAATTAGCTGAAGAAGCAAGGGTGAAAGAACAAGAGAGGGCTACTGAGCAGCCATTATCTTTAAGTCAAATTATATAATTAATAAATGATGAAGTCACTAAGGATGTGACTAATAATCCAATGCGGATTTTTCTTACACCCATTGTGCTAACACCCCAAGACACACCTCAAGTGGAAGGAGAGCAAAGTCAAGAGGAAGTAAAAGGACCCCGTGGTACATGATGTTCTAAGTATAGAGGAGAAAAAATCTCTTGAGGATGTCATGCAATCTGGACAATTGGATATCCTGATTGATACCATTACAAGCCCTAAAGTGGTGGATCTATCTTACTCTATAGAGACAAATATACAGGCAGAAAATACTGCACAGGATGAACAAGAGCAGGGGGAAATGTACATGATATTGATATGGGTGATCCAAAGCATGATGTCCATGCTGACGAAGAAAATAAGTCTGATCAAGGACACACTGAGGAGGTGGTTGTAGAACAACAAATGATATTATCTAAGCAATAGGCTCAAACAAAAAATAAAGATGAGGAGATGGTAGAAGCTAGAAATAGTATAGAAATCCCTCATCAGGACCTCAGTGATCAAGCCTTACAGGGAGAACAACATAAGGAGGATCTAGAAGATGAAGCATAACAAGGTCTACATGCTAAATATGTAGAATGTCATGGAGAGCCTCATAGGGAGGAGCACAAGGAAGAGGAAACTGATAAGGAGGTTCCTCAAGATGTGAATAAAGAGCAACCTAGTCATGGGAAGGTCACCAGGACCAAAAACAACAAGTGCATCAAGAAGAGACTCAAGCAGGTAAAGTGCTTGATCAAGGGAATGCACATTAGGAGGGTAATCCAAAGGACATCCCACCTAATTAGAAAAAAGAGGATCAAGGTAAAGGTGATGATACAATAATAAATGATGCTCACATTGAGTGACCAAGTCAATAGAGACCAGATTCAAATGTGCCTGGGTGGTTAACATCAGAGGTAACAGAGCCTCCTACTTTTGATTCTGTTCCATTTGATTTTAAGTCATTGTTTTCCCTTGAAGATACAAAGCCCAAGTGCAGAGCCAAGGCTATGTCTGCAATCAAGAGGGATGCAATATGGGGAATAGAACAACCCAATTGGTTGTATCCATAGTAGATAAGAACAAAGGGGAAATAACAACCAATGTATTTTAGATAACAACTATTGATCTAGGGCATGCGACCATAGAGAAGAGATAGAGGAACTTAGGGAGAGTACAGATATTGTAGCTGCCCGCATCCAAAAAACCAAGGCTAAAAATAAGGAGTTGAAAGGGTAAATTGCCCAACTCCAACAATTCATTAAGGGGTTGGTCACTCTTAGAGTCCAAATAACAGAGGCTCCAACTACTCTCACATTGGTCATCCAAGAATAGATAGCTAGTCTGGATGTACAAAAGCATCAAGCCCAAGTGATGCAAAAGTGGTTTACCAGATTCATTGCTGAAGGGGATAAAGTAATAAGGGGATCTTTGTCCAATTGGGACACATTAACCCACCTAAAAGCAAAGGCAGAGTTATTGAAGAAGGAATGTGGAGTCAAGCTTGATCAAAGTGATCATGACCTAGGGAAATTTAAAGGTGCAAGGAGGTTGGATGATCAAATACTCCTAAAGCATAGGCTTATGACTGTTCAGACATTGCCCAAAATACATATCTAGATAAAGGATTTGAAGTTTGAGGTGGATGTTTTGAAAAGATGTAGGGCTAAAGCAATAGACATTGGCATGAAGGCGCATGATCTTCTGTTGGATGAAATGTCAATTTTGGAAGAGTTGCTAGGAAATTTCGTAGCTAAAACAAAGAAATATGATGAGCAAAAGTCCATCCAGGTATTTAAGGCTAGATTTGATCCTGTGACAAGTGATCTAGTGCATCATTTTTTAGTAGCTACTATAGATGAAGTAATGGAGTTATATACGAAGATAAGGGCCTATAACATGATAGGTTAGCTGATAGAATGAACCAGTGGATATCCATAAATGAGCAACTGCAAACACATGAATATGCTAAAGCCAAAGCTCAGCTATTGGATAGGACAGAGATCAATGCCACTATTAAGGCTTATGAAGTATACTTCAGAGGAATGCTAATAGAAGAGGATTCATCAGAAGACAAGGAGTAGAATATTCTCGAAGATGTTGAATCCAAGATACCAAGGAATATTACTTTTTCTAGTTGTTGTCCACTAGAGGTTGCCAGCTAGCAACACATGCCACTTTCTTGACGATTGATTATTTTGGATGAGATCTTGACCATTGGGTCATTGTAACAGATCTGGTCCTTGCTCTATAAAAGGACCATGATCTTTCTTTTGTAAGGGAGACTAAATTGTTGAAATTATGAGCACTAATTTTGTTATTTTTACAACTTTTGTGATCTCTCATCAAGGTTCTTTCTCAAGATCAATGTATATGTATATATTCTTTGCATACTTAATGGAAATGGAGCCATAGATTACTTCCTGATCGTATATCTTGCATAATCTTCTATTAATTTCTGATGTGTGATTGTGAATTACTGCATTCTCTTGAAGTGCATTCAATTAATTACATATTTTCATCAACTATCCTTTGAAGATTCATACTAACCATGTGTAATTGTGGAGCTTCTTGGTGAAGTATGGTTTGGTTTTTCTTCTTTTTGTGACTGTAATGGAATATGTATATGGATCATTGACCGAAAAACTAAGTAATTAAGATTTTACTTTCTAAACTTCATCTTTTGATTTCATTTCACAAATAATCATAGATAACTACAAATAATGAAATATCATAAGCAAATACTGTAAATACATGCTAACAATGATTTATCCAAAGCGTATATAGTGAGCAAGTGTAAGTGCTGATGTATTTTGAGTAATATATGCTAAATTGACGTAAAATGATTATATATCTGGAGCATACATAGTGAGAATTGTGAGTCATAGAAAATATCATACAAATAATTAGAAGCAAAGATTAGTTTAGATAGAGATAGTTTTAGAAGAACTAATCAAAGTTAGAAATATCCTAAGAACTAATTGTTGTCACATGAAATTGTACCCTACTCGGAAGGATTCTGAGCATTCCAATGACACAATGGGAATGATCTCGAAGTGTGGGACCTTGCTCAAAGAGATCAGACCTCCAAAGAAAGCCAACTTCCTTGCCTAATTATCACCTAAAACTATTGAATTTTGAAGGGAAAAGGGAGAAGTAATACTCTAAAGTGAAAGATGAAACAAAGAAACTTGAAACACAAAAGGGTGATGCACCAGACAGATTTAAAGAAACTTTCACAGAACTAAAAAATGTACAACACAACCAGATATAGCAAGTATGTATACATAGATTAGATGATTCTAGCAGAGGCAAGAAGCAATATGATTGAGAGGAACAAAAGAAATTCACAGACAACCATATGTAGATTTACACAGAACTAGAAAATTAGTAAAAGAGGTATGATAACTTGCATATATTCAGTAAGAAGGCAAGGTTATAGTAATAGAAAAACTCTGTTTGGAAAATAGAAAAGCCTCTATGCTAAAAATTTTCCAACCCTATTTACAGCATAAGCCTCAGCTTATATAGCATTTCAAAAATGCCCTAAGTCAGTTACAGGATTCGCTCAGAGAGCTGCCACCAAAAATATCTCTGAAAGGATGTCCCAACTGCCAGGAGTAATGGCACAAAAGATTTGGAACAAGGCAGATAGAAGATATTTTGGAGTCATTAATGCAAGTAGCTTACTCATCAATCCTCAGCAACGCAAATATGAAAATATCTAAAACAAAGCAGTGGAAAGATATTTCTGATCATGAATGCGAGCTGCTTCATCCTTGTGCAACAATAAATTCAAGAAATATCTGCAACTATCCCAAAATGGTCGCTGAAACGTCCAGTCGCTGAAAACATGCAAATCCAGATCTAAAAATGAAAGGTGACAAAAACCCCTAAAAACCCTGCCAAAAGAAAGAGGGCACCAAAATATACATCTTTGCCTCTTGCAGCATGTCGAAATTTGCTAAAATGGAGGAGATACATGCGGTCAAAGTTTTGGTCAACAATCTGTATATATCACTTTGCATCTATGTATATATCGCTTGAATTTGCCACCTAAATCGGCATCCAAAACCTTCTCTGCAACTACCTTTGGATAGGCATGGTGCTTTGTATATCGAGTTATGAAATGTTTTTGTATGTTCAAAAATATGTCACCTCCTTGCATTTTTGGATTTGTATATGCATACAATTGCCTTTGTATGTGCAGGCCCCATCATTTGCATGTTAACTTTGTATCTTGCCCTTGTATATCAAAACATACAAGTAGACATACAAGCAGAAGATACATGCAAAGTGCTTGTACCTTGGCGGACCCCACCTCTTGCATCTCCTCCTTGTATGTTTGAACATGCAAGCCGCGGACTTCAAAATGACCATTAGTTGCATCTGATTGTTCAGTCAGGTCTGACTTGTATCACATCTCCTTTTATATCTCTTTGTATGCACAAACATACAAAGTGCTTATACATCCCTGAATATGCCAGAATTTGATCTTCGATTCAGGTCTACCTCGTATACATCCCTTGCACCTTTTACTTGTATATGTGAATATACAATGTCCACATACATGCAAGCCACGGACTTGACGCTGCATTCAACCAAAATGTATATCCATTTGAAATCTGGCTTGCATCCTTACTTTGTATCTCTCATTGTATATCAGCCTATACAAGCACCATATACATGCAAGCCGCGGACTTCAAATTTTATAAAGCAGACTGGAAAGACTTTGAAATCCGGCTTGTATATCACCTTTGTATATTTTCTTGTATGTGCATGATATACATTCCACTATTGCATGTGATCTTTTACATGTATATCGGCCTTGTTTCTTTGACTTGTATGTGCAAACATACAAGCCGCATATACAATACATTGTTGATGATATACATTGGCCTTTGTATATGCACGCTTGTATGCATGGCCCCTTGTATATTTTACTTGCATCTTTTCTTTGTATGTCGTTGATATACAAATGCCCTTGTATATTGTGGACCCCACCTCTTGCACATTCGGCCTTGTATATTTTTGTTTGTATGTTTCAATTGTATGTTGGAAACATACAATGTGAAATATACAAACTCTTTTGTATGTGTGCTGATGTACATTCCACTGTAGCCAATGCATATTATCTTTGTATATTGGCCTTGTATGTTTTTGTTGCATGTTCAAATATACAACACAATATGCATTTGAAACCCAATATACATTCAGGGAATATTCCTAGAATCTGTGATAGATTCCCCCAATGTATATGCATCTTCTAAGCGCGATATGCATTCAAAAATGCATACAACTAAATTGTTCCATTCTTTTGAAAGCCGATGGAATCTCTACAAGCCCGCCAATGTATATTTTCCCTTGTACATACAAACCCATTTGTATATTTGACATACATTGCCAATATACAAGCAAAAACTTGTATATAACCTTGCATATTCCTTTGTATGTACAAAGACGAATGTATATACATGTATGCATACAAATACAAGTTATAAAATATGAGAAATCCCAGCGATAGAAAATACTTGAAGCTAAAAGATTTTTGGGTTTTTCTGGGTTCTTTGCAAGGAATCTTTAGGCAAGATCTTTGGATTTTTTAACAAGGCATGCGTGAGTACTTGGAAGATTTACACCTTGTATGGTTATTTCTACAGGATTTTCAAAGAAAATGCAAGGTGAACTATTTAACTCTAGGCAGAGGCAAAATAGGTCTGTTGTGATGTTCACAACACGCCCCATTTTGCCCCTTGAAAAAACGAGGACCCCTGCTGTCGCTTTGCTTTTTGCTTCTGCTTGTGTTTTTCTGCTTTCTGGCGGTTTGGTAAAAATGAGTCAGGTGCATCATCATCATGAAGGTCAGGATCAGGTGCATCATCATCATGAGGTCAGTTTGTCAAAGTTCATATTTTGCTTCTGTGACCTCATATTTAGAAAGAGCTTGAAATTCCATGCAGGTTTCCCTTTTACATCACTTGAAAATTCGTCCATATGTGGAAGTTATGCACAATCAAAGTTTTGGTCAATCCTGATATTCGCAAGAGGGTCATCATATTTTTATCCTTAGTCATGTTGTCAAGATCATCATGATCTTGATCTATCACCCGATAAAAATCATGCAGTCCCAATATCCGGACGTCAATTTTAGGTGATAGTGTGTTTTACCCGTCAAATGACCTTATGCGCATCATGAGCATCATGTTTTGAGTGTAACCCGATATTTCATAACAGCGAGCATCATGATATTTTAACATCGCCTGATATTATAATATCATGCTGATATTATAATATCACCCTGCTTAGAAAAATCCATCATCTGCATATTTGCATGCGCATGTCAAAATCCTGATGATCATCATCCTGATCTTTCACGGGAGGGTCATATTTACTGATATTCGCCAATATGATGATGACGTCATCATATCCTCCTGATCTCCTTTTGCATGATCATGATGATCACCCTATCTTTTAAGGGAGGGTGATATTCCATTCCTCAACAGCATGATCATATTTTAAATATCACCCTAGCGCTAACCTGATGATGACCTCAACTCATCCTCATGCTCCGAAGATAAAATATGATGATTACGTCATCATGATATTCGATGAGGAGGTCATCATATTTTTTATCCTGTCATGTTGTCAAGATCATCATGATCCCGTTTGTCTACCTGATATTTCGTAACGTCCTCCTGCCGAGAAATATGACCTTTTGCAAATATCCTGATGATCATCATCATCACATTTCCCTTCGGCAGGATATTTTCCAAAACATGATCCGGTTCACGAATATGATGATGACATCATGTTCTAAGTTTAACAAAGGCCCCGGATATCATGATGACGTCATCCCGATCTGATAAACAAAGAAGCAAATATCCTGATGATCATCATCATCACATTTCCCTTCGGCAGGATATTTTCCAAAACATGATCCGGTTCGCGAATATGATGATGACGTCATATTCTAAGTTTAACGAAAGCCCCGGATATCCTGATGATCATCATCATCCTGATCTTTCGAGAGGGTTACCTTGGCCGCAAAGGGGGTCATATTACATTCACCACCTGATCATGCTCCTTAGGTGACCCGATATTGCATTTATCCCCTGATCTTAACTAAATATGACGATGACGTCATCATTTGCATTTTAATGAAGCCCGAATATGATGATGACGTCACCATCATATTCCTTTCCTCAGCAGCAGGATCATATTTCATATCCTCCTTTTTCCTTCGACATGATGATGATGATGATTGTCATTCTTTTCCCCATATACAGAAGCGAAACATCCTGATGACGTCATCCGGAACTTCTCACGCCGATGGGCGGGAATGTACGTAGCGGTGGAATTTTAAAGCATTTTTTGGCGCCCGTGGCATTTTTTCGGTCAGCGATGGTTGACCCGATGGGTTGTGAGCAGTCTGTATGTGTTTTGAACGCATTTTTAAGAGTATTTTGGACCCGATTCCCGCGATTTCGCACAGTCACCTGGATTTAAACGATTATTTTAGTTTCCTGCTGTTTATGTGATAAATGTAATACTTATTGCTTGTCTTGTCTTGCAGGCTTGCAGTTGAGGAAGCAGCTGGAAATTCAACACAGTGACCTCATGGTGGAAGGAAATCCGATCTCAGGAGCAGGAAGATAAAGATGAAGTGCGAAGAAGTCAAGGCCATTCAAATAAAGGACAAAGTTGCAGCTGAGGGTATTACTACAACCGACAAACAAAAGTTATTGCCAAGCTGCTGGAACTTCTCAGAAGGGGCAATATTTCGCCCAGATTTGACACTGCTCAGAGATATTTTGAATAGCTGGTTCACCTGTATTTATTGCTGTAACCAGGGGTTTGAACCAGGGGTTGGGTTAGTTTTTTTTGCTGTAGTGGGGACAACCAGAAAGTCTATATATTGTGCCTCTCTACACTGTAAATACTTTACAACAGGGGCTACAACAGGGATTTTTCTTTTAGAAGCACACAGTGAGTTAGCTTAGCATAGTTTAGAAGTAGAAGAAGGAGGTCGCCTGTTTGTCTGCAGTAAGGTGCGCGTGGAATGTCTGGCTGCCTTACTGTATCTGTAAAGCTTGTAAGTTCTCTGTAGTATGATCAATGAAACTAAGAGTCATTCCTACATTGTAAATCATGTATGACTATTTGTTTCTAATACAATAGAATCTGGAGTTCTGCATCTATCTTCTGAGTGTTCTCCTACTCTTCTTTGTGTTTTGAAATATTTTCTTTGAGAGCTTGCAATTTTAAATGTATGTTTGTGAAAATGCTCAGAACTTGCATTTAAGGTTTTCACTGTGGATTTGATCAAATTACTGTGGTATTTACATAGTGCATAACAGAAACAATTAGTCTGATGCAGAGGCATCCACACTATAACCTTCGCATATAGCATGGATGTCTGCAGACCAACCTCATCATCATCATCTTCGCCATCATCATCATATTCCGCTTTACTCTGTCAGCATCATGTTTCCTAAAACCAACAGCATCATCATATTTCGGATGATCACACTTATCCTCCTGCCGACTACTGTTCACCTCCTCCGCCAGTCGCCTATCATCATCATGATACTCAACGGGCGCGAACATCCTCCGGTTGCACTGTTCATCGGGCTCCACACACTATCGGCATCATCATGATACGCGACACCACCTTCGTCAGCAGGATATCCAAATATCCGGTTGCCCCAAAGATCCTGATGACGATCACCTTCAGCACCTTCCCTTCGATGCTCTGCTAGCCGACGATACAAGCAACAGCATCATGATCTGCTTTATCCGGTTCTCTCGAAACCTCCTGATGATGTTCATACAACCTTCTGCCACGGACTTCCGCCGATACCTAAACCCTTAGCGACGACAGGATAAACTCACATAGGGGGATATCTCAATATCCTGATGACGATGATGTCATATCCTGATGACGATGACGTCACCCAATATCCTGATGACCTCTTCAACACTTAGTCAAAAAATGAACTTTCACTCTCGCATCTACTCGCGATACGCGGATGATTGGCACTCCCGATAGATGATCCTAACGCCGATTCGCTCCTCCTCGGCTCCTCCAGATGATGATCACCCCGACGCACTTGCACTTCATGCAATCGAAAGCATCATGCTCTCCTTCACTTATCCGGATGACGATATCCGAACTGTCTGCAGGATATTCACCAAGATATCCTGATGATGCCGTTTTGGCAAACTTCTTCACTTAGCGAAATTTCACTTCGCCGATCCTCCAGGGATGACCTGATCCAGTCTCAGGGTGATCTTCACACTCTATCTTATCAACTTGACCTAGCACATACCCATGCTAGGGTCTTCAACATCTCTTGACGGCGAACCTGCACTCCTGCATGCAAACAAACAAACTAACTACTAACCTACTGTACATCGCCATTCCACCGATCAGACGGATCAACCGGTGGAATGGATCAGCAAATCCATGAAACCACCCAAACCAGCAGATCGATTACACAAAGGAGATCAAACAGAAAATGAAACAGGATCTTTATTGATTTCAAAGATGCAATACAATGATCAATCTCTCTCTCAGTCTCACTCTCTGCAACCTAGCTCGATCGATGATATCTATCTGTATGTCTGTGCAATATCAACCGATCTCATGCTTAAATAGATTTCCCTACGAGTACTACTGACCCGACTCCAAGCGGCTGGGAACTCTCCAGGCGGCTGGGCGATCCAACCGGACCCTACAGCATGACAGCTGTTCTAACAACTTAACTAAAAATAGCCAAAGCCCGGTCAGCATGATCTTATCATGATCAGCGTGACCTTATTACATGCATTTGGTCTTAACAGACCTTCTTGGAAACTTAAACAAGACCTAAACTACTAACTGCCTTATCAAGACCAGCTGTCAGGTAGGTGCTCCTGCACCATACTCCCCAACAGAAAAGAACTCATGTCCCATGAGTTTAGTATGTGGAAGACTTCCACCTTTACACTTTGCCTTGTCAGTCTTCTGACCTGTTTCAGCTTTGTCTGCTGCTGTCTCTTGGCTTCTCCAAGACTCCTGAACTGTAACTTGCTTTCTGGCAAGTAAATCCTCATGCCTGTTGATGTAGGCCTTTTTCTCACATACCCTGTGTTTGTCAGGTTGTCTGACCAGAACCTCTGTCTGAACTGCCTCTTGAATTGCTGAAATGTTCAACTCTATCTTCCTGTCAATCTTTATAGGACAAGCAATAGTCCCAACTATGACAACATCCTTGTCATTCCTTTCAACTGTTTGCTGTGGGCAAACCTTTTTCTGCACCTGCTGCTAACCTCTGTCAGTCACAACTGAAACTTTCTTCAGCTTGTTGTCTTGAACAACTTCTTTTCCTGCAGTGTCCTGAACTGCCTTTATGCCTGCTCCTCTAGGCATCTGCACATACTCCTTCTTTCCCATTAAAATGATTTGGGCTGCCTTCTGTACTGCAGCTTTTGCCTGCAATGGCATCAACTTAATAATCTTCCCATCCTTCTTGATGGTGTAGGTATTAGCATACCCATCATACAGTACCCTTCTGTCAAATTGCCATGGTCTACCCAACAGTAGGTGACAACATTCCATAGGCAAAATATCACACAAAATTCTATCCTGATATGCTCCAATCTGAAAATCCACATATGCCTGTTCAGAGACAAAAAGTGATTGACTATCACTCACCCAAGATGCCTTGTAAGGGTGTGGATGTGGAATCCTTTCCAAATGCAGTTTATCCACCATTTCCTGAGATACCATGTTGTCTGTTGAACCAGTGTCAATGACAACCTTACATACTTTACCTTTGCTCTTACATGCGGTTTTGAAAAGAGCTCTTCTTTGCATCATATCCTTTGATGCCTGCAAACTAATTCTCCTTAGCATCAATGATTCTCCACTCTCTGGATATCCATAATTCTCAGGACCTCTGTTTGAACTCTGTGCACTTTCTTCTACTTTCTCTTCTTGTACCAGTTGTACTCGCTTGTCACTAGTTCTATCATTTCTAGATGATGAACCTTTGTTTTCTGGACATTTGAAAGATGGATGACCAAACTCTCCACAGGTGTAACATTTTCCTGAAAATGTAGTAGAACCTCTACCACCTCCAAATCTTCCTCTATTACCTTTCCATCCACCCCTGAAATCAGACTGTCCCTGTCCTTTACCAGTGTCTTCTTGACCCTCATTGGTTTGCTTTTGTGTAGGGGCTGCTCCTCTTCCCCTATGGTTTCCTCTTCCTCTCATGGACTTATCATATCCTCTATTCATCTTTTCTTCAATCCTAATTGCCATTTGATAACAATCCTCCACATTCTTAGGGTTAGCTAAAACTAACTCATCCTGTATGTTAAACCTCAAACCAGCCAAGTACCTAGCCACCTTTTCTACCTCATTCTCATGATGACCAGATCTCATACTTAACAGATAAAATTCCTCAGTATATGCTTTCACATCCCTGTCTTTCTGCTTTAAAAATTGCAGCTTCTTAAACATCTGGATTTCATAATCCCTTGGCAAGAATTTACCTTTGATCCTTGCTACCATCTTATCCCATGAAGTGATCTTTGACTTCCCTTGTTTCCTTCTCTCGGATTGTACATAATCCCACCATACCAAAGCATGACCTCCTAACTTGGTCTTTGCAATCTTTACCTTCTGATCCTCAGCAACATCTTCACATTCAAAGTGATTATCAAGTGCAGCAATCCAATCTAACAACTCATCTTCATTCAAACTTCCAGTATATTTGGAAACATCAACCTTTACCTTAGGTTTTTCACTCTGTACTGCCTTTAACAGTTTTGCCAATCTCTGGTCTTCAGCATCCAGATCTTCAGCTACCTCTTCATACTCTTCAACAGTATCTTCATCTTCTTCAGACTCACTGTCTTCCACTTCCCTCTTTTTGTTCTTTTCCAGGGCTGTCAGCCTGGCTTGAAGTGCTTCAGCAAGCTCCTTCATCTTCCTCATCTCTCTAGCATGTTTCTCCTTCATCTCCTGCAATTCCCTTGCAGTACCACTACCTTTCAGAGGCATTTTGTCAACCTCTCAATCAACACACAACACACAATTCAACTCTACCTCTACCCTTTCGATGACAGAATCAACACACAACAGCCCAGACCTTTTGCTGAGCTCTGATACCACTATGATGCAGAGGCATCCACACTATAACCTTCGCATATAGCATGGATGTCTGCAGACCAACCTCATCATCATCATCTTCGCCATCATCATCATATTCCGCTTTACTCTGTCAGCATCATGTTTCCTAAAACCAACAGCATCATCATATTTCGGATGATCACACTTATCCTCCTGCCGACTACTGTTCACCTCCTCCGCCAGTCGCCTATCATCATCATGATACTCAACGGGCGCGAACATCCTCCGGTTGCACTGTTCATCGGGCTCCACACACTATCGGCATCATCATGATACGCGACACCACCTTCGTCAGCAGGATATCCAAATATCCGGTTGCCCCAAAGATCCTGATGACGATCACCTTCAGCACCTTCCCTTCGATGCTCCGCTAGCCGACGATACAAGCAACAGCATCATGATCTGCTTTATCCGGTTCTCTCGAAACCTCCTGATGATGTTCATACAACCTTCTGCCATGGACTTCCACCGATACCTAAACCCTTAGCGACGACAGGATAAACTCGCATAGGGGGATATCTCAATATCCTGATGACGATGACGTCATATCCTGATGACGATGACGTCACCCAATATCCTGATGACCTCTTCAACACTTAGTCAAAAATGAACTTTCACTCCCGCATCTACTCGCGATACGCGGATGATTGGCACTCCCGATAGATGATCCTGACGCCGATTCACTCCTCCTCGGCTCCTCCAGATGATGATCACCCCGACGCACTTGCACTTCATGCAATCGAAAGCATCATGCTCTCCTTCACTTATCCGGATGACGATATCCGAACTGTCTGCAGGATATTCACCAAGATATCCTGATGATGCCGTTTTGGTGAACTTCTTCACTTAGCGAAATTTCACTTCGCCGATCCTCCAGGGATGACCTGATCCAGTCTCAGGGTGATCTTCACACTCTATCTTATCAGCTTGACCTAGCACATACCCATGCTAGGGTCTTCAACATCTCTTGACGGTGAACCTGCACTCCTGCATGCAAACAAACAAACTAACTACTAACCTACTGTACATCGCCATTCCACCGATCAGACGGATCAACCGGTGGAATGGATCAGCAAATCCATGAAACCACCCAAACCAGCAGATCGATTACACAAAGGAGATCAAACAGAAAATGAAACAGGATCTTTATTGATTTCAAAGATGCAATACAATGATCAATCTCTCTCTCAGTCTCACTCTCTGCAACCTAGCTCGATCGATGATATCTATCTGTATGTCTGTGCAATATCAACCGATCTCATGCTTAAATAGATTTCCCTACGAGTACTACTGACCCGACTCCAAGCGGCTGGGAACTCTCCAGGCGGCTGGGAGATCCAACCGAACCCTACAGCATGACAGCTGTTCTAACAACTTAACTAAAAATAGCCAAAGCCCAGTCAGCATGATCTTATCATGATCAGCGTGACCTTATTACATGCATTTGGTCTTAACAGACCTTCTTGGAAACTTAAACAAGACCTAAACTACTAACTGCCTTATCAAGACCAGCTGTCAGGTAGGTGCTCCTGCACCAAGATCCTTCGGTAGATTAAATGAGGTATAGATTAGATTTTTCTAACTTTTCCAAACCCATCTGAAATATTTAGCTGAAAACGTAGAAATCTAAAGGAAATTGTCTCAAATTTGAAGAAGCATGCAGAACAGAGCTATAAGTAGACAGTTTTCATAAATAAATAAAGAAGAAAGCTGCAATAATTCAAGAAAACCATCTAAAACTTGCAGCACAGTAACACTTTTATGCAAAGGAATGAAAAGTATTGACATATCTCATGATCTTTTTGCATATTCTTAGTCCAGTAAGCCACCAAACAAACCTAAACTACATAAGGCCCCTTGAACATTACAGCTTCACATTGACCAACTGAACTTGACCAACCGAACCATTGTAGACTTGGGATTAGTTTATTCTCAAATGATTCCTTCTTATCTTTCAAGTATAGTTTCAGTTCATTATATGTGAATTTTAACTTATTGTTATGATTGCATCAAAACAATCATCAACAGTTTTCTGGCGCTAGAAGGAGGGCCTGATTTGGTTTAGGGTTGAAATTTTGAGTTTTAAATGTTATATTCTGAGATATGTTAGATCTCATAAAATTTCAAAGGCCTAAAAAGTTGAAAGAAGGTCCCTTTTTTTTTAATGGACTCATATAGGGATAGTCAAGTCAACATTCCTTCATTTCAGAAAGCTTTGAATAACCAGCTTTATCCTAAAAATTTATATAGCTATGGTTTATTTGGAAGGTGTAGGATACATGAGTCTGCAGAGCATGGTGAGCTTAATTGTATAGCTTTCCTTACAAGATTAGATTTATATTTGAAAGGACTAATCTCTCTCTCAGATGTGTATAAGGCTGAAAGTTGGCAGGGAAATGAGGAGATTATTGAGCGACAGGAGGATGCAGCATCAACGGTCATTAAATATGCAGAGGATACAAAGATGGAACCAATGCTAAGAATAAAGGATAGTAAGATCTCTTTCCAGGAATCATGTGATGGTAAGAAAAAAAATCTGTCTTTTCGTCAGGATCCGGCTGTGATTAAAGTTAGTGAAAAGTATAAATATCCTAAAAAATGCAGAGAAGAAATCACAGCTCATGTCCCTTTTCTAGATAATAAGCAAAAAGGATTTAATGAAAAAGAAAAGGAAAGTGAGGTTCATCTTGATACATTTGATAAATATATAGAACTACTAAGGAATATTTGTCAAGAAGAAACCTCTGGGTCTGACCTGAAAAGTTTTAATGAACATGATTTGGCAAAGAAATGTAAACAAGCATTGGCAAAATTAAAATACACTAAAACTGATAAGATCCCTACTATAGAAACTAATGAAGTCATAGCAAAGAAAGTAAATCCTAGTGTTACGACTGACTTCTTTGAATTAAATGATCAAAATCAAGGTTGTTGCAGGTCAATAAGATTAGACTCTTCACTGAATGACAAATATGAGTCATCTGATGAACAATTCTTAAAAAAAAGGATACAGAGGATCATGTAGCTGCTGTGCATAATCAGACATCCCCCCCATGCTATGTTAAAAATAAGACAGGGGAGTATTCTTGTCAATCTAAAGATGTCGTCCCACCTTTACTCTCAAGTGATTTAGAAATAATTAATTTCTGTATGTCAAATTATGATGATGAAGATACTTACTTAAGTGCTGATGTGCAGGAAACTAATGAGAACATTGAGAGGTTTGCTGAATTTGAGGATAAACTGAACATCCAGAATGAAGGAACAAAGCTAGATGAAGATGAAGAAATGATACATCTAGAGTCATTCGTCTTTCAACTTGAAAAAGGACTAGACATGGAGTTGGGCAACGAAAATGAAGAGTTAAATGAAGAGCCAGCTATCAATGAACAAGCGTGTTCCACAGAGCTAAGGGCACATCAGGTTGTCTCTTTCCTCTCCTTAGTAAACAATGATAAAGGCTATTTTGATTATGGAAATTCAAGAGATAGGACATGCATATGGATTAATCATAACCCTGATGAGCTGCCTCAGTTACTAGTCATTAAGAGCTATTCTGATAAACACAATGAATCTAGAATACCAGATTTTTTTTCAGAATTCAAAGATAAATCTGCTAGGATGAGGACCATAACTAGTACCCTGTTACTCCTGCACAACCTAAAGAAATATGCAAGTAGGGGTGTTTTTGGGTCTTTTTCCTGGGTTTCTAATTGCCTTGTAGAGGCTTGTATATAGTCTGGTAGGGTAGTTGTTTTTTGTTTTTGTGTTCTTCTTTTGTTGTTTTCTTTTGGGTTGGCTGTTTGTATAGTTTGTCTTCTGTTTTTTTTTTTTTTTGCTTTTGTTTCTTTCTGTTTGTGCAGTTTTTCTTTTGTTGTGGTGTTTGTACAGCTTGTTTGTTTGGTTTGTTTGTTGTCTCCTCAGTAGGGATCTTTATTTTACTTTAGAGTATTAAGGAGCAAAACTAGCAACCATTCAAAACAGTATAAAATTTAGGATATTCAAGTTAACCATTTGCAATTTACACATAACTTGTTACCGTTATGAATGTAGAGAGTTGTTCATCTTCTGAAGTTTTGTATTCAATAAATGTGATTGAGAATTTGAAGCAAGTTTCTCACGATGACACACCTAAAATCCTTGGGTTTGTTGAACTTACTAGTGTAGATATTAGGTGAAAAATCAGAGGTTACCCTTGCTACCATTACAATTCTCAGCTTAATTTCAGCAAGTGTCCACTCCTTGCATCATGAAGTTACAAATTGTTATATCTTATGAAATCTTTCAAAATTAGAAAACAAAAAATAAATAAATAAATAAATAAAATGGATTATACTGAAAATCCAGATTAAGCCATCTAAGTAACTCTACCGGGGCTATGGACGCTCGCTGGCAGTGGGGCTCTACTTAGGAGAATTGTAACGATAACCTTGCTGGGGCTATGGACGCTCGCTGGCAGCAAGGCTCTATCCGGTCGGCTATGAGGGAATATCCTCACCTACGTAGGCTAATGTCAGTCACTGGTTTGTTCAACCAATCTTCAAGATGAGGATAATTAATCACGTGCACACAACTAAACTGAAAATGGAAATTCATGCATCTTTATTGAATACCTTAAGTCTCAAGCTGAATAGTAATTTGCAGGAAAGATAGTCAGAAGTTATGGATTCATTTCATCTAGTTTTCTTGAACACTTTGAATTTAATTATTTTGTTTTGGTTGCTAGTTGTTGTGATGTTCACAACACGCCCCATTTTGCCCCTTGGCAAAATGAGGACCCCTGCTATCGCTTTGCTTTTTGCTTCTGCTTGTGTTTTTAGGCTTTCTGGTGGTTTGGTAAAAATGAGTCAGGTGCATCATCATCATGAAGGTCAGGATCAGGTGCATCATCATCATGAGGTCAGTTTGTCAAAGTTCATATTTTGCTTCTGTGACCTCATATTTAGAAAGAGCTTGAAATTCCATGCAGGTTTCCCTTTTACATCACTTGAAAATTCGTCCATATGTGGAAGTTATGCACAGTCAAAGTTTTGGTCAATCCTGATATTCGCAAGAGGGTCATCATATTTTTATCCTCAGTCATGTTGTCAAGATCATCATGATCTTGATCTATCACCTGATAAAAATCATGCAGTCCCAATATCCGGACGTCAATTTTGGGTGATAGTGTGTTTTACCCGTCAAATGACCTTATGCGCATCATGAGCATCATGTTTTGAGTGTAACCCGATATTTCATAACAGCGAGCATCATGATATTTTAACATCGCCTGATATTATAATATCATGCTGATATTATAATATCACCCTGCTTAGAAAAATCCATCATCTGCATATTTGCATGCGCATGTCAAAATCCTGATGATCATCATCATCCTGATCTTTCACGGGAGGGTCATATTTACTGATATTCGCCAATATGATGATGACGTCATCATATCCTCCTGATCTCCTTTTGCATGATCATGATGATCACCCTATCTTTTAAGGGAGGGTGATATTCCATTCCTCAACAGCATGATCATATTTTAAATATCACCCTAGCGCTAACCTGATGATGACCTCAACTCATCCTCATGCTTCGAAGACAAAATATGATGATTACGTCATCATGATATTCGATGAGGAGGTCATCATATTTTTTATCCTGTCATGTTGTCAGGATCATCATGATCCCGTTTGTCTACCCGATATTTCGTAACGTCCTCCTGCCGAGAAATATGACCTTTTGCAAATATCCTGATGATCATCATCACATTTCCCTTCGGCAGGATATTTTCCAAAACATGATCCGGTTCGTGAATATGATGATGACATCATGTTCTAAGTTTAACAAAGGCCCCGGATATCATGATGACGTCATCCCGATCTGATAAATGAAGAAGCAAATATCCTGATGATCATCATCATCACATTTCCCTTCGGCAGGATATTTTCCAAAACATGATCCGGTTCGCGAATATGATGATGACGTCATATTCTAAGTTTAACGAAAGCCCCGGATATCCTAATGATCATCATCATCCTGATCTTTCGAGAGGGTTACCTTGGCCGCAAAGGGGGTCATATTACATTCACCACCTGATCATGCTCCTTAGGTGACCCGATATTGCATTTATCCCCTGATCTTAACTAAATATGACGATGACATCATCATTTGCATTTTAATGAAGCCCGAATATGACGATGACGTCACCATCATATTCCTTTCCTCAGTAGCAGGATCATATTTCATATCCTCCTTTTTCCTTCGACATGATGATGATGATGATTGTCATTCTTTTCCCCATATATAGAAGCGAAACATCCTGATGACGTCATCCGGAACTTCTCACGCCGTTGGGCGGGAATGTACGTAGCGGTGGAATTTTAAAGCATTTTTTGGCGCCCGTGGCATTTTTTCGGTCAGCGATGGTTGACCCGATGGGTTGTGAGCAGTCTGTATGCGTTTTGAACGCGTTTTTAAGAGTATTTTGGACCCGATTCCCACGATTTCACACAGTCACCTGGATTTAAACGATTATTTTAGTTTCTTGCTGTTTATGTGATAAATGTAATACTTATTGCTTGTCTTGTCTTGCAGGCTTGCAGTTGAGGAAGCAGCTGGAAATTCAACACAGTGACCTCATGGTGGAAGGAAATCCGATCTCAGGAGCAGGAAGATAAAGATGAAGTGCGAAGAAGTCAAGGCCATTCAAATAAAGGACAAAGTTGTAGCTGAGGGTATTACTACAACCGACAAATAAAAGTTATTGCCAAGCTGCCGGAACTTCTCAGAAGGGGCAATATTTCACCCAGATTTGACACTGCTCAGAGATATTTTGAAGAGCTGGTTCACCTGTATTTATTGCTGTAACCAGGGGTTTGAACCAGGGGTTGGGTTAGTTTTTTTTGCTGTAGTGAGGACAACCAGAAAGTCTATATATTGTGCCTCTCTACACTGTAAATACTTTACAACAGGGGCTACAACAGGGATTTTTCTTTTAGAAGCACACAGTGAGTTAGCTTAGCATAGTTTAGAAGTAGAAGAAGGAGGTCGCCTGTTTATCTGTAGTAAGGTGTGCGTGGAATGTCTGGCTGCCTTACTGTATCTGTAAAGCTTGTAAGTTCTCTATAGTATGATCAATGAAACTAAGAGTCATTCCTACATTGTAAATCATTTATGACTATTCGTTTCTAATACAATAGAATCTGGAGTTCTGCATCTATCTTCTGAGTGTTCTCCTGCTCTTCTTTGTGTTTTGAAATATTTTCTTTGAGAGCTTGCAATTTTAAATGTATGTTTGTGAAAATGCTCAGAACTTGCATTTAAGGTTTTCACTGTGGATTTGATCAAATTACTGTGGTATTTACATAGTGCATAACAGAAACAATTAGATCCTTCGGTAGATTAAATGAGGTATAGATTAGATTTTTCTAACTTTTCCAAACCCATCTGAAATATTTAGCTGAAAACGTAGAAATCTAAAGGAAATTGTCTCAAATTTGAAGAAGCATGCATAACAGAGCTATAAGTAGACAGTTTTCATAAATAAATAAAGAAGAAAGCTGCAATAATTCAAGAAAACCATCTAAAACTTGCAACACAGTAACACTTTTATGCAAAGGAATGAAAAGTATTGACATATCTCATGATCTTTTTGCATATTCTTAGTCCAGTAAGCCACCAAACAAACCTAAACTACGTAAGGCCCCTTGAACATTACAGCTTCACATTGACCAACTGAACTTGACCAACCGAACCATTGTAGACTTGGGATTAGTTGAATCTCATATGATTCCTTCTTATCTTTCAAGTATAGTTTCAGTTCATTATATGTGAATTTTAACTTATTGTTATGATTGCATCAAAACAATCATCAACAAGGTCAACACTAATCTAAATTGGAGATAGTTTCAAAAGAACTAATCAAAGTTAGGATCAAATTCATATTAATTTGCACAAACCCTAACTAAATATTATAAGATTTAACACAATTGTCAAGGATATATGCAGATCATGTATAATAGACTAGATATTCGTGAATATTGATGAAATTTGAGGAGAGTATGAACAAAAGCGTGAAATCCCCAACATGGAAAACAACAAGACACAACAACGTTGAGCAATGATCAAGTAGTCAAGACCTTACAGACGGAGACTTGGGATTATAAATTCATTATGAATTTATCATATCTTTCAAGATGAGTGAAGGTTTGTTGTGAGCTTTTATTCTTGTTTTTGTGACTAACAAACACATCAACACTAACCAACTTAATCCTAGCTGTTCATCTGTCATCAAATCCTCACCTTCAATCCTCCTTCCTGGTGGTCTATAAATTGACCTAAGTAGGAGGCATTTACATCAACTATCATTTGAGTAATGTCATGCTGACTAGTTGAGAAACCACATCCATATCATTTTGAGAAAATCCACCATTTTGGTGCAACAAGAGATCATGGGTAATATGAGTTCGTTTCATGCATTTATTGTTGATTTCCTTGCTTATCATATTGAATATGGATTTAAGGCTTTTCATTGTGTTTAAATATTTTCATTTGATCTGCATTTTAATGTGTACAACCTCAACCGCATGTTTCAATGAGGTATAAAGGGGGGAGAGAAAATGTTGGACCTCAAAAGTGGAACTATTATTTTTGGCCCACATTAAGGTTGTGACACTCAACTAAGTGAGCAATCACACACCTTAGACAATACACTTGTTCGCAAATTTTCACCTCACATACCTAGTGTATAATGAGGACATCCCCTAGTATCTTGTATACCCTAGATGAAGACCTTTTAGCCATCTTTTTTCATGGTGCATAGATAAACAATTAGCCCTAGGAAGTTACTCATGCCATACTTCTGAGTTTGTAGAGATAGAGCTCACTATGGGGAGGGCCTTAGACTCCACAGTAAGGGGTCTATAGGTGGTACATGAACTTGCATTCCCTAGTTATCCATAGCTTAGAATATAGTATAATTGTGGACCCATAGAGATTGATACTCCCACTTGAATAATCTAGGGTGTTCATGTACTTGGTGTTTCTTCATTTGTGTTAAACCTATGCATTATCCCTTCAAATACAAAACATTCATAAATCTTGTCCAAGCTAAAATCCAAGGTATTGCACCTTAATCTAATTTCCCAATCAAAATCCAACAAGGTTTTGTGCTTTCATCTCAACTCCAATCATTCTTCATCCAATTATCCAATAAGGTCTATCATCCCTAATCCATCTATCTCAATCACCTCATCCAAATCCAAACCCAATCAATCCTAATCCACTCCACTTCCCACATCAAATCATCCCTAATCACATTAACTCAACCAAAATCATATCCATTGAGCCTTCATAAACTTCATTTCCATACTTTCCAATCCACCCCAAACTTCATTTCCACCTATGTCAAACCTCATTCCATCCCTTCCACCTCTCTCCATCCCTCAACAAATGACTCCAATCCAACCCACATTACCACCATATATTCCATACCAACTTAACCCATCAACATATCAACCTAATCGCACATCCATCCATCCAATTACCTCATCTCAACCCATGATTCCATCATTCACCTTGTCACAAACAACAAATCAATCATACCAACCTAATCCATCCACACATCAAACCATCTCATATCAACTTATTCCATGACCTCATGTAAATCCACCATACCACCATTTAATTCCTACTAAAACACATATCAACAACCTCCCACTTCTTCAAATATCATCCAACATCCATATCAACAACCTACACAAAATAATTCTCATGTAAAACCCAAAATCACAATCAAATGCAAGGCCATGCATCCATTAGATGAGATTCCCCATGCAAGACCCAAAATCACAATAAAAGAAAAAGTCATACATCCCTTAGATGAGCTACTTTATCCAAATGATGACGATGACAACCTCATAGATCATGATGAATATGTTGAATGCAACCAATCCAAACATAATACCCTTACAAAGCCTAAAATCACAATCAAAGGCAATGCCATGTATCCATTAAATGGGATCTTTTATCTAGATGATGATGATAGTCTTGTAGATCAAGATGAATATACTGATGATGATGATAGCCTTGTAGATCAAGGGGAATATGTAAATGATCCTAGAAAAAGATACCTCTTGCATCTAAATCACCTATCTATTGGTTATTATTATGTTTCCTTTGATAAGGGAAACACCACTCTAGCCTCTGCATCTTATGCACATCCTCCATCTTCAAAAACTTCGCAATCTAACTCCTCCCATCAATCCAACCATCACCCAATCCAAACATATACTCCTAACACAACCAAAAGGTCCTATTCATATTTTCTCCTTCTCCAAGGACTACTAGCAAAGGATCCTATGCACAAAAGAAAAAACAAAGTTGTGGAGTCATGCAACTCCATTCATCCAATGTCATCCCCCTCTAGCACATGCACACATGTTGTCATTGAGAAAGTCATCAATCCACTATCTCTTAAGAGCATCTAAGGGCCCACATCTACCAATCATTTCCAAAGGTGATCTAGTAACTTCCAAAATTAACAATTATCATGCAATCCAATACCTATCCTTTAACCTATCAAAGAGTCTCTTAGTACCATCCTTGTCTAAAATCAAGTACTATCATGCAAATGAATGCCTATAAAGCTTAATAAAGAGCCCCTTATCCCAAGATCAAGTCAAAACCCATCATGCAACCATGTTGTTGACCATCCAAAGAATATCATAGTTATCCAAAAACTACCTAACCTATCATACAATCTATTAGAGCTATGTCAATAACAAAATCCAAAGCATGCCCAACTGTGTACACATCTAAATAAAGATCAAAGCATCCAAACTCATTCTATCCATGCTCAAGATCAAACTGTCCAAGTTACTCCCATCTATGATCAAGATCCTATCCATGATCAAGAAATCCAAACTAATCCTATCCAATATCCAACTAGTCCTATCGATCATCCAACAAAATCTACTTTCCATGACGAGGCACTTAGTCCCCATGAATGCTTAGACAATCAAGTGGCATTGATCATATCAAACATATCAATGAGCAAGCTACCACTAAGCCTTCAAATGATCAAGGCATGACAAGAATAAACAATGATCATGGTACATCAAGCATAAATAATGATCAAGGCACAACAAGTGCACACAATGAGAAAACATATCAACTAGGATTCACCACCTTCATCAAGTCAGGATTTCTCACGAATGAGACAATAGAAAGTTCTAATAGTTCTTGGAAACACACTAATGGGATAGTATTTTTCTTCAAACATAAGAAGTATCCTATTGCAAACAAGATATGTAAAAACATGAATTATCAAGGAAATGGATTGGGCCTTCATGAGCAAGACATCCTAGAGCCTATCCCAATCTACATTAGTCATGCTCAAGGCAACGAATATCAATCATCTAAATAATCTAATGGTGTTAGTGGTACTTGAATGAACACTGAGGCAACTTTATCCAATGAAAGCATCGAGATAGAGACAATTCATAGCCTCTCTAGCAAGATTCCTACCAATGATCATTCTATCTCCACTATCCTTACCATCAAATTGTATCTTCCACATCCTAAACCTATTAATTAGGACCAATAAAATTGTAGAGAATATAAATTTGAGGATGCTTCATCCTGAAACTTTGATTATGTTTTACTTTTACTTTCATGTGATTAAGTGGATGATTAATCATAGATTAATGATTTGACGTTTAGGGAAAATGTTAGGATAAATCATTGATTTTATGAATTATGACTAATGGATAAAATTTGACATGAGGTCAAAATATATTGAGATTATTTAATCACGATGTATAAAGATTTGTTGATGATACACTAATCATAGTTTGTATGACTATGAGTGAAACATGAAATAAATTTCCGCCTCCCAGAAAGGAAGGAGAGCATCATTGAAGAGAACATAATAGATGTTTTGGAAAAGTTAGGTTTTCCATTTGAGCTCCAAGTTGTATGTCTCATGAACCTTCTTGAGATGAGGTATGTTATAGTTATCTCTCCTTATTGAGTCAATCTCAATTTCACTATTGTCGATTTGTCGTTAGGAAAGGTTTCCGAAGTCGAACTTCATTTGATTTGATTGAGAAATGTCCATGGAACATTATTGATGTGTAGAGTTTAATTATCTTCTTTGTCAGAATTTCCTATATATATATATATTATTCCCTGTGAGTATCAATTTAATTAATTTATGTTTGTGCAAGGTTGCAATGGGGGAGAAAATCTCAACCCAATGCTCACATTTGATTGTATGATCACTCTTTCCTCAACCATACTTGTGGTATTCCTACCATCATGTTATTATAGATTATAACTATTTATTATTTTGTGTATTCTTATATATATTATTATATAAGTGAGTTATTTGGCTGTATATTTTAAGTTTGAGACCTTATCAAATCATGATAGGGTTGGTTGTTGCCACTCTTCCCACTCATAATGTGGAAAAGACTCCATACTCCATGAAATGTGGAGAGAATGGAGAGTTGGTTGTTAAGGCTGAAGTGGGCTCGATGTAGTCGAGCCTCACTCTCCTTGCATGCTCTGGAGAGGAGACATAATAGGAAGAATGTAGTTACTACTGCGGGGGTGGTAGGTAAGGAAAGAGGAGATTCTCATCCTCGAAAGCATAGTTTTGGGACAAGATTAAGAAAAAACTTAGAAGAGAACAACAAAGGAAAAAGGATAAGCGATGAGCTTCACAGAAGCAAATCCATCATAACAGTGTACTAACTCAGCAAAATACTATGAAGGAGCTTACATAGGTATCATTAATGTTTATATATATATATATATCCTTATGATGCAGTCAACTGGATAAGTTGATGCATACATCTGCTATGATTTTATCCTATGCGATATACTGTATTGATTACTTAGGTTCTATCATGGGCAGTTAGCGTAGAGATTATATTATTTACTATCTTGCTATTATATTTACATAAATAGTGTGGTGAAGTCCATAAAACTATCTTGCTATTATACTTATCTACACAGTGTTCTGGTTTCATAAAATCAACAAAGAGAAATTCTTTTATGAGAATGGCTAGTCAGATAACAGAGATTATGGGAATTAGAATTTAATTATAGTCTTGCATACTTAATAACGATTTCTAGTATGTGGTCGAGGCTATCTTTAGCCACAAAAGCGGCCTAATTGTGCCCTAGAAACTTGAATTAGATCTTTGAAAGAACGTATGCATGGCAAGAATAAAGCCATTAAATATTTAAACCCATCTTATTAGTTTGCTAACTAGATGTTTAAACTTATACTCTTTCGACTGTGAAAGAATTTCACATGTCTTTGGGCAGAATGAAAGAGTCGAGACTTAGGCTCTTGAGCCCTAATTTCTAGAATGAAAGACCTGTTGGAAACAAGGCAGATAACTGAGAGGGGGGGCGATTCAGTTATCTTAAATATCTTAACTTTCTTTTCTTCTTTAACAATAGTGCAACATCAAAACATAAGAGCATATATAATCATGAGAGAAAAAATAAAATTAACACACATAACACAAGAATTTTTATGTGGAAAACCCTGTTAAGGGAAAAACCACAAGGTGACTAATCCAAGATTGTATTGTCTATTAAAATAATAAGAAGTACAAAATGGCACTTGCAAATAAGGGCTCACTGCCCGAGCACACTGCTCACAAGAGGCACACTGCCTACAAGAGACTCACTGTCTACAAAGTTTATGAAAGGTAACTAGGTGTTTGAACTGATGAGAAACATTTGCTAATGTTGAGGTTCAGTTCTAGTTAGGCTCAATATACTAATTTAATGCACTTCATTCTTCCTCTATTCTAGTGCTGCTATTCTGTTACATACCGGACTTGTATTGCTGCTTCCACACTTCTCTTTGCCTTTCCTCGCACACTATATCCACACACACACACCTTCATACTGAAATCCATCTGGTATATATATCCGCATCAAGGATTTCAACATCTTTCTAGTCGTCAACTGAAATACTCAAGATATTTCCAAGACACTGATTTGTCAGCTGAATCCATGCTTAATATGTGATGCGTATCAAAGATATAGACATAGAAGTCATCAATCATGTTGGCCAACCATGTGTGATCCCTCAAATAGCTTGATCACCATCAATTTCTCATCCGGATTAAAGTCTGATGCTCTGCTGGTCAGTTCTTCCTCAGTCTACTTTGCCTGTCAGGAACCCAACACTTAGATGCTCATATCTTTTCACTCATTCATCACTGGAGGCTCAATCTCTAGAATGTAGTAGTCATGGTACTCCTCTTAACTTGTCCAATTCTGTAACTTGCTGAGTTACACCATCTAAGAGATCTGGACCTGATTGTTAGACCTTGCTGCATGCTCTATTCTTGTTCACCGGACCAAAACACTCTTCAATCTGTCTTCCAGTATAGAGATACTATGTGCTGCGGATGTGTGGGATGGACTTTGTTTCCATCAATGACAACATTCATGAAGCCATATAGTGTCTCTTGCCAACAATCTCCCCCTTTGGTATTGATGACAACACTTAGTGAAAAATGACTAAGTGTCATAACAAACTCCCCCTTGGCTGATGCTCTGTCTTATATACACTTTTACTGGAGCTGCCCCTTAGCTGTATTCCACATTTTTCACTACTCCTCACTCCCCCTTTGACATCAATGGAAAAGGACAGAATCCGCACACCAAATTTTGCAAAAATCAACCTATACATAGCCGCATAAGTATATATACATGTTATACTTACATAAACTTAAGTATATCTGCAAAGGTGGTCTTCAACTGTACAAATTCTGTTGTCCAACTTTGCTTCATCCTGTCCAAAATTGTGATGTGACCACTCAACAAAAATGCATAAGCTTCTACCCTTCTTAAGTCTACCAGATCACTGATCTAGGCTGTGGTCTAAGCATCAATTAAGGCCTTATGCATTGCCTCTAACTTAGGGATAATTATCCCTCTAAGTTCACTCATCCTGCTTATTATATTCTTCTTCTCCTTTTCAAGCCTCTTTATTTCATTTATAGTGGCAATAGCCTAGCACTCTTGATTCATTATGGATGTGGTGAGAGGATCAAAATTTTGAGATAAACTTGACAGAAAACCTTGTTTTTCTTTCACCTTGTTTTCAATATTCTCTGTCACTTTAGACCAGGATAGACAAAATTTGTATATTTCTCCAGCATTTTCTAGGCTCTTTATCCCAATATCCAGGGTTCTCCTATCATTAGCTATGAGTCCCTGTACTTCATAGAATCTCTTTCCCAAAAATTCTTTCCAGACCTTTTCTTCTACTGATTTCTCTAAGGAATCAAAATGAGTGTTGACAGAGTTTATTAGAGATTTAAGGTTACTGGATGGAGAGGCCGAAGGATCCTTTTGGAAGGATGGCATGATCTTCTCCAACATTCATGATGTGATCTCTATTAGCTCACAATCTTCCATGTGAGACTTCAGAAGCTTTTCTTTTTCTTTAGCTTGGGCAAAGGATGCTATCTTCATTGACTGGACCGGAGAGAGGGAATGAAAATTGAGTGGTCCTTGAAAGAGTTCTAGTTAATCTAACTCCATCATCTCTTTGTCCAAGAATTTCTTCACTGCCTCTATAGTGTCTCTTTCCGTAGACTGAGTCTTTTCTTTTGGAATCTCTGAGCTGTCATCAGAGATCTTCTCTATTTGCTCTTCTTCTCTTCCCTTAACCTCTTCTTCTTGACTCACTTTTTCTTCTTTTCTTCCTTCTCCTTCAATTCCTAAGACTAGAATGTCTACAGTAGGATTTAGAGGAGAGATTTTGACTTCTTCATGGACTTCCTCTTCTAGAACAGAGGAATCCAAGTCCTTAGACTTCTCCTCATCTATCTCTTTTGACTCTTCTACATTTTTCTGAATAGATTCTTCTTTTGATTCACTTAATCCTTGGACATCCATGGTAGAAGGTTCTTCATCTATTTCCTCTATAATAGGAAGATTGAATCTTTTAAAGGCATTCCAGAGGATATCTTCTATTTCTCTTGCTACTTGATTAGTCTCTCCAAGCATAAGTTTGTTCATTCTTGCTTTGCTCTGGAACTCATCCTTGCAGTCCTTAAAGATCATGGCCATTTGTTTTGGAGTAATGGAAGGATAGAGTTGAATTGCAATCTGTTCACAGATCTCTAAATCCTTTTCCTTGGCATTCTCTTTTTTGAGTTCAAGTACCTTCTCTAGACTTTTGGGAATTAAAGAAATGATTTCAATGAATGCCTTATTATAAATGTTTAGGTACCTGACTGTAACATCTTCCAAGATCCTCTTGTTAGAGTCACTATATTCATCATAAAATTTTGTGACTGGTTGCAGGTTCCCATCCATTGTGACTACCTTGATAACATCATCAATAGAAAGCGTGGGCCTTTCAACAAATTCTTTTGTCCTTTCTTCTTTGTTTTTACTAGCAGAGGATTCCTTGGAAGTTTTCTTCTTCTTCTTCATTTTCTTAACTTCCTCATTAGACTCTATTTCTTCATCATCCTTTTGGCTTATGTAAGCCCTTGTGGCTTTTGCTTTCATTCTCTTTTTGCCCTTTATAGATGTCTTGGCTTCCAGTTTTGAGGCTCTTGAGCTCATAGAGGTGGAAGGTGCAGAGCTCTTTGAGGATCTAGTCCGGGAGGAGGCTTGCATCAGAACACTTTCTTTTTCTGTTTCTTGTTTCTCTTTCTCATCTCTTTCTATTTTCTCTCTGTTTGCATCAACTGGCTCTTTTGATATGCCATATCTCTTGGTGATTTCCTCTACTTCCCTTCTAACTTTCCTTTTTATTTCTGGTTGCCTTAGTTCAACATGAATCTTTACACTTAAATCTTCAAAGGTTCCAAACCTTTTTGCCTCAGGGTCCTTAGGCTGACTTAGCAAGTGTTGGATATGCAGCTCCAAGATTTTCTCATCAACCTCATATCCCATTGGCATAATCCAAACTATTCTGGGCTCAACTGCCTCCATTAGGCATTGATCATTGTCTACCATGAAGCATACTATATCCTTATATTTTTTAACTATTGTTTGAGGAATTCTTTCTCTGGCCTGCATCATACCTTGGAAGTTCTTAAAATATCCCCAGAGTGTTGTGCTTTGAGCCTTGGCATCACCAAGCCCATACATGTAGTCTCTGATTTGTATGGCAACTAGTCTATCATTTTTCCATACCCAACCACTTGATCCGGGTAGCTCATTCATATAGTAAAAGAATAAACACAGTATTAAGCCACCATACTTGAATGCGTTCTTTTTGTCCTTCTTGATCTTTTGCAAGTTTTCTAACAGTTGGTTTAGGAGAAGGTCGCATAGATCATAATCTACATTTTCCCTTAGCATCTGATATGCAGTATATATTGCAGTTTCAAACACAGAATTCTCTCTATTGGAGTGATAGATTTTATAACCAATTATCATAGAGGTAAATTTTATATCCAGATCTATGATATACTCTATTCTCATTGGTCTTTTATCAAACTTAGATCCGGTAGCTTCACTTACTGTCTAGTTCTTGACAGATTTGAGTGCAGGCAACCCACCGAATGAGTGCAATCTAGTTACTATCCTAATGGCATCTTTTGTTATCTTGAAGGGCTTCAACAACCACATGAAGTTGTCATGTATTCTGCTAAGAACATACCGGACCCATTCATCTTCTGCAAAATAGGGAAAGTGGATGCAATGTCCAAAATGCTTATCTCAGAGAGCCTTGTATTAAGGTTTGAATTCAAAAGTTTCATATGTTAATTGTTTATGATAGATATCCATCAGCTTGGATTCTCCAAATTCCTCAATATTGGTGTGGATGTACACCCTAACATCTTCTACGTGCAGAACCCCATGCGGAATGCTAGAAAAGAGACCTAAGGAATCAACTTCTAGGGATTTGTATGGGTGTTTCTTGAACTTTGGGCACGGCCTATTAGTGATCTTAACAACCATTGGTGTAGCCATCTTTGTAAAAGATTAAGAGAGAGATATTCAGAAATGGAAATACCTTTTTACACTTCTAGGGTTCACAATATGAGCCAGAACAGGTCGCTGGTTGAATTAGATTCTGCGACTGATCTTTGAAAAGGTTGTAACAATCTTGATGCAGAGCTCTTCCTTTCTTCTTCTCGAATGCAAATGTGCAAATGATGAATAAAAGAACCCTTTTATCTCTGCGTAAACCCTAATTTCCTATTGCAATAAATGCACAACTTAAGTTATTCCAGTTTGCCTTATTTTGAGAGAGATCTTTCTGAATCATTGAGGTGCACTTAGAATCAATTTTAGTGATAATTGACAATGTATCTCCTTTCCTCCAATCATGCCATTTATCCACAAGTCAAGATATTTCAATTTTGAGTCATACCGGATCTAACTATGAGAATCCTTCTTTTACCGGATGGCTGTCAAACCGGATCAATCTTGGATGATTAAACTCTTCAAAACTCCTTGCGGATCTTTCATATTTTTACCGAGGGTTATTTAGATATTTCTCTGAGAACCCTTTAATTTGCAACATTCCATGTGCCAAATTTAGGTACCAATTGACTGGCTGGGGGAATTTACTTTCCTTTGTGACTCCCCCTGAGCCAGAGCTCATCTGTTTAGTTTCCAGAAGAAATATCAGCACCAGATTCTGGTGTGGATCCATCCCCAACATTTTTTGTACTCTTCTTCACCCAAATCTTGTTCATCTCCCATTGAACTTCATCTGCATTCACTTTGCCTTCTCCTTTATCTTGATTTTGATTATGATGCACCGGGCCCTTTTTATCCTAATTCTTACTTCTATAGAATTTGGCAATATCTCCAGATCTATTGCAATTGTAGCAAACAACATTTCTTTGCATATTTGACTAATATCCTCTTGATCTGCATTGATTAGCCATATGTCCCATTCTATTGCATGCAAAGGATCTACCATTGAATGAATTTTTATTTGCATATTTCTGCATTCATGAGATTTGTGACCATACCTTTTGTAGTTGAAACACTGTCTAGAGAAGGATGAATCAGTCTGATTCATTCTTCTTCTGCACTAAGTTGCTTTATGACTGAAGTTGTTGCAACTGTAGCAGTATCCATTGAAGGATGGATATCTTTGAGCATTTGGTTGTCTTACCAGAGGTCTTCTAGGCCTGTTCCTTGGATTTCCTGATCCAAAGTTCTTCTGACTGGATCTGGAGCTTTCACCTTTCTCATATCCCAAGCCACGCTTGTCATCTACTCTCTTTTGGCTTTCAAGAAGAACTTCAAGTTGAGCAGAGCTTATCTTGAATTTATCATTGTATTCATTTGTTGTTTGAAGATCTTGTTTGAGAGTGTCTATCTAATTCTCAAGTTGTTCTTCATTATCTCTATCTTCTTCAAGATTAGATTCCAGATACCTGATTATTCTATCCATTTTGTGGTAGTCCTCTGACTTCTCTTTGAGAGATTGTTTTAGATTATCTTCAATTTTTCTTTTATCTTCAATTTCTTGGGTGAATCTCATAACCCTTGATTCCATTTCATGTCTTACCATAATGACCTCTTTTGATAGCTTCTCACATAGCTTGTTTTTCTCATTCAGATCTTCATTAGTATCATTAGCTTCACTTTGACTTGCTAATTGTTGTAGTTCTTGTTGGGAATTAAGGTGTCTCAACCTTCATAATTCTCTGCATTTGTAATTTTTGTATGTATTATTTAATTGCATATGTCATAAATAATTGGAAATTTCATGTTGTCATGTTGTGGGATGTGGCATGGTGATGTGTCAATCCTACATGGATTATGACAACTTGTTATTTTGTCCTCACATGAGGAGATAGGTGTCCCACTTAGTGGTAGGAATATTCTACCATGTGTCAACATCTTCTATGTTGTGTAAGGAATGTTTGACCAAAATGGTTATGACGGATTCCTATAACGAATCTATGACATGTAAGAGTCGGAAAGAGAAGGTTGTAAGACAGGAGATGACATGTGTCATGAAGGATCTTTGAATGAGGCATATTTGGGCACCCCAAGGTGGAATATGATGTGTTGTAAGAGAATATGCTATTTATAGCATGAGTATGATAGATTCTCTTACAGCTGTAAGTTGTAACCACTATGACAGATTCTATGATGATCGTAAGTGTTGTAATAGCATCTGTCATTGCCCATTTTGGAAATAGGTGACCTCTTTGGGATGGGAACTATGGACAAGTGTCAGACACATTCTACAATGTTGACCAAGTGGTCCTAGGCATGGGTTTTGGTCCAAGATGCCATGTTGGATGCCCATTCCAAGAAAGGTCCAAATTTGCCTTGTATTTTCTATTTAAACAGGTGCTTGGAGATGGAGTTTGTATCACAGGTTCATAGGTACTGTTATGCTGCCGGATTGACTCTAGACATGAGTGTTGAAGACCATTGAAGCTTGCATTACAAGTGTATTGTAAACAACTTTTAGATTTGTTAATACATTGTGCAAGTTTCTGAGTGTGGGGTTTTTCACGTGATAAGGGTTTTCCCCACCGTAAATCTTTGTCTCTCTTCTTCTGTCTTGTTTCTGGTTCTTGTGTTTTGCTGCAATATCTCATGTTAATGGTTTAACATTGTTGTAATATTTAGGATAAAGTTGAATTTGCATAGCCCTTTCCTCAATAGATTAGTGTAGGAAGTGATTTTCGCACACCTAACTTCCTTTCAGTTGGTATCAGAGCTTGATCACGTTTGGTCCTAGTTTTAGGGTAGGGGTTTTTTGAGCTAATCTTAGGTTGAGTGGGAGTCTATGTAGAGCATTCTATATCTTATTACAGCAAGGAGATGGCAGGCACATCAGGAAGGTTTGAAGTAGAGAAGTTCAATGGCAGTAATTTTGAGCTATGGAAGATCAAAATGGAAGACATGTTAGTTGACTGAGACCTTTGGGATAGTGTGAACGGAACTAAACCAACTGAAATGTCACAAGCTAATTGGGATCTCAAGGATCAGGAGGCTAAGGGTCTCATAAGACTTAGTCTTTCCAATTCTGTGTTGTTAAATGTTCATGAGGAGACTACTGCAAAACTCCTTTGGAAGAAGTTGGGGGATGTGTATAAAGCCAAATCCCTAGTTAATAAACTTTTTCTAAGAAAGAAGTTGTATTCTCTTCGAATGGAGGATGGAGGATCCATTCCTGAGCATAAGAATGCCTTTAACATGCTGGTTGCACAATTGACATCTATTGGTGTAAAGATGGAGGAGGAGGATCTGTGTATGACCCTGCTTTGTTCTCTACCGGACTCATGGGATCATCTTGTCATGGAAATCAGAAGCACCACATCCACATTCAAAATGGAAGAAGTGGTTTCTTTGCTGTTGTCTGAAGAGATGTGGAGAAAGTCTTCTGAGGCAGCTAAAGAGGCCCTTGCAATTCGTGGAAGACCCAAGGAGAAAGGGAAGAAGAAGGACAAGAAAGCTGAGAAGGGTAGATCCAAATCTCATGGGGGATCCAAATCTCCTGGAAAGTCCAAGGCTCTTTGTTGGAACTGTGGCAAGACTGGGCATTTCTGAAAGGAATGCAAAGAGGAGAAGAAAAAGAAGAAGAATTCTCCTGATTTAGATTCTGACAAAGCACAAGATGATGGTGATGCTTTCATTGCAGCCTTGGCAACCCATGCATCTGATGATGTGTGGCTAATCGACTCTAGTACATCATTCCACATGACCTCACATCGAGACTGGTTTACTAAGTATGAAGAGTTCGATGGTGGAAATGTGTATCTGGGTGAAGACTCTCATTTGAAGATCATTGGTCATGGAAGAGTCTCTATCTGATTCCATGATGGTCGAGTGAAGGGGATCTCTAGGGTCCTACACATCCCAGGCTTAGAATGGAACCTACTTTCTGTAAGTATGTTGAATGATACAGGTGTGTAGGTTGTCTTTTTGAAAAAAGGATGCAAGATGACTAGAGGAGCTATGGTGCTTGCTAAGGGTACTAGGAGAGGTACTCTGTTTCAGCTGGAGGCATGCATTTCACAATGCAATAGTTCTTCTAACTCAAGGAAGAGGGAAATAGTCACTTCATCCCCACCATCTGAACGAGCAGTGAAGAAATCTATTGTTTCTAATTTTGATGGTTGTAATCGTGCATTGGAAGTTAAACTTCCTACAGAAAAGACAATGTTATGGCATAAGAGATTTGGCCACATTGGTGAGAAGGGTCTGCGTACCCTGAAAAATAAGAATCTCGTTGAGGGCTTAGATGATTGTAATCTTGAGTTCAACTTTTGCGAACATTGCATTTATGGAAAACAAAACAATGTTTAGTTTTACTTGAGTTCTCATAAGTCTTCTGGTGTGTTGGACCTCATTCATTCTGATGTGTTTGGTCCTGTTAATGTTCCTTCATTATCAAAATCTATATACTTTGTATCTTTTATAGATGATTACAGTAGAAGGACATGGATTTATTTTCTTAGAAGAAAATCTGAAGTCTATAGCAAGTTCAAGGAGTTTAAAGCCTTTGCTGAAATTCAGACTGGTAAAAAGATTAAATGTTTGAGAACTAACAATGGTGGTGAGTTTTGTTCTACAAAATTTGATAAGTATTGCAAGGAACTTGGGATTGAAAGGTACAAGACAAATCCATGCACCCCGTAGCAAAATGGAGTTGCAAAGAGGATGAATAGGACACTGATGGATAAGGCTAGGAGTATGCTTAGTGGAGCTGGTCTAGAACAAAAGTTTTGGAATGAAGCTGTTGCCACTGCTTTCTATCTGGTAAACAGATCTCCTACATCAGCTCTTGTTGGAAAGACACCCATGGAGGTGTGGTCTGGTAGAAAGCCTTCAATAAGGCATCTTCATGTTTTTGATTGTGATGCATATGCACATGTGCTTAGGGAGAAGCGGTCAAAGTTGGAGAACAAAGTTGTTAAGTGTATCTTCATCGGCTATGGTGTTGGTTTGAAAGGATACAAGCTTTGGGACCCTGTGGTTGAAAAAGTGTTGTATAGTAGAAGTGTCAACTTCAAAGAGATTACACCTTCTTCCAGTATTTTGTAGCTAGAAGAAAGAGAAAAGAAAGAGGATGTTGTTTAGTTTCCTCTCACCCCTAAGAAGACTAAACAGAAAGACAATGTTGGACCTGATGATGAGGAGAGCTCTAGCAACTCTAAAAGCTTAGATGAAGAAGCTGAACCTCAACCTCAGCTCTTGAGGAGGTCTACATAGATAAGAAAGCAACCTGAAAGGTTTGGTTTTACATTGCTTGATTCTAGTTGTGCTTATGCTTTGCTTACTAACAGTGATGAACCTAGAACTATATCAGAGGATTTGGATATGAAGGATGCAAGTTCCTAGAAGGAGGCCATGGAGGAAGAAATGGCTTCTTTGGAAAAGAATCAAACTTGGGACTTGGTGCCTTTGCCTCCTGGACGGAAACCCGTTGGATGCAAATGGGTGTTCAAGAAGAAAATTGGTGCAGATGGCAGTGTTGAGAAGTATAAGGCCAGATTGGTTGCAAAGGGGTATTCACAAGTGGAGGCTATAGATTATGGTGAGATCTTCTCTCCCATTGCAAAGCTAACATCCATTCAATTCCTATTGTCACTCGCAGCAGCTTATGACTTGGAGGTAGAACAGATGGATGTGAAGACAACTTTCCTTTACGGTGACTTGGAGGAAGAAATCTACATGTCACAACTAGAGCATTACATGGTGAAAGGTAAAGAAAATTTGGTTTGCAAACTTAAAAAATCTTTGTATGGTTTGAAGCAATCCCCTAGGAGATGGTACTTGAAGTTTGATGCCTTTGTGTTGTCAATTAGATTTGTGAGATCGAAATCGGATCACTGTGTGTTTTATAAATTTGATGGTGATCGTATTCTCATTATTGCACTGTATGTTGATGATATGTTGCTCATTAGGAAGGGTAAGAATATGATTTCTAATTTTAAATCTTAGTTGTTAGCTCAGTTTGAAATGAAAGATTTAGGGGCAGCTAGGTACATTCTAGGAATGGAAATCAGAAGAGATAGAACCAACATAAAACTTTGGTTAAGCTAGAGTATGTGAAGACCATGTTGGATAGGTTCAACATGGCAGATTGTAGACCATTGTGTGTTCCCATTTCTTTGGGGACAAAGTTATCTGTTGAGGATTGTCCAAAATCTCCTAGTGAGGTGGAGGACATGAGCAGAGTACCTTATGCTAGTGTTGTTGGTAGTTTGATGTATGCTATGGTTTGCACAAGACTAGACATTGCCCAAGCAGTGGGAGTCCTTAGTCAATTTATGGCTAATCCTGGACGGGTTCATTGGGATGTAGTTAAGTGAGTGTTCAAATATTTGAGGGGTACTTCCAAGTACTCCATTTGCTATCATGGTAATGCTTTAGGACCTCCACATTCTATTGATATTCATGGATTTGTGGATTCAAATTGGGCAGGTGACATTGACAGTAGGAGATCCACCAGTGCTTATGTTTTTACACTGTTTGGTGGTGCTATTAGTTGGATGAGTAAGCAACAACCTGTTGTTTCTTTGTCCATGACAGAAGATGAGTATATGGTAGAAACTCATGCTTCTAAGGAAGCCATTTGGATTAAGAGATTGTGTTCTGATATTGGTGTTGATGCAGGTCATATCACGATCAGTTGTGACAGTCAGAGTACAATTTGCCTTGCAAAGAATCCAACTTTCCATGCTAGAACCAAGCACATTGATGTTCAGTTTCACTTCATGAGAGACATGGTTGAGGATGGAAAGGTAAATTTGGAGAAGGTAGATACTTTAAAGAATGTTACAGATGCATTGATGAAACCAGTGGGCACGGAGAAGTTCAGATGGTGTTCAGAGTCTATGGGCCTCTCGGTCTATAGCAGTTAAATCCTAGTTTTCTATTCGCTCTTACAAGGTGTTCGAAAAGTGGGAGAATGTTGGGAATTAAGGTGTCTCAACCTTGGTAATTCTCTGCATTTGTAATGTTTGTATGTATTATTTAATTGGCTATGTTGTAAATAATTGGAAATTCCATGTTGTCATGTTGTGGGATGTGGCACGGTGTTGTGTCAATCCTACATGGATTATGACAACTTGTTATTTTGTCCTCACATGAGGAGATAGGCATCCCACTTAGTGGTAGGAATATTCTACCATGTGTCAACATCTTCTATGTTGTGTAAGGAATGTTTGACCAAAACAGTTATGATAGATTCCTATGATGAATCTATGACATGTAAGAGTCAGAAATAGAAGGTTGTAAGATAGGAGATGACATGTGTCATGAAGCATCTTTGAATGAGGCATATTTGGGTGCCCCAAGGTGGAATGTGATGTGTTGTAAGAGAATATGCTATTTATAGCATGAGTATGACAGATTCTCTTACAGTTGTAAGTTGTAATCACTATGACAGATTCTATTATGGTCGTAAGTGTCGTAAGAGCATTTGTCATAGCCCATTTTAGAAACAGGTGACCTCTTTGGGATGGGAGCTATGGACAAGTATCAAACACATTCTACAATGTTGACCAAGTGGTCCTAGGCATGGGTTTTGGTCCAAGATGCCATGTTGGACGCCCATTCCAAGAAAGGTCCAAATTTGCCTTGTATTTTCTATTTAAACAGGTGCTTGGAGATGGAGTTTGTATCACAGGTTCACAAGTATTGTTATGCTGCTAGATTGACTCCAGAAACGAGTGTCAAAGATCATTGAAGCTTGAATTGCAAGTGTATTATAAACAACTTTCAGATTTGTTAATACATTGTGCAGGTTTCTGAGTGTGGGGTTTTTCACCTAATAAGGGTTTTCCGCACCGTAAATCTTTGTCTCTCTTCTTCTGTCTTCTTTTTGGTTCTTTTGTTTTGTTGCAATATCTCATGTTAATGGTTTAACATTTTTATAATAGTTAGGATAAAGTTGAATTTACATAGCCCTCTCCTCAATAGATTAGTGTAGGAAGCAATTTTTGCACACCTAGCTTCCTTTCAGTTCCTTTCTCTTTTTCACAGAGATACTCAGTTTTTCTTTTAGCTCATTTATGAAATCATCAGGTTGTTTGATTCTTTCTCTCAAGTTATTGACTTCAGAGTGAGATTGGTCAAGATCATCTAGGACAGACTGATGTTGTTCCTTCATACCATACATATCCATTGAGATTCCTAGATCTTCCTCAAGCTGTTAGGCTCTGTTTAGAGGAACTTAGCTCTGATACCAATTGTTGGAAACAAGGAAGATAATTGAGAGGGGGGGTGAATCAGTTATCTTAAATATCTTAACTTTCTTTTCTTCTTTAACAATAGTGCAACATCAAAACATAAGAGCATATATAATCATGAGAGTAGAAATAAAATTAACACACATAACACAAGGATTTTTACGTGGAAAACCCTGTTAAGGGAAAAATCACGGGGTGACTAACCCAAGATTGTATTCTCTATTAACAGAATAAGAATTACAAAATGGCACTTACCAATTATGATGTAGTGGCACAAGGGAAGCAACAGCACAATGTTTACTATTCTCCTTTGCCCACTCACCACTCACCTAGCCTTCAACCAACCAACTAAAGGCACATTCAAGGGTATATGAAGGGTTTGATATCCTGGTGATGACTCAACCTTCAAGGATTCTCCCACACCTTAAGACAGATCAATAAACACTTTCCATGGAGTTGGTTTGATCCCCAACTTCCCAAAACTCTCCAACCTCTACTTTGACTAGTAAGGCTACTAGCCCTCCAAACCTAGTTTTCTCAACACAACTTGACAAAATCCCAAATGACCAAGAAAGTAAATGATGGTTTTAGATACCCTTTAAGGGACCTTATAAAACTTCCAAGTCTCCTATTCCAACTCTACTCCAGCAACTCAGAACACTCACTAGGTCCCTAGGCCTAATTGCTCAGTTTAGGGCTAGGTTACAAAGCAAGTGATCAATTTTGGGTGCATAGATCAAGGACAGGAATTTGGAACACTCCTACCATGCCCAAACAACACAAAAACACCATCTATTCACTCACCCTATCAGGATTTTGTCTTCTACAACAACAAATTGCATAAAATAGGCCAAATACATGGTAATACTTGACCTAGGGCATCACCTTAAAATTTGAAAACAACCTTTCCCCACCAAATGCTTTTGGAATCCTATAGATTACATCCCTATCCTACATTTCACCAGTTTTCATGAATTTTCACTGGTGGGAATGCATTCTATGGTCAGATTTATATGACAAACCCTAGAAAACAGGGTTTCTAGACCAATTTTGAAAGAAAATTCAATAACTTTTGACCCCGACCACTTCAAGACCTCAAACTAGTTGCATTCAAACCTTGACTCAGTCTAGTTTTAGGAAAAGTACATTTGCTCACCTGGCCAATCCGTACAGGCCATACACAGCAAGAAAAATAGGGAAAAAGTGACTGTTTTTATTATTTGAATGCCCAAAACTCCGTTCCAAACCTCCTCTGCCATACAGGAGTGAAATCACAATGTTATCAACCCATCCAAGTCAGTGTCCAACTTCTACAACAGTATTCAACTGCCCAAAGTGGTTTTTGAACTGACCCAACACATAACACCTTTGACAACTATGGTGTTTTGCATTAACATAAGGAGGTTGATTTGTTTGGCTTGTCCAATGGAGTCCAAATGACCAACACACTCCTTCCAACATACTAAAACACTAAAAACAACCAAAAGACTCAAAAACCAATCCTTAGACCTTCTAGGCCTAATTGGCACAACAAGGGTGCAAATGGACTAAGAGTGTCTTGAGGTTTATATGATTACCCTAAGCCTCTTGACCATACAAAAGGACCTTACAATAATGGATAAAAATCCTTATTACCAAACATACATTGAACAAAACCAAAACTTATGAAAAATGCATCCAAATGCTTGATGTTGCAAACTACTCCTAGGTGCCCTGCACCAAATTAGGGCTCACTGCCTGAGCACACTGCTCACAAAAGGCACACTGCCTACAAGAGACTCACTGTCTACAAAGTTTATGAAAGGTAACCAGGTGTTTGAATTGATGAGAAGTATCTGGTAATGCTGAGGTTCATTTCGGTTAGGCTTAATATGCTGATTTAATGCACTTCATTCCTTCTTTGTTCTAGTGCTGCTATTCTGTTACATACCAGACTTGTATTACTACTTCCACACTTCCCTCTGCCTTTCCTTGCACACTATATCCACACACACCTTCATACCAAAATCCATCTCGTATATATATCTGCATCAAGGATTTTAACATCTTTCTAGTCAGCAACTGGAATACTCAAGATATTTCCAAGACACTGATTTATCGGCTGAATCCATGCTTAATATCTGATGCGTATCAAAGAAATAGACATAGAAGTTAGTAATCATGTCGGCCAACCATGTGTGATCCCTCAAATAGCTTGATCACAATCAATTTCTCATCCGGATTAAAGTTTGATGCTCCACCGGTCAGTTCTTCCTCAGTCTACTCTGCCTGTCAGGAACCCAACACTTAGATGCTCATATCTTTTCACTCATTCATCAACAAGGCTCAATCTCTGGAATGTAGTAGTCATGGTACTCCTCTTGACTTGTCCAAGTCTGCAACTTGCTGAGTTACACCATCTGAGAGATACGAACCTGATTGTTAGACCTTGTTGCATGCTCTGTTCTTGCTCACCGGACCAAAACACTCTTCAATATGTCTTCTGTTATGGACATACTATGTGTTGCAGATGTGTGGGATGGACTTTGTTGCCATCAATGACAACACTCATGAAGCCATACAGTGTCTCTTGCCAACAAGACCGTGACCCATATAATGAGTTGATGAATTCTTGAGACTCTTGATTATAATATATATCATTATTTTGAAAGAAAGATAATTATTATCATGGGAAAAGATTTGTTGTACTTAATAACATCTTGTGTGTACTATTATGGACCAAAACGATCATATTATGATCATCTAGAGAAAGATTGTGGTTGGTAAAACTATGTCACACGATGACATCTACAAAGCCATGACTTGGTAAGTAATCTAATGAAAGTTGTGTATTGAAATTTATATTATTATTCAAGATTATATGATCTTTATGATATTTTATATATGACAAGGGTTTTTAATTGTCATGATATAAGGAGGGATTAGAAATGATAGCTTTCTAAGTGTATCCTAGAAATACAAATGAAACATATTTTCTACTCATAAGTATGTGGTCGACTTAAAATAGTCATTTTAATGTCGATAAAGATTAAATGAAAATATTTGAACCAAGATTAGTACCTTAGACATATTTATGAAGTCAGACAAAACCATTCTTATGTCAAGAAGATACATTAAAACCATATATACACATATAAACTTTTGAAGTAAAGGAATAGAGTGATAGGGAGTCATAGATTCAACATTTTAGTTGCAACAAGAAACATCTTTGCAAGATCAAGACTTCAATATTGAATTATTTTGGTATTATACTCTAGAAATCAGAGTTAATAATTTGAGTTAGGAGGACTATGGGTGAGATCTATGTAAGACACCCTGTGACTAGAATTGATCAAATTAAATTCACTGTAGGATGAGATAGTCTCTAAGTCAACTTAGAAGTGTGTGAACAATCAACTACATTCATTGTGAAACATCTATATATATTAAATCTTTGGCCAAAGTAATGCATCCATATCCGCATACATTAGTTGGTTCACTATGCTCCAAACTTGCATAACCATCCATCAGTGTCATACTTAGAGGGGATCTATAGTTGTATGACCATGTTGGTTATGTAGGACACACCACTAGAAATGTAGATGACAAACATTATGGTTCTTTAATATCTATTCCCTTTGTGAAGGGTAGGGCCACTTCAAGGAAGGAAGGTGTGCAGGGGACTGCCAGTCTATGGTTGGAGGAAAAGCACTCGGGTGATGCTCTCCTTTTAAAGCAGATGACAAGCCAAGACTTATGAAGACATATATCAAAAATCCAGATGTAGTATATTTATTATGTTGACTTGATAGTCAAATTTTATGTAAATCTATTCTTATTACCATGAGCAAGATATTGTAATTGTAAAAGTGAAAGATTTCACTAAAATGCTATATTTGAATATGCTGTAATTTTTATTTTGAAAATATTCAAAAAAGATATGCTTTTTACTTACTAATTATACCAATGATTAATGTGTTAGAAAAACATTTGCTTATGATGATTATGTTAATTTACTTTCTAGTAAGTTTGATGTGAAACACTAGGTAATATGAGATGACATGTTACATATGGTATCAAAGCTACTAGGTTTAATACATGCACCTACGAGCTCACTGCATGAAACCTTCCTCAGACATTAAGAGTTGCTAATGTTTGAATGTTCTTTTGCCAGAATGGTAAAAATGGGAATAACCCCAAGGAAGAAGGTAATAGGAAATGGATGTTACCGAAAGGCTATGAGGGAGTGACCCTCAAGAATGAAAAGCCTAGGTCAAACTGGTTACCTGAAAGGGACATGGTTTACTGACATTAAGACCTTTGTTGATGCTATTAAGTGTGTATATGCCTAAAAATAACACAATTCAACTAAATAAATATTCTAAATATTTATTCCATTCTTCTATCAATTAAATAAATATTCCAAATTTATTTAATCGATTCGCTATTCCATAATTAAATAAAAATCAATTTATTTAATTAAAATCCCTAAATTCTTCTAAATGTCTCACACAATTAAATAATCATAAATTATTTAATTGATCCAAATTCCTCTATCCTAAGTTCTAATTCCAAAAATCCACCTCACCAATCCACCTCACTTTTCCACCTCATCTTGTCCACCTCACTGGGTTGCACATGTAATTAAATATATTAAATATTTAATTACCTATTTTCCCCCTCACCCACATGTCCTATTTCTTCTCAAATCAAAAGTTAGTTAACTAATCAATCAAAAGTGTTAACTAACTAGTCAATTGAGTTAATCCCTCAATCAATTCAGTCAATTCCATAATTCATTCTTCCAACTGACTTATCAAGTTTGTTAACTGTTCAGTTAAAAGAGTTAACTCTCCAATCAATGTTGTCACATCCCCTCTTTCATGATGGAGCTGAGACACTTGTCTTATTTCCACTTGTTGCACATTCCTTAACCATCCTCAGCCATTGATCTTCATATCTCCTCTCAACCGTTGATTCTCATTCTTCTGAGTCTATAAAAGAAGCTTCATCCCTCCATTCTAATCATCCAGGTTATTTGTATTATTACTCTGTAGAATTCTACCCGTGCGCCTTTGGCACCCCCAATACAATCTACTTGAGATCACCATTTTCTTTGAAGCTCCTCTTCATAGCCATATCTATCAACACAACCATTTACTACCGACATCCTACAACACAGCTAAAAGAGTGCACTCACTGAGGGCCTACTTCATCAGCAAAGGACGGTTGTAATAGGCGAACAACATAAGCTTTGGAACAGGGAAGGTTTGCACTGTATTGTTCATTGCCTTATTTCATTCAATCTTTCTTGTTTTCATTATTCTGTTGATGTTTGGGTTTAGTATTGTTCATTTGATTAATCCACATTTTACCCTAACAAAGTGAATCAAACTAGAGAAGGAAAATAAGGACAAAGTAATTAAGGCTATTGTTCGGACTATCTCTAAGAGTGAATTAGTTGAACCCTCTGTGCATAAGGACTTACCATTTGGATGTGGTCCTAATACTCCTATTATCAGTTAGGAAATCATGGATAAGTACATGCGAGCACATCCACCTCCCAAGTATGATTTGGTAAACCTCAAAGATGAGGATGAACCTGGGAAGATCTCCATTTTTGATAGTGACTTGTAGTTGGAAGATGTAAACAATTGTAATAAATGATGGATATTATGTGATCCATGGATACTATAATACAATTTTAAAAATTTTGGCAAAAGTTTTCCTTTCTTGTTTAAGATTGTATAAATGAGAATGTATTTATGTTTATGCATGGATTCAATAGTATGAAAGACTAATTGAATGCTTAACATGTAAACTTTAGGAGAAGCAGAGTTGCAGTATGGTTCAGACATGAACCAATCTTGGGGGTAGCCAAGAGGAAGGGCAACCTTCTGGCAACTTTGATGCAAAACTTGACTAGATTCTTGCTATGCTCCATGAAACGAGGGCAAGGATTGGAAATTTAGAGAAAGAGGTCAGGGGTCAGAGTACACCTGAACATGAAGCCTTCCACAAGGGTAAAGACAAGAGATATCATGAACATACCACCTAGAGTGGGCATGGAGAGAATAACTTAGAATTGAAATAAGATGAGGATAAGAGGAGCCACTTGGCTCTTGAACTATCCAGAGACATGAAAAAGGTTACACCTCCCAAATTTTATGGGACTGTGAGCAGAGATGCCATAGAGGCATGGCTCATAGAAATGGAGAAATATTTTGAAATAAGAAACTATTCTAAAATAACCAAAGTGGTATGGGTAGCATACCAATTGGCTGGTGAAGCATCCACCTAGTGGATGAATAAGAAGATGGAGCTAGGATTGAGCTCCTTGAGTCTAACCTAGGAAAGGTTTGTGGAACTCTTTAGGAAAAGATGGTTTCCATAGTTTTATTTTGATTAGAAGCTCATAGACTACCAAAACCTAAGACAAGGTGACTCATCTGTGAATGAGTACTAGGAGAAGTTCACTTGTCTCCTTAAATATAGCCCTCAATATCAGTGGGATGAGAGGTTTCACATTCAAAATTTCATCATGGGTTTGAATACCCAAATTGGAGGTGAAGTAGATGTGCATGGTCCCACCACAATGGACCAAGTTTATGAGAAAGCTATTAAACAAGAACAGAAGTTGAAATCCATATCTGCATATTGGGAAAAGAACCGTAAAAAGTTTAATTGGTCACAATCCTCCCAATCATTCAAGAAAAAGGGCAACAAACAAAATTTCAAAAGGAAAGGTGATAAAAGATTCAAGGATAATTAGAATGAATCCAGGGGTGATAAGAGAAATAATAATAACTCCAAGATAAATGGAGATAATTTGGGAAAGCCTTATGAAAGGCAAGGACCCCTAGGAGGGCATTTTTTGTGTGGCAGTGACCATTATGCCAATCAGTGTCCCAATAAGACACAAGGGACTCAAACACGAGGAAATCCCTTACCCTCACAATAAGTAGCCTTTCAACAGTAGATACATGCATCCTTGGATAACCAACAAGTGGAGTATCAGATTACTCCAATTGAAACCACAAGTATTTTGTTTGGTATTCCAATTTTAGTTTTAATAGATACTGGTGCTACAGAATGTTTTATTTCTCCAAAAGTTTTAAATAATATATCTAGAATAGCTGGTTACATGTCAAACTCATGGTCAGTTGAATATGCTAACCAAATAAGAACTCATGTAGAGCAATGTTTGTTTGAAGACAAGGTTTCAAACTCTTGAGTTTTTCCACTGGAGTAAACCTTTATGTTGCCCCATTAGGCTCATATGATGTCATCTTTGGAATAAATTGGTTATGGAGGCATCGAGCTAAGGTGGATTGTTTTGCAAAAATAGTAGAATGCCTAGATGACCTTGGGAATAAAGTTTTTCTACAAGGCACTACTAGAGAGGTCAAACTAAGGCAAATATCTGCCCTACAGATGAAGAGAGTCCAGAGAAAAGGGTGTCAACTATTTGCTATTAAAATGGAGAAAATAGATAATCACAAAGAATCTATCTTCTAAGATGATTTGATGTATTATGAATCTCAGAAACTCCAAGGAGTTGAAGAAAGAGAATCCATAGATCAAGAGAGATTAGATATGGATAAGTATCCCTTTCTTTGAGATTTTGAGGATGTATTTCCAGATGAATTACCTGGATTACCTCCTAAGAGAGCTTTTAATTTTTCAATAGATATAATTCCAAGATTGAAACCTATATCTAAATCTCCTTATAGGATGACCACAACAGAGTTGATGGAGCTAAAGGATCAGCTGCAAGAATTGCTAGAAAATGTTGGGAATTAAGATGTCTCAATCTTTGCAAATTCCTAGCATTATTTATTTATTTGCATATTAATTTATTGCCTAATGTTGTAATTACTTGCACATTCAGTTTGGTCACTTAGTTGAGGTGGCATGGTGACATGTCATCTTACTTGGAATGTGACTTTGATGGTCAAGTCAAACCTACATGGATTTGGGCATCCCATTTGAGGTGGCACTAATATGCCATGTGTTAGCATCTTGTGGTATGTGGAAGAGGATATTCCATATGACAGAATGAGAGGAATCTCCTGCAACAATATAATGAAAAATGCATGAAATAACAGAAATAGTAGAAACACAGAAGGAATTTATTGATTGCAGGCCACTTCGAGGGGGCAACCTCCTTTGAGCAAGCTCAATACAATAAATTCGTGGATGCCTTCATTGGCCTCAACACATACTTATATACGAAGTCTAATCTAAACAAATATTACTTCCCATGAATGTGGGATAATACAATATACTCATGGGACAACTTACAAAGCATATGAGTCCAAAAGTAATATACTAACAAAGTAAAGAGAAGGGTTAAACACGGGTTCCTAACATCCCCTCCCTCTTAAAAAAGATTTATCCTCAAAGCTCAAGATGTGGAAATTGTTGGTGAATCTGAAGGATTGGTTCCCATGTAGCATCCTCTGCTTGCATTTCGTGCCACTGAATTAATACCTCTATGATGGATTAGGAGCAAAGCTGACAAGTGTGCCTATTGACGATTGCCTCCCGCTCCAAAATGATGGATCCTTCATTATCAAGTTCTAGTAAAACAGTTTGTGCTCTGATGTTGGTGCCAAGAAATTTCTTTAGACAAGAGACATGAAATATTGGATGAACGTGGGAAGGAGGAAGCTCCAATTTATAAGCAATTGACTCAATCTTCTGAAGAATCTTATATGGCCCATAGAACTTTGGAGCCAGCTTATGACGCCCTTTGAGTTTCAGGGATGATTGCTTGTATGGCTATTGATGAAGAAAAACCATATCACCTACTTGAAAAGTGCGCTCAGAATGGTGCTGATCAGCTTGTTGTTTCATTCTATTTCTTACCATGTGAAGATTGTCTTGCAAGATGTGAAGAATCTGATCCCAGGTTCGGAGAACCGTGTCGACTGCCTGAACTGGTGAACTACTAGGGGTGTATGGAAGGAGCACTGGTAGTGCTTGACCATAGACTGTTTCATATGGAGTCATTTTAGATGCAATGTGGTAGGAGGTGTTGTACCACCATTCAACGAGAGGGAGCCACTTTGCCCACTGATGTTGTCATTCTAAAGTGAAGAAATGAAGATAGGTTTCCAAACATTTGTTGATAATTTCAGTCTGACCATCTGTTTGTGGGTGATACCTAGAACTCATCTTTAGTTTGGTGCTAGTGTGTCGAAATAATTTTGTCCAAAAATGACTGGTGAAAGTTGCATCATGATCTGAGACAATGGAAGAAGGGATGCCATGAAGACGGAAGATCTAGTCCATGAAAATTTGTACAACTAAGGAGGTGGTATAGGGATGACTGAGGGCACAAAAATGACTATATTTGGAGAGTTGATCAAACACAACCAAGATCACTGTCTTCCCTCCAGATTTAGGGAGCCGCTTAATGAAATCCATAGAAATATCTATCCAAATCCATGTAGGGACAGACAAGGGTTTGAGCAATCTAGGAAGGAGTGTCATTTCACCCTTGTTGCATTGGTAGGTATCACATTCAACCACCATCTATTGAATTACCCTTTTCATTCCCTTCCAAAAGAAGTTATACCATGCCCGTTCATAAGTTTTGAGGAACCTAGAGTGCCATACCGATGTAGAAGCATGGAGTTCATAGAAGACAACTTGCTGAAGATTTGTGCTCTGGGGAAGCACCAGACGACCCTTATATCATAGAGACGCACCATCCCAAGAGTAATGCGGTACAACAGAAGGGTTATTGGCCAACTGTTGAATGATTTGAAATAATGAAGAGTCGTTGACATAGCCCTACTGGACAGATTCCAACCAATTTGGAATAGGCATAGAAATAGCTGAAAGAGGAGCTTGGTCATCAAATGTCTGAGAAAGAGCATCCGCCACAATATTGTCCTTACCCTTCTTGTAAGTGATCTCATAGTCATAACCCATGAGTTTGCTAACCCATTTTTTTGTGCTGGGGAGAAGACCCGTTGTTCCAAGAAATATTTTAGACTTTGGTGATAAGTCTTGATGCAAAAATGATTCCCTAGTAGGTATGGCCGCCACTTCTGTACTGCATGCAAAATAGCCATCATTTCCTTCTCATATGTAGAGAGTACTAAATTCTTGCCAGAAAGGGCTTTTTTGGTGAATGCAATGGGATGTTCATCTTGAAGGAGAACAACACCAAGTCCATTGCCGCAAGCATCACTTTCAATAGTGAAGGGCTTGGAAAAATCTAGCATAGCTAGAACAGGTGTAGTACACATAGCTTGTTCAGTTTTTGAAATGCACACTGAGTAGCATGTGTCTAGGTAAAAGCATCCTTTTTTAACAGAGTTGTTAATAGAGCTGCAATCTTCCCGTAATCCTTGACAAACTTGCAATAGTAACAGTCGGCCCCAAAAAACTATGGAGGCTCTTGAGTGTTTGAGGATGTAGCCAATTTTTCATGGCATCTATTTTTGCAAGATCCACTTGAACCCCTTGGGCTAAAACAATATGCCTGAGATACTCCACTTCCTCCTGGCCAAAAACATATTTAGACTGGTTTGCATAGAGATGATGATTAGAGAGGAGTTGCAGTATGAGATCCAGATGTTAGAGATGCTCTACCCATGTTTTACTATAGATGAGGATATCATCAAAGAAGACCAGAATGAATTTCCGCAGGTAGGGCTAGAATATTTTATTCATCAATGCCTAGAACGTTGAAGGAGCATTAGTGAGGCCAAAGGGCATGACAAAAAACTCATAGTGGCCATCATGTGTGCGAAAATCCATTTTAGGGACATCATCCTCATGAACCCGAATTTGGTGATACCCAGAACGAAGATCCAACTTGGAGAACAAATGAGCGCCATGAAGCTCATCAACAATAGGAATCATAAACTTATCCTTGATGGTGATGTGATTAAGTGCTCGAAAGTCAATGCAAAGGTGCCATGACCCATCTTTTTTCTGGACAAGAAGAACTGGTGAAGAAAAGGAACTGGTACTAGGGTGAATAATACCTTGCTTCAGTAAATCTCAAATGAGCATCTTAATCTCGATCTTTTGTTGAAATGGGTAGTGGTAGGGCTTGATGTTGGGAGGAACGCTTCTAGGAAGGAGATGAATACAGTGGTCCTCTAGTTGTGAAGGTGGCAATCCCACTGGTTCAACAAAGACACATGCATACCTATCCAAAATTCATTGTAGATCAGAAGGAGTAGTGGAGATCGTTGATGGTTGCATCTAAATAGAATGGAGCTAAGCAATGACACCATGTGAATTCTTCTTAAGAAGTTTTTCCATGCGATGTGAACTTATGATGCTGAGAGAACCTAGTTGTAAGCCCTTCAATGTGTGTTTTTACCCATTGTCTGAAAACTGCATCCAAAGTTCAGCAAAATCCCATAAGATGGGTCCAAGTGTGCGTAACCATTGGGTGCCCAAAACCACATCACATCCACCTAAGGGCAAGGAAAACATGTCAGAGTGCAAGTTATAATCTCCAATTGAGATATGCACATTGTGACACTTCCCTTTGAAAGGTAATCTACCCCCATTGGCAATCATGACTTCAAAGCTGGAGCAAGGATGGACAAAACAATAAGCTTGTTTGGTAATCCAAGGGCCAATGAAGTTATGAGTGCTACCAGAATCAATGAGTATTGTAAGAGGGAGCTTCTTGAAGTAACCCTTGACCTACATGGTTTGTGGGGTGGTGACTCCTGCTAAAGTATGGAGAGAGATCTCTGGGTGGTCTTCCTAAGAAGCAGGGTCAACAAGCGACTGTTAAGTTTCATCCTGATCATCTACTATAGCCTGAGCATCTGCATAAACTTCAGTTTTAATTAGAGAATCCACATCCAAGAGATAGAGCTTTTGCTTAACACATCTATGTCCCCAAGTGAATTTCTCATCACAATTATAACAAAACCCTTTTTCCCTACGTGCCCGCATCTCTGCTTCAGTCAAATGCTTGATAGGAGCTGTTCTAGGAGCTGGTGTTATTCGAGGTCTTTGGGAAACTGTATTTCTGAATGGAACAAAATTAGATTTGGATTGTTGTTGAGCTGTGATCTTGTCCTCTGCCAACTTAGCCAACCCTAGGGCTTCCATCATTGTGCTAGGACAAAACATTTTAACCTTAGATCGAATTGCATCCTTCAGACCACTGACAAAACAACTCCTGAAGAATTCATTAGATAATCCCTCTGTGTGATTGGCTAGTTTTTCAAATTCTGTCTGATATTCTCTCACAGTGCTTGTTTGGTGAAGTTTAGTGAGTGCTTCTATGAAGTAATCAAAAGAACTAGGGCCAAATCATTGCAAAATGAGTTTGCAAAAATATGTCCATTTTGGCTCTTCATGAGCCTTGATGTACCAAAGGAACCATTGAAGGGCTTCATGTTCCAAATGAAAGGATGCAAGTGGGACTTTGTTGACATCAAAAGAATTATGTAGACTGAAATATTCTTCTACCTGATATATCCAGCCAGTCGGATCATCACCATTGAAGCGAGGAAAATCAAGCTTCGACCGATGAAAATTGTTGGAAGAAGAGAACCCAGTGTCTGCTGAATACTCTGGCTACCATCTATTGTTCATGGCTGAATGCTAAAGATTGAGGTTGATAATTTTTTCATCTAGATCTTGGAGTTTGGTCTTGAGGGCTGCAAGTTCATCATCCATATTTTTTGCACCTGTGCAGGTGACAACCATAACCAGGAGTTTTTTTTTGGGAATAGGTAGAAAAACAAAAATGGAAACTTTTTTAGTAAAGGAAAATTTGGATTTGAGAAAAACTCCGATGGGTAATTGGGGTTTGACTAGGTTTTGGACACTTTCTGAGGGAAAGGGAAGCAGAAAATAGGGATTTTAGAAGTGAGGTGAAAGGATGGGAAAATTTGTCCAAGAGGGACAAAGGAGTAGAAATTTGAAATAAACACTATGGTAAAATTTGAAGGTTATGGGGTAAGAATCAAAGAAGTTATGGCAAACCCTAAAAATAGACAAATGTGGGATTTCTGGCTTCGATAAGTGGAATTTGGGATAGGGTCCTCAAGGAAGGAAATATGCAGAATGAAATTTTAGGGGTTCTAGTGAATTTTGAGAGGAAACAGAGCAAAAGCAAGGAAGATATGGTGAACTAGTCAATCAGGTAGGGGCTGTTGCCCTTTTCGCTAGCAGGTCCTCTCAATGGGCCAGCTACTTCAGGGTTCTTGTGGTACTCCTCACAATGAGTTTTAGGGCTATATGCCCAGGTACTTCCCACAGTTAAGTGGATAGGGATATTCCCTGATCTAAACCTACAATTGAAATGAACAATACATATGTGAAAAATAAAGAACTACTGCAATAATCACAACACTTAGAGGCCACTGTGGAAATTTTTCTGGTAGAAATTCCACCTAGGGAGCCCAAGAAAGTGCTCTGATAACAGATGAGAAGAACCTCCTGCAATGATATAATGAAAAATGTATAAAATAATAGAAATAGTAGAAACACAGAAGGAATTTTTTGATTGTAGGCCACTTCGAGGGGGCAACCTCCTTTGAGCAAGCTCAATAAAATAAATTTGTGGATGACTTCATTGACCTCAACACATACTTATATACTAAGTCTAATCTAAACAAATAGTACTTCCCATAAATGTGGGATAATACAATATACTTAGGGGATGACTTACAAAGCATATGCGCCAAAAGTAATATACTAACAAAGTAAAGAGAAGGGTTAAACACTGGTTCCTAACACAGAATCTATGATGCATAAGAGCCAAGTTTGGAGATTCCTATGACAAGTGGTGACAAGTGTCGGTGAGGATCCTTGCATGAGGGAAAGGCATCTTTGGGCACCCAAGTTGGGCTATGACATGTTGTAAGAGGAATATTCTATATATAGCATTATATGATGGATTCTCTTACAACATTAAAAGTTGTTATCTTGGGAAAATCTATGACAACTATAAGATGCGTAAGAGCATTTGTTATAGTCTATTTTTAGCTTGGAGTGTTCCATATTGGGAAAGTCAAATCTGCCATGTATGATAGATGTAAGGGATGCATTTTCAGCAAGGACAAGTGTCCTTTGATGTGGGATGATGGCCATGTGGCCAAGGTGGACACCTATCCCAAGATGCTCTCAATATTTGTCTTGTAATCTCTATATATTGCATAGTTTGGAGTTGTAGTTACATAGTGTTTTTATAGGTACTATTATGCTACCGAAATAACTCCAGAATCGACATTTGAAGACTCTTGTAAGAACTTGCATTGCAAGTGTATTATAAACACCCATTGTTTTAGATAATACATTGTGCAGGTTTTAGAGTGTGGGTTTTTTTACCTGAAAAGGTTTTCCCCACATACATATTGTGTCTACTTCTCTCTGTCTTCATTCTTGTTTTGTGTTTTCTGTTGTAATATCTTTGATATATGTTTCATATTGCTGAAATTGTAAAGGTTGTAAAGAATTTGCATACCTCTCCCCTCATTAAATTAGTTTAGGAAGCGATTTCTGCACACCTAGTTTACTTTCAGTTGGTATCAAAGCCTGGCCACTTTTGGTCTTAGCTATTGGGTGGGGGTTTTTTGTACTGATCTTAGATTGAGTGGGAGTTTGTGTAGAGTATTCTAAAATCTTGTTACAAGAAGGAGATGGCAGGCACATCCGGAAGAATAGAGGTTGAAAAGTTTAATGGCAGCAATTTTGAGTTGTGGAAACTCAAAATGGAAGACATGCTCATTGATAGAGACCTATGGGAAGCAATTTCTAGTGTAAAACCAATGGCAATATCCCAAGATGATTGGGATCTCAAAGATCATAAAGCCAAGGGTCTTGTGAGACTCTGTTTGGCTGATTCTGTCCTATTAAATGTTCATGAAGAGAAAATTGTGAAGGAGTTGTGGAAGAAACTTGGTGATGTTTATCAGGCTAAATCCCTGGTAAACAAGTTATTCCTACGAAAGAAGCTATATTATCCGAGGATAGAAGATGTAGGATCTGTTGTTGATCACATGAATGCATTTAACATGCTAGTTGCATAATTGACATTCGTTGGTGTGAAGATGGAGGAGGATCGGTGTATGACCCTACTTTGTTCTTTACCAGATTTGTGGGATCATCTTGTTATGGCCATCGGGAGTATCACATCTACTTTCAAAATGGAAGATGTGGTGTCTTCGTTGTTATATAAAGAGATGTAGAGAAAGTCATTCGAGTTGGCCAAAGAAGCTCTTGCAATTTGTGGAAGACCCAAGGAGAAAGAGAAAAAGAAAGATAAGAAAGCTAAGAAGGGTAGATCCAAATCTCCTAGAAAGCTAAGGTGCTGTGTTGGAACTATGGGAAAACTGGGCATTTCTGAAAGGAATGCAAAGAGGAGAAAAAGAAGAAAAAGAAGAATGTCCCAGATTCATATTCTAACAAGTCACAAGATGATGGTGATGCCTTCATTGCAGTCTTGGCCACCCATGCATTTGATGATGTGTGGCTGATTGATTCTGGTGCATCTTTCCACATGACCTCGCATCGAGACTGGTTCATGAAGTATGAAGAGTTCGATGGTGGAAGAGTGTACCTAGGTGACAACTCTCATCTGAAGATAGTTGGCCATGGAAGAGTCACAATCTAATTTCCTTATGGACGAGTGAAGGGGATCTCTAGGGTTATGCACATCCTAGGCTTGGCACGGAACTTGCTTTCTGTAAGTAAATTGAATGATGTAGGTGTGCAAGTTGTCTTCTCGAAAGAAGGATGCAAGATGACTAGAGGAGCTATGGTACTTACGAAGGGTACTCATAGAGGTACTCTGTTTCAGCTGGAGGCATGCATTTCACAATACAATAGTTCTTTTGAATCAAACAAAAGAGCTGCAGTCACTTCATCCCCACCTTTGGAACTAGCAACTAAAAGATCTGTTGTATGAAATTTTGATGGTAGTGCATTTTGGGTACATAAGGGTGCTCATGCTTTGGAAGTTAAGCTTCCTACTGAGAAGACAATGTTATGGCATAAGAGACTTGGCCACATTGGTGAGAAGGGTCTTAGAACCTTGAAAAATAAAAACCTTGTTGAGGGGTTAAATGATTGTAATCTCGAGTTTGACTTTTGTAAACATTATATATATGGAAAGCAAAACCATGTTCAGTTTTACTCAAGTTCTCATAAGTCTTCTAGTATTTTGGATCTTATTCATTTTGATGTGTTTGGTCCAATTAATGTTCCTTTGATCTCCAAATCTATATATTTTGTATCTTTCATAGATGATTATAGTAGAAGGACATGGATTTATTTTCTTAGAAGCAAATCTGAAGTCTTTAGTCGGCTTAAAGATTTTAAAGCTTTTGCTGAAAATTAGACTAATAAAAAGATTAAGTGTTTGAGAACTAACAACGGTGGTGAGTTTTGTTCGGCAGAGTTCTATAAGTTCTATAAAGAGAAAGGGATTGAAAGACATAAGACAACTCCATACACCCTGTAGCAAAATGGAGTTGCAGAGAGGATGAACATGACATTGATGGAGAAGGCTAGGAGTATGCTTAGTGGAGCAAGCCTTGAACAAAAGTTTTGGGCTGAAGCTGTAGCCACTGCTTGCTACCTATTAAATAGGTCTCCTACATCAGCTCTTGTTGGTAAGACACCTATGGAGGTGTGGTCTAGTAAGAAGCCTTCATTTAGACATCTTCATGTTTTTGGTTGTGAGGCATATGCTCATGTGCCTAGGGAGAAGAGGTTAAAATTGGAGAACAAGGCTATTAAGTGTATCTTCATTGGCTATGGTGTCAGTGTGAAAGGATACAAACTTTGGGATCCTATGGCTGAAAAAGTGTTGTATAGTAGAAGTGTTATTTTTAGAGAGCTAACACCTTCTTCCACTATTTTACAACCAGAAGAGAGAAAAGAAAGAGGATGTGGTTTAGTTTCCTTCAACCCCTGAGAAGACTGAACCGAATGACCCTATTGGACCTGATGATGAGGAGAGCTATGGCAGCTCTAAAAGTTCAGAAGATTTAGTAGAACCTCCACCTCAGCCTTTGAGGAGATCCACACGAGTTAGGAAGCAACTTGAGAGGTTTGGTTATACATTGCTTGATTCTAGTTGTGCTTTTGCTTTTCTTACTAATGTTGATGAGCCTAGAACTGTGATAAAGGCTATGGGCATGAAATATGTAGGTTCCTGGAAGGAGGCCATGGAAGATGAGATCACTTCTTTGGAAAAGAATAAAACTTGGGACTTGGTGCCTTTTCTTGATGGTCAAAAATTTGTTCGATGCAAATGGGTTTTCAAGAAGAAATTTGGTGTAGATGGTAGTGTTGAAAAATATAAAGCCAGATTGGTTATGAAGGGGTATTCACAAGTGGAGGGAATTGATTATGGTGAAATTTTCTCTCCTGTTGCAAAGATGACATCTATTCAGTTTATGTTATCTCTTGCAGCTGCTTATGATTTAGAAGTGGAACAAATGGATGTGAAGACATCTTTCCTTCATGGTGACTTGGAGGAAGAGATTTATATGTCACAGCTAGAGCATTACATGGAAAGAGGTAAAGAAAATTTGGTTTGCAAGTTAAAGAAGTCTTTGTATGGTTTGAAGTAATCTCCTAGGATGTGGTACATGAAATTTGATGCCTTTGTGTTGTCAATTGGATATCTGAGATCGAAATCAAATCATTGTGTGTATTATAGATTTGACAATGATCGTATTCTCATTATTGTACTATATGTTGATGATATGTTGTTGATTGGGAATGGTAAGAATATGATTTCTAATTTGAAGTCTCAGTTGTTAGCACAGTTTGAGATGAAAAACTTAGGGGTAGCTAGGTACATTATGGGAATGGAAATCAGAAGAGACAGAGCAAACATAAAACTTTGGTTAAGCCAGAGTAAGTATGTGAAGACCATGTTGGATAGATTCAGCATGGCAGATTGCAGACCATTGTGCGTTCCTGTTTCATTGGGGACAAAGTTATCTATGAATGATTGTCCAAAGTCTCCTTCTCAAATAGAGGATATGAGCAGAGTACCTTATGCTAGTGTTGTTGGCAGCTTGATGTATGCTATGGTCTGTATAAGATTAGACATTGTCGAAGCAGTGGGAGTCCTTAGTTAGTTTATGGCTAATCCTGGATGGGTACATTGGGATGCAGTGAAGCGAGTGTTCATATATTTGGGGGTACTTTCAAGTATTACCTATGTTATCATGGTCATCCTATAGGACCTTCGCATTCTATATGTATTCGTGGATTTGTGGATTTTGATTGGGCAGGGGACATTGATAGCAGGAGATCCACCAGTGCTTATGTGTTTACTATGTTTGATGGTGTAATTAGTTGGATGAGTAAGCAACAACCTGTGGTTGCTTTGTCCATGACAGAATCTGAGTATATGGTAGCAACTCATGCTTGTAAGGAAGCCATTTGGCATAAGAGGTTGTGTTTAGATATTGGTGTTGATGTAGGACAGATTACTATTTGTTGTGATAGTCAGAGTGTGATTTACTTAGCAAAGAATCCAACTTTCCATGCCAGAACAAAGCATATTGATGTATAGTTTCATTTTGTACAAGACATGGTAGAGAATGGGAAGGTGATATTGGAGAAAGTAGACACTTTGAAGAATGTTGCAGATGCATTGACAAAACCAGTGGGCACAGAGAAGTTCAGATGGTGTTCGGAGTCTATGGGCCTCTTGGCCCCTAGCAATTAAAATCTTGTCATTTCTTTTGGCTCTTGCAAGGTGTTCGACAAGTGGGAGAATGTTGGGAATTAAGATGTCTCAACCTTTGCAAATTCCTAGCATTATTTATTTATTTGTATATTAATTTATTGCCTAATGTTGTAATTACTTGCACATTCAATTTGGTCACTTAGTTGAGGTAGCACGGTGACATGTCATCTTACTTGGAATGTGACTTGGATGGTCAAGTCAAACCTACATGGATTTGGGCATTGTTACATCCCCAATTCTTTGTCTTGCTATGCTTTTTACTTTTACTTGGACATAAGTAAATCTATTATGATGTTTAGATTAATGATAAGGAGAGACATGGATTATATTGAATGTCATTTATGAAATTATGGAAATGATTATGTTATTATCGATCTAATAATTGTATTATGAGATTTGATTTATTATTTGAATAATGATGCATTGATCAAAATTTGTTTGGTTACAAGTTTGATACATGAATACAGGTTTTCAGATGACTCTCAGAGAAAAGAGAGAGAGAGTATCTTTCAAGGAGAGAGATATAGACCTTGGGTTATGAGTGGTTTATTTGCCAAAATGAGTATGAGTGTGTAAACAAAAAAGTGAACGAATGTGTTGTAAGAGTTAAGCTTTGTCTTGTCAGTTTACTTTGAACACAATCGATAGGTAGTCAATATCTCATGAATCTTTTCAAGTCATAGTAAGTCATCATAGTCGTTAGTAATGTAAACGATGTCATTTGTGTATGAACTGTGACCATTTATGTTTAACATAAAAATTACGATGTTATTGTCATAAAATGGTTGTCTTATTATTATTAAGTCACTTGAGATTTTATTGTCAATTCTTAACGTTAAGACGTTTTCATCGAGTTAAGATGACATGATTATTGCCGACAGATTGTGATGGGGAGACCAACTCAACCCAATCACATTATCCGTAATCCTTTTTTTAAATATTATCATTTTATTTATTAAACCTTAAATATCTAATAGAGGTGATGTTATGTGAATTATATTTGATATAATCAAATAAGAATATGCTTATGTGTCGAATGAGGATAATACCTCATGATAAGTTAATAAGGTTTATGCTTGAGCAGCCATAAGCATCTTTCAAGGAGTGCCTTCATTACTAATGCATGATGGATTGAACCACTCTTTATGAGTAATCGATTGTTCTAATTCAGTTAAATGAGTTGGCGGCCTCTTAGATGAGGAGTGGTGGATAATCCAGCCGCATTCCCTATTTCTCCTCAATGATGTTTTGCATTATTGACATATGTTGTCAATTGCACTATTCTAGCTGGCAGTTGAATTCGATCAAGAGACAAAACCGTTTAGTTTGAATGTGTTTTAATTGCAAAAGAGGTGGAATGCATAATTGGGATGACTCATTTATGGGTTGGTTTGGGCTCTTAAAAGCCACAAATTAGATAGTCAATGGGCATCTTTTATGTGTTAAGTTATGTTTAGATAGTCGTGGGCTAGGGAGAGAAAGTTCATGGTGGACAGAGAGAAGGATGAGAATGATTGTCTGAGAAGAATATAGAAGTATTCTATCTGCAATACCTTTACAGTATAGACCACCACCTATAGGTAAATGCCTCTGCATTTTATGCCTTTAGAAGACAATGAAAATTTAAATGTTGCCTTGTCTTAGATAGTAGACACTTAAAAATGTCCTAGGCCTGCGAGTGATATTTGCACACATAATCCATATCAATTTCATATTTCCTCTATTGATTAAATAATTTCAATTATTTAATTAATCAATCTTCCCCCTTTTACACTTGTAATGAAATAAATTTTATTTATTTAATTACCTAAGTGAATTTCTTCTAGATTCTTCTATAATTAAATAATTTAATTATTATTTAATTATTCATCGTCTCTACGCTCACATTCTCCCTTTCATTTAAATAAATACTCATTTATTTAACTTATGAGTCTTACCTTGATTAAATAAGTCCTCACTTATTTAATCTAATGCTAACACATTCCCCCTTTCCGCACAAAAAAATAAATAAATCCCCTCAATTTATTTAATTTTAAACATTGACCTCCTCACCCATTTCCTCCAATTTAAAAATCAAATTTGTCCTATATGGGAGGAAACCCTAAATCATTGTGAGCCATTGATCTTTACCCTAAGTCAACTATCAATCTCAGCCCTCCATTCACCTTGCACTTTCTATAAAAACCCTTTTACCTCCCCATTTTCAACCATCTCATGAGCATTTTGACTTGTGCCATTGTCAATAGTTGAGGTTCCATTCCCATTAGCAGCCCTGCAAATCTGAGTACAACACCATAGCTAGGTTAGAGCAATAGTAATGGAGGAAATGCATTAGAGAATCTAGGGTTTTATGCTTTCATGCTTGAATTCTAGGTTGTTTAAGATATCCATTGCATAGGTAGGGTGATAATCTGTCATTTTATGACTGTTACAGACTTTTTTATCTGCCCACATTGGTGAACCTGACGTGAATTATCTGTACATGCCACGAATTTAGGGTTTTTGAATTTGCAAGTTTTGTGTGATGCATCCATTGATCAGTGCACCACATGCACTCCTCTGTGTGACACTTCAGCTGTATGGCGCTACGCTTGCAACATTTTTGTAATGCTTGGGAAGGATTCTACACCGCATATGCTTCCATTTAGGGTGAAAATCTTATGTTTCATTTTAAGATAGCCCTAACCCAGTTTGTTTTGTAGGATTTTTACTTGTTTGGCAGGATTATAATTTATTTTGTAGATTCTCTTTACTTAGTTTACTCTTTGGTGTTGTTAGTCACTAGGGTTTTCTTTCTAAAAGACATTTAGGGGTTTTTGATATCATAAGGCTTCTTGTCTAGGGTTTGTGCTTAGTTTTTATGCAAATCTGGGTATGTCCTGCTTATGCTTGAGAGTCTTCCATCTCTCTGGTATTCAGGAACTCACCATACAACCCTAGGGTTTAACAACAATTCACCTAAAAATGTCTTTTTGGTTTGTTGGTTAGTGTTTTCTATTGAAATTTAGCTGCAGGATTTGTTTGACGCCTGTGTAGGTTTCCAAGACGCATAAGCTACTCAGTGCACCGCATGCGCCTGACCGACTCACATGCACATGACAGTGCACCACACACGTTGGTTTCTAAATCGCATATGCCTGACAGTGCACTGCCTATACTTGTCCTGTAGTGCATAAGATTGGTATAAAAATAGAAAATTGAAAATTTGTTGCATTCAGGTTTCTTTTCTGTTTTCAACAATAGAATAAGGGTTTTTTGTTATTGACTTTGGGTTTGCAGCTTGTGGTTGGAGAAACATTTTATTTTTGCAAACTACATTTTGTTACTTAGGGTTACATTTTTGTGCGTATGGTTTAACTTAGGAACACTTTGCAATTTGGGTTAAAAAGAACACTACAATCTTGTTTGCAACCATACACTTATTTTGGGATTAAAATGAACCTCACTCATATTGGTTTAAAAGAACCACAACCCTAGCATTATTCACACTCATGAGGTAAAAAGAACACAACTTTGCATTATAATGCATTGGACTTAAAATGAACCACAAATCTTGCATCTTTTCACTCATTTGGGTTAATAAATTGACTTGCATCTTCACTCATCTAAAAAAGATAAAAAATAAATTGTATCTTGTTTGCCATGTCTTGTGATTTTTGTTAGTAAAGTGGAAGAGTGTATGCTCTTCCCTCACACCCTTGGTAACCTTGGGAATCAAAAGCTCTCCACCACACTTTCAATAAATCGCACCCCATATAATCCAAGACTAAAAAAAGAACATTGTTTAGTGTGGCTAAGGTCTAAAATATGTATGCTCTCCCCTTGCATTTTCATATGAACCTGGGATCAAAAGTATTTTTGTACTTAAGTCACTTTTGTTTGAGCCTTAGAGTGGGCCTACTCTTGAGACACATTCGAAAGGAGAACTCATTTGCGACCCCAAGCGGTACTTTCATCCGGTCCGCTATATAAATTGAGGATAAGGTGAAAGCCAAGTCTAACTAGTATGAGTGCTCACCATACAGTGCTAGCTCGAAAGGAGGCATACTGTAGTGTATATTAAACTCCTAGTAGGGTTAGTTAGAGCCTTAAGTGGCTTCTTGGATGCTCATGGGGTGCCGGTCCCCCAGATATTCATGAGAACCCCTTTGTTTAGTGGCCAAAAACCATCTACTTGTTGATATAGGAGGTCAGAAGATCAAATTCTGATAGCCATCCCACATTTTTGTGGCTTGTGGCAGGGATAGCAAGGTACCTCAGGATTTGTGTATCCTAGGACCTGGAACTTGGTGTGCCTGAGAAGTGAGTACACTATAAGGGGGAGCATGTATGCCAAGTTCTTGGAGCTATACACCACAAGTAGGTGCGGTTGGGTAACCAAGTGGGAACTCAACAAGTATAGTCCTTGTCTAGCCATAGGGTCGTGCTTGTTTTCTAAGTGTCTTCAAAAGATTTTGTCACTAGAAAAACATCAAATAAACAAGAAACATAACCACAAGATTGATTGCTAAGTGTTTTCATCACTGATGTGCTTTTTGATTTGTCACAAAATCATCAAACATACTTAGGAAAAACTAATTTTAGAGCTTGCTGAGATTACAAAATGCATGTGCTAAACAATAAAATACATAAGAAACCTTCTGCAATGCATAAGATTGAGTAAAATGCATCTGCTAAACAGTAAAACACCTTTGCAGAATAGTAAACCACCTCTGCAAAACAGTAAAACACATAAGCTCAACAGTACAACACAGGCTACAGTGAAACTCATTTGCCTGATCCTGAAATGCATAAGAAGAATAGTACAATGCATGAGTAGAATAGTGTGATGCATCCGCCTGAGAACAATTTTTGAGCCTTATGGGAACCTTTGAAATCTTTTTCTCCCAATTAGATTCAATTGCAACTGTACTAAACACATTTCAGACCTCTAGGTTTTCATTCCTTAGGATTCACTTGCATATCATCCTTCATTTTCTTAAAGATTTAGGCCACAACATTTAGGAAACATTAGAAACCTTAGAAATTTCAATGCCTCCACCTTGGACATCAATAGAGATAGAGGTTCAACATATTAATCTACCTAAGTTGAAACATAAGGAGAAATCGTCGAAGTGTGACTACCTCATAAGTACAAAATTGGACTAAGAGACCTTGGCATTATTCCCACTCGATTCAATCCAACGTGGGCCTAATACTCATTTGACTAGTATAAGTCCACTTGCCCAACTTGCCTCAATCAGTTGTCCCTCTCACCAAAAATCCAAGGTTCGACAAACCTGATTTGTACTTTGAAGAGTCATTAGTAGACAATAGTATCCTATTGGAGCTAGACTTTTACAAAGATTAAAATCATTAGCCTCTACTAGTCTTGAACTGCCTTAGATCATTGCATCAACATAGCCACATCCTCGCAAAACATCCCAAGGAAATACCAAAGCATATCCCTATTCTCACCTTAAATAAACCATGTAGACCACATCCATACACTTATTTTTAACCTTAGAGCACTTAGTTCATCTCCATTAGCATATCTTTGCATATCCAAAACCTTTAGGTTCCCTTTAGAATTGCATTCACAATTTACATTTACATTTTATCCAAAAAAAATACCAAAAACTTAGCATTGTCATTTTTCACCTTGCATAAACTACCTAGGTCTTTTATGATTGAAACACAGTTGCAAAAGAAAAGAAAGGGAGAAGAAGACTTAGAACGTCCCCAAGACTCTCACATTGAAACTATGAGATTTGGCACCAATCCCAACGAACAACCTAGTTGAAACATGGGGAACCCCTTTGAAATCTCTTATTGCTAGATGACGAACCCGGGGTTACACCTAAAGTCCTTGAAGCCATAGGACAAGACCTTAGAGTATTGAGGATCCTAGATGAAATGATTTCCGTAGACCCACAAAGCTATCTTTTGCGCCTCATACAAAATAGAACTAAACTTCTCGAAGGTGTCGATATAAGCACCCTCATACCAAGGACCTCTAGTACCACCATGACAAGCCAAAGTTATGCCTCATCCTCTAATTGCCTTGCAAGTCAAACACAAGAACACATCAACATACCTCTAGGGTAAACCTCACATGAATCCATCATGGTAAACATACCTCCCCCTTTTGAGGAAAACAACACAAACATCATGACTCACACATCAAATCCTTTTATTTTCTCAGAGAACCCTCAAGGTCAACATAAGAGAACACAAAGAATACACATTGTGATCTCACAAGCCCAAACCCAAGGAGTTAATGCCACAACAAATGTGAACATGAACATTGGATCCAACTGCAATACCAACATGAGCAATCTCAACACCAACCCCCTCAACCAACATAACAATGCAACTAGCTAAGGCTTGTGTATATCCTATGTCAACTCAAACCCCATAGATCTGCTTGGAACCAACAACAACAATGCAACTAATGCTTCATACATCGATCCAAACCAACAATTAAATCTGAACATTTCATTTCAAAACCTCAACACCAAAAGCATGCCATACCATTATTGATACATCAACCCTAACATATCCTTCAAAACCAACAACTAAAATCAAAATATGATACCATTACACACTCATTACAACACAAACACCCACACCATCCCACTTGTTGTCAACATGGGAACTTATAGTTCACGATGAATCCCTACTTGGACATAGTTACAAACACCACCAACACACCCGTCGAAGCCCTCACTCAAGAGTTGGATAAGTTAAAACTATAATTCTTGAGTTTACAAGTCTCGGGGAAAAAGAAACCATACTCTATGGAGTACTTATGCCCATATCCATTTGACAAAAGCATTTACATGCCTCCTTTCCCCCCAAATTTCACTGTGCCTAACTTTAACAAATATAGGGTAAAGGGGAGTCCCGTTAAGCATGTACGCAAGTTCCATACTACTTGTCTCAAGCTTGCCTATGATCATACCTGCTTGATGAGACTCTTCCCAAGGAGTCTTGTAGGCCAAGCTCTTGGGTGGTTTGCACACCTCCCCATGGGGATACGAACAAGGACCGAACTCATAGACAAGTTCATATTGCACTTTTCCTATAACATAGAGACATACGTAAACATCGCCACCTTTAACCAAATGAGATAAGAAAATGGACAAACCTTTATCTCTTTCTTCCAAAGGTGGAGGGGCCTAGCAAGTAAATGCCCTTGTCATATTCCTGAGAATCAACTAGTACCCATCTTTGTAGAAAACCTCAACAAAGAGCTCATGCATCAACTGCAAATCCATTGCTGCACCTCCTTCAAAGAAGTGGTCGTGAAGGGGACAGCCATTGAAAAAGATCTTATCACCAAAGGCACAATAAAGATCTTTAATAAGAACCAAAACACACAAAACACACCCTACAACAAGAATAAGACTTGGGCGCGAAACAAGAATGTTACCAATGATGGGGTGGTAGATGCTAAAGCATTTAGGGCCAGTCCAACAATCACACTTACAACACCCCCCATAATAAATAATCATCCACAAGTTCAACAACAACAACAACAACAACCGCAACCCCAACAACAATTAGCGAATGCGGTTCAAAATAACCAAAGAAAACCACCTCCTAGGAATAATACCCCTAGACGCAACTCTACACCTTTGACAGAACCAATCGAAGTGGTCTTGTAGAAGTTATTACAAAACAATCTCATCCAACTACCAAAGATCTGCCAATATGATTCAACCTTTAAATTGCCCTCATGGAACGACAATAACTTCTACAACTATCACTGAATCAAAAGACATAAGATGTCAAACTATTTTAAACTGAAAAATATCATCTAAGACTTCATTGACAGGGGTATAGTAGGCATAGATCAAACAATAGGTTCCTCCAACACTGACCATACTATTTTTACTGACCCATTACAAAATCATCAAGGATTAGGACAAACTTCTTCGTCAGGAACCAAGCCACATAACAATGTCAGCTATAATAATGTCGCCTATGATTACATAATCAATAGCATCTGTGTATGTGATAACAACATCTCCATGATCACTATCAAAGCCCATCTTGAATGCACCGTCACCACCTAAAAAGATATAATTACGTTATAAGGTGCGCCTACCAACTCCTTCAATACACGCACCCCACAAGCCAAAGGCCAATATAATCTCTTAGATCACCTAAAAAAGACCCCAACACAAATATCCATCTTCAAGCTACTCCTCTCGCCTGAGCACAAGGCCATGCTGCACAAGGCACTCTTAGAATCTTCCATTCCCATTGACCTAAATGTTAGCCACTTTCAGGCCATGGTGGGACACTTAGCCACTGTCAACAATGTCACCTTCACAGAACAAGATGTACCTCCACATTGCGCTAATCATAATGATCCCTTACATCTCAAAGTCTTCATCAACAAACATAAAATCTGATGAGTCCTGGTAGACGGTGGAGCAAGATTAAATATATGTCCTTTGAAGCTGGTGTTGACATTGGGATATTTTGAGGCTTGTGTTGATCCTACCAAGAAGATTGTTATCAAGGCCTATGACGATGTTGAATGCTCCTCCAAAGGAATTATCATTCTACTCGTAAGGGTTGGACCGGCTATTCAGATACTGTATTCCATGTCTTCGACACTAAACTACCATATAACCTCATCCTGGGCTGACCATGGATTCACTCCATGAATGCCATCCCTTCCACCTACCATCAATGCATTAAGTTTCCCTATAATGGCATGGAAGTCACAGTCCCAGGTGATCCTGATGCCTTTCAATACTACAACCACCTAAGAGAAGTACCCCAACATCAGGTGCCTGTAATTAGGGTAATCTCACCATTCACTTCTTCCAAATATGTTGACCCATCCACATTATCCAAATGCACTACCACTTTCATTCTGCCACTCAACCCTTAGATTCAAATCCAAGATAGAGGATGCGGTGAATACAAGATAGAGAGGTCCTACTGCATCAGAAAGCTGTTGGTATCACCCAAGTCTCAAAGAAAACCCAGCCCTATTCTGCCGAAACAAACTCTCTTAGTTGGTCCCACCACATTCACAAAGTGGGTGAACTTAATAAAGAAGATGTCAGTGAAGACATATCCACCTGGCTCTATAAAGAAGAAGAAGAAGAGGAAGTCGAACACATCAAATTACCTATAGAACAATATGGTAAAGGATACAAGTTTGTCAAGAAACAAGGATATGATGGGCATTGGACTGGGACCAAATGGAAATGGATGAACTGGACCTCTTCAACCATCAAGGCAGTGACGCAACGAAGGGTTAGGATATACCACACAAAGAGATAGAGCTCCATGTACTAAGTTACTTCTAAGAGGGGAAACAAATGCTTCCAAAGAAGTTGAGACATCAAGGGATCCACCTGAGCTTGAACCTGAATCATCCACATCCAACTCACTTGAATCATCCAGTCTTGATCTCCCCGAAGGGGCTTCATGGATAAATATCTTTTGGGACCTTGATAGCACCTCTATTTGCACCTTGACTCCTATAACCATGAGTTACCTAAACACTGATGATGGATTACCCTTAGTCCATCCCAAACTAATCAACTAGGACCAACAAGATCCACCTAGCTTAGATCTATTTGATTACGATGAAGTAATAACTAAGTTCATGGGACTTCTTGAAGGCCTACCTCTTGGGGATCATAAAGTTGGTTACATCATGGACTTGGACAACTCTGCATACTTTGGAGAATCCATTCCACCCTCTAGTCACAAAAGTGAAAATAAAAAAGAAAAAAATAGGTCTCTGGGTGAAAACTAAAAGGTTCCCTTAGATATTTCAAAAGTAAAAATAAAGGACGTATCTGAGGGTGAAAACCTCCCTGAGGCACTCGAGGATGGGGAGCTGGAAGTATTTCCTATTACACAAGAAAAATCACCCTTGTTAGTAGAAGCAACTGTGGAAACCAACCTTGGCACTGAAGAAGTACCCAAGATTATTCACTTTGCCAAGTCACTCACAGAATAGGAACAACCTGAATTCAAGGATTTCTTCTAGGAATGACAAGTCAACTTCACTTGGTCATATGCTGATATGCCTGGGCTTGACCCACAATTTGTCCTACATCACTTACCACTACTACCTAACGCCAAACCTGTCAAGCAAAAGTTGTGGAAGATGCATCCACAGATCGCATTACTAGTGAAGGCAGAACTAAAAAAGGTCCTTGATGTTGGCTTCATCAGGCCAATTGATTATCCAGAGTGGGTATCCAACCTTGTACCAATCATGAAACCAAATGGCCAGATCATAATATATGAGGGCTTCCGTGATTTGAACAAGGCATGTTCAAAAGATGATTTTCCATTGCTAAACATAGACATCATAGTCAACTTGACAGCTAGATTTGAAATGCTCTCCTTAATGGATGGCTTTTCTGGATATAATCAGATACGAATAGCATCGGAAGATCAGCATAAAACAACTTTCACATGTCCTTGGGCTACATACTACTGGATCATCATGCCCTTTGGTTTAAAAAATGCAGGTGCTACATACCAGAGGGCAATGACAACTATATTTCATGACTATATGCATACATGTATGGAAGACTATGTCGACAACCTGCTGGCCAAATCAGTCACCAAAAACTCTCATTTGGATGTGTTGGATAAAATATTCAAATGCCTGGAAGAATACAAAGTTAGATTAAACCCCAAGAAATGTGTGTTTGGTGTTACATCAGGAAAATTGTTTTGTTTCACACTGAGGGATAGAAGTCGACCCCACCAAGGTGAAAGAAATAATGGAAATGCCTCCACCTACTACTCTAAAACAGTTGTGTAGCTTACAAGGAAAGTTACAATCTATCCAGAGATTTATTGCGCAACTGGCTAACAAATGTCAACCTTTCCAACACCTACTTTGCAAGGGGGTAACATTTGTATGGATAGAATAGTGTCAAGAAGCTTTTCAAAGGATCAAAGACTATTCGCTGTCATCACCAGTCCTCAGGCCACCGATCCCAAGAAAGTCCCTTCTATTGTACATATCAATAACTAATTCAGCATTGGGGGCATTGTTGGTACAAAATGATGAAGAAGGAAAAGAAAGGGCGATCTATTACATTAGCTGAACCTTGGTGGGATATGAACTAAACTATAGTCCTATTGAATGCGCTTGCCTCGCCATAGTCTTTGCTACCCAAAAGCTGCAACATTACATGTTGAATCATAAGACAAAGTTGATTGCTAAGATTGACCCGCTAAAGTACTTACTGAATAAAGCAGCCTTAACAGGATGGTTGGCCAAATGGGTTATGGTATTGAGCGAATTTGAGATAGAATATGTTGATAGAAAAGAAATCAAAGGACAAGTGATTGCAAACCAACTTGTAGAAGCACCTACACTGGCAGATCATCTGATGGTTGTTGACTTCCCTGATGAGTCAATATTCATAGTTGACATACCCAAAATCTAGACACTATTCTTTGATGGATCATGTACCAATCACAGTTCAGGCGCGGGTATCTTGTTCATTACTCCTCAAGGTGATGCCATTCCCAAGGCATTTCACATTGCTTTTCCCTATATAAATAACATAGCAGAGTACAAAGAATTGCTCACAGGACTTTGAATGGCGATCAACTAGAAAATCAAAACATTGCAAGTGTTTGGCGATTCCCAATTAGTAATCAAACAAGTCAACAATGAGTATGATACCAAAGATGAAAAGCTCATACCTTATAAAAGAATGGTGGATAGTTTTAGGTTCTACTTTAACATAGTCCTCTTTGATCAGATTCCCAGAGTGCAGAACCGCGTAGCAAACGTAATGGCAACCATTGGATCTCTCCTAAATATCCCAAGTAATCTCACTTAGTTTGAGTTCTTGGTGGAACAACGGTTGGTCCCTGCCTTCGATATCCCAGAATCTGAGTTAGTCTAAATTGTTGGTCCCACGTCACCCTGGTACCATGACATATACACCTACTTACATGACCAAACCTTACCAGCTGACTTGTCATCCAACCAATGCAAATCCTTCATACGCCAAGCTACCAAATATGTCATCATCAGTGACACCTTATACCATCGTGGATTTTATAATACCCTCCTGAGATGTCTCGACTCGGAAGAAGCATAAATAACCCTACAAGGAGTACACGAGGGTATATGCGGAGCCCACTCAAGTGGCCCTACCCTTGCTAAGAAAATCATCAGAGCAGGTTATTACTGGCCAACAATGGAAAAAGATGCTTACCATTTTGCAAATAAGTGTCGACAATGCCAGATACATAGCGATCTTGTGCATCCACCAGCTCAGGACTTACAACTACTCACATCTCCATGGCCATTTTCTCAATGGGGACTCAACCTCATGGGCAAAATTCATCCCACTTCTGCCAACAGCCATAAATTCATTCTCATAGCCACCAAATATTTCACAAAATGGATTGAAGATATTCCTGTGACATACATCACTGGCAAGCAAATCACCAAGTTTATCCTTAATTACATCATATGCCAGTATGGTGTCCCACAATCCATTGTAATAGACAATTGCTGCCCATTCAAGAATTAGGATGTCCACGAACTTTGTGAAAAATTCCACATCCAACACCACTTCGCCACTCCATACTATCCACAAGGGAATGGCCAAGCTGAGGCGTCTAATAAAATGATCATAAAAATCCTAAAAAAGATTGTCAATGACGCTGGCTGTGACTAGTATATCCAACTCAACCTTGCCTTATGGGCTTATCGTACTAGCATTCATATACCCAATGGAGCCACCACTTGCTTCCTCGTCTATGGTTCTGAGACTATCTTGCCCATTGAGGTCAAGTTACCCTCCTTAAGAGTATCCCTGCAATAGTTGATTGAGAATGAAGACCATAAAACATCTTGATTACATGAACTTGAGCTATTGGATGAAAGGAGACAAAATGCACTCACTCATCTATAGGCTTACCAAAATCATTTGTGACGCAGTTATAACAAGAGAGTGCGAGTCTGCCACTTCAATATTGGAGACCTTGCTTTAAAAGAGAATCCCAAAAATTAGATGGAACGAGAGAAGCTGGGAAAATTTGAGCCAAATTGGTTAGGGCCCTATGTCATCGCAGCAGCATATGGCTCTAGCGCATATCAATTAGCCACCCCTAAAGGCAAACCATTGTGAGAACCCATCAACAGCATGCACCTCCGGCAGTATTTTACATAAAATGAAAATCATCCAAAAGTGAAAACTACTTCAGTAGCGCTTTGAATAGGTACCATGGTGAAAACCTAGAAAACATGCACCATGTGTAATTAATCTCTGCTCCATTGTCTACCATCATTCATGTCCATGATCCCTATTCCACAATAATCCCTTCCCACTCCATCACATATCATAATGTCCCTCCCATGGCCTGGAAACAAGTTAACATTTTATTGTCTTCACATTTCTTCCACCTCACCTTCGCCATGACATTCCATTTCACCTAACTGGGGGCAGTTCTTGATCCTAAAGTCAATGTGGGAGGACACTAATATCAACAAAACCCCAAAAAAAAGAAATATCAACAAAATCCAAAAAAATCAAAATATCAACAAAATCCAAAAAATCAAAACATCTCAAAATCCAACAAACATCCAAATATTCCCAAAAAATACAAAAACATCAAATAATCAACCAAAAATACCCAAAAATAGTCACACAGCATCAAACCAATAAACTGAACTATGACGCCTCTGAGCTTTCACGTAGGTAAGGCCATCTTTGATGTGCCCCTGAGGCATTCCCCTTAGGTCTTCGGTCAACCCAAGTCCACCCTGGTCGAACTATGTTGCCTCTAAACTTTCACGTAGGCAAGGCCCTCATTGATGCACCCCCAAGGCACTAGGTCAGCCCCTTAGGGCCCATCCTATCACATTGCCCTAATAAGTTGTCCTTTAATGGGAAAGATACTACAAGCAGATAAAAACAACAAGCATCTAAAACATTCACACAAGACAACTTAACAGCATAGCCAAGACATTGCTATTCATCATTCCCCATGGTGATACTTAAATATCACTAAGACCAACCAACACTCCCAATCACGTGTCTGATAACAAGCATGGGATGCAGTCGAAACCAGGTTTTGCACCTTAGGTGACAACACTCATCTTTTGGACACTAACGCTCATCACAAAGCAACCATTTTGCAAACTTGTGACAAACTTAAAACTAGACCACGTGTGACATCTTTTCACAAGCTGTCCTACAACTGTCATCTGCCTTATACAAGAAGTCGCATTGTTGAAACTAGACTTGATGTCTTATACGACATGCTTCATATCCTGAAACCAGATATCATTCAACCTATCACAACCATTCGGGTAAGCACATCTAAACTTAGCACATGATCTAATGGCTATTGACTCTGTCTCACACTGCACTTTGGTTGGTTTTACTATGATCTTGTTCCTAAGCTTCTCAAGGCAGTCCCTAAGAGATGAAGAGAGGCAAGGATGGGGCAAGATCTGTTTTCTCTGATTGCTATTTGTGGTTTGTCTAGGCAAAATGACTAGGGAAACTAAGTTCCTTGTGTGTGACTAGAACACTATTGGGTGAATCAAATACATCCTATATGTTGGATTGGCTAGATACTTCCACGTATTAGGACTTATACACCTAGGGTTGTTCTCATCACATGATTCGACAAGGTACCTTAGTGACTTAGGATAGGCCTGGAAATCCTTGTTTGTTTTGTGTGTGTTTGTTTCCCAAAGGACCACACTTTCTGCCTTGGTCGCAATGTACCATGGCATTTGTCGTCCTTTGATACAATAAGTACTATGATGATATGCAGTAACTGCATTAAAGAAGCTCAACATCTATTTCAGCAAAGTCAAAAATTCCACTCCCCTTCAATTCTTCACCTCCTCGTCCAATCCTCCCTTTCTTCATTACCATTTCTTCCGTTCTTCCATTCTTCTTTCATCCTACTATAACACACCAAAAACAACGTCAGACCATTTAACCTGCATACACCCACATGTTAGTCCATCACATATCATCATCATTATCATAATAAATTACCATTATCATAATAGATTATCATCATCATCATCATAAGCATATGCATTATAGTAAATCACATAAAATCATATACCTGGCACTTAGGCATTCATTAGATTCCCATTTACATCCATACATGAGCATCACATAGAAATCAAATATCATCCATCATATCAACATATGCATTTAGGGCTAACATCATGCATCACATCATCAAAACCATGTAAACATCACATCATATCATAAGCATCATACACATCATAAGCATCATGCCATCCAGTACCACATCATCCTAAATCATAAACCATAATGCATAAAAAACATATCATATCATCCATCCATCATGACCATGTAAAATAATAACAAGATCAATCATAATGGGTCCATCTCATATATATATATATATCATCATCATCAAAAATGTGTGTCACAGTATAATCCCAATACATGAATGTGTGTTAAAAAATGGAGCTCGCAGGCTCAATCATAAGCAAGAGCACACAAGTTTGATCAAGACAACTACATAAAAAAACTATCAAAATGGCCCTATGGGAGGACCCCTGTGATCTCATATTGCTCTTGATCTAGAAGGCCTGTCATAAGGGGATGGCCGCCTCACACTACTATGAGACCTGTGGGAACAGGATCGACTAGCACTCCTACTTTGGAAACTTGGAGCTCTCTAATCTGCTGGTACTAAGCTCTCATAGAGACCCCTGTAATAATGAGTCTCCTATGCTGACCTCACCAATGCCTATGCCAAATCCATTGATGGCCCACTCAGCGTAGAGGCAAGCTCAATGCTATACTACTTTGCCCTATGTTCCCTGATCACAGCCATGTCTCTCTTAGTTGTCCTCTGAAGTAGCTGCCCCTCCACCTCCTGCACACACTGCTGCATGGCATCCAACTGAGCCTACAAGTTTGCTAGCCACCGATCGGCATCTCCACCACAGGTTCGGACATCCCCCTCATCCCCCACCTTTGCAAGACTGTAGAGCCTCATCCTTGATCCTCTCCTCCTCCTCATCATCGTCCTCCTCCTCAGTCTCCTCCATTTCCTCTCCCACACCAATATCCTCCTTTGCATCTCGCATCTACATCTCCCCCACAGCTATAGCCACATGGCCCACTGCTCCCTCTCCCTCCTCCTATCTCAAGGCAAGTGCCTCACCCCTACCCTGACCATCCTAACCTCGACCTCCTTGGCCTCTGCCTCTACCACCCCCACCTACTCCACCATCATCTCTGCCTTTGTCATCTCCATCTCCTCTACCCTTGCCTCAACCTCTGAATCAGCCTCTCAGCCCTTGTCCCAACCACTCCATAGGTGATAGTGCATCATGATGTAAATATGGAATAGGCTTGTGTGTGGTCCACTGTTCATCATAGGCCAGAGTTGTCCCTGGATCTGCAATATCCCCATACTCCCAGTCCACTAGTTGTAACCTTGCGATCCCATCTAAAGCTATATGCACTGGAATCATAGGTCCCCACACTGAAATCTCCCATGTAACTTGGGCAAACTTTGTAATACCAGTTGGCTCATCCTGCCACTTCCCAAACTGCTTGAGCACTCAGGATGGCAAATGTCACTCTATAACATGTTGTGCCTGTACAGTCCTGCCAATAAGATATTGTGTATGCCTCCAGTAAGGAAGCTGCTCATCATCCTCTGACCATCTGAAGCAATCTCTATATGGCATCAAGTAAATGAATCCATGTGATCAAGAACATGTTTTCAGTACCCCACATCACCCATCCGAACCTGTGGTAATGCTCCAGTATAGTAAAACACATATGGTAGCTCCTCCAAAATATTTTGCTCCACTGGCGGCATACACACTGCAATATGCTTCCATGCCCATATCATGAGCAAGGTCACTCCACAACTGATTAACTGGTCTCCTCGATATACGACACCATGTAGTTGGTGATACAACTAGCCTAAGAGCCAGGGTCCCCATGCATATGAAGTCATATCCACCACCATCCCCTCCAACATCTCTCCCCAACCACCAAAAATCCATGGCCACGTCGATTAGGGCATACCAAACTAGTAATACAGGTGCATATAACCACAATCAATCAATCATAGCGATCTATCAAAGTATCCTAGGGTATCTCATTCTACTCGACACCCAGTGCAACATCATCTACCATCTCGAGTAATTGATGTAGTGCTGGCAACCTAGTCTCCAGACTATAGACTACCCACTCCCCATGAATACGAATCCGCAAAATCTGCAACACATCTAGTAGGGTCACTGTCACCTCTCCCATCAGAAAATGAAATGATCTAGTCTTTGAGTGATATCTCTTCACCACTGCTGTCAGTAACCCTCAGTTAGCCTGAATCTCAGGCATAAAGGAAACACCGTACAATCCCAGTGCAGCTATAGTGTCTTGCTCCTCCATTGACAAAGAGTCCCACAACCGGTATCTGGTGGGATGACTCTCCCGTGTGTAGATAGGCGGTAGCCTCACCTATATTCATGCAGCCAAGCCAACACATTACTACAATCAACTTTCATTGTGACATTGATAGCCAAACACATGCAAGAATTAGGGCAACATCCATACTTTTTGGCTCAAAAACACTCATTCATCACACTGCTAAACCCATGCATTGCGGCTGAGTTGGTGCATCGAACTGCTCAATGCATGTGACTTGCTTACGCACAAGTGTCACACTGCTCAATGCATTTGGCACACTAAAGCTCATGCATTGCACTATCTGTCTTATGCGTCATGGATAGCGGATGAGCGTTGCCTAAGTGGAGGCATCTGCTCAACGCATGCAGCACACTAAAGCTCATGCGTTGCACTGTTTGTCTTATGCATCATGGATAGTAGATGCACATCACCTAAGTGAAGGCATCACACTGACTAACACATGTGGCCCCAGAAACCACATGCATCGCACCTTTGCACAGGGAATGTGCTGCTAAACATGAGTGATGCATGTGATGACACATGCGGTGCACGAAAGTACACCCCATGTGTGCCCTTAGTTCGGACCTAAAATCTATGCAAAAACACCAAAATTGACAAAGAAGGATCAGATACATAGCGAGGCACCTGACCCAGGGAGCTGCCCATAGGTCTGAACTAGAGATCTACGGTGCTGGTGAACTAGTATGGGTGACATCTCGACAGTAGCTTTGTACAGACTCTCCACAGGCTCACTCTTTGCTCTCTAAGATTGCTAGGGCTCAAGTGCACAAATGAGGAGTGTAGACCCTGTAGTGGCTATTTATAGAACCTGTTTGACCTAAATGACCCCACTTTTCAATATTTTAACCAAGAGGAGACCTTTTTCATATTATTGGTTTCCTTTTATGATCATTTCAACACATGTCTTGTTATATTTGGCCATCCCGCACAATTTTTTAGAATTTTTTTCAAATTTCTTGAGATTTTTAGAAAAAATTGAAAAATTTCTTGAGGGGGCATAAGACCATCACGCTAAACCCTAAAAACACTGGGGCATGTCTGGAGCACATCTCTCAAAATTTTCTTTGATATAACGCCGGATTCGACATTATATCAAAGAGGGGCAAAATGTAGACACTTAAAAATGTCCTGGGCCTGTGAGCAATATTTGTACACATAATCCATATCAATTTCATATTTCCTCTATTAATTAAATAATTTCAATTAATTAATTAGTTCATCTTCCCCCTTTTACGCTTGTAATTAAATAAATTTTATTTATTTAATTACCTAAGTGAATTTCTTCTAGATTCTTCTATAATTAAATAATTTAATTATTCATCATCTCTACGCTCACATTCTCCCTTTCATTTAAATAAATACTCATTTATTTAAATTACGAGCCTTACCTTGATTAAATAAGTCCTCACTTATTTAATCTAATCCTAACACATTCCCCCTTTCCTCATAGAAAATTAAATAAATCCCCTCAATTTATTTAATTTTAAACATTGACCTCCTCACCCATTTCCTCCGATTTAAAAATTAAATTTGTCTTATATGGGAGGAAACCCTAAATCATTGTGAGCCATTGATCTTTACCCTAAGTCAACTATCAATCTCAGCACTCCATTCACCTTACACTTTCTATAAAGACCCTTTTACCTCCCCATTTTCAACCATCTCATGAGCATTTTGACTTGTGCCATTGTTAATAGTTGAGCTTCCATTCCCATTAGCAGCCCTACAAATCTGAGTATAGCACCATAGCTAGGTTAGAGCAATAGTAATGGAGGAAATGCATTAGAGAATCTAGGGTTTTATGCTTTCATGCTTGAATTCTAGGTTGTTTAAGATCTCCATTACATAGGTAGGGTGATAATCTATCATTTTAGGACTATTACAGACTTTTTTACCCGCCCACATGGACATTCATCCATTTCTATTTGGTTATCCTTTAAGTTTATAGTGTAACTGTTCCAAAGGAGATGAGCCGACTGTGTCTCTTTTAATATCATCAATTTAGTTTGATTGACTAAGTCGATTGTGTATAGAAGATAGTAGAGTCATTATATGTTTGTTATTCCATTTTAGTTTAGGTATTGAGTGTCGACTTAGCCAAGTGAGGCTGATTCTTGTGTTAATTATGAAACCTATTCCATGATTTTACCAGGCCGACCCTGTGCCTTTGTATAAAACTATGATACTTGTAAAAATATAAGTACAGAGAACCAAATGTTTTCTATTATCTTATACTCAAAGGAGGATAACGTAGTTATCATGAAACTAGTTAACCAGTCACCTATTTGAGTGAGTTTCCATTTGAGGACAGCTGACTATATAGATATAAGTTAGTCTTGAAAAATAATTCTGATGAATTAGTAGAGGATACTTGATAGGGAAAACTACCAAACTGTGAGTAGTGTGGCATAAAGTACTAAGTGGAAGATATTATCATTTTGAATCCATTCTTGGTTAAATACATTTGTCAAGAACAATTCCCTTACCAAAAGAATTCAGATTCTTGGTGATATATGATAGCTATGGTAAACCTAAGGAGTGATAGATTAACTAAGGATAGTTTGGAAACTAGATAAATGTCATAGGACTTTCTATATTATCTAGATACAAGTAATCCTTTTGAGTATAGTTTTATAGTAAACCATTATGTCAAAAAAGACTATGTCATAACCTTATATAGAATCATATTTGATATATAAGAAGTGATGGTTAATGGCATCATGTAAAAGTGAATTGAAAAGTATTCATATTCCTTTGAATAAGAGTTATCATCTTTACAAGGGTTAAAGTATTCCTAACCATGATTGAGTTAAACCAAAGGTCGATTATGAACCTAGGTCTCTTAGAGATGAGACATGTTTATATTGTGAAATCATATTTACCAAGGGTTGATAGGTAAAACCAAGAGTCGATTATGAACCAATTGAATAATTATGACATATAGACTTATCTAAGTCAAGAATACTAATATCATGACATGATGATTAAACTATTTACGTAAATATAGTTGGTGTGATTAAATTGTGAGAATACGACAGTATCCAAGTCGAGTAGGGGTGGGTGAACACAACAACTACATTCATTATGAATGCTATTGATATTAAAACTTTGGCCAAAGTAATGCATTTGTTTTCTACATGCATTGTCAGTTCACTGTATCCAGATTGCTCATCCTATCAGAAATCATACTTAGCTAGGGGGTATCTAGGGTTGTATGGTTGATAGAGTTTAGTGAGATACAACACTGTGTACTTGAGATAGCAAATTACCACTGATTACCTAAGGTCTATATCCCTCATGAAGGGTAGGGCCACTTCCTATGTGGAAGATGTGTGGGAGATAGTCGGTCTGTGGATGGAGGTAAATCACTGGAAAGATACTCTCTCTCCAAGCATAAGACATGTTAGGACTTGTGATAAAGATGTCAGGTATTCAGAAGCAGTATTTATTCCAAAATTTGTTTATGTATTGATTTACTTTTGTAAACATTGTACTTGAAAAAAACAATATGGTTTATTGTGTTTTGCAATGAGAAATCTTGTAATTGTAGTTACTTGATTATATATTGAATAAAAGAAAAAATTGCTCTCATTTTTACCTTGTTAAATTACTCTATGGTAAATTTTTAGGTTTTACTATGTTTTTAGAACATGGATGTTATAGGCATCCCATTTGAGGTGGCACTAATATGCCATGTGTCAGCATCTTGTGATTTGTGGAAGCAAATATTCCATATGACAGAATCTATGATGCGTAAGAGCCAAGTTTGGAGATTCCTATGATAAGTGGTGACAAGTGTCGGTGAGGATCTTTGCATGAGGGAAAGGCATCTTTGGGTGCCCAAGTTGGGCTATGACATGTTGTAAGAGGAATATGCTATATTTAGCATTGTATGATGGATTCTCTTACAACATTAAAAGTTGTTATCTTGGGAAAATGTATGGCAACTGTAAGATGCGTAAGAGCATTCGTCATAGTCTATTTTTAGCCTGGAGCACTCCATGTTGGGAAAGTCAAATCTGCCATGTATGACAGATGTAAGGGATGCATTTGCAGTAAGGACAAGTGTCCTTTGATGTGGGATAATGGCCATGTGGCCAAGGGGGACACCTATCCCAAGATGCTCTCAATATTTGCCTTGTAATCTGTATATATTGCATAGTTTGGAGTTGTAGTTGCATAGTGTTTTTACAGGTACTATTATGCTACCGGAATAACTCCAGAATCGACATTTGAACACTCTTGTAAGAACTTGCATTGCAAGTGTATTGTAAACACCCATTATTTCAAATAATACATTGTACAAGTTTTAGAGTGGGGTTTTTTACCTAAAAAGGTTTTCCCCATGTACATCTTGTCTACTTCTCTCTGTCTTCATTCTTGTTTTGTGTTTGCTGCTGTAATATCTATGATATATGTTACATATTGCTGAAATTGTAAAGGTTATAAAGAATTTTCATACCTCTCCCCTCATTAGATTATTTTAGGAAGCGATTTCCGCACACCTAGCTTCCTTTCAGAAAAAGGATTGATAAGACCCAATGTTTCACCCTAGGGAGCACCAGTGATTTTTGTTAAAAAAAATGATGGCACACTGTGCCTATGTATAGAATATCATATGCTAAATAAGGCAATGATAAAGAACAAGTATTCATTGCCCTGTATTGATTATCTTTTTGATCAAATGCGAGGGGCAAGTATATTTTCAAAGATCGATCTTTGATCAAGATACCATCAATTAAGGCTAAAAGATGAAGATATTCATAAAGCAAACTTTAGAATGAGGTATGGGCACTATGAGTTCACTGTCCTACCCTTTGGATTGACAAATACACCTGCAACATTCATGAACTTAATGAATAGTGTGTTCAGAGATTGTTTGGACAAGTTTGTCCTTGTTTTCCTTGATGATATCTTGATTTATTCTAAAAATGAAGAACATCTCCAACATTAACGGATTGTTCTTCAGTGATTGATAGAGCATAAACTTTATGGAAACCTTTCAAAGTGTACTTTCTTTCAAAAAGAAGTACAATACCTGGGTCATGTAATTTTAGCTAAGGGAATTGCAATGGATCCAACAAAGATCAAATCCATTCTAGAGTGGCCAGCACCAAAAAATGTGCATTGAGTCTGCAGTTTTATGGGCCTAGCAGGGTATTACAGAAAAATTGTGGCCAACTTTTCAAAAATTTCCTATCCCATTACTTCTCTACAAAGGAAAGACAAAAGATTTGATTGGTCAGAGAAATGCTAGGAGGCATCTGATCAACTAAAGGAGAAGTTGACTATGACACCAATTTTAAAGGTACCTGATCTAGAGGGTCATTTTATAGTCATCAACAATGCCTCAAGAGAAGGATTAGTTGGTGTACTTGTCCAATATGCGCAAGTTATTGCTTATGAGTCTAGAAAGTTGAAATCATATGAGTAAAATTATGCTCCTCATGATCTTGAGTTGGCAACAGTTGTTCATGCATTGCAAATGTGGAGACATTATTTACTTAGGAAACCTTTTGAGTTAAAAACAGACCATCAAGGGCTCAAATATTTGTTTACTCAACCACATCTTAATGCTCGCCAGAGAAGGTGGTTAGAGATAATATCTGATTATGATTTTGAGATTAAATACATTCAGGGCAAGGAAAACTGAGTGGCAGATGCCTTAAGTAGGAGAAGACATATCTCCTCAATGATCTCCTTACATTCTAATTTTAAGAATCAAGTGTTACAAATGTCCAAGGGAGATGAATATTATGAGCAGATTAAGCAAGCTCTCATAGAAAATCCTCATGATTCTAGATATGATGTATTCCACTTTGAACTAGATGGACTATTAAGGTTTAAAATAAGAATGTACATTCTGAACTCCGAGGAGTTAAGGAATATCATGTGGAAGGAGGTTCATTCTACACCATATTCAAGACATCCTAGAGTGATGAAATTGCTAGCTGATGTGAAACCATTACATTTCTGGAAAGGAATGAAGAGGGATGCTGCAATATTTGTAGTTGGATGTCTAGAATACCAGAGGGTGAAAGCAGAACATCATCACTCGGTAGGACTTCTATACTCTCATGAGATTTTGGAATGGAAATGGAAGATCATTAGCATGGATTTTGTACAAGCACTTCCTATATCTAGGAACAGACTTAATACTATTTTGGCAGTGGTATATAGACTCAATAAGGTAGCACATTTCATACCCAGGAATTTGATAGATGGAGCATCATTCATAGCCCGCAAATTTGTACAAGAAGTATTCAGATTGCATGGTATTCTTGAGAAGATTATCTTAGATAGGGATGCCCATATGACATCAAGGTTTTGGAAAACCTTATTTTCCTCACTTGGTACTCAATTAAACATAAGCTGAGCCATCCAAAAATGGACGGCCAGATGGAAAGAGCGAACCAAGTGTTTGAAGATCTATTGAGAATGTATTGCATGGATGAACAATACAAATGGGAAGATTATCTTCCTCTTGTGGAATTTGCTTACAATAATTCCTATCATTCCACTACCAATATGCGTCCATTTGAAGTATTATATGGAAGAAAGTTATGAACTCCTATAAACTAGGATAAGATATAAGATAGGATTAGCCTTGGTCTAGAAATGCTATCAGAAATGGAAGAACAGGTCCATCTGATTAAGAAAAGGTTAACAGAGGCGAATGATAGACATAAAATCTATGCAGATGCTAAGCACATTCCAAGACAATTCTCAGTAGGAGAGAAAGTTCTGTTAAGAGTCAAACCACAAAAGAGTTCCATTAAGTTTGGAAAGTCATCCAAACTAGCTCCTAGATATGTGGGTCCCTTCAAAGTTCTCGAGGAGGTCAACCCAGTTGCATACAAGATTGCTCTACCGCTAGCTCTTCACATGATGCATAATGTTTTCCATGTTTTGTATTTGAAAAATATATTGTAGGAGGTAATAATATCCCTATTCTTTATTGGAATGCCTTATAGGTGAAGGACCTAGGGGTTGTAATGATCGAGCCCATTAAAGTGCTCAAAATACGTAAGCTACACTTGCGTAATAAAGAAATTACTCAATGCAAGGTCCAGTGGGACCAGTATGTAGAAGAAAATTCCACCTAGAAGAATTATCATGATATTTATCAAAGATTCCCTCATCTATTTTAAGCTTTTTACTATACTGAACATCCCCAAACTTTGACTATATTTTAATTTTACTTTCATGTGATTAAGTGGATGATTAATCATAGATTAATGATTTGATGTTTAGGAAAAATGTCAGGATAAATCATTGATTTTATGAATTATGACTAATGCATAGAAGTTGACATGAGATCAAAAGATATTGAGATTATTTAATCATGATGTATAAAGATTTGTTGATGATACACTAATCATAGTTTGTATGATTGTGAATGAAATAGGAAATAAATTTCTACCTCCCAAAAAAGAAGGAGAGCATCATCAAAGGGAAGGGAATAGATGTTCTGGAAAGGTCAGGTTTGCCATTTGAGCTCCAAGTTGTATATCTCGTGAACCTTCTTGAGATGGGGTATGTTATAGTTATCTCACCTTATTGAGTCAATCTCAATTCGACTATTGTTGATTTGTCATTAGGAAAGGTTTTCGATGTTGAACTTCATTGTGGTATATATATTAATGTATGTTTGTGCAAGGTTGCAACGGGGGAGAAAATCTCAACCCCATGCTCACATTTGATCGTATGATCACTCTTTTCCTCAACCATACTTGTGGTATTCCTACCATCATATTATTATAGATTATAATTATTTATTATTTTATGTATTCTTATATATAAGTGAGTTATTTGGTTGTATATTTTAAGTTTGAGACCTTATCAAATCATGATAGGGTCAGCTATTGCCATTCTTCCCACTAATAATGTGGAAAAGACTCCATACTCCATGAAATGTGGAGAAAATGGAGAGTTGACTGTTAAGGCTGAACTGGGCTCGATGTAGTGGAGCCTGACTCTCCTTGCATGCTCTGGAGAGGAAACATAATAGGAAGAAAGTAGTTACTACTACGGGGGTGGCAGGTAAGGAAAGAAGAGATTCACATCCTTGAAAGCATAGTTTTACGACAAGAAGTAAGAAAAAATTTAGAAGAGAACAACAAAGGAAAAAGGATAAGTGTCGAGCTTCACAGAAGCAAAGCCATCATAACAGTGTACTAGCTCAACAAAATACTATGAAGGAGCTTACACATGTATCATTAATGTTTATATATGTATCCTTATGATGCAGTCAACTAGTTAAGTCAATGTATGCATTTGTTATGATTTTATCCTATGCGATATACTATATTGATTACTTAGAAGATATCATGGGCAGTTAGGCCAGAGATTATATTGTTTACTATCTTGCTGTTATATTTACATAAACAATGTGGTGACATCCATAAAACTATCTTACTATTATACTTATCTACATAGTGTTCTGGTTTCATAAAACTGACACAAGAGAAAATATTTTATGAGAATGGCTAGTCAAATAATAGAGGTTATGGGAATTACAATTTAATTATAGTCTTGCATACTTTATAATGATTTCTGGTATGTGGTTGAGGCTATCTTTAGCCACAAAAGTGGCCTAGCCGTTCCCTAAAAACCTGAATTAGATCTTTGAAAGAACGTATGCATGGCAAGAATAAAGCCATTAAACATTTAAACCGATCTTATTAGTCTACTAACCAGATGTTTAGACTTATACTCTTTCAATTGTGAAATAATTTCACATGCCTTTGGGAAGAATGAAAGAGTTGATACTTAGACTCTTGAGCCCTAATTTCCAGAATAAAAGACCCCGACCCATATAATGAGTTGAGTTCTTGAGACTCTTGGTTATAATATATATCATTATTTTGAAAGAAAGATAATTATTATCATGGGAAACGAATTTTTGTAGTTAATAACATCTTGTGTGTACTATTATGGACCAAAATGACCATATTACAATAGTCTAGAGAATGACTGTGGTCGATAAAACTATGTCACATGATGACATCTACGAAGCCATGACTTGGTAAGTAATCTAATGAAAGTTGTGTATTGAAATTTATATTATTATTCAAGATTATATGAACTTTATGATCTTTTATATATGACAAGGGTTTTTAATTGTCATGATATAAGGAGGGATTAGAAAAGATAGCTTTCTAAGAGTATCCCAAAAATGAAAATGAAACATATTTTCTACTCACAAGTATGTGGTCGACTTAAAATAGGCATTTTAATGTCAATAAATATTAAATGAAAATATTTAAATCAAGATTAGTACCTTGGACAGATTTATGAAGTAATAGACAAAACCATTCTTATGTTGAGAAGAGACATTAAAACCATATATATACATATAAACTTTTAAAGTAAAGGAATAGAGTGACAAGGAGTCATAGATTCCACGTTACAGTTGCAACAAGAAACATCTTTGCAAGATCAAGACTTCAATATTAAATTATTTTGGTATTATACTCTAGAAATCAGAGTTAATAATCCGAGTCAGGAGGACTATGGGTGAGATCTATGTAAGACACCCTATGACTAGAATTGGTCAAATTAAATTCACTGTAGGATGAGATATTCTCTAAGTCAAGTTAGAAGTGTGTGAACAATCAACCACGTTCATTGTGAAATGTCTATATATATTAAATCTTTGGCCAAAGTAATGCATCTGTCTCTACATGCATTAGTCAATTCACTGTGCTCCAGACTTGCATAAATATCTAGCAGTGTCATACTTAGTTAGAGGGGATCTATAGTTGTATGATCGTGTTGGTTATGTAGGACACAACACTAGAAACTTAGATGGAAAACCTTACAGTTCTTTATATCTATTCCCTTTGTGAAGGGTAGGGCCACTTCTAGGAAGGAAGGTGTGCGGGGGACCGCCGGTCCATGGTTGGAGGTAAAGCACTTGGGTGATGCTCTCCTTCTCAAGCAGATGACAAGGTAAGACTTATGAAGATAGATATCAAAACTCTAGAAGTAGTATATTTATTATGTTGACTTGACTGTCAAATTTTATGTAAACTTATTCTTATTGTCATGAGAATGATATTGTAATTGTAAAAGTGAAAGATTTCACTAAAATTTTATCTTTGAATATGTTGTAATTTTCAGTTTGAAAATATTCAAAAAAGATATGCTTTTTACTTACTGATTATACCAATGATTAATGTGTTAGCAAAACATTTTCTTATGATGATTATGTTAATTTACTTTCTAGTAAATTTGATGTGAAAAACCAGGTAATATGAGATGACATGTTACAGAGGATCAAAATCAAACATCATACGTGAATAAATCCAACAATCAAGGACACATAAAACATATTTGGGTCCCAAAGCAAAGTGGACCAATCAAATCAAGTGAAGCACAATGTCCAAATCAAGCAATGACTCAAAAATATGGAACCACATTGAAAGACACATGTTGCATATAACAGGTGTCTACTACCTTTAAGATTATATTGCCTCCCAACACATAAGGTGTATAATAATGTTGGTCCTAATTGCCAACCTAATCCATAATCCAAATTCCATAATCCACCATCCCAAGTATGGCAAGTCAAGATTCCACCAACCCAATCTAAATCTCCAATCTATCCACCTAATTCCATATCCACCATCTCTCATCCAAATCCAAAATCACGCCTAAAATCCAAAATCCCCAGATCCCAAATCCAACACATTGTGGCTACAACACTTTATCATAAGGCCTATAATGGTATCCTATCATAATGTAAACATTTAGATAAGGTCAACTCTATTAGATCATTGATGATCACCACATCATTGGATTGCACATGAGTGTTATGATCCCACTAAAGCAGTTACTCTAGGTAGGTTACTATTAGCATGTTATGATGAGAGCATCTGCATAGACTATATCATATGGATAGGGAGATGTGAAGACCCTCTTAATATCAAGATCAATGAAGCAAAAAAATAAAAAAAGTAAAGAGAAAAAAATTGTACAATGGTGAAAACCATTCTGATGGTGCCTTGGATAAGTACCGTGATGAAAACCCATTCATGGATGCCATGCATAAATCTTTCATCTATGAGTACCTACACTTGGGGCAATCCTTTTCCATTCTATAATTCTTATCACTCCCATCTTATCCTACCCATCCATTGTTTCCACATGCATATCCCATCATCTCTCCAATCCATCCTCCCTTCCTACTTTTGACCTTGATAAGGATAGGGGCCTAATGTTGATATATGCTTTGGACATCTCTTGATATACTCAATCTTTTACAACCAATCCTATCACCCTATCATCACAAGCATTGTAGATCAGTTCCATTAGTGGTATATCTAGAGTGGGTCATGTCATTCCTATGTGACGTAGTCCTTGGAGATCACATCCTACACCCCTCCATCCATATACCATCTATCCATTATCAACAATCCCTTAATCCTTCCACCCAATCCTTCTTTCATCCTTGTGCCCAATCCTTGGTTTTCCCTTGTCATTGGTTCCAAGAAAAAAGGCTACCCAAGTGTAATCCATTGCAACCATTCCATAGAAAAGAAGAGAAATAAATCCAAGTGCAAGGAATCATTAATCCATGCCAATCTAGCCAAGCAATCATCTAAAATCATCCAAAAGCATACATTATTTTTGTTCCCAGCCTTGTTGCAAACCTTATCAACTCTAATCATCATCATCATCATTGGGATATATCATTCCCAATCCTTGTGTTGTTCTTGAGATATATTGTTCCCACATCAACAACACTATCCTCATCATCAATTAATCAATCATCAACTTTTAGCTTGACAAGGACAATAACTCTTGTTTATCTTTGTGACTATTTATGCATGCTTTCTTTCTTGCTTGTATGTATTATCCTTTTGTTTGTTGGTTATCCTATCACAATACCCACCAAGGTTGTGAAATGGCTTTAGATGTGCTGGGGCATCCTTTTTCTGCTTGTGAGTCAATCCTCTATGCATGTGATACATCATCGCCTCGGTCTTTATATCCTGGTGCATAATATCTCATGCTATATCAAAATAGGTGCTCACCACATGTTAACATAATAACTGCATTCAAGACCATACACTTATTATCCATTATCATCTATTCTTTATCATTCAATCCATTCTTAAGTCTTGTGCTCATGATTTAAATTATGCAAATAATTAGTTAGTTAATTAATTATTCTTTTTGAGTTATCTCTAAAATCTCATCATTCTTCTACATTAGTCCAACAACTAAATAAAATTAACATCATTCCATTTATTTTCTCCTAACCATATCATTACATAATAAATCAAATCATTTCATCTGGTCATAACAACATGTTTTTCTTCCATCCCATCCATTTGCATCTATTCATTCTTAAATATTCTTCTATCCATCATCCTCCAATACATCTTCTATATGATCTTTCAATCCCTTTCATCTATCATTAACCTCCAATCTTCTATCCTCCCCTTTCTTTCTCATTCTTCCCTCATATATTTTTCATTCATTTCGAGAGAATACCCATGTTCTTTAAACCCACTTATCCTCTCACGGGGCATCATCCCTTCATCATACTAACACCATGTTTTATCAATTCTCTCATCAACTAGGGCATATCACCATCTTATTCATCCTGTAAAGTGCTATATTTTATTTTTCTTTGAAACAACACTATAAAAATTTCAATCTCAAAGAGGGGCAAATGTAGACGCCTAAAATTTCCTAGCACATTTCTATTGTCATCAACACTTCATCTACATCATTTTCCTCTAAATTAATTGAATAAATCTTATTTATTTATTTAATTATTCCATTTCTTCTATCCACATTAATTAAATGATTTTTAATTATTTAATTAATTAACTAACATTTCTTCTAAATATTAATTAAATAAATCAACATAATTTATTTAAATAATCAATCTAATTTCCAAATTTCCATCTGAAATGAATAAAATCAATATTTTATTTATTTAATTCTAACACTATACTCATTCTCATGAATTAAATAAATAAACTTATTTAATTCCCTAATTTCCTCTCAACTACTTAGTTATGCTAAGAGGTGTAACCTACAGTGGTAGCACGAGGTGGAGTGTAATGGCGTGAGTGTGTTAACAAAAACAAATTTAAAAAATAATTATATAGATGACATATTAAAATAATAATCATAAACATTACAAAAATATAGCAGATAAATGCAAATTAATTAAAACATATATATGTGTAACATAAATGTTTGACAACTCTCCAATACCAAAAACAATTAATTTATAGTAGAACAAGGAAGGAGCCGAAACAAAGAAGAAGCACAAAATAAAAATCAAGAAGTAGCAAAATCAAAATCAAAATAACTATTGATAAAAATTTAAATAATCATCTCTCAAAATTATTTTGGCTTGCTATTAATTTGTATGCTTTACCATGGTGTTAATGGTGTATGCATAAATTATTTCATATTGCTAGAATATTAAAAAAATTAAATTAAATAATTTTTCATAATATGGAACTTAGCATTATTTAAGTTATTTTATTTACATTTTATAATTTGCAAACATCATAATATATATTCGCAAAAAAAGCCATGGTAAATTCCTTGATTATATGAATTTAGTTTTTTCTTTAAAATATTTTATACAAGCCCACAAAATGTCTATTTTATTTTCTTTCATAAATTTGCTAAGTGTTATATTAAAAGTTAAAATAGTATCCATTATTTATCTTAGAGTCTTTGGTGGTGAAATAAAAACTAAATATATAAAACTAATTAATTACATTATTCATGGGCCTTTATAATAACTACTACAACTACTTTTGGAAAAAAACTAAATAAAAGCAATGTATATATAGTAAAAGTAATATATAGCCTATATTAGTAATTAGGGTTACATTGGGAATTCCATCTTTGGAAGATATTAAATGCATGATCTTAAAAAAGTAAAATTTTCTAACTATTATATTAATTGTTCTACTTCCATCAACTCTATATACATATAAAACATTTAGTTGAATTATTATATCAAACATAATTAATACTACATAAAAAGAGCTTACAATCATATGATTCTTTAACATTATAACTATGTCAATTATTAGCATTCTATCTCCCAATGTTGCATGAAAGGTTATCAAGGTGAACAAATATGAAGAATAAACACCATTAAAAAGTGTCTAACAAGCTACATACCAAATTGTTTCAACAAGCATTAACATTTCCAAGGTTGCATTGAAAATATAACTATTAAGAAATTGGTTTTGGTAAGCAATTCAATTGTATGAAAATTCACACAACACAATATAAATAGATTACAAATTGGAAATAAATGCACCCAAATTATGGAAATATTTAGACTACAAGCTTATTAGAATAGTTACTAAAATTTTTAATATATAATTTTTTTGGCTTTTGAATAAGAAAAGTTTGAACCAAAAGAGTGTAATTTTGGAGTTAAAAAAGTAAGATCCTAAAACAAGGCTAAGAGATCCAAAAAACATGAGTGATTTGTGGAACTCAAATCAAACAATCATGATATGAATGATTTGTGTAATTTTGAAAGGTAAGAGTATTTGCAAAGAAATAGATAAGATTATTATGTTGACAAATACTATTCTTATGTGTACAAGTACTAGGGTGGCAATGTACATGCATTGGAATACATCATATTATATGTTTTGCTTATGATGTCAAATGATGTCTTTAAACAATTACTCCATACCAAATGGTTTTATCTATTAATATAAACTTGGGAATTAATATTGTACCAATGAAATCATTTGAAATGACTCAATCCTAACCCTAACCCTAACACTAACTCCAGTGTTAGAATTAGGGTTAGGGTTAGAATTAGTGGTATATTGTATATGAAAATGGAAACCTAATGGGATTGGAAAGGGTGGCTAGGGTGGGTAAAGGAGAGATCTCAACATAGTACAAAACTCTAAAAGAAAATATATAATAATGGAATAATGATAAGTAAGAGTACAATCCCTCAAAAGATCTAAAAAATGATAATGCCATCAGAAATCACATATCTAAGACCCTCAAAGTGATATATCATACAAAATGTGTACTAAGTCAGCTCATGGTGGGAAAGAAATGGGCAAGAGTCAACAAAATTATAAGTTTTAAAATTTGAAATTTAGGGGTCAATTCCATGTGATGCAATCTAACTTTTAAATATTAGTGTGGAATAATGGAACACTAATCTTAGGGTGAGGAATGAGTTTTATGACATGGGTTAGAGTTAGTAATAGAGTTAGAGTTAAGGATAGAATTAAGATTAGTACTAAAATGAGGGTTAGGGGTAGAATTAGGGTTAGGTTAGAATTAGGGTTAGGGATAGAGTTGGGGTTATTGTTAGGATTAGAATTATAGTTAGAATTAGGGTTAGGGTTAGGATTAGAGTTAGGGTTAGCATTACTATCAGAATTAAGCATAGGGTTAGGGTTATAGTTATAATTTGGGTTTGAATTACTAATATAAGTAGTATTGGGGCAAGAATTAGGGTTAGGGATAAAATCAAGATTAGAATTATAATTGGATTTAGGGTTACGATTACAATTAGAGTTAGGATTACTGTTAGAATTATTGTTAGAATTAGGGTTAGGGTTAGGGTTTAGGTTAGAATTAGGGTTAAAACTATGATTAGAATCAGGGTTAGGGTTGGGATTAGAATTGGGGTTAGAATTAGGGTGAACATTAGGGTTAGGGTTATAGTTACAATAAAACACCAAAAGTCATTTACATTTATATCTATATATAGAACTATGGTTAGAATTAAGGTTGGGATAAGGGTTGGAATTAGGAATAAAATTAGGTTTAAGTAGATCTAAAGGTAGAATTAGGGTTAGGGTTAGAATTACTATTAAGATTAACATTGGGGTTAGGGAACTTATATTATATAATTAATATATAATATATTATAATAATATATCTAACCTATATTATAATATTATATTATATAATTATAATAATTCTTATGATATATAATATAGTTAGAGTTAAGCTTGCCGTTACAGATGCTACTAGCATATAATCTATATTTAAAAAATATATCTAAAGTATGCCTAGAGATATCCTTTTGGAGGCGCCTATTTTTTAATCAATTTACCACACATAGGTGGAATAGGTGCCTCAAGAAGGATATCTCTTGGCATACTTTAGATATATTTTTTAAATATAGATATGCTAGTTAACTCTCAATCAAATTAGTTAACTAATTAGTCAATTTAGTTAGCCAATTAGTTAAAAGAGTTAACTCATCAATCAACCTAGTTAACTGATCAATTAAAAGAGTTAACTAATCAATCAAATATAGTTGACTAAAAGAGACAATTAGTTAACTAATTAATTATATTCATAATTTAAATCATGCACAAATTAATTGCATGCATGTATGCACAAGACTCCAAGAAAGGGCTTGTTAATCCCCTTGATCCATATGTCACAAAAAGACACTTGTCAACTTCTCATGCATCCAAATCTTCTCAAACAACCATAGCCATTGATCCTCCTGTAGATGAAAAATTGGTACAAAGGAAACACAAAGATAATGCAATCAAAAAAATACCTTTTACCTTTGAACAAAGTCCTCCACGTGTGATAGAATGAAGTAGAGGCACCCAAATCTACCAGATTTGTTCTCTTTGATGGATGATTGATTGGTTGGAATGTTGATTGCTCACTTCTGCAACATAACTATAGTGTGAAGGTGATGGATAAGAAGACTTAGAGTGATTTGGACAACACGATGATACTTGAAATGTGGATGCTAGATGAGAGGATCTAGAATGATTTGGACAGCATGCTGTTGTATGAAATGTGGATGCCAAATGGCTTGGGTGAGACTTGATTTATAGGATATGAGTGATAGGAATGGATGGCTAGGATTAGATTAGGGATGGATGGCTAGGATTAAATGATACAAGAAGTTGTAGTCATTTGACAAGTGTCACATGAAGGTTGAATGAGAGGAGTTAAAGTCAAATGGCTTCCACCTTACATGGAGACAAATGTGGAGATAGAGACAAAGGTAGAATTAAATAATAAAATTATTTAATTTTGGAAAGGAATGATGTGGAACACATTAATTAAATAAATATTTTAATTTATTTAATTAATTTAGATGAGGGATGATGTGGAATACATTAATTAAATAAATATTTTAATTTATTTAATTAATTGGCTAGAGAGATTAAAAATGGGATTATGATGGGACTAAATGGGATTAGTTAAATACATATGATTTATTTAACTAATTGGGTGATGGAAAGGGCAAAACATCTCATCAGGTGTCTCAAATGATGTATCAACAAGGCATGGTCAATTTTAGGTGTCTACATTTTGCCCCTTTTTGAGATGATGTTTTTGATATAATAAGCGGCAAAAAAGGGTGTCGATTCATAACAGTTTAGCCAAAAAGGTGAACTAAAGTTCCATGAAACCAAACAGATGAAATAGAACTAAATAATAGAAATAGCCAAAAAGAAACCTAGGACCAAGACACAGTGAACCGACAGTTGACCAACAACAGACAAAAAACCAAAGTCACTGAACAAAGCCCCAACAGCTAATTAATCATCTGGTCTTAATTTTCTACCAGAAACTGGTAGAGATCGTGGTACACCTTACGTTCTTTATCCTTCATTCCTTGGCTGGCAAGCTCGACATCCTAGAGGACTGCAAGGGTCATGGCTGAATGGTGCATCACTTTCGCAGAGAACTTGGCCAGAGTCTTGAACTTCCTCTCCAACATGGTGATCCTAGTAGAGAGAGTTTCAATCTCCTTATCTTTAGCAGCATCCTTGCCCTCTCTCTTCATCTTTCCTGACACCTTCACCACTTTCTTTGAACTCATAGATTCAAAACCCTTACCCTTGAGCTTGGCATTGAGCTCAAGGAAACTACTGGGCCCATCATCCACTTCGGCCTCCACATTATCAGTATTGGTTTCCTTATTGACAGAAAATTCCCCACCCATCTATTTAGTCTTAGGCACAATAGTGTCCATTAGAATGTTTTTGTTATCAAAAATACCATCACCCTCCAAGTCCATAGCATCCTCCTCCAACTTAGTGACCTCCTTCTTGTGGAGAACAGGACTAGGCTTAGCAACAAGCCTCGACGACCTCCTGGTCAACGACACCTGGGGTTTACTTTCCATCAAGGTAAAATCCTCATCAGCAGTGTTGTTGCTACCTCCAATACCTTCCTTAGAGCTAACCTCTTCCACTCCCACAGAAACATTCTTGGCCTTATTCTCACTATCTATACCACTTCTTTCCTCCAAACTACCCCTTTTCTTCTTCTGTGGGGTCACCTGGGAAGTATCACTAGGTAAAATCTTTAATTCAACAGAAGTCTTCACAGAGGTCAAGGGAATCTGGTCATTGGCCTTTAGCTCTGGACTTTTACCGATGGTGGTTTTTTTCTTACCTCTCTTTAGGGATTTGGCATACTTCTCTAGAGTGACCTCCATGATTATCACCGGGCTAGATGCCATAGGATTGGAGCAAGGCAGTAGAGGAGGTTCAACCCTAGTAGCCGTGAGGGCTTTAGGGGGGCAGAGGGCTTAATGGAATTTATACAGTATGAGGATAAGCCCCTAATGGAGTAGGATGAGGGGCTTGTTGGGGTCAACAGCATGTTGTTCAATGGTAGATGAGATAGAGGCTTCCAATAACGATAGCAGATAAAAAGGAAAACTTATCACCTTGCTACGATGAAAATGATTGAGCAGAGAAAAATGATAATGGAAGAAATGTTTGAATCTATCTTCTAGAGTGAAGTACTTTATGAGCATGTAACACACCTCATCCCAAGGCTTCGGTAGCATTTCACAATCAAATCCCCCTTCAGGCTGTGAAGAACCTCTCCTTTCTTCAGAAAATAATCCATTCCCTCAGGGTCAAAAACTTTGTTCTTTTTGGGGTGTTTGGAGCTATCTGTAGGCATCCCTATCACCAAATCTATCACTTCTTCTGAAATTTCAAGCCCCACACTACCCATCTTGAGCTTTGTGCCCTCCCAAGAACTCGGGAACTGCATAGAGAGACTTTCATCATGACCTTGCAAGCATTCAAGGTAGGAAGCCACTCCTCCCTCTTGGTAAATATGCCATAGGGCCTTGTTGCGTTTAAACTCTTCACAAGATTTAGGCTCAGTGCGAGACTTGTCACCCCCCATAGCAAAATTGCCCCAATTTCTCATAGACAAGCTATCAATGTAGGAAACATCAAAAGACTTAGAAACTTTTGAACTACAAGAAATCTCGCAATCCCCAATATTCATACTCAAATTAATGAATATATTGTCTTTTCGACCATCGGGGGTGGCGTACTTTCTTAAATTTGTAATATGCAAACTGTCACTCCCTTTCCTTCCATGATTACAAATCATTAATTGGTCATAATTATATGTTTTGCATAGAGACGTTGAGTTGGTCACGTGCCTTGTCATTTGAAACCCCCCTTAGGCATCCATGTCCAACTAAGAAGCAAGCAATCCATCCTACAGTGGCAGACCCCACCTCATATAAGTCTAAGTTGGCAAGCAACCGTCTCACCCCCCAAAACATAAGACCTCATATCTAGATGGAAATTGAAACTAGATCCCATATGGCCCCTAAAGTACTCCCTAGGCCAGGAGGTTGAAATGTTAGTTAATTCAAACATGAGAGGTCAAGAGCGGGGTTTTGCTCCTTTTCGAGAAGGTTTTAAATCTGGCTTGGTAAATTTCTCTTATACTTCCAAAATCTCCACGTGTCCAAACTCTATCTAAGGTTAGCCAACTCGTCTGCCACTTTATTACGTTCGCAGTAAACATGCCCAATTTCAATCTGTTTGAACCCAGATAGTAAGTAGACAATGTCCTCCGTAATATCCTTTAGTTTCTAGCTGCTATTAGACTCACCGAGAGCCACCTCAATGATGAGTTTTAAATCTCCTTCCACTTGTAATTTGTCCATACCCATAGAGAGAGTAATTTCGAGACCCCACAATAGGGCCAATCCCTCCACCACATTATTAGACTAGTTGCCGATGGACCCGGTATAAGTAGCAATGAAACCACCCTGGCTATCTTTGAATATCCCACCCCCACTAGCCAGCCTAGTATTCTTTTGTTCAGGTTCGTCAAAATTGAGTTTGGTCCACTCCCTGGGAGAGGGTCTCCAAAGGGTGTTTTGTTTGGCTAGCTTTTTGGAATTGTCAATCTTGGTTATGTTCTCTGTCAGTCCCCAATTTATGGTTGTCTGCACTTCCACCAGAGTAGGGGGTTTCTCAGCAACATGCAACATCCATTCCTCTTTGAGATGATGTTGTGACTAAGAGAAGTAATGTCATTTCAAAGAAGATAAGGTGTGGATAGAAAAAAAAATGCCCCAACCAAAAGAGTGACAAGGAGGAATGGATATGGAATGATGATGTAAGGATAGGATGATGGGATGATGCCCCCTTAAGAGGATAGGTGGGTTGGAAGAACATGGGTAGGCTCTCGAAATGAATGAAATGATAAAGGATGGATAAGGAGATGGAGGATGCAAGATAAGGGATGGATGAAAGAGATGAATGATGCATTATACTACAATGAAGTGAGCAATCATATAGTTTGATGTCACACTAGACATTATGCACCAAGGTATAAAGACCAGGGTGATGATGTGTCTTGTGCACCCAATGTAATACAACCTTTTCTAGATGTATGGGGAAGTAAACTTAGAGCATTGAAGTCCTAATACACAAAAAGTATGATATGACCTTAGATGCAAAGGATAATGCAAAAATATATTCCAACATACACAAGATATGACTATTAGTTGGAAAGATACAGATGTGATACAAATGCAAGATAAAATGATAACACACACAAGCAAGCAAGTATGCACAAATGGTACAAAAACAAACAAGGTATTGCCCCTATCAAGTTGTAAACTGATGATTGATTGATGATGATGATGATGATAGTGTTGTCATGGTGACACAAGGATGTGGGAATGATATATCCTATTGATGATGATGATTGATTGATTTGGTTTACGACAAGGCTAGGATCAAGACCAAGGATGTGATTGGATGATTTGACAAGATTGATTAACTTGATTGGTATGGATTAAGGATGACTTGCATTTAGATTTATTGCTTAGATTTGATGTGTTTGGATTGATTTGATGAATTCATTTGATGGATTGATTGGATTGATTTGATGAATTGATTTGATGGATTGATTGGATGGATTGATTTGATGGATTGATTTGATTGATAATGATGGATTGATTTGATGTGATGATGATGATTTGATTTTATTGCTTAATTTTTGTGGGATATTTGATTTTTTTTTTGGATTTTTGAATGTTTTGATTTTTTGGGATTTTTGGAATGTTTTGATTTTTTTGGATTTTTGAATGTTTCGAATTTTTTTTGGATTTGTGAAATGTTTTGATTTTTTTGGATTTTTGAAAATTTTGGGGATGGCTTTGGATGACAATTTGGATAGCCTTTATGCTAGACACCAATGACAAGGGAAAACCAAGTCTAGATGCAAGAATGGAGGTAGGATGGGATGAATGGATAAAAGGATGGGTGATAGTAAATGGGATGGAAGGCTCATGATGGGTAATAGGATAGGCCATAGTGGAATAGATGTATGCATCCATTAGGGAGCTAGGATGTGATCTCCAAAGACTATGTCGCATAGGAATAACATGCCCCATTCTAGGTGTAATGCTTAGGATTTTACATGACAAAACTTATGACAATAGGATGATAATAGGATTGTTTGGAAAGGATGAGGTATATCAAGAGATATCCAAAGCATTTTTCAACATTTTTCCCCCATGTCTTTATCAAGATCAAAAGGAGGAAGGGAAGACGGATGGGTTCAATATGATAGGTATGTGGGTATAATGGATAAGGATGGTAAAATAGGATATGATGAGATGGGAAATGATAGGTTGGATGAGACAATGTGCCCCCAAGTGTAAGTGACATAGAAGATCAATCGACACATTACGCCTGTTTGCCAAGTTTTCATCATGGTACTTATCCAAGGTGCAACTAGGGGTGGTTTTCACCATTGGATGAAGGGATTTCTCTTTACTATTTTGATTTTTTTTTTGAAATGCATAAATGGGATAGGTGGATATGGACAAGAGGGACTCAAGCATCTAGTTTCATGAAGGGTTATAGTCCCACTAGAGAGGGATTTCCTTGCATGGACCATGTCAAATGTCATTATGCTCATCGATGTTGGTAGGGGATTGCATGGATTAGGTAGATAGTGGATTTTGAGGTGGGTTATGGAGGGTTTATGCAAGGATAGATGGGGGATAGTGGATTATGAAGTGGATTATGGATTAAAGGATAGTGGATTATGGATGGAAGGATAGAGGATTTTGATGTGAATTATGTAAGGTTTATGCAAAAGGATGGATGAAATGCTTATGCAAAAGCATGGACCATAAGGATAGGATGATGGGGGAGATATGTAGGATAGTGGATGAAAGGTGGGGAGATGGAGGTATGTGGGAATGTTGTGGAACAAAAAGGAACCAAGACCAATGGTTGCACACACCATGATAAACATTGAAGCTTTTGATTTAGAGGAGGTGTAGGAAGCAATGGACATGTTTTCTTAGGGGATGGGTGATGTAGGAATTTTGGGACCCACATAGACTTAGGATTTTTCTAATTTTTGTTTTGCTTGTGGGATGAAGGAATTTGAGATTTTTGAATGAAATGTGATTTTTGGGTAGAAGAGGATTTTGGGGATTTTTTTAGATGTGGATGCTTCATTTAACTTGCTTTCGTTTTGCTTAGGTACCCAAACCATTTTATTTTTGGCCTTTTCTTTTGAAGGTATGGGCTTAGGTGGCTTTTTAGATGTATTTTGCTTTGGTTCTTTGTATTGGTGCCCTAAGGTATGAGGATTTTTGGCTTTATAAGTAGAGACATCCAAATTTTTTTATTTGAACCCCATGGACATTGTGGAAGCTTCATGTTTAGAGGATGTGTGCATTGATTGATCATGATTAGGAATTAGAAGGGATTTATGGATGGAAGGATTAAAAGTGGATTTATGGATATTGAATGATAGGGATATTAGGCATTGTGAGCAATGGTGGTAGAGTGGATGGAGGGATATTAGGAGTTGGAAGCAATGGTGGTAAAGTTGATGGAGGCATATTAGGAGTTGGGAGCAATGGTGGTAAAGTGGATGATGGAAGGTGTATGGTCACATGATTTTGGGGTTTGTAGGATAATGGAGGTGGGATGGCAACATGCATTTTGGGGGTATGATAGGATGCATGGGATTTGGGGTGAAAGGTAGTGGATTTAGGAGGCATGGAGGTAGTACCAACATCTTGAGATTGTTTTCCTTGGGGTATATATCCAAGGCCATATGATCATGTAGGGACTTTGACATGGATGGTCTCCAAAATACCTTGTTCATAAAGGCCTAAGCCTTTACCTTGATAGTTAATTTTTTGGAGTATGTGATGTACAATGGGACTATGTGTGTTTTGGACACTAGACACAAGCTCGTTATTTGATGGAGAAGGTGAGGTGGTAGACAATGGTTGTTGCTCCCCTAGGGAAGAACATTCATGAATGAATGTGGTAAGACCAAGGGGATATAATGGATTTACAATATGGTTGATATTGGATGACAAAGGATCAATAGGATATTGAGTATCATTATGTTCATTAAGATCCAAGCTATTTGTTTGATCATTTGTGTTTACTTGGGAGCCAAGTGTCTCATCAAGGGAAGCAGATATTTGTAGATCATGGATAGGACTAGATGGAGGATGGATAGGAGCAATTTGGATATCTTTCTCATAGATGGTTATGGGAGTAGGGATAGGTGGAGTGATAATCTCGTGATCATGGAATGCATAACGTTTGGCTAAGAGGATCATCATGGTTTCCATGATCATAGATAGAACCTTGATCATAAATGGGAGCATAAATAGGATTAAGTGTTCTATGAATGGGATAAATTTTCTCATGAATAGGGTCATGATCATAGATAATATCTTGATCATATAAAATATATAGGTCATGGATGAGTTGAACTTAGAGATTCTTTGATCTTGATTTAGATCAAGGGTTTATGTTTCCACATGCTTTGGATTATACTCTTGACATAGCTCTTGATTTTGGATGGAAGTGGAAGTGGGAGACTCTTGGAGAGGCTTGATAGGCTCTTGATAATCACCAACATGAGGGTACAATAGCTCTTGACTTCAACTCATGGGAGGAGATTCTTCAATAGACTTGATGGGTTGTGGACTACATGATGGGATTGAAGGACTAGACATGGTGTTTGAGGGTTCTTTGATAGGCTCAAGTATAGGTGTCTGATGAAATGGTGATGGTTGATTCCTTTCTAATATCCATTGGATCACATCCTTCATAAGTGTATGGGTGGATGAACAATATAATGGATGGATAATAATAGTGCATAATTTTGTAGGCTTAGGATTAGGGTTTGGTGGAGGGATAATGATATTGGACATATTAGGATTTACTTGTATGGAGGGATGATGGTATTGGATGGATTGGGATTTGGATTGGATGTAGGGATACCGGGATTGGATGGATTAGGACTTGGACTAGATAGAGGGATAATTAGAATGGATGGACTAGGACTTGGACTAGATGGAGGATTAATGGGATTGGATGGATTATGACTTGGACTAGATGGAGGATTAATGGGATTGGATGGATTAGGACTAGTAGGCTCTTGGATTGGTATTTGATTAGATGATGATGGAGGATACTCATAGGATGCATAAGCTAGAGTGGTGTTCCCCTTGTCAAAGGTACCATGAGGACTTAACGGCAGTTGATCTTGTTGCAAAGGGTAACTTAGGCTCGCATGTTCTTGTTGTGAATGCGCTTGATAGTCTTGTGAATGGGTTTGATGGTGAGGTGAAATGGTGGATATGTAGATAAAATATCTTTGGGTATGGATTGATATGGATGTTGGTTGATATTAGAAGAAGTGGGGTAAGGTGATGTAGAATTGACATGATATGTGGATGAATTGGGTTGATATGAAGTTGGGGGGGATGACTCATAGAATTGAGGTGGGAGTTGTTGATGTTGTATGGATAATGGTGGTGACTTGGATGAAGAGGCTAAGGTGGATGGATCAATATATGAGGCAAATGGTTGGGCCATGTCATTGATTGGGCAATAATGAGATTCACAATATGGTCTTTCCAACAAGGGGTAATATTCAAAAGGATTTGGGTCAGCATAAATGGTAACCTCTTGGTCATTAAATGGAAATTTGATGCATCTATGACAAGTGGAAGGAACAACCCTCATGGTATGAATCCATGGGCATCCTAGGAGGATATTATATGGGAGATCGAGGTCTAGGACTTGACATGTGATTTCCATGAATAGTACCTTCAGATCTTCTTTCAGTTTCATCATAGGCCTTAATAGTGATGGAATGTTGTTTTTCAATATCTGTAGTGGAGTATCCCTATTGCTTAACCAACCTTAGAGTGCACAAGTTTAACCTTGAGCCATAATCTATTAGGACCCTTTAACTAAACACCTTTTGATTATAACTTCTATGTTTTTGACTAAACACCTTTTGATTATAACTTTTATGTAAAGAGGTTCATTATGGGATGAATCATTGTTGAGCATATCCTTTTCAGTGAAGACCAAATGATTAGGGGATGTAATATGTACAACCATGGCTTGAAGTTGTTTCAAATTACAAATGAATTAAAGTGGATAATGATTATGATGATGTGGATATAAGATGGATTTGATGACAAAAATTGTTAGGATGATGTGGAATGATGCCCCCTCGAGAGGATAGGTGGGGGTGAAAGACATGGGTTGACTCTTGAAATGAATTGAGTTGGATAATAATTATGATGGTGTGGATATGACACGTAGGATGATTAGGATTTGTATCACAATGAAGATGACTTGGTGTAGGATGGATGTTGATGACAAGGATGTTGAGGATGATGTGGAATGTGTGTGTTGATAGCTTGACTTAGGCAATGTTCAAACAAAATATTTCACATGTACATGCATGAATCACACACACAAGACACAATGGCAAGTTTGTCTTTGAAATTTGAAGAATGTGATGATTAAGAAAGCACTTGAAGAAGACACATCAACAAGACCTAAGACTAGTCAAGTAGGTGTGGTCAATTAGGTCTTAATCTAGCTTAAACAAGTTGACTATGGATCCCCCCAATATACTCAAGGTATGGGGGGCCCAATTCCATGAAATAAAAGTAAAATAATGCCACACAACTAGGAGAAAGAGGTAACCCACCCTTTAATCTTCACTTCCCAAAGGTATACAGTTCTTTGGGGCTTAGCCAAGAGTGACAAGATTCCAACTTCCAAAGAGGGTGTCTTTCAATTCACACCTCAATTTTTATACTCTGCTAGAACGCTAGAGTTGAGGTCGTCCCTTGGAGTGGTGTGTCTCCAAGTAGGCCTCCTAGGAAGGCTATGACAAAAGAAAACCAAATGTGTGTTTTTGATCTCCAAGATCACCTTGCAATGCGAGGAGAGAGCATACACATGCACACCTGATTCACACTTGCACTTGTTAATTTCCCTTTAAGAAAATAAAATGTGTGGTGTGATATTGAATGGATAAGAGGTGTTTTTGATTCTCAAGGTCACACGAAGGACAAGAGAAGAGCATACACACCACTAATCTCACTCAAATTCACCAAATAGTTCAAGTACTTGTTCTTTTTTTAATCCCAAGTCAAAAGGTATGATGGAAGATAATGGTTCATTTTATGACAACAAGCAATGTTCGTTTTAGAGCCCAAAATCCAAATGTGTATGCAAACAAGTTGTTTTTTTATGCCTAATTTGAAGTGTGTTTACAAACAATGATTATTGATCGCAATGAGAGATGAAAGATGAAATGAGTACACTTGATTATTTTCTCTTTCCAATCTTCTGTATGTGCTGAAGCAAACATTGTCCCAGCTTCATGTGATCACCTAGAAGCCACAAATCCCAAGAAGAAATAAGTAAACTTGCAAAGAAGAAAGCTATGTGAAAATAAAGAAAGATGATAAAATCTGATCAAGATGATGAGATACAGCAAAATAACTAGCATAAACAGAATCTAGACGAAATTCTATGCATATTAAAATGTTTTTTTTTGTGAAAAACAGATCAATTTTGCTCAAGATATTTGCATTTGAAGTTCAAAATAAGAGCTGAATTTGACTAAGAAAAAACCTATTAAAATGATATAGTCACCTAATAAAATCTACACCATTGCAAAGTTGGTGGAGTCATCTTTCAAATGAGTCCTTTTGCATGAATTTTTGATATCGTACGCCCAAGTTATGAGAAAAAAAATGCCCTATTAGGGCATGTAGGAGGGACAAGGTAGCTCTGATAGTTAACATTAACCATTGGCAGTTTGGGTAAGGAGTGTTCACATGTAGCAATTTAAACTCCGATGGTTAACTTCGATGATTAGGGTGAAATGGGCCCTTGATCACCCATGTGACTAGGGGATGACCCGAAGTAAAAATTAAAAAAGAAAAAGAAGAGAGGGCTAAAAACCCCTACCCTCTGATCACCAAAGTGACCAAGCACCTGTGGTCAAAGGGGTCTAAGACCTAAAATCCATAAGGGCTATGGACGTACCAACAGTACCGCCCTAAAGGGTGTCAACTAGCCCAAAGGAGGAGGTGACAGATTCCCAAGAGGTGGCAACAATTTTGCTGAGGGCAGAGGTCAACCCTAAGGGTAGCCGACGAGGAAGATGTAGGGTGGAGGTCAACAGACGGGAGACAACAGGATGGTCTCAAGTGGTGGCAGGGAAGAATTTAGGTGGTGTTAGGGTTTGTAAAGATCTTTAATAGCGACGACAGTAGGTGGTGGCGGAATAGACGCTGTCGACGAGGGTTAGCAGGGTTTAGAGGAGAGGTGGATGGAGTGGGGAAACGGTGGCTATGATGGCTTAGGGTGGCAATCGCTATGAAAAGAGTGGTGGTAGAGGGTCCAAATGTAGGTGGACGGTATGAATCAGGTGCTAGAAATCAGAGCTTAGAGTTTATGGAGAAGAAAAAAAATAGTCAGCAGGGATATGTATATTTTTTTTTTCAAATAACATACAAAAATAAACATTCAAAACACCTGCAAAACCAAACTAGTGACTATCAACGTAGAGGGGGTGGCGGATCCATACAGTATGGTCTGCGACCCCTAAAAAAATTCAAAAAATGCCAAAAAAATTTTGGAGGCCAAATTTGAGGAATTTTATGTCATTTTTCGTTTGCAAGGCCTCCTAGATGTGATGGTGAGGTCAAATCTAGGCTAAAAGGTCACCTACAAAACTAAATTTTCAAAAATCATAAAAAATTGTTAGATTTGCAAGGGAGTCCCACTGGGCGTGCTAAATGTAGCTAGGGTAAAAATCTAGGGTAAAGCATAAACAACAATAATGAAACCCTAACAAGTACAATAGAGCACAAGACAACATGAAAATCAAAATAACAAATGCAAATGCAAACTGATCTCCATGCTAAACTTGATTCATCTCCATTGCTCTTCTCAACCTCACATAAGAATGCAAGATTTCAAAGGATTTATTATGGGGGATATGTTGGTTGCTCACTATTTTAGCAGCATAATAATGGTATAGGATGAATGATGCAAAGGCTCTAATGGTTTTTCGACAGCATAAGAATACTTGAAGATCAGTGCATTCCAAATGGCTTATGAGAGGGTTGATTTATAGGAAAGGCTGATTTGAATTGATGGTTGTGATTGAAAGTTGATTTCAACAATGTGGACGGCTAGGATCGAATAGGGTTTCCCACTCCTTAATGAGTTGTAGTCATGCGACAAGTGTACGGAGGAGAATAGGACTGACCTATTAGTTGGTCATGTGAAGGATATTAAATGAAAGTTGTACTACCACACATGACTCAATTGAGAGGTGGACAAGTGTTGGAATGTGGTGAGAGGTGAGGATTAATTCAAATATTTTATTTGAATTAGTTGGGACATGTGAAATGGATAATTTAAATAAATATTTTATTTATTTAAATTAGAGAAAAGGTGGGAAATTAATTAAATAAATAGGATTTATTTAATTAATTGGCTAGTGGGATAAATAGGAAAGGCTAGTGAGATAAATGGGATTCGAATGGGAAATTAATTAAACAAATAAGATTTATTTAATTAATTGGCTAATGAGATAAGTGGGATTAGGAGTGGGATTATGACAAAATACTACAGGATGTCTCTAATAATGTATTTGACTAGGTGCTACAAGACATGGACAAATTTGGGTGTCTACACTAGCCACTTACATCAATCCTTTTGCAAGGAGAGAATGGGGTTGATGTATCAAATACACAAGTGTATGGATACTGGGGAACTGTCGGAATAAGAATACTTCACCAAGAAGTCTTCGACTTTCGCCTAAACCATTTATATAGCAGACTGAATTGAAAGTACCGCTTAAAGTCGTCCCTTGGGGTGAGTACCTCTTTTCCCACCAAGGCAGGCTCTCTTAAAAAGATAAAAGAAAAAATAGAAAAATTTCTCTTACACCCAAGATCCTTTGAAAGGAAAAGGGAGAGGATACTTTTATTCTATCTTTTGGGATCTACTTGACAAAGTGTGCAAGTGCACCAACCACACCAAACAATCTAAGTTCTTTTTAAGCACCAAACGAAATGTTCCTAAGTTTGAGCACACAAGTTCATTTTAGGTGCACCAAATCAAAATATTTCTATGATAACAAGGCACACACACATAAAAGGAAAGTCCTGCAAGGAACACGTTAGTAGTTTGATGTTTATGACTTTGACAAGCATTCTTTTCCCTGTAAAATATGTTGGCAATCTACACAAACCCCAAGAAGTTGTTATGAAAATAGCACCAAAATAGAGAGCAATGGTGCCACAAATCACAAAGATGGCATTAAAATCAAGCAAAATGGTGCTAAAGAAACAATGAACAATATATAGACTAACAACAGGGAACAAAATTAAAATAGCACCACAGATGAGTAAAATGGCACCAATACTAAAGATAATGCTAAAATGTGTTAAAATGGCATCAAAACAAGTTTATATCTGTGTTTACCCTGTTGCTAGACCAGATGACGTCAAAATGTGTGTATATGGTGCCAAACCATGACAGTCTTCCAAAAACCTACTTAAAAATGCATTAGTCTTAAAAACATCAACTCAAAACAAGTTAGAAATCCTTCCCCTACCAAGCAACACTAAAAAGACTAGATTAGAGGTAGGAAATATAAATTAGAGTGCTTCTGGATACAACTGTGTATGTTTTTGATTCAACGTTTTGGATCATGCTCAATGATCCATCATCAGGAAGAGGAGAGTGTAAGATAGGATAGCAGACTTGAGCTTTAAAGGAGGTAGGAGGGGAGAAGTGAAGGGAATGGAAGCCAAGGGGCAAAATGGGGGGATAGAAAATAATAAAAAATATAAAAGGCTAGGAGTATGCAAGAAAAAAGGTTAGAAAAAGGAAAAAAGAGATAAAAACAAATCAGTCAAGTAGCCAAACAAATAAAACAACACACTAAGACTAGACCAAAGATAAAGACTAGAGATACAATGAAATATCTATGGATAAGATAAAAGAGTAAATATAGAAACAAGAAAATATGAAAAGTGGAAATAAGTAAGAATAATAATAATTGTACATATAAATATCACATTAATTATATATATCTAAAAGTATAAGATATAAGTATAATGATTAACATTATCTAAACTAAAATATATGTTAATACATAGCCAAATACACTAGGGTTAGATGAAAAAACCATTACATGCATCCCTAGAGAAATTTCGACATTATGCCTCCTTATACCTGTGTCATTTTGATGAAAACAGAGAGGAAAAAAAGTCTAAAACTTTCTAAAAATCCCTAAAACACCTAAAAAATGTTTTTTTCAAGCTTGAAACGTTAGCACATAGTCGTTCAAATATGGCACCAAAATAAAGGGTAATGGCACCACAAATCAAACAGATGGTGCCAATATGCGGAAAAATGGCATCAAACCGAGAGGTTTTGGTGTTGAACCTCTAAAAACCTTGTTTTTTCACAAAAACTCAAACAAAACAAGTTAAATAGGGACCATGGGGTCCCATAGGGCATGCCAAATGAAGAACAAAAAAAAAACTGCAAGGGATAAAAACACCAACAAAATGCATAAAACAAACACATTTTATACCTTGAAGTCTTCCTTCTCCTTGATAAGGTTGAGAGCTTAGCACCCACAAGCTCTAGCTTTACCCATGGCTATATCTTCAATGTGAAATGCTCTCAAAATTCAAATGCAAATCACTATAGCCTAGCTCAAGGTGAGGAGATGATAGAAATTTTAGCATAATAACAATACTCAAAGATTGGATGATAAAATGGCTTGTGAGACCTTGTATTTATAAGCAAAATGAAGAGGTTTTTGATCCAATGGTAGAGAATGGAAGTTGAGATCAATGGACGAGGTTAATTGCAAGATGGAGGGCTTGGATTTGATCAAGAAGATTGGATGGATGAGAATAAAAGTGAATTTTTAATTCACATTGGCAAGGGGTTTGCATTAATGAAGATTTGGACAAGTTAGATGAAGGGGATAAAAAAGTGAATTTTTAATTCACATGGGGAAGAGTCCCATTAAATGGAGATTAAGACAAGTTAGGTGTTGTAAGAGCTCATTTAATGGAGTTTAGGACAAGTCAGAATAAAAAATTACCTTATGTGGAATAAAAGTTAATTTTTTATTTGTGAGGTGTGGGAATGAGTGTTAAATGAGGTTTGACCAAGCTAATCAAAGGGATTAGCTTAATTAATATGGCTGGAGAAAACTAGTATATGGATTAATTAGTGATTAAAATTAATTAAATAATGATTTATTTAATTAATTTAGGTCTAGGGGTCATGTAGGCTAGGCTAGCTAATTAAATAATAGGTATTTAATCAACTAGGTTAGGAGTAGGCTAATTAGTAAGTTTGATTAATTAGATAAACATAATTTATCTAATTAATTAGGTTTAGGGAAGTGGAGAATTTAACTAAATAAATATTTGTCATATTTATTTAATTAATTGACCTAATGTTAGTAAGTGTAACTATTGAATTAATAAAATTAATTCAATTTAGGGATTGAATGGTGAAGAAAAGGTCAATAATTTAGGTGTTGGATGAGGTAATTAATTAAATTAAAATTTAATTAATTAATTAGAAGAGAGATTAGTGATATGGGTGATGTTGGAGGATAGTTAATCGGTTAAGACATTTTTAGGTGTCTACAAACATATATATAGCTTTAGGGGAAGATCGATCAACAGTGGAGATAATTCAATGATATGGACGGATGAGATAAATTGAGAGATCATGAAGGAACGTGCATACGACAAGTGTACATGCAAAAAGATGTTTCATTGAGTTAATTGCTTTCTTGGATAAAAATAAGATGTTTTTCATAAAAATAGAATACTTTTTTTCTATTTTATGAGTTGATTGAAAAAAATAAAGATTTAAAGTCAATTAACTCAACTTTTGATTTACTTTTTGACATGCTTTGAATATAATTAAATAATAAATTATTTAATTTGTGTGCATCGAGGAAAAATATATTTTTAGAAGATATGAGAAGATAATTAGAAATTAAATAAATAAATTTATTTAATTTATTGTGCATGGAGGAATAAGAAGATTATTTTAGAAGATTTGGAAAAGTTAACTTAAATAAATTTGAACAATTTATTTAAATTTAAAAGAATAATTAATTAATTAAATAATTAAAATTATTTAATTATTGTGGATAAGAGGAATTAGGATGATGAAATTAATTAAATAATTGATTTATTTAATTAATGTGGATTTGAAGATTGAAAGAGGATAATTTAATTAAATAATTAAGATTATTTAATTTAGAAGAATAAAATGGTGATTTAATGAAATTAATTAAATAAATTCTATTTATTTAATTAATGTTGGAATTAGGGGAATTAGAAGAAATTGATGAAATTAATTAAATAATTAGATTATTTAATTAACATTAGATGCAAGTGATTTGGAGGAATCTGATGTATGCAAGGTGAATAATGCGAAGGTAATTTTTAGGTGTTTACATTTTTCCCCTCTTTGAGACAATGCATTTTACAACGTTGTTTCAAAGAAAATACTAATGATGGTGTGATTTAACAACTATGCCCCAATGTAACTAGTGTAAATGTGTATGAAGAAAATCGAGTTCAATAGATCAAGCATAAATATCAAAACTCAACCCTACAACCTTCAAGAAATAGATCTAAGATAATAACCTATAATTCAATGCAAATCAAACAAAGAACATTACCACCTAGATTGTATGTATTCCTTGGTTTCATGTGGATTGCTCTTCAAATTGCATAACCATGGTTGTAACAAGCATGGATAGATGATGTGCTCAAAAGACGTAATAAGTGTGCTCAACGATACGTGATGCTCAAAGCGTTGTATGAATGCCCAAAGCTTAATGATTGAAAATGATTTGTGAAGAGATGAATGGACGTATATATAGCTTTCAGGGGAAGATTGATCAACGATGGAGATAATTCAATGATATGGACGAATGAGATAAATTGAGAGGTCATGAAGGAATGTGCACACGACAAGTGTACATACAAAAAGATGTTTCATTGAGTTAATTGTTTTCTTGTATAAAACTAAGATTTTTTTCATAAAAATTTAATATTTTTTTCTATTTTATGAGTTGATTGATAAAAACAAAGATTTAAAGCCAATTAACTCAACTTTTGATTTGCTTTTTGACATGCTTTGAATAAAATTAAATAATACATTATTTAATTAGTGTGCATGGAAGAAAAAGATATTTTTTGAAGATATGAGAGGATAATTAGAAATTAAATAAATAAATTTATTTAATTTATTGTGCATGATGGAAGAATAAGAAGATATAAATAAAATATTGATTTTATTTATTTTAAAAGATTTGAAAAGTCAACTTAAATAGATTTGAACAATTTATTTAAATTTAGAAGAATAATTAATTAATTAAATAATTAAAATTATTTAATTATTGTGGATAAGAGGAATTAGGATGATGAAATTAATTAAATAATTGATTTATTTAATTAATGAGGATTTAAAGATTGAAAGAGGATAATTTAATTAAATAATCAAGATTATTTAATTTAGAAGAATAAAGTGGTGATTTAATGAAATTAATTAAATAAATATAATTTATTCAATTAATGTTGGAATTAGGGGAATTAGAATAAATTGATGAAATTAATTAAATAATTATATTATTTAATTAAAAATAGACATAAGTGATTTGGAGGAATCTAATGTATGGGTGAATAATGCAAAGGTAATTTTTAGGTCTCTACATTTTGCCCCTCTTTGAGACAATGCATTTTACAACGTTGTTTCAAAGAAAATATTGATGATGGTGTGATTAAACAACTGTGCCCCAAAGTAACTGATGTAAATGTGTATGAAGAAAATCAAGTTCAATAGATCAAGCATAAATATCAAAACTCAACCGTACAACCTTCAAGAAATAGATCTAAGATAATAACCTATAATTCAATGCAAATCAAACAAAGAACATTACCACCTAGATTGTATGTATTCCTTGGTTTCATGTGGATTTCTCTTCAAATTGCATAACCATGGTTGCAACAAGCGTGGATAGATGATGTGCTCAAAAGACATAATAAGTGTGCTCAACGAAACGAGATGCTCAAAGCGTTGTATGAATGCCCAAAGCTTAATGATCGAAGATGATTTGTGAAGAGATGATTGGACGTATATATAGCTTTTAAGGGAAGATCAATCAACGGTGGAGATAATTCAATGATATGGATAGATGAGATAAATTGAGAGATCATGAAGGAACATTCACATGACAAGTGTACATGCAAAAAGATGTTTCATTGAGTTAATTGCTTTCTTAGATAAAAATAAGATGCTTTTCATAAAAATAAAATATTTTTTTTCTATTTTGATAGAGGAATTGATGGCGTTCGCGTGCTCTGCAAGCCGCGCTAGGGCGGCCGTGCCCTAGTTCGTTCTCTGTGTGTTGCTCGCTTTTGCGTTGTGGGGGGGGTTTTTTGAAGCTTTCGGGGTGGTGGTGGTGGGTTTTTTTCTTTTTTGGAGGCCTTCTTGCTGCCATTTGGGTGGCTTGTGGGTGGAAGGGTTTTGATCCTTCCCTTGGGGTTTTGTCTTCTTCCATTTCTTGCAAACGTGTCCTGGGGGTTTGCATGCCTGCTGGGGTTCTTGTTTTTTGCTATGCAGGGTGGGGAAACATCTGGGGCTAGCCCCAAATTGGATTTTCGATCAGCAGTTGGTTCGAAGCCTCCGGCGCATGGAGTGAATGTTTTTGATAATACGCTATTTTCTTCAGAGATGGAGATGAATGATCTAGGATCGGTTAGTGGTTCCCGAATAACAAAGATTAATGGGTGTTTGGAAAGATGCAAAGAACGACCGAAGTTGATTATCCCGATGGAAATGCTTGCAGATGATATTGAATACTATTCAAGGCACTCTTTTTATTGCAAGTTCATGGGTTTGAGAGTCTCGCTGCAATTTTTGGAATCTTGGGCTCAGCGGACTTGGATGCCAGAGGGGGAGATGGAGATTAGGCTCCTTGCGAACAACTTTTTTATGGTCTCTTTTGATTGCATGGCAGATCGGAATAAAGTCTTTTAGGGCGGCCCCTATTTTTATAACCAGGTGGGTTTGTTTATCAAGCCATGGCATGCTGGCTTCAACCCGACTGAGGCACTACCAAGTCGGATCCCAGTTTGGGTTCGGTTGCCGTGGTTTCCAGTGGAGTGTTGGCGGGATGACGTGTTGCATTTGGTGGCTTCAATGCTTGGTAAACCTGTTGGGTCTTCACAACAGACGCAGTATAAAAAGGTAATGACTTTTGCTCGTATCTGTGTAGAAATTGATTTAAGCAAGCCACTACCAGATTCTATTGAAGTGAGTGCTGGATCATATACTTGGGTGCAACAACTAGATTACGAAACCCTACCTTTTCAGTGTCGTCTTTGTCATGAATATGGTCACTTGCAGCGTAGGTGCCCTAGGGCTAAGCCTGTGGTGCCCCAACCTTCTCAGCCTTCTCGTAATCCACCTAGGGCTGATAATGGTAAGGAGCCTATTTCGGGTGATGGTAATGGAGATGATGGCTATGTCCCTGTCAAGGCTCGCAATAGGAATCGGGGCCAGAAGCGGACCTTGAGGGAGAGGCAGGTTGATGAAACTTTTAATAGGTTTGAGGTGCTGGATGATCTCAGCCAGGGGGAAGTGAATCCGGGGTTGCTGAACTTGGATCAGGGAACTTTGGGTACAGGACAGGATGGGCCACCATTGGAGGCCATGCAGGTTGTGCAAGAGATTGGGGTTGGGCAGATGGATACGGATCAACAATTGATTGTCCAGACTGAACAAGAATCTTCTTTTGGAGCTTCAAAGAGTGGTGGAGGTGGTTCCCCATTGCCCCTGAAAGGAGGCAAGAATGTGGGGAAGAGCTCTTTGGCCTCCCCTCTTTTGGGTATTCAGCAAATTGAACTGAAGAAAGGGATTGGTGACAGGACTTCCAAGTTGGGAAGGAAGAAGGATATGGAGAAGATTAAATTAACTGGGGAAACTTTGGTGGAGTCAGGGTCAGTCAAGACTCTGGATTCACATTTTTCATGCCCCCAGAAATGATTGTTCTCTCATGGAATGTAAGAGGCTTGAACAGTGGCCCTCGACAAAAAGTTGTTCGTGATTTGGTTAGGAATCATTCTCCGGATGTTCTTTTTCTTCAGGAGACTAAATTATCTGTAGATAATATGTTGGCCATGGCTCCTAAGTTGTGGAATTATGGTGAATGCCAGTGTATGGGGGCTCTTGGTGCTTCTGGAGGGGTGGCTTGTTTTTGGAACCCTCGGAAGATTTTCCCTCTCTGGTGGATGTCCTCTAGATCCTCTATATCCCTAGTCGCCTCTTGGTATGAGACTGGTGAGTGTATTCTCCTCTCTAATGTGTATGCTCCTGTTGAGTTTCCGGGTAAACAACTTCTTTGGTCCCATCTTCATTTTGTTCGTAGCTTAGCTCCTTACCATCCGTGGGTTATGGCTGGCGATTTTAATGCTATTATGGAGTTGTCTGAGAAAAGAGGTGGTATTCCTAGGTTGGAGCCCTCTGCTCTATTATTCAGAGATAGCATTTCTGAATTAAATCTTATTGATGTTCTACCAAGTAATGGTTGCTTCACTTGGAATAATAGGAGAATTGGTGAGAGTTGTGTTGCTGAGAGGCTTGATCGATTCTTGGTTTCCTGTTATTGGGTTGGAGACTTATGGTCCACTCGATCTGAAATTCTTGATTGGAGAGGCTCTGATCATTGGCCGATTAAGCTTAGCATTATCTCTGCTCGGAGGCCTCGTTCTCCCTCATTCAAGTTCCAGATTATGTGGTTACGGGATCCTACTCTTCATGAACTTGTGGCTGAGTGGTGGCGGATTGGTAGACCAACTTCTGGTACGGCAATGTACACATTTTCCAAGCTTCTTCAGTTTGTCAAATATCAGCTTAAAAGGTGGAATCGACGATGTTTTGGTAATATCTTTCATGCTAAGGTTGCTGCCCAGGAGGAGTTGAATAATATTACGCAGTTGATTCGTGAGAATGGGGCCTCTGAGGATCTTCTAAGGGAGGAGGCTAAGACTTTGAAAGTGGTTGAGGAATTTGAATTGCGGGAAGAAATCTATTGGAAGCAAAAGGCCCGGGTTGAATGGTTACAGGAAGGTGATAAAAACACTGCCTTCTTCTTCAATTCTGTAAAGGACAGGAGGTATGGTAATTCCATTCCTTTTTTGGTGAATGATAGGGGTGAACGTCTTGCCTCGTTTCAGGAAATCTCTGCTGAGGCATCTCAGTATTTTGCTACTTTATTTAGGGAGGATTCTCGAGGGGGCTCTGTTGAGGAAGCACAGGTCCTTTCTTGTATTCCTCAGTTGGTCTCCAGGGAGGCGAATGAGTATCTGATGAAAGATATCTCTCTTGATGAGCTGGAGGGGATTGTGTTTCAGATGAAGAAGGGTAAAGCTCCTGGTCCCGATGGTTTCCCAATTGAATTTTTTCAGGAATTCTGGGATATCATAAAGTTGGATCTTCTGGCAGTTGTCCTTGAGTCCCAGAGGAATAAGCAGATGCTTCGTGCTCTGAATTCCACCTTCCTTGCTCTCATACCCAAGTGTGAAGGGGCTGATAGGTTATCTCAGTTTCGGCCTATCTCTCTTTGCAATGTGGCTTACAAAATCATTTCTAAGTTATTGGCTGAGAGATTGAAGAAGTGGCTTAAAGTGCTGATTTCAGAGGAACAGAGTGGATTTGTGGCGGGTCGACAGATTCTTGACGGGGTTGTCATTGCTACGGAGACCATCCACTCCATGGACAACTCCCATGAGAAGGCTATGTTCATTAAGCTAGATATGGCTAAGGCTTATGACAGGGTTAGATGGTCTTTTTTGCAGAAGATCCTTGTTTCTTTTGGCTTTGGTGAGGAGTGGATCCAATGGGTCATGAGCTGTGTCACGTCTATTTCCTTCTCAGTTTTGATAAATGGAGATCATTCTGAACTTTTTTGTGCCTCAAGGGGCTTGCGCCAAGGGGATCCTCTTTCTCCGTATCTTTTTCTGCTTCTTGTGGAAGGCCTTGGACGTTTGTTGAAAAGAAGGGTGGAGCTTGGCACCATTCAGGGTTGGCGATGGGGTGGAGACTTGCCTCCGCAATCTCATTTACAGTTTGTTGATGATACTGCCTTGATGGGGATGGCTACTGTTAGGGAAGCTACTAACTTGAGGTAGGTGTTGGACATATATCTTGTTGCTTCAGGACAATTGATTAATGAGGAGAAGTCATCCATATTCTTCTTCAATACGCCGACCCCCATTCAGAGAAGAATTGCTAATATCTTGAGGTTTCAGATAGGGGTTCTCCCTTTGACGTATCTGGGTTTCCCAATTTCTGTTCGCCCTCTTCCCAAGGGTTCTTGGCAGAATATTATTGATAAGCTCCATGCAAAAGTTAATCATTGGACCCACAGATGGTTGTCTTTTGCGGGGCGGGTTCAGCTTCTCAAGTCGGTGGTGCAGGCTCTCCCTACCTACCGATGTATGCTTCAGGTGGCTCCAATGGGTTTTCTGAGGGAGTTGGATTCTCTTGCGAGGCAGTTCTTATGGGCGGGAAGTTTGTCATCCTCCAAGTGGAGCCTGGTCAGGTGGGATGTTGTGTGTAGCCCAAAGCAATTTGGTGGCCTTGGTCTTCGACAGTCGGCATTATCTGGAGTGGCTGTGGCTGCTAAGCTATTTTGGAGATGGTGTGTGGAACTGGATCGGCCATGGGCCAAGATATTATCTCATAAGTATTTCCCGGGGATTCCTCGGCAGGATCTCCCTCGTTACCCTCTTGAGGGGAAAGGTTCAGTGGTTTGGCATACTCTTCAAAAGGGTGCTAAGCTTATCAAGGAAGGTTTATTTTGGATTTGTAGACGGGGAACTGAAGCTCTCTTCTGGTCAGATTCTTGGGATGGATTCCCTCCACTTACTTCTCAGTTCCCCAACCTTCTTCCTCTGTGCCAAAGATTTCTCGAGGCTGGCTGGGCTAGGGTGAGTGACTTCAAGTCTGTTGCTTCTTTTGGTCAGTTGGAGGTAGCTCATTGGAAGGATCCCGCAGTGTGGCCAGATTTGGGACTTGTGGAAGATCGTGCTGAGCTTCACAAGATTCTTCATAGTAGGAGTTGTAGTTCTCTTCTGGAAGAGGATATTCTTGCTTGGACCCATAATCCTAAGGGGGTTTACTCTGTTGCTTCTGGTTATCAGGTGTTATTGGCTCAGAAGCTAACTGGGGTAGAGGTTCATTGGTGGAAAAGGGTGTGGAATAAACTCTCGTGGCCTAAATGCAATTGCTTTGTTTGGACTTTGGCTTGGAATAGGTGTTTGACCTGGGATAACATTCGTAAACGGGGATTTCAAGGACCTTCAATTTGTGTTTTGTGTGGGGGAGCAGAAGAGGATTCGTCGCATTTGTTCTTCCGGTGCCCCTTTGTTGTGCAGCTTTGGCATTGGTGGTGGGAGGTATGGAAGCTTCCTTGTATTCATGCGTGCTCTTTGGTTGAATTCTGGGATAGTATGGGAAGACCTCCTTCTATGGCTTCCTTTTTGCAGGAAGTTTGGTTCGTGGGTCCTACCTTTCTGCTTTGGCAGATTTGGCTGGAGCGGAACCGCCGAATTTTTCGTGATCAGAAGTTGGTGGGTCGGCAAGTTTGGCTGCGTATGCTAGGAATGGTGCAGGAGTCAGTTTCAGCTAAATGTGATTTGGTTTTCCCCTTGGAGAGAGGTGATGATGAGTTGGTGGTCAAACTGGGTCTTCAAGAAATTCATTCTTCTTTTGTCAGTTCCAGGAACTGTAGGCATGGAAAAAAGAGGGTTCAACGGGTTGGAAGGTGGTTACTTCCTCCCAATGGATTTTTAAAGATCAATACTGACGGTTCTTCTAGGGGCAATCCTGGGCCTGCTGGAATTGGTGGAGTTGGTAGGGACTCAGCTGGGTCGGTGATTTTTCTGTTCTCTATACATGAGGGGGTGAAGACTGTTAACTTCATGGAGGGTCTGGCAATTCTGCATGCTATTGAGAGGGCCCTTGCTTTGGGCTGGAGAAAAGTTATATGTGAAGCTGATTCACAGATTTTGATTAATCTCTTGAATGAGCGAAAGATATCTGATATTAATTGGCAGTTGGGTTTGGTGGTTCAGCGGATTCTTCAGGTTAGTTCTCGGTTGGAGGAGGCATCCTTTGTTCACATCCCAAGGGAGTGGAATCGAGTTGCCGACTGCTTGGCCAAATGGGCCTCTGAGCATGATAGTGGTTGGAAAGTTGAGGATTGGGATCAGGTTAACCCTGAGCTGCATCTGGATTTAGACCGGTTCTTGGAGGAGGATAGGAGGATACATGAGGATCGTTGATGTTGTTTATGTTGTGGGGCTTTCGCCTTGTTCTTTGGGGCTGGGTCCCTTAGTTATTATTGTAATGCTCTTCTCTGATTTCTAATAAAGTTTTTACCCCTTTGTTTTTAAAAAAAAAAATATATATTTTTTTCTATTTTATGAGTTGATTGATAAAAATAAAGATTTAAAGCCAATTAACTCAACTTTTGATTTACTTTTGAACATGCTTTGAATAAAATTAAATAATAAATTATTTAATTTGTGTGCATGGAAGAAAAGGATATTTTTAGAAGATATGAGAGGATAATTAGAAATTGATTAAATAAATTTATTTAATTTATTGTGCATGATGCAAGAATAAGAAGATATAAATAAAATATTGATTTTATTTATTTTAAAAGATTTGGAAAGTCAACTTAAATAAATTTGAACAATTTATTTAAATTTAGAAGAATAATTAATTAATTAAATAATTAAAATTATTTAATTATTGTGGATAAGAGGAATTAGGATGATGAAATTAATTAAATAATTAATTTATTTAATTAATGTGGATTTGAAGATTGAAAGAGGATAATTTAATTAAATAATTAAGATTATTTAATTTAGAAGAATAAAGTGGTGATTTAATGTAATTAATTAAATAAATAGAATTTATTCAATTAATGTTGCAACTAAGGGAATTAGAAGAAATTGATGAAATTAATTAAATAATTAGATTATTTAATTAACATTAGATGCAAGTGATTTGGAGGAATCTGATATATGCAAAGTGAATAATGCAAAAGTAATTTTTAGGTGTCTACATTTTTTCCTTCTTTGAGATAATGCATTTTACAACATTGCTTCAAAGAAAATACTGATGATGGTGTGATTTAACAACTGTGCCCCAATGTAACTGGTGTAAGTGTGTATGAAGAAAATCAAGTTCAATAGATCAAGCATAAATATAAAAACTCAACCCTACAACCTTCAAGAAATAGATCTAAGATAATAACCTATAATTCAATGCAAATCAAACAAAGAACATTACCACCTAGATTGTATGTATTCCTTGGTTTCATGTGGATTGCTCTTCAAATTGCATAACCATGGTTGCAACAAGCATGGATAGATGATGTGCTCAAAAGACATAATAAGTGTGCTCAACAATACGAGATGTTCAAAGTGCTATATGAATGCCCAAAGCTTAATGATTGAATATGATTTGTGAAGAGATGAATGGACATATATATAGCTTTCAGGGGAAGATTGATCAACGATGGAGATAATTCAATGATATGGACGGATGAGATAAATTGAAAGATCATGAAGGAATGTGCACACGACAAGTGTACATACAAAAAGATGTTTCATTGAGTTAATTGCTTTCTTGGATTAAAATAAGATGCTTTTCATAAAAATAGAATATTTTTTTCTATTTTATGAGTTGATTAATAAAAACAAAGATTTAAAGCCAATTAACTCGACTTCTAATTTACTTTTTGACATGCTTTGGATAAAATTAAATAATAAATTATTTAATTAGTGTGCATGGAAGAAAAAGATATTTTCAGAAGATATAAGAGGATAATTAGAAATTAAATAAATAAATTTATTTAATTTATTGTGCATGATGGAAGAATAAGAAGATATAAATAAAATATTGATTTTATTTATTTTAAAATATTTGGAAAGTAAACTTAAATAAATTTGAACAATTTATTTAAATTTAGAAGAATAATTAATTAATTAAATAAATAAAATTATTTAAATATTGTGGATAAGAGGAATTAAGATGATGAAATTAATTAAATAATTGATTTATTTAATTAATGTGGATTTGAAGATTGAAAGAGGATAATTTAATTAAATAATTAAGATTATTTAATTTAGAAGAATAAAGCGGTGATTTAATGTAATTAATTAAATAAATGGAATTTATTCAATTAATGTTGCAACTAAGGGAATTAGAAGAAACTGATGAAATTAATTAAATAATTAGATTATTTAATTAACATTAGATGCAAGTGATTTGGAGGAATTTGATGTATGCAAGGTGAATAATGCGAAGGTAATTTTTAGGTGTTTACATTTTTCCCCTCTTTGAGACAATGCATTTTACAACATTGTTTCAAAGAAAATACTGATGATGGTGTGATTTAACAACTGTGCCCCAATGTAACTGGTGTAAATGTGTATGAAGAAAATCGAGTTCAATAGATCAAGCATAAATATAAAAACTCAACCCTACAACCTTCAAGAAATAGATCTAAGATAATAACCTATAATTCAATGCAAATCAAACAAAGAACATTACCACCTAGATTGTATGTATTCCTTGGTTTCATGTGGATTGCTCTTCAAATTGCATAACCATGATTGCAACAAGCATGGATAGATGATGTGCCCAAAAGACGTAATAAGTGTGCTCAACAATATGAGATGTTCAAAGTGCTATATGAATGCCCAAAGCTTAATGATTGAATATGATTTGTGAAGAGATGAATGGATGTATATATAGCTTTCAGGGGAAGATTGATCAACGATGGAGATAATTCAATGATATGGACGAATGAGATAAATTGAGAGGTCATGAAGGAATGTGCACACGACAAGTGTACATACAAAAAGATGTTTCATTGAGTTAATTGTTTTCTTGTATAAAACTAAGATATTTTTCATAAAAATATAATATTTTTTTCTATTTTATGAGTTGATTGATAAAAACAAAGATTTAAAGCCAATTAACTCAATTTTTTATTTGCTTTTTGACATGCTTTGAATAAAATTAAATAATACATTATTTAATTAGTGTGCATGGAAGAAAAAGATATTTTTAGAAGATATGAGAGGATAATTAGAAATTAAATAAATAAATTTATTTAATTTATTGTGCATGATGGAAGAATAAGAAGATATAAATAAAATATTGATTTTATTTATTTTAAAAGATTTGAAAAGTCAACTTAAATAAATTTAAACAATTTATTTAAATTTAGAAGAATAATTAATTAATTAATTAAAATTATTTAATTATTGTGGATAAGAGGAATTAAGATGATGAAATTAATTAAATAATTGATTTATTTAATTAATGTGGATTTGAAGATTGAAAGAGGATAATTTAATTAAATAATTAAGATTATTTAATTTAGAAGAATAAAGTAGTGATTTAATGAAATTAATATAAATAGAATTTATTCAATTAATGTTGGAATTAGGGGAATTAGAAGAAATTGATGAAATTAATTAAATAATTAGATTATTTAATTAACATTAGACGCAAGTGATTTGGAGGAATTTGATGTATGCAAGGTGAATAATGCAAAGGTCATTTTTAGGTGTCTACATTTTGCCCCTCTTTGAGACAATGCATTTTACAACGTTGTTTCAAAGAAAATACTGATGATGGTGTGATTTAACAACTATGCCCCAAAGTAACTGGTGTAAATGTGTATGAAGAAAATCAAGTTCAATAGATCAAGCATAAATATCAAACTCAACCCTACAACCTTCAAGAAATAGATTGAAGATAATAACCTATAATTCAATGCAAATCAAACATTGAACATTACCACCTAGATTGTATGTATTCCTTGGTTTCATGTGGATTGCTCTTCAAATTGCATTACCATGGTTGCAACAAGCATGGATAGATGATATTCTCAAAAGATGTAATAAGTGTGCTCAATGATACGAGATGCTCAAAGCGTTTTATGAATTCCTAAAGCTTAATGATCGAAGATGATTTGTGAAGAGATGAATGGATGTATATATAGCTTTCAGGGGAAGATTGATCAATGATGGAGATAATTCAATGATATGGATGGATAAGATAAATTGAGAGATCATGCAAAAAGATGTTTCATTGAGTTAATTGCTTTCTTGGATAAAAATAAGATGCTTTTCATAAAAATAGAATTTTTTTTTTTTCTATTTTATGAGTTGTTTGATAAAAACAAAGATTTAAAGCCAATTAACTCAACTTTTGATTTGGTTTTTGACATGCTTTGAATAAAATTAAATAATAAATTATTTAATTTGTGTGCATGGAGGAAAATATGTTTCTAGAAGATATGAGAAGATAATTAGAAATTAAATTAATTAATTTAATTTATTGTGCATAATGGAAGAATAAGAAGATATAAATAAAATATTGATTTTATTTATTTTAGAAGATTTGGAAAAGTCAACTTAAATAATTTTGAACAATTTATTTAAATTTAGAAGAATAATTAATTAATTAATTATTTTCATTATTTAATTATTGTGGATAAGAGGAATTAGGATGATGAAATTAATTAAATAATTGATTTATTTAATTAATGTGGATTTGAAGATTGAAAGAGGATAATTTAATTAAATAATTAAGATTATTTAATTTAGAAGAATAAAGTGGTGATTTAATGAAATTAATTAAATAAATAGAATTTATTTAGTTAATGTTGGAATTAGGGGAATTAGAAGAAATTGATGAAATTAATTAAGTAATTAGATTATTTAATTAACGTTAGATGCAATTGATTTGGAATAATCTGATATATGTAAGGTGAATAATGCAAAGGTCATTTTTAGTTGTCTATAGTTCTTTTCCTTTCTTTTGGCTTCTTAGTCTGATTAATAAGCCTGTCACAATGAAATAACATGCTTCTCATCGACACCACTTTCTCTAGCTTCAAGTGATTACATATAGGCTATTCCAGTTGCATATCTTGTGCATGTTGGTTATCTCCTAATCCATAAAGGGATAACAGAGGATGAACCTCAACATAGATACCTTTTCCTCATGGACAAAAGTGATCTTCACTTTTTTCCTTATACAATTCTAGCATACCCACTATGCCATCATCGTCAAGATAATCATCTTCAAGCTCTATTGTATTTTGTTCCACCATATTATTTTTTCTATGCTTAGGAAAAGGATAAGTGAAGATTTGTAGATTTTGATTCAGAGGTGTCATCAACTTATTTCCATTGTCATTCACACTAGTAACTTGTATCATATTAGAATTGATGAGGTCCTGAATTTCATGTTTAAGATGCATACATCTTTTAGTATCATGTCCCGAAGAGCAGTGATAGTGACAATAAGCATTAACATTGAATGAAGGTCCTTGTGGCCTAGAACTGTTGAAAGGATGAGCAAGCAGAAGCTTCAAAAGATTGTTGTTCATAGCTTGAGTCATTACAAGATGGAGAGAATTTGATAATGGAGTAAATTGTCTCTATTCTTGTTTGAATTGAAATGGTGCCCAAGGAGTCTTTGTAATAGCAGACACTTGTGAGTGAAAATTATTTGAATGTTGCCCATTGATCTTGATGAAATTTTTGTTATTCTTCTTGATTGAATTTTAAGATTGTCTAGCTACGGATTGATCAACAAGAGCCAATGAGGTATGATTCTCATACTGACTAGCCAAAAGTTGGTAATCTCAGAGAGCTATGCATAAGTGTTGAAAGAACTATACTTCATCAACAATATCTTGTCACATATGTTTGGTTGTAGATTCATAATGAATACCTTTTGAAGATCCTCATCTTTAAAAGAATATTGTATTTGTGAGATGAGACCTTGATATCAACTAATCAACTCTGTTAATTTCTCTTTTGAGCCTTGTTTACAATGAACCAAATCAATTAAGGAAACAGTATGTCCAATGTTTGCTTAGAAATGTTGCAAGAATTGATCAACTAGCTGTGAGAAGGAATTGATTGAATTAGGAGGTAGGGAGCAAAACCACTCCAAAGAAGTATCTTTGAGATATCAGGGAAAGAGTTTTGCTAACAATTCCTCATTAAAGAAGAAATCACTACACATCACTGTGAGTGCTACCACATGAGTATTAGGATCACCTTTACCACCATACTTTTCAAAGAAAGGGGTCTTGAATTTGTTAGGCATTGGAGTTCTTAAAATTGCATAGGATAAAGGACTACGAGCATGATATGTTGGTAAAGCAGGTTGAGAAGAAGAATTAGTTAAGTTTGTCACTTTTTGTTGTAAGGAAGACATAATTTGTAACAAGTGAGTTATGAGGGTATCATTGGATGAAGAGGTGGCTTGTGTATTTGATGCTATGGTCATGAAATTATAGAGTTGATGGTAAGTGGAGGTAATAGATGGTTGAGAATAATTATGCATTGGTATAGATACATGAGGTGCAGATTTTTGATAATTAAATCCAATGGCTTTGTAATTTCCATTAGATGTTCCCATGGTAGTGGTAGCATTAGTACAAGCATGTGGATTGGTGGTGAGAATTGATGATGTAAAAGTGGATATTCCAGTAGTTGGTATTGGTGTCGAGACTGGTGAGCTTATATACCTCGATGGTGACACATTTTCAATGTTATTCATGCGGCTGGCCATATGCATAATATTATGATCCACTATGTGGGCTAATCCACATAGCATGTCAACACTTTCTTGTCCTTCTTGTAACAATGCTCTAATACCTTCAACAATAGGTAGCACTTCTTGAGCTAGATGTGCTTGTTCTACAATTTGTTGAAATTCAACTAGTTGTTTATCCAATTTATTAATATTTTCATCAGACACATGTATATCCTTGTTACCCATTTCTTCAAAAGGAGGAATTATTGGTTCTTCCAAGTTATCATTTAAGATGTCATGCAAAGGTGTTGATTCACCCTTTGTAAAGTGGTTGTATAATGGATTTTTTGATGTTTGCACATCGTTGCTATCAATAACATTAGAACCCATTAGTCTATGACTTCTCCTTACAAAGATGTTCCTAGTAGGGAAGTGGGTTATACAACTCATGTAAAGTCTAATAACACTCAATGCACTAACCACTAGTATAATCAACAAGATGAAGGTAGTTATATTTGTTGAAATACATAATGTGTAATTACAAAATTTGAAATCTAAATGAAAGAACACACAATGAAGCAACACTACAACTCAAAAGTAGATTTGAATGAGTGTTCAAAGGAGCAGAAAAATCTGAAATAATATTTTGACCACTAACCCTAGCTTCTTGTGAAAGCTAGGTTATATGAAAAATGCATATTTTTAACAAAGTTCTAGCAAATGAGATATGCAAAGGCAAGGTGTGAGATCATGAAATGATTAACTATTGTACTTTATCTCAAATCTGATGTAAAATCAGATTTTCAAATGTATCTAATTCTATGCAATGAAATAATGAAAAACTTTGCCTTTATGCAAGCCTAGAATGCTTATTTTTTCCAATTTTTCAAATGTATGCAAGATTTTCCAGTGAAGAATGATAGATATGATATGAATTAATGCAAAGACTAATTTAAACACTCAACAAGATGCAAATGTCCACTTCTACAGGTTCATAAAAATGTTTAATAGAGGAGAGAGAAGGGAGATGAATGAATGCATGTATAAACAAGATCAAAACCCTCTTTTCACTACAACATTCAAGGACAAAACTAAGCTTAAGTCACTACAAGGTCTAGAAGAGGACTCAGCTATAGATTTTATGCTCTTGTTCATCAAGGAAAGATGAGATTCAACCAAGATTTTTATCAAATCCTAGGTTAAGTATAAATGAAACCCTAGGTATGAGATAATCAACTTGAAATAGATGATCGACAACATAAATCTAGAAACTAAAAGTATGGAGATAATCAGTAAGATGTTCAAACCTCTCTCCTAAAAGCAAAGGTGTCAGAGGACAAATTTGGTAACTGCCCACGTCTGGAAGTGAAATTCTACCAAAGATCAAAACCGAGAATATGCTGCAAAGGATGCTCATAAACCAAATCTAGAACCTGGAAGCCCTGTGAACTAGGGAACCAACCACCCAAGTCTCTTCAGAGAGATATTCCAGAATAGTTTTCGAATCCTGAAACTTTAATTCCTACACTGCCTCCCTGTAGCTCCACTTTTCCTACAACCAGTACATGTAACCTGCATACAAGACAATAAGAGAGGAATTTGGGGGTTGTGGTGTTTAGGGATTTACCTCAATCAAATCTTGGGTTAGCATTTAAGCTTTCCCAACAACATTGTTAGAGAGAGAGCATGTCCTTATAGGACAGAGGCTAAAGATAATCCAAGTGATGAAATGATTCAAATGATTCAAAGAGCAATGATGTTACCTTGGAGGTGAAGTCCTTAGGAGGATGAAAGCTCTTCAACTCATAAGGAGATGGATGATGATGCCATATCTGCACCAAACACACAAATACAAACATAAATCTACAATAATAACACAATGAATGCCTTGAATTCTCTTTGCTCCAATATCATAAGTTTGCAATATCTATCTAGGTTTAAAATGAAGTTATAAACTCACTTCTATAGGCTTTCCTGCTAACATTTATGAATTTAAATTACAAAAGCCAACAAGGAGGAACATTTTGGAAGGGCCCAAGCTGACATGCCATTAGTTAGCCCTAACCAATCAAGGGAGACTTGGGCAGTTGGCACCCAAGTCTAGGGGCCCAAATTAGGTCAGGGGTAAGTTAAAGGAAGTCCCAAGGGTCCAAAATGTCATGGGTGTCAGGTAATTTCCTTCATGATGATCAATTAAAATGTATAATGAAGCAAATGGGACCTAGGAGATAAACTAGGAGGTAAAAAAGGCATGTGTCCACTTTTTACTCCATAACACTTTCATCATCTCATACATCTCTTCCATTCTCCCAACAACATTGACAATACCATGCCATCTCTTTGGTGGCATCTTGAATATAATTTAAACTACCTTGGATTGACAATTTGTTTACAATCACCATATAAACTACCTCACAATTGATGCTCTATTTGCAAGCTTCCTATGTGCTACATTAGATTTGTTTCAGTGATCTACTTACAAAACGTTGCAACTACCTCACATCTATACACAAGACCTTCACAAGCTACCTTAGTTCAACAAACACAAACTTCCTCCTTTTCTCTCTTTAACCCTCAAGATTATAAACCTTACACACTAAGGCCACTTGATGCAGTCATGGATGAAGGATCCAATGAAGGATTTTCCAATGATGTAGCAAAAACAAACAATAGAACACATAGCATAATTTCACTAAAACATCAAAATAAAATTTATTGATTCCATAGTTTGAATAATTACAATTTTTTGTAATTATCTCCCTACATGCTAGGCCACAACCATTCAATTACTAACATATGACAATATAAGACCTATTACATTCCTACATGCTACACCATCAACATCTTCATTTTCAATATCATACTCCATTTTGGACTCTCATCCTTATGCTCACACTCCTCTCAAGATTCATTCCATCACTGTCACACTTAATTTCCTTGATTCTTCAATTGATCACAAGCCATGTTTATATAGTAATCCCAAGCCTCAAAGATGATTTACATCAGCTAAAAGGTGGTACAAAGCTCTAGGCCACATGAAATGTGTAGCCAACCAATGTTAACAAGTTCTAAATCCATGTCATGATAATGAAATGGGTAATCCATATGTAGTGCTCAACATACATCCTCCTAGGTCTAATGAATCTTCACATGTATTTCTTTCCTAGCACAAACTTTGAATAACCTGGTGCAAGTGGGAAAAATTAAAACTATGCAAGTTTGTCAACCTGGTAGATGTTCATGAACCAAATTATACCCTTCTGGTGGTCCAATACCTTTGAAATGTGGATATGAAATCTATTCACCACTATAAAACATACGCCCAAAACTATGAAACTAGATCTCAATTTATAGTGAAATGCAATGGCTTCTCTTATAACTATTTAACAACTGAAAACCAATAAACAAAGCAAATAGTTTTGGTTGATGCAAGATTGCATCTACACCCATATATGCTCCTACATCACATCCACATATCATAATCTATGGGTGACTATGGGATATGAAAACCCCTTTATATTCACTTCTAAGACACTTCTCATTGTTGCTTATCCATTTCCTTTCCCGTATGCTTCCTTATACCCTTGACCTCCTTTTTACTCTCTAAATATTCTCTTTATTAGTAAATTTTATTATAGCCATTTAAGAATCCAAACCATCACTACTCTAGAAAATTATAGATTTTAAGTCATTTAAGCACCATGGTAGAGTGGTGTGACTACCACCACACTATAATAGTCCTGGTATGTTGGGGTAGGTGCCACCACTTCAACCATCTTCTAATACATCCAATCTAATGTCTTATCATTTAGGGTTTTAATAGAATTAAACCCATTCCTTCAAATATTTCAATCCACTCAAACTAAATTCCTCTCTATAGTCAAGACAAAAGCTACTAAAGTGTTGATAAGTGACAATAGAGATAATATTTCAACAATCCATAATAGTAATCAATAGTGTTTCTAGATTAACTGTGTGAGTCTTTTGCATCAAAATTTTAGATCACACTCTATTATCCATCATCAAGATGAATAAATTATGTGGTTGATTGTAGACCAAGGTTCACTAAATAGAAGGGGGAGAGAGGGGGTCAGAAAATGAGGGAACACAAAAAAGAAGAATCATTTTTTTTGAATAAATTTAAAACTAGGTAATTAAATAATAGATAGTAATGAGATTGGTACAAGAATTTAAATAATTGTGTGTGTGATTTTAGAATATAAATTAATATTGGAAGAAATCAATAAAAGAAGAGAATAAAATATGAACGAAGAGTAACATGAAGTATTTTGAAGAGTCTACGTTAAAATTTCCTTTCCCCTTAAGCCTAGGTGGTGGAAGAATTATGTTGATGATAGAAACATATGTTAGCCTCATGGCCCAATGAAACGTGAGGAACTCCACTCTCATCTTAACAACATTATTTAGTGCATCTCCTTTCCCAAAAACTTGAAAACAACATCCAACTCCCCTTCTTGGATATTTTGCACATCAAAAAAGTTGATGAATCTTTACCCCACCATGTCTTTATAAAAACCACTCATATAGGCCTCTACCTTTGCTCTTCCTCTCATCACCACCCATTCCAAAAATATAGCATCTTAAAGACTCTAGTTAATAGGGCTTTCTAGATTTGTGACAATGACCACATTGACCAAGAAATCTCCCACTTGATGAAAGTCTTCAAATTGAATATATATAAGAGAAAACACATTGTGAGAGTTATTAGACAAGGAAAATCTCAGGACTACTCTGAATTTAAGGAAGATAACTCTATTTCCCTCTCTATTTCTACCCTCCCCTACATTCAAGGCATTTCCAACAAAATCTCCAAGATTCTTGGTAAAAAAGGCCTCAAATGTGCCTTCAAATCCCTTTATATGGTGAGAAGCCTTATCCCCTCACCTAAAGATTCTATAAATCTCATTCTTACCTCTGGGGTCTATAAGATTATTTGTTCTTATGGAATGGCCTATATTGGTGAGACTGACCATTCTATTAGCACTAGGATCATGGATAACAATGCAACATTAAGCATGAGCATGTTTTATAATTTTCTCTTGTTGAACACTCCTCCAACTCTAGACACTATATCCATTTGGAGGAAGTCCGAGTCAAAGAAGATAACTATTTCAAGAGGAAACTTAAGAAGCTATAGAAATTGGCAACCAACCCACCAATGTCAATCAAGATGATAGGCGAAGCTTAAGTTTCTCATGGAAAGCCTTGCTTAATCACCGTAGAAACCAACCCTCTTATTCCTCCTAATGGTTCCCTCTTCTCTTTCCTCTCCATTCAGTCCTTTCCTATTTTCCCTCACTCTTCTATATCTCTACCAATTCTCTGTGTCTGCTCTCCTTGGCACTATATTTCTTCCCTTCTTTGGCATTTTGAAATTTGTTGTGTCATTTCCATTTCCTTCTTGGTCTCCTTCTTCAAACCTTCCTTTTTCTTTGTGTTAATTATTTTTAACCTTCATGGTAATGTGTCATTTCTTCTATCCCGTATTTTCATTTTAAGAATAATTTCCATTTTATTAATTTTAGATCTTATTCATTTGTTGCATTCTTACTCATTTTCTTCTCTCTTCTCGATTGGTTATAATCTTGTTATCTTTGAATTATTCTTGCCTTCTATAATTGTTGTCATAAATTGATTTAGGAATGTAATGATCTAATTCTCAATTCATATATATAAGGGTAAAAGCGAGGGTTTTACAAGGGCCCCATAACCATATACAAATTCAATAGATTATCGAATAAAACACAAAATAAAAAAATAACAACATCTAGGCCTATAAACCACCATAGGCCAATACATACTAGAAAAAAGATAGCAAAAGGTCAGCCAATAGTTAGCCAAAGGACAACAAAAAGGTAGGATAGGAGCCCCCTACTCTCGGGATAGCTAGATCCTTTAAGCTCTTCGTAGCCTCCTAGTCTTCTTGCAGGGATTTCATCTAGAGAACAAGGGGCTCCTCATCAATGAACTCTGTGTTGTTATATTGCTTCTTCTTTTGACCCCTAGTCCTTTTGCTTGACCCCTCCTACAAATCTAAACTATTTCTCTTTTGAGCACTAACTAGGCTCTTCCTTGTGCTGATAGTGTCTTAGTGATCATTTAAACTAGCTTCTTCCTAAAATCCTTTCACCTCCTGCATCTCTAGCTCAATCCTACTAATTCTAGAATTCAAGATAGACACATTTTGCAATTCTTGAAGAGAGCCTTCAATAAATCCTTTTCCTTCTTCTCCTTGGACATGTCATGCTGCAAGTCTTTTAAGTCCTATTTTTTTTCTTCTATTTTTTTACATTTTTTTATAAAATTAATAATTTTAATAAAAATTCATTCACTATTTATTTTGTGTCCCATTTTAAAAAATTTAATTTGTAATTCTAATCCTTTCAATTTCTATTTTTTTATCCCTTTTTTAATAAAAATAATAATTTTAATAAAAACCCCTCATCCTTTATATATTATCATAATTAATATAATTTAAAAATAATAATTCTTAAGTTTTCTAATATCATTTTCTTTTATCTTCTTTAATCATTATCAAAACTTATAATCAATATTCATTTAATTTTTTAACATAATTTATTAAAAACTAATAATTTTAATAATATTTCAACCCTCTCTAATTTTTACTATAATTTCTCATTGTATTTATTCACTTTAGTCTTAATTCAAATACTTATAATTTAATTTATTTATTCTTGGATCGGTAAGGAGGGATTATTATTTGGTCACAAGGGGGACCTCCTCCCCATGCACATATTCAACTTAGATGACTTATTCAACATAGAAGCCACAATAGAAGTCCAAGAGCCACAACTTAGAATTCCAACCATAGATGTCACTTGGAGATTCGAACTTGGATCTCCTTCTTGAGAACATTATGGCCTTGCCATTTAAGCACAATCCCTTTGACTACTTATAATTTAATTTATTAACATTTAATATAAAGAATTAATAATTTTTAATACAAATTTCCTCATTTTCATTTTTTTATAACTATATAATTATTATTAATATTAATAATTTCATGGCTTTCTTACTCTAGTTATAATATTTCTATTTATTTTATCTAATTAATTTATTATTGGTTTTTACTCAATGTATTATTCCTAATTCTAATATTTCCTTTTTTTTTCCTATTAATTTTTATTAAAAATTATTATTATTAATAATTTTACATGTTTATAATTAATTATTATTTTTCTCCATTTTAGTCTTTTGGTTACTATCTAATAGACATTAAAATTGTTAATTAATATTTTATTTAGAATAACAATAATAATTTTGTACTTTTTCTTTTCTTTTATTGATTTCTTCAAAATAAATTTGTATTATAAAATTATTTATATATATGGATATACATATACATACATACATACATAGATATATGTGTGTGTGTGTGTGTGTGTGTGTGTGTGTGTGTCTATAATATAATATAATATATATTATATAGAGATATACATATACATAGACATATACATATACATATACATATATATACACACATATATACGTATATATGGAGATTTAATTTAATATTTAATGGATTCATATTTTAAAAAGAGTAAAGAAAGGAGTGAGAGGAGCACAAGAGAGTAGTATTATTGGTTAGAAGAAATTTCAAACTTCTTTTGGGAAGAGGACAAGTGTAGAAAATAAGAAAGATGGTTCATGAGAATTTGGAATATGGTGAAATTCCAATAGCCTTAAATTTAAACAATTTTGTCCATCTAATAGTTTATAGCTCCAAAATTTATTGGACAAAGTTGCAACATTCCTCATTTTGAGTTCCTTCATGAATCTATGATGTTCCAATCCTATGGTAAAATTAGATGAGATTTATTGACTTATGTTGAGTGTAAAATGTTTATTTAACATATTTTGTGCATAATGTGTGAATGCATTATCAAGGTTAATTGTATAAAGATGATTATATGATTAAGTTATTATTTTTATTTCTTAAAAATGATACTAATGTATGTGTGGCAAGATTATGATGTGTGAAAGGTACAAGTATTGGGCAAGGCGAACTAAGTCTTGGTGCTCAAGTGCCCTGAGATAATTCAATTGTGTGAATAATTAAATAATAAACTAAATTAAGATAAATAATTAATTGAAAATAAATTAATTAGTAGTTTTATTAATTTATTTGAGTGCATAAAGGTAATTCTATTTATTTATTTAATATTAATTTTTTTTGTTAGTTAATTTGGCCTAAGGGAGCCAACCCTTATATTAATTGTAACAAAAAATGGTTACAATTAGCTACTCCAAGGATGGAGGGCTTTTACATAAAAAATTCCCATAGTAGGAAGTATACCATATTTTACTACTAGCCTACAAGCTATATTTTCAGTAAATACTAAGCCCATGAACTGATATTGTTCCATGTATCTACATACATATTACAAACCAGTGCCCATCTCTTCTTCATTGCTACCATCTATACTATGGAAGTCAAAGGAAAAGGAACAATCTATTCCCTAAACTAGAGCGACCCCCATTATAGTCTTCACTCCATTTGGCTTGGTGACATTGAGCATCTTCATTATAACCTACAGTTGGTATCACAAAAGGAATCCATTGTGCCATAGTCATCCTTGGAAATGGCCAAGAAACCTCACTTGACCAAAATCCACAACCAATGACAACCACCTCTAGAATGTGCCTAAGCCCTTGCTTCCACTTTCGCTTGATGAAAAACTTGGCCACCTTTTAATTATATCTTTGGTTTCACCAGCTTCTAAGAAGACTACAACCATCATGTAGGAAATATCGGTGTTAACCCTATAATAGTGTGTTGAAGACAAAAATAGCTTTCCTAATGTGACTCAAGTGGCATAAGTCATCACTCCCCTTGAATCCTTAGAATAATCCTGAGGTGTTGGTCTGTTATTTCCCCTATGAAAGCAATTTGGCATTTCATAGCCATTAAGAGCATCGTGGTATCCATACTATCAATTCTCTTCACTACTACCAAAAGATAGAGACCTTTCACATTTATCAATATTGCCCCTTCCTAAATCATTATGGTTAAAGTCCTTTTGAAGTATCTTCTCACTCATTTCACTTGTGCCAAAATGCCTTAACCCATTATGAAATTGATGCAGGAGCATCCCTGGTTCAAGAGCAATCTTGCATCAACCAAAAACATTTGCATTTCAGTTTGTTTGCAGTTCAGTTTGTTTCTTTTCACTTTCTAGTTCAATTCAGGTAGTTCAGTCAGTAGCAGTTTCTGTATTTTGGTCTGCATTCTACTACAGTTGCATTTTAGATCTTGCAGAGCTGGACTTACTAGATTAATTCATCTACATCATATCCAAAATTTAGAGCATTTGGATCAGTTACTAGAAAGTTATCACTATCAGAAGATTGACTATTTTCTCAGAATAGAGCATCCTGACAATCTCTGATAATTAGCTAAAGGAGAAGACTTGCGGAGCATTCCTTGACTTATGGAGCCTAATGACACATCATTCAATGATTTGTGGTTTGTGGCTGACCTTCCCCAAGATCCATACATCATTCCATTCATTTGTGGAGGTGTTCTATGCATTTAGGTCCGACCTATCCGTGTTCACACGTTACAGCTCTTCATTGGAGTTTGTGATCTTCCCTGGCCGACACAAAGGAACCATATGTTTTGGAGATGGTATATATTATTGTAGTAGATGCTTAGGAAAGTAGTTAGGATCATAAGCATAGTGTCATGCCCACATTTCCCATGTGGTCACAACACGCAACACAAGTGTCATGTCCACATTTGTCATGTGGTCATGACATGAAATATCAAAAAACTTTGTACTTGTCCCTAAAAACCTCCTCGCATGCATCAACGTGCTCGGTGGCATACACACAAAGACGCAACATGTCAATTGAACATCGGGGTAATGCGAACACCTTTTACAACCCCTGTGAGATGAAAGCCTACTCAAGGGGTTGTGTGATGCCAAAAGTGTCGCTAAGAGGGTAGAATTTCCAAACAGGAACTAACCCTAGTTTTAACCTAGATGAGGTGAAGGGATTTCGACATGTGTCAAAATCCAACCCTAAGGACTATAGCATAAGGAGATTAATTAAATTCATCTCAATCATAATTCAAATGCTCAAAACCATTAAAGCGATACATTAGCGCATAAATAAATCATTTAATTAACCTTTCCCAAACCCAAGAAAATCCGGCAGCATATCACCACTTCGTTATGAATGGGAAAAATAATTAAAAAATATATCTCCTAGCTAATACCTTTTAAAAGAAAATAATTTAAATTTAAATATACCCTTAAACCTAATTTACACAAACATTACTTATTTGGCCAAGGCGATAAAATTAATGATCGATTTACAATCTCCAAGAAAACAATTAATTAATTAACAATTAATTAAAAATCCCCTTAAAGCTAAACACTAGCTCAAAATAACTTGAAAAAAAAGTTAAAATAAATAATTTTTTAACATTATTTCCCACTTAACCCAATAAATTAAAAAGCAATTAAATAAGGAAATAAAATGATTTAAATTAAATAAATTTTCCAACATTATTTCCCACCATGGCTTAAATTTGCTAGTTGTATAGTTGTATTTAGGCATTTTTGTTGTAAAATACAATCAAATTTTTAAAAAGACTGTATCATATGAAAGGAGAAATTTTGGACAAACTATCAAAAATTTATATAGAATTATGCTGATATATATATTTGATTTTTATATGATTTATTTATACTAAAGCATGTCATAGTATTTGAAGGGCACTATTGAATAGATAAGGAAGCGGTCCCATGGGAGGGCGCTTCCTAAATTATCTTAGCAGTGCTGTAGAGATTTTTTAGGAGCATTTTACAGTGGGTGGTCTCATGAATTTTTTAGTTGCCGGTATGCTTAAAATTTTAAGCTCTGAATTTTATGGAAGCTGGTGGTCTCATGTAGTTTTTTTTAAGAATAGTTTATGCTAGTAGAGATTTTTTAGGAAGCTAAGAAATAAAAACATAAACTAGAAAAATTCCCTCCAAATTTTCCCCTAAATTAAGTGGGGGGAATGAAAAAACTGGTAGTTAACTCCCTAAGCTAGTGGGGGAAAGTTTTAGCCCCACCCCATCTGCAGCTACTCAAAAATAACCTCCTAAACATTAGCCACTCCTATTTCGGAGGAAAAGATTCTGATTTAAGCATTAGCAAAAAAATTTGAGTTCCACGGGACCCTTTGCTCCACAAAAATAGATCCTCTAGTAGCTCCATGGGACCACTTCCTAACTGTCATTAAAAAATTGCTTGACAAGCAAGGTCGACTATCAAATTTAAGCCCTATTTCCCACTTAAGCTAATAAATCAAAAAGCAATTAAATAAGGAAATAAAACGATTTAAATTAAATAAATTTCCTAACATTATTTCCCACTTACGCTAATAAATCAAAAAGCAATTAAATAAGGAAATTAAAGGATTTAAATTAAATAATTTAAACCCACTTAACCCAATAAGTCAAAAAGCATTTAAATAAGGTAATAAAATGGATTTAAATTAAATAAAACTACTAACATTATTTCTCACCTCTAAAAGCCTTTTAAACAAAATTCCTCTAAAATTACTTAAAAAGCCTAAGTAAAAATAAACCCACTGACTTAATAAAATCAAAAAGCATTTAAAAAAAAGCAAAAGTCTAAGTTTTTAAAAATAAGAACCCAAAATCATAAGTCCACTTCAATAATTTAATTCAACATATAAATTGGCAAAAAGTGAGATGAGAAAAGGATTATAAAAATAAATAAAAAACAATTCACGTGCATCCCATTTACCCCAAATATATTTTTTTTCCATTATTAACATTCCCTTTAAGACTCTTTACCCAAACCCTAATCTCAATATCCTATTATTTCCTATTAAATTCTACACCCTAACCCTAATCTCTTTTGTTTTGCTCAAACTTCTTTTCTCTAGTTTCATTTTCTCTTGTATTTTCTCTCCTACAGGTTGTTCAAGCTTCCATGGAGGTTCACAAGTTATTCTTTTGTTTGTTTTACACATATGCATAGGGTTCTATTATGCCCCTTTTATTTACATGGCAGCCATGGAGGCCCAGCACCTAGAGGTATACACAGTGTTCAATATTTCTAGATTTGCCTCAAAATGTGTGTATATATATATATTGGAATGACAGTAAGAGGATATATATATATATATCAAGGTAAAGATGGGTAGATGAGAGAAGAGGCCAACGACCACAGGGAATTTCGGTTGATAGATTTCAAGTTACAGAGAGGCACATGGCACCATTTTTACACAGAGGAGAAGGTGGGGGTATGGGGTTCATCCCCCCCCCTTCCACCAAAGTGCTAAATCCGATGGTGGCAGCCATGGCCGCCACCCCCATTTTACCTCCTATGTGCTGCATTTTAGAAATTGCAGTTGGCTCTCCTTTAGGGTATAAAACCCTCGACACCAAATGTTATTTACATACATTTTGTTTTATTTATTTCCATCATCTCTTTTTTAAAGCTATAGAAAAAATACATAATATACATGAGGTACACACACACACACACACACACACACACACACACACACACACACAGATATATATATATAACAAAAACATAAGATCGACCTATAATATATCTGCAGATATATTATAGGCTGATCTTATGTTTTTGTTATATATATATATATATATATATATATATATACTCATGTATATCTACTGTGTCATTTTGTAATAAAAATACTTTTCTGGTCTAAAAAAATACATAGAGAATCTGAAATGAATGTTTTAAAACACAATAAAGAGATATATATATATATTTTCCACCACTCATACAAGTATTATTTTCTAAGTTTATATGTTTTTTTTTGTTTATAAAATAACAGTGAGTTAAACTATAGAATTTATTTTCACATTATAAACACAAGTAAACTTTTCCATCTTCTGTATAAAGGCTAGTAACTCTATATTATTTTTTGTTTCACACAGTAAATTTCCTTTTGAAAACCATTACCAAAATTTATGCACATAGCAAGAACAAAACAACATCATATATTTTTATTTTGAAACATCTACCAAGATAATGCAATGATATTTTCCTTTCATTGAAAATCAATACCCAAAATCTATATATATATATATATTGAAAACAATGCATGAACCAAACAACAATCCTAACTCTTGAAAAAGAACTACTACAAGTAATACAATGTTATTTTCTTTCTTTTACAAAACATTTCAACAAATACAACAGCAACATAACATGAAATAATTTGAATATATATAACATATCCTTCTGTTTGTAACAATACAAAAGAGAGCTCACTCTCTTACAAAATTTACAGCAAGGCCTCTTGGGCCATGGCTTCCAAATAGCCATACAATACAAAATCATAGAAATAACAATCTCCTCCAGGCTCCAATTTCTCAAGATACCAATTCTGTAATACAACCAAGGAAAGAAAAACTTTCTCATGCCCACTGGATGCTCACCACCCTGCCATAGACTTGAGTAGAGTCACCCCCAAGCTTGGAGAATCACCCTCAAACCATTTTCACACCACAACAAGAATTTCACAAAAACACTCACACAACACAAAAATAACATCCTCCCAAGGCTTTCAGACATGAATCCATTTTCATGGATTTAGGGGGTAGGAGAGTGGACTGCTCTAGACTCAAGAGGTGCACCCAAGATCACAATGACTCACATATTTATTAACACAAGGCCTCTAGCCTTAACAATTCTCAATTACCACATTTCCAAGGCACTCATGCCTTCACAAATTCTTTCCAAGGCACTCTTGCCTTCACAAAAAACTTCAATGCTTCTCAAATACTTTCATGGCCATCAATTTCTCAATAAATCATGAGGATGACCTTGAGGAGGTTCACTCCTCTCCCACCCCAGACAAGATGAGCTCTCCTCTATGGAGAGCTTCATCCAAACACCCACAAAAATAAACCCACATAACAAAATAAGATTCAAACACACACAAGAAAATATCCACACATTGAAATGTAAAAACAAGAAAATGGCATAAAGCCTTGAAGCTTACCTTTAAAGCCCAAAATGGTAGAGTTGGTGGAGAGCCTCCCCAAGTCATCCTCCAAGCTTCTTGCCTTCAAAACTTTTCTAAATCTAGCTAACTCTCCCGAAAACCACCATCAAAGAAGAATAAGCCAAAAGAAGAACCCTCTCCCTCTCTCAAACAAGGAGTATTATAGGCTACACACAAAAGCCTTGAGGAATGAGAAGGTGACACATGTCACCTTCCCCTTCCTCCTCACAATCCCTCTCACCATCTCCAAGGGATGAGGAGGTGACACATGTCACTCTCCTATCCCTTAAAGCCTCACACTTCTCCCACAAGTGCTCTCACATATGTGTGAGAGAATTATGGAGAGGTGAGTCTCACTTGGAGTCTCCTTCAGGATAAGGATGAGACACATGTCCTCATCCTATCCTACAAGGAAAATCCCATTCCCTCCAAGATGCTCTCACACATGTGTGAGAACAAAGGGAAGGGGCCTCCCACACTTGAAGGTTTTAGGAGCTTCCCAAGCCTTCAAGATAAGGTTATCCATAACCAAGGGTAGTGGGGATGGTCAAGGTAGACCCTTGACTAATCCACCCCACAACCAAATTCAAAAATTCGTCACTTAACTTCGGGGTAAAGTTAAAGTGACTAATTGAAGGTTAACCTAAGGTTTAATATGCCCAAATTGACCCTAGACCCTAGGGGTATGACCTAGGATCATTATTTGGCCAATTTAAACATCATATGGTATATAAAATCACAAGAAAAGGCCCAACAAAATAAATGACACCAAATGGTGCGATTTAAACCATACACATTTACAACACATCATTAAATAAATATAAAAGGTGAAACCTAATCCAAAAACTCATAAATGCAGACATCATGAAATCATCATGCACCAACACATGTGACCTTGGTCCCTCCTGGGACTAGATTGGTTAAACACAAATTTCAAATAGGGTATGGGATGATCTCTGATTTTCCATGGGCATGGAAAATCACCTACACACTTACGCAAACAGATTAATAGCACATGTTAATCATAGCCGAAGCAAAAGGAATGCACACACACATAATGTCGCATAATCATCTAAATCCTCAATAGCATCGCATAACATCATTGATAAGATTCATTATCTACTGCATTTCTAAACATCAATACAAGATTAAGATTGCATAATAATTTCATTCATTAAATCAACAACTTATATCCCAATTAGCATAAAAATGAATGTCACATATCATATAATAGTTAGGAAAATCTAACAAGTAAGATGTAACCACTTCACAACATATTCTATTGAACTAATCAAAACATAGGGAAGGAGTCATGAAAGTCTGAATCTACAGGGTCAACAACCCCTAAAATGTCTGCATGCCAAAGATACTTTGAATAATAAGTCTCATAAAATAAAACAAGAAGTACAACATATGGTAGCCTCACATTACAACACTAAAGGTTCTAGTTTAAACACAATAGATGATATTCCACCTCTACTCTACATTGTCTCAAAGGTAGAGTCACACTCCCATAAATCGAACCCTTAGCTAGGGAGAGGTAAAATAATATCGTCTACAAGTACAACTAATCCAGTCACACAAGGGTGGGCCTCACATCCTCCTCCCCTAGAGCTAAACTTCCTTCTGGAAGTTAACACAGAAATATCGTAGAGTAACCCACCTACAAGCCATTCCAACATGGCATTGAACTAAGATTGATTTTGACATAAAAGTAAGAGAACAATAAGAACTTAACAAGTAATCACATGGAAATAATCTCAAGGATACCCTCCTCTGACTAGGAGGGGTCAAGAATCTAACACAACACCTACTCCAACACTTTACGACTCTAAGAAGACACAAGAGAATTAGATGCCCAAGGATAGACCACCAAATAATTGAAGGTCAAGCAAGGTGGGGGTGAACTAAGAAGGTTAGCACGATGAGAGACCTTTCCATACACTAACTCAACTGGATCCTACTCCAAACCTCTCTTAGCCATCTAGGACCCTAACTAGCAAAGAGGAACTCAAGGAAGTTTGGCCAAACAACTAGCCACAAAACCATCGATCAAGTCCCAAACACGCATCACACTCAACTTACTACCTATGTTAAGCTAAACACAAGATCCCAATCAAAAAGCACAAGAATCTTAAGTCTCAGCTACCCCTTCAATCAACAGGTCCCCACTAGACTGCCTAGATCAGACTTACAGAACAAGAAGGAACCAAACATGTCCAATCGTCCCTAGTATCAAGGGATGAAGCTAAACACCTATACCACTATAAAACTTGCAAGTCCAACCCCTAATCGATCAAAGTAATCACATAGCCTCTTAAAACAAGGGAGTCAATTTCACATGGATAGTAGGTCCACACAACAATAGGAGGATCTCAAGGTTTTCCAACCTATCTACTCCTTTGAACTTCACCAACACCCATTTCTTGATTCTTAAAGATTCAGCCTCCCAAATGGGATAGCACCGACACACTACAAAACACAACACAAGGTCAACAAGGAAGTTCTGAACCACCACTAGCGATCCACTAAACAGCTTCAAGCTTACAACATCAACCAAGACTGACTATTCCCATCGTTTTCTCATCAATCACCCCTTATGGGTAGCGTAGGTTAAATAGTTCACAACACTACATAGGTACTAGCAATACCAATGATAACAAAGATCCTCAAAATAAAAACTTGCAAAGATAAGTCTTGAATAAGTTTAAAGAATAAAATTTAGAAGATTTAAGATTCAAAAGATAATTCAAATTTAAAAGATAAGTCAATATCAAAAGTGGCACCAAATTCAACATTCCAATTTTAAACCGACGTACAATAAAACAAGTCCTTGAGTTATGAGGACTACAAGAAAGTAAGTTGGCTAAGTAGCCCAAATAAATAGACTCAAAACTGTTGGTTTTGAACACAATAGAATTTCATCAATAAGTAGATAATCAACTTCAACAATTTAACCAAAATTGCACATTACAACATTATACATAATAACATAGTTACAAATGAGAGGAGAGCAATAGTGGTCACATTCTTACCTAAGGTCATGAAACACCCCAACAACATGTACACCCACAACTTCTAGGCAACCTAGGACATGCTTGGAACGGATCACCAAAATTCCTATATCCTAAGGGTCACCTTTGAAGTGGGTTCCTTCATGCTTCCTAGTAAGGAACACATAACAACATCTTCATGGATACTACCAAAATCCAACTGAAATCACCAACTTTCATAATTCTAAACTTTTTCAAGGCGGCTTACAATTTACTCTCAAGTTCAAGACAATGCCTTATATCGCCCAAAAACAACCCATCAGATGCATCTATGTCGATCATACAAGTCGATCACAACACCTAACTACTAACACACAAACGATATCACAACCAACTTAGTATTACCCTTAAAACAAACTTAATTTTCCCATCGTATCCTTACAATCACAACGTTTACAAGATATCAAAGTAAGTGACAAACCACATTCATTACCCTAAAACAAGGTGTGTGATTCCTTATTCAACTCAACACCTAGACTTATTGCAAACCATAAAATAACATCATTCTAACCATTAGGATTTTCTTTGAGGAATCATGCAATTCAGTTGCACAAGGGACTCACCTCCAGAGTCACTAGAATTCCAACATCTAAGAGTTTGAGAAGGTGCCACTTAGAGGGTTTCCACATTAACCCAATAGGACAACCATAACTCAATCAAAACTTTCTTTGTAACAACCCATCATAAGGTTTCACTATAGCCTTCCAAGTACCAAGGACTACGTAAATCTCAAGGGGAACTTGTCACCCTGTCACGACATATAGGTAACCAATTTTCAGTGAAATAAGGTGGCAAGGGAGGGATCAAATTGTAATTTAAATTACCATTTAATAAGCAGATACAAAATTACAATTGCAACTAGATCTTACTTCTTGACTATCTTAATACGTTTCAGCCTCATGCACATACACCACCTTTAAACCCTTAATCAAGGAGGTACCATACTTAATGAACAAGGCACATTACAAATTAATGCAAAGGCAGCACATAGCCCTAATTATCCACTAGGTACCAACATGTTACATGGAGGTTAACTCATCATGGCACAACAAATGTCACAAGATCCACAACCATGAAGTGGTTGTTGAAGATACTACACATCCTTTCATTAAACCTAAGAGGCTTACCCAAGAAAATAGCTATAAAAGGCCTTTCCTACCAATTCTTCTAACATCCACCACACCATTCTCAAAGCAGGGTACCGAGTGACTCTTATAAGAGAGTATACCATTTTATCCACTCTTCGAGTGACAACTACTCATCGGATAGCTTAATCCTACATCAAGGCAAAGGGCAACTAATGGTCCACAACTTCTTCGCATCCCAACTAGAGGGGTCATTTAGACAAGGCACATCTTACCCCATGATGCAAAGGTTAACTAGATTGCACAAGGTGGATCTAATAAATGATTTGGGTACGTGAGTCTTTGCCCAAGATAGCGTACCACTCAAATACATTCCCTTCCTCCTACAAGGTAGGATAAACACAACTCAACATTCTTCGGGATGACCTACAAGGTAGCCATAAGATTAAAACTTTATCATACTAACACTTGTCCAAGGGTACACTTACCATATGTTGTCACGTCCCCTAAAGAAGGATAGAAATGCACCAACAACTAGGACAAGTAGCAAGGATTAGCTGGAACGAAACACTTAGTAATACCTAACCAATACCATTCTCTTAGGATAGCACTAGGTCAAGGAGTTAACCAACTTTCAAATTTAGGACTTGCATGGCCCTTCAATTACTTTATTCATCAAGAATACACTCCCCAAGTACCTACGACACTAAGTCATACATGGGGGTTAGCGGAAGCAAAAACTGAGGGAAAATAAGTTATTCCCACACAAGGTGTCTTATGAACTCATTGCTACACAAGCTAGAGTTAGATATGTAACACAAGTATGTACATTCTATTATCGGCCCAACTCAGCAATTATACACACCCAAAGATCCCAGTGTTTGAAACATGGGCTCTGATACCAAATGTCATGCCCACATTTCCCATGTGGTCACAACACGCAACACACGTGTCATGTCCACATTTGTCATGTGGTCATGACACGAAATATCAAAAAACTTTTCTACTCGTCCCTAAAAACCCCCTCGCATGCATCAACATGCTCGGTGGCATACACACAAAGGTGCAACATGTCAATCGAAGGTCGAGGTAATGCGAACACCTTTTGCAACCCCTGTGAGACAAAAGCCTACTAAGGGGGTTGTGCAACGTGGAAAGCATCACTAAGAGGGTAGAATTCCCAAATAGGAACTAACCCTAGTTTTAACCTAGATGAGGTGAAGGGATTTCAACATGTGTCAAAATCCAACCCTAAGGACTATAGCATAAGGAGATGAGAAAAGGATTATAAAAAAAAAATAATTCACGTGCATCCCATTTACCCCAAATATATTTATTTGCATTATTAAAATTTCATCTAAGACTCTTTACCTAAACCCTAATCTCAATATCCTATTATTTCCTATAAACTTCTACAGCCTAACCCTAATCTCTTTTCTTTTGCTCAAACTTCTTTTCTCTAGTTTCATTTTCTCTTGTCTTTTCTCTTCTACAGGTTGTTCAAGCTTCCATGGAGGTTCACAAGTTATTCTTTTGTTTGTTTTACACATATGCACAGGGTTCTATTATGCCCTTTTTTTACATGGCAACCATGGAGGCTCAGCACCCAGAGGTATACACAGAGTTTAATATTTCTAGATTTGCTTCAAAATGTATATATATATATTTGTATTGGAATGATATATATATCAAGGTAAAGATGGGCAGTCGAGAGAAGAGGCCGATGGCCACAGGGAATTTCGGTCAACAGATTTCAAGTTACAGAGAGGCACATGGCGCCATTTTTATACAAAGGAGAAGGTGGGGGTGGGGAGTCTATCCCCCTTTCCACCAAAGTGCTAAATTTGATGGCGGCGGCCATGGCCACTACCCCCATTTTACCTCCTATGTGTTGTCTTTTAGAAACTACAGTCAGCTCTCCTTTAGGGTATAAAACCCTCGACACCAAATGTTATTTAAATACATTTTGTTTTATTTATTTCCACTACTGTGTCATTTTGTAATAAAAATACTTTTCTGGTGTAAAAAAAATACACAAAGAATCTAAAATGAATATTTTAAAACACAATAAAGAGATATATATATTTTCCACCACTCATACAAGTATTATTTTCTAAGCATATATGTTTTTTTTTTGTTTATAAAATAACAGTGAGTTAAACTATAGAATTTATTTTCACATTATAAACACAAGTAAACTTTTCCATCTTTCGTATAAAGGCTAGTAACTCTATATTTTTTTTTGTTTCACACAGTAAATTTCCTTTTGAAAACCATTACCAAAATTTATGCACATAGCAAGAACAAAACAACATCATATATTTTTAGTTTGAAACATCTACCAAGATAATGTAATGATATTTTCCTTTCATTGAAAACCAATACCCAAAATCAATACAGTATATATATATATATATATATATATATATATATATATATATATATATATATATATTGAAAACAATGCATGAACCAAACAACAATCCTAACTCTTGAAAAAGAACTACTACATGTAATACAATATTATTTTCTTTCTTTTGCAAAACATTTCAACAAATACAACAACAACATAACATGAAATAATTTGAATATATATAACATATCCTTCTGTTTGCAACAATACAAAAGAGAGCTCACTCTCTTACAAAATTTATAGCAAGGCCTCTTGGGCCATGGCTTCCAAACAGCCATACAATACAAAATCACAGAATAACAATCTTTTCCAAGCTCTAATTTCTCAAGATACCAATTCTACAATACAACTAAGGAATGAAAAACTTTCTCATGCCCACAGGATGCTCACCACCCTGCCATAGATGCGAGTAGAGTCACCCCCAAGCTTGGAGAATCACCCTCAAACCGTTTTCACACCACAAAAATAATTTCACAAAAACACTCACACAACATAAAAATAACATCCTCCCAAGGCTAGTATGCACGAATCCATTTTCATGGATTTAGGGGGTAGGAGAGTGGACTACTCTTGACTCAAGAAGTGCACCCAAAATCACAATAACTCACATATTTCTTAACACAAGGCCTCTAACCTTAACAATTCTCAATTACCACATTTCCAAGGCACTCATACCTTCACAAATTCTTTCCAAGGCACTCTTGCCTTCAAAAAAAACCTCAATTCTTCTCAAATACTTTCATAGCCATCAAAATCTCAATAAATCATGAGTATGACCTCGAGGAGGTTCACTCCTCTCCCACCCCATACAAGATGAGCTCTCCTCTATGGAGAGCTTTATCTAAACACCCACAAAAATAAACTCACATAACAAAATAAGATTCAAACATACACAAGCAAATATCCACACATTGAAATGTAAAAACAAGAGAAAGGCATAAAACCTTGAAATTTACCTTTAAAGCCCAAAATGGTAGAGTTGGTGGAGAGCCTCCCCAAGTCCTCCTCTAATCTTCATGCCTTCAAAACTTCTCTAAATTTAGCTATCTCTCCCCAAAACCACCATCAAAGAAGAATAAGCCAAAAGAAGAACCCTCTCCCTCTCTCAAAGAGGGAGTATTATAGGCTATACACAAGAGCCTTGAGGAATGACATGTCACCTTCTCCTTCCTTTTCACAATCCCTCTCACCATCTTCAAGGGATGAGGAGGTGACTCATATCACTCTCCTATCTCTTAAAGCCTCACACTTCTCCCACAAGTGCTCTCACACATTATGGAGAGGTGAGTCCTACTTGGAGGCTCCTTGAGGATAAGGATGAGACAAATGTCCTCATCCTATCCTACAAGGCAAATCCCATTCCCTCTAAGGTGCTCTCACACGTGTGAGAGCATAGGGAAGGGGCCTCCCACACTTGAAGGTCTTGGGAGCTTCCCAAGCCTTCAAAATAAGGTTATCCATAACCAAGGGTAGTGGGGATGGTTAAGGTAGACCCTTGACTAATCCACCCCATAACCAAATTCAAAAATTCGTCACTTAACTTTGGGGTAAATTTAAAGTGATTAGATGAAGGTTAACCTAAGGTTTAACATGCCTAAATTGACCCTAGAACCTAGGGGTATGACCTAGGGTCATTAGTTGGCCAATTTAAACATCATATGGTATATAAAATCACAAGAAAAGACTCAACAAAATAGATGACACCAAATGGTGTGATTTAAACCATACACATTTACAACACATCATTAAATAAATACAAAGGGTGAAACCTAATCTGACAACTCATAAATACAGACATCACAAAATCATCATGCACCAACACAGGTGACTCTGGTCCCTCCTGGGACTAGATCAGTTAAACACGGATTTCACACAGGGTATGGGATGATCTCTAATTTTCCATGGGCATGGAAAACCACCTACATACTTACACAAACATATTAATAACACATGTTCATCATAGCTGAAGCAAAAGGAATGCACACACACACAATGTCTTATAATCATCCAAATCCTCAATAGCATCGCATAACATCATTGATAAGATTCATTATCTACTGCATTTCTAAACATCAATACAAGATTAAGATTGCATAGTAATTTCATTCATTAACTCAACAACTTATATCCCAATTAGCATCAAAATGAATATCACATATAATATAATCGTTAGTAAAATCTAACAAGTAAGATGTAACCACATCATAATATATTCTATCGAACTAATCAAAACATAGGGAAGGAGTCATGAAAGTCTGAATCTATAGGGTCAACAACCCCTAAAATGTCTGCATGCCAAATATACTCTGAATAATAAGTCTCATAAAATAAAACAAGAAGTACAACACATGGTAGCCTCACATTACAACACTAAACCTGTTCCAGTCTAAACACAACAGGTGATATTCCACCTCTACACTACATTGTCTTGAAGGTAGAGTCACACTCCTATGAATCGAACCCTTATCTAGGGCAAGGTAAAACAATATGGTCTACAAGTGCAACTAATCCAGTCACACAAAGGTGGGCCTGACACATAGTTCATAGTTTGGATTCGTTGTGAAGGAGCTTTAAAGCTACATCTTACGCCTATTCTGATATTTTGAAATCAGGCCTTTGAGCTCTAATTGTAAGCCTGCATGATGTCGGCTAGATTGTACTTGAATTCTATGATATACTAAATGATTAAACCTGCATTTGTTTCATATCTTTGAGTTTTTTCTATTGTGTTTACTCTTGTTGCACAGTCTGGATAATTCATTCTATGAACCCTCCTGTCGTGATTGTACCAAGTGGTATCAGAGCGGAAGTTTGAATCTTTGGGAGCAAATTGAGAGAAGTTGGTGAAGGAATTCCATAAGATCTTTCTATGGGAAGATTGTTGATCCAAGGCAGGTTACTTGTGTCACAACTGATCGCCGATTGTGAGGCAGTTGTCACCTTGTAGCCCAATCATTGAACTTGAGGCAGTTTACACTTGATCCTAGGAAGATGCCACCGAGGAGAGTTGCTACTATTGGAACAATGGATGGTAGAATGTATGAGATGATGGAAATGATGAAAACAATGTGAATTCGATTAGATTATTCTGAAGAAGATAAGCGAAGAGGATTGACACTGAGACCTAATGTTGAAAGTAATGATGAAGAAGAATTTCAATCTGTTGAACAAATTGGTGAAACCCTAGGAAGAAAAAGAATCAGATCAAGTTAAAATGTTGCGAGCTATTTCAAAGATTGGAAAGAGACCTAGAGTTGATGTATCGAACTACACTGGTAATTTGAATCTTGAAGAATTGATCGACTAGATAAATGACATGGAAGAATACTTTGAGTATGAAGAAGTTGAAGATCTGGAGAAGGTGAAATTTGCAAAGACAACTTGAAAGGACATGCTGCTATATGGTGGAAAGAAGATCAGTTGGATAGAAATAGAAGAGGAAAAGAAAAGATTACAAAGTGGGATAGGATGGTGACAAAATTGAAGAATTAGTTTATACTTGTTGGCTATGAGTTAGAATTGTTGAAAAGATTGTAGAACCTGAGACAAAAGGAGAAATTTGTGAAGTACACTGAAGAATTTCATAAGATAATTATAAGGACATGACACAGTGAAGCAAGCAAGGATAAAGTGGCTAGATATATCAATGGATTGAGATTGAACATTCAAGAAGAACTAAGTTTAGTGAGGATGACATCTTTGGAGGAAGAATATAAGTTTGCCCTGAAAGTTGAAGAAAAACTGAATAAGAGACATGATCAAAGACATAGAGGTAGAGGAGGTAAATTTTAGAGAGGTAGAACATTTTTTGGAGGAGATAGATCATTTGTGGAGTAGAACAAGCCTGACAGCCCATTCAAGAAGGATGACAGAGATAATAATGCTTATCGGAGAGATGATAGAAACTTTTACCAGAGAAGAAACCCTAGTGCATACTGAAATGAAGGATACAAAAGTGAAGGAAGAGGAACTGATAAGAGAACATTCAGAGGCACTTGTTTCAAGTGTGGAGGTGAAGGACATAGAGCATTTGAATGTAATCAAGGGAGTACAAGCAAGAGAACAGAGAACAGTGGAAGAGCAGCTTATGTTGAAGAACTTGTTGGATCACCAAGTTTAGTTGGTAAACCTAAGAAAGGAGAATCGCTTGTGATGAGGAGAGCACTATTTCAAGCAGAGACAAATGAAGAACCACCACAGAGGAAGAGTTTGTTCAGAACCAGATGCAAATCAGGAGGTAAATGTTGTAAAGTTGTAATTGATAGTGGTAGTTCAGATAATCTAGTTTCAGAGGAGATGGTGACTAAGTTGAAGTTGGAAAGATTAAAACACCCTAAGCCCTATCAGACAACATGGATTCAGGATGATCATAAGGTAATGGTGAGTGAACAATGTTTGGTGAATTTTCATATTGGATCTTATCATGATGAAGTCTTGTGTGATATTATGCCTATGGATGTATGTCATAGCTTATTAGGTAGACCTTGGCAGTATGATAGAAAAGCTATACATGATGGGAGAAAGAATACATACACTATAACGTCAAATGGAAAGAAAATTACTTTGATTCCTTTGGAAGATGATCCTAAGAGTGAAGTATGTGGAAATGCTAGAATCTATTTGGTAGATGGAAGAAAACTTCTGGATGGTTTGAGACAAGAGAATATGTGTTATGCATTGATTCCTAAGAAGCCTGAAACATTGAAGGAGACTGAAGAATCACAATTGGAGGAGATAAGAGAGTTGCTGACAAAGTATGAAGACATCATATCAGACAATGTACCTGAAGGATTGCCACCAATCAGGAGTATTAGTCATCACATGGATCTCATACCAGGAGCTAGTTTGCTAATAAAGCAGCACATAGAATGACACTGACAGAGAATGAAGAACTGAATAGACAGATACAAGAGTTGTTGAGGAAAGGTTTGATTAGAGAAAGTTTGAGTCCTTGTGTAGTACCTGTAGTGTTGGCACCTAAGAAAGATGGAGAATGGAGAATGTGTATAGACTCTAGAGCAATAAATAAGATCACAGTTAAGTATAGATTTCCTTTACCTAGGATGGATGATATTATGGATTGTTTGAGTGGAGCAAAATATTTCACAAAGATAGATTTGAAGAGTGGATACCATCAGATTAGAATAAGAGAAGGAGATGATTGGAAGACTACTTTTAAGACAAATGAAGGATTGTATGAGTGGTTAGTGATGCCTTTTGGATTGGCAAATGCACCGAATACTTTCATGAGGTTGATGAATGAAGTCTTGAAGAAATTCTTGGGTAAGTTTGTGATTGTATACCTGGATGATATTCTAATTTTTGGTAGGACAAAAGAAGAATATTTGCAGCACCTTAGACAAGTATTACAAAGGTTGAGAGAAGAGAAATTGATGATAAACATCAAGAATTGTAGTTTCATGAAGGAAGAACTAGTGTACTTGGGATTTGTGATTTCTACAAAAGGATTGAAGATGGACCCCAAAAAAGTAAGAGCAATTGTTGAATGGCCTACACTGGAGAGCATTGGAGAAGTCAGATCATTTCATGGATTAGCTAGTTTCTACCAGAAGTTTATTAGAAATTTTAGTTCAATTTGTAACCCTATGACAGAGACAATGAGAGGTGACAAAAAAGACTTTAAGTGGACATCAGGAGCAGATAAAAGTTTTGAACTGTTGAAGTAAAAGGTGATAGAGCAACCTATTTTAGCATTACTAGATTTCAATAAGGTATTTCAAGTAGATTGTGATGCAAGTGGGAGTGTAATTAGAGCAATATTAAGTCAAGAAGGTAGACCTTTAGCATATTTTAGTGAGAAGTTGAATGATGCAAGAAGATGATATTTAGTTTATGATCAAGAGTTCTATGCCATAATTCAAGCCTTGAAGAAGCAGAGACATTACTTGTTGCCTAAGGAATTTGTGTTGTATATAGATAATCAAGCTTTGCAGTATTTGAACAATCAAGGTAAGTTGAATCAGCGACATATGAGATGGGTAGAGTTCATGGAGAGTTATACTTTTGTGTTGAAGCATAGGAGTGGAAAATCAAACAAAGTTGTTGATGCATTGAGTAGGAGAATAAACTTGTTGATAGAGATGAGAGTTGAAGTGTTAGTATTTGACGAATTGAAGAACATGTATGAGGGAGACATTGAATTTGCAAAACCTTGGAAAGCATGTAAGGAACCTGTTGTGACAGATAGGAGTAAGTGGTTGGATTATTTCATTCGGGAAGATATGTTGTTTAGAGGAAATTAGCTATGCATACCTAGAAGTTTAATGAGAGATAATTTGATCAAGGAGAAACATAGTGGTGGATTGGCCGAACACTTTGGGATTGAAAAGACAGTGGCTTTGGTGAGTGAAAACTATTTTTTGGTCTCAGATACATAAGGATGTTAGGAAATTTGTGCAGATTTGTAGAGTTTGTCAAGTTGCAAAAGGGAGTAGTCAGAATACTAGATTGTACAAACCTTTGACAGTACCGAAGAGACCTTGGGAAGAAATAAGTATGGATTTTGTGATGGGATTACCTAAGACATAGAGAGGACATGATTCTATATTTGTAGTGGTGGACAGATTTTCAAAGATGGCTCATTTCATTCCTTGTAAGAAGACAACTGATGCATGCATGTAGAAAACCTATTTTTCAAGGAGATTGTGAGATTGCATGGATTACCTAAGAGCATAGTTTCAGACAGAGACACAAATTTTGTTGGATACTTTTGGAAGACACTTTGGAAGAAGATGAAGATAGATTTGAAGTTTAGTTCAACTTTTCATCCATAGACTGATGGACAGACAGAGGTAGTGAGTAGGAGTTTGGGAAACTTGTTGAGATGTTTAGTTGGAGAGAAGACAAGAAGCTGGGACTTGATTCTTTCTCAAGCAAAATTTGCATACAATAATTCAGTAAATAGGAGTACCATAAGAACACCTTTTGAGATTGTTGTCAAGTGAATCCTAGAGGAGTGATAGAACTAAGAGACATGGGTATAGAAGAAAAGAGAAGTGCAGAAGCAGAAGAATTTGCAGATCACGTGAACATAGTGCATAATTAGGTGAAGAGGCATTTGGAAGATATGATTAGAAAATATAAGGAACAAGCAGATGAGAAGAGAAGACATAAATAATTTGCAGTAGGAGATGAAGTGATGGTATACTTGAGAAAAGAAAGATTTCCAGTTGGGACATATAACAAGTTGAAGATGAAGAAGTTTGGACCTTGTAGGATACTCAGAAAATTTGATTCAAGAAATGCAGATGAAGTGGAGTTACTGGAGACACTGGGCATATCACCTATTTTCAATATTGCAGACCTATATCAATATCATAAAGCAGAGTTCAATGACAGCATAGCAGAGGACTTGAATAAGTAGTTACCACAATAAGCACTAGAGAAGATTGAAGACATTTTGGACAGCAAAGTTGGACGCAGCACTAGAGGAAGACAATACAAAGAATACCTTGTAAAGTGGAAAGGTAGACCGAAGGAAGATTCATCTTGGATTTCTCAGGCTGAGGTGGACCGTCTTGGTTCTCCCCTAGCCCCATCAAAGTGAGGGACTCACTTTTTTAATAACCCTGGATGTCTGATATAGGAGCATCCCTAGTTCAAGAGAAATCTTGCATCAACCAAAAACATTTGCATTTCAGTTTGTTTCTTTTCACTTTCCAACTCAGTTTAGGCAGTTTAGTCAGTAGCAGTTTCTATATTTTGGTCTGCATTCTACCGCAGTTGTATTTTAGATCTTGCAGAGCTAGACTTAGCATCTAGATTCATTTATCTACATTATATCTAGAATTTAGAGCATTTGGATTAGTTATTAGAAAGTTATCGCTATCAGAAGATCAACTATTTTCTTAGAACAGAGCATCTTGACAATCTCTGATAATTAGTTAAAGGAGAAGACTTGCGGAGCATTCCTTGACTTGTGGAGCCTAATGACACATCATTAAATGATCTGTGGTTTGTGGCTGACCTTCCCCAAGATCCGCACGTCATTCCATTCATTTGTGGAGGTGTTCTATGCATTTAGGTCCAACCTATCAGTGTACACACATTACAGCTCTTCATTGGAGTTTGTGATCTTCCTTGGTTGACGCGGAGGAACCATATGTTCTGGAGATGGTATATATTGTTGTAGTAGATGCCTAGGAAAGCAGTTAGGATCATAAGCATAGTTCATAGTTTGGATTCTTTGTGAAGGAGCTTCAAAGCTACATTTTACGCCTATTCTAATATTCTAAAATCAGGCCTTTGAGCCCTAATTGTAAGCTCGCATGATGCCGGTCAGATTGTACTTGAATTCTATGATATACTGAATGACTAAACCTACATTTGTTTCATATCTTTGAGTTGTTTCCATTATGTTTACTCTTGCTGCACGGTCTGGACAGTTCATTTTGTGAACCCTCCTGCCGTGACTATACCAAAAATAATACTCCCATTTATCTCCCATGAATTATGGGGGTATCGATGTTCAACACCATTTGAAGCCATGTGTCCACATTACAATCCCTACAGAAGTCCATTGAAGAGTCTATTGCCACATTGGCTATGGCTTTAGTGTCCATATTTGCCTCCCCATATATATGTGAGATGGTTATGGATCGAATGCCATGTAATAGGGGCCAAAATTTGGCTAATATGATATTTATTTTTCAACTAGGGGAGGAACCTTTCCTACTGGCATTAACAATATTTAGAGAATCACCTTCAATTATGACCTAATTAGAGCCATAAAATATGCAAGTTTCCAAACTGACAAGAAGCACTTGTGCTTTTGCCTCATTGTTTGTGTCTTTTGTCAACTTCTTAGCCACCACACTAGTCAACCTACCTTCATGATCCTAGATTATGCAACTTATGCCAAACTATTTAGGGTTACCCCTCGAAGCCCCACCAAAATTTAGTTTGAGCCAACCCTTTGGGGGAGGAGACCATTTTATTTCTTTCATTTTTTGGGTTTGGTTAGGATTATCCCCACTCTTCCCATAAACAAAGATTATTTGATAATTAATTCTTAAGGTTAATTAGAAAATCAAATAAATATATAAAGCATCAATATTGTTTTAATTTATTTATTTGATGCTTAGATTTTATTTTAAATTAACTATCTAGTTAAATAATTATAATTTATAATATTTTTAGAAATAGAATTAATGTGATTTTGCATTTCAATTATTTAATTTTTATAATTGAAATATATTTTTATTTGCAAGTCCATTTTTAGCATTTAGAAATAAAAAACTATAATTGATTTCAATTTAGAAAAAAAGAAAAGAATAAAAGATTTCTTATCTATAGTTTTTATTTAGAAAACTAATATTTAATGAGAGTTTATTTTAAGAGTTTAGAAAATAATTTATTCTATTTATTTTATTTGTGAATTAGAAAATATAATTTCCTATTATTAATTTTAAGTGAATTCTTTTATTTAGATAGAAATGGAAAAGATAATATTTAATAATATTATTATTTTTCTTAAAAAATGTGCATAAATATTAATATTTTTTTCTTTTATAAAGAATATAATATAATATTTTTCTTTTTAGGTTTTGGAAAGAAAAAGAAGACTTATTAAAATAAGAGAATTAGTTTTACTTTCATTCTTTCGGTTATCAATTTTAGAATGCAATTCATAGAAAAAAGAAAATAGGATATTGAAGCTTAAGGATTTGGAAGTTTTTTTGGTGAAGAATTGAAGAATTGTTATTATTTGTAGATTGTTTTTAAATTCATCTCCATTAATTACCGAATTGCTACAAGGACTGAGGTATGATTCTTATCATGGAAGGCTTTAATACATATTTATTTTAGTTAATCAATGAATCTAATATTTTTTTATGAACATGAATTTATTTGTTGATCATATTGTATTTTAAAAAAAAAACCCAAATAATTAGGTTTCATACTGTTCAACTTGAAAAGAAACTAGTTGTTGTAAGTTGAAAACTATTGTTGCTTGGGGAAGAAGAAATCTAGTGAAATTTAGGAAAATCATGTGATTTATGGAATTCAAACATAGATCTAATTTTGGATTGAACCTATATGTTAGTAGGATTCAAATTATATTTTTTATGTTGTATCTTTTATTATTGAAACTCTATTTCAAAATGGGTTTTGGAAAAAAGTTATATAGTAGTAAAACTATCAAGAGGAGAAAAATTAGTCTATTACATATTGAGTAACTTTAGTTTTACAAAATAGGTTCCTCTAAAACTTCTATGAAAGGTGTACAATCTATTTTTTTAAGTCATCAAAAGAAATCAGCCATACCTAGTTTCTCAATTATGAGATATGGATTCATTAGTAACTATCTATCTGTGCTACTATTTTTAGAATTATGTTATACTAGTGATTATATTATCATTAGAAAATTATATTAAAGAGAATTATTGTAGAAATAATTTATGGGTTTTGTATATCTCTATGTTATATTTCCAACACATTTTAAAAGTTAGAAAAAGGTTATGTTTTAAGAAACTAATGGTTTTTTAGTAATTTGTTTTGTGCAAATTAGATAGAAATTGCTAGCATGAAAGTCATGTTTGGTCTATGTGATCTCCCAACATGGTTGGTGAGTTTGTACTTATTATCAAGTATGTCAAAACATTTTTTAGATACTATTTGTGATGATGTGAGCATGAGTTGGAACTTATTCCCTATGCTACTGATACACCTAAGTATAGTGATCTTATGTTTGAGAGTCCTTTAGTTGATTTGTGTATGACAATTTTGATGTCATAGTTGAAATGTTTGACTTCCATTATTACTTCATTTGATTCTCCAACTTAGTTTGAGTGGAGATCATCTCTTTATTAGAATAGTTTTATTATGTAATATAATGTTTTCTTGACTATATGAGTAGGACGAGGTTATCTTGTTTATGCTCATGTAAATCCAACTTGGGTTGGTAATATATTATCTCCTTGGGGAGTTATTTCTATTTATTTTTGACATCCTTTGTGTCATGGTTGATTATATTTATGTGACATCATTTGTGTCATGGATGATTGTATTTATGTGACATATTTTGTGTCATGGTTGATTATATTTATGTGACATCCTTTGTGTCATGGTTGATTATATTTATATGTAACATCTACAGTGTCATGGTTCTAGTCATGAGACTAGGGAGGTGATAATATGAGTAAATAGTTTATGGGAGTTATCCTGGAGCTTCTCAACACTTCATTATCTTAAGAGATAGAATGGTTGATCTATCACAACTTCCATTGGAGGTGATAGTATTAAAGGAGGAGAGGTTGGATGTCCTTGTCATGGGTGGATACATCCTGGCATCATCATCTCTACTTTGTTCCCAACATGTTGAAACATCATCCCCTTAAGAAATTTGGCAGAGGAATTGAGATTGCTCTTTCTCACTTAAGACATCACATCATGGGAAGGTCTAGTGCTCTTGATGGTAAAAGGTCCATAGGTTGTTTATGCATTGTTTTTGCCATCCATCACTAGTATCTAGGAGATAAACAAGGATAAGACCTATTTTCTGTTTATTAGTGTGCATGTTGTTCTACTTTTAGGGGTTGTGGTAGGGTGCTCTATGGTGGTATAGTTAACTGTTGTGTAGTTACACAACACACCCCATTTTACTCCTTAGTAAAATGAGGACCCCTATTGTGGCTGGCTTCTTTGCTTGTGTGTGTGGGTTTGCTTGGTGGTAAAGGGAAAAGGAAGTGAAAAGTACAAACCTTGTTGAAAATAAAGAAAAAATTACATTAAGTACCAGAGCTGAGTATGGGTGAATTCATTGTCAAAAATGAGTGAGGGTTGCTTTTTGAACCATCTTAAAATTCCCAATATTTTGCTAGTTATATTTGTTTTTGGTAAAATGCATTGTGATATGGGTTTGTATGCTGCATATACAAAGTCGTTTGTATGTTGTGTCATTGTATGATACATATACAAGGTTGTTTGTATATCAGGTCATGGGATGAGTCACAAAAGGGAGTCATCAGTTTTGTCGCATCCGTACTTGTATGCATTTTGTTAACATTTTATGCTTACATACAAGTCAGGCTTGAAAAGTTCAAAGTTTAAATGCATGGTCCGTCGTGTCCGTCGGATACATTTTTTTGGTTTGTATGTTTGACGAAAGCGAAACATACAAAGGGTGACATACAAAGCTATATACAATGGACGGAACCGAAATAACTATGAAATAACGCTAAGTTGTTGTATGTTTCGCGCATTGTATGTATGTTTTGATACATACATTGTGGGACATACCACGTGGAATCCAAGAAAGTTTAAATCTGATATAATAGATGCATCGAGACTTAATGTATATTGAAAAGATGCATTTCAAAATATACAAGCCGGATGTCAAAAGGAAGTTAAATATAGATAATTCTTCGTATATTGGAATGCTTGTATGTTTATGACAAAGTTATGATCAAGACTGAAAAGTGAATTTTAAATTCCATTTTATTAACTTACGCCTATTGGCAGGTACGCAGGTGTTGGTCTGGGAGCCGTCGTAGTTAGGTAAAGTAAAGCTTAGTCATCAGGCATCGGTGGAAGAAGAAAAGACTTGGCCGATGATGGTTGTCTCGTTGAAGATAAGGTGAAGTTCTAACATCGGGGTGAGTTTGGTCGCGGAGAGACTTGAGAAGGTTTCTCTGACGATAGTTGTCTTGCCAACTGTGAGTAAATAAAGAAAAGGAGCCATCAGAGGGAGAAAGTCCTGAAGAGGCAACATGAACCTGAGCTGAGGAAGTATTACCAAGTGCATTGTTTACCAGCTAGAGAATGAATCAAGTGCCAAAATGCTGGAATATTCTATGTCAGCTATGTGATTGCCAACTAGCAGTTACGTGCTGTTCATCTGGACCGTTGATTGTTCTGAGAGGATCCTAATCATTGGATCATTGTAACCATTTTCTGGCCTCCATTCTATAAAAGGGCCCTGACTTGTCATAAAAAAGAGAGAGAAGAAAGGGGGGAAATAATTTCATATAGGAGATCAGATTACTGAGACAATGAGGATTGAATTGTTGAAATGTCAAGGTTCTTTCTTTAGATCATTGTAAATGTACTTGTTCTAAAGCATACTGGATGGAGATGAAGCTTCAGATTACATCCTGATTGTAAACTTTACATAATCTTCAAGTTGATTCTTGGATATGTAATGGTGAATGCTGTGTTTAGTAGAAGCGCTTTCATTTTATTACATGTTGCTGTCAACTTTTCCTTTGAAGATTTGTACTGGATCATGCGGATTTGTGGAATGTCCTAGTGAAGTATGATTTTAGTTTTCTTCTTTTCATTACTGTATCGGAACATGTATGTGGATCAATGATCTCAGTCAAGTAATTTTGGGAATCTCATTCTTTAAACCCTATCTTTGTCATTTCTTTTTCTTAATTTCATTAAATCGCTTCCATAACTGCAAATCATGATAAATAATAAGCAGAATAGAGAAATATGCTGACATCCCATAGATAACTAAATATCATTAACATATTTGAGCTAAATGCATGTAGTGTTGAAAATATCATGCAAAGAATTACAAATAATGGTAGAAATCATGCAAATATCAACTTGTAGACACATTATTTGAGTAATTTCATAGTGTAGAAGTAAAATTGTTGGAGATTTATGTAGAACAGATATAAAGGATAGGATATTTGGAGGAATACTAATGAACTTTGTAGAAATTACTGGAATACATAAGGCCCCTGAATGATTAACAGCAACACACATCAACCACTGAGTAACATCAGTAGATTATGAACTAATCAATGGAGACTTGGGATCATGAATTCTTTGAATTCATCATATCTTTCAAGATAAATAAAGGTTGTTGTGTAACTTTTATTTCATGTTTGTTTGTGAGTAATATCATCATCAACATTAACCTTCTTGTCTTATGTGAGGTAGTGGTACTTGGGTAAACTACATAGTTGGGAGATGCCCTCTTAATGGATTCTAGGGACTAGGTATGTGTGTCATGTTTTTGGAGTCTTGTGTGCTTTTATTTTAGGAGTGTCATTGTTGTTGTGATCTTGTAATGTATGATGTACTTGTATTCTATGCTTTCTTTATGCATGTTGCTTTATGTGTGTGGCTTGTGTATTTAAATTGTGAATGTTTGGATTGTATGTTGTTGTCTACTCTTTATTTATGTGTGTGACTTGTGTATTAGAGTTGTGAATTTTTAGGTTGTATGTTGTTGTATTGATGCAGGGGCATCCTAGGTTGTAGGGCAATCTTGCATCAACCAAAAATATTTGCATTCTTTCTTTTCTTGCATTTTTTAGTTCAGTTCAATCAGTTGTAGTTCAGCATTTTGTACCGCATTTTTTTGCATCTTCATGTTAGAGCTAATGGAGCAGGACTTAGTATCTACATGTCATCATCTACATCATATCCAAATTTTAGGTCATTTGGACTTGTCTGCTAAAAGTTATCGCTATCAGAAGATCACCGATTTTCTCATAACAGAGCATACAAACAGTCAATTGAAGGAGAAGGTTTGCAGAGCACTTCCATGACTTATGGAGCCTAAGGAAACATATCACAAGGCACATATGGTTCAGATAGACCTTCCTTGAGGTCCACACCAAGTTTTACCCACTTGCAAAGCAATACTAGTTGTTTAAGGCCAACCTACTTATTTCTACACGCTTCATGATTTCATTGGAGTTTGTAACCTCTTGTGGCCGACATGGAGGATTTCAAGAGCTTGGAGATGATATATATAGATCTCTTATATGTATTAGGAAGTAAGTAGTTCTTTGATATGATTTAGATAGTTTAGAAGTTGGATTCTTTTCGGGAAGGGCACTTTAATGCCATATCTTACATATCTGTTGTAACCTAAAAAGTAGGCATGTGAGCCCTTTGATTGTAGCCCGCATGTTGCTGGCATATGATCTTTGAAATTCTTTGACATTCTGAATATATGAATCTTCCATTGCATTCTACATTTGTGTTTTTTCCATTGTATTTACTCTAGCTGCATGGTTTGGACAGTTCATTCTACGAACCCTCTGACTGTGACTGCACCATGTATGCTATTGCTTTTGTGTGTTTTTGTGTATTTGAATTTTTGTTATCTGTATGTTTGGATACTTGTGTTGTGCTAAGGTTAGGATGCATGTATTCCTAGCTCAGGGATGCATTATTAGTAAGACATATAGCATCATGTGAAGAGAGCTTTCATTGTATGGGATGCAAGTAGTAAGTCATGTGGATGTTGTTTATGGTCTTGGATGTATAGTTCTAAGTCAAACTTTGTAGGGTTGAAGGAACTTGTGGTTACTATTGGTGATCATTTTTGTCTTTTTCATGTCCTTGCATTCATATGTGTTTAGATGCTAGAAAGGATGTGTTGATGTGAGTTAAGAAATATATTTCCATGTATTTAAGATGTTTTAGATCTATGGTTTCATGTGTATTCTTATGTGTTAATAAAGAAATGAACTAAATAAGATAACCAATAGTATTGTATTGTACCACACCTTTGGATTATGGATGGTGCTTCTTTGCCTTGGATGATGGATGGGAAGGAAAGAGACATCCTCATGGTGGGTTCAACCCCTTCCTTGATCAACGGAAGGAGCATGGGAGCTTAGAGAATTAACTTGTAGTTATTCAAAGATTATTCATGGTGTGTATATTGTATAAGACCACTTGTATATATGTGGTTGCCTTCATGTCCTATTGTATTCATTATTATTGATGAAGGTTGTAGTATTTAATCCCCTATATATCTTAGTTATGTAATGATTTTATCTTCATTAATGAGTACTAAATATGTACTTGGGAGACTTTCATATTATTGAGATGTACTTATAATTATGTTTCCTTATCATATTTAATGAGTGGGAGTTATATATTGTGTAGATCTTATTGGACATCACTTGCATGGTTTTCACATTGTTACATAATATTGTATCATGAAATTTAATGGAAGTTGTTGGAAGTTTATCTTGTACCCTTTTATTAGCATTGGGTTGTTTGTGTTGGTTAATACTTAAGAAATTTTGAGGTTACACTTTGGAGGTTGTTACAATGGTATCAAAGTGAAGGTTCAAACACTAGGGAACTTGAGCCTATTAGTGAATTGCAAAAGGAATAGTGTTGCAAAACACTTAAGAGTTTTTCATGAGTTTTATTGTGATGAGATTGGAAAAGTAATAAGTGGAACAATTAATATGAACCTTGGGAAGGTACAACCACTTGGAGTTAAAGATGAATGTTTTGAGCTAAGCTTAGCTATTGGATAGTATGTTCTTGAGAAAGAACCAATTCAATATGAATTAGTATAGATAAGTTTAAGTAATAAGTGGCTAAGTTGAGTTGTGAGAGTAAACCTAACCATTTTTTATTCTTGTGAGAAGAAGTGATGGATCAAATTTGTGTCTTTGGTGAAGGACAAGTTGGTAATAGTTGAAATTTGAGGTGGTATAAGTGTTCCCCTAAGGGGGGATGTTTGAGTGTAAATTGTGTTCTTGGAAGAAGTTTTATAACTTTTGGTGAGAAAAAGGAAGTTGAGTAATAAAAGGTTTGTGGCCTATCTTTCAATGTCAAGGAGGGGCATTAGAGTTCAAGGATGATTTGATGATTAATTGGGAACTTGGAAAAAAATTGGGCCTAGTTGCCACTTGTGTGTAAAATTTAATGAATGGATAACATTAATTAAATATAAGTTGAAAGAAAAAATTTGGTACTTGCTTGACTTATGTATTGTTGTGTGTTATTTTTTGTGTGAAGCATAGATGGACTCCATGTGATTATGTTTGAGAATTAACCTATGGGGTGTATGTTTTTCTTGTTAGATAATGATTTTTAATGACTTTCTTATATGTTTCCAAGTATGTATTTTGGCTAAATCTTGATAACTTATGTATGATGCCATGATGGTGCACATACATTTGGGTGATGAAATCTTGTGTGATTTTGTGTTATGAATGTTTTTTGATAGTATGATTTTTCTCCTTATGTCTATTGTGGATCTAACTTGTTATAGTTAGTAGTTATGGATTGTGATCCTTATATAGGAATTTCCTATGTGATGCTATGTTTTGAAACCTTGAGGTAAGTTATCATGTTTGAATATTATCTTTTTTGGTTATTGAGATTACGTTGTGTTAATATGATTCCTTCTGGGAATGTGGCATCTTTGTGGATGGTTGGTTGAGGATTTAGGATCCTCGTGTGTTGGTCTTCTTACTTGAGTTTTTATACTCTTGATAAACAAGTATGCATGTGTTTTTGAATACTTTAATTAGTAGAAAGTTTATTTCCTTTGGTGATGTCTTCTTTAGTGTTGTGACAAAATTTGGTGGCTCATGGTGTTTTTATTGTTGCCTATTATACTTACTATTGTGATTTGATATTATTTATTGTTGAACCTTGATTTTTAATTTAGTGCTTAGATTATCTTTTAATGTGGGACTTTATTTACCTTGATATGTTTAAGATTGTTCTTATTGTTGAAGTTTTGTGAGGACATGTTTACTGTTCCAATAATTTGAATGATGATTTTTGCACTTTATTTTTGGCTTCAGATCAATAGATCATTGTTATTATTGTTTAAATTATACTTATTATTTTTAAGAAAATAAATTTGATGTTGAAATTTGTTTTTGATTAAGTTTAGCTAGGAAAGGGTCTCAGCCCCATACAAAAGAAGTACTAACAGTCCACTATTACATCATAGACCCTAATAATAACCCTAACTAGGCTAGGGATACAAGAAAACCATAGAAGAACCCATAGTTCAACACATTAAGCAAGATACGAACAATAATCCCTGATAATAACCCTAACCGAGCCAGGGAAGCAACAAAGAAACAACAAGATAATAATAGTGAATAGAACAAAACAAAAATAGAAAACCAAACATAGATCACTAGAGTAGATAGTAGTGTTGCTCCAATCCTTATGCATCTGAGCCATCATTTTCTCCCAAGAAGAGGAGCTCTTATGATGCTCAATCTTCTATCTTTTACCAACATCTGTCTCCTTCACCTGCTAAACTTTATGTTTCTCTAGCTGGGTTCAAATGTCTTTGACATCAGAGGTTGTTTTCCTCATAATGTCAATTGAAAACTGTGCTAAATCCTTAAGACCATGTTCCAGTCTCACTATTCTCTACTAGTACATCTGAAGCATTTCAAACATATTGGTCTAGCTATCCTGACAAGTGGTGCAGTCTGTTCTTCTATGAAATTATTTTTCAATCTCTTCCAATCTGTTTGCCAACTCATTCACCTGAGTATCTCTATAACCATTTCATTCCTCTTAGACTTATTCAATTCATTCTCAAATGTCTCAATGTCATTCCTTATATCCTCATATTCATTTTCACCAAAAGAGTTACCACCTACATCCCATTGATCAAATTGAAAAGTCAACATATTCTCTCAACTCCTCTTCATGCTGCATCTGCTGATCATTATTAACATTTTCATCTTCTTAACTCCCCTCTCAACCTAAATCTCCTCTACAGGGTCTAAGTCTAAATCCTCCCCTTGGTCATCAGCCATCACATGAATGCCACTTGATAAAGTGTTTGATGTAATCTCCTCTGTAGATATTGAAAGGAAGCTAGGTGTGTGGAAAATGCTTCGTACACTAATCTAATGAGGGGAGGAGAGTGCAAATTCAATTTTATCTTTACAATTACAACTATATTAACCCACTAATAGAGATATTACAGTAAACACATAAGAAAGAAAGTAAGACAGAAGAAGAGAGACACAAGATATACGTAGTTAAAACCCTTATGGGTGAAAAACCCCACTCCAAAACACAACTCAAATGTATTCTGTATCAGGAAAATGTGGATAATATCAATGATAAATAAATAACCCAATAACTCAATGAAAATGGAAATAAACAAGATTTAAAACAAAGAACAATATCTCACAAACCTTGTTACTTCGTAGCTTCCATTGGTCACCTAATCTCAATTGATCTTTCATGTGAATGAAGCCCTCAGAAAGTGCACTTCCTTGCTTTGTTCTCCAAGATGACAATAGAGAAATGGTTATGATAGTTCTTCTAATGAAGAGGATCTTCAATACAATAAAATGGTGGTCACAAGCTATGGAATGGTGTGGGTGCCAAGGCGCACTGTGAATTCTGCAGAGTAAGTTTATTGAAAGCTTGGATCCTTGAAATGGAGAAATAGGGGTTGTATTTATAGGCTTGAGAGAAAGAAGATCGACGGTATAGAAGAAATAGAAGATCAACGGTTGAGAAGATTTGAGAGGATGTGCGCGAATAGGAAGAAGGCAAGTGCCACACAAAAAGCTGCTTTGTTTGAGTTAACTGATTTCTTGATAAAGATAAGATTTGATTTCATAAATTAGAATGCTTTCTTCTAATTTAAGAGGAGTTGATAAAAACAAGATTGATTAAATCAATTAACTCAACTTGTGATTTGCTTTTTGCATGATTTGAGAGAAATTAAATAATAAATTATTTAATTTTGCGTGCATGAAGAATAAGATTTATTTTTAGAAGATTTGGAAGATTTTTGAGGAATTTAGAAGACAAGAAAGCAAAATAAATAAATAAAATTATTTTAATTGTTTGTGCATGATTTGGAAGAATAAATAAAATATTTTATTATATTTTATTTTTTAGAGATTGAGATAATTTAAATAAATTTGATTGATTTATTTAAATTTGGAAGAATAACTTGATTTAATTAAATAATTGTAGAATTATTTAATTGTAGATAAGAGGATTTAGAAGAATTTGATGAAGCTAATTAAATAAGTCATTTTATTTAATTTTTGGGAGGAATATGAAACAAATATTGATAGAGGAATATTAAGATGAAATAAATATTTAAAATATTTATTTAGATAGAGCCATGTCATTTTTAGGTGTATACATATTCCGTAAACAATGAAGGTTGCAATACAACACGAGCCAATGCTCTTGTAGGAGTCTTCGACACTCGTATCTGGAGATGTTCCAGCAGCATAACAGTACCTGTCAAACCTGTAGTACTCTCCAAAGCACCTATTTATATAACAATTACAAGGCAAAAATGGCTCCACATTGGGATGGGCGTCCAACATGGCCTCATGGCCCAAAACCCATGCCTATGGACACTTGTCCAACACTGTAGGATGCTCTTGACACTTGTCAAGTCACCCCATCCTAAGGAGGTTGCCTATTTCTAAAATGGGCTATGACAGATGCTCTTATGACTATTACAACCGTCATAGAATCTGTCATAGCTATCATAACTTACAGCGATAAGAGAATCTGTCATACACAGGCTATAAATAGCATGTTCTCTTACAACATGTCATAGTCCACCTTGGGGGCCCAAAGATGCCTTTTTCAAAGATGCTCTTCGACACATGTCTTCACCTATCATAGAATCTCCTATTTCTGACTCTTACATGTCATAGGAATCTGTCATGACCGTTTTGGTCAATATTCCCTTACACAACATTCAAGATGCCAACACATGGAAAAATATTCCTACCACTAAGTGGGATGCCTATCTCCTCATGTGAGGACAAAATTACATGTGGTCATATGCCATGTAGGATGACACATCACTGTGCCAACTCCCACAATATGACAACATAGGATTTTTCATCCAATTAATACAATAGGCAATTTTATAAATAAATACAATGTAAAAATACAAGGAATTAACAAGGTTGAGACACCTTAATTCCCAACATTCTCCCACTTGTCGAACACATTGTAAGAGCCAATAGAATTAATAGGATTTAACTTCTATAGGCCGAGAGAGCCATAGACTCCAAACACCATCTGAACTTCTCCATGCCCACTGGCTTCATCAATGCATCTACAACATTCTTCAAAGTATCTACCTTCTTCAAATTTACCTTCCCATCCTCTACCATGTCTCACATGAAGTGAAACTGTACATCAATATGCTTTGTTTTAGCATGGAAAGTTGGATTCTTTGCAAGGAAAATCGTACTCTGACTGTCACAAGAAATAGTAATATGTCCTGCATTAATACCAATATCTGAACACAATCTCTTAATCCAAATGGCTTCCTTGCAAGCTTGATTTGCTGCCACATACTCAGCTTCTGTCATGGACAAAGCAACCACAAGTTGTCACTTACTCATCCAACTAATTGCACCACCAAACATAGTGAACTCATAGGCACTAATGGATCTCCTGCTGTTAATGTCACCTACCCAATCAGAATCCACAAATCCATGAATACAAACTAAATGCGGAGGTCCTGTAGCATTATCATGATAGCATATGGAATACTCAGAAGTACCCTTCAAATATTAAAACACTCACTTAACTGCATCCCAATGTACCCATCCAGGATTATCCATAAATTGAGTAAGGACTCCCACCGCTTGGGCAATGTCTAGTCTTGTGCAGACCATAGCATACATCAAACTATCCACAACACTAGCATAAGGTACTCTGCTCATGTCCTCCACCTCACTAGGATATTTTGGACAATCATTAATAGACAACTTTGTCCCCAATGAAACAGGAAAACATAATGGTCTACAATCTGCCATGCTCAATCTATCCAACATGGTCTTCACATACTTACTTTATCTTAACCAAAGTTTTTTGTTAGTTTTGTCTCTTCTGATTTCCATTCCCAAAATGTACCTGGCTGCCCCAAGATTTTTCATCTCAAACTGTGCTGACAACTGAGACTTCAAATTAGAAATGATATTCTTTCCATTCCCAATCAATAGCATATCGTTAACATACAATGCAATAATGAGAATGTGATCATTGTCAAATTTATAATACACACAATGATCTAATTTTGATCTCAGATATCCAATCAACAACACAAAGGCATCAAACTTCAAGTACCACATCCTAGGAGACTTCTTCAAACCATACAAAGACTTCTTTAACTTGCAAACCAAATTTTCTTTACCTTTCTCTATGTAATGCTCTGGCTATGACATGTAAATTTCTTCCTCCAAATCACCATGAAGGAAAGTTGTCTTCACATCCATCTGTTCTACCTCTAAGTCATAAGCAACTGCAAGAGATAATAGAAATTGAATGGATGTCATCTTTGCAATGGGAGAGAAAATTTCACCATAATCAATTCCCTCCACTTGTGAATACCCCTTCGCAACCAATCTAGCCTTGTACTTTACAACATTGCCATCTGCACTGAATTTCTTCTTGAACACCCATTTGCATCCAATGGGTTTCCATCCATTAGGCAAAGGCACCAAGTCCCATGTTTTATTTTTTTCCAAAGAAGCCATCTCATCTTCCATGGCCTCCTTCCAGGAACCTACATCTTTCATGCCCATAGCCTCTTTCACAGTTCTAGGCTCATTAGTGTTAGTAAGTAAAGCAAAAGCACAACTAGAATCAAGTAATGAATAACCAAACCTATTAGGTTGCTTTCTCATTCGTGTAGACCTCCTCAATGGTTGAGGTTGAGGTTCTACTTCTTCTCCTGAGCTTTCAGAGTTACTAGAGCTCTCCTCATCATCAGGTTTCACAGGTTCTATCTATTCAGTCTTCTTAGGGGTAGAAGGAAACTGAACCACATCTTTCTTTTATGTATGTTCTGGCTATAGAACAACGAAAGAAGGTGTTAGCTCTTTGAAGATAACACTTTTTCTATACAACACTTTTTTAGCCACAAGATCCCAAAGCTTGTATCCTTTCACACTAACACCATAGCCAATGAAAATACATTTAACAGCGTTGTTCTCCAATTTAGATCGTTTCCCTCTAGGCATATGTACATATGCCTCACAACCAAAAACACGAAGATGTCTAACTGAAGGCTTCTTACTAGACCACACCTTCATAGGTGTCTTAACAACAAGAGCTAATGTAGGAGATTTGTTTACTAGATAGAAAGCAATGGCAATAGCTTCAGCCCAAAACTTTTGTTCGAGGCTTGCTCCACTAAGCATACTCCTAGCCTTCTCCATCAGTGTCCTGTTCATCCTCTCTACAACTCCATTTTGTTGCAGGGTGTATGGAGTTGTCTTATGTCTTTCAATCCCTTGCTCTTTATAGAACTTATTAAACTTTGTCAAACAAAACTCACCACCGTTATCAGTTCTCAAACACTTAATCTTTTTACTAGTCTAATTTTTAGAAAAGGCTTTAAACTCCTTAAACTGACTAAAGACTTCAGTCTTGCTTCTAATGAAATAAACCCATGTCCTTCTACTGTAATAATCTATGAAAGATACAAAATATATAGATTTGGAAATCGAAGGAACATTAACTAGACCAAATACATTAGAATGAATAATATCGAACACACTAGAAGACTTGTGAGAACTAGAGTAAAACTAAACACGGTTTTGTTTTCCATATACACAATGTTCACAAAAATTGAACTCGAGATTACAATCATTTAACCCCTCAATGAGGTTTTTATTTTTTAGGGTTCACAGACCCTTCTCACCAATGTGGCCATATCTCAAATGCCATAACATAGTGTTTTCAGCAGGAAGCTTAGCTTCCATAGCATGTGCACTACCATCAGAACTAGTTATAACAGATTTCTTCACTACTCATTCAGATGGTGGGGATGAAGTGACTGTAGCTCTTTTCTTCAAGTTAGAAGAACTATTGCACTATGAAGTGCATGCCTCCAGCTAAAACAGAGTACCTCTCTAAGCACTCTTCGCAAGCACCATAGATCCTCTAGTCATCTTGCATCCATCCTTTGAAAAGACAACCTACATACCTACATCATTCAACATACTTACACAAAGCAAGTTCCATGCAAGGCTTGGGATGTTCATAACCCCAGTGATCCCCTTCACTCATCCATCAGGGAATCAGATTGAGACTCTTCCATGACCAATAATCTTCAGATGAGAGTCGTCACCCAGGTACACTCTTCCACCATCGAACTCTTCATACTTTGTGAACCAGCTTCGACGCAAGGTCATGTGGAATGATGCACTAGAATCAATCAACCACGAATCATCAAATGCATGGGTGGCCAGGGCTACAATGAAGGCATCACCATCAGCTTGTGACTTGTCAAAATTTGAATCAGGGGTTGTCTTCTTTTTCTTTTTCTTTTCTTCTTTGCATTCCTTTCAAAAATGCCCCGTCTTCCCATAGTTCCAACAGAGAGCCTTGGACTTTCCAGGAGATTTGAATCTCCCATGGGATTTGGATCTGCCCTTTTCACCTTTCTTGTCCTTCTTCCCTTTCTCTTTGGGTCTTCCATGAACCGCAAGAGCCTCTTTGGCTGACTTAGATGTCTTCCTCCACATTTCTTTAGATAATAGTGAGGACACCACATCTTCCATCTTGAAGGTGGTAGTGGTGCTTCTGATAGCCATGACAAGATGATCCCACAAATCTAGCAAAGAACAAAGTAGGGTCATGCAACAGTCCTCCATTTTCACACCCACAGATGTCAACTGTGCAATGATCATCTTGATAGCATTCATGTGGTCCGCAATAGATCCTTCATCTTCCATCTTCAGAGTGAACAACTTCTTTTTCAGAAAAATCTTGTTCACCAGGGACTTGGCCTGATAAACATCACCCAGCTTCTTCCAAATATCTTTTGTGCTCTTCTCCTCATGGACATTCAATAGGATAGAGTCAGCTAAATAGAGTCTTATGAGACCCTTAGCCTTCTGATCTTTGAGGTCCCAATTATCTTGAGACATTGCTATAGGTTTTACACCAGATACAATTTCCCATAAGTCACGATCAACAAGTAGGTCCTCCATCTTGAGTTTCCACAACTCAAAATTAGTGCCATTAAATTTCTCCACCTCTAACCTTCTGGATGTGGTTGCCATCTCTTTTCTGTAGCAAGATATAGAATGCTCTACACAACACTCCGACTCAACCTAAGATTAGCTCAAAAAACCCCTACCTAGCAGCTAGAACCAAAACTAGCCAGGCTCTAATACCAACTAAAAGGAAGCTAGGTGTGTGGAAAACGCTTCCTACACTAATCTAATGAGGGGAGGAGAGTGCAAATTCAATTTTATCTTTACAATTACAGCTATATTAACTCACTAACAGAGATATTGCATCAAACACATAAGCAAGAAAGTAAGACAGAAGAAGAGAGACACAAGATATACGTGGGGAAAACTGGCCTTACAGGTGAAAAACCCCACACTCCAAAACACAACTCAAATGTATTCCATAAACAATGAAGGTTACAATACAACACAGAGCCAATGCTCTTGTAGGAGTTTTCGACACTTGTATCTAGAGATGTTCCTACAACATAACAGTACCTATCAAACCTGTAGTACTTCTCCTCTCCAAAGCACCTATTTATATAACAATTACAAGGCAAAAATGGCTCCACATTGGGATGGGCATCCAACATTGCCTCATGGCCCAAAACCCACACGTATGGACACTTGTCTAACACTGTAGGATGCTCCTAACACTTTTCAAGTCACCTCATCCTAAGGGGGTCACCTATTTCCAAAATGGGCTATGACAGATGCTCTTACGACTCTTGCAATTGTCATAGAATCTGTCATAGCTATCATAACTTACAGCTGTAAGAGAATCTGTCATAGCTGTCGTAATTTACAGCTGTAAGAGAATCTATCATACACAAGCTATAAATAGCATATTCTCTTACAACATGTCATATTCCACCTTGGGTCACCCAAAGATGCCTTTTTCAAAGATGCTCTTTGACACATGTCTTCACCTATCATAGAATCTCCTATTTCTGACTCTTACATGTCATAACTTTGTCATAGGAATTTGTCATGACTGTTTCGGTCGATATTCCCTTACACAACATTCAAGATGTCAACACATGGTAAAATATTCCTACCACTAAGTGGGATGCCTATCTCCTCATGTGAGAACAAAATTACATGTGGTCATATGCCATGTAGGATGACACATCACTGTGCCAACTCCCACAATATGACAACATAGGATTTGCATCCAATTAATACAATAGGCAATAAATAAATAAATACAATGTAAAAATACAAGGAATTACCAAGGTTGAGACACCTTAATTCCCAATAGATATCTCCCCTTTCTTTTTATTTTTTGTGTTGTTATTAGTCTTTTGCAAAGTAGCCTTTGCATTCCTCGCAAAACTTCTTCTTATAGAAGCAACATGATCATATATGTTTTCCATGCTATCTTGTGGTTGAATTTCCTCAAACTTAGCATCTAGGTTTACTTTAGTATAGGCTAACTTAATTTTAATAGTTTTATTATTCTTACCTGAGCCTTTGGTGGATGGAGCCCCACCCTTCTCCTTATCCCTCATGGAAAGTAAGATATTCTCAAGGAAATCAAGGTCTCTGTTCACTACAGTTCTTCTAGATTTGAGATTGGAGGTTTGAGGAGAGGGGTTTTTAACCAAATATTTTCCTTTATAAATATGTGGGTCTTTTTTAGTTTTAACCCCCTAGAGCTTTTTTCTTGTTCCCCACATTCTTCTTGTCAAAAATTCCAATTTTATGCTGAGAGTTACCAATATTGTGGTTAGAACACCCATGATTATCTTTCTTATTACCAACCTTACCCTCCACCTTTCTTCACTACTAGGGTTCCCAACCAAATCATTCCAAGGAATTGGAGGATTGAGCAATACATTAAATTCATACAAAACTAGTATTAGACCCTAGTGAAGAGTAGGATTAGCTCCTTCATTCATACTCTTCTAAAGAGATGACAGAATAAAGAAAGGGAAACTAATGTAATTGCCATGTCTTAAGTGATCAAGAAAAAGAAAATGGTAACCATGAATGGTCTCGTACCTTCTCTCGAGGGTAAAATACTTCATAAGATAGTAGCTCCCCAAGGAGGTGGAAGCTCCATGCACTGGTAGCCATTCTGGTGCCGCACAAGGGTTTCTTTGCCTTCAAAAAAGATTTCAATAAAGATTTTATAGTCACCATTTCCAACCTTGTTAAATTTGTGCCCACTGTTACTTAGACTTGTAGCCTCTACAATGAGTTCCTCAGTCATAGTGAAAGAAATTCCATTAATAGATACCACTCTATTCCTCTAGCTATTCACAAACTGTTATGTGACCCCTCATCGATTGTACATATGTAGCAATGCCCCCATCCTCAAAGATCCCCCATATTTACAAATTCTTCTTAAGACCCACATATGTTGCAGGCTCAGCCCTAAAAAGATGACCATCCATTATCAACAAACTATAGAGGATTACTCAGCTACATAAATGGAAATGCATAATGGTAAAATAATTGATCCCAAAGATGAAGATATTAAAGTAATTTTAATTAATGCCACTAGAGATGTCATCATTAAGACAACACAAATCTCCCCTCCCCTTTGTACAAGTGAAGGAATAACAAATATAAAACTTAACCCTTCTTAAATTCTTGTCCTTGTCTCTGGAATGCAAACTAAGAACACTACTTTGACAAGTCATCATATTTAAGTAAAGCCAAAACTTAAATATTTCCCTCATTAGAAATAATGGTGTGAACATCCGAAGGGAGGTCCTCAATCTTAGTGCAATACCACCACTCATGAGAGTGAAGGCCTAAATTAGCTATCTTGTCCGTAGTAGAATTCCCTTCCCTATAAACATGTTGCACTTTTACATTACTGAGTCTCCTTAGGGAATTTTTAATATCATCCACATAGTCTCTTAATTTCCATGGGGTGTTGGAGGATTTTAAAATAAGATCCAAAATAACCTTAGAGTCTCCTTCAGCCTAAACATTCTAAAAACCATACGACTTAATGCTCTTTAGGCCCCACCAAAAAGCAAAGACCTTAGCCAAGTTGTTAGTTGTTTTGCCTATAGATTTAGCATAGAATTCTATCATACAACCTTTCTCATCCTAAATGATACCTCCCATTGAAGAAGAACCTATGTTGCCTTTAGAGCACCCATCAAAATTGAGCTTTACCCAACCATTAGGTGGATGTTTCCATCTTGTATGCTTCCTTATATAATATTTTTGGTAGTCCATATCATTCAAGTTCTAAGAAATATTCCAATTTTGACAAATTCTTATCTCTTGATTCATAGGAGGAGCCTTAGACTTGCTTATTTTTGCCACATTTATGTTTTCCTAGATAGCATGCAACAGATAGAATGGAACAATTGATCAATAGTAGCCAGAGAATCCCTAAAGATTTTGTTGTTTCTTTCCTTCCAGATACCCCACACAATATGGAGAGGAGTTTGAATCCAAAGTTCCCTCAAGATAGGATACTAAAAGGGAGAAATCTTAAACCAAGTAGGAAGCAAAGAATCTAATCCTTCAGTCATAACCATTCTATTTCAAGTTTCTGATATATCATCCCCCAAGTTTCTCTTGTGAAAGAGCAATGAAATAACAAGTGATTAATATTTTCTTCATTAGGTAAGAGAAAACCTCTCTTCTTAATATTATCCAGTGTAAAAACTTTATAATGATTAACCATGCACCAAAAATAATTGATTTTAGGAATAATTCTATGATGCCATATCAGTCTCCATTCAATATTTCCCTGAGCCATGACATAGAGTAGAGAATAAGTAGAAGCCATAGTGAAATTTCTTGAAGAGTGAGGTTGCCAAATCATCTCATCTTTTCTGTAGATTTTAAAGAAGTGACAATCCCCCAAATAATGCTAGAATTGTCTAATAATATTATGCATTCCATGAAGATGATCATTAAGGCCAAAATTCTTGCATTGAGCCACATTGTCCTCAAAGGACACATAACCATCCAAAGTTTTATCAAAAATTATAATGAAAGTATCTCTAAGAACAACAAAGGTTGGATGAGAAAAAAGAGGAGAGTGTCCTTCCAAACATCATCCCAAAAATTAATAGACTGGCCATTACCAACTCTCCATCTTAAACCAAGAGAAAGTATACCCCTAAGTTTAATCAATCCATTCCATATAAAAGATCTTGTAGCCACATTATTGTTGTGTATAAAGCTATGATCCTCCATACCATAGAGATACTTGGCTTTAACAATGGTAACCCAGTCCTTTTCCTCTTTAAGAATACACCAACTCACTTTGGCCATGAGTGATTTATTAAAATCCTTAAGCTTTCTGATACCCAAACCACCTTTATCTCTTGTTTGACAAACAGTGTCCCAGCTTATAAAGGCCAACCTCTTTCTTTCCTCCACTCCTAATCATAAGAATCTTTTCTAAATCTATTTAATTTTATCAACCATAAAAAGTCAGAATCTTAAATAAAGAGAGGTAGTAAACATGAATATTTTGGAGAGATGCTTTAAGAAGATGGTACTTACTAGCTTGACTTAACAATTTTCCTTTCTAGCAATCTAATTTTTTCTAAATTCTTTCCACAATGTTGAACCAATAAGCATTAGCAAGTTTCTTGGTAGATAAAGGTAATCCCTAGTAGGTATCAAGAAGACAAGCTTTCATGCAACCTAGAATTGTAACATTTTTATCTTCAGAGAACCCTGAGTGTGGAATTTACTTTTATCATAATTGATGTGTTGTCCAGAGACTTTGGCATAATCATTAAGCAAAGATTTCCACTGCATAGCTTCTTTGACTGAAGAAGTACCAAACAAGATGGTATCATCAACAAACTATTAATAAGACGAGGGGGAAATAGAGGAGGTTGGTTTGATTCCCATTATATTTCTAGAATTTATTAGTCTAGTAATATTTCTGCAAAGAACCTTTGCCACAATAATAAACAAATAAGGAGAAATGGGATCCCCCTGCCGCAGGCCCCTGCCACTATTAAAAAGAGCTCTAGGGGAACCATTAACCAAGATAGAGTGTCTTGGGGTTGTAACACATTCTCTAATCAGTTGGAGAAATTTACCTTGAAAACTAAACTTAGTCAAGACAGCAAAAAGGAAGGACTAGGAAACTCTATCATAAGCTTTTGAGATGTCCAGCTATAAAACCATTCCATCCTTCTTATCGTTATCCATTGAATGCATAATCTCATGAGTAGAAATAAAAAAATCCAAGATCTATCTTCCATGGATAAATCCTTTTTGGTTCTGAGATATTATGTCTTGCAAAAGAGGTTTTATTCTATAGACTATAAGTTTGGAAAAGATTTTGTACATAGTATTGCATAAACTTAACGGTCTATAATCACTAAAGTGAACAACATCCCATTTATTAGGAACAAGAACAATAAAAGTGGAATTGAATTGCTTTAATAACTGGCCTAATTTAAAAAATTCCCTAGCTGCAACTGTCACATCCTTTCCAACAATATCCCAAAATTCTTGGAAAAAAGCTGGAGGCAACCCATCTGGTCTTGGGGCTTTAAAAGGCTCGAAGGAGAAAAGAACAATTTTCACCTCATCTTCAGATCTATTCTTCACTAGAGCAACATTATCAAATTTAGAAAGTACTCGAGGGATAACATCTATAAGGTCCTAAAGGCCTTCCAAACTATCATCAATACTTTGCAAAATAGTTTTAAAAAAATCAGAAGAAGCTAAGCCTATCTGCTTATCTTCTGCTACAATTGTGGCATTTTCTTTCTGGATTTTATTAATAGTATTTCTTCTCATGTGTTTCAATGTTGACTGATTAAAGAACTATTTATTCCTATCACCCTCGGTCAGCCACTAAATTCTAGATTTTTTCTTCTAAAAAGTCTCCTCCCTAAGAATGATCCTATGCCACTCTTCCCTAACACTTCTCTATTGTTTGCAAATTTCTATATCATGAAAACCTTCAGCCATTTTATCTTCCATTTTCTTGAGTTTTAAAGCAATCAGCTCGTTTTGTTTGAAAATATTACCAAAAGTGTACTTATTCCTTCCTCTAACATTATTCTTAACAACCTTGATTTTATGAGCAAGATAGAACATAGTAGTCCCTTTCATAGGTTTATTCCACCATTGACTAATAAGGTCTCTAAAGTCAAGATGAGAGGCCCACATAATTTCATATCTGAAAGGGTAAGCCAACTTCCTTTTGTGATATGACCAATTAAAAATGATAGGATTATGATTAGATCTAACCCTTAGAAGGGCAACACAAGGCAAAAAAGAGAGAATGTTCCAAGAGCTAGATAACATCAACCTATCAACTTTAACATGTATAAGATTACTGCCCATCCTTCTATTTGACCAAGTGAAGCAAGTGCCTTCAATCTCAACATCAATTAAACTAGTGGAAGAAAGAAAGTCAGTTAGATCCACCATGCCATATGAATAGTCTTCCAAAGCCCCCAATTTCTCTAAGGGATAAAGAGGAGTGTTAAAATCTCCTGCTAACATCCACTTAGTAGAGGGGTCAATACTCATTGTCGTCACCAAGGACTTCCAAAGAGTTTTTATTTCCTATCTTGAGTTTGGTGCATAAACATTCACCAAGTTCCATTTTTCATTTCCCTTCTTACTACAGAAATTAATGGAAAAAAAAATCTTGTTGACACCCACCAATAAAATAGGATTCCAAAGAGTGACAATGCCTCTAGAGGCACCTTGAGAAGGACTAACACAATATTCAGCTCCAAGCCAGATAGAGTTCACAGCAACATAAAAATTTGCCTCACTCATCTTAGTTTCTTGAAGCATAATGATATCAACTTTATTATCCAAAATGCAACTTTTAACAAGAAATTGCTCATGAGGACTATTCAGTCCCCTAATATTCCAAGAAATAATCTTCATGTAAAGCAACTACCAACCAAAGTAAAATTTTTGATATGGATCATTTCTTAGATTTTCTAGAGCCTGATAAGTTCTCCAATGTTTTTTGTCTTCCCATAGCAACTTCCTTAGTTGCCTCCCTTGATCTTGTCTCTCTTTGAGTTGGTCTTCCTTGTTTATTCTCATTTCCAACATCAACTTTCCTTCTTAAGTTCTTCTTCCTTCCTTTCCCAATAGGGGTCCATTCTTCCTCCACAATGTCACTTTTTACTGGAGAATAAATCTTGGTCTCAATTGAGATTAGACTCTCATTCTTCTTTGAATCAACCTCTCCCTTACTTAGTATAGGTTCCCTTCCTTTAGAGGTTCCAAGATGTACCCCGTGCTCCTTCAGCAGATTATCCTAAACTAACCCATCTTCTTCAACAATTTCTCCATCTTCTCTAACAATCTGAGTTTCTGTCAACATCTCTACCTGAGGTTGAACATCCTTCCCTAGCTCCCCATTCTCTTTGTCATTTTGTTGTTGTTCTTTGGTAGTATTGTTCTATTCATGAACATTAGTCACAATTTTCTATTTCTATTTCTCCAAAGCCCCATTCTGAGTGTTGTTTTGTTTCTGTTGTTTCTCTGTATTAATCTGTTTGAGAGAGGATGAATTTTCACTATCTATTGATGGTTCCTCAATAATATTGAGGATATCCTTAACAAAAGGATATCCCCCTTCAGATACCCTTTCCTTATCTTTAGGTTCATCCCTTTGAATAATGGGTTTTTTACATTTATTAATAAGATGGCCAAAAATACCAGAATTCTGACAAAAGGGTCTAGAGTTCTCATACTCTATGGGTTGAACCCACTTCTCATATCAAGACTGAAGGGTAATTTGAGTGGGCAATACATCATGCATCTCAACATTCACATAGACTCTTGCAAAAACTAATCTAGTTTTTTGCATAGTTACTTTATCTATAGAGAGAAACTACCCAAAGGAATTTGCTATACTTTGAAGAATCCGTGGGGTTCAAAACTCCAATGGATGATTTGTTAATTGAATCTAGGTAGGATCCACTACACATAAATTTGTTGTCAAATCAAAAGTAGGTTTCCACTTACACAACGAAAGGTTGTTGCGTTAGGTTTTATCAAAAAACTAGGGTCCTCTTGTTAGAACAGAGATCATATCTTCCTTAAGAGAGAAACAAAACAAGAATAGTCCTCCTGCAATTGCACTCATGGCAACACTTCCTTTGATACTCCATGTGTCTTTAATCCATTTGTGAACCATATCAATATTGGGTCTATAAGCAAAGAAGCGACCCACCAAGGTCTTTTACATCACAAAAACTACTTCATCCATCATTGAATCAAGGATATCTAGAGAAATCCCTTCTTTCATCCTTCCCACAATCACTGAGCCCACTTCAAGGCTCCTTATAGCTGGAATAACCGCTACATGATCAGCCCAAGAGGGTTTTTCCTTGGTGCCTAAATTTTTGAACCCAGAAGAGGTAAAAAATGACCCCTTGGAGAGATTTGTCACATTAGACTCGACAACCAAGGTGTCAGAGCCACCCAGACCAGGGGGAGCCACCTTTGTGGTCCTTGAGAACTTACCCATCATATGCCCACCAAAAACCAGAATTCAAAATCCTAAACCCCAGCAGAGAAAAAAACTAAAAAAAATTGTAGCTAATTGATGATCTTAATTTGTTGAAGAATCCTTGATTTTTTGTCAATTTGATTTGAACTTGATTAATGATGCCTTAAGAGAGTAGTTGAATTTTGGGTCTAGAACTTAATCTTGATCTCTTAGCAAGTCTTTATGTACTAAGAGTTGAAGTGTTTGAGATCTCTTTTATTTTAGTTTGATGGACCTTTTTAGAGATATGTCTTGATTATTCTTTGATGTAGAGTTAAAGTAGGTGAATGTGTTAAAGGCCATTTCAAAAATTAGCAAGAGACCTAGGATGGAAGTTCTAAACCACCACAATGATCTGAATTTGGAGGAATTGATTAATTGAATAAATGAGTTGGATGATTATTTTGAGTATGATGAAATTGAAGACCCTGAGAGAGTTAGTTTTGCAAGGACCAAGTTGAAGGAGCATGTTGTTGTTTGGTGGAAGGAGGTGTAACTAAAAATAAATAGAAGTGGAAAGGAAAGAATAAAAAAATGGGGAGGATGATTACAAAGTTGAAAATATAATTCATACCAATAGACTATGACCTGGAACTACTAAATAAATTACAAACTTTGAGGAAAAGGACAAGACTCTAAAGTAGTACATTGAAGAATTTCACAAACTGATTATTAGGACATGGTATAGTGAGATAGGAAAAGAGAGGGTTGTGAGATACATTAATGGGTTGAGAGAAAATATTCAAGAAGAGCTGAGTTTAGTTAGGCTAACCACCATAGAAGAAGCGTACCAATGTACGATCAAGGTAGAAGACAAGTTGAGCAGGAGGTTTGAGAACCAACAAAATTGATAGAGAGGAAAAGAGGAGAGGCACCAAAGGGAGAGATCATGGTGTGGTGAAAGAAGACCCTACTAGGAAGACAAGAGAGTTAACAATTTCTACTGCAGAGGTAGTGGTGCATACTGCAATGAAGAAAGAAGTCATGACACTTATTGCAAAGGCCAGGAAGATAACGATTGCTACCACAAAGATAAAGGAGGAGATGCATAACATGGAGATGGATATGAAAGAGGAAGAGAATGATATAGAATAAATTAGAAGATACCTTTTAGAGGACATGCTTCTAGTGTGGGGAAGAAGGGCATCGAGTTTTTTTGAATGTTTCCAAGACCAAGGAAAGAAACCTAAAAGTAGCGCTAGAGTTGCATTTGGGGAAGTAGAACCCCATAGATCATATGGGATAGATGATGACCCTGAATATGGAGAATTAGTAATGATGAGGATGGCTTGATGAAGCATACCAAGGGAGAAGGACTGGTATATAGAAAGAACGTGTCCAAAGCTAGATGCAAAGTAAGAGGGAAGTGCTACAAGGTACCTAATTATTGATATCAAAAGCATAGAAAAATTAGTATCAAAATAAATGGTTGATAAATTAAACATGAATAGGCAAAAACACCCAAAACCTTACACAATTGCTTGGTTATAGAGAGAACATAAGATAATGGTTGTTACACATATGGTTCCTAGGGTTGTCATTGATGTCAACACTATCTTGGATGTGTGATGGTGTTCATGGTTGGATGTCATGTCCTATCTAGCAGAGAAGATACAGTTCATGGTTGGATGTCATGTTGAATATAATGAGATTAATAGCCATTAGATTTCCATAGTCCATAATGTTATTCTTGAGTGCTTCAAGATTTAACTGTGTATGAGATTTTTCATCCTAAAGCACTCAAGAATATAATGAGATTACTTAAGTTCATGGTTGGATTTCATGCCTTGGTCAATGCAGAATTGAATATAAAGTTATATTAAGATGGAAATTAGAAGCATCAAGAAGATACATGAATATGGGAATTAGAAGCACTAAGATGATTAGATTGGTTGCTAATGTTGAGAAGATGTTACTAGTTTCATGATGATTGGATTACTGAAAGTGTGTTTTGTAGTTTGAAGATAGTATTGAAGACAATTACTAAATGGCAATAGAATGCTCTGCATTTCTCCACATTTGTAGTTATGGCTATGCAGAGCTGGAACTATGTTCAGGGTGCAGTGAAGGTCATAATCCTAAAGCTTTAGATCATTTGTCCTTCCACTGTGAAAGTTATGCACAATAGAGTACCGCCATGTGTTCTGACAGAGTGAGCTGGTGTTGAAGGCCTATTGGAATGCTATACATTCCTCTGGATGTGAATGTTTGGCTTTTTGGTTTTGTGGATATGTTTATGGATGTGTTGTACATGCTCTCTTGTAGGTTCAAGTTTCTTGGTGGTCTGTAAGCTTAGTTTTTCAATGACAATATGTTGTAGTGTGTTCTAGATGACTGGTTGTTCTCATAGTTCATGGTTGAAGATGTGCGGCACAAAATCTTTGATGTACAAAGGTAAAGGGGTGTTTGGAGATGTTGCATGAGTCCTGTAGATTCATCTAGAAGATTTTCATGAAGATCTTTCTTATTTCCTGTACCGCACAAGGTTTTCAAGTTGTTGTGGCCGTTATGCTTCAAATTTCATATGTTTTTCTTAAGGCTATTCTATTTTCAAATGAACAGAGTGTGTGGATATAATTCCTTGATGTTTGAAGCTATGAAGGATGTTTTGGACCTGATTAAGCAAATGTTGATGTCCACAAAGCATGGGTCTTCTGCTGGTGTAGCTTATAGTCATGTTTAGGACTTGTCCTCTATACGTTTCATGTTGTATGTTGTCTAGTCGACTTGTAAATATATTTTTCATATTGTCTTTGGCTAACAAGGAATGTAATCAATGTAATATCATGTATAAATTGTAAATCAAATTGAGTTAGGAAAAGTGTAATTGTAAAGTGATTGATAAGGCTCGCAAGTAAGAAAAAGAGAAGAATGAATGCATCATGATGTGCGACTAAAGGAAAAAGAGCAGAAGTTGTTAATGCTATCCTAATTCATATTGAAGACATCTCTATGACAGTGATCAAGTATAGAGTGTGCCTACCTGATCTGATCATCAGAAGGAAGTGTGAAGAGACATAATTGCAATCATCAAAGGTGTGAGTTTCAATGTCAGTTTTCAAACAATAGGATTGTCATGTTGTAATATTTTGTAAGTGGTGTTCTCAATTCAGGGAGTAGTAGCTTCCTTGGGAGTGACCCTAAAACAAAGTCTTCAGGGAGTAGTAGCTTCCTTGGGAGTGACCCTAAATCAAAGTTTTTAAGGAGTAGTAGCTTCCTTAGGTTGTAGCCCTAAAACAAAGTTGTTATTTTGAGCTTCATATATTGTGAGTTAATCCTCACCATGGTTTTTACCTTCTAGGGTTTTCCACATATATCTAGTGTTATGTGTTGATGTGAATTGTGTCAATCTTTCATGTTTATGTTGATGTTGTAATGCTTAAGTTTTAATCTTCTCTAAAGAAGTTGAAGTTTGTTTAGATATTGATTCACCTCCCTCTCAATATCTTGGTGTGTTCAACAATTGTTATCAAAGCCAAGTCCTCTGAAGGAAGCTTAACCATTTGAGAAAGGTTTGAGATGGCACTTAATGGATCCAGAAAGATGCCTAGGTTTGATGGAACAAATTATGCTTTTTGGAAGCTAAGGATGGAAGCCTATATCAATTCTCTAGGGTGTGGTATTTGGGAATCTATCAAGACTGGTTACAAAGTTCCTACTACTATTTCTATAGATGTAGATGAAGTTAAGAAGTATGATAACAATGTCAAGGCAAAGTTTGTTATCATGAGTGGGTTAGATGATTTAGAACTATCAAAGGTAATGATTTGTAGTTCTACTAAAGATGTTTGGGTTAAACTTGAAACCATTTATAAAGGAGACAAGAAAGTAAAGCAAGCAAAGATGCAAATCTTCAAGAGCAAATTTGAGACCCTCAAAATGTCAGAGGATGAAGACATTACAGGATATATGCTCTGGGTGAATGAAGTGGTCAATGGCATCACAAGTCTTGGTGGAGAAGTGAAAGAAGATGAGATTGTGAAGAAGGTTATGAGATCTCTTCCCAAATCTTACAATCATAAGGCATCTACTATTGAGGAAAATGTAGAATTGGATACATACACTGTATACAAATTGTTTGGTTCCCTTACTGCTTTTGATATGAGAGAGTTTGGTAGTGATGCTCCAAAGAAAGAAGCTACTTTCAAAGTTAGTATGAAGACAAAGGATGGAGTTGTTGATGAAGATGAGAGCTCTGATGAAGTTGAAGAAAATTTTGTGAGAAGACTGAAGAAAGGCACTGGCAAATACAAAGGTAAGTTGCCCTTCAAATGTTTCAATTGTGGAAAGGTTGGTCACTTTGCTTCTAAATGTCCTTTTAAAGAATTTTTGTGGGGTTACACAACACGCCCCATTTTGACTTGACAAAACAGGGACCCAACTTTTGTTTGGCTTTGCTTGTGTTTTTCTGCTTGCTGGCGGTTTGGTAAAAGTAAGTCAATGCAGATGATCCTGCATAAAGGAGGACCAGGTAGGTCATCATGATGAGGAAGTTTTTTTTTTTCAAAGTTAATATTTCATGACAATAACCTCATAGGTGGATAGAGTACAAAATTCCATGCAGGTTTACCTTTTAGATCACCCTAATATTCCTTAGAGAATAAGAGTTATGGTGAGTCAAAGTCCTGATCAAACCTAATATTCCTAGGGGAGGATCATATTTCTTAATATCAGTCATCCTATAAAAGATCACCCCGATCTAATATTATCACCCGATAAAATCATTTTCTCTGAACATCCGAACATCAATTTTATGTTATAGTGATACTTACCCATAAAACAACATCATATATTTTGCGAAGGTCATATTTCTGAATATCACCAGACATTTGAATATCACCCCAATATTTGAATATCAGCCTATCGCAAAATATCACCCCGAACCAATATCCTGATGACATCATCCAAACCCAGTAAACGAAGAAATAAACATGATGATGATGTCACCATCCTTTTTACCTCGTGGAGGTATATTTCCAAACATGACCCTTCATACATAACATGATGATGACGTCATAAAGTCACAACGCTAAACCAAGTCAATATCCTGATGACATCATCCTGATATTTCAACGAGAGGTCATTTTAGTTCAGGGAATCATATTTGAACATCACCTAATATTTAGGATATCACCCAATATTTAGAATATCACCTGATCTACGAAGATCACCTCGTGCCTTGCCACCATAACATTAAATGCATGCAAATGTGGTAGGTGGTTCCCACCGATTACGAACCCGATACATACACCTAGCGAGATCCAAAAGTTTCATACAAGCAAATCAGCTGTTTCAATTAATTTGCCCTAATTTGCCTTAGACAGAGATTAAAAGTGAATTTACAGAATTAGTTCACACTTACGTTGCAATAAAAATGAATTTTTATAGAGCTCTGTGTTTTCAAACCCTCACACGACTACCTGCAGATGCATATAGCTTGCACCAGAATGGGATACGCAAACATTGTGGGTATTGGATTTCCTTTCACATAGTTATCAGCACAATTAGGAGGATAAGCACATCAGGTAAGTAATCAAAACCCTGTTGTTGTCATGTTCTGCATATCCAGGTATCATGGTGTTTTTTGGTTTGAAGTTCTAGATTATGCATATCAGGATAAACAAGATATGAAAAAGTATAATATGCATGATGAATAAGGAAGATATGGTGTATATGCATGCTTGTAAGGTATCAATTGTAAGACAAGTTTAGTTAATTGCAGGCATCCATGGTGGATAAGCGGTTGGGTAAGTTACAGGCAGAATTCCTAAGGCCCATGTTTGCTCAACCCGAGGGTGTTCAGTTTAAATATGGTGCCATCACAGATACGCACCAAGGAAATACAAATCTAGCTACATGGTCGGCCAAAATGAGCGATGAGAAAAATCACAGCACCTTGCTAGATGCAGTCTTTGTATTAGGAATGTGGAGTGCAGCTAGTTTTCCTTATTCTATGGAAACTCCTGAGCTGGTCATTGAATGTGCAAGAAACTATAACCTATAGACAAGGAGGGTAGAGAAGCATGGCAGAGTGTATGCTGATCTGTCTGTCAAAGGTCTTGTTGCTGCATTCAGTTTGCCATTGGGCAAGAAAGTTGCCAATATAGATTTGAAGAAATCGAAAGTAGAGTATGAGAACAACAAGAAGTCTGCTAGGAAGAAAATGTACCAATGGAGGGTGAAGAATAGTCCATATCCTACAGCAGCTAAGCTTCCAGTGCACTTATACAAATTTGACTTTGACAATGAATACCAGTATATGATAGCCCTACTCAGCAGAGTGACAGGCAAGCCTGATGCTGGAAGTTTTAAGGACTAGATGTATACAGTCATCCTGATGTGCCTTTACATAGATAGTAAGCCAATGTGGGCTAAGATGATAAGTGATGCTCTAGATGAGCAGCTGATGAATCTGGGAGGTCCAGATTGTTCCTTTTATATGACCTCATACATAGTTTATTCATGTGCCTACAAGGGTACTTTTGATGCATTGACTACAGTCAGGAGAATTGGTGGCACAACCAATGATGCACATATATGGGATCATTATCCCCAGCTGCAAAGACTAAATTACCTCCAAGATTACAAACTAGTGAATGATGCATTCTCTATGCATCTGGTAAGAACCATGGAGGAGGACTGAACTAAAAGACTGAGCATGGAGGCTCATGAAGTCATATACAAGCATGGAGCCTGGTTTATTCAATTTGCAACTTTCTCTTACATAAGAGTTGAAGGTTTTGAGGAGGAGCCTCTCATGCTCCCAAGATACCCTACAGATGCAGTTGTCTTAATGGAAGTTCTAAGACAAATCTCCACAATACTGAATGCCTACAAAGCTAACAACAAGCTTCCACCAGTATTGTTTCTAGTCACAATGGGCTGGTATATGTGCCTAGACTCTGAGAATATCAAGAAGGCCATAGCTAGTCAAAATATGATGAATTTCTAGCCATTTCCATTGAGAAGATCATATGATCTATATGGGAGGATGCAGAAGATCATGGGGAAGCCTATCCATAGAAGACATCTTGAAGACTTCTGAGTAGATTGTGAAGATGAAGCTAAAGCCAGAAGAAGAAGATACCAAAGGCTTACACTCAGCCAGATCAAGACCTTTGATTGCATTTCCATCCCAGCACAATTGAAGAAGGATGATGGAAAGGTAATGGCTGATGAATATGAGGAGAAAAAGGTATACAATGATACCATCTCCATCTCAACACCGGATCTCACCATACAGGAGGACATCTCCTTAGATCCATTTACAAGCAGGACATTGCAGATGACCCAAACATGGGTCAGTGACCAAATAAATACACTGAAGAAAAGAGGTGTTGTCATCACGGTAGATAATAAGAAGAAAAGATAGGAGGTTCCTGAAGATGAATATGATGATTTTTGCAATGAGAAGAGGAAGTCTAAAGGAGAGAGAGCACCACCTCCTGAGAAAAGCAAGAGGCCCCCAAGAGGTAAGAAAGTAGATGTTGAACCAAAAGGGGTGATAATTGAGAGAGTCATAATAACAGCAGAAGATGCATCAACATCAGAACTAGCGTCAACCTCATCAGCACCGCCTCCTAAAGATAAGCAAAAGGCTAAAAAGATTCAGAGGTTGGCTATTGAAACTACTGAAACATATGAGGAGGGTCAAGCCTCACATAAGTAGATAGAAGAGGATATTCCTCTTGATGAGGAGCTGGAAGAGGAAGAGGAAAATGTTGAGGTCCTCACCAGAAAAAGAAAAGCACCTCAGGTGATAGCAACTACACCTAAGAAACCAAGGACTTCAATGAGAGGTGAAATAAGACAAACCCCTATAATGCTAAAAGGGGCAGGTGGAGAAGTATTCAGTAGGGAATTGCAACATAATGTCCCACTTCCCACCATTGTAAAGTTTAAAATTGAACAAACAGAAGAACAAATGAAAGAAGCCTCTAAGGTTGTTCACAGTGGTCTAGTTTCATTAGATGAGACAATTGACCTATCTGATGATGAGGTGCTGAAGGATGTAGCTTCACAAAGAATGGAAACTCTTGCTGCTGGCACTCAAATAACTCCATAGGGGACCCCATCAGTCCAAATAGTGTTAGAAGAGATGAAACAAGTAGAGAAGGAAAAAGAGAAGAGCCCAGAAAAGGTAGCCCAAGAGATGGGGCTTGATACATTGATTGATCAGGTAACCAGTCCTGCAGTGATTGATCTTACATATAGAAAGGATGCAAGTCCTGAAAATCAAGCAGGTGTTCCTGATAAAGAAGAAAATGCTGAGGAAGTGAAAATGGTAGAAATAGAAAGCCAGACTTTGGATATGGGTGAGCAACAACAAAAGGAAGTACTTGTTGAACCCAGGATAGTTGAAGTCCAAGACAAGGGAGGGGAAGAAAAGGATACATCAGTTGATCCTACCCTAAAAGTACAAGAGGTGATTACTACAGCTACAGAATAGATTGCAGCTTTAGATCAAGTTAGTACACCAAAGGCGGACACAATGACATCCATAGAAGCTAATATGCCTCATGATGAGGAAATCACCAAAGTGGATGAGATACCTATGGAGGAAGTAAAAGATCAAGATCATGATAAACATGCAGATGATCAGCAGGATCACCCTCTAGAAAAAGAAATTCCTCAATAGGAGGATATACCCAAAGATCACCTTCATGAGGAGCATCATGAGGAAGAGATGAGAAGATCACCCTCCCCATCGAACATGATGGTGGATACTGGAGATCAGGGTGATCATCATGATGATGATGGAGACCAATAGTCAAAGGATCAAATTCTTCAGTGGCTGGAAAAAGAAATTGGTGCAGAATCAGGTATGGAGACACAAGAATTTGATATATCTACATTATTTTCTAAAACCTTAATAAAGCCTAAGAGGAAGGCTAGAATAACCTCTGCAATAAGAAGAGATCCTAGTACGAGTAGAAGGATAGCCCAGGTGGCCATTCCTACAGCAGACAAAGAAAAAGGCAAGATCACTTTGGATGAATTCCAAATTAGTTCAGTAGATTTGGGATTTGCCAATGAAGATCAGGAAGGCCAAGAAGGCAAAGATATAATTGATTCATTGACCTAGAGGGTGAAAAGAGAGAAAGAGAAAAATAAACAGCACAAGGAGCACATTGCTCAGTTGCACACTTACATAAAGGGTTTAATTAACCCTGAAGATACATCAAGTGATCATGCAGTCCCATTAACTACTATTTCTCAAGATGAGGTAAACAGGTTGTACCTTATGAAGCATGAATCAGTAATAATGTTGAAATGGATGACATCTGTGCTCGATGGAGCAAAAGAAGTAGTAAAAGCCTCTTTGAAGAGGTGGAATTCTTTAGGTACCTCCAGGAGAAAGGTAGACAAGCTATAGATGGAAGCAGGGAGGAGGTCATTCCAACTAGAAAAAGCCTTGAATGCTTTGGATGAAATAAGGGGGATTGATCCTCAAATTCTTACAAATAATCAGGTACTGGATAATAATACTACCATTTTGATTGATATATGGTACAAAGACATCTGATTTGAATGTGATGTGCTCCAAAGATGCAACAGCAAATTAAGAGACATCAATATGAAGTTGTATGACATAATGTCATATGAGGCAGAAATCCTAGAGGCATTAGAAGGGAAAGCAGAAGGGAAGATAGAAAATCAAGATGAGGAGTTTGCAATAAAAGCTCTACATAGCAATTTCCAGCAGGTAGCTGATGACCCTTTGAACCACCTGACAGAAGAAGTGCTGGATAAAGTAATGAGAATAAAGGTCAGGGTGGAGAGTTATAATGAAACACTGAACAATAGGAGAAGTAAGTTAGAGAGTCTCTGAGGTAAATATCAAATACACAATCATGCCATAATCAAAGCAAGAATTCAAGATGGCAGGGAAGTAGAGAAAATAGTACAATCCTATGAGAACATTCAGACGTCCATGTAGGTCCATATATGAAGAAAGAGTCATTAGGATGATGAAGATTTGGGAAGTGATGATCCTGATGCTCCTAATGACGAAGATGAAGAACCTGATGAAGATGCATAATAAAAGGAATATATGCATCAGGTACTTAAGAAATATAAGTTACCTAGATGGCTGCTAGCTGGCAACCTGTGCCACGTGGAAAGAGTTGACTTGGTCAACGAAAAGTGAACCGTAGATCTTAACAGATAAATCTGGATCATAGATCAATTGTAATGGCTCCCTCACTTTGTTCTATAAAAGGTGTAGGGATGCCTCATTTTAAATATTTGAAACTTAATTGAAATCTATTTTCTGAAATATTCAGGGCTCATTTCAAAGTTGTTGTATACATATATGTTCTTGCATACCTAATGAATGAGAAGACTCTTTTGATTACAATCCATCATAAATCTTGAGTAATCAGTGTATGAATTCTTGATATATGCTTTGATTTGCTGCGTCCCTTGGAGTGCATGTCAGCTTGCATATGTTGTCTTCATACCTTTCCTTTGAAGTTAGCATCGATTGTATCTAGCTGTGGAATGTCCTGGTGAACATATGGTTTGATTTCTCCTCTTCATGACTGTATCTGATGTATATGTGGCTCAATAGCTGAAGGTTCAACATTAATTTGAAGTATTTCTTTCAATTTCTTTCAATTTCAGAGCATTTTATCATCATAATTGCAAAAAATTGACAATCTTAAGCAAATAATACAAATATGCAGACATCCCTTAGATAACTGAACATATTCAACATATTTGAGCTTAAAGCATGTCAGAATGACAAATATCATGCAAAGATTTAAAGATAAAAGCATTATTTGAAACATATCTTGTGTAAAATAACTTTCTATGCAGCATCATTACAGGAAGCATTATCCTACTGATGAGATCTATGTAAGGCCCCAAAATGGAAATAGCAACACACATCAACCTCTGAGTAACGTCAGAAGATTAGGACCTAATCACCGGAGACTTGAAATCATGAATTCTCTGAATTCATTGTATCTTTCAAGATGAATAAAGGTTAATGTGTACTTTTATTCTATGTTTGTTTATGACTAACATCATGATCAACAAGAATCAAGGGGTAGTAACAAGAGAGACAAGTTTAAGAGAAGTTTGTATTCCATAGAGAGAAGTTGTTCTTCAAAAGATGAGGACCATGATGATTCAAATGATGAAACACTTTTCATGGCCTTCAGTGTTAGTGACAAAAGGAATGATGTTGGAAAATGTGAGAAAACAGATGCCTTGCAAACAGACCAAAACAATGAAAAATTAATGGTTGTATGGACTGTCTTTCATGCAAGAGAAGATGCCAAGGCTTGGGTAATTGATAGTGGATGCTCAAATCATATGACTGGTGACAAGGAGAAGTTTATCGGCCTCAAGAAGTGGGATGTTGGTGCTATCAAGTTTGGTGGTGATGAGTCAGCACAAATCTGTGGAAAAGGTGCTATAACTATTAATGGGAAGAATAGGACTGAGGATGTCCTCTATGTCAAAGGGCTGCTAAAATACAATCTTCTCAGTGTTAGTCAAATGTGCAGAAAGGGTTATAATCTCACCTTTCATGCCAAAGGCTATGAAATTAGGAAGGCAGGGTCTGGAAAGCTAGTTGTAGAAGGTATCAAGACATAAGGTGATATCTATAATCTGAAGAAGGTAAATGGAAGAACATGTTTGTTGGATCAATCCAGTAAGTGTTGGCTATGGCACAGGAGAATGGGACACAAAAATTTTGATAATATGGTAAGGATTAGTTCTACTCATGTAGTGAGAGACATGTCGAAGATAATAAAGCCTACAAACAAAAAATGTAGGGAATATCAAATCGAAAAGCAGACAAAGACAAGTTTCAAAAGTGAGTACTCTTCTTCAAAGCCATTGGAGTTGATTCACACTGATCTATGTGGCCCTACAAGAGTAAAGAGTCAACAAGTTGAGAGGTATTTTATGTTGCTCATTGATGATTATTCTAGAATGACTTGGATTACTTTCTTAAGAGAAAAATTAGATGCCCTTGATAAATTTAAGGTGTTCAAAGCTATGGTTGAGAATGAAGTACACACTAAGATCAAATGTTTGAGGTATGATAGAGGAGGTGATTTTACTTCAAATGAATTTGAAAGATTCTGTGAAGACATTGGTAATAGGAGATATCTATCAACCCTCAACAAAATGGGGTAGTGGAAAGGAAGAATAGGACTATGCAAGAGATGTCTAGGGCAATGTTGAAAGATGTAGATCTGCTTGATATGTACTGGAAGGAAACAACTCACACTATTGTCTATATAATTAACAGAGTGCAACTAAGGGTCAAAAACACTAAAACCCCTTATGAGCTTTCGTATAAAAGACCTTCCACTATCAGATATTTCAAGATCTTTGGAAGCAAATGCTACATCAAAAGAGATGAAGAAGACCTAGGAAAGTTTGATTCAATAAGTGATGAAGGAATCTTTCTTGCTTACTCAACCATAAGCAAGGCCTATGGATGTTATAACAAGCAGTTGGGAAAGTTGATTGAAAGCACAAATGTCAAGGTAGATGGAGACTTGTATCAAATCTCACAAGAATTAGAGACTCCGAATCTGATATCTTTCCATGCATTGAAGATGAAGAAGTGAAAGAAGAAAAGGAACAAGAACCAGAGAAAATACCTAAGACTCCAAAGTATGTTCAGAAGAACCACTCAGAAGATCAGATCCTTAGAGATAAGAATGAAGGTGTTCTGACAAGGAGAAGGCTTTCTAAGGCACATGAGCAAGTAAATTTGTGTTTGTTATCAAAAGTTGAACCTAAAACCTTTGCTGATGCTAGCAAAGATGATAGATGGATAAAGGCAATAGAAGAAGAATTGGATCAAATTGAGAAGAATTAGACATGGGTATTGGTTCCTAGACCATCTAATAAGAATGTTATAGGAACAAAGTGGGTGTTCTGAAACAAGATGAATGAAGAAGGTGAAGTTGTAAGGAATAAAGAAAGATTGGTATGCAAAGGATACACACAAGTTGAAGGCATTGACTTTGAGGAGACTTTTGCTTTGGTAGCCAGGATGGAGGCAATCAAAATGTTCCTTGCTCTTGTTGCTCATAGGAATTTTAAGGTATATCAAATGGATGTTAAGTCAGCTTTCTTGAATGGTAATCTAAAGGAAGAGGTTTATATTGAACAACAAATGGTTTCCAAATATTAGAAGATCCAGACATGGTATGCAGACTCAAGAAGGCCTTGTATGGTCTCAAGCAAGCACCTAGGGCATGGTATGCTAGGTTAGACAAGTACTTACTTCAACAGGGCTTCAAGGAAGGTACTATAGATAGCAATTTTTATATTAAGGAAGAAGGAGACATGATTCTGATAGTTGTAGTATATGTTGATGACATCATCTTTGGTGGAGATGATGATATATGTAAGAGGTTTGCAGAGGAGATGCAAAAAGAGTTTGAGATGTCTATGATTGGTGAGATGTCTTTCTTCCTTGGACTTCAAATTTCTCAAGTAGAAGGTGGTATCTTTATTTCTCAAGCTAAGTATGTCAAAGAGTTGTTGAATAAGTTTGGTATGGAGGATTCAAAGCTAGTAAGTACTCCCATGGTCACAAGATGTCACTTGACCAAGGACGATGAGTCTCCAGAGGTGGATCAGACTGTCTATAGATATATGATTAGAGGATTGTTGTACCTAACTACTTCTAGACTTGGTATTATGCATGCATTATGTGTGGTTGCCCCAAGCAAACACTTGAGATGGCAGTGACGAGGATATTCAGATACTTGAAAGGAATTTTAGATTATGGATTATGGTATCCAAGAGGTAATGACTATGATTTGAATTCCTACACTGATGTTGATTGGGCTAGCTGTGTTGATCATAGAAGAAGTACAAGTGGTGGTGTTTTCTTCTTATCAGATTGGTTTCATGGTAGAGCAAGAAGCAAGATTTAGTGTCCTTATCTACTTCAAAGGCATAATACATTGCAGTAGCATCTTGTTGTACACAAGTGTTGTGGATGAGGAAAACCCTAAAGGATATCAAGGTATTGTATGATGAGCCTATTCCTATTTTGTGTGACAATACAAGTGCTATCAATATTTCTAAGAATCTAGTATTGCATTCTAGAACCAAGCATATAGTAATCAGGTATCACTTTTTGAGAGAGAAGGTTGCAAATAAGGAAGTAAGGTTAGAATATGTTCCAACAAAGGATCAAATGGTGAATATTTTCACAAAGGCTCTTGCAAATGATACTTTTGAGGATCTCCGATAGAGGTTAGGGGTAATTGCCCCTCCTTCTTGCTAGGTGCATAGTGGTGCATCTGTCCAGGGGGAGTTCATGTTATATCTTGTTCCTGGACTGATGGTGGCTACCTCTCAAGGGGAGCAAGTAGTGGTTACTAATGATAGGGGGAGTTTGTTTGCTGCAAAAAAAAATGTGTAGGTATGTGGCAGTTGATGAGCATGTAGTGGTTTCCCTTTGTCCTTGATGTCAAAGGGGAGAAATATGTAGGTATGTGTTTCCATCAATGCCAAAGGGGGAGATTGTTACACATATGGTTCTTAGGGTTGTCATTGATGTCAACAGTATCTTAGATGTGTGATGGTGTTCATGGTTGGATGTCACGTCCTATCTAGCAGAGAAGATACAATTCATGGTTGGATGTCATGTTGAATATAATGAGATTACTAAAGTTCATGGTTGGATGTCATGCCTTGGTCAATGAAAAATTGAAACATTAATATGGGAATTAGAAGCACTAAGTTGATCATGAGATGGATTGCTGATGCTAAGAAGATGTTACTAGTTTCATGATGATTGGATTACTGGAAGTGTATTTTGCAGTTTGAAGACAGTATTGAAGACATTTACTATACGGAAATAGAATGCTCCACATTCCTCCACATTTGTAGTTATGGCTATGCAATTCTAGAACTATGTTCATGGTGTAGTGAAGGTCATAATCCTAAAGTTTAAGATCATTTGTCCTTCTGCTATGAAAGTTATGCATGATAGAGTACCCACATGTGTTCTGACAGAGTGAGTTAGTGTTGAAGGCCTGTTGGAATACTCTACATTCCTCCAGATGTGAATGTTTGGCTTTGCATTTTTGTGGATATGTTTATGGATGTGTTGTACATGCTCTCTTACAGGTTCAGGTTTCTTAGTGATCTGTAAGCTTAGTTTATCAATAACAGCATGTTGCAGTGTGTTATGGATGACTGGTTGTTCTTAGAGTTCATGGTTGAAGATGTGTGGCACAAAATCTTTGATGTGTGGTGGTAAAGGGGTATTTGGAGATGTTGCATGAGTCCTGTAGACTCATTTGGAAGAGTTTCATGAAGATATTTCTTGTTTCTAGTACTGCACAAGGTTTTCAAGTTGTTGTGGCCATTATGCTTCAAATTTCATATGTTTTGCTTAAGGTTGTCCTATTTTTAAATGAGCAGAATGTGTGGATGTAATTCCTTGATGTTTGAAGTTGTGAAGGATGTTTTGGACCTGATTAAACAAATGTTGATGTTCGCAAAGCATGGGTCTTCTGCTTGTGTAGCATGTAGTCTTGTTTAGGACTTGTCTTCTACACGTTTAATGTTGTATGATGTCTGGCTGACTTGTAAATGTATTTTTCATGTTGTCTCTGGTTGACAAGAAATGTAATCAATGTAATATCATGTATAAATTGTATATTAAATTGAGTTAGGCAAAGAGTGATTGATAAGGCTCACAAGCAAGAAAAAGAGAAAAATGAATGCATCATGATGTGCGACTAAAGGAGAAAGAGCAGAAGTTGTTGATGATGTTCTAATTCATATTAAAGACATATTTTGTGACAGTGATCAAATATAGAGTGTGCCTACCTGATCTGATCATCAGAAGGAAGTGTGAAGAGGCATAATTGTAATCATCAAAGGTGTGAATTTCAATGTCAATTTTCAGACAGTAGAAGGATTGTCATATGTAATCTTTTGTAAGTGTGTTCTCAATTCAGGGAGTAGTAGCTTCCTTGGGAGTGACCCTAAAACAAAGCCTTTAAGGAGTAGTAGCTTATTTGGGAGTGACCCTAAATCAAAGTTTTAAGGGAATAGTAGCTTCCTTGGGTTGTAGCCCTAAAACAAAGTTGTTATTTTTGAGCTTCATATATTGTGAGTTAATCCTCACCGTGGTTTTTCCCTTCTAGGGTTTTCCACTTATATCTAGTATTATGTGTTGATGTGCATTGTGTTAATCTTCAATGTTTATGTTGATGTTGTAATGCTTAAGTTTTAATCTACTCCAGAGATATTGAAGTTTGTTTAGATATTGATTCACCCCCTCCCCTCTCAGTATCTTGGTGTGTTCAACAATGGTCAGTGAACAATGTTGGGTAAGATTCAAAATGGGGAGTTACCATGATGAAGTTTTGTATGATATAATGCCAATGGATATGTGTCACCTACTATTGGGGAGTCCCTGGTAGTTTGACTAGTAGGGTATACATGATGGGAGAAAAAACACTTACACTATAACTAGGAATGGTCGAAGATAGGTTAATGCCATTGAAAGACAGGGAAGATCAAGTATGTAGCAATGCTAGGATATGCTTGGTAGATGGAAAGAAGTCTTTGGATGGATTGAGGCATGAGAATGTTTGTTTTGCACTAAATATCAAGGCATGCAACACTACATAGGAAGGGAGCACCATCACAAGTGATGAGGAAGAACCATAGAAAATCTTAGAATTATTGGAAGAATACAAGGATATCATATCTGACAATATGTCAAAAGTGTTACCACCAATGAGGAGTATTAGTCATCATATATGTAGTGCCCCTCATTTTGACTTTCTGATAGTTGTTCTGTTTAGATATTATAACATCTTGGATTTATTGTTTTGATGATGATACTTGTCTATTGCTATGATGATACTGTTAGAATTGTTGGTTATGCTTATATTATGATTAGTTATGGACTTAGTTGATTATGTGGATCAATTTTATCATGTGCTTAATGCAATTATCTGATGATGTTTTCGTTTAGTTGTTTAGTTGTTGTGCATGCATGATATGGTTACTTGTGGATGTGATTGGTGGAAGGGATAGTGTCGCATTACTCATGTGTGAGTACCCTGCTACGCTGCGATTCTCTTCCACAGTGTGTTTGATTAGATGGTTATATGTATATATATGCTTGACATTTCATTTGTTGCAGGTTGCAAGTACTAGGCATCGACTCCACTTGAATTGGTAGGTCTAAGTATGCCTTATATCCAATGGAGAATTGTTGATCGGAGATGACATAAGGCCCCTCAGCTTGTTATCACCCTTGAAGAGGGTGAGTTCATGTCCTGTGCTCTGTCAGTTTGGTCGGTTGGGTTTAATGGTCAGTCACCTTTGTTGTGGTCATGTGTCGATCATGCTTGGTCGTCAGATTTTGTTGGCATTATATAGCTTAAGTCGTAATTGTTCAATTATGTTTTGGTCAATCGTTGTCATAGCATAAATTATGGGTCTTGTCAGCACATTAATAATAATAATAATAATAATAATAATAACAATATTTTATTAAGAATAATAAATATGACTGTTTGAGTTGTCATTAAACTCATGAAATATTTATTGGTGAATGATATCTTAATATATTCCATTTTCTAATTTAAGATTATTTATGAGGTTGCTGTTATGTTGTCAAAAAATCTTGTGTGGTTAATACCAAAATGAATTAATTTTAGTTTGTCATGCTTGGGGTAATGGGAATTAATTGTGGTGTTAGTGGGGGTCAATAACAGAGAGGAGAAATTATTATTTTTCTTTTTATACCTCTCTGAATTTTTGGGGGGAAAAAAAGAAGAAATTTGGGAGTTGGAAGATTGGGAAGCTAGTTTTGGTGGCTGTAGCATTCGACCCCAACAACAAACTTCTAGCGCAGAGGACCTAGGTTCCACCATCATCTATATTTATCTTTGTTTTGATGAATCTTGTTTTAAAAAAAATTTGTCAATTTCATTGCTTAAAATTTTCTAAAGCCTTTTGATAAAACCATTATGTGTTTATTCTATGATCTTTGCAATGTTTAATGACATCTCTTGAGGCAGTTTTCATTATATTAAATCTGCAAGATCCAACAACCTCTAAAAATTTATGAAACAACCCCTCACAAATTTGGAATAAGTGATTTGGTTGTTTTCAATAAATTTGGGTGTTACTTATCTTTTTGTAAGTTGTCTTTGAAGATCCAACCGTAACTCCTAAACCTTTTCAAATTTTGGAAAACTGCCCATGTTACTACTCAATATGGGCCATTCTGCTCAAAACCCATGTCCCAGAATTTTAAGATTCATCTTTATCTGTACGCAAATTGAGACAGAAGTTGACTTCTTGGAAACTACTGAAAATATGGGTTTGATTGTATCTTTTACCAAATGGTGGACCTTCACATGTGCAAAATAGGTGTGATCCAATGAACACAAATCCATCTAGAAATACATAGCTACAAAACCTATGTTGCCGAATCTTTACTTGAAAGGTTCTTAAGCTAGTCCAATAAATCCATTTTGTGCATATCTGCGATCCTTGCATTCTGGTAGATGACATTTCTTTGATGCATTATGTCAAACAGTTCATGTGCTTTGTCTATGTTTCCACATACATGTAACCAGCTCATTTCCAACTATAATAACTGACAAAAATTTCCCCAACATTATGTTTTGATGGATGTCCAAACCTATGCCAAGCTCCCATTTAGGCGCATGCAGAGAGGATGCCGACAAAAGCTAGGAATTTGACTTTACGCCTGTCGATTGCCTTTGCTTGAAAGTCTTTAAAGCCTATTCAGCAAATCCTTTTTGTAAATAACCTACAATCATTGCACTCATTGAGATCAAATCAGACTTAAGCCTGCCACTTGCATTTGTTTAAAAGTTTCAATTCATTTTATACATATTCTGCAAGCATTGCATTTCTTCAATCATTGCATTTGATAATGTTTAGTCTCAAATAGATAGTTTCATTTTGTGGATTGCAAGTAATAGGAAGTTAAATAATTAATATTTTATTTATTAGACAGTTTCTTTCTTTCTTGGGATGCTAGTGTCAGTCTAGAACAACAGTTGATTATGCCAACTTAGTAAGGGATAGATTTTATAGTTATGGCACATATGGGTATTTTGTATGAGATAAAAACAAGTATATATTATAGGTTATAGTTTAGTTATTTTATATTCTTCCAGATTAGAGTTTCCATTAATGTTTATTTGTCTTGGATGAAAAATATTTGCTATCCATGATTCATAGTATTTATTATTATTATTATTACCATTATTATTAATTTAAACTTATTAGTTGATATCCCCTAGCTGACAGATATGATGTTAAATATTCAAATTCATTTAGTTTAGATATTAAAATTGTATTGATATAGTTAATATCGCAATTGATGCATGTGATAACATAGAATCTATTGTTTTATTTAGTTTAATAAGGAGATCGATATGAATATATATTTATTGTTGATAAATTTAATGTAATTTTGGTACTGTATTATTACGATTTTATGGCAATGATTATGTTAGGTTGAAACTTGATAAGAGGATTCGAAAATAGGTTTATGATCATGAAATTTGAGTCATAGGTAATTGTTTAATAGAAAATTGGTTTATTATGAATTCAAGTGCTTTAAGTAATGCAATTTGTTTAAGGACCTTGTTTAATCAATCGATTCAAATATATTTATTGTTGTTATTTAAAACTATTGTCATTAAGGATTAGTTGATAGGGTAGAATATAACATTAATCTTACCCTTGAGTTATGCAATTTTATTATTTGTTACTTGAATATTGAATAAGGTTAGATGTTTAAATATTGAGTTTTGGAATATTGATTTAATGCTAGTTGATTTTATGTGTAAATGGCGTAATGAGTCTTTTTGTATGTCATTAGTGATTTCCAGAGGCTTATAAGGTCTAGGTTTGAATTCATGTTTTGTGTCATAAAGAAGTTTGAGTTTTAGTTGTATTTGTATAAATTTGACTTAAATTATCATGTTTTAGAAATTAAGTATTGATAGATGCAAATTTAAACTTAGTATTATTATCATTACATTTTCCCTTATTAAGAATTGTTATAAAATGTTGTATTTAGATTTTGTTGTGAGTGAAACTTGTGTAAATCATTATGGTTAAGTCATATTGTTAAGGTTAGTTCTAGAGGCATAGGTTTTAATGTTTTGTTTTCATGCATATGCTATGATTGTTAAAGTGTCATGATGTGGAATTAAGTCTTGCAAGGATGAGTTGGTTCAATTATTGTGTTGTTTATGCATTAAGTAGTGTGTTAGATTTTATAAATGGGGGAATTTTGGAAAATGTAAAAGTATTATGTTGGTTTTGGTTTGCTTCACATGGAAGCTAAGGGGCAATGTTGTGAAAATTGTCCTATGATTCAGTTGTTATGCAAGAAGGTAATGCCTTGCATGGTTCATTTATATTTGTTGTTATGATCATTTCTATGCTTGTTGAGTAGAGTTTTCTAGATGCAAATAGGGGAGTGGCTCTCAATGGGGGCCGGAGCCCAAAGTGGTGTCCAGGACAAACCATGTGAGAGTGTCTTAACTCAGTGATAACCTAATTAATGAATTAAGGGGTTGGGTAGTTAATCACACTAAACAAGATAAGTGAATGCCTCACTCATGGCTCAAGTGCTCGTTTAGGCTTGAGATGAGATGAGAAGGCCTGGAATGCCAAGATCAACAACCTTGTCCTCATGAAAGGTGTGTTGATTCCGCATGAGTTTGTATGGGGGCCAGGAGTCAGGAGAGGCTGCCAGGACAACGCAAGATGGGGGCTGGGGCCTAAGAAGGCTTACCAGGACAACCCATGACAAGCTATGTGATGACACTTCTCCCTACTGTAGTCTAGCATTCCTGAGTTGTACTTTTCTCAGTCGTTGTGTGGTTGCCTCTAGAAGTCATCTTTGAGTATTGCCCTGTGTTATTGTAGTCTTATGTAGTCCTTGTTCTTCCTAGTTATTATCTTCTTGTATCTTCTTGTCATGGGACCTTATTGTTATCTCCTAGCACGGAGGGGTGGACCTCAGGGTTCCACATGGTCGGGTGGTAGTGCTTATCTCCATTGGTTGCTTTGTTGTTGTTCGTGTGCGAGGAGGACATACCATGTAGAAGATCACTAATCTTGTTTTGTTGGAGAAGACAGATATTTTATGTTTATATGTTAGCCTTGTATATCAGTTGAACCATGTATTATTATATTGATGTATATTCTCTGATGTAATCAGGAAGCGACATTGTATTGATGTATTCTATTATAAGGAAATTGTAAATATATTTGACATCATATATGCAAGATCCTGATGTTGACTTTTCTGATTACTTAAATGTATGTGTTGATTCCGTTGATGTTGTTGGATTTAGAATGTATCATGGTTGTTGTTAGATCAAGTTAATTTTCAGTAGTGTAGCCGTGTTATCCCTAGAGATGTTAATTTAACTCATTGTTATCAGACTAAGTTATGTGTTGTTCTCATTATTTTTAAAATTAAAAAAAAAATTCCACCTTTTTATTGCTTTAGTTGAATTCTTCTCTAGGGTTGCATGGCGGGGCATTACAATATAGATATGATTCTAGGAGCTAGTTTGCTGAATAAAGTTCCACATACAATAACACTGGTAGAGAATGAGGGAGCTAAATAGGAAGGTACAAGAGTTGTTAAGGAGGGGTTTGATTTGAGAGAGTTTGAGCCCATGTGTGGTACTAGTACCCAAGAAGGAAAGTGGGTGGAGAATGTGTACTGATTGTAGAGAAATCAATAAGATCACTATAAGATATAGATTCTTGTTGCCAAAGATGGATGATATCATAGATTTTCTAAGTGGAGAAAACTATTTCACCAAGATTGATTTGAAAAAGTGGTTATCACCAGATCAGGATAAGAGAAGGGGATGAGGAAAATAACTTTGAAGACTAATGAGGGGTTGTATGAGTGTCTTGTTATGCCTTTTCGACTAACGAATGCACCAAACACATTTATACATTTTTTGAATGAGGTATTAAGGAAATTCTTGGGTAAGTTTTTAATAGTTTAATTGGATGATATTATGATTTTTAGTAAGACCAAAGAAGAACACCTATATCATAATATATTAGTACTACAAAGGTTGAGAGAAGAAAAGTTGATGATCGATTTGAAAAAGTGTAGTTTTATGAAAGAAGAACTAGTATATTTGGGGTTTGTGATCTCAGTTGAAGGTTTGAAGATGGATTTAGAGAAATTCAAAGCCATTGTAGAGTGGCCTACACCAACAAATGTTAGGGAGGTAAGATCTTTTCATAGGTTGGCCAACTTTTACAACAAGTTCATAAAAACATTTAGTAGTATTTGTGTGTCAGTGTTGGTCATGATGATAGTCATAAACAAGCATAGAATAAAAGTACACATTAACCTTTATTCATCTTGAAAGATATGATGAATTCAGAGAATTCATGATCCCAAGTCTCTGGTGATTAGGTCTTAATCTTTTGACGTTACTCAGAGGTTGATGTGTGTTGCTGTTTCCATTTTGGGGCCTTACATAAAGTTCATCATCATAACACTGTTTCTGCAAAGATTCTTCATAGAGAGGTCATTTTATATAGTTCCTTGATCAAATGATGCAGGGATATTCAAATCTTTGCATGATATTTACCAATTATACATGCTTTATCTCTAAATATGCTAAATATTTGCAATTATCTACGAGATGTCTGCATATTTTGTGTTATTTGATTAAGATTATTAGTTATTTGCAATTGTGATAGTGAAATGCTCTGAAATTTAAAACAAATTGAAAGAAATACTTCAAATTAAAGTTGAACCTTTAGCTATTGAACCACATGTACATCAGATGCAGTCATGAAGAGAAGAAAACCAAACCATATGATCACCAGGACATTCCACAGCTAGATACAGTTGATGCTAACTTCAAAGGAATTTGTATGAAAGCAACATATGCAAGTAGACATGCACTCCAAGGGATGCAGCAAATCACAGCATATATCCAGAATTCACACACTGATTACTCAAGATTTACTATGAATTGTAATCAAACAAGTCTTCTCATTCATTAGGTATGCAAAGATATAGATGTATACAAAAAGCTTTGAAATAAGCCCTGAATACTTCAGCAGATAGATTTCAATTAAGTTTCGAATATTAGAAAGGAGGCATTCCAGCACCTTTTATAGAACAAGGTGAGGAATCCGTTACAAAAGATCAATGATCTTGATTTGTCTATGAATATCCACGGTCAAGATTTCTCTTTGACTATGTCAACCTTACAAAATGGCACAAGTTGCCAGCTGTCAACTATCTAAAAAAACTTATTTCCACTAAGTATCTGATGCTAATATTTACTTTATGCTGCATCATCATCTACCTTATCTGATTCATGTGCATCATCATCATGTGCATCGCTTCCCAAACTTTCATCATCCTGATGATGATGACTTCGCATATGAGGCTGCATGCTGCTCTGGATCTGTTCATATAACTGCACAATTTTATCTACTTCTCCACCATCCTGAGTCTTTGCTTTGATGATGGCATGCTTGTGTGCCTCATATTTGTGTCTACTGCTATCCAGTTTGTCTTTCCTATCTTGCAGCGTCTCATTGTAATTTTCCATCTTGACTTTGATTCTCATTATTTTGTCTATGACTTCTTCTATCAAGTGGACAAGTGGATCATCAGCTACTGATTAGAAGTTGCCGTGTAAATCTTTGATGGAAAACTCTTCATCTTGATTTTCTATTTTCCCTTCCACTTTTCCTTCCAGTGTTTCCAATATTTCTGCCTCAATAGACATTAAATCATGCAACTTCATGCTGATATCTCTTAGTTTATTATTGCATCTTCTGAGTACTCCACATTCAAATTGAATGTCCTTATACCATATATCAACCAACAAGGCAGTATTACTATTCAATACCTACTTGTTGATAAGCAACTGAGGATTTATCCTCCTTATTTCTCCCAGGATGTCCAATATCTTTTCCCATCTGTAAGACCTTTTGCCTGTCTGCATCTGCAATTTATCTACCTTTGACCTGGAGTCACTGAGAGTATTCCACCTCCTCAAAGAGGACTTTACCACTTCCTCCACATCACCCAATGTGGATGACATCCATCTCCTTAGTACAGATGCCTCATGTTTCATGAGGTCTAATTTATTCACCTCCTCTTGAGAAATAGCAGTCAATGGGACTGCATGTTCAGTTGAAGTATCTTCAGTATTGGTCAACCTTCCTATGTAGGCATGCAACTAAGCAATGTGCTCTTTGTGTTGCTTATTTTTCTCCTTCTCTCTTTTCACCTTTTGAATTAAAGAATCAATAATATCCTTGCCCTCTTGACCCTCTTGGTCTTCATTAGCAAATCCTAGGTCCACTATGCTGATCTGGAACTCATCTAAGGTAATTTTACCTTTTTCTTTCTCCACAGTAGGTACTGCAATCTGTGTAGTCCTTCTCCCAGTTGTTGGATCTCTTTTGATGGCTGAAGTCATTCTGGCCTTCCTCTTAGGTTTTATTATATCCTCAGTAAATAAGGTAGATACATCAAATTCTTGAATTTCAAATTCTACCTCTGCATTTACCTCTTTCTCCAACCATGGAGGTACCTGATCATGTTTCTCTGCATCATGATGTTCAAGTTTATCCCCTATTTCTGTCAGCAGATGTGATGGAGAAGGTGATTTCCTTAATTCTTCTTCATGATGCTCACTTTGATGTTGATCCTGTGGCACATGTTCCTGTAGAGGAACTTCTTTCTCCAGAGGAGCATCTTCCTAAGGTGGAGGATCCTGTGATGTATCTATATGCTGATCATGATCCTTTTATGTCATTACCTCATCCTCCTTTGGATTTTCCTCCTATTGAGGAACATTCTCAGTTGTGGATAATTGGGAAGTCTCCTTAAGTGCTGGTGCTGGTTCTGTAATCACAATTTGTTCTGCACCTGTGCTACTTATTTCTTGAACCTTGCAAGCAGGATCTTCTACCACATCTTTTTCATCAGCCTTCCTTTCCTGAACCTCTACTATAGCAAGTTCCGCTAATGCATCTTGTGCGCTTGGTTGGCTTATTTCTGAAGCATGGCCTTCTGGTTCTGCCATCCTCACTTCTTTTGCAACTTGCCCTTTGTCAGGTGATCCTGTTGGATGTTCAGAATTCACATCCTGTTTCTCTGTTATGTCTATCACCATAGGATTTGTCACCTCTGCAATTAGTGTATCTAGCCCCATTTCTTGGGCTATCTGCTCTGGGCTCTTTTCTTTCTCAGTTTCCACTTGCTTCATCTCCTCCAGTATAGTTTGAACTAGTGGAGTCTTGTGAGGGGTCATGTGTGTACCTGCAGCAAGGGTTTCCATCTTTTGTGAAGCCACTTCCTGCACAACTTCATCATCAGACAAATTTATTGTCTCGTCTAGCGAGATGTGACCTTCTGCTTATGTCTGGGAGGTTTCTTTCATCTACTCTTCTGCGAGCTCGGTCTTAAACTTGACTATGGTAGGAAATGGAACATTGTGCTGAAGTTCCCTATGCACTTCACTACCTGCCCCTTGTAACAATGTAGGGGGTTGTCTTATTTCACCTCTCATGGAGGTTCTTTGTTTCTTAGGTGGGCTAGACACCACCACCTGTGGAGACCTCTTCTTCCTTTCGAATAATAAAGGAGCCTCTTCTTCTTCAGGCTCTTCCTCCATGAGGATATCCTCTTCATCTGGTTTCCTTGAGGATTGACCCTCTTCATGGGTCTCAGTAGTTCCAGCCTCTGTTGTCTTTCCTTTCTTGGATTTTGTTTTCTTGTCTATGGAGGTGATGTGGATCCTGATCTTGATCCTGATGCTAATGTTGTTGCCTCCTCAGCTATGAATACTGCCCGTTCAATAATAACCCCTTTGGGTTCATTATCTACTTTCTTGCCCCTTGGGGGTCTTTTGCTCTATTATTGTTGTGAAGGGAGCCTATCTCCCTTAGACTTTCTTTTCTCATTTATGAAATCATCATACTCCCCATCACGAATCTCCTGTACCTTCTTTTTGTTGTCCACAATGATGGCAACACCTTTCTTCTTCAAAGCCTCTATCTGTTCATCAACCCAGGCTTGGGTTAGCTATATGGTCCTGGCAATGAAGGGGTCCAAGGATATGTCCTCTTGTATGGTGAGGTCAAGTGCAGAGATGGTATCATTATATATTTTCTTCTGCTCATACTCATCTGCAATTATCCTGCCATCATCTTTCTTCAATTGTTCAGGGATGGGGACGCAATCAAAGGTTCTGATTTGATTCAATGTTAGCCTTTGATATCTTCTTCTTCTTGCTTCTGCTTCATCTTCAATGTCAACCCAAAAGTCTTCTAGGTGCCTCTGATGAATAGGCTTTCCTATTATTTTCTGCATCCTGCCGTAAGGATCATATGGTCTTATCAGTGGAAAAGGCTGCAACTTCATTTGATTCAGGGTGCCCATCACCTTCTTTATGTTCTCTGAATCAGGACACATGTACCAGCCAATGGTGACTGGAAACAAAATTGGTGGCAACTTCCTTGCATCCTTGTATATTTTTATCATTGTGGAGCTCTGCCTTACAAACTCCATAAGTATCACTGCATCAGTGGGATACCTTGGCAGCATGAGGGGAGGTCCTTCAAAACCCTCAATCCTCATGTAGGAAAATGTGGCAAATTGTATATACCAGGCTCCATGCCTGTAGATTATTTCTTGAGCCTTCATGCTCAATCTTTTTATTCTATCCTCCTCCATGGTTCTGACCAGATGCATAGAAAATGCATCATTTACCAGTTTGTAATCTTGGAGGTAATTCACTCTTTGCAGCTGGGGATGATGATCCCAAATGTGCACAGCATTAACTGTGCCTGTAAGCTTTCCATCTGTAACTAGTGCATCAAATGTGCCTTTATAAGCACAGGAGTAAGCAATGTATGATGTCATATAGAAAGCACAATTTGAACCTCCTAGGTTCATCAGCTGCTCATGCAGAGCATCACTTATTAGCTGGCCCCACAATGGCTTGATATCTGAGTATATGCACATCATGATCACACCATACATCCAATCCTTAAAACTACCAGCATTAAGCTGGCCTGTGACTCTACTCAATAGTGCAATCATGTACTAGTACTCTTCACTAAAATAATATTTGAATAAGTGCACAGGAAGTTTGGCAGCTACAGGATATGTGTTGTTCTCAGCCCTCCATTGGTACATATTCTTCTTGGCTTGTTTCTTGTTATTCTCATATTCTCTCTCTGATTTCTTCAGGTCCACACTATTGACCTTCTTGCCCAATGGTAGTCCAAATGTCCTGGAAAGACCTTTGATGGATAGGTCTGCATATATCCTCCAATGCTTCATTACTTGCTGGGTCTCTGGATTGTAGTTCTGGGCACACTTGATAACCAACTCCGGGGATTCCATAGAGTACAGGAAACTGGTGGCATTCCACATTTTGGACACGAATATGTTATCCAGCATAGGACTTTTGTTCTTCTCATCATTTAGCTTAGCTGACCAGGCCTCCAAATTGGTATTCCCCTTATGGGTATCTGTAATTGCACCATATTTGAATAGGATGCCCCTCTGGGATGAAAACATAGGCTTACTGAATTCAGCCTCACACTTAGCCAACCTCTTGTCAACCATGGATGCCTGCAATTAACAAAATCTTGTCTTACAATGGGTTCTCACATGCATGCATATAGTAATTAACTCTACTAATCATCATGCCTACTGTATCCATTCAACATTAACTAATCATGTGGATGCATAAACCAGAACTTCAGATTAACAACCCATACCTGATTATCACAGAAACAACATGATGATGGTTTCATTTACTTACTTGGATATGCAAATCTCCTTTTATACTAGTGGACTTCTGAAAAAATGCTCTTAATTCTGCTGATGATCACGCACTTCCTCCTGTCTGTGAGCTTGATTCGTACAACTATCGCCTGTATGAGGATATGGAAGTTGGTGCTTTGTAAAAACAATTTCTTCACAAGGTAAATGTAAAAATGATGTTAGATTTTCCTTTTAACCTTGCAATTAGGGTGAAATTAGGGCAAACCCTGATAGATTGGATCTTATTCATTAATTTTCTGCACGGAAAGTCAGGATCTCGCCAGGTGTTTCATCGGGTTTAATGATTGGCGGGAAATACCTACCACCTCGGTGTGCATTTAATGTTAAGGGTGGCAACGGGAGTGGGGTGATATCTAAACAGTAGGATGATATTTGAAAATATCGGGTGATGTTTAGATAATGAGTGATGTTCGCGCCATTAGGTCGTGTTTTAAACATCAGGAGGATATTAGAAAATATCGGGTGATGTTTAGATAATGATGACCAAATTCATCCTTACTTCCTCTTGAGATATCGGGATGACGTCATCCAGATATTCATTTATTATATCGCTAAGGCATGATGACGTCATCGTCATGTTATGGGAACAGGATCATGTTTACAAAATATCCTGCCGAGAGGTAAATGTGATGCTGATGTCATCGTCATATCGCTTCTTCGTTTATCAGACTTGAATGACATCATCAGGATATTGGCTTAGGGGATATTTCATGGTAGGAGGATATTAGGAAATATCGGGTTACATTAAAAAAATGATCCTTGCGAAATGCATAAGGCCGCCAACGGGTAAAGGCTACTATCACCTAAAATTGACGTCTGGATATTCAGACCACATGATTTATCAGGTGATAAATTAGATCAGGGTGATCTTTTGAAATATGACTGATGTTATGAAATATGACCCTCCCCTTGGAAATATCAGGTTTGACTCAAACTTTGACCATTCATAACTTTCACATCCTAATGAATATCAGGGTGATGTAAAAGGCAAACCTGCATGTAATTTGATACTCTTTCTAAATATGAGGTTATTGGAATGAAATATGAACTTTGACAAATTGACCTCATGATGATGCCCTACTCAGCCTTTCTTGCATGATGATCTGCATGACTTACTTTTACCAAACCACCAGAAAGCACAGAACAAGCCAAACAAAAGTTGGGTCCCTGTTTTGCCAAGTCAAAATGAGGTGTGTTGTGTAACCACACAACAACTTGCCACCAAAGAAAACAAACAAATTCCAATGATTCAAGTGATGTGATCACATTCATCCATAGTATTCTAATTCTTCCTGAGCATAAGCATCATGATCTTCTGAATGACAAAATTTCATCATGACAACAATGCTAACAAAGGATCGTGTGTGTGCAACTGATTAATTATCCTCATCTTGAAAGCAAGTTGAAAACATAAGTAATTGGTGTTAAACTACATAGTTGGAGATCATCCCTCATAGCCAACTTGGATAGAGCCTTGCTGCCAGCAGGCGTCTATAGCCCTGGCAAGGTTATCTATACAATCTCCCTAAGTAGAGCCCAACTGCCAGCAGACGTCTATAGCCTCGGTAGAGTTACTTAGATGGCCTAATTTCACTTCTTTTCTGATTTTCTCTAAAATTTGTATATGATATCATCATGTCAGCTCATTTGTACAAGGTATAGTCACTTGTAGCTTTAGGTTGGAGATTGTATTGGTAGCAAGGGAGTCTCTTTAGATTTTTCACTTAACACCTATACTTGTGTGTTCAACAAACCTAAGGTTGTTAGGTGTTTCATTGTGATTGATTCACTTTGATCAAGAAAAGGCACCCTGATGAAAAGCTATCATAGACCTGATCATGAATACTTCTCAGGCTGAATTACAACCTATGTCTAAATCTGATCTCATCACTTGAATCCTAACAATTTAGTTATTTTCTGTGGTAATGAGATGCATCATCTTGACTAACCAGAACAGAAGCTCAACCAAAACAAAACAAACAAACAAACAACCACAACTATACAAATGTACAATATGATACACATGACTGTCATGAAGTCACTCGGGCCTGGAAATAATGTTTGAGGAATTGTCCATTGACTGGCAATGGGACATCCTCACGTGTCAGGTTCTTAAGCCTATAAGTGTTGTCTCCTAGTATCTCAAAAATTTGAGAGGGACCTATCCATAATTTGTCAAATTTGCCATGGTCACCTTTCCTCTCATGGGCTTTATCCCACATCAGGACTAAATCAGATATCCTGAAGGCTTTAACTCTGGCTCTCTTGTCAAACTAGCGTTTGACAACAGCCTGATGTTTTGCAAACTGGTCAATTGCTTGACTCCTTTTCTCTTCTAGGTGCATCAACTGAAGCAACCTGACTTCTTATCTATTATCAATGCCTAAGTATTCTTGGGCAAACTGCAGAGTAGGAATTTTCAAGTTTATAGGAAGGATAGGATCCACCCCATATACCAATTGGAAAGGTGAGTTTCCTAATGCAATTTTCATTCTAGTTCTGTCTACCCATAAGGCATATCTTAGAAATGAGTTCCATTCCCTAGGGTTCTTCTCTATTAGTTTTCTTATGATATCAGTAAATTCTTGTTGGTGGATTCTGCTAATCCATTCCCTTGGGGATAGTAGTTGGATGAAAACTTAAGTATGATCCCATGATCAAAAGCCTAACTTGACAATTTAGTTGAAGTGAAGGCAGAACCATTATCACTTACCAAATCATAAGGAGTTCCATACCTGGTGACAATGTTGCTCTCCAAAAATTTAATGACATCATCTCCAGTACAAGTCTTGCTGCTAACAGCCTCAGTCTATCTGGTACAATAATCAGTAATTGTTAAGACATACCTATGGCCTGAGGAGGATGGAGGATTGATTGGTCCTATGAAGTCCATGCCCCATTGTGCAAATGGGCACTCTTCCATCACTGGCTACAAGGGTTGTGCAGTGTATTTCTCTCTATTGGCAGCAACCTGACATACATGACAACATTTAACATGATCAGTTGTATCTTTAAAAATTGTGGGCCAATAATATCCTACTCTGAGGATTGCATGTGTCGTGGCCAAGGCTGATCCATGTGATGTTCCAAACTTGTCATGTAACTCTGACAGGACCTTATTTGCTTCTGGCTTTTCTAAGCATCTCAGGTATATTCCTTCATAATTCTTCTTGAATAGGGTTCCTCCCTTCATCATATACTTTTGTGACCTTATCTTCAAGGCTTTTCTCTATGAAGCTTGCAATCTCGGAGGACATCTTCCAATAATCAGGATGTGCCTAATATCTGAATACCATTCCTTATTGTCTTTGTCATTGATAACATACTGTTGACTTGTGATGTTTGGGTCAATTTCAGATATCATTTGGCTCAAAGCCTGTCCTCTTACCAGCTTCATTGGTGTAATTTCCATGTCATACTCTTGTAACACAGTAATCCACTTGGCTCTTTTTTCACCAGGCTCACTCTACATGAGCAGCATCTTCACTGTTGCATTAGGCACTACTGCAATCACCTTGCTTCTCAGTATATAATGCCTGAATTTCTTTACTGCCCTGACTAATGCAAGTGCTTGTCTTTCAACATCCACATATCTTAGTTCAGCATACTTGAAAGGACAGCTCATGAAGGCTATTGGTTTCTCTTCTTTCTCTTCATTCCTTTGAGTTAACACTGCTGCAGAGGTATGTTCTAAAGCAAATGAATAGATGTAGAAATCCTTTGTGTAATCTGGACTGATGAGGACAGGAGCATCTGATATGGCTTTCTTTATGTCCTCAAAAATAGCTTTAGCCTCTGTTGTCCACTTAATCTTGGCATCTTTTTTCAGCATAGCATTTAGTGGTCTGACTATTTTTGCAAAACCAGTGATGAATTTTCTTACAAAGTTAATCTTACCAAAGTAAGACTTAAGTTCTTTCTTCCTTCCAGGAAGTTGTATTTTCATGATAGACTCCACCCTGTCAGGATCAATGATGATTCCATCTTTAGTTATCAAATGGCCTAATAACTTTCCTGTTGTCACCCCAAATATGCATTTCTTGGGGTTCAGTGATATTCCATACTCTTCACATTTCTTCAGCACATTTCTGAGATCTGCTACATGATTTCCCCTTTCTTTGGAGAATACTATCAAGTCATCCATGTAGTTGACTATACATTTTCCTATTAAGCCTCTGAAGGCTATGTCCATTGCTCACTGGAATGTTGCTCCAGCATTTATAAGTCCGAATGGCATACGTCTATATGTAAATATCCCCCACTTGGTGGTGAAGGCAGTTTTCAATTTGTCAATTTTATCAACCATCACTTGGTTGTATCCTAAAAAGCCATCCAGGAAGGACATCATTTTGGCTCCATTTACAATCTGCAAAACTTCATCTAATGAGGGTAAAGGATAATTATCCTTTTCTGATGCTCTATTCAGATTCCTGAAATCTACACATAACCTGATGTCTCCATTCTTCTTCCTAACTGGCACTAGATTTGCCACCCAAGTGGAGTGCCTCATAGGAAAGATTATCCTGGCATTTAACAATTTCTTGACTTCTTCAAATATTATTGGTTCAAGCAAAGCATTGACTGGCCTTTGCTTCTGTCTAAAAGGTTTAGCATCTGGCTTGAGAGGTATAGTATGAGTTATGACAGATGTGTCATATGTCTTCAGCTCATCATAAGTCCATGCAATTACATGGATATAATCCTTAAGGGCCTGAGTTATTCCTTCTAACTCTTCTGGTGTGCAAACCTTACCTATCAAGATATTTTTCTTGTCATCATCCTGTCCGATATTCACTTGTGAATATTGACCTCCATCAGCTTTGGGAAGATCCTTCTGCTTCAGCATATTATCCAAATCAAAGGCTCTTTCTAATTCAATCATTCCTTTGGGAATTTTGTTGCTAGGCAACTCTAATATTTCATCTTCTTCCTAGACATGATCTTCTGTACTATTCTCATCTATAATCTGAGCGTCAAATACATCCCTGTTGGAGATGAAATCAAGAATGTGTTGATCATCATCAAAGACCTAAAGATTGGTAACATTATCAGGTACTGATGGTACAGATACCAGTTCTACTAAAAATCTCTTCAAACCTGATATAGATAGTGGCTCCAGTGTACTGGCAGCCTGGGCAAGTGCATCTGCCCTATGATTCTATTCTCTCGGAACATGGGTGATGTTAAATGCATCAAAGTCTTCAATCAAATCCCACACTCTATGTCTATAATTTGACATTTTTTTATAGTTGCAAGAGTAGATTCCTCTTACTTGTCTGACAACTAATTCTGAGTCTCTAAAGACATGCAGAATTTTTACTTTCTTTTTGAGAGTAAACAGTATCCCATGAATCAGAGCTTCATACTCTGTCACATTATTAGTACAGGGGAACTGTAATCTGTATGCAACTAAGTAGGATTTTCCTGATGGATCAATAAGATCAATCCCTACTCCAGCTCCTTGCTTGGATTTGGATCCATCAAATCTAAGGATCCAAGACTTATCTTCAGCATGAGGTTTAATTGAACCTTTATTTTTCTTTGTAGCTCTGGCAGCTGCTCCACCTGATATCCATTTTAACTTAGGAATGTCAGCCTTCTCAGACTTCATCTTTTCTTCCTTCTGAGAAGCTGATTTTTCTTCTTGTTTTCCATCATCAAGAGGATGATCTTTTGGATCAGGCTCTATATGTTTCTTCAAAATGTGCAGACACAGTGAACAGGCGGTCTCTGAATGAGGTGTCTCATGCAGCCTACACCAACCTTCAGTTAGTGCATATTGTGGATGTTTCTTTTGTCTTATCATCTTCTTAATTTCTCCTAATAAGAACTCTTCAAATCTGGTCAGGTTATTGCCTCTGTCTTCATCAGATAGTTCATAGTCTGACTCCATTAGACAATCACTCCCTGGGGTGATCTTTTCTTTTTTGCTAACATTTATCTGATTGTACACCAGAATTTCTTCTGTTCTCTGTTCATGACCTTCATCATGATCTATCACTTTTTCTGTGGTTCCTACAGAAGACAAAAAAGAATCAGTATCATCATCATCACCAGATGTAGAACTTACCTCAGAATATGATGATGATGCCTCACTGCATGTCTGCTCCAGCATCATCATGTCTAAGCATGTTTCGTAAGTCTTTTCTAAATGCGCTTCATTGTGTAATCTGCACCATCCATCAATCAAAATATCATTAGCAGGTATATTTAACAATTGACAATGCTTTACCTGCTTGGACAGATGTATCTCAAAGTCTCTGAAGCGATCTATTTCATTTTCTTTCTCAAAATTAGTATCAGGTTCTACAACTGGCACACCCTCCTGATGATCATGATGATGATGATGATGATGAAATTCAAGCACCAGGATCTCCTTTATCCTAATAGTCTGTGGTCTAATGGCATAAACTCCAGGCTCAATGTCAACATACATGATCTCATTCATTTTATTATACTCGGTTATCATGTGCTTCATTCTGGGTTCTGCATCTATTCTTATCTAGTTTGGTATACCTTTCCAAGGTAACCACATGTGACTGAAGTCAGTGGACATATATCCATTCAAAGTCTTTGACCAATCTTTGCTAAGTAGCATCCCATATGTATCAGGTATATCAACTACTTGAATATCAATGTAATATTGGATCCTGGGATCAGATGCTAGCTGCATGTGTATATGAGTCAGTTCTCCTACTACACTCACTTTTGTTTTATCTAGCTGTGTCACCTTTTTTAGGGATTTAGCAGGATGCAGTCCTAAGGCATTGCATATTGACAAGGGCATCACATTTGTAGATGCACCTGAATCTACTAGACAGTTGTGTAAATTCTTTCCAAACATCCTTATGGTAAGGAGGAAAGGTGGTGACTCACTCTTATCTCTGTATAATGTCATATGTGTTGTTTCTGTAGCTTGGACAGTAGCTAGCATTTTAGGCTTGATATTACTATCTCTAGCAGCATGATCTTTATTACTAAGATGACCTGGAGAAGGAATATCCTCTTTAGGAGCAGGATCATCCAGTGACTTCATAAAAGATTTTTTGATTGCAGGAGTTTTCAATAACTCTGACAGAGACAGGCTAATCTTTATCTTTTTCATTTCATCTACCAAGAATGAAACAAGTTTGTCAGACTCCCGAGGTAAGGCAACAGCTTTTGATGCTATATTTTGTGGTGACAGATATTGGGCATTTACCTTGGGGAACCCAAGATTATTGTTAGCTTTGGGGTCTGGAGGTGTGTTGAAATTGTTTGGAGGTAGAGATGACGTCAGTGGACCAGTAGGTCTGTTGGAGCTACTTCTCAAGTTATAGTTATGTCTTCTAGGATATTGCTGCTAGTATGCATGCACTTCCTCATGTTCAATAGATGGTTCATTTTCATCCTCAAAAGGGAAGACATAGTTTGATTCAAAGGCTAAAGCAGATTCTTCATATGCATGAGAATAATTTTGATGATCAGTATAGCTTTCTAGCACTAGGGCTGAATCATATCCACAAGGAACTATTTCATTACCTTCTACCTGAGGTGGATGTCCTGCAGTATTAGACACTTCTGTTTGAAAAATACTGGCAATAATTTGAAATTGTGGACAGTCTAACTCTGCATGAGCATTTGTGTTGTGGATCCTACACCAGTTAGTGAGGGCCGCTTCAGCAAGATTGACTCTAGTAGCCTGTTTGGCTTCACCAGGTGGCTGATTATCTAAGGGTGATGGTAATGAACCATTATTTGGCCTAGAATTCCATACTCTAGGCTGTCTTTGAGGATTACTATTATTTCCACCACTATTATTGAAATTATTGTTGTTATTGTATCCTCTGTCAGGATAATTTGGTCTATCATTGGAATAATTTCTATTCTGATTTGACTGGGAATAGAAACTTTGATTTCTCAAATGTGTCACTTCTGTGGTGAGTTTTCTCAGTTGAGCAGAAATTTCTTTAATTTCCTCCTTCTCTTCTTGAGCTTTGGCTACTACATTCTCACTTTGAGGCTTGAAGAAAGAGGATCCATGGTTATTGTTAGACAGATCAACACCCTAAGGTGTCTGAATTTGTGCAGGATATTGTGGAGTTTGGCCATTCCCATTAGGAGGTGGCATGATACTTAATGGAGGTACTTGCAAGGGTGCAGGCATGACTGGTGGAGGTATCATAGCTCCATTAGGATATTGTGCAGGATATGATGCAGAATATGATGCAGGATATTGTGGATACATGCCAAGCAGTGTAGGGAATGCAATATTTGGAGTAGGAGCTGGGACTAGCTACTGATTTACTTTGATAGCTTCTTGAAAGGCTCCTGTCAAGGTAGTTATCTCAAGATGTGTTCTCCTGATGAACATAGAAGTCAATGGATCCAGGGCTAAATAATAGATACTCCTAGCAGAAGCATCTACTAGTACATATGGAGCAACTAACTTGGATAGCATTTTCTGGAACCTAGCATTAAAATTGGCAATAGGTTCATTCTCGAATCTTTTGATTGTAGCAAACATGTGGTAATTCATAGATGGATCAATAGGAACCTTGAACCTATCAAGAAAGGCTTTCTCGAGGACAGGCCATGAACCAACAGAAGCTTGACCAAGACTAATAAACCAATTATAAACCTCTTCCCCTAAGGAAAAAGGAAATAATCTGCATACTACATCCTGATGTTCTATTCTGGCTCTGCAACAAGCTTCTTTAAATGTCCTGATATGATCATCAGCATCCTGATAAGGATGATACTTTGGACAAATTTTGTCTAGATTCTTTGGCAACTCATGATATGCATTGAAGGTTAAAGGTGATTCTGCTACAAAGAAAGACATTGTGACTGGAGGAGGTTGAGTCGGTGGTACAGCTGGCTAAGGTTGGACTTGGGGTTGAGGTTGAATAGGAGGTGTCACAGATATCCCAGAAGGTACTTGCAAACCAACAGGAGTTACAGGAGGAGGTTCTGGTGAAGCTCCTTATGCACTGGACCCGGGAGTATGATGGATGTCTACAGTTCTAGGTCTAAAATCTCTAACAGGCAATTCTTCAAAGATTCCACTAGATCTAGACCTGGTATTTATCCTATGAGCCAGGATTTCTCAATTTTGAGGCAAATTGGCTGAAACTAACTGGATGATCGTAAATATTGAATGAATTTCACTAGTTGAGACAATATTTATGGTCGGATGACTGATCGGACTGAATATTTATGAAATATTTGCAAAGATACTGCAAATATGAAAGGATATTTGAGGTATAATGACTCTTACCACAAGATATCAAGTTTCTAAAGCCAAAATTCTTCAAAGCTTGAATAGATTTACTTAACGTTGGCTGATATTTGTGAATTCATGATGATCTACTATAAAGCTTCCAATATTTATGACTAATTTCAGGAACTTTACACATAATGAACATCTACAAGCTTGCTATAGTAAATATTTGAGCAATATTTGAAATTCACGAATACACTGGGGTTACCTTACTCTCTGCATCATCAAACCTAAAAATAATGATGATGAGCATCCACGTTCAGATAAAGGCCCTCCTTCTAGCGCTAATTTATGTTGGTCATGATGTTAGTCATAAACAAGCATAGAATAAAAGTACACATTAACCTTTATTCATCCTGAAAGATACGATGAATTCAGAGAATTCATGATCCCAAGTCTCTGGTGATTAGGTCTTAATCTTCTGACGTTACTCAGAGGTTGATGTGTGTTGCTGTTTCCATTTTGGGGCCTTACGTAAAATTTATCATCATAACATTGTTTCTGCAAAGATTCTTCATAGAGAGGTCATTTTATACAGTTGCTTAATCAAATGATGTAGGGATATTCAAATCTTTGCATGATATTTACCAATTATACATGCTTTATCTCTAAATATGCTAAATATTTGCAATTATCTACTAGATATCTGCATATTTTGTGTTATTTTCTTAAGATTATCAGTTATTTGCAATTGTGATAGTGAAACGCTCTGAAATTTAAAAGAAATTGAAAGAAATACTTCAAATTAAAGTTGAACCTTTAGCTATTGAACCACATGTACATCAGATACAGTCATGAAGAGAAGAAAACCAAACCATATGTTCACCAGGACATTCCACAGCTAGATACAGTTGATGCTAACTTCAAAGGAATTTGTATGAAAGCAACATATGCAAGTAGACATGCACTCTAAGGGACGCAGCAAATCACAGCATCTATCCAGAATTCACACATTGATTACTCAAGATTTACTATGAATTGTAATCAAACAAGTCTTCTCATTCATTAGGTATGCAAAGATATAGATGTATACAAAAGCTTTGAAATAAGCCCTGAATACTTCAGCAGATAGATTTCAATTAAGTTTCGAATATTAGAAAAGAGGCATTCCAGTACCTTTTATAGAACAAGGTGAGGAATCTGTTACAAAAGATCAATGATCTTGATTTGTCTATGAATATCCACGGTCAAGATTTCTCTTTGACTATGTCAACCTTACAAAATGGCACAAGTTGCCAGCTGGCAACTATCTAAAAAAATTTATTTCCACTAAGTATCTGATGCTGATATTTACATTATGCTGCATCATCATCTACCTTATCTGATTCATGTGCATCATCATCATGTGCATCGCTTCCCAAACTTTCATCATCCTGATGATGATGACTTCGCATATGAGGCTGCATGCTGCTCTGGATCTGTTCATATACCTGCACAATTTTATCTACTTCTCCATCATCCTGAGTCTTTGCTTTGATGATGGTGTGCTTGTGTGCCTCATATTTGTGTCTACTGCTATCTAGTTTGTCTTTCCTGTCTTGCAGCGTCTCATTGTATTTTTCCATCTTGACTTTGATTCTCATTATTTTGTCTATGACTTCTTCTGTCAAGTGGGCAAGTGGATCATTAGCTACTGATTGGAAGTTGCCGTGTAAAGCTTTGATGGCAAACTCTTCATCTTGATTTTCTATTTTCCCTTCCACTTTTCCTTCTAGTGTTTCCAATATTTCTGCCTCAATAGACATTAAATCATGCAACTTCATGCTGATATCTCTCAGTTTATTATTGCATCTTTTGACTACTCCACATTCAAATTGAATGTCCTTATACCATATATCAACCAACAAGGCAGTATTACTGTTCAATACCTGCTTGTTGATAAGCAACTGAGGATCTATCCTCCTTATTTCTCCCAGGATGTCCAATATCTTTTCCCATCTCTAAGACCTTTTACCTGTCTACATCTGTAATTTATCTACCTTTGACCTGGAGTCACTGAGAGTATTCCACCTCCTCAAAGAGGCCTTTACCACTTCCTCCGCATCACCCAATGTGGATGACATCCATCTCCTTAGTACAGATGCCTCATGTTTCATGAGGTCTAATTTATTCACCTCCTCTTGAGAAATTGCAGTCAATGGGACTGCATGTTCAGTTGAAGTATCTTCAGTATTGGTCAGCCTTCCTATGTAGGCATGCAACTGAGCAATGTGCTCTTTGTGTTGCTTATTTTTCTCCTTCTCTCTTTTCACCTTTTGAATTAAAGAATCAATAATATCCTTGCCCTCTTGACCCTCTTGGTCTTCATTGGCAAATCCTAAGTCCACTGTGCTGATCTGGAACTCATCTAAGGTAATTTTACCTTTTTCTTTCTCCACAATAGGTACTGCAATCTATGTAGTCCTTCTCCTAGTTGTTGGATCTCTTTTGATGGCCAAAGTCATTTTGGCCTTCCTCTTAGGTTTTATTATATCCTTAGTAAATAAGGTAGATACATCAAATTCTTGAATTTCAAATTCTACCTCTGCATTTACCTCTTTCTCCAACCATGGAGGTACCTGATCATGTTTCTCTGCATCATCATGATGTTCACCTTTATCCCCTATTTCCTTCAGCAGATGTGATGGAGAAGGTGATTTCCTTAATTCTTCTTAATGATGCTCACTTTGATGTTGATCATGTGGCACATCTTCCTGTCGAGGAACTTCTTTCTCTGAAGGAGCATCTTCCTGAGGTGGAGGATCCTGTGATGTATCTATATGCTGATCATGATCCTTTTCTGTCATTACCTCATCCTCCTTTTGTTTTTCCTCCTGCTGAGGAACATTCTCAGTTGTGGATAATTGGGAAGTCTCCTTAAGTGCTGGTGCTAGTTCTATAATCACAATTTGTTCTGCACCTGTGCTACTTATTTCTTAAACCTTGGTAGCAGGATCTTCTACCACATCTTTTTCATCAGCCTTCCTTTCATGAACCTCTACTATAGCAAGTTCCACTGATGCATCTTGTGCGCTTGGTTGGCTTATTTCTAAAGCATGGCCTTCTGGTTTTGCCATCTTCACTTCTTCTGCTGGTTCCCCTTTGTCAGGTGATCTTGTTGGATGTTCAGGATTCACATCCTGTTTCTCTGTTATGTCTATCACTGCAGGATTTGTCACCTCTGCAATCAGTGTATCTAGCCCCATTTCTTGGGCTATCTACTCTAGGCTCTTTTCTTTCTCAGTTTCCACTTGCTTCATCTCCTCCAGTATAGTTTGAACTAGTGGAGTCTTGTGAAGGATCATGTGCGTACTTGCAGCAAGGGTTTCCATCTTCTGTGAAGCCACTTCCTGCACAACTTCATCATCAGACAAATTTATTGTCTTGTCTAGCGAGATGTGACCTTCTACTTGTGTCTGGGAGTTTTCTGTCATCTGCTCTTCTGCGAGCTCGGTCTTAAACTTGACTATGGTAGGAAGTGGAACATTGTGCTAAAGTTCCTTATGCACTTCACTACCTACCCCTTGTAACAATGTAGGGGGTTGTCTTATTTCACCTCTCATGGAGGTTCTTTGTTTCTTAGGTGGAGTAGACACCACCACCTATGGAGACCTCTTCTTCCTTTTGAATAATAAAGGAGCCTCTTCTTCTTCAGGCTCTTCCTCCATGAGGATATCCTCTTCATTTGGTTTCCTTGAGGATTGACCCTCTTCATGGGTCTTAGTAGTTCCAGCCTCTATTGTCTTTCCTTTCTTGGAGTTTTGTTTTCTTGTCCATGGAGGTGATGCGGATCCTAATCCTGATCCTGATGCTGATGCTGTTGCCTCCTCAGCTATGAATACTACCCATTCAATAATAACCCCTTTAGGTTCATTATCTACTTTCTTGCCCCTTAGGGGTCTTTTCCTCTGTTATTGTTGTGAAGGGAGCCTATCTCCCTTAGACTTTCTTTTCTCATTTATGAAATCATCATACTCCCCATCAAGAATCTCCTGCCCCTTCTTTTTGTTGTCCACAGTGATGGCAACACCTTTCTTCTTCAAAGCCTCTATTTGTTCATCAACCCAAGCTTGGGTTAGCTGTATGGTCCTGGCAATGAAGGGGTCCAAGGATATGTCCTCTTGTATGGTGAGGTCAGGTGCAGAGATGGTATCATTATATATTTTCTTCTACTCATACTCATCTGCAATTATCCTGCCATCATCTTTCTTCAATTATTGATGGATGGGGATGCAATCAAAGGTTCTGATTTGATTCAATGTTAGCCTTTGATATCTTCTTCTTCTTGCTTCTGCTTCATCTTCAATGTCAGCCCAGAAGTCTTCTAGGTGCCTCTGATGAATAGGCTTTCCTATTATTTTCTGCATCCTGCCGTAAGGATCATATGGTCTTATTAGTGGGAAAGGCTGCAACTTCATTTGATTCAGGGTGACCATCACCTTCTTTATGTTCTCTGAATCAGGACACATGTACCAGCCAATGGTGACTAGAAACAAAATTGGTGGCAACTTCCTTGCATCCTTGTATGTTTTTATCATTATGGAGCTCTGCCTTACAAACTCCATAAGTATCACTGCATCAGTGGGATACCTTGGCAGCATGAGGGGAGGTCCTTCAAAACCCTCAATCCTCATGTAGGAAAATGTGGCAAATTGTATATACCAGGCTCCATGCCTATATATTATTTCTTGAGCCTCCATGCTCAATCTTTTTATTCTATCCTCCTCCATGGTTCTGACCAGATGCATATAAAATGCATCATTTACCAGTTTGTAATCTTGGAGGTAATTGGCTCTTTGCAGCTGGGGATGATGATCCCAAATGTGCACAGCATTAACTGTGCCTGTAAGCTTTCCATCTGTAACTAGTGCATCAAATGTGCCTTTATAAGCACAAGAGTAAAAAATGTATGATGTCATATAGAAAGCACAATTTGAACCTCCTAGGTTCATCAGCTGCTCATGCAGAGCATCACTTATTAGCTGGCCCCACAATGGCTTGATATCTGAGTATATGCACATCATGATCACACCATACATCCAATCCTTAAAACTACCAGCATCAGGCTGGCCTGTGACTCTACTCAGTAGTGCAATCATGTACTGGTACTCTTCACTAAAATCATATTTGAATAAGTGCACAGTAAGTTTGGCGGCTGCAGGATATGTGTTGTTCTCAGCCCTCCATTGGTACATATTCTTCCTGGCTTGTTTCTTGTTATTCTCATATTCTCTCTCTAATTTCTTCAGGTCCACACTATTGACCTTCTTGCCCAATGGCAGTCCAAATGTCCTAGAAAGACCTTTGATGGATAGGTCTGCATATATCCTCCCATGCTTCATTACTTGTCGGGTCTCTGGATTGTAGTTCCGGGCACACTCGATAACCAGCTCCGGGGATTCCATAGAGTACGGGAAACCGGCGGCATTCCACATTCCAGACACGAATACAACATCCGGCACAGGACTTTTGTTCTTCTCATCATTTAGCTTAGCTGACCAGGCCTCCAAATTGGTATTCCCCTGATGGGTAGCTGTAATTGCACCATATTTGAACAGGACACCCCTCTGGGATGAAAACATAGGCTTACTGAATTCAGCCTCACACTTAGCCAACCTCTTGTCAGCCATGGATGCCTGCAATTAACAAAATCTTGTCTTACAATGGGTTCTCACATGCATGCATATAGCAATTAACTCTACTAATCATCATGCCTACTGTATCCATTCAACATTAACTAATCATGTGGATGCATAAACCAGAACTTCAGATTAACAACCCATACCTGATTATCACAGAAACAACATGATGAGGGTTTCATTTACTTGCTTGGATATGAAAATCTCCTTTTATACTAGTGGACTTCTAAAAAAATGCTCTTAATTCTGCTGATTATCACGCACTTCCTCTAGTCTGTGAGCTCGATTTGTACAACTATCACCTGTATGAGGATATGGAAGCTGGTGCTCTGTAAAAACAATTTCTTCGCAAGGTAAATGTAAAAATGATGTTAGATTTACCTTTTAACCTTGCAATTAGGGTGAAATTAGGGCAAACCCTGACAGATTGGATCTTATTCGTTGATTTTCTGCATGGAAAGTTAGGATCTCACCAGGTGTTTCATTGGGTTTAATGATCGATAGGAAATACCTGCCACCTTGGCATGCATTTAATGTTAAGGGCGGCAAGGGGAGTGGGGTGATATCTAAACGGCAGGATGATATTTGAAAATATCGGGTGATGTTTAGATAATGAGTGATGTTCGCGCCATAAGGTTGTGTTTTAAATGTCAGGAGGATATTAGAAAATATCGAGTGATGTTTAGATAATGATGACCGAAGTCATCCTTACTTCCTCTCGAGATATCGGGATGATGTCATCTAGATATTCATTTATTATATCGCTAAGGCATGATGACATCATCATCATGTTATGGGAACAAGATCATGTTTACAAAATATCCTGCCGAGAGGTAAACGTGATGCTGGTGTCATCGTCATATCACTTTTTCATTTATCGGACTTGAATGACATCATCATGATATTGGCTTAGGGGATATTTCGCGGTAGGAGGATATTAGGAAATATCGGGTTACATTAAAAAAATGATCCTCGCGAAATGCATAAGGCCGCCGATGGGTAAAGGCTACTATCACCTAAAATTGACGTCCGGATATTCGGACCGCATGATTTATCAGGTGATAAATTAGATCAGGGTGATCTTTTGAAATATGACTGATGTTATGAAATATGATCCTCCCCTTGGAAATATCAGGTTTGACTCAAACTTTGACCATTCATAACTTTCACATCCTAATGAATATCAGGGTGATGTAAAAGGCAAACCTGCATGTAATTTGATACTTTTTCTAAATATGAGGTTATTGGAATGAAATACAAACTTTGACAAATTGACCTCATGATGATGCCCTACTCAGCCTTTCTTGCATGATGATCTGCATGACTTACTTTTGCCAAACTGCCAGAAAGCACAGAACAAGCCAAACAAAAGTTGGGTCCCTGTTTTGCCAAGTCAAAATGGGGCGTGTTGTGTAATCACACAACAATTAGTAATTGAGACAATGAGAGGGGAGAAGAAGGAATTCAAGTGGACTACATGGGATGATAGGGGATTTGAGTTGTTGAAGAAGAAAGTAATAGAATAGCTAGTAGTGGCCTTGCCAAGATTCAATAAGATATTCCAAGTGGATTGTGATGCAAGTGGGAATGTAATTGGGGTGGTATTAAGCCAAGAAGGAAAAGGTCAATAGATTATTTTAGTGAGAAGTGGAATGATGCTAGAAAGTGGTATTCAATCTCTGACCAAGAATTTTATGCCATAATACAAGTGCTAAAGAAGTGGATACATTACCTATTTCCTAAAGAGTTTGTGTTGTACATTGATCATCAAGCACTACAGTACTTGAACAATCAAAGTAAATAAAGCTAGAAACTATGTAGTGGGTAGAATTCATGTAGAGTTACACTTTTCTACTAAAACATAGGAGTGGTAAGTCAAAAAAGGTTGTTAATGAATTAAGTAGAAGATAAAATTGACTAACAGAAATGAGGTAGAAGTAGTTGGTTTTGAGGAGTTAAAACATTTGTATGAGGTTGATCTTAATTTTGAGAAGGCATGGAAGGCATGCAAAGAGCTAGTAAGTGGTTGGATTACTTGATTTAAAATGAGATGTTATTCAAAGGAAGCCAATTATGTATACCTAGAATCTCAATGAGAGAATGTGATCAAAGAGAAGCATTACAAAGGTTTGGCTAGACATTTTGGGATAGATAAGATAGTTGCCTCGATTAATGAGAACTATTTTTGGTCACAAATATATAAGGATGTGAGGAAATTTATGTTGCAAGTATGAGCAGTAAGTGTTGTCATTGATGTCAACACCTAAGGTCAACATCTAAGGAAATTATTTGAATGAGTTTGAGCAAGTGTCTGAGAAGAACAACGCAGTGTTTTGCTCTGCATATCCTGTAGATTGAATATCTTTGTCTACGGTTTGAAATTTATGTTAAGGGATGTCTATAGTTTCTATCTTTCATGTTTGAGCCTTTGGTGTGAAGATTTGAGCGAGTTCTGTTCACCAGAGTAAAAACTATTTTTCTGTGTATTTAATGGTGATAGGGAGAATGTATTTTGCTCCGCATTTCTTTGTATTTAAGTTTTACAGTTTGCAGTCTTGGAATTAAGTTTGTAATGATGTTATGTGCCTTCATTCGAAATGGTTCCTGATTTGGTGCTCCACAAGTGATCTTTCCTTTATGACAGTGGTTGACAGTAATGTTTAAGTGCTCTGGTTTGAAGAATCTTATGGATAGAATGTTTGAGGGTTGTGCGGAAGTTCTTGGTGATTGTAACATGCTTGTGGATGTCTCTAGATCATGTTCCTACCTTTTGATTGGTCCACAAAGTGTAATCTAGATTATGCATGAAGCGTGTTCCTAAAGGTCTTAGTGTTAACACCAGTTTTAGCTGACTTGGTTGTTTTCACTACTTGCAGTTATGCTTTGAAGTTTGTAAAGTGTGTTGTTGTGTGGAAGATTGCATTTGATTCCTAGCTAAGGATTAGTGTGGTTTGCATTCATTCTTTTCTTTCACAAATCTATTTAGGTCCAGACCTATTCTAATGTATGTGCATATGCTGACCTTTGAGATTGTTCCAATGGTTGATGATTGTAATGTCAAACTTGATGTTCATTCCAAGGTTGATGAATTGTATAAATACATGTAATAAAGTCATGAATGATTGATGAGGATGAGAAGATGCAAAGATAAGTACAAAGTGAAAAGCAAAGCAGAGCAGAGGAAACTTATTGCACTTTAATGGAACTGAACCTTGGCATAGTGTAGATGCTACTATCTCAGTTCACCAATTCTAGCAGTGAGCCACCCATTGGCAGTGAGCCACCCCATTGGCAGTGAGCCCCTTCTCTTGGTAGTGAGCCGCTTCTTTTGTAGTGAGAATTCTAGGAAGTGAGCCTCTGGTAGTGAGTGGTGTAGGAGCACCTACCTGACAGCTGGCCTCCATGAGGCAGTTAGTTTGTTTTAGGTCTGGTTAATGTTTCCAAGAAGGTCTGATAAGACCAATGCATGTAATAAGGTCATGTTGACCATACTTTGCTATTTTTAGCTAGGTTGTTAGGACAGCTGTTATGCTATATGTCCGGTTGGAACCTCCCAGCCACCTGGAGAGATTTCCCAGCCGCTTGGAGTCAGGTCGGTAGTACTCGCAGGAGATCCTATTTATGCATTAGGATCGGTTGATTTTAGATATTGCATTGAAAAGGAGAGACAGAGTGAGGCAGAGGGAGAGACGGAGCATTGTATTGCATCTTTTGAAATCAATAAAGATCCTGTTTGTGTTCATTTTTTGTTTGATCTCCATTGTGAAATCGAGTTGCTGTTCTGGTGGTTGCATGGATTCGCTGATCCATTCCACCGGTTGATTCGTCGAATCAGTGGAATGGCTATGTACAGTAGGTTAGGATTTAGCTTGCATTTTCTGTTTGTTAGCATGCAGGTGTGCAGGATCGCAATCAAGAGGTGTTGAGAACCCTAGCATGGGTATGTGCTAGGTCGTGCTGATAGTTAGAGTCTGGAAGATTGCCCTGAAAGTAGATCAGGTCATCTCAGGAGGTTCGGCGGATTGAAAATTCGCTAAGGTTGGAAATTCGTCACAACGGCATCATCAGGATATTTCTGTGTATATCCTGCAGTTACCTCGGGCGTCATCCGAGTAGATGGAGGTGAGCATGATGCAATCGTTTGCATAAGGTGAATGTGCATTGGGGTGATCATCATCAGGTGTTGCCGAGGAGGAGCGTATCGGCATAAGGTAGAAGATCGGGTTGATAAAACCATCGCGGGCCGATAATGTTATGTTTGGCCGACAGCAGGATATTGAAGGAGCTGCGTGTGACGTCATCGTCATCAGGATAATCGTCATCAGGATATCGGGGTGACGTAAGCATCAAAGGAAAGGTGCGTGAAGTTGTCGTCATCAGGATATATGGAGGGAACCGGATATTTTATATCCTGCTGATGAATATGATGTTGAACATCATGATGTTGCAGAAAGCGTTTGGCGGTGAGATGAACAGTAAACATCAGGAGGATGTTTGCGCTTGCCGAATGTGATGATGCTGCCGATAGTCGGATATGATGATGCTGCTGACAGGCGAAGGGTTGAAGGTTTGTCTGCAGGAGGATATCGGTCGGCAAGAGAAAATATGATGATGCTGACAATGTTAACAGAAAATATGATGATGATGAAGGGTTGCGGACATACATGCTGTATGTCAAGGTTATAGTGTGGATGCCTCTGCATCATAGTGGTATCAGAGCTCAGCAAAAGGTCTGGGCTGTTGTGTGTTGATTCTGTCACCGAAAGGACAGAGGTAGAGGAGTGAGAGGTTGACAAAATGCCTCCGAAAGGTAGTGGTACTGCACGGGAATTGCAAGAGATGAAGGAAAAACATGCCAGAGAGATGAGGAAGATGAAGGAGCTTGCTGAAGCACTTCAAGCCAGGCTTGTAGCCCTGGAAAAGAACAAAAAGAGGGAAGTGGACGACAGTGAGTCTGAAGAAGATGAAGATGCTGTTGAAGAGTATGAAGAGGTAGCTGAAGATCTGGATGCTGAAGACCAGAGATTTACAAAACTGTTAAAGGCAGTACAGAGTGATAAACCTAAGGTAAAGGTTGATGTTTCCAAGTATAATGGAAGTTTGAATGAAGATGAGTTACTGGATTGGATTGCTGCACTTGATAATCACTTTGAATGTGAAGATGTTGCTGAGGATCAGAAGGTAAAGATTGCAAAGACCAAGTTAGGAGGTCATGCTTTGGTATGGTGGGATTATGTACAATCTGAGAGAAGGAAACAAGGAAAGTCAAAGATCACTTCATGGGATAAAATGGTAGCAAGGATCAAAGGTAAATTCTTGCCCAGGGATTATGAAATTCAGATGTTTACGAAGCTGCAATTTTTAAGGCAGAAGGAAATGGATGTGAAGGCATATACTGAGGAGTTTTATAAGTTGAGTATGAGATCTGGTCATCATGAGAATGAGGTAGAAAAGGTGGCTAGGTACTTGGCTGGTTTGAGATTGAACATACAGGATGAGTTAGTTTTAGCTAACCCTAAGAGTGTGGAGGATTGTTACCAAATGGCAATCAGGATTGAAGAAAAGATGAATAGGAGACAAGATAAGTCCATGAGAGGAAGAGGCAGCAATATGAGGGGAAGAGGATTAGCCCCTACAACAAGGCAAACCAATGAGGGTCAAGAAGACACTGGTAAAGGGCAGGGACAGTCTGATTTCAGAGGTGGATGGAAAGGTAATACAGGCAGATTTGGAGGTGGTAGAGGTTCTACTACATTTTCAGGAAAGTGTTACACCTGTGGTGAGTTTGGTCATCCATTTTTCAAATGTCCAGAAAGCAAAGGTTCATCATCCAGAAATGATAGAACGAATGACAAGAAAGTACAACTTGTGCAAGAAGAGAAAGTAGAGCAAAGTGTGCAAAGTTCAAACACTTATCAAGATAGAGTTCCTGATGGTTATGGATATCCTGAGGAGGGAGAAGCATTGATGCTTAGGAGAACTAGTTTGCAGACATCAAGGGATATGATGCAAAGAAGAGCTCTTTTCAAGACCACATGCAAGAGTAAAGGTAAGGTATGTAAGGTTGTCATTGATACTGGTTCAACGAACAACATGGTATCTCAGGAAATGGTGGATAAACTGAATTTGGAAAAGATTCCACACCAACACCCTTACAAGGCATCTTGGGTGAGTGATAGTCAATCACTTTTTGTATATGAACAGGCATATGTTGATTTTCAGATTGGAGCATATCATGATAGAGTTTTGTGTGACATTTTGCCCATGGAATGTTGTCACCTACTGTTGGGTAGACCATGGCAATTTGATAGAAGGGTACTGTATGATGGGTATGCTAATACCTACACCATCAAGAAAGATGGGAAAACTATTCGGTTGATGCCATTGCAGGCAAATGCTGCAGCACAGGGGGCAGCCCAAATCATTTTAGTGGGAACGAAGGAGTTTGTGCAGAAGCCTATAGGAGTAGGCATAAAGGCAGTTGAGGACACTGCAGGGAAAGGAGTTGTTAAGGACAATAGGTTGAAGAAAGTTTCAGTTGTGACTGACAGAGGTCAGCAGCAGGTTCAGCAACAGGTTTGCAAACAGCAACCAGTTGAGAGGAATGACAAGGATGTTGTCATAGTTGGGACTATTGTTTGTCCTATAAAGGTTGAAAGAAAGACAGAGTTGAACATTGCAGAAGTTCAAGAGGCAGTTCAGACAGAGGTTCTGGTCAGACAACCTGACAAACACAAGGTATGTGAGAGAAGGGCCTACATTGACAGGCATGAGGATTTACTTGCAAGAAAGCAAGTTACAGTTCAGAAGTCTTGGAGCAGCCAAGAGACAGCAGAGGATAAAGCTGGAACAGGTCAGAACACTGCAAGGGCAAAGTGTAAAGGTGGAGGACTTCCACATCCTAACTCATGGGACATGAGTTCTTTTCTATTGGGGAGTATGGTGCAGGAGCACCTACTTGACAGCTGGCCTCCATGAGGCAGTTAGTTTGTTTTAGGTCTGGTTAATGTTTCCAAGAAGGTCTGATAAGACCAATGCATGTAATAAGGTCATGTTGACCATACTTTGCTATTTTTAGCTAGGTTGTTAGGACAGCTGTTATGCTGTATGTCCGGTTGGAACCTCCCAGCCGCCTGGAGAGATTTCCCAGCCGCTTGGAGTCGGGTCGGTAGTACTCGCAGGAGATCCTATTTATGCATTAGGATAAGTTGATTTTAGATATTGCATTGAAAAGGAGAGACAGAGTGAGGCAGAGGGAGAGACGGAGCATTGTATTACATCTTTTGAAATCAATAAAGATCCTGTTTGTGTTCATTTTCTGTTTGATCTCCATTGTGAAATCGAGTTGTTGTTCTGGTGGTTGCATGGATTCGCTGATCCATTCCACCGGTTAATTCGTCGAATCGGTGGAATGGCTATGTACAGTAGGTTAGGATTTAGCTTGCATTTTCTGTTTGTTAGCATGCAGGTGTGCAGGATCGCAATCAAGAGGTGTTGAGAACCCTAGCATGGGTATGTGCTAGGTCGTGCTGATTGTTAGAGTCTGGAAGATCGCCCTGAAAGTAGATCGGGTCATCTCAGGAGGTTCAGCGGATTGAAAATTCGCTAAGGTTGGAAATTCGTCACAACGGCATCATCAGGATATTTCTGTGTATATCCTGCAGTTACTTCGGGCGTCATCCGAGTAGATGGAGGTGAGCATGATGCAATCATTTGCATAAGGTGAATGTGCATTGGGGTGATCATCATCAGGTGTTGCCGAGGAGGAGCGTATCAGCATAAGGTAGAAGATCGGGTTGATAAAACCATCGCGGGCTGATAATGTTATGTTTGGCCGACAGCAGGATATTGAAGGAGCTACGTGTGACGTCATCATCATCAGGATAATCGTCATCAGGATATTGGGGTGACGTAAGCATCGAAGGAAAGGTGCGTGAAGTTGTCATCATCAGGATATATGGAGGGAACTGGATATTTTATATCCTGCTGATGAACATGATGTTGAACATCATGATGCTGTAGAAAGCGTTTGGCGGTGAGATGAACAATAAACATCAGGAGGATGTTTGCGCTTGCCGAATGTGATGATGCTGCCGATAGTCGGATATGATGATGCTGCTGACAGGCGAAGGGTTAAAGGTTTGTCTGCAGGAGGATATCGGTCGGCAAGAGAAAATATGATGATGCTGACAATGTTAACAGAAAATATGATGATGATGAAGGGTTGCAGACATACATGCTGTATGTCAAGGTTATAGTGTGGATGCCTCTGCATCAGTGAGCCTTATTGTAAATTTTGATATATCATTTATATTGTTAGATAACACTCACTGTGGTTTTTCCCTCATTGGGTTTTCCACGTAAAAATCTAGTGTCTCATGTATTAAATGTGTGAATGTGTTCAAGTTTCTGATTATATGCTTTCATGGTTAAATCATAATTAAGTGGCTAATGTGTTGATGTTTGAAAGAAGTTATGTTTTTACTACAACTAATTCACCCCCCCTCTCAGTTGTCTTGTGCATTTCAACAATTTATTCAAGGTTGTAGGACTTACCAAGTTTCCAAAGGAAATAGTTAGAATGTTGGGATATATCAACCACTATTAGTGTTATAGAAGCCATGGTAGGACATAAGTATGGATTTTATATTGGGAGTGCCAAGGACACAAAGGGTAAATGATTCCATTATGGTAGAAGTAGATAGGTTTTCCAAGATTGTGCACTTGATTCCATGTAAGAAAAGCAATGATGTGGTATACATAGTGGATTTATTTTTTAGAGAGGTACTAAGATTTCATGGTTTGTTGAATATCATAGTTTTAGATAGAGACACTAAGTTTGTGGGATACTTTTGGAGGACCTTATGGAAGAAGATGAAAATAGAATTGAATTTCAACTCAACATACCATATACAAATAGATGGGTAGACATAAGTAGTGAACAAGAGCTTGGGAAACCTTCTTGGTTGGAGAAAAGGAAAGAAATTGGGGCATGGTCTTATCACAAGTAGAGTTTGCATACAATAATTTAGTAAATAGGAGTACTGGAAAGACACCATTTTAGATTGTGAATGGTAGTATCCCAAATAATATCAAAATTAAGGGACACTATCAAGGAAGACAAGAGGAGTGCAAAGGTAGAGGAGTTCATTGAACACATGAAGAAGGTACATGTGGAGGTTAGGAGCCACTTGGCGAAGATGAATGATAAGTACAAGAAAGAAGATGAAAAAACTAAAAGACACAAAGATTTTGTGGTAGGAGATTAAGTGATGTATACCTCAAAAAGGAAAGGTTTCCATTCAGAATATATAATAAACTAAGGATGAATAGGTTTGGTCCTTGTAAAATTAAAATATTGTTTGACTCAAGAAATGTGTTTGAGGTAGAGATAGTAATATTCAATATTGCATACTTGCATCAACATCATGAGGGGGACTCAAAAGGAAGTAGTACAGAGGATCTTGGGAAAATTCCCCTACTGCCACATCCAAAAGAAGAAATTGAGGAAATACTAGATAGTAGAATTGGGAAAAGCACTAGGAATAGGTAATATGAGTATTTGGTGAAATGGAGAGGAAGTCTAGAAGAAGACTCAAGTTGGATTTCTAGGGTTGAGGTAAACTGACTAGGTTTCCCTCTAGTATTTGGAGAGAGAGGGACTCACTTTTCAATTTACCCAAAGTGTCTGATGCAGGAGCATCCTTAGGGAAATAAGAGCAATCCTGCATCACCAACATTCACTTGGTTTTTTTATTTGTAGTTTTGATTCACCAACCAATTGTAGAAGAAGTCACTGCATTTTGCATTTGAGTCTTGAAATTTTGGTATAACATTCTAGAGGAGTATTTGGAGGGCATATCCACATTTGAGGAAAATTGGACTCATGTAATGAATTATTTAGATTTGTGAAGTTATATCAGACTGGAAGACTGTCACAGTTGTAAAGTTATTATTAATTCCCCAATCAATTGTATAGAGGATCTTGGGCAAAATGCCCTATTGCCATAGCCAAAGGAAGAAATTGATTCACCAATCAATTGTAGAAGACATAATCTGCTAATAAAAATAAGGGTAGAAGTAGTTGGTTTTGAAAACTTAAAACATTTGTATGAGGTTGATCCTAATTTTTCAAAGGCATGGAAGGCATGTGTAAAGAGCCAATAAGCATGGACAAAAGTAAGTGGTTGGATTACTTGATTTAAAATGAGATGTTATTCAAAGGAAGCCAATTTTGTATACCTAGAATCTCTATGAGAGAATTTGATCAAAGAGAAGTATTACAGAGGTTTGGCTAGACATTTTGGGATAGATAAGATAGTTGCCTCAATTAATGAGAACTATTTTTGGTCACAAATATAAGAATGTGTGGAAATTTGTAAAAGGTTGTAGGACTTACCAAGTTTCCTAAGGAAACAATTAGAATGTTGGTCTATATCAATCACTATTGGTCTTGTAGAAGCCATGGTAGGACATAAGTATGGATTTTGTATTGGGACTAACAAGGACACAAAGGGGAATGATATCATCATGGTAGTAGTAGATAGGTTTTCCAAGATGGCTCACTTCATTCTATATAAGAAAAGCAATGATGCGGTATAGATAGTGGATTTATTTTTTAGAGAGGTAGTAAGACTGAATGGTTTGTTGAAGAACATAGGTTCAGATAGAGACACTAAGTTTGTAGGACACTTTTGGAGGACCTTGTGGAATAAGATGAAAATATAATTGAATTTTAGCTCAATATACCATCTACAATAGATGGGTAGACATAAGTAGTGAATAGAATCTTGGGAAACCTACTAAGATGATTGGTTAGAGAAAAGGCAAGAAATTGGGGCATGGTCTTATCACAAGCATAGTTTTCATACAATAATTTAGTATATGTGAGTACTGGAAAGACACCATTTCATATTGCAAATGGTAGTAGCCCAAAGAATGTATCAAAATTTAGAGATATTAGCAAGGAAGATAAGAGGAGTGCAAAGGTAGAGGAGTTTGTTGAACACATGAAGAAGGTACGTGTGGAGGTTAGGAACCACTTGGAGAAGATGGATGATAAGTACAAGAAAGAAGATGACAAAGCCAGAAGACACAAATATTTTGTGGTAGCAAATTAAGTGATGTATACCTAAAAAAGGAAAGGTTTCCATTCGAAACATATAATAAACTATGGATGAAGAAGTTTGGTCCTTGTAATATTGAAAAGAGGTTTGAATCAAGAAATACATTTGACGTAGAGCTACCAGTATTTAATATTATAGAATTGTATCAGTATCATGAGGGGTACTCAAAAACAAGTAGAATAGAGGAGCTTGGGCAAAACCCCCTACCACCATAACCAAAAGAAGAAAATTAAGGAAATATTAGATAGTAGAATTCAGAAAATCACTAGGAATAGGCAATATGAAGAGTATTTGGTGAAATGGAGCGGAAGACCAGAAGAAGACTCAAGTTGGATTTCTAGGGATGAGGTAAACTGACTAGGTTTCCCTCTAGTCTCTAGAAAGAGGACTCACTTTTCAATTTACCCAGGGTGTCTGATATAGGAGCATATTTGATGAAATCAAAGAAATCTTGCATCACCAATGTTCACTTGGTTTGTTTATTTGTAGTTTTGATTCACTAGTCAATTGTAGAAGTCATCGCATTTTGCATTTGAGTCTTACAGTTTCAATATAACATTCTAGAGGAGTATTTGGAGGTCATACGTTTGAGGAGAATTGGATTCATATAATGAATTAGTTGGATTTGTGAAGTTTATTAGATTGGCAAACTGTCAAAGTTACGAAGTTACTATTGATGCTAGAGAATTTGAAGTTTCTATCAATCAAGGAAGACATGTGAAGACTTATTGGACCCATGGAAACAAACATTGGGCACCACATAGATTTCTTTTTCATTGTTTTTGTTTGGTTCATAGAATTAGATTGCATTAGCCAACTACACATTTTAGGGAGTATTAAACTTTATGCCACCTTACGACTAACGTAGATTATTAAAGAGTTTAGAGATTGATATATTGGTTTTCCATGATTATTTGAAATTATTAGAGGAGGTAGGGAACATTTTAGCTAAGGTTGGAGATCCTAGTGTTAGCATGAGTATGAGGGTTCAGGATGGGATTTGAGGATAAGGATATTGTATGTACTAGTTATCATTTGGTTATGGCCTAGCACTATTGCAATCGATTGTAACTTTTTGGAGAATTTAATAATATAACGAGGAATATTCTAGAGGCTAGATTTTTCCCCCTTTGAGGGTTTTCCTAGGGTATATCTTGTATCATTTTATTGTGAGTTTCTATTTTTTGTGTTTGTTTATTAGTGTTGGTTGCATGACTAGATAGTCCTTCATTGGATCCTCCAACCATGATTGCATTAGCCACTCTTTGTCCAAAGGAGAAAAGAGATACAAATATGTATCCTAGTTCTAGATTATAGGCCTTTGCCTCCTTTTATATGAATTAATAATTGATAGAGATTAAACTTTCTTAATGATGGCTTATCTAGAATAAAAAATAGCTTGGGGAGGTGAACATCCAAGTTAGGTTGGATAGGTTTTTGGTCCGCTTAGTGTGGGGAATGGGATGGATTGCCTTTTCTTCCAATGTCTTTACCTTTTGCAAAGTAAAACCATTGCCTAATTTGGTTGGAAGATCTAAAGGATCCCAAGCCCACTAGGATCCCTTTCAAAACTAAGTTTATGCAATTCAAGCATCCTAACTTTGAGGAGATGCTTACTAAATGGTGGAAGGTAGACATCAAAGGATGCAATTGATATATCCTATAGAAAAAAAGGTGTCATGTTAAGAAAAAATCCTAAAAATGGAATAAGGAGGTAGTGGGGGACATATTTTCTCAAAAAAGTAAGGTATAAGAGGATTTAAGGAATGCTAACACTTGGATAGCCTTGGCTGGATTATCCTTAGAGTTGAAGAATGAAGAGATTCATTTAATGGAAAACCTTAATTGATTCTTAAGGATGGAGGAAATATTTTGGATGTAAAAGTCCATGGTTAAGTGGACGATGGAAGGAGATCGAAACACAAACTTTTCCATCTCTCTACCAACATTAAGAGGCAATTGAATAGAATAGATCAAGTCACTACTCCAGATGGAAGGGTCCTTACTGAACATATTGGTGCAACCCAACAAGAAGTTTTTTTTTCAAGGAGCTACTCTCGTACCCTTTGATAAATGAAAGGGATGTCCAATAATTCCTACTCAATAATATCCCTCAAAATATTTTGGATGAGCACAATGCAACCTCTTGAAACCTATGTCATTAGAAGAAGTTAGGCATACTAGCTTTTCCTTGGGGGCTAGGAAGGCTCCTAGACTAAATGGGTGTCAAGAGAGGTTCTTCCAAAGGTTTTAGCACATTTTGGGTTAGGATGTATGGAAAGTGAGAAAGGAAAGTAGGAAAACTTAGATAATGGAATGTAACTTATCATGCTCACATCCCAAAAGTAAAATACATGTAGTTCTTGGATGACTTATGCTTGATTTCACTTTGCAACATGATATACAAGATTGTCACCAAGGTGATGGCTCAAAGATTGAAACAATGTATCAAATAATATTATTTTAGATGAGTAGAGTGGTTTTCTAGTGGGAAGGTAGATTTTGGAGAGCATAATTATAGTGTATGAGGATATTAACTCTATTATGAATAAAAGGAAGCAGGATATGGTTTTGAAGTTGGATATGATTAAAGATTATGATATAATCTCTTAGACATTCCTCAATTTGATCCTTCAAAGATTTGGGTTTGTTGAAGGATGGTGTAAATTGGTTATAAGTTGCACTACTACTATGAGATACTCAATGTTGATCAAATGACACTCCTATAGAGTTCTTTTGTCACACAACCAGGATTAAGACAAGGTGACCCCCTCTTCCCATTCATTTTTTTTGTCACAGTTAAAGATATGGGCTAAGACTTTAAAGATAAATCCAATAGGGGGAGTCTCTATGGCTTGTAAATATCCTATAGGATTAGTAACACATCTTTAGTTCATAGATTATACACTATTGTTTGGGGAGGCTAGAGTTAGAGAGGCTAGAGCTATCACAAAGGTGCTAGAATGTTACAAAAAGGCAACAGGACAAAAGGTCAACAAAAGCAAGTTTATATTTTATTATTTAGAAGAATTTGGGGTGGAATCCTATAATATTTGTAGAATCCTAGAATTCAATCATGTGACTTTTCCCAACTCTTATCTTGGCAAACCAATTGTGCACAAGAGGGCCTCCTTGAATAATTGGAAGGCCTCAATAGATCAAGAACATAATTAACTCTCCTCTTGGAAGGGAAGGTGGTTGACCTTAGCAAGTTGTATCCTCCTTATTGAAACTTAACCATTTTCAATTTCTATATGTAATATATGTCTTTCAAATTTTAGTATGATTGTCAAAGCTATATTTGGTATAAAAAGAAAATTCTTGTGGAGTGGGACTAAAGATGAGAACATTTTATTTGGTCAAGTGGGATCTCATTTGTAGAGATCAAAAGGAAGGATAACTCATTTTTAGAGAATGTAGAAGGATGAACAAAGTCCTTGGTATGAAATTAATTTGGAGAACGCATTGTGAAAGGAATAGAATTTGGAGTAGAGTATTACAAGTGAAATATAATGATAACAATGAGTATGTTAGAGTTTTTCTCCAATCCTTTGTGTTTTAGGGATCCAATATATGGAACTTCTTAAGAAGTTGTAGATTATTAGTGGCCAAAGATCTTAGGTGGAAGATTAGGAAAGGTTTCCACATCTCCTTTGGAATGTGGCTTCGATAAAGGAGAAACCACTTTGCAAGGAAGAAGAGCTTGCCCAACTAGTTAGGTTTTTTGAGAATGTAGTAGGGACACAATTGGTTGACAATTTAAAGATGGAAAATGCGTGTAAGGAATTGATCCAACTTCCTTTGGAAACCCTAAAATAGAGTGGAGTAATTGAAAGGGTGATGACACTCTTGAGAAAAGTGGCTTGTTCCTTAGATCAATTAGGAGATTCAATTAGTTTGGGGTAGATGTTATTCTAGTTAGGTCTTTGTGCATTTGGCATATGGTTATGTGGCACACTATAATGATCCTATGACTCCATTTCCAATGGTTAGCATATGTGTGATCCATGGATTGTAAAAGTCCAATGCCTTCATGTTGTTGGCTACAAAGGGTCAAGCCTTAACTTGAGATAGATTGAATATATATGGGGTGGGTGGCCCCTCTTGATGTGTATTGTTCCCGTAGGACAAAGAAACCAATTCACACCTTCTTATATCATTCCCCTTTACCAAAAAGTTGTGGGCTTGGGTAATGGAGAAGTGGAACTCCCCCTAGATTTCACCTATAAGTGTTTTAGATCTCATAAAAGGATGGAAATCAACTATTAAAATCCTAGGGCTTAAATTGATTCAGGAGATTTTACTTTCTACGATTATCTAAAATCCCAGGCTTAAAAGAAATAGAAGAATATATGAAGATAAAATTAGGTTAGTGGAAAGCATCTAGGATAAAGTGGCCACTTTTATGTTAGAAATAAGTGAGTGCAACACTCAAAATTTGGGAGGCATTCATTTGAAGGAAATAGGTTGGGTGAATGGTTGGACAAGATTATATTGGCTCCACAAAACTAAGAGTGGGTATAAGTTAGTAGTCCCAAAGAATATCAAGTGGTTTCCTTTAGAGGAAGGATGGTTGAAAATGAATTTTGATGGAGTGAGAAACCCTATCCTGACAAGTGGGGGTGTGTCTTCAGAGAGTCATTGGGGCAACATATGTGTATATTGGAAATTAATTTTGGTTGTGATTCAAACAACATGGTTGAAGCAAGAGCTATTCTATTTGGTTTAAAGGTTCCTCTAGATTTCAGTTGGAAAAGGATTTGGGTCAAAGGTGATGCAGGGCACCTAAGAGCATTTTGATGCATTTTGAGAAGCTATGGTTTTTGTTCAATGTGTTTGGTAATAAGGCTTTTAGCCATTGTTGTTTGGTCCATTTTGTATGGTCAAGAGGTTTGGGGTGACTATATAAACCTCAAATCCTTCTTAGTCCATTTGGACCCTAGTTATGCCACTTAGGCCTAGTAGGTCTAATGTTGGTTTTTTGTTTGTTTTGAGTCTAATTGGAAATTTTTGTGTTTTGGCATGTTTTAGAGGGAATGGTGGTTGGTTAGGTTCCATTGCACAAGTTGAACCAATCAACCTCTTTGTGTTATTGCAAAATGTCATAGTGACCAATGTTGTCAATGTTGTCAAATGACACATTTGGTCGGTTGCAACCCATTTTTGGAAGTTGAATCTATTTTGACAGTTGAAAACCAACTTGGGTCGAGTTATATTGCTGTCCTCTCACCCCAGAATGGGAGAGGAGATTTTGTATGCAATTTTGGGCACAAAAATCAAGAATTTGACTATTTTTCTGAAGAAAACATGTTTCTGTACAGACTCTATGGACTGAACTCTTGGTCTAATGTACTTTTTCTGAAACTATAGTGAGTCTAGGTTTGAATGCAACTAATTTGAGGTCTTGAAGTGGTGGGAGTCAAAAGTTATTGAATTTTCTTTCAAACTGGTCTAGAAACCCTATTTTCTAGGGTTGTCCCACAAATTTGGCCCTAGAATGCATTCCCACCAATGCAATTTCATGCCACTCGGTGAAATGTAGGCTAGGGGTGTATACTACTTGATTCCAAAAGCTTTTTTCTAGGAAAGGCAGTCTTCTATTTTTAAGGTGATGCCCTAGGTCAAATATCTCTATGTATTTGATTGAAATTATGCAATTTGATGATGTAAATGACAAAACTCTGATAAGGTGAGTGAATGAATGGTGGTTTTGAGTTGTTTGGGTGTGGTAGAGGTAATCCAAACTCCTATCCCTGATCTATGACCCCAAATAAGACCACTTGCTTTGTAACCTAGCCCTAAAGTGATCAATTAGGCCTAGAGACCTAGTGGGTGTTCTGAGTTGCTAGAGTAGAGTTGGACCTGGAGGTTTGGAAGTTTGTTAGGACCTCTTAAAGTGTATTCAAATCCATAATTTACTTGCCTAGTCATTTAGGGTTTTGTCAAGTTGTGTGGAGAAAATTAGATTTGGAGGGCTAGTAGCCTCACTAGACCTAGTCAAGGTTAGAGAGTTGAATGAAGTTGGTGATCAAACCAAGTGTTGGTAAGGTGTTTGCTGATCTATCTTAAGGTGCTGGAGAAGCCTTAGGGGTTGAACAATAGTCTGGACATCAAATCCTTCATATGCCTTGAATGTTCCTTTGGTTGGTTGGGAGGTTGAAGGCTAGGTGAGTGGGTGAGTGGGCTAAGGAGAACAAACTTATCTTGTGGTTGCTTCCCTTGTGCCACTCTACATCAAAAGGGGATTCAAAGATAATAATTAGTTTCATGTAGGGGAGAATGTGTAAGGCTTGGTTATTGGAGACATTGATCTCCAGTGGATTGGAATTGTTGGGTATCTTTAAAGAAACTTGTTTTATCCATATCAAGAGAGGGGGAATGTAGTAGCAGATTGGGTTGCTAACTAGGGAATCTTGTTATGGGAAAAAGAGATAACAACTAACAAGAAATTGTCTAGTCAATTCTTGAATGAGGCCTTGACTTTTCTTGTCAAGGATGTACAAGTCTAATTCATTTCAACATGATAATGGGAATGTTTTATTTTAACTAGAATGTCACATCATAATACCATTGGGTAGTACAAGACAACGAAGGTGGGTGAAAAGGACTAATATGGATCATATTACATTATCACTATCATTTTCAACAATGGATAAAGATTTGAAGGGATATCACAACACTTCAATCATTATGAAGAGGCATGTGAGGAAAATGGGGTCATATATATGGGCATCTAATTTATAGGTTTCTATTCATAATTAAGTTTCCATTTTTGTGTTCCATCTCGATGAATTGTAAAGGTATTATAATGGTATCTAGTTTAGAGGTTGGTGATCATATGATTGGAGGGTCAAGAGGCTACGAGAGGAGGTTGAGACAGAAATGGAAGTGATCCTTGTAGCTAGTAGAGAAAATGTAGGTAAGGTGGTTAAACACTTTGTGGATTATATTTGAAGGGAGCTATCAAATCCTAAATTGCATATATGGATGCTAAGACATTGAGGTTTGGCTAAATACATTGATGGGGAAAATAATGTAGCAATTTGGGAGGCCATGTTGAAGATAATTGTAGACTTAGGACAATCCATCGATAGGAGAAATATCTTTGACATTGCATAATATTGATCCTATACAACTATTCTATCAATGGCAGCTAATACCTACTTGTTGCATGAGGACTATGAGGGTCTCAACGGTCAAGCAATAGTTCATGTTGATTATTTTTATATAAAGTTCCCTGAAGAAGTGAAGGTGGATGAAGTCAAATGCTACAAGGAGGATCTCGGGGGGCCTTTGCTTGATGTTTGATCTCTATTATATGGAAAGTATCTATTATATTAAATACTAAGTCTCTGAGTCCATGCATGGTGTATAGAAGTAAGGAAGTCTCTATTTTTTGGTTTCTAGGGTTCCCTCATTTTTGTAAAAACTAGTCTCACCCTAGAAAGAAGGAATCAATCTTTTTTATGTAATATGGTTGCCATAGTATGAGTAGTCTAGAATAGCCATGTAAATTTTACATATATCAATATAAAAGGTGATGTGTTATATATTTGGGCCTATGGGGAAATATTGACATAATATTATGTGATTCATAGATGGATCTAGTGAACTTTGTGTTACTATAATCTAAGCTAGAATATGAGAATTAATGATCTTTTTCTATAGCTCCCAGGTGCCTAACCCAAGTTTATAGACTTCTATTTAGTGAACCCAAGTTTGTAATCAACCATAAATTTTATTCATCTTGATGATGCATCATGGAGTGTGATCTAAAATGTTGATGCAAAAAAATCACACAACTAATCTAGAAGTACTATTGATCATGATTATAGTGGTTCTTAGAGTTGATTAAGGTTTATGATGGATTAGGATAGGGTTTAGTTATTTAGGACTTGGGTTGAATGTTAATAAATATATCATTATAACATCATTTTCAATCAAAGTCTCAACTCTCCAAAAATAACATTAAAGTCATAAACAATAAATCAATATTAAATTCGACTATGACTAAATTTGGACATTGGCTATAGGAGATGACTCAAGTACTAGTCTAAATGACCAATAACTAAAAATTAATAACATAAGGATAATAAATAATTGACTTCATGATTGACTAAGACATAAATAGACTAGGTTAAGAACTCTTATGGTTACCTGACTTTGGTTGACTATTAAAAACACTAGTGTACCTTGTCATCTATCCTTTGTGTTGCAAAATTCATGACACCACACTTTCACATAATACTACAAACAAATGTGTTAGTAATGTGACATATATTCAAAGTACATAAACAATAACAAATCATTTGATGATTAAGCATAAGTCAACACTATATAAAATTAGCATAAGTAGCTTTAAATAATTTGATAATAAAATCCATCTTATTATCTTAATACAATTTCATCATAGTGCATATAAATGTCTCAATCATATCTAAATTCCATTAATCTTAATTATTAAATTATTATGTGTTTATCAAGGTACTATACATTGGATCTAAAGCTAAGTACCCTTACATTAATTTATTTAATTTATGCATTAATTACAACATCTAATATAAGTACTGGAACTCATAATCCTAGGGTTAATTAATGTTTAATTATTTACTCAAGTTAAGTTGTAGTGAAATCTTTTATTTTCATTACAAACATTCAAACCATCATTAGATAACTATTTTCACAAATATTTATTTAATTGTTTATTGATATTTTAAAAAATAAATTAAGTAATTATTTGATAGCTTCTCATAATGGTGAAATTCACATACCCATGCCATTTCCCATTTAGTTTTGGGCCCATTTTGATGGAATGTATTAATAAATTTACATATCAACAAGTGGCACAGTCTTGTGCTAAGTTTGGCCCATGACTTGATGCTTATCTCTATCCATTTCACATTCATTTACACCTATTTTATGCATTCAACTTTATCCCATCCTCATTTTATGTACATTTATGTTGGTCATGATGTTAGTCATTCACAAACATAGAATAAAAGTTACACAACAACCTTTACTCATCTTGAAAGATACGATGAATTCAGAGAATTCATGATCCCAAGTCTCCATTGATTAGGTCTTAATCGACTGACGTTACTCAGTGGTTAATGTGAGTTGCTGTTTCCATTTTGGGGCCTTACGTGAAAATGCACTATCATCATGACGTTCCTGCAGAAATTCCTTACAGAGAAGTCAAATTATGCGGGTATTTAATGAAAGGAAGTAAAATACCTAGATCTTTGCATCATATTTTCAATTGTGCATGCTTAGTGTTCAAATATGCTAAATATTTACAATTATCTACGAGATGTCTGCATATTTTGGGTTGTTTTGCTTAAGATTATCAGTTTATTTGCAATTGTGATAGTGAGATGCTCTGAAATTGAAAGAATTTAAAAGAAATGCTTCTAATTAAGTTGAACCTTTAGCTTTTGATCCACATACATGCTTGATACTGTCATGAGGAGAAGAAATCAAACCATATGTTCACCAGGACATTCCACAGCTAGATACAGTTGATGCAAACTTCAGAGGATAATGAATGAAAACAATACATGCAACATGATGAGCACTCCAAGGGACGCAGCAAATCAAAGCACATATCCAGAATTCAGACACAAATTACTCAAGATTTACGAAGATTTGTAATCAAAATACTCTTCCCTTTCATTAAGTATGCAAAAGACATGTACATATACAGCAGCTTTGAAATAAGTCCTGAATACTTCAGCAATCAAATTTCAATTAAGTTTCGAATGAATATAACAAGGCATTCCACCACCTTTTATAGAATAAGGTGAGGAATCCGTTACAAAAGATCCACGGATCAGATATGTCAATACAAATCAACGGTCATCACTTCATGACTTGTCAATTTTATAAAAAGGCACAAGTTGCTAGCTGGCAACTATCTATACTGCATATGCAAGATACTCCCCCCCTCATGATGTATCTTCATCATGCTCTTCATCTGATGCATGCGGGTCATCATCATGTGTATCGCTTTCTGAACTTTCGCTATCCGGATGATGACGCTGTTGCATATGGGGTTGCATGCTGCCTTGGATCTGTTTGTATGCCTGCACAACCTAATCTATTCCTCCGCCATCTTGAGTCTTTGCCTTGATGATGGCATGTTTGTGCACTTCATACTTATCCCTGCTGTTGTCCAGCTTATTCTTTCTGTCCTGCAATGTCTCATTATAGGTCTCCAGCTGGCAAACAGCATATTTGACAATATCCTCCTCACTTCTGGTTCATGTTGCCTCCATGTGCAACTTTGTAATTATCAGCTTCAGCAGCAGCTCTAACAGCATCATGACTTCCTGCAAGTAAACAGACAAACATTAAGTTCATCATCATGTGGACAAACAACAGGAATTTAAACGTTTTATTAAACAGGGCTCAAAATGTGCAGCTACAGGCAATCGGGCTTTCAAATTTCTATCGCTCTATTTTCCCGCCCATTTTCTTGTATATCGGGTTCAAATATGATCATGTATCTATCGGCGTGACTACACACTGTCAGAATGACAATTTTACATTAGGCCGACGGTTAAACTTATACCGACGCCAAAAATCATGATGATGTCCATCCATCGGGAAGACATGTTCTATCGGCATGATAACTCAAGATAAGGCCGACAGCAAGATGTAAAACTTTCGTCTGCATGATATTTTGGAAATATGATGCTCCCCCTTCCGACTGTCCAGATGACATCACCGTCATGTTTCGCTTCTGTATATTGGGGAAAAGAAAGACATCATCATCATCATCATGTCGAAGGAAAATAGGAGGATATGAAATATGATCCTGCTGCTGAGGAAAGGAATATGATGGTGACGTCATCGTCATATTCGGGCTTCATTAAAATGCAAAAGATGACGTCACCGTCATGTTTGGTTAAGATCAGGGGGTAAATGTAATATCGGGTCACCTAAGGAAGATGATCAGGTGGTGAATGTAATATGACCCCTTTGCGGCCAAGGTAACCCTCTCGAAAGATCAGGATGATGATGATCATCAGGATATCCGGGGCTTTTGTGTAAACTTAGAATATGACGTCATCGTCATATTCGCGAACCGGATCATGTTTTGGAAAATATCCTGCCGAAGGGAAAATGTGATGATGATGTCATCCTGATATTTGCTTCTTCGTTTATCAGATCGGGATGACGTCATCAGGATATTTGCAAAAGGTCATATTTCTTGGCAGGAGGACATTACGAAATATCGGGTGACAAACAAGATCATGATGATCTTGACAACATGACAGGATAAAAATATGATGATCCTCCTCATCGAATATCATGATGACGTAGCCATCATATTCTGCCTTCGAAGCATGAGGATGAGTTGAGGTCATCATCAGGTTAGTGCTAGGGTGATATTTAAAATTTGATCATGCTAAGGAATGGAATATCACCCTCCCTTGAAAGATCAGGGTGATCATCATGATCATGCAAAAGGAAATCAGGAGGATATGATGACGTGATCATCATATTAGCGAATATCAGCAAATATGACCCTCCCTTGAAAGATCAGGATGATGACCCTCCGATAGGACTTTGACATGCGCATGCAAATTATGCAGATGGTGGATTTTCTAAGCAGGGGGATATTATAATATCAGCATGATATTATAATATCAGGTGATGTTAAAAATATCATGATGCTTGCGATGCGCCCAAGGTCATTTGACGGGTAAAACACACTATCACCTAAGATTGACGTCCGGATATTGGGACTGCATGATTTTTATCGGGTGATAGATCAAGATCATGATGACCTTGACAACATGACTGAGGATATAAAAATATGATGATCACTTGCGATTATCAGGTTTGACCAAAACTTTGACTGCTCATAACTCCCTCATATGGACGAATTTTCAGGTGATGTAAAAGGCAAACCTGCATGGAATTTCAAGCTCTTTCTAAAAATGAGGTCATAGAAACAAAATATGAACTTTGACAAATTGACCTCATGATGATGACCAACCTCATCGAATATCATGATGATGATGCACCTGACTCATTTTACCAAACCGCCAGAAAGCAGACAACACAAGCCAAGCCAAAAGTTGGGTCCCTGTTTTGCCAAGTTAAAATGGGGCGTGTTGTGTAACATAAATTGGTGCTAGAAGGAGGGCCGAACGGGAAAAGACGCCATTGCTTTAGTCATCATTCATTTTTATAAAGGCCCCTCGCTCCTAACGCAACATAAATTGGCGCTAGAAGGAGGGCAGCTGAGCTGTTTCTCAGCATCATCAACAGAAGGAGGGCTGAGCTGTTTCTCAGCAAATAAATTCTTTTCAGTTGATGTGATATCCCCTGCCTTTGTTCATCAGCCCGCTTTAAATCTTGCTAACATATCTGCAGACCCCTCGCTTCTAACGCAACATAAATTGGCGTCAGAAGGAGGGCCTGAACAGAGAATTTCTGGATTTCTACAAATATTGCATAAATATTTTGGCATTTCAGTTAAATGTCTGCAAATATCTCTTATCTGAGATGTTTTGGTTGCACCTTTGCCAAGATCTAGCCCAAAGCCTCAAATATTTGTTTGATTTTCTGAGCTTTCAAGTTTTAGTTTGAGATATGATAGATCTCATTAAAATTTCAAAATATTAAAAAATTGAAAAATAGAGTCTCATTTTGATGGATGCATATGAAGGCAATTGTCAAATTAACATTCCTTTATTTCAAGAAACTTTGAGTAGGCAGCTTTACCCTCACAGTTTGTCTAACTTTGGTTTATCCACCTGTTGCAAGATACACCAGACTGTAGAACACAGCGAAATAAATTGTTTAACCTTCCTTACAAGGTTGGATTTATATTTGAAAGGACTAATATTCTTCCCGGATGTGTTCAGGGTTGAAATTTGCCAAGAAAATGAAGAAGTCTGGCAGGAAAATGAGGAAATTCTGGAGCAACAAGCAGATGCAGCACCAGAAGTTATTAATTGTCCAGACACTGAAGTGGATCATTCTGAAGATTTTGAATTATATTTATCCAGAAATATACAGTGTAGTCAATTATTAGGTTTACCTGATGATGATGTCTTGATTGAAAGCTGGTGCAGATTACATGATGAAGAGCATTCAGAAAGGGATTGTTACGCCTGCTTGACCATGTTGAAAAAGATTCTAGAAAATACAGTAGCTGAGTCGGTTACAGGAGGTAAAGAAGATGAAACATCTTTCCTTGATTCATTTTATGGTGGGATTGATAGGAGTTCTCTACTTCCTAATACAAGTAAGGATCAGTTAGTATGCAGGTATGAATCTTGTGAAAATTTTAGAGAAGAAATCACTCATCAGGATAATATTTTTGATTCTGATCCTAATACTTTTGATAAAGAAGATGAAACGTCTTTCCTGGAGTCATTCTATGGTAAAGAGAAGTGTAAACAAATAGTAGAACAATTTAAATGCACTCCTGCTGATGATGAAGTTCCTATGATAGTAACTCAGGAAGTCATAGAGAAGAGAATAAATGTTGATTTACTACCTAACTGGGTTGAATTGAATGATCAAATGCAAGAATGTTGCAGGTTAATGGAACCAGATCCTCTAATAGATAGAAGATGTGAATTATTTAATGAACAATTCCTGAAAGATGAAGATGTAGAAGACTTTGAAGTTGTTGTGCATAATCAGACGTCACTCCAGAAATATTTTGAGAATGAAACAGGGGAGTGTCCTTATCAAGTGAAAGTTGTTTCTCTTTTACAGTCACATGATTTAGAAGGGATAAATTTCTGTATATCAGGTTGTGATAATAAAGATACTTATTTAGATGCTGATGTGTAGGAAATTGAAGAAAATATTGAGAAGTTTCCTGAACTGGAGGATAAACTGAACATCCAGAATGAAGGGATAAGGCTGGATAAAGATGAAGAATTAATACATCAAGAGTCATACATCCTTCAATTTGAAGCGAGACCAGACACTGAGCCAAGCAGTGAAAATATAATGACAAATGGAAGATCAGCTGCCAATGAAGAAGCATGTCCAACAGAATCAGAAATATACCAGGTTGTATTTCTCCTTTCCACAGTAAATGATGTTGAATACTATTTTAATTATGGAAATTCAGGAGATAAGACATGCATATGGATTAATCATGAACATGATGAGCTTCCTCAGTTGCTGATCATCAAGAGTTGTTCTGTTGAAAACAATGAATTCAGAATATCAGAATATTTTTCAGAATATAAAGATAAATTTGCTAGGTTGAGAACCATAACTAATACCCTGATGCTCCTGCACAATCAAAAGAAGTATGCAAATACAGGTGTACTTAGGTCGTTTTCTGGTTCTTGTTTGCCTAGTAGTAGTTTGTATTTAATTTTGTAGGTTAGTTGTTCGTACAGTCTGCTTGTTTTGCTTTCTTGTTCTGTTTCTGTTGTTTCCTTTTTGTAGGTTAGTTGTTTGTATAGTGTTTCTTCTGTTTTGTGTTGTTTTGGTTGAGTTTTTGTTTTGGTAAGTCAAGATGATGCACTTCATCACCTAAGAAAATAACTAAATTGTTAGGATTCAAGTGATGAGATCAGATTTAGATATAGATTGTAATTCATTCTGATAAATATTCATGATCAGGTTTTATAATATCTTTTCATCAGGTGCCTTTTCTTGTCCAAAGTGAATCAAACACAATGAAACACCTAACAGCCTTGGGCTTGTTGAAGATATGAGTATAGGTGTTAAGTGAAAAATCTAAAGGGACTCCCTTGCTACCAATACAATCTCCAACCTAAAGCTGCAAGTGACCATACCTTGTACAAATAAGCTGACATGATGATATCAGATATATAAAAAAAAAGGTATATATATATATATAAACAATAAACTTAGGCCATCTAAGTAACTCTACCGGAGCTATAGACGCTTGCTGGCAGTGGGGCTCTACTTAGGGAGATTGTATAGATAACCTTGCCGGGGCTATGGATGCCTGCTAGTAGCAAGGCTCTATCCAGGTTGGCTATGAGGGATGATCTCCAACTATGTAGTTTAACACCAGTTACTTTTATTTTCAACTTGCTTTCAAGATGAGGATAATTAATCATATGCACACACATGATCCTTTGTTAGCACTGTTACCTTGATGAAACTTTATCATTCAAAGATCATGATGATTTTACTTAGAAAGAATTAGAATACTATAGATGAATATGATCATATCACTTGAATCATTTGAATTTTGTTGTTTTCTTTGGTGGCAAGTTGTTGTGTGGTTACACAACACGCCCCATTTTAACTTGGCAAAACAGGGACCCAACTTTTGGCTTGGCTTGTGTTGTCTGCTTTCTGGTGGTTTGGTAAAATGAGTTAGGTGCATCATCATCATGATATTCGATGAGGTTGGTCATCATCATGAGGTTAGTTTGTCAAAGTTCATATTTTGTTTCTATGACCTCATTTTTAGAAAGAGCTTGAAATTCCATGCAGGTTTGCCTTTTACATCACCTGAAAATTCGTCCATATGAGGGAGTTATGAGCAGTCAAAGTTTTGGTCAAACCTGATAATCGCAAGTGATCATCATATTTTTATATCCTCAGTCATGTTGTCAAGGTCATCATGATCTTGATCTATCACCCGATAAAAATCATGCAGTCCCAATATCCGGACGTCAATCTTAGGTGATAGTGTGTTTTACCCGTCAAATGACCTTGGGCGCATCGCGAGCATCATGATATTTTTAACATCACCTAATATTATAATATCATGCTGATATTATAATATCCCCCTGCTTAGAAAATCCACCATCTGCATAATTTGCATGCGCATGTCAAAGTCCTATCGGAGGGTCATCATCCTGATCTTTCAAGGGAGGGTCATATTTGCTGATATTCGCTAATATGATGATCACGTCATCATATCCTTCTGATTTCCTTTTGCATGATCATGATGATCACCCTGATCTTTCAAGGGAGGGTGATATTCCATTCCTTAGCATGATCAAATTTTAAATATCACCCTAGCGCTAACCTGATGATGACCTCAACTCATCCTCATGCTTCGAAGGCGGAATATGATGGCTACGTCATCATGATATTCAATGAGGAGGATCATCATATTTTTATCCTGTCATGTTGTCAAGATCATCATGATCTTGTTTGTCACCCGATATTTCGTAATGTCCTCCTGCCGAGAAATATGACCTTTTGCAAATATCCTGATGACGTCATCCCGATCTGATAAACGAAGAAGCAAATATCAGGATGACATCATCATCACATTTTCCCTTCGGCAGGATATTTTCCAAAACATGATCCGGTTCGCGAATATGACGATGACGTCATATTCTAAGTTTACACAAAAGCCCCGGATATCCTGATGATCATCATCATCCTGATCTTTCGAGAGGGTTACCTTGGCCGCAAAGGGGTCATATTACATTCACCACCTGATCATCTTCCTTAGGTGACCCGATATTACATTTACCCCCTGATCTTAACTAAACATGACGGTGACGTCATCTTTTGCATTTTAATGAAGCCCGAATATGACGATGACGTCACCATCATATTCCTTTCCTCAGCAGCAGGATCATATTTCATATCCTCCTATTTTCCTTCGACATGATGATGATGATGATGTCTTTCTTTTCCCCAATATACAGAAGCGAAACATGACGGTGACGTCATCTGGACAGTCGGAAGGGGGAGCATCATATTTCCAAAATATCATGCAGATGAAAGTTTTACATCTTGCTGTCGGCCTTATCTTGAGTTATCATGCCGATAGAACATGTCTTCCCGATGGATGGACATCATCATGATTTTTGGCATCGGTATAAGTTTAACCGTCGGCCTAATGTAAAATTGTCATTCCGACAGTGTGTAGTCACGCCGATAGATACATGATCATATTTGAACCCGATATACAAGAAAATGGGCGGGAAAACAGAGCGATAGAAATTTGAAAGCCCGATTGCCTGTAGCTGCACATTTTGAGGCCTGTTTAATAAAACGTTTAAATTCCTGTTGTTTGTCCACATGATGATGAACTAAATGTTTGTCTGTTTACTTGCAGGAAGTCATGATGCTGTTAGAGCTGCTGCTGAAGCTGATAATTACAAAGTTGCACATGGAGGCAACATGAACTAGAAGTGAGGAGGATATTGTCAAATATGTTGTTTGCCAGCTGGAGACCTATAATGAGACACTGCAAGACAGAAAGAATAAGCTGGACAACAGCAGGGATAAGTATGAAGCGCACAAACACGCCATCATCAAGGCAAAGACTCAAGATGGCGGAGGAATAGATTAGGTTGTGCAGGCATACAAACAGATCCAAGGCAGCATGCAACCCCATATGCAATAGCGTCATCATCTGGATAGCGAAAGTTCAGAAAGCGATACACATGATGATGACCCGCATGCATCAGATGAAGAGCATGATGAAGATACATCATGAGGGGGGGAGTATCTTGCATATGCAGTATAGATAGTTGCCAGCTGGCAACTTGTGCCTTTTTATAAAATTGACAAGTCATGAAGTGATGACTGTTGATTTGTATTGACATATCTGATTCGTGGATCTTTTGTAACGGATTCCTCACCTTATTCTATAAAAGGTGGTGGAATGCCTTGTTATATTCATTCGAAACTTAATTAAAATTTGATTGCTGAAGTATTCAGGACTTATTTCAAAGCTGCTATATATGTACATGTCTTTTGCATACTTAATGAAAGGGAAGAGTATTTTGATTACAAATCTTCGTAAATCTTGAGTAATCTGTGTCTGAATTCTGGATATGTGCTTTGATTTGCTGCGTCCCTTGGAGTGCTCATCATGTTGCATGTATTGTTTTCATTCATTATCCTCTGAAGTTTGCATCAACTGTATCTAGCTGTGGAATGTCCTGGTGAACATATGGTTTGATTTCTTCTCCTCATGACAGTATCAAGCATGTATGTGGATCAAAAGCTAAAGGTTCAACTTAATTAGAAGCATTTCTTTTAAATTCTTTCAATTTCAGAGCATCTCACTATCACAATTGCAAATAAACTGATAATCTTAAGCAAAACAGAGAAATATGCTGACATCCCGTAGGTAACTGAAAATCATTAGCATATTTGAGTTAAATGCATGCAGTATTGAAAATATCATGCAAAGAATCATAAATAGTGGTAGAAATCATGCAAATATCAGCCTGTAGGCACATTATTTGAGTGAATCCATAAGTGCAGAGGTAGAATTATTGGAGATTTATGCAGAGCAGACATACAGAGCAGGATATTTGGAGGAATGATGATGAACTTTGCAGAAATACGTAAGGCCCCTGAATGGAAAACAGCAACACACATCAACCACTGAGTAACGTCAGTAGATTAAGACCTAATCAACGAAGACTTGGGATCATGAATTCTCTGAATTCATCGTATCTTTCAAGATGAGTAAAGGTTGTTGTGTAACTTTTATTCTATGTTTGGGCATGATCAACATCATGATCAACATAAATTGGCGCTAGAAGGAGGGCCGGTGATATGTTTGGGCATGATCAACATCATGATCAACAATTCCCACATATTTGCCATTTATACATTGTTTGTTAGTCTACATTCACACCCCTACCCACATGTTCATTCATCACCTCGAAACCAATACTTATCTATCTTGGGTCAGTCTCATGCCTCATAATCAATCTTAAGCAGTTCGAGTTTTGACCCCAAAATCTAAATTTTCAAATTCAAGTTTAAACTTTCTCATCCCTTTTCACTAGTCGTTGTGAGGTAACTTAACACACTTTTTTGTGAATTGTTGCTATGTCTTGGTATTTAAAGGCATTCAATGTACAATTAATTCATAATAAGGACAATAGGGACAAATATTTAGAGCACACTTTATTTTCCAAGAGACAGAATCATAATTTGCATTAGACTCTAAAAGGTCATCTATACAACTATGCATGTTGTCTTCAAACATTCACTTAGAGTCGTAAAGCTATACTATTTAGGGGTTGACTTAAAGAGATCTTGACCCTAGTGATCTAATAATCTTCCTTAAGTTGTTTGTAAACATCACAATGTTTACAAGTTTATTAGACATTAGAGATCAATGTGAACATGTTTAAGAAGTCTATGTTTTGTTAGTCAAATCCATGCATCACAAATCAAATATGTACAACAAGTGAGATTTATGACACTTGGGATTGAACTTGTAGTTCTTAGGATTGATCCTCCAAATTATGAGAGCGAACTAGTTTAAATTTCATTATTCTACTTGCAACACATATAAGAAATTGCAATTTTGAATTACATTTAAAAATTATGATAAAAATAGTAGAAAACTATCTATTATAGTATTGACCACCAAAATTTGCTAAATATTTTCATTTCTATTTATTTCTAAATTTCAAGATTCTATTATATTCTCTAGCTATTCTATTGACATTCACTTCTCACTTTTTATTAAGGCTATGATTTGTTCCAATGTTCTTATGTAGATTTAGGTGTAAGCAAACAAAGTTGAACTTAAGGTGGCAAATCTATAGATGCTTTTAGATCACTTGGGTAACACCCCATGTACAGTTGCCACATTCCCATCAACTCTTGTTTCTAAGAAGGGGTTACTCTCCTCCCCATGAACATTGACGTGGATGCAATCATAATGCTCGGGGAGGTCATGTCTCTCATTCACATGCTTCCTAGCCCCCTTGAAGAAGAGCCAGGGATTGATCTACTCGTAGCTAGTCTTAGCCCTTCTATTCACCTTCAACCTCTTCTCAGCCTCATGATCGAGGTGCTTCTAGATGACCAAACTTTGGCAAGTTACCTCGCCTTGCTTTGGCCATTTCCCCTATTGGTGATACTCAGTCGCTTGCAGAGGAAGAAAATGAAGAGGGTGTGATTACTGATCGGGAGCCAATTCTTGATGCCATGGATCCCACTAATGCATGGGGAAAATTGGATGACCGTGACCCTCATCCACCATCTAGTGGTATAGCTTTGCTACTTAACAGCTTTGTTTTGTCTCTTTAAGTTTGTTGGTTCGAACTTTGCCCCATTTGGACTTTGGGGTGTGACTTCTTCCACCCAATTTTTATTAAAAATATGTATAATATACTCTTTTTATACAAGTAATATAAGACAAGTATTCATAATTTTTTTTAAAAAAATCTATTACCTATATAATCTTGACAACTCTAAATTGAATCAATCCATTAAACTTAATTTTAAACAAAAATGGAATTCGAAACATTGATGATGGATCAGAGAGTGTGATTCGAAACGTTGATGCTAACAAAATTCTTACACAGTTAAATCAAGAAAGTTGATTGTACAATAGTAAATAGAATTCATTTATTTCTGTACAACTCTCCTATACCATAGGGGAGAGGACCCAGTGGTTGTGCACCCTAACTTCACGCCTCTCAAAATCATACGTGGCAATTTCGAATCACTTCAAAAATTTTATAGTAGCTTACTTGGCAATGCCCCTGCTTATAACTAAGGTTTCAGGGCCACATCATCAAATATGATGCCACATCAGCGTGCTTTTTGTTGAGGTGTCAAATAATGCCCAAAAAAAAAGTGTGGACCAATAGGTGTGAATTAAGACCCCCTTTGATGGTGCGCTGATTTGGCATCACATGATTGGTTGCTTTTTAAATCTAAAGGGCACATTTCATTCAATTATTAGTACTTATAATAACACTAACAACCTTAAACTCACAACTACTAGTACTAAACTTTAAAAGTATTGGGCCTTAACTTAAAAAATATTAGACCTTAAATGCACATTTACTGTGTCAGCGATTGGAACTATCCCACCTATTGGGTCCTTTCCCCTAGTCATCCCCCACCTCAGCTATATTAAATCTTATGTCAAACAGATTAGAACGAATACTGAACGAGAGGTGCTGTTGGAATCTCCTAGAAGCAAACCCCTCTCCACCATGAAGAAGGACCGAAAGGGGAATGCGACTGTTAAAAAATCTAAATATACGTAATGAAATGGGAAAAGAATACTAGGTCGAAAGCTACGAGGATAAAATAGCCAAATTGTTGCGAGTTCCGAGACACATCACATAGTTTGACAGGCATGAACGAATAAAGCTTTCAAAAAAAAACAAATGTCCTTATTGTCTTTTACCATGATTCTCAAAGATTTAGGTAGATAGCATAATGCCTGCGTGTTATATGTTCTATACTGGTCTTATTATATTTCCGGAAAATCTGTTTGTTTTTCGCTTTGGAAAGCTGCAATCCAGGCAGAAGAAGACGGCAAGTTGCTCTATTTTACTTCAAGTTATGATTGTACGTGATGACATAAAATGCTCGCCTGCTTCGCTACAGATAGTAGGTGGCCCATCAGACTTCATTGGACCAAATTAATGACTTCATAGAAGCAACTTGGAATCCCAAGAGCTAACAGCCAAATAGTATATTGAACAAAATCATTGTACCTCAACTCAGCTGGAAGATGAAGAGATGTTCATACGGTCTAAGATTATATATTTTAAATCTATTGGAGATCAAGATACTGTGAATAAGAACTTCGTACAGAAAATGTTATGTAAGCCCTAGCAGAGTTTGTTTTTTAGGTTTACAAAGTGTTGATTTAGTCTTGGATGAATAATGATCTATAATATTATTTTATAAAAGATCTGATGTATTATATATTTTTTAAAAAAATGGGTGGTACGCAATCATATTTGAAAATAAGGTGACCCTTTAAATTTTTTTTTTGGGGTCTTTAAAAGAAAATAAGGTTTCCTTAAGGGTCAATCTAGGTTAATTAAGTAAATACAATCAATTGAGTATAGTTTAGTTTAGATTAATTAATAAATGATAGTTGAGATTGATAAATCTCATAATCTGCAACAACTATTTTAGGAAAGTAAATGTGAAGAACGATAATGCCACTTAGCTCTAAACTCGATGATGGATGATTCTAATGCAAACTTGGAATATGGATATCTTAGAGCTCGAAATAGGTCTTCTTTGTTAGTGAAATGCCTTAAGACTTTGTGCTAGACATCTGCTCTGTCTGGGGTTGAGTTTGGCAATCTAGGTCAGATTCCTAATCTTGAACTCATCTTTTGTTGATGCATTCATGGTCTGAGGGTCCAATGAAGGATTGTCCAACCATGTAGCCAAATAAACAAACACACAACAACCTCAATGAAATAATAGAATAGTTATATGTTCTTTATTTATTCACAATCATAACAATATTACAATCTACTGCAATGGACTTCCAATATGCTAAGCATCAACTCATTTGATTACAAATGAACAAAATCACAACATTCGATAGATTTTACAATACAACACCATGCCAAGCTATCTTCTACTTTCTTTGTTGACTTCTAATGATGATGCAGTCAAGGTAGGAGGGTCCGATGAGGGACTGTCCAACCTTGCAGCCTTAAATAACTAACAACACAATCAATCAGAAATGCAATGGAAGTATATAGCTAACAACAAAAAGAAAGAGACATTCATAAACATATGACACAATATATATCCTAGGAAAACCCTAAAAGGGAAAAACCCAACCTTCAAAGCTCATTCCTCTGATATTATGATCTCAAAACACATTACAAATGCTACTCGAGCTTTACAGATGCTAGGCTGCAGCCCAGGGTTACAAAATGTTCATATAACAACTCCTCCATGATTTCCTTCTTCTACTTCATAATTCTCTACTCTGCAACTTCTTTTGCTCTCTACTCTGCTCCCTGCTTCACTTTTGATTCTTTTTCGGATCAAAACACTTATGATCTTGCTTCATATATTCGTATATTTGTTCATTGCCTCGAAACAATCCTTTTCCTTTCATTTATATCCTCAGCAAGCCTTCATAACATTATCAAGTCGGCCTAATTGCAACGGCTAGTATGAAATGCGCAGACACGGATAGGTTGGACCTAAACACAAGGTATTGCTTCGCTGGTGAATTGAACTTCGTGTGGATCTCCATGAAGGTCGGCCAAGTCCTAAACTTCCTTGAATGATGTTCCTTTTAGCTCCGCAAGTCATGGAATTGCTCCGCAAGCCAATTAGACTTCATTGAACACTATCGGCTTTGCTTTGTGAAAACAAGTAAAAACAGGTAATCTTCTGATGGCAATATCTCTTCGGAATTGAACCCAAATAATCTAAATTTTGGATCTGATGTAGATGATTATGTCTAGATGCTAAGTCCAACTCTGCAGCCTCTGATATGCAAATGCAGTAAAATGTGGTAATCTCCAAGATCGCTCTCTTGGTACTCTACAACTTACTATTAACTGTCCTAACTGAATTGAATGCTTTTGGATGCTCCTACATCATACTCTTGGGGTTAATTGAAAAGTGAGCCTCTTCACTTTGGTTTGTATTGTGTCGAAATCAATGTTGTTTCTTTGAATAGATGTGGCAGTCTGTTCACAGGTACTTGCAACTGCCTCAAGGTCGGCAATCTGTTCAAGTCCACCCTGCAAAACTGCCTCAAGTTCTTCTAATTTCAGCATTCTACTTGCAAGCCTTGCATTGCCTTAATGATCAACGGTCTAAGCAAGTCTTCTCCACAAGCTACCTCAAGATCAATGTCTGCTTCAGTCAATCAAGAGCTAATCAATACATACTTGCATCCTCTAGAACAATCAATTACTTCCCTAATCCAGTCAATACACTTTCTGAATTTCCTTTGTAACACTTTTCTGATCTTAGTTTCCAGATACAATTCCTTCCAGACACTTCAAAATCTTACATTTTCTGCTCTGTATACACTTCTCCTATACTGCAATTTGTTTCCTTATCCACATCCACTTCACTCTGATACACAAACTTTCTCTTTTGATAGAATAACTTGTCATTTCTCCTTTCTCTGCAATATGAATTTCCTTTTCCTTTTATGTTTCATAATTGTTCACACAAACTTTCTCTTGCACTATTTTCTCAGTCTTATAACATAATTCTCCTTAAGATCAATGCTTCACCTTCTTTCGGTCTCTCTATTAAACTTAGTGATTCAAAAGGTTCTTCTTCTTCTGCATAAACTACCTCTACATCAGTTATTGTTTCCTCATCATTAGTCTCTCCGGTAACAGGTTCTTGTTGACACATTGCTTGATTCTTTTCGCCTCCAAACTTGAAAACAGGTTCTTGTGAATGGTCCTCTATCAAATCTTCTTTCATTTCTTATGTATCTTTCAATGTGATAAGAATTGTGACTCCTATCATTTCTCCCTCTATGGTTTGAATTACTATCCTTGTTCTGCTCTGCATAAGGTCTTCTTTCTTTACATCCTGATCCATATCTTCTTTTCTCTCCAACATATGAATGCTTCCATCTATACAACATTCTGAACACACAAGTTAGTTGTTTCCATTTTGCTCCATCAATCCATCCATAATTCATCTGCATACAATCTGTCATAGGTTTTCTCCTCCTTATTTTATTCCAACACATCCTTTCAAAATGATTCCTCAATCCACAGAACTTACAAGGGTATAGATCCCAACACAAGTCCTTTTCATGTCCATATCTATTACAATGTCAACAATACATACCTCTTCTTCCCTGATTTGATTTGTTTGAATTTGCAACAACATCCTTACCTCTGTCATATCCAAGGCCTTCACTACTTGATCTTATTACTAGTTCAATATGTTTTGTAATTCCTTGCTATTGCTTTCCCAATCCTTGTCCTTCATATCCCATTCTTTGCATGATTTTGAAACTAATACCATCACCAACAACTGTAGGTTCAGTTACACTGTCATCTTCAATCTCACAGTCTAAAGAAGCTTCTGCAGCATCACACAAATCATTAGTATCACAAGAAACATCACAAAACTCAGGCTTAGATTTTAGACATTCATTCTCTTCTTTGTATTCTACTAGTGACTGCTCTAACTTATTAACCTGCTCCTTCAATCCTGATATTTCATTCTTCTACAAATTATTTTCCTTTTTCAGCTCTTCCAAATTTTCCTCCAGATCTCTGTTTCTCTTTTCCACCTTCCCGAACAACTTAAATCCTTCTAATTCTGCAAAACTCTTTTCAACATACTCAAACAACTTCAACTCTACTTCTAATTCTTCATTCCTCCTTTTTACATTTTCCAATGCTTCTTCAAGAGCATCATATTTGTCTTCTCCTAGTTCTTTTATCCTTTCCATCAATTCTGAATTACACCTTTTGATTTCACACAATTCTTCTTCTAGAATATCCTTGTCACATATTAGGTTTTCATTTTCTTTCTTCATCCTTTTTCCAATCTTCCCCATTGAAACAAATCAGATAAACAACTTAATTTGAAAATCTTACCTAAATCTTTCTTGCCTTGATCTTCTTCAGCAATGACACTTGTTACTTCTAGGGTTTCACACTTCTTTCAACACTATCTTCTTTCTCAACAGATTTGCAACCAGCTTTGATACCACTTAATGCAGTCAAGGTAGGAGGGTCCGATGAGGGACTGCCCAACCTTGCAACCTTAAATAACTAATAACATGATCAATCAGAGATGCAATAGAAGTATATATCTAACAAGAGAAAGAAAGACACATTCATAAACATATGACACAAGATATATCCTGAGAAAACCCTAAAAGGGAAAAACTCAACCTTCAAAGCTCATTCCTTTGATATTATGATCTCAAAGCACATTACAAATGCCACTCAGGCTTTATAGATGCTAGGCTGCATCCCAGGGTTGCAAAATGTTCATATAACAACACTCTTCCATGATTTCCTTCTTCTACTTCATAATTCTGTACTCTGCAACTTCTTTTGCTCTCTGCTCTACTCCCTACTTCACTTCTAATTCTTCTTCGGATCAAAACACTTATGATCTTGCTTCATATCTTCATATATTTGTTCACTACCTTGAAACAATACTTGTCCTTTCATGTATATCCTCTGCAAGCCTTCATAACATTATCAAGTCAACCTAATTGTAACGGCTAGTATGAAACATGCAGACACAGATAGGTTGGACCTAAACATAAGGTATTGCTCTTCTAGTGAATGGAACTTCGTGTGGATCTCCATGAAGGTTAGTTAGGTCCTAAACCTCCTTGAATGATGTTCCTTTTAGCTCTGCAAGTCATGGAATTGATCCGCAAGCCAATTAGACTTCATTGAACACTGTCGGCTCTACTATGTGAAAACAAGTAAAAAGAGGTAATCTTCTTATAGCGATATCTCTCTGGAATCAAACCCAATGATCTAAATTTTGGATATGATGTAGATGATTATGTCTAGATCCTAAGTCCATCTCTACAGCCTTTGATATGAAAATGCGGTAAAACATGGTAATCTCCAAGATCACTCTCTCGGTACTCTGCAACTTACTGTTAACTATCCCAACTGAATTGAATGCTTCTGAATGCTCCTACATCAAATGATCTTCAAGGAAGTTTATATATTAGCTACTAGGCTTAAGAGTGATATCAGTTGGCCACAATGTGGCATCAAGATCGATGCCAAATGAAACATGTAGTCGGCCAACAGTGTAGGTGGATCTCCTAATGGAACGCAATGGAGATGGAATGATGGATCTTGATGCAGTTGGCACCATAAGCATTCTTAGGCCCATCATACCTTGATATGTGCTCTTTGTTGCCACAAACTTTAGGAAGTTACTACAAACCATGAATAATGAAACTGAGTGTAAGCTTGTTAAGCCTAGTAATAGTCTAGAGATCAAATTATGCCTTTGCAGTGATCAAAATCTATTGAGAAGTGAACATGACATTGATGGATCAATGTAGATCAATATATCCCAATCTACAAGGTGAAGTCATCAAGTGTGATGAAATGTAGTGGAATCTTTGGTGACTAGTTGCTAATAGAAAAGCAAAAGAAAACATGCAAAGAAAACAAACAAGTAAAAGAAAATATTTTTGGGTGATGCAAGATTGCTCTTACACTCTAGGATGCTCCTACATCAGACACCTGGGTTTGATTGAAAATTGAGCCCCTCACTTTCTAGTGGCTAGAGAGAAACCAAGACAGTCTACCTCAACCTTTGAAATTTAGGATGAGTGTTCTTTAGGCCTTCCTTTCCACTTCACTAGATACTCCTCATATTGTCTATTTCTTATGCTTTTCCGAATCTTGCTATCTAGAATCTTCTCAGTCTATTTCTTTTGTTGTTACAATTGTACTCCTATGTCACTATCTCTTGACTCACCTTCATGGTATTGGTATAATTCTACAATGTTGAACACTGGTGATATGCCTAAACCTTTTGGTAACTCTACTTCATATGCATTTCCTAAATCAAGATTTTCACAATTCTATAAGGGCCAAATTTCTTCATTTTCAATTTGTTGTATGCGCTAACTAGAAATATTTCCTTTTTCAGATATACCATTACTTCTTCTACAACTACAAATGCCTTATGTCTTCTTTTCTCATTAGCTTTCTCCTTATATCTACCATTCATCTTCTCCAAATGACTTCTTACTTCCACATGCACCTCCTTTGCATTTTCTAACAAATTCTTCTATTTTTGCACTTCTCTTCTCTTTATTGTTGATATTTCTCAACTCCAAAACATTTCTTGGACATTTCCATAGACAAATGCAAATATTGTCTTTCCTATACTTTGACTTACTAAATTATTATATGCAAACTTTGCCTGCAATAGAATCATATCCCAATTTCTTGTCTTATCTCCAACGAAAGATCTTAACAAATTTCCCAAACTCCTATTCACAACCTTCGTTTGCCCATCAATCTATGAGTGATATACTAAACTAAATTTTAAGTTTGTCTTCATCATCTTCCACAATGTTTACCAAAAGTACCAAACAAATATTGTATCCTTGTCTAAGACTATGCTTCTAGGTAACCCATGCAACCTCACAACTTCACTAAAACATAAACTAGCTACATGTATTGCATCATTATTTTTATTGCAAGGAATAAAAAGCACAATCGTAAAAAATCTATCCACAACCACAAATATTGAATCATGTCCACTTTAAGTCCTAGGTAATCCCAACACAAAATCCATACCTATATCCTCCCAAGGTTTTTCTAGAACTAGTAGTGGTTGATACGAACCAACATTTTGACTATTCCCCTTTGCAATTTGACAAGTTCTAATACTTTAAACAAATTTCTTGACATCCTTATATATTTGCAGTCAAAAATAGTTTGCATTCCATAATGCTATTATCTTATTTACACCAAAATTTCCTGCTAGACCGCCACTATGATTTTCCTTGATCAAATTTCCTTCATGGAACTTCTTAGAATGCACAACTAATTGCCCTTAAACAACATCTCATTTTGAATTAAGTAATCCAACCACTTTTTTCTATCCATGCTTACCAATTCATTGCATGCTTTCCATGCCTCCATAAAATTAGGATCAGTCTCATCTTTATTAGAAAACTTTCTCTCCTACTCAACACATTTGTAACCTTGTTTGACTTTCCACTCCTATGCTATTTATGAAGGTATAACTCTACATGAACTCAACCCATCTCATGTGTCTCTAGTTCAACTTTCCCTGACTATTCAATTATTGCAATGCCTAATGATCAATGTACATTACAACCTCCTTTAGTAGAAGAAAGAAATGCCTCCACTTCTTCAAAGCTTGAATTATGACATAAAATTCTTGATCATAGACCAAATATCTTCTTCTTGCATCATTCAATTTCTCACTAGAATAAGCTATTGGTATGCCTTCTTAGCTCAACACTACACCAATTACATTTTTACTTGCATCAAACTCTACCTGAAACACCTTGTTAAAATATGGTAATGCTAGTATTGGTTGTTCTATCACCTTCTTCTTCAACAACCCAAAACTCATTTTTTCTCATTATGTCCATTGCACTCCTTCTTGTCTCCCCTCATTGTCCTAGTTAGTAGCATACAAGTACCACTAAAATTTCTAATGAACTTCCTATAGAAGCTTGACAAACCATCGAAATATCTTACCTCTCCAACATTTTTCGGCATAGGTCATTCCATAATTGGTTTTACTTTCTCTAGATCCATTTCTAGTCCTTCAGTTGATATCACAAATCCCAAGTATACCAATTCCTTCTTCATAAAACTACACTTTTTTACATTGATCAACAACTTCTCTTCCCTCAACCTCTACAATACTAGTCTGATGGAGCCTAGGTGTCCTTCCTTAATCTTACTAAAATCAAAATATCATCTAGGTAAATCATCATAAACTTACCCAAAATTTGCTTTAAAACATCATTCATTAGCCTCACAAATGTACTTAATGTGTTGGTTAACCTAAAGGGCATGGCCAAACCTTCATTAGTCTTGAACATTATTTTCCACTTGTCCCCTTCTTTGATTCTGATATGGTGACAACCACTTCAAATCAATCTTGGTGAAATACTTTGCTCCACTTAAATAGTCCATTATGTCATCCATTCTTGGCAATAGGAACTTGCATTTTATAGTGATCTTATTTATTGCTCTAGAATCTATACACATTCTCCACTCAACATCCTTCTTAGGTGTTAGTACTATGAGTACCATGCACATGGGCTTAAAACCTCTCTAATAAAGCCCTTTCTCAACAACACTTGCACTTGTCATTTTAGCTCCTTATTTTTTGTTGGAGTCATCCTATTTGCCACCTTATTTGGAAAACTTGCCCCTAGAATTAGATCCACATGATGACTAATAATCCTTATTGTCAGTAATCCATCTAACATGTTGTCTAATATGATGTCCTTGTATTGTTTTAGCAATTTTGTAATTTCTTCTTGTCGTATCTCTTCTTCACCTACAATGATACCCATTGTGTTTGTGGTACCACATACTTCAAGAATAAATGCAAAAAACATGTTTTTATATATAAATTCTTCTAAGAACCTCTCTTCTATCTAGCAAACAAATTCTAGCACTACTACAAATATGTCATCTTTCTTTTAGTGGGATCAACCCATGCTTTTTACCATTCATTATTAGACTATAAGTAGTTACCCTCCAATCATACACAACACTTCGATCAAATTGTCATGGTCTTCCCAACAACAAATGACACATATTTATTGGCATTATGTCACATAAAACTTCATCATGGTATGTACCTATCTTGAATTCAACCTAACTTTCTTCCTTTACTAACACTCTATGTTCCTTTTGTAACCAAGCAATTCTATATGGTTTAGGATGTTCTAGTCTTTTTGTAATGTCCCAAGATTTTTCTCAAGACATTAATAGATAAAAGATGACTGAACAAATTTTTTTCATAATAAAAGTGGTAATTAGTAACCACACAACACACTAGCATGCCCAAGGTGTCATATGCTACCCATAATGACACACTTAACATGTACATCAATGCCTAAGCATGGTGACACAAGTAGAAGACTTAACATTACCAAGGGGCAAGACACCAAGGTTGGCATGAAAGAAGAGGCATGGAAGATACACATGGCTTCTAAAACAATTGGATTACCTTTAGAAACTCTCTATTAAACCACCCTCCAAATCCTACTAGGTTACAAAAAATAGAGGCTAAAACTACCATTTTCATCTTTCTTAAAGAATGTGTAGGTGGGTCAGCCTTCAAACCTGAACTGTAACTTGCAACCCTACACAAATTAGACTCAAGCTTCAGACTACAAGTGCAACTGACAATCCTACAAACCTCACACTTTAATTGATAGCTTGCAACATGTAAAGGAACCCTGAACTTTAGACAAGAAGGACATTCAAACTTTTGATACTTCTTGCAAGTTGCATGTCTACAATGTGCAATTGGATTCTAGACTTCAAATTAGTGTCACATCAAATTTTAGATCCCGCTTGCAATTTGTAGTTTGTAAAAATGCAAGTGAATGCCAAAACCCTAACTACATGACACTTTAGACCTCAAGAGAAAAATTGATAGTTGACATTTCTGTAATTGAAGTCGACATTCTGACTCCTGGATACTCAACACCCTAGAATCTAAAACTCAAGCATAGTATACATTACACTTGGTGCATTAAATATTTAGACTCCAATACTATTGCACCTTGAGGTTCAGACTTTGACTACAAACTACAACCTTGACCTACATTGCATTTTAGATTGTAACTCTAACTTGTAAAATAGAACATTAAAAAGCTCTAAGGAAGGAGAACAAAAACATGGTTTCCCTTCACTCTTCGAGGTGTAACTTCCTCAATTTAAGAGTTATTTATAAATGGTCTTGGGAGCAAGTTCATGAGAATGTGCTCTCTGACTTGGCCACATGAAAACCTCTTAAAGTACATGGATTCCAAGATATAGGAAGATTAGTAAATTCCACTTTAAAGCCATGGGTTAGCAAATGAAAATTGAAATGAAACTAATTACAACAATGCTATAAACTTACCATGCCCTCAAGATGGCCAAGATTTCAACACATAAACCAAGCATCTCAATGATCTCTAAATCCCCAATGGTGGTACAACACTACCCAACCATGCAGTACTCTCAGGGCCAACCCACTATACTGAGAGATGAATGCAAGGATACAAACACACTCATTCAAGCAAGGGGATATGGCAACACACATGCCAATCAAAAATACATACCAAACTCAATGAATAATAAATATGAACATGAAAAGGGTGTGCATACTAGGGAATGGACAAGGAGTGTCATTGCACATATAGCACAATGGCTATGGAGTAATAATGACACTTGCCAACTCTTCGAGTTGTGACATGCCATTCACACTATAATTGAATCTCTACAAGAACTCACATTGTAGGGGAAAATCTTGATTAATTTATTAATTTTACCCAATATAAATATATATTATCACTTGGTTTAAAACTCTACTATTTGTTTCATTGATCTCTTTGTATTCACTCCTCTCCAAACCCCTATACCTTCATCCTACAATTCATCATGTCCAACTTGGGTGTGGCACAAATCAAGATGACAAAATATACAAAATGCAACTAAAATATACATGAAACCATTCCACATATGATACCATTCACTCCATAATTTAATTCACTTAAATAAGGCCTAAAATGCAATTTCTACAGTTTTGTTTCTCACATACAAAACCAT